>CM070782.1:8019686-9231353 GCA_036346955.1 Dipus sagitta
AAGGAGCCAGGTTCAAGTCCCCAGGACCCACGTAAGTCAGATGCACATGCCTTATGCACCTGGAGTTCGTTTGCAGTGGCTGGATGCCCTGGAGTGCCCACTTTTTCTCTTTCTCTTCAAATAAGTAAGATATTAAAATCATATATATACATATATGTGTGTGTATATATATATCTTAAAAGACCATTCCACCAGACATGGTGGCGCATGCCTTTAATCCCAGCACTCGGGAGGCAGAGGTAGGAGGATTGCCGTGAGTTCAAGGCCACCCTGAGACTACACAGTGAATTCCAGGTCAGCCTGAGCTAAAGTGAAACCCTACCTTGAAAACTTAAAAAAACAAAAGAGAGAGAGACCATTCCTAGCCTGGCATGTTAGCACATGTCTAATCCCAGAACTCAGGAGGTCGAGGTAAGAAGATCACCTTGATCTTAAGGTTGGCCAGTCTGGGACCACATAGTGCATTCCAGGTCATCAGGTCAGCCTGTGCTACAGTGAGACCTTGGGGGTGGGGGAAAAGGGGGTGTGATGGCTAATCTTATAATCTTATCAACTTGACTGGATTTGGAATAACAGCAGAGACACATCCACTGCTCACAGTGACCTTCTTACCTCTGCCTCCAGAGTGCTGGGATTAAAGACGAGCACCACCACGCCTGGCTATTTTACTATATATCATTGTTCATTTTCAGGAGGATAAAACAGACACTCAGAGTTTAAGGAACTTACCAAGGTCACACAGAAAATCAGGGTGCACAGCCCTTGCCTTGAAAGCCAGCCCTGGGCCTGAGAGGGAGGGGACACTGAGGGATGTGAGTAACCCTTTGGAAGGGGACTGCTTCCCCTGGAAAGGGTGGTGGGATGAGGAAAGTGGGTCTATTTGTCCACCAAGACCTTTGCTCCAGAGCTAGGCTCTTGGTCATTCATTAACATAAGTAGTTACCGAGATAAACAGCCAGTGCTGAGGAAAGAGCCTGGGGTCTGGAATGCTGGGGAGGGACAGGGAAGGGAAAGGGAGGAGTCCAGGAGCGATGCCTCCCATCTCTTCCCATTCTGGAACCTGGCCTGCCACTTTCTATAGACTAGTTTCCCCACCTGTCAAGTAAGCAAAACAGAACAACTATTCTGAGATATTTTTTTTTTCCTTTTTTCCTTTTTGTTTATTTATTTATTTTGGTTTCTCAAGGTAGAGTCTCCCTCTAGCCCAGGCTGACCTGGAATTCACCACATAGTCTCAGGGTGGCCTGGAACTCATGGCGATCCTTCTGCCTCCTGAGTTCCTGGACAAGTTCTGGGGGAAAAAATGAATCAATGGGGGTGGGGCACAGCTGCAGGAAAACGACGAAAGTCTAAAGGTCATACAAAAGTAAAGGTGGACCTTGGCCTAGAATGTGGGCCTTTTCCTTTCCCAAACACAGCAGCCTTAGTGCTTAAGAGCTCAGCGCACACCCAGGTTCTAAGCTCAGCTCAGCTTCCTTCATCTTTCCGGGCCTCGTTTTCCTCGTCTATACCTAGCGGCTGGAGAACGGGTCTGTTAAAAGGCCTAGGAGGGCAGCTGACATCACTACTTCTTCTTTAAAAAAAAAAAAAAAAAAAAAAAAAAAAAAAAAAGCTTATTTATTTGCAAACAGAGAAATATGGAAAGGGAGAGAAAGTACGGGCATGCCAGGGCATCCAGCTACTGCAAATGGAATTCCAGATGCATGTGCCACTTTGTGTATCTGGCTTATGTGCGTCCTGGGGAACCAAATCTAGGTCATTAGGCTTTGCAGGCAAGAACCTTAGCCACTGAGCCATCTCTCCAGCCTATAACATCAGTACTTTCTTTTGTTTGTTTGTTTGTTTCGATTTTTTCGAGGGAGGGTCTAGCCCAGGCTGACCTGGAATTCACTATGTAGTCTCAGGGTGGCCTCAAACTCACCACGATCCTACCTTTGCTTCTCAAGTGCTGTGATTAAAGGCGGCTCTACCATGCCCGGCTGTTAACATCACTACATCAAACTACCTACCTAAAACATCTCCTGTGCTGACTTTACTCCCCACTCCCTCCTTTTTTTGTTTATTAATTTTACTTATTTGAGAAAGACAGAGAGAGAATAGGTGTACCAGGGCCTCCAGCCACTGAAAACAAATTCTAGAGGCATTCACCACCTTGTGCATCTGGCTTATGTGGGTCCTGAATTGAACCTAGGTCCTTTGGCTTTGCAGGCAAATGCCTTAACTGCTAAGCCATCTCTCCAGACCATTCCCCCATTTCTTAATCTGTCCCTCAATCTTTTGTTTTATTTTCTCCTGTGGTGCTAGAATGGAACCCAGAGCCTTACATATATACATGTGTGTGTATATATATGTATGTATATATGTATATATATGATACACAAGTGCTCTACCACTAGGCTACAGCCCAGTATGTTATGTTATGATGTCATTCCTGTACTCAGTACCTACAAACCAAAGGCCAAATGTTTCTGCTTGGAATTCTGGCTCCTTTTTAAATTTGGAGACCGCAAAGCCATGATTCCCTGCCTCACAGAAACCCTGGGGATAGGCCTAGCAATCTGACCTTTTTGAGATAGCCTAGACTAGCTTGAAAATCATTGTGTAGCCCAGGCTGGCTCTGATCCTCTTACTTCTACCTCAAGTGCTAGGATCATAGACATGCAGCAATCTGAGGTTTTTTTTTTTTGTTGTTGTTGTTTTTTCCTGCTTTTTCGAGGTAGGGTCTCACTCTAGCTCAGGCTGACCTGGAAATCACTCTGTAGTCTCAGGGTGGCCTCAAACTCATGGCGATCCTCCTACCTCTGCCTCCCAAGTGCTGGGATTAAAGGCGTGCGCCACCATGCCCAGCTCAATCTGAGTTTTTAAAAGCCCACTACAAGGCTTGGCTTGATGGAACAGGTAATCTCAGGACTTGGGAGGTGGAGACTGGATGGTCAGGAGTTCCAAGACAGGCAGCCTGGGCTGTATGGGACCCTGTCTCAAAAACAAAAACAAAAACAAAAACAAAAAAACAGACTGAATAAATATATAAGGGCTGGCGAGATGGCTTAGTGGTTAACATGTTTGCCTGCAAAGCCAAAGGATCCCAGTTCGATTCTCCAGGACCCACGTAAACCAGATGCACAAGTGGGCACATGAATCTGGAGTTCGTTTGCAGTGGCTGGAGGCCCTGGCGTGCCCAAATCCCCCTCCCCCGCCTCTTTCTCTCTAAAAAAAAAAAAAAAATCAGGCTGGCTGGGCATGGTGGCACACGCCTTTAATCCCAGCACTTGGGAAGCAGAGGTAGGAAGATCACTACCAGTTCAAGCCACCCTGACACTACAGAGTGAATTCCAGGTCAGCTTGGGCTAGAGTGAGACCCTACCTTGAAAAACAAACAACAAAAAAAAATGCAAGCCAGGTATGGTGGCACTTGCCTTTAATCTCAACACTGCTGAGGCAGGAGGACTACTGTGAGTTCAGGACCAGCCTGGGTTACAGAATGAATGCCAAGTCAGCCTCGGCTAGAGCGAGACCCTGCCTGAACAAAAATCCAGCAAGGTGGCATATACCTGTAATCTCAGCACTTGGGAAGCAGAGGCAAGAGGATCAGAAGTTCAAGGTCCACACTTTTGGTTAGAGAAGCTTCTCTTTTCAGATGATGGTGTAGTAGACAGTTTTAGGTTTGTTGAGATGTTTAGACCAGGTACAGTTATGGAAGTATGGGATTTATTGAAATTTATAGATCTAGAGGAAGTTTTATAATGGCAGAAGAAGTTGGTTTTTATTTATTTATTTATTTGACAGAGAAAAAGAGAGAGGATGGGCACACCAGGGCCTCCAGCCACTGCAAACGAACTTCAGACACATGTACTCCCTTGTGCATTTGTCTAACGTGGGTCCTGGGGAATCGAACTGGGGGGTCCCTTGGCTTTGCAGGCAAGCGCCTCAACCACTAAGCCATCCCTCCAGCTCAAAATTGGTTTTGTTTTTAGAGGTTCAAATAGAGAGAGAATCACAACTCAAAAGCCAAAAGTCAAACAGCACATTTTAGGAACTTTAGGTAGAACTAGGCATTTTGTATGTTTTCTGATTGGAATTTTAAACCTACCACCACGCCTTAACATCTGCCCAGTGACATCTCCTCCAGCCATGTGGCTGCAGATCCAAATTACAAACTAAAAAAACACTAAATATATTGGGGACCATCTATTTAAACTACCACAAACGATAACCACTGGGTTGACTCAAAAGTCACCATAGTGCTGAGAAGAAGTGACAGAGGAGTGCTCAGCACTGAGATATCTCTTTTTTTTTTTTTTTTTTTTTTGGTGTTTTTGAGGTAGGGTCTCACTGTAGCTCAGGCTGACCTGGAATTCACTCTGTAGTCTCAGGGTGGCCTCGAACTCTCAGCGATCCTCCTACCTCTGCCTCCCGAGTGCTGGGATTAAAGGCGTGCGCCACCACGCCCGGCTAGCACTGAGATATCTCTATCACACCTTCCAAGGCTCAGGGTCCATTGCGGAAGAGGTGGTGGAAAGAATGGAAGAACAAAGGAAGGGTAGGACTGTTTACAATGCACTCTTCTAGACAGGAAGTGGCCTGGGTATCCATGACCTCACAGGGCCTGGAACTACCTACACAAGACCTTCATAATAGGAGGAAAAGATGATGACATCAAAATAAAAGAGACACTAGTGAGGCATGGCGCACGCCTTTAATCCCAGCACTCGTGAGGCAGAGGTAGGAGGATCGCTGTGAGTGTGAGGTCAGTTTGGGAGTACAAAGTCAGTGCCTGGTCAGCTTGGACTAGAGTGAGACCTTGACTTGAAAATAAATAAATAAGAGCCGGGCGTGGTGGCGCACGCCTTTAATCCCAGCACTCGGGAGGCAGAGGTAGGAGAATCGCCGTGAGTTCGAGGCCACCCTGAGACTCCATAGTGAATTCCAGGTCAGCCTGGGCTAGAGTGAAACCCTATCTCGAAAAACAAAAAAAAAAAAAGAAAATAAATAAATAAATAAATAAAAATAAAATCCTTGGGCTGGAGGGATGGCTTAGCGGTTAAGGCGCTTGCCTGCAAAGCCAAAGGACCCAGGTTCAATTCCCCAGGACCCACGTAAACCAGATGCACAAGCTGGTGCACACATCTAGTGATTGTTTGCAGTGGCTGAAGGCCCTGACGTGCCCATTCTCTACCTGCCTCCCTCTCTCAAATAAAATAATATAAATATTTTAAAAAAATAAATCCTCACAATTCAGCGAAGGCTAGGGCCATGGTTTTACTGGTAAAGCAATTGCCTAGCATGCCCAAGGCTCTGGGTTCTATCTCTAGTACCACAAAACAAGCAACCCCATTAGACACATTCTGTTACCTCCTTTTACAGATGGATGAGCCTACAGCACAAAGGTCGAACGACCTACCCAAGATCACCCCCTCTTCAAAGGCTCAGTTCTCAAGCAAATTCCAGGCTCCTTTCATGATGTCAGCTCTCTCCCTCATTGTGAGGCACCCAGGTGAGGGCACATGTCCAGCTCTTCCTCTATCCCAGCTGTCCCAAAGTCCCTGGGCACAGGGTTGTAGCAGTCACATGGTAAGGTCTAATAGAACCCTAGGACTTCAGTCTTGGGCTGGGGCAAGAGGCACCCCCTGATTCCTTTCCACGGTATGGGGGGGGGACACAGGCGCTCTGACTTCTTTGGTAAATGTCCTCAGCCCTAACCCTATGGGATTGTGGGGCTGGGGAAACAGAAAAATAAGGCAATGATTAGGGATAGGGGTAAGTTAGCATCAGGGTGATTAAGTGCAGAGATGAGGGTGCTATTGCATGGAGGAGCGGGGAGCTGCCCAGGGCCAGTCAGGGGAAGCCAAGCTTTGGAAAGCTATAGCTGAGCACATGGTCTCTGTCTCTCTCTCTCTCTCTGGAGGCCACCAGAGGTGGTACAAAGTGCAGGGTGCATCAGGAAACCTAGGACCCAGATCCAGTGTTGTGTGCCATGGCATGAAGAGTAACCTTGGGCAACTCTCAACCTCTCTGGGGTGTCTGCTGACCCACCAGGGGAAGCACTCTATACAGCCATGGCCCCTGGGAATTCCCCACGGTGGCCCCTTCCCCTAGAACTTCCAGAGGAAGGAGCTGCCTGGCCCAGCAGACCCCTCCGTGTGCCCAATGACACTCCCAGGCTAAGCGGGGAGGAAAGGCTGCTACTCCTCCAATCTTCTACATCCATTCACACTCCAGGGCTCAACACCTGCCCCTCCTACTCACGCTGTATTTTATTGTGAGCCCAAAACCCGGGTATCCAACAGGACAAAGATCTTGTGCATAGATAACGGCGCAACGCCTTTAGTAAATCCCAACACTTGGGAAACTGAGGCAGGAAGAGGGCAAGTTTGAAAGCAGCCTGGGCAGCACCGTGTGACCCTGTTTCAAAAACCAGACCTGATCTTTCATACGTCCCCTCTCCCCCCAGCCCCCACCCTCCATTCTTTCCCCAGGCCTAGACCCTGACTCCGCCTCTAACCCCTGGATCCCCAGCCGAGGTGTCTCCACCTCTCCCAGCGCAGCCCCCGCGGCCGCCCGCCGTCAGGCTCTCACCGCACAGCCGCTGCAGCCGCGAGGTCCCCGGCGCGGGGTCCCCGGCTCCCCAGCAGCCGCCGCGCCACCGCAGAGATGCTGCACAGCCGCGGAGCCATGTTGAAGCGGTGCAGGTTGGAGGAAGGCCCCGCCCCGGAGCCAGCGGCGGAGGCGGGGTGCGCCTAGGCCACGCCCCCTTGCTCCCCGAGAATCCAGGTGGACGCCTGCCCCCTGGTTATCCCGAGCTCCAAGGATGCTTGGCAAGAATCGGGGTTCGAGCTTCTGCACCTGACTCGCTCTGTTACCTTGAACAAGCTTTTTCCCACTCTGGGCCTCAGTGTTTGAACAAGAAGTCTTGGGTGGGGGTGGGGGGTGCTGGAGAGATGGCTTAGGGGTTAAGGCGCTTGCCAGCAAAGCCAAAGGACACACGTTCCATTCCCCAGGCCCCACATAAACCCAGATGTACAAGGTGACACATATACATCTGGAATTCCTTTGCAGTGGCTAGAGGCCCTGGCGCACCCATTCTCTCTCTCTCTCAAAAAAAAAAAAAAATATATATATATGTATATATATATATATGTATATATAATTTGTTTGTTTTTTCAAAGTAGGCCCGGGCTGACCTAGAATTCACTATGTAGTCTCAGGGTAGCCTCAAACTCACGGCAGTCCACCTACTTCTGCCTCCCGAGTGCTGAGATTAAAGGCATGCACCACCATGTCCTGCCTGAGTCTCTCTTTATTGATTTAAAAAAAGGAAAAGAAATCTTGGGATGTGTACACTCTGAAATTGTATATAAAGTTAAGTTACGTATGCCTGTGCCATCTCTCCTCTTCTTCGATGCTGAATATGGACCACACACGTGGGTAGGCCAGCGCTGTACCACGGAACTACTCTCTCTGCCTCCCTCCACCTGTGTGTGTGTTTCTTTTCTTCCTCCTAGGGAAGGGTATCCTCAGACAGCATTCATCACACTATCAAAAGATCAAATTCTGGGCTGGAGAGATGGCTTAGCAGTTAAGGCGTTTGCCTGCAAAGCCAAAGGACCTCGGTTCAATTCCCCCAGGATCCATGTAAACCAGATGATAACTTCCATAATTGTAAACAATATCTCATGGTAATTCCCTCGCTCCCCCCACTTTCCCCTTTGAAACTCCACTCTCCATATCCCCTCCCCCTCTCAATCAGTCTCTCTTTTATTTTGATGCCATGATCTTTTCCTCCTATTATGATGGTCTTGTGTAGGTAGTGTCAGGCACTGTGAGGTCATGGATATCCAGGCCATTTTATGTCTGGAGGAGCATGCTATAAGGACTCCTACCCTTCCTTTGGCTCTTACATTTTTTTTCACAACCTCTTCCGCAATGGACCCTGAGCCTTGGAAGGTGTAATAGAGGTATTGCAGTGCTGAGCACTCCTCTGTCACTTCTTCAGCATCATGGTGCCTTCTGAGTTGTCCCAAGGTCACTGCCATCTGAAAAGAGAAGTTTGTCTAACCAAAAGCAAGAGTAGCATTAATATAAGGGTATGAACCTTAAGAGAAGTTGCTTACTGGGCAGTTTGATAAGCATAGTATATACATTTAGCCAAGCAGCAGCAGACATTACACCCCTAGGGCCCATGACTACCCCTGTTTTAACTTTTCAGTATCAGGGATGTATTCCCTCCCATGGAGCAGGCCTCCAGTCCAATTAGAGGGCAGTTGGTTTCCACCATGACAGACGTGCCACTATTGTACCTGCTGGCTCATTTGGCCTGGCTGTCCAAATGTAAGGCTTGCAGTGTCCACTGTTGAGTATCTTCACTGTTGATTTCTCTCCCATTGAACTGCATGCAGAATGGCTTCTTCCAGCTTTCTGTCAGCTGGTCTACATGGAGGAGGTTTTCAGCTCAGTTCCAGCAGGATTTCTCAGTGGCCTTGCAGCAAATGGACGTTTTTTTGTTTGGTTGGGTTTTTTCTTTTGTTTGTTTGTTTGTTTTTGTTTGGTTTTTTTTTTTTTTTTTGGTTTTTCGGGGTAGGGTCTCTAGCCCAGGCTGGCCTGGAATTCACTATGGAGTCTCAGAGTTGCCTCAAACTCACGGCAATCCTCCTACCTCTGCCTCCCGAGTGCTGGGATTAAAGGCGTGCACCACAACGCCCAGCACAACTGGATGTTTTATACAGGCTTCAAGTAGCTATGATTACTCTGGAGAGAAATTAGATATAAACTATGATTTTTTTCCTTCATTTACTTATTTATTTGAGACAGAGAGAGAAAGAGTGAGGATGGGCATGCCGTGGCCTCCTGCCACTACAAATGTATGTGTCACTTTACATGGGTACCAGGGAATGGAACCTGGGCTGTTAGCCTTTGACTACTTAGTCATCTATCCAGCCCATTTTTTTTTCCTTCAGTTATATAAAGTTGATAGGATGACCACATTATTTGTGTGATTTTGTTTACGAAGGAAACTTTTTATCAACATGATAAATCGGAATCAGACCAGTTGTCATAGCAGCCACCTTGAGACTACATAGTAAATTCCAGGTCTGCCGGGCTCCCCCGGCAGGTAGTGCTGAGGAAGGACCAGGCCCGCTGGTTCCTCCCAAGGGGTTGAGGAAGACTGTGACCCCAGTGCAGAGGAGGCAGAGATGGGAGAATCGAAGGGGTCCCTGGCCAGCCAGTCTAACTGAAGAAAAGCGACTCAGGACTGGAGACATGGCTTACCGGTTGGTTGAAGTGCTTCCTGGCAAAGCCAAAGGACCTGGGTTTGATTCCTCAGTACCTACATAAAGCCAGATGGATAAGGTGGCACATATACCTGGAGTTCGTTTGCAGTGGCTGGAGGCCTTGGTGAGCCCATTCTCTCTCTATTTGCCTCTCTTTCTGGCTCAACTACATAAATAAAATATAAATTTATTTTAAAAAATGACTCTAGGTTCATTGAGAGACTCTCAGGGTACTAGGCAGAAGAGCAATTAAGAACACGTAATGGGGCTGGAGAGAAGGCTTACTAAAGGTGCTTGCCTACAAAGCCAAAGGACCTCGGTTTGATTTCCTAGGACCCACATAGCCAGATGTACAAAGTGGCTCATGTATCTGGAGTTCGTTTTCAGTGGCTAGAAGCCCTGGCACACCCATTGTCTCTCTCTCTCTCTCTGCCTCTTTCCCTCTCTCAAAATAAATAAATAAATAAATAAAAAACACGTGATGTCTTCCTTTGGCCTCTGCACATGTATGAATAGAATACACATCTCTGTGCACACGCACATGCACACACACACACACACACACCATATCTACTGCACATGCACACCAAAACAAACAAAAGATCAAGTGTGGAGCAAGTCTGTAGCTCAGAAGCATGGCTCTTGCCTGTCCTGCACCTGGCTTTGGGTTTGATATCCAGAAGCACACACAAGAAATCATTTTCAGAGACTGGGGAGATCATCTAGCTATTAAAGATGCTTGTTTATAAAGCCTGCCAGCTTGGGTTTCATTCTTAAGTCCTCACATAAAGCCAGATACAAAAAATGGCACATGTGTCTACAGTTTGTTTGCAGTGGCAAGAAGTCCTGGTGCACCCATTTTTTTCCCTCTTCATCCTTATCTCTATCATTCTCCAAAATAAAAAATAAGGCTTGAGAGATGGCTTAGTGGTTAAGGTGCATGCCTGTGAAACCTAAGGACCCAGGTTCAACTCTCTAGGTCCCACATAAGCCAGATGCATCTAGAGTTTGTTTACAGTGGCTAGAGGCCCTGGTGTGCCTCTAGCCCTCTCTCTGTCTTGAATAAATAAATTAAAAAAATAAAATAAAATAAAAAATAAGCCGGGCATGGTGGTGCAGGCCTTTAAACCCAGCACTAGGGAGGCAGAGGTAGGAGGATCTTTGTGAGTTAGAGGCCACCCTGAGACTCCATAGTGAATTCCAGGTTAACCTGTGCTAGAATGAGACACTACCTTGAAAAAAAAAAAAAGAAAAGAAAAAAAAAGAAAAGAAAAAAAGAAAGAAATCATTTTCTTAAGAATCAAGTGTGTTAGGCTAGAGAGATAGCTTATCGGTTAAGGCACTTGCCTGCAAAGTCAAAGTACCCAGGTTCAATTCCCCATGACCCATGTAAGCCAGATGCACAAGGTAGTGCATTTGTCTGGGTTTGTTTGCAGTGGTGAAGGTCCTGACATGTCCATTCTCTCTCTCTCTCTGCCTCTTTCTCTCTCTCTCTCCTTCTCTTAAATAAATAAAATTAAAAAATAAAATAAAGCCAGGCGTGGTGGCACATGCCTTTAATCCTAGCACTCAGGAGGCAGAAGTAGGAGGATTGCCATGAGTTCGAGGCCACCTTGAGACTACATAGTGAATTCCAGGTCAGCCTGAGCTAGAGTGAAACCCTACCTTGAAAAAAAGAAAGAAAAAAGAAAGAAAGAAAAATAAAATAAAGATGGTGGGCGTGGTGGTGCATGCCTTTAATCTCAACACTGGGAAGCAGAGGTAGGAGGATTGCTGTGAGTTCAAGGTCACCCTGAGACTCCATAGTGAATTCCAGGTCAGCCTGGGCTAGAGTGAGACCCTACCTCGAAAAACAACAAAATAAAACAAAATAAATAAAAATAAAATTAAAAAAATAAGATGAAATGAAATGAAATAAAGAGCCAGGTGTGGTGGCACACGCCTTTAGTCCCAGTACTCGGGAGGCAGAAGTAGGAGGATCACCATGAGTTCTAGGCCACCCTGAGAATACATAGTGAAATCCAGGTCAGCCTGAGCTAGAGAGAGACCTTACTTTGAAAAACCAAAATAAATAAATAAATATAAATAAATAAATAAATAAAATAAAAATAAAAAATAAAATAAAGAAATTGCTGGGCATGGTGGCACATACCTTTAATCCCAGCACTTGGGAGTCAGAGGTAGGAGGATCGCTGTGAGTTCAAGGCCACCCTGAAAGTACATAGTGAATTCCAGGTTAGCCTGAGCTAGATCTAAGCCCTACTTTTAAAAAAGGCTGGAGAGATGGCTTAGTGGTTAAGGTGCATGCCTGTGCACCCTAAGGACCAAGGTTTGATTTTCCAGGTCCCACGTAAGCCAGATGCACATGGTGGCACATGCATCTGGAGTTCGTTTGCAGTGGCTAGAGGCCCTGGCATGCCCATTCTCACTCTTTATCTCTGTCTCTCTCTCCCTCTCTCTCTGTCTCAAATAAATAAATAAAATAAAAAGGATAAAAGATTGTTTTTTAAAAAAGAAATCATTTGCATAAGAATCAAGTGTGTCTGGCTGGAGAGATGGCTCAGTGGTTAAGGTGGTTGCCTGCAAAGCCTAAGAACCCAGGTTCAATTCTCCAGAATCTGCATAAGCCACATGCACATTGTGGAACATGCATCTGGAGTTTGTTTGCAGTGCTGGATGATTTGGCATGCCTATTCTCTCTATATTTTTCATAAATAAATAAAATTAAATTTACAAAAAAGACAAAATAGGGCTAAAGAGATGGCTTAGTGGTCAAGGCACTTGCCTGTGAATCCTAAGGACCTATGTTTGACTCTGGTGCGCGCATTTGGAGTTCGATTGCAGTGTGCCAATCCTCTCTCTCTTTAAAAATAAAGGGGGGGGGGCTGGCCTTGGTGGCACATGCCTTTAATCCCAGCACTAGGGGAGCAGAGGTAGGAGAATCTCCATGAGTTTGAGGCCAGCTTGAGACTACATAGTGAATTTCAGGTCAGCCTGGGTTTAGAGTGAGACCCTACCTTGAAAAAGAACAAAACAAGGGCTGGAGAGATGGCTTAGTGGTTAAAGCATTTGCCTGCAAAGCCAAAGGATCAAGGCTCGATTCCCCAGGACCCATGTAAGCCAGATACACAATGGGGCGCATGCGTCTGGAGTTCATTTGTAATGGTTGGAAGCCCTGGAGCACCTATTCTCTCTCTCTCTCTCTCTCTCTCTCTCTCTTTCTCTGCCTCTTTCTGTCTCTCAAACAAACAAATAAATAAAAAATAAAATATAAAAAAAGATAGAACTTTAAAAATAAAGAAAAAAACAAAACAAAACAAAAAAGAAGACACAAAGTAGAGGAAAGAAGCAAGTGTGGCAAGCCACGTGTGAGAGGTGAAGTGAAATTGAACGCTTCTGCAGGGCTTCACAAGAGACTTGAGTTTAGACTTTTGACTTCAAAGGATGGATACGTAGGAGTTTTCCAGGGGCAGGGAAGGATAAAGGGACCATCAAAGCGAACAAGGTGTGCACAGTACAGCCATCCTGAGTGTCTGCTGGGGAGATTAGTTCCAGGATGCCCAGTGAATAAAAATATTCACGAGTGTGCAAGTCCTTGTTCTATCCCGCAGCATGACACTTGCATATGACATGTGCATATCCTCCTGCAGACCTTGCCATCTTGGTCGGCGGTTGCGGAGCAGCACTGAAGATTAAATTTAGGGCTTTGCACACACTACCACTGAGCTTTATCTCCAGCCCTCTCTTTATTACTTTATTTTATTTTTGTATATATATATATATATATATATATATATATTTGTTTGTTTTTTGTTTTGCAAGGTAGCGTCTCACTCTAACTCAGGCTGACCTGGAATTCACTATGTAGTCTCAGAGTGGCCTCACAGCAATCCTCCTATCTCTGCCCCCTAAATGCTGGGATTAAAGGCATGTGCCACCATGCCTGGCATATATATATTTCTTCTTCTTCTCCTCCTCCTCCTTCTGGTTTTTCTGAGGTAGGGTCTTGCTCTAAATCAGGCTGACCTGGAACTCACTCTGTAGTCTCAGACTGGCCTCTAACTCACAGCAATCTTCCTACCTCTGCCTCCCAAATTCTGGGATTAAAGGCATGCACCACCTCGCTCGGTTATTTATTTATTTGAGAGAAAGAGGCAAATAAAGAGAGTGGGTGTGCCACTACAACGAACTCCAGATGCATGCGCCACCTTGTGCATCTGGCTTAATGTGGGTACTGGGGAATCAAACCTGAGTCCTTAGGGTTCACATGCAAGTGCCTTAGCCACTAAGCCATCTCTCCAGCCCTATTTTTTTTTAATTATTTTATTTTGAGACAGGACCTCATTAAGTTGCCCAAGCCTCCCAAATAGATGGGATTGGGATTTCAGGCCTCTGGTGCCAGCCCAGTTGTCCTTTTTAGGTCACTTATAATGCCTATGACAGTGTGAAATGTATGCAAATAGTTGTTACATGATATTGTTTAGGAAATAACGACAAGAAAAACTGTCTTGGGCTGGGGAGATAGCTCAGTGGATGAAGCGCTTGTTGCTTAGGCCTAAGTACTTGAGTTTGGATCCCTAGAACCCACATCAAAGCCAGGAGCCATGGCGGACTTCCGTAGTCCCAGCATGCCTATGGCAAGGTGGAAGGCAGAGACAGGAGAATTTACTGGAAACTCACAGACCAACTATCCCAGCCAGTGGAATGGTAAATGAGAGACTCTGCACCAGACAAGGTAGAAGGGGAAGACTGACACTCAAAAGTTGTCCTTGTAGCTGGGCGTGGTGGCGCACGCCTTTAATCCCAGCACTTGTGAGGCAGAGGTAGGAGGATAGCCGTGAGTTCGAGGACACCCTGAGACTACACAATGAATTCCAGGTCAGCCTGGGCTAGAGTGAAAGGAAAAAAAATTGTCCTTTGACCTCTACATGCACAAGCCCACACTCCCACACATGAATGCATACACGTCAAAAACAAAAGCATGGGCTGGAGAGACGGCTTAGCAGTTAAGCGCTTGCCTATGAAACCTAAGGACCCTGGTTCAAGACTGGATTCCCCAGGACCCACGTTAGCCAGATGCACAAGGGGGCGCATGCGTCTGGAGTTCGTCTGCAGTGGCTGGAGGCCCTGGCGTGCCCATCTCTCTATATATCTACCTCTTTCTCTCTCTGTCGCTCTCAAATAAATAAATAAATAAATATTTTTTTAAAAAGCATGGTGGTACACGCCTTTAATCCCAGCACTCAGGAGGCAGAGGATCACTGTGAGTTGGAGGCCAGCCTGAGACTACAGAGTGAATTCCAGATCAGCCTGGGCTAGAGCGAGACCCTTACCTCAAAAATCTAAAAAAAAAGGGGGGGGGAGCTGGAGAGATGGCTTAGAGGTTAAGGCACTTGACTACGAAGCCTAAGGATCCAGGTTTGATTCCTCAGTACCCATGTAAGCCAGATGCATAAGGTGACATATGTGTCTGGAGTTTGTTTGCAGTGGCTAGAGGGCCCTGGAGAGCCCACTCTCTATCTATCTGTCTCTTCCTCTCTCTCTCTCTCAAATAAATAACATATATATATTAAAGTTGCCAGGCCTGGTGGCACATGCCTTTAATCCCAGCACTCAGGAGGCAGAGGTAGAAGGATCACCATAAGTTTGGGGCTACCCTGAGAATACATAGTGAATTCCAGGTCAGCCTGAGCTAGAATGAGACCGTACCTTGTAAAACAAAACAACGACAACAAAATGTCAGTACATATTCAGTACATATGAAGTCCTTTTCTCCAAATATTCCCAACCCACAATTGGTTGAATAGATACAGAAGATTGTATGTGAAGTGACTTCCAAGAGGAAAGCACAATGTAATTACAATATAATCAAAGGGTAGAGATGGCCAACAGTTAATTTCTCACTCCGGATGCACATGCCATTCTGTGCATCTGGCTTTATGTGGGTACTGGAGAATCGAACTTGGGTCCTTCGGCTTTGCCATTTCTCTAGCCTTTTTTTTTTTTTTTTTTTTTGAGGTAGGGTCTCGCTCTAGCCCAGGCTGACCTGGAATTCACTATGGAGTCTCAGGGTGGCCTTGAACTCACAGTGATCCTCCTACCTCTGCCTCCCAAGGGCTGGGATTAAAGGCATGTGCCACCATGCCTGGCTTTTTTCTTTTCTTTTTTTTTTTTTACTTTTTATTTTATTTGTTTGACAGAGAGAGTGGCAGGTAGAGAATGGGCATGCCAGGTCCTCCAGCCACTACAAACAAACTCCAGACACATGCGCCACCTTGTGCAGCTGGCTTACATGGGTCCTGGGGAATTGAACCTGGGTCCTTTGGCTTCACAGGTAAGTGCCTTGACCACTAAGCCATCTCTCCAGCCCTGGAGCATCCATTTCTCTTGAGTATGTCTCCCACTCAGCCTTCCCTCTGTGCAGGGAGCAGGCCCATGCGGTTCCCCTCTCTTCTTTCCTCTCTTTCCCTTCTTCCATCCCTCTTCCTCCCTCCCTTCACCTTTCAAAAACATCCCTCTCTGGAATTCACCTTCATAACTCTTCACCAAGGCCCGTTGTCCACTCATGAAAAGAAATGAGGGAAGCCAGGGACAGAGACAGATGAGCAGCACTGGGCAGAGAGGAGCAGGCAGGTTCATAAGTGTAAAATATGGACAAACCTGCCACCATCACTTGCCCGGGACAGATAGATCATCCCCGGATAGGCTGTAGAAGAGAAAGAGACAAATGACCTTAGCTGTGGCACTGTCGCCTGCTCTTTATTGATGGGCTTTTATGCTCAAAGCCCAACTGCTCTCAGAGAACTGTATCCTCTAGGTCCCCAACAGGGAGAGTGGGGACAAGGAAGCTTTTATGTCTCCACTGGGGGCAAGAGCCACAAGACTAAATCCCTGCCTTTTGGTATTATGCATCCCATGCAGATATAAATGATGCAACTTTGACACAGTGCCACATAAAAAAAAAAACAAACACACATTAACGACGTGCCATTCCGTGTACAAATGATAAATAATACAAATGCCAAAATAATTTATCTCAAGTACTGAGTAATTTCAAAGCCGGCTGTGCGTAATGAACTATAAACTATGCAAGTGTGTTGCCACAAGGTGGCGCCACTTCAGCCAGGAAATAACAAGTCCACATCTTGTCTCTTCTGAATAAATCTGATGTTGGCACCGTTTGGACTCTAGCAACTTCTGCTTGTTTGTTTGTTTGTTTTGAGGTAGGGTCTCGCTCTAGCCCAGGCTGACCTGAAATTAACTGTGTAGTCTCAGGGTGGCCTCAAACTCACGGCGATCCTCCTACCTCTGCCTCCCGAGTGCAGGGATTAAAGGTGTGTGCCACCACGCCTGGCCTCTGTTTTTTTGTTTGTTTTTTTTTGGTGTGTGTATTGAGCTGTTACTTGGCCGTTCATCCTTACTGTAAACTACTTTCAAAAGCAATAATGGCATCACCTGAAGGCTCATGAAGTAGAGATGTTAGTGTTGGAAAGCACACCCCTGGATCAATAGAAAGCTGAGAAGACCAATTCTAAAGCACCTCGGCGATGAAGTGGTGCTGTTTATGTAGAAGCGAGTGCATGGGCCGAGAGAATGTTGCAAAGACAGGAAGCGCCCCTACCGGCAGAAATGTGATACAGTGATCGCGTATGATTCACCAGATATGTGAGCACGTTTTATTTTTCCCTTTGCATGCATTCCTACAGGGGAAAGATGGGTCTCTGAATGCCATTTTTTTTTGTTGTTGTTTGTTTGTTTTACTTTTTGTTTTTTCCAGGTAGGGTCTCGCTCTAACCCAGGCTGACCTGGAATTCACTACATAGTCTCAGGGTGGCCTCGAACTCATAGCAATCCTCCCACCTCTGCCTCTCAAGTGCTGGGATTAAAGGAGTGGGCCACCACACCCGTGAATGCCATGCTTTGGAATCACGCGAAGTTTATAGGGAGCATCCTAGGCCTCCCCATAAACTGGCAGAAATATAGCTGGCTGAAACCCACTTCTAGAAAGAGTCATATGAGTCATGTGCTTACAAAAAGAGATGCTGTTGCAGTCAGGTTCGCATTGATGGTAGAAATCACCCGACCAAGAGGAATTTGTGGGAAAAAGTGGTTTATTTTGGCTTACAGGCTTGAGGGGAAGCTCCAAGATGGCAGGGGGAAATGATGGCATGAGCAGAGGGTGGACATCACCCCTTGGCCAACATAAGGTGGACAATAGCAACAGGAGAGTGTGCCAAACACTGGCATGGGGAAACTGGCTGTAACACCCATAAGCCCGCCCCCAACAATACACTCCTTCCAGGAGGCGTTAATTCCCAAATTTCCATCATCTGGGAACCTAGCATTCAGAACACCTACGTTTATGGGGGACACCTGAATCAAACCACCACAGATGCGCATATCTTAACCACCCCCTTCCAATGAAATATGAACTTTTTTGGAAATTGTTTATTTGTTTGTTTGGTTTTTCAAACCTGCTCTAGCCCAGGCTGATCTGGCATTCACTATGTAATCTCAGGCTGGCCTCAAATTTACAGTGATCCTTCTAATTCGGATCCCCAAGTACTGGGATTAAAGGCATGCATGACCATGCGTGGCTTATTTATTTATTTATTTATTTACTTGAGAGACAGAGGGACAGAGGAAAAGGCAGGTAGAGAGAGAGAATGAATGGGTGCGCCAGAGACTCTAGCCACTGAAAACGAACTCCAGAGGCATGTGCCACTGTATGCATCTGCCTTAATGCATGGGTCCTAGAGAATGGAACCTGGGTCCTTAGACTTTGTAGGCAAGCACATTATCCACCAAGCTATCTCTCCATCCTGATGCCTGACTTTTATTTATTTTTATATTTATTTTTTGTTCATTTTTATTTATTTATTTGAGAGTGACAGAGAGAGGAAGAGGCAGATAGAGAGAAAGAGAGAATGGAAGCTCCAGGGCTTCCAGCCACTGCAAACGAACTCCAGACGCGTGCGCCCCCTTGTGCATCTGGCTAACGTGGGTCCTGGAGGATCAAGCCTCGAACCGGGGTCCTTAGGCTTCACAGGCAAGCGCTTAATTGCTAAGCCATCTCTCCAGCCCCTGACTTTTATTTAATTTAATTTTTGTTTTGTTTTTTTGTTTTGTTTATCGAAGTAGGGTTTCACTCTAGCCCAGGCTGACCTGGAATTCACTCTGTAGTCTCAGGGTGGCCTCAAACTCATGGTGATCCTCCTACCTCTGCCTCCAGAGTGCTGGGATTAAAGGCATGCATCACCTTGCCCGGCTTTATTCTAAAAAAGTTTATTACTCATTTGCTGAGAGAAAGAGAGAGCGAGCAAGAGAGAATGGGCACACCAGGGCCTCCTGTCACTGCAAATGAACTCCAGACACATGCACCACTTTGTGCATATGGCTTTACATGAGTTCTGAGGAATCAAACGCTTGGCTGTGAGACGTTGCAAGCAAGTGCCTTTAATTGTTGAGCCATCTCTCCATCCCAGGTCTATGTGTATTTTATTTTTGTGAATAGCACTTTAAAAAAAATTGTTTTTATTTACTTAGCTATTTTGGGGGGGGGGGTTAAGGTAGAGTCTCACTCTAGTCCAGGCTGACCTGGAATTCATTATGTAGTCTCAGGCTGGACTGGAATTCCTGGGAGGGGGAGTGGAGGATGGGCATGTCGGGGCCTGCAGCCACTGCAAATGATCTCCAGACACATGCGCCACCTTGTATATCTGGCTTACAGGGGTACTGGGGAATCAAACCTGGGTCCTTAGGCTCTGCAGGCAAGTATCTTAACTGCTAAGCCATCTCTCCAGCCCAAGACGGAGAGAGAGGATAGGGAATTGGCACACCAGGGCTTCAGCCATGCACTGCCATACCTGACACTTAGTAAGTTCTTTATAAAAATGAATTATTACTGATCCCCAGTGTTATATTTTAGCCCCCTGCTGTCTGACCCACTTCCTGTTTCTGCTCTTTGGTAGATTCCCAGAGTCACTTATTTTCACACAGCATCCTTGGCTCTGTGTTGAAGGCCTGATTTGTGTCCCTGCAGGAAGCCCAGAGGAGATTCCACTCCTGCAGGGAGAAGCTGAAGCAATGAAAATGAAGACACTCTCACGCCAAGTCCACAGTGCCCTGCACAATCAGTTTGGCGGAAGTTTTACCAGGGTGTGCCAAGAAGTGACTGCTAGAAACCTCTGGCTGGGGCTTCCTGGCACATTACGGTGTTAGTTAGAAGAACAAAAGTGGGGGTATTAGTATAGTTACAGCAATAATGTCTGCTGAATACTCCTGAAATCTTTCTTTCTTTTTAATCTTTTAAAATTCTTTTCATTTATTCATTTGACAGAGAAAGAGAGAGAGAGAGAATGGGCACGTCAGGGCCTCCAGCCACTGCAAACAAACTCCAGATGCGTGAACTCCAGATGCATGTGCCCCCTTGTGCATCTGATTTATGTGGGTCCTGGGGAATTGAACCTGGGTCCTTTGGCTTTGCAGGCAAACACCTTAACCACTAAGCCATCCCTACAGCCCTCTGTCTATTTTTTTTTTAAGAGAGGGGGTGAAGAAGTGCTGACCAGCTGGATCAGGAACATATACACACCTGTACCTAGGCTCTTTAAAAAAATTTTTTTGGCAGCACTAGGGAGGCGGAGGTAGGAGGGTCATCCTGAGTTTGAAGCTAGCCTGAGACTACATAGTGTGTGTAGAGGAATTAAAACTTTCTGGTGAGCCAGGCATGATGGTGAAAGTCTTTAATCCCAGCACTTGGGAGGCAGAGGTAGGAGGATCACCACGAGTTCAAGTCCACTAAGACTACCTAGCTAGTCAGGTCAGCCTAGGCTAGAGTGACATCCTACCTCAAAAAACCAAAAAACAACAACAAAAAGAATTTAAACCAGGTCTAGTGGCCTGTGGCTGAGGAAGGAAGATTGACTTATCTTAGTAGTTCTGGACCAGCCTGGGAAACAAATTGAAAGCCCCTTCCCCCCCCAACTAAAAAGAAGCAACCCTGCCCCACCAGAAAGGTTTTTTTTGTTGTTGTTGTTGTTATTTATTTATTTATTTGGTTATTTAGGGTTTTTGGAGGTAGATGGTGGAGGTAGGGTCTCACTCTAGCCCAGGCTGACCTGGAATTCACTATATAGTCTCAGGGTGGCCTTGAACTCGTGGCGATCCTATCTCTGCCTCCCGAGTGCTGGGATTAAAGGCTTTCACCACCATGCCCAGATCACCAGAAAGTTTTAATTCCTCTATACACACTGTAGTACTTGATGACATAAAAAATATATTAGCAGAGGTCAGTAAGCTAGAAAGGAGATATAAAGGCAATAGAAAGGGAGGGGGACTTAATAGGATGGTATATATATGTAAGTAGAAGAACAGATTAATGGGTGAAAAGGCCTAAGTGAGGTCAGGGGAAGAGATTGAGTAAAGGAAAGGTGGAGGGAGGGCTAATCAAAATCTAAGAGGATATAAATAAGTCATATGGAAACCTACTTTTTTGGACAATGGAACCATTGTCAGGAGCCATAGATTGTTACTAGAAAATTTTCAGTGCAAGGGATGGGATACCTTCCAGTGAGTTGTTGGCCAGGGAGGTCCCTGATGCCACCAAAACATTATAGGCCATTGCCTAGGCCCTTGGCTTCCTACCAGGAATAGATGGTAAGACCCTATTGCTGAAGACTCCACATACTTGGGCTACAAGGTCACTGAGAAATCCTGCTGGAGCTGAGCTGAAAACCTCCAGCCACTGCAAACGAACTCCAGATGCATGCGCCCCTTGTGCATCTGGCTAACGTGGGTCCTGGGGAATCCAGCCTCGAACTGGGGTCCTTAGGCTTCACAGGCAAGCATTTAACTGCTAAGCCATCTCTCCGGGCCCTTACAAATAGTTTGAAGCTATCCTGGGCTAGAGAGAATTCCAGGGCAGCCTGAGCTAGAGTGAGATTCTGCCTCAATTGAAAAAAAAAAAAAAAAAAAAAGAGGGCTGGAGAGATGGCTTAGCAGTTAAGGTGCTTGCCTGCGAAGTCTAAGGACCCATGTTTGATCTCTCTCCAAATCCGAGGTAAGCCAGATGCCCAAAGGTGAAGCATACAGAAGGTCGCACTTCCCACTAGGTGGCGCAAGCGTCTGGAGTTCGATTTCAGTGGCTGAGGTCCTGGAGCACCAATTCTTTCTCTCTCTCTCCAAAATAAATAAAATAAATTAAAAAACAAAAAGGAGGCCAGGAGTAGTGGTGCACCCTTTTAATCCCCAGCACACGTCAGGCAGACATAGGAGGATAGCCGTGAGTTTGAGGTCACCCTGAGACTACATAGTGAACTCCAGGTCAGCTTGGGCCAGAGTGAGACCCTACTTTGAAAAACAAAATAAAACAAAAAACAACAAAAAAAAAGGGGGGCTGGGGGGAGGCTCAGCAGTTAAGGCACTTGCCCGAAAAGCCTAACAACACGGGTTTGATTCCCCAGGACCCACGTAAAGCCAGATGCACAAAGTGGCGTATGCATCTGGTGTTCGTTTGCAGTGGCTGGAGGGCCCTAGCGTGCCCATTCTCTCTTCCTCTCTCTCATTCTCCTTGCAAATAAATAAATAAATAAATATTTTGTAAAAAAGTTTGAAGCCTGGAGTGGAGGCGCACGCCTTTAATGCCAGCACTCGGGAGGCAGAGGTAGAAGGGTCGCCGTGAGTTTGAGGCTAGCATGAGACTACATAGTTAATTCCAGGTCAGCCTGGGCAGAAATGACACCCTACCTCGAAAACACACACACACACACACACACACACACAAGTTTGAGAAACACAGAGGTCGAGCACGTGCAGTTAAGTGCCACTGTGACCATCCACCTGGTGTCCTAATCGTAATGACCCCCGGGGCAGGCATCTCGTAGACGGAGCAGGGAAGGAACTAGACTCTGGATGGCCCTACAACTTTCCCAGAGGAAGGCGCTGGGGACTGCGCCGTCTCAATCAATCTTGCCAGAGTAGGCGTGTCCTTCACGAACAAAAGCGTTCAGACGGACTACCGCTCCGACCAATCAACGCCAGGCGCAAGCCCGCGCCGCCGGTCACAGTGGCACTTTCCATTGGTGGAGTCTCGCCGCCGGAGGCGGGCTCAAGCCAAAAGTCCTGCCTCCTCTCGGACTTTGCAGCCAATCACGGCGTCCGGTGTGCGGTTAACAAGTTTGGTTGTACCGTGTGCAGCTTCCTGGGAGCCAGTGGGCGGGGCCGGGAGCAGGCGGAGTCTGTGTGTGTGCGTGTGTGTGTGTGTGCGCGCGCGCGCGTGTGTTGGGGCGGGGGGAGTGGAGGAGGTGGGAAGGCTTCCCGCGGGCGCGCGGAGCAGAACGCGGTGACAGCCACGCGCGTGCGCGTGCGCGCCCGGGCTAGTGCGCGGCCGGCCGCTGCGAGGCGCGCGGGCGTCGGAGCGGCGGCCGTCTAGGGTTCCCGACTTACGGGGCGTCCCACGCCCGCCCCGTCGGTTCCCACCACTACCCTCCCTCCCCCCCCTCGCTCCGACCTTCGCCAACGTCCCGCCCCGTCGCCGTCAGGGCCTGCCCCCTAACTCTCCTTCCCAGTTCCCGGTGGTGGTGGTTGTGCTGGTGGGGAAGGTCCTCGCGGCCCATGCTGGTGGCTGGGGACCCGCGCAGCCTCCATCTGCCTTGGGCCGGTCCACCGGCCACCATGGTGGCCCTGAGGAGGCCTGTGCAGCTCCTCCAGGGAGGCTAATAGAGGTCGAGAGCCGCAGGCCTTGCGGGGAGTGAGGGGGACGGTGAGAGGGTCCCAGGCCCGAACCCCCCATTCCATCCACACGCACCCCCCCCCCCCGGCCCCGCGCCATGGCCGGAGCCATCGCTTCCCGCATGAGCTTCAGCTCGCTCAAGAGGAAGCAGCCCAAGACATTCACGGTGCGGATCGTCACCATGGACGCAGAGATGGAGTTCAACTGCGAGGTAAACGTCGGACGGCAGCCTCCTTCCCTCCCCACACCCCCGCATCACACACCCCCGACGGGCGGCGGCGAGGGAGACTGCCCCCCACCGTCCCCCAGCTCGCGTGGCCTCCGGGCCTCTGCCTCCGGCACCCACGGGGGTAAACCCTGCCCCGCCGTGACAGTCCGAGTGGAAGCCTGAGGAATTCTGTGTCCATCCTCTTCTTTCCGGCCCGTACCCGAAGAGACAGTCAGAACCCGGAAGGGACCGTCTAGGCCCCCAAGTGCCCAAAGTTACAAGTTAATTGCCACTTGTTTTCATTCATTGGTATTGGATGAGGCCCAGGCTGGGAAGCCTTTTGTAGTAAGGAACTGATTTACCGTGTAAGGTGCAGAAAACTCTATGGGAGTTCTTTTTCAATATATTCAGAGGTATTGAAAGTTATATCTAGTCGCCCTGGGAAAGTCTGTGTCTCTTTCCCTTTCCCAAACCTTAAACTTCTGGAAATAACTCCCAGGAAAGAGATGGTATCTTTAGAATTTCCAGCATGGGTTTGATAAACAGCTATGAACGACTGATTGAATGAATACTTGTGTGGAGCGGGGTAGGGGGATCTAGTATTTAGGGGCCTCGTGCATGCTATGCAAGCTTTCTATCACTAAGTGTCATTTACACATTTAGCCCTTACAAAAACTCAGTGAGGTAGGTACCTGTGACACTGTGGGTTTAAGATTTGCTTTATTTGGGGGGGGGCGTGGGGGGAACCCACTAGTAAAATCTTTGGAATTTTCAAAGTGATAACTGTCTTTTTGTGTGCTAGTGAGTTGACTGTTGCTGACAGGCTGTGGGTAAGCTTCAGGATGGGCGGGGGGGGGGGGCGGGGGAAGGGCCACAAGACTGGCCAAGCATCATATTAGAGGTTGGGGCTATGCAGCCCCCCAACAATAAGATCAGTTTAACTGAAGGTTAAATTGATCACCAATGGCCAGTGTAAATCGATCATGCCTATATAGTGAAACCTTCATAAACCCTCCATAAAAGGACAGGGTTTGGAGAGCTTCCAGGTGGCTGAATGTAGGGAGATTCCTGGAGGGTAGTGTAGACAAGTATAGACATAGAAGCTCTTTACTCCTTCCCACATGCCATGCCTTACACATTCTTTCATCAGTAGCCCTTGTAATATCCTTGATAATAAATAGGTGAAGGGTTGGAGAGATGGCTCAGCAGTTAAAAGGCTTTTGCTTGCAAAGCCTCATGGCCTAGGTTTGATTACCCAGTACCCATGTAAAACCAGATGCATGAAATGACACATGCGTCTGTAGTTCATTTACAGTGTTAAAAAGCCCTGGCACACCCATTCTCTCTCATTTTTTCTTTCTGTCTCTCCTTGCTAATAAATAAAAATATTTTAGAAAATAAATAACAAGGTGAACATAAGTTCCCCGAGTTTTGTAAGGTAGTCTAGTAAATTAACTGTATTGGCTATTTTCTCATTGTTGTGAGCAAATTCCTGACCAGAAGCAACTTAAGGAAGGAAGGGTTTCTGTCAGCTCACAGTTGGTCATGGCGAGGATGATATGGCGGGCTCTAGAAGCAGATCTGGCCGTATTCAGTCCACAGTGAGGAAGCAGAGAGATGAAGCTATTGCTCAACTCCCTTTTTCCTTTATATCCAGTCTAGGACCTCAGCCAACCTAATGGTGCTGCCACAGTTGAGGTGGGCTTCCCACCTCAGTTCACCTCATTAATATTCCCTTGCAGGAATGCCCAGAGGCTAACTTAATTTAGATAGTCTCTCACTGGTGATTCTAGGTCCTGTCAAGTTGACAGTCAAAGAGGGAGTGTGGGAACTCAGCTTGCAACTGGTCTCAAGGCTCGTGATTGATTGGTTAGCATCAGGAGTGGGAGCCGCTCTTGTGCAGCTGAGCCCTCCACCTGTGGGATCTGACACTTACTAGCTAGACTGTGTCAGAATTGAATTGAATTGAAGGACGCTTGGTGTCTGTTGTAGAAAATAATTGTTTTGTGTGACTGATGGCTGGTGGAGAGAAATCCCCAAACACTTCTTGGTGAAACACTTTGGGTCAGGTGTGACACACATGTAAATCCTGCTCTTAGGAGACTGATGTCAGAGAATTGTGAGTTCAAGGGCAGCCTAAGCTACCTATAACAAGATTCTCTGACATAAAAAAAGAAGAGCAGCTGAGCATGGTGGTGCAAACCATTAATTCCAGCACTTGGGAGGCCGAGGTAGGAGTTTGAGTGTGAGGCCAGTCTGAGACTACGTAATGAATTCCAGGTCAGCCTGAGCTACAGTGAGACCCTAACTTGAACAACAACAACAAAAAGAGCCTCCTCCAAAAAATGTTATGGGCTGGAGAGATGGCTCAGAGGTTAAAGGCATTTGCTTACAGAGCCTGATGACCCTGGTTTACCCCAATACCCACGGAAAGCCCGATGTCCAAAGTGGTGTATGCATCTAGAGTTTGTTTGCAGTGGCTGGAGGCCTTGACATGCCTGTTCTCCCTCTTTGTTTCTCCAGTAGAAAAATAAAATATATATATATAAAGAAGAGCTGGGTGTGGTGGCACATGCCTTTAATCCCAGCACTCTGGAGGCAGAGGTAGGAGGATCACCATCAGTTCGAGGCCACCCTGAGACTACATAGTGAATTCCAGGTCAGTCTGAACTAGAGCAAGACCCTACCTTGATGGGGAAAAAAAAAAAAATCCTGTGGAAAATTATTTAAAAAAAAAAAAGCAAAAAACTATATGCTTTGGAAATGGTTGTAAGGGTGAGCAGCAAATGAAGACATGTCAGTTCAAGAAATCTATGAAAATTTAATATGAAATTAAGAGGTCATGATATTTGAATCAAGACCATCCTTTTCCATTTCTGCTCAGCTACATGGAGAGTTCACTTCATACTGCTTCAACCCCTAACACAGGACCCCTGTCCCCAGCTCCCTGTCATTTGGCTTTCTTCTATGGGGAGCAGGACTTCCTGTCACTTAGCCTATTCAGAGCTACTTGTTGCTGAGGCTAAGTCCTGGGTGATCGCTCCTGAGAGATGGGGCTTCCCTTTCCCATACAGACCCTACTTGTGGTATAGGCCACTCCAAGACTTCCGCTGATGAGCAAAAAATTCCTCAAAAAGCCAGGCATGGTGGTGCACGCCTTTAATCCCAACACTCAGGAGGCAGAGGTAGGAGGATCACCATGAGTTTGAGGCCAGCCTGAGACTACATAGTGAATCCAGGTCAGCCTGGGCTAAAGAAAGACCCTACCTTGAAAAAAAAAATTCTCAAATGTGTGCACACATGCATATACCATACATATTGCATATACCAAAAAAACAAACAAAAACCTCTCAAATATAAAAAAAAACAACAAAGCATTAGTAAAGGTAGTTATTTAAGTATAGAAGGTAATGCTTTTCTCCTTCTTTCTTTTTCTTTTTTGGTTTTTCAAGGCAGTGTCTCGCTGTAGCCCAGGCTGACTTGGAATTCACTATGTAGTTTCAGTGTGGCCTTGAACTTAGGGCGATCCTCTTACCTCTGCCTTCCAAGTGCTGGGATTAAAGACATGCTCCCAGGGCTGGAGAGATGGCTTAGTGGTTAAGGCCCTTGCCTGTGAAGCCTAAGGACCCAGGTTCGATTCTCCCGGTCTCATGTAAGCCAGATGCACAAGATGGCACATGCGTCTGGAGGTTGTTTGCGGTGGCTAGAAGCCCTGGTGTGCCCCTTCTCTCTTTCTCTCTCTGTCTCAAATAAAAATAAATTTAAAAATTTAGGGCTGGAGAGATGGCTTAGCAGTTAAGTGCTTGCCTGTGAAGCCTAAGGACCCTGGTTCGAGGCTCGATTCCCCAGGACCCACATAAGCCAGATGCACAAGGTGGCGCATGCATCTGGAGTTTGTTTGCAGTGGCTGGAGACCCTGGCGTACCCATTCTCCATCTATCTGCCTCTTTCTCTGTCTGTTGCTCTCAAATAAATAAGAATAAACACCAAAAAAAAAAAAAAAATTAAAAAAAGTAGTTGACACTTTCCTGCAAAGCCAAAGGACCCAAGTTCAATATCCCAAGGACCCATGTAAGCCAGATGCACAAGGTGGCGCATGTGTCTGGAGTTTGTTTGCAGTGGCTGGAGGCCCTGGCATGCCCATTCTGTCTCTTCTCTTCTCTCAAATGAATAAATAAAAGCAAAATATTAAAAGAAGTAGTTATATATAAAAATATACATATATATTATATTGTTGGGCATATAGTAGGTGGAAATGTTTTACATATATAACACAGTTGCCAAAAATGACATGAAAGAAGTGGCTGGGAAGATGGTTCAGCAGTTAAAGGTGCTTGCTTGCAAAGCGTACCACATGTACAAAGTGGTGCATATATCTGGGGTTTATTTGCAGCAGCAAGAGGCCCTGATGCACCCATTCTATCTCTCTTTCTCCCTCCCTGTCTCTCTCCTTGCAAATAAATTTAAAAAATTAAAAAAAAAAAAACCCAACATGAAATCTCAGCATTGGTGAGGCAGAGGTAGGAGGATCTCCTTGAGTTAGAGGCTACCCTGAGATTACATAGTAAATTCCAGGTCAGCCTGGGCTATACTGAGACCATATCTTGACACCCCCCCCAAAAATAAATTAGTAATAAAAAAAAACTACCCACAAAGAAAAGTCTAGGGTCTACCCACTAGTGACCCAGATTGCTTTACCAATGAATTCTAGCATCCAAGAAGAATTAATACAATTTTTACATTTTTTTTCCTACCTCTGCCTCCCAGGTGCTGGTATTAAAGATGTGCGCCACCACACCTGGCTTCATAAACTCTTCTAAAAATATTTTTATTAGCCTGGCATGGTGGTGCACACCTTTAATCCCAGCACTCGGGGCAGAGGTAGGAGAATCGCCGTGAGTTTGAAGCTACCCTGAGATTACGTAGTTAATTCCAGGTCATCCTGAGTTAGAGTGAGACCCTACCTAAAACCAACCAAACAAACAAACAAGCAAACAAAAGCCGTATATGTATATGTATATGTACATGTGTGTGTATATATATGTTTTTCTGGGCATGGTGGTGCATGCCTTTCATCTCAGCACTTTTGTATGTGTATGTGTATGTGTGTGTGTGTGTGTGAGAGAGAGAGAGAGAGAGGGAGGGGAGAAGGAAAGACGGAAGGGAGGGAAGGAGTGAGGACAGGTAGGCAGGCTCCAGGCCTCTTGCCACTGCAGATGAATCCAGATGCATGTGACACATTGTGCATCCGGCATTATGCGGGCTTTGCAAGCAAGTACCTTTATCCATGGAGTCATCTCCTCAGCCCTCAAACTTTGTTTTCTTTTCAAGGTAGGGTCTCACTCAGGCTGACGTGGAACTCACTCTGTAGTCCCAGGCTGGCCAGGAACTCACAGTGATCCTCTTACATCTGCCTCCCAAGTGCTGGGGTTAAAGGGGTGTGTTACTATACCAGATATCAACTCTGTTTTGTTTTCTTTCTTCACAAAAATCTTTAAAAATAATGTTTATTTACTTACTCATTTTTGGCACTGGGGATTAAACCCAGTACCTTGCTTATTGAGGCAAATGATCTGCTACTGAACTATGTCCCTAGCCCCCCCCTTTTTTTTTTTTTTTTTTTTTTGAGGTAGGGTCTCACTCTGGTCTAGGCTGACCTGGAATTCACTATGCAGTCTCAGGGTGGCCTCAAACTCATGGTGATCCGCCTATCTCTGCCTCCTGAGTGCTGGGATTAAAGGCATGTGCCACCACACCCAGTTAGGTTTTTTTTTTTTTTTTTTTTTTTTTTTTTTTTTTTTGTAAACTTCATTTTATTTTATTTGTTAGAGAGAGGGAGAAGGACATATGGAGAGAATGGGCACACCAGGGCCTTCAGCCACTGCAAATGAACTTTAGATGCTTGTGCCACCTTGTGAATCTGGCTTATGTGGGTCCTGGAGAATCAAATCTGGGTCCTTTGGCTTTGCAGGCAAGTGCTTAACTGCCAAGCCATCTCTCCAGCCCCAGAAATAGTTTTTAGGTTTTTTTTTTTTTTCGAGGAAGAGTCATACTAGCCCAGGCTGACCTGGAACTCAGTAGTACTCCTCCCTCTACCTCCCAAGTGCAGGATTATGTTGGTGTATGCCACCAAGCCCGGCCCATGAAATAGTTTTGAGAGAATAACATTGTACTAGTACCCAAACCAGACAAGGACATCACAAGGAAAGGAACCACAGAACAATATCTTGAAGGGAAACAAAATTCTCAACCAAATTACTAGCAAACCAAGTTTGGCAATATATAAAAACAATTATAGGCTGGAGAGATGGCTTCTTGGTTGAGCTGCTTGCCTACAATGCCTAACGACCTGGGTTTGATTCCCCAGTACCCATGTAAAGCCAGATGTACAAAGTGGTGCTTGCATCTGGAGTTTGTAATGGCTGGAGGCCCTGGCATGCCAATTTTTTTTTTCTCTCTCTCTGCCCCTGCAAATGAAAAATAAAATATTTTGGAAAAAAATTTTTGCCAGACATGGTGGCACATGCCTTTAATCCTAGCACTCTGAAGGCTGAGGTAGGAGGACACATGAAATAAACACATGAAAAGATAGTGTCATTTATCATCAGGAAACTAAATCAAAGGTATAGTGAGGGGGTTGGAGACATGGCTCAGCAGTTAAGGTGCTTACCTGCAAAGCCTAATGACCCTACCTCAAAAAAAAAAAAAAAAAAATCAAACAGCAAAAATCATGTAATGTTGATGGGAATGTGGAGAAAAGGCCATTATGAAAAACAGTGTTGGCAGTTCTACAGACAGTTAAATATAGAGTTACTGTATAACCAAGCAATTTCTACTTGGGCATCTGTCTACCAAAGAGAGATGAAAATGTGTCTACAGAGGAACTTGTAAGTTTTTAGCAGGTTATTCCTAATTGCCAAATGTGAAATCTCTCAATTGTTATCAACCTATGAATGTGTACTCAAGATATAGTGTATCCATACTGTGGATAGTATTTGGCAATGAAATGGAATGAAGCATCAGTACATGTTACAATATGGATTGGCCTTGAAAACATGCTAAGGGGAAGAACCCAGTCTCAGAACACATAATTCCATTCATGTGCTTGTCCAAATGTTTTTTTTAAATATTTTATTTTTATTTATTTATTTAAGAGAAAGAGGGAGGGAGGGAGGGAGGGAGGGAGGGAGGGAGAGAGAGAGAGAGAGAGAGAGAGAATATGGGTGTGCCAGGGCCTCCAGCCACTGCAAACAACTCCAGATGCTTGTGCCCCCTTGTGCATCTGGCTAACATGGGTCCTGGGGAATCGAATCTGGATCCTTTGGCTTTGCAGTCAAACACCTTAACCACTAAGCCATCCCTCCAGCCTTTTTTTTTTTTTTTTTTTAAGGTAGGGTTTTACTATAGCTCAGGCTGACCTGGAATTCACTATGTAGTCTCAGGGTGGCCTTGAACTCATGGTGATCCTTCTACATCTGCCTCCAGAGTGCTGGGATTAAAGATGTGTGCCACCATGCCTGGCCCTCAGAATTTTATTTTTTAATATTTTATTTTTATTTATTTCAGAGAGGGAAAGAGGGAGAGAGAGAGAGAGAAAGAGAGAGAGAGAGAGAATGAATGGGCCTCCAGCCACTGCAAACGAACTCCAGATGCATGCACCACTTTGTGCATCTGGCTTATGTAGGTACTAGGGAATCAAACCTGTGTCCTTTGGCTTTGCAGACAAGTGCCTTAACCGCTAAGCCATCCCTCCAGCCCCAGAATTTTTTTTTTTTTTTTTTTTTGTTTTTCAAGGTAGAGTCTCACTAGCTCAGGCTGACCTGGAATTCACTATGTAATCTCAGGGTGGCCTCGAACTCACGGCGATTCTCCTACCTCTGCCTCCCGAGTGCTGGGATTAAAGGCATGCGCCACCACACCCTGGGTAGAATTTTTTTTTTAATTGACAACTTCCATAATTATAGACAGTAATCCATGGTAATTCCCTCTCTCCCCCCACTTTCCCTTTGAAACTCCACTCTCCACTATACCCTTTCCCCCTCTCAATCAGTCTCTCTTCTATTTTGATGTCATCATCTTTTCCTCCTATTATGATGGTCTTGGGTAGGTAGTGTCAGGCACTGTGAGGTCATGGATATCCAGGCCATTTTATGTCTGGAGGAGCACACTGTAAGGAGTCCTACCCTTCCTTTGGCTCTTACATTCTTTCTGCCACCTCTTCTGCAAGGGACCCTGAACCTTGGAAGATGTGATAGAGATATTTCAGTGCTGAGCACTCCTCTGTTACTTCTCAGCACCATGGTGCCTTCTGAGTTATCCCAAGGTCACTGCCATCTGAAAAGAGAAGGTTCTCTACCAAACGTGAGAGTAGCATTAATATATGGGTGTGAACATTAACAGAAGTGCTTACTGGGCAGTTTGATAAGCATAGTATATACATTTAGCCAGATACCAGCAGACATTACACCCCCAGGGCTCATGACTACCCCTGTTGTAGGTTTTCAGTATCAGGGATGTATTCCCTCCCATGGAGCAGGCCTCCAGTCCTATTAGAGAGCAGTTGGTTTCCCCCATAACAGACATGCCACTATTGCACCTGTGGGTTTGGCCTGGCTGGCTAAATTTAAGGCTTGAAGTGTCCACTGTTGAGTAGCTCCACTGGTGATTTCTTTCTTTCCCATTGAACTGCATGTAGTGTAGCTTTTTCCAGCTTTCTGTCAGCTGGTCTATATGGAGGAGGTTTTCAGCTCAGCTCCAGCAGGATTTCTCAGTGACTTTGCAGCCCAAGTATGTGGAGTCTTCAGCAATAGGGTGCGCCACCATGCCTGGCTCATGTAATTTTTACAACTGATAAACTTTTCTTTAAAATTCAAAATGTAAAAATAAAAAAAAATTTAGTCTGGGCATGGTGGCACATGCCTTTAATCCCAGCACTCTGGAGGCAGAGGTAGGAGGATCACCATGAGTTCAAGGCCACCCTGAGACTACATAGTGAATTTCAGGTAAGCCTGAGCTACAGCAAGACTCTACTAAATAAATAAAAATTAAAAAAAAATGAAAATTAAAAAAAGTAAAAATCATTCTTAGATCTGAATAAGAATAAGGTCAGTTGCATTTGTCTTGTGAACCATAGTTTTGTGACCATTGATCTAAGTATTTGCTAAATGTTGAAGACAGTATGAGAAACTGGCCTGCAGGGAATTTTGTTTGATATTTCTTCAGCCATACTTTTGTCAGGAAAGAGTATTATTCTGGAGGATTGAACCCATGCATTATACACACCAGGCAAACACCACTGAGACATTCTTTTTTCTTGGAAGGATGGGATGAGATGGATTCATATAGCCCAGGCTGGCCTTGAATTTGCTGTGTAGCTACAAACAACCTTGATCTGCTGATCCTCTGTATCTCTACCTCTGAAGTCCTAGGATTATGGATATGTAACACCATGCCTGGCTTTTTTCTCCTTTTTTAACTGATTTACTGACCCAAACATGACAGTAATACCAGCCTTGTCACTGCTGACATTTAGTGTGGATAATTCTTTTTTTCTCTTTTGTTTTTCTTAAAAATATTTTTTTATTTTTTATTTTTATTTATTTATTTGAGAGCGACAGACACAGAGAGAGAAAGAGACAGATATATACATACATATATAGAGAGAATGGGCATGCCAGGCAAATGAACTCCAGGTGTGTGTGCCTCTTTGTGCATCTGGCTAACGTGGGTCCTGGGGAATTGAGCCCCAAACCCGGGTCCTTAGGCTTTCACAGGCAAGCGCTTAACCACTAAGCCATCTCTCAGCCCTTAAAAATATTTTTTTAATAAATATATTTATTTATTTGAGAGAGACAGAGAAGAGGCAGATAGAGAGAATGGGTGCACCAGGGCCTCCAGCCACTGCAAATGAACTCCAGACGCATGCGCCCCCTTTTGCATCTGTCTTATGTGGGTCCTGGGGAATCGAAGTGTGGCCCTTAGGCTTCACAGGCCTTAACTGCTAAGCCATTTCCCCAGCCTGATTTCTTTTTTTTAGATTTTTTAAATACCACACTTTATTCAGATTTTACTAAGGAGTGTGGAAAGGGGAAGGCTGGGAGGTAAGTGGAAATGGAGTGGGGAGAAGAGAAGCACACTACGAGGACCCCAAAAGCCCATGTGGGCCACGTGTAGCTCAGGAGCCTATGTGACCAGATACAGATCTGGGGAAAAAGCGTGGAAAGAAAAGAGAAAAAGTTCAAGGAGTTCCTGCCATGTGGGGAGCTGGAGGAGATAAAGAACGCATGTGGAGAGTAAGGGCTAGAGGGCCCTCCGGCTGGGCCTGGGCCTGGGCCTGGGCCTAGGTCTGGACCGAGCCAACCCCCAGGCCCAGCCAAGGGAAAAATTCACCCACAGCTGAAAGTTCCCAAGTGATCAGAGAGCCAGAGCTTTTTATTTTTTGTTGTTTTTTTGAGGTAGGGTCTCACTCTAGCTCAGGATGACCTGGAATTCACTATGTAGTCTCAGAGTGGCATTCCTCCTATCTCTGCCTTCTGAGCGCTGGGATTAAAGGTATGTGCTATCACGTCCGGCTAGATAATTCTTTTCTTTTATTTGCAAGTTGGGAGAGAGAGAGACAGACAGACAGACAGATAGACAGACATGCCAGGGCCTCCTGCCACTACAGATGAACTCCAGATGCATGTGCCACTTTGTACATCTGGTTTTACATGGGTACTGGGGAATTGAACGTGGGCACTCAGACTTTACAAGCTGGTGCCTTTAACTATGAGCCATTTCTCTAGCCCTGGATAATTCATTGTATGGGTATCTATCCTGTGCTTTGTAGGATTTAGACAAATATTATTATTTTTCTTGAAGATAGATTTATTTATTTATTTGGGACAGAGAGAGGGAGAGAAAGACAGAGACAGAGAGAATGGTGTGTCACGGCCTCCAGCCACTGCAAACCAATTCCAGACGCATGCGCCACCATGTGCATATGGTTTACCTGGGACCTGGAGAATTGAACCTGGGTCCTTAGGCTTTGCAGGCATGTGCCTTAACCGCTAAGCCATCTCTCCAGTACAAAACAAATATTTTTTCTTTATTTTTCTCAATTTTTATTAACATTTTCCATAATTATAAAAAATATCCCATGGTAATACCCTCCCTCCTCCCACTTTCCCCTTTGAAATTCCATTCTCCATCATATCCCCTCCCCATCTCAATCAGTCTCTCTTTTATTTTGATGTCATGATCTTTTCCTCCTCTTATGATGGTCTTGTGTAGGTAGTGTCAGGCACTATGAGGTCATGGATATCCAGGCCATTTTATGTCTGGAGGGAGCACGTTGTAAGGAGTCCTACCCTTCCTTTGGCTCTTTCATTCTTTCTGCCACCTCTTCCGCATTAGACCCTGAGCCTTAGAAGGTGTGATCGAGATATTACTCAGTACTCCAGTCACTTCTTTCTAGCACTATACCTTCTGAGTCATTCCAAGGTCACTGCCATCTGAAAGGAGAAGATTCTCTACCCAAAGTGAGAGTAGCGTTAATATAAGGGTATAAATATTAAAAGAAGTGCTTACTGGGCAGTTTGATAAGCATAGTATATACATTTTTCCAGATATCAGCAGATGTTATACCCCTAGTGCTCATGACTACCCCTGTTTTAAGTTTTCAGTATCAGGGATGTATTCCCTCCCATGGAGCGGGCCTCTAGTCCAATTGGAGGGCAGTTGGTTTCCACCATGACAGACATGCCACTTTGCACCCGTTGGCCCATTTGGCCTGGCTGACCAATTATAAGGCTTGCAGTGTCCACTGTTGAGTATCTTCACTGGTGGTCTCTCTTTCTCCCATTGAACTGCATGTAGAATGGCTTCTTCCAGCTTTCTGTCAGCTGGTCTACATGGAGGAGGTTATCAGCTCAGTTCCCGCAGGATTTCTCAGTGGCCTTGCAGCCCAAGTATGTGGAGTCTTCAGCAATAGGATCTTACCATCTATTCCTGGTGGGAAACCAAGGTCCTCGGCAATGGCCTATAATGCAAAAACAAATATTTATTTATGTGTGCATGTGTGCACACATTAGGGTCTTTTGCCAAATAAGCACTAGACATGTGTGCCACTTTCTGCATCTGGCTTTATGAGGGTGCTAGGGAATTGAACCCACATGGGCAGCTTTGCAAGCAAATGCCTTTAATGACAGCCCAACCCAACCCCCTTATAAAGTTTTTATTTATTTATTTAAATTTATTTTTATTTATTTATTTTTTAAATATTTTATATTTATTTATTTGACAGAGAGGAAGAGAGAGTGAGACAATGGGTGCACCAGGGACTCTAGCCACTACAAACAAACTCCAGACGCATGAACTCCCTTGTGCATCTGGCTAATGTGGGTCCTGGGGAATTGAACCTGGGTCCTTTGGCTTAGCAGGCAAACACCTTAACCGCTAATCCATCCCTCCAGCCCTATTTTATTTTTTAAAAATATTTTTATTTTTATTTATTTACTTGAGACAGAGAGAGGGAGTGAGTGAGGATGGGTGTGCCAGGGCCTCTAGCCACTCTGCAAATGAACTCCAGATGCATGCGCCACCATGTGTATCTGTCTTACGTGGGACCTGGAGAATCGAACCAGGGTCCTTAGGCTTTGCAGGCATGCGCCTTAACTGCTAAGCCAATTCTCCAGCCCTGCATTTTGAAAATCGCTATACAACACTGGTCAGAGCCTGTTGCTCAACAATTGTTTACTGCTCTTACGATCTTGGGGAATGGTCCTGTGATTCTTTTCAGTCTGCTCTCCTCCTTCCTTCAGGGGGGAGTATTTCAATTTGGAGGAATGTGCTATAGATAGACATAATATGTAAGCACCCTGGACTTCAGTTTCCACACTAGTAAAACAGGACTAATACACTGACTCTGCACAGTTCGAAGGATTTTGTCAGTGAAATGCCTTGTAGAAGCAAGAATCAGGAGGCATTACAATCTGCCCGAAGTAGGCTTGAGTCACCTTGAACACTGTCCTGTTGTGATTTTGTCAAGTTGTCACATCTCCCTGGACTTCAGATTCTAGTGGAAAAACCTTTTGTAAATGATCTTTGAATATTCTGTTAAAAGTGCTAATAGTTTGATTTATGATGGTAGAGATAACTCGGAGAAGTGATTAGTCTCGCTCTCCTGCCCTATTTTTATGTTGTACATTAACTGGGCAAAGTGCTGATACAAAAGGAATGGCAGATGCAATTTTTGGGGAAAATAAAGGAATAGAGAGAGATGTTGCTTGTGGAACACCTGGATTTGTTAAGGTGAAATGGTAGTGGCCTTCCAACAAGGACCCAGTTTTGGAACCAGTCGTGGTTGGCACGAGTCCCGTCACTTTATGGTAATAAGTTGAGACTGCAGCAGGGATGGGGGTGAGATCTCTTTCTTGCGCCACTTGCTGCATTGCACAATTGGCTCGATGCTCTGGAAGATTTTTCCACTTGAAAGATTTGATATTTGTCATCTTGAGAAAGTGGGTGCTGAATGTAATTTGCCAGGAGGCTAAATGGTTATGTTATTTCTTATCTAGGCTGGAATTTTACTCTAATAATTCAATCTATCAGTGAGACAAGTTGAATATGAGAAATTTTTCAAAAGCGAGTGGTGGGAAGCCAGGCGTGGTGGCACACACCTTTAATCCCAGCACTTGGGAGGCAGAGGTAGAAGGATTGCCGTGAGTTCAAGGCCACCCTGAGATTACATAGTGAAATTCAGGTCAGCCTGGGCCAGAGTGAGACCCTATCTCGAAAAACAAAGTGAGTGGTGGGAGATTCTAATACCTTTTAAAAATATTATATTTAATTATTTACAAACAGAAAGAGATTCAGACAGAGAATGGGTACACCAGGGCCTCTTGTCACTGCAAACAAACTCTATATACATGTTGCACTTTGTGTATCTCATTTTGTATGGGTAATGGGGAGTCGAATTCAGACCCTCAGGCTTTGCAAGCAAATGTCTTTAACTGCTGAGCAATCTTTCTAGCCCTCTAATACTTTCTTATATTAAAAAAGCCCCCTCCTGTTGATTGGTACCCTAAATGTATTTAGCATATCCAAGTGGGATTATGATCAACTGAATGCAAACATTACATTGAACATGCAGATGAATTTAGCTTGTCCATCACAGAAGGAACCTTCAATAGGGGATGCAGAGAAAACAACTCTGTGTTTTCAGCAAGGTCCTTACTTCTAGAGTCTCCAAGGTTTAAGGCAAAGAATCCCTTTTGAGGATGTCAATTCCAAGAGGGCAATGTGATTATTTTATTGTATATTGTCATAGGATAATATAATTGCATGTATATATGCTGAAAAACTTATTTGAGAAGAAAGCCTGTTACCTCCTTTTTTACTGCTTATGTCCTATGGATGTAAGCAGTGCTTGTGGATGGGTACCACTGTCCAGGTCTGTGACACAGACAGGCAGGATGGAGGATGAGCTGGCAAAGAGGCAGGTAACAGGGTATATGCTGGTCAGTCCTCCATCCCCTGAACCTTGTGTCTGCTCTTTTGTGGGAGGAAGGACTAAGGAACAGCAGTGACCAGTGCTTCATGCTTTAAATGTACTCATTTGACACAACAGGGACTCATTCAAGAGACTCTTGCTGAACTCCCCATGAGTGAGGCAGCAAACACCATTAGCAGTGATCAAAACCTATTTTGAACACAGTGCTATTGTTGGCTTTATTTTTAGGGGAAAACAGAGACTTAGACAGCAAGTAGCCTGCTTAAATCTCAGTGGAACCACAATCCATTCTGAAAGACAAAGAAGAGGATAGAATAAATAGGTTATAAGAAAACAGATGGAGCTGTATGCCTTTAATCCTAGCATTCCTTGAGGCGGTGGTAGAATCACTGTGAGTTTGAGGCCAGCCTGGGACTACAGAGTAAGTTCCAGGTCAGTGTGTGCTAGAGTGAGACCCTACCTTGGGAAAAACCAAAACAAAACAAAAAATATAGATAGATACATCATTACAGTCACATACCACATAATGATGTCCATTCAGTGGTGATCTATCCAGGTACATCACAGTGGTCCCATGAATTTATAATGGAGTTGAGACAATTTCTCTTGCCTGGTATTTTGTTGTTGTTGTTGTTGTTGTTATTGTTTTGATTTTTGAGACAGGGTCTCTGTAGTCCAGGCTGGCCTGGAATTCACTTTGTGGTCCAGGCTCACTTTGAATTTGTGGTAATCCTCTTGTCATAGCTTTCTGAATGCTGGAGTTACAGATGTGAGCCATGAAACCTGGCCTGCCTAGTATTTTTATTGTACTTTTCTCTTTGTAGATATGTCTAGAAATATAAATACTTAGCATTGTGTTACAGTTGTATACAGTATTCAGTAGAGTAATATATTACACACAGTTTTTAGCCTAGAAACTATAGGATGTACCATGTAGCCTCAGTATGTTATACCACTTAGGTCCATGTACATAGAGTCTGTGGTGTCCACATAGTGAAGAAATTGCCTACTGATTGATTTACTTCTCAGAAGGCATCTCTTTCTTATGTGGTACATGACGATAATTTAATAATGACTTCTAAGGCTTTCAGTTGCTTGTTTGAACCTCATGGTGAAGCTTTCGAGTAAGATGAGCAAGTCTTATTAACCTCTCCAGCTCCAGCTTCCTTGTTGGTAACACTTGAGGCAGCACTACCTAGAGGAGGGCAGAGTTCCTTTTCACTTGCCTTCCATAGGGAGTTATGATCGGAAAAGTTCTTAGTACCTGGCACATACCTGGTGCCAGGTAAGGATTGTTACGTAACAGGAAGGAAGTCTGGAGCCTGTCACCACTTTCACTGCCCCCCCCTCCTTTTTTTTTCTAGGTAGGGTCTTGCTCTAGGCCAGGCTGGCTTAGCATTTAAGGTGCTTGCTTGCTAAAGCAAAGGACCCTGTTTGCTTTCCCCAGTGCACCTTGTAAAGCCATGTGCACATGGTGTGTGCACTGGGAGTTTGTTTGCAGTGGCTGGAGGCCCTGCTGTGCCCATTCTCTCTCTCTCTCTTTGTTCCTTTTTCTTTCTTTTTTCCCTCTGTACCTTTTTATTTTTCTTCACTCAGACTATATCCTCTCCCTCCAACTCCCCCTGGCGTGCCCATTCTCTATCTCTCAAAAAAAAAAAAAAAATCACTTTCCTTTTTACTCCTGCCTTCCCTTCCCTACCCCCATTATTCAGTTTTGGAGCAGCTTGTATTGAAAGCATTGGAGCACGCTTCTTTTTTTTTGTTTTGTTTTTGTTTTTCGAGGTAGGGTCTCACTCTAGCCCAGGCTGACATGGAATTTGCTATGTAGTCTCAGAGTGGTCTCAAATTCATGGTGATCCTCCTGCCTCTGCCTCCCGATTGCTGGGATTACCTGGCGTGCCCATTCTCTCTGTCTCTCTCTCAAATAAATAAATATTAAAAAAAATTTAAAAAGAGAGAGAGAGAGAGAGAGAGAGAATAGGCACGCCAGGGCCTCTAGCCACTGCAAACAAACTCCAGACATATGTGCCATCTTGTGCATCTGGCTTGCATGGGTCCTGGGAAATCGAACTGCAGTCCTTTGGCTTTGCAGACAAACACCTTAACCACTAGGCTATCTCTCCAGCCTCCTTTTCTTTTTTTGTGAGTTAGGATCTCACAAAAAGTCTAGGTTGGCTTCGAATTTTGGATCCTGTTGTCTCAGCCTCCTGCTTGCTTGGATTACAGGCTTAAGCCAGCCTTCTTTTTTCTTCATTTTTGATAGCTCCCAGATATTCATGCTGGTTTTGCATTACTGTCCAAGAACATTTTTGGTGCTTGTTTATTTTTAATTTCAGCAGTTAAAGCATTTGAGGCTTAAAAAAAACAAAAGCCCAGAACTACATTTCCTCAGAGCTGCTAATCATTTTAGCCAGCTGGTGACAGGCTTCTCTGTGAAGTGTTATGGGATAGTGTGTTCTGTCCTCCTGCCTGTGCTTTGTTTAATTTAGAGTCTAAATCCACATATTTTGGGACGTTTTTAGCATGCAACAAAGTACTACTAAATTTGTGCTGCTTTCAAGAGGAAAGGTAGATATTTTTGCAGTGCTGTGTACCAACCCTTAGGCTGTAGGCAAGTCACTGTCCCCAGCCTTTAATAAGTAACCAAGGGTGCTGAGACTCAAGGTGCCTGCTTCAGTGTAGGAATCACCATGACCACTAGGTGGTGTCAGAGCACGTTTCCAAAGACACTGGGCCCTTTTCCTCTCCTAGCTCTGTCACTACTATTCCCTGTTTTGCTTTGCCAAACTAGATTTAGCTTTGGGAAATGTACAGAAACTCTGCTCATTGTACGGCTTCCCCATCCACCTTTCCACTAGCTTCTGGTTTTGGTACTTCTGACGGCTTGATGTTCCTATAAAACTGAAAACTGAAGTTTAGAGTTAATTACTGAACTTATCTGGACTGATCTGTTGAGTTTTTTAAAAAAATTTTTATTTTATTTTATTTATTTATTTGAGTGAGGGGAAGCTATGGGGGGAGAGAATGGGTGCACCAGGGCCTCCAGCCACTGCAAACGAACTCCAGATGCACGCATTGCCTTGTGCACCTGGCTCATGTGGGTCCTGGGGAATCAAACCGTGGTCCTTTGGTTTTGCAGGCAAGTGCCTTAACCGCTAAGCTGTTTCTCCAGCCCTGATCTGTGGTTTTAATTTTCCAACAGTACATATATCTACTATCTTTTCTTGTTGATTTTCAGATAAAATCAGTCTCATAAATATGTTAAAAGGAGCCAGGCATGGTGGTTCAAGCCTTTAGTTTGAGCTGAGGCAGGATTGCCTACAGGCCAACTGAGGTTACAGGGTGAGGTTAGCCTGGGATAGAGTGATAACCTGCTAAAAAAAAAAAAAAGTTAAAGAAAAAAGCTGGCCATGGTGGCACACGCCTTTAACCCCAGGACTCAGGAGGCAGAGGTAGGAAGATTGTTAAGAGTTTGAGGCCAGCCTGGGATTACAGAGTGAATTCCAGGTCAGCCTAGGCTAGAGTGAGACCCTGCTTTGAGAAAAAAATACTTTTTGGTATACATGCATGTGCATGTGTGTTTATGGGCATGCTACATCAGTGAATGCTAGATGGCTTGTGCCACTTTGAGACTAGCTTTACGTGGGTGCTGGGGAATAGAACCCGGCTTGGCAGGCTTTGCAAGCAAGCGCCTTGGCACCCTGGCCCCTTTCTGGTTTTACTTTTTTTGAGAGAGAGAGAAAGAGGCAGAGAGAGAATGGATGTGCCAGGACCTTTCAGCTGCTATGAACAAACTCCAAATGCGTGAGCCCCACCTGTAGCACATGTGCAACATTGCATGCTTGCATCACTGCGTCTGGCTATGTGGGACCTGGAGATTTGAACATGCATTCTTAGGCTTTGCAGGCAAGCTCCTTAACAGCTAATCCATCTCTCCAGTTCCTCTTTGTTTTTTACTTTTTTTTTTTCTCTAGGTTGACCTGGAATTCACTCTGTATTCTCAGGGTGGCCTCGAACTCGCAGTAATCCTCCTTCCTTTGCCTCCCAAGTACTGGGATTAAAGGCATGTGCCACCGTGCCCAGCTGTCTTTTTTTTTTTTTTTTTTTTTTACTTTTAAATATATTTTACTTATTTATTTATTTGAGAGAGAAAGTGGCAGATAAGAGTTCTTGGGTATACCAGGACCTCTAGCTGCTGCAAATAAACTCCAGATGCATGTGCCCCTTTGTGTGTCTGGTTTACATGGGCACTGGGGAATTGAACCTGGGTCCTTCAGCTTCACAAGCAAACACCTTAAGCACTAAGTCATCTCTCCAGCCCTCTTTTCACTTTTTATTTTGAGACAGGGTCTTACTGAGTTGTCCAAGCAGGTCTTGAATTTGTAGTCCCAAGTAGCTGGGATTACTTTTTTTGAATTTTAAAAATTTATTTATTTGAGAGAGAAAGAGGTAGAGAGTGAGCAAATGGGCACGCTAGGGCCTCCAGCCACTGCAAATGAACTCCAGACACATGCGCCTCCTTGTGTATCTTTGGCTTACGTGGGTTTTGGGGAATCAAACCGGGGTCGTTTGGCTTTGCAAGGCAAATGCCTTAGCTGCTAAGCCATCCGTCCAGCCTACTTTTCTTCTTTCTTTCTTTCTTTCTTTCTTTCTTTTTTTTTTTTTTTGAGTAAGGTCTCACTTTAGCCCAGGTTGACCTGGAATTCACTATGTCATCTCACGGTGGCCATCTCATGGTGATCTTCCTACCTCTGCCTCTCAAGTGCTGGGATTAAAGGTGTGTGCCACCACATCTGGTTTGTGATTACTTTTCTGAAGGAAAACACTTTTGCATATAAACAACAAGTTTACAATGTCTAGGACAGGACTCTTTAGTTAGATAGGTTGTGTTTAATAGTATGCTAGTTTTGCCTGATGTTGAGACATTTGAAATTAAGCCTTGTATCTTTTTTTGAGTGTGTGCGTATGTGTGCGTATGCATGTTTATATATGTATAGGTGCATGTGGGTATATATGTGTGCACATGCCTGTGCTTGTGGAGGCCAGGGATGGATGGCAGATGTCTCCAAAATTGTTCTCCACCTTATTTTCTCAGGCAGGGTCTGACAGTGAACCCGGTGCTCACTGGCCACACTGGTAGTCACTAAGCCCCAGAGATCCCAGTATCCACCTCCCCAGGGCTGGACTTATGCATGTGCACTTCCCGCACTGATGTGGGTGGTGGGAATCCAAACTCAGGACCTTGTGCTTACTTGGCTTTACCAACTGAGTCGTCCCCCCAGACCGCCCCCCTTTTGTTGAGACCGTGTCTAAGCCTAGCAAGGCCTGCTGGCCTCAGACTCTTGGCAATCCTCTTGCCTCAGCCTCTCCAGTATTGGGATTATAAGCATGAGCCACTTCATCCATACTGAGTGTGCTGTTGTTTCCTATTTGTAGCTCTGCAGAATTTCCATTTTCAGCTTTTAAACATTTGTAATCCTTGATAATTGCTGATTATCACCAGCACACCCTCACTCTTCACCAGCATTATAATTACCTTTCTTGTTGCTTTAGAGAGTTCACTATGCATTAGTACTTTGGTTTTTTTTTTTTTCCTTTTGAGACAGAGTTTTATGTAGCTTAGACTGTCCTCAAATTCCAGAGCCTCCCAAGCACTGGGGTTACAGACATACACCACCATACCCAGCTTTTCAGTCAGCTCCTGATGGTTAGGCAGAAGGTGGTGGCAGAACCCCGAGTAAGGGAAAACAACGTAGAAACCACATGTAAATGAATAGAGATGTTAGTTCCATCCCTAGAAATGATTTTAAGATACAGAATGGGATGTTAAAAGCTTGACAGAAGATTATTCCAACAATGAAAATGTACCGAGTGGTTTATACAGAGCCATCTCAAGCTCATGGACTCAGAGGGTGACCACTTGATGAGTGGGGAAGCAGAGCCCCACAGAGGTTAAGTGACTTACCCAACACAGCAGGTTGGGGTGTTTATAGCTGTTTGACAGAGCTATGATTGCTCTCATGTTGTGAGCTAAATTCCACAGATACTGTCTTTTTACTTTGAGGGGTGGGCTGTCTTGCTTTTATAGTGCTGTAATTGTCTCTATGCTTTGTCATCTATCAGCCGACTTTGAATCTAGTGTGTCTTCATTCATAGTATAGAATCAGGAGGTTCATGGGGCATTGGAGTATTAGAGATGAAGATGCTGGGGCCTTGTTCAACTGTGTGTGGGTCACTGAAGCTGCAGGCTTGTGTGTGGTGGAATGAGGAAGAGGGGCTGGAATCCAGATCGCTGCTCTGAGTTCACCATTATTCCCATAAGCACTCTCCGCTTCAGTAGAGAAGATGCTAGAAGCTTCAATCATATGGATTTTCCCACCTAAAAAACAAAACAAAAAAAAAAAAAACAAACTATAACTCATTTTGCTTTGAAAAACTGAAGACTTACGAGAGTTAAAAACCTCCATTTTGTGGCTTCCCAAGGTGCTATGATTTGTTTCTTCCTAGTCTCTTTTGTTCTATGGAAAATTTTCTTCTTTGGTTCTTTGAGATTTGGAGTTCTTTGCCAAGGTATTTTTAGAGAGAGGAAATCAGTATGTGTCACCAAAGGGGGAAATATATATCTTAAGGCCTACTTATGCAATTAGAATTTTAATAAGGAGTGTCATAAATTCTTGCTTCATTGCAATCATTACTTAGGAATCTGTTCTACTCAGAGCCTAATCTAGCTATCATCATCATTATCATCAACATCACCAGCCAACCACAAGCATTTATGGAGTGTCCACAGATTATGCAGCACTTGCTTGGGTTCTGGGAGCCTTAAGTATGTGAGTGCATGTGCATGGAGACACGTGTGTGTGTGTGTGTGTGTGTGTGTTAGCCCTTGTCTTCTGTAGAGTTGGAGAAAAGGCAGGACTCCTGAGGAGTCCTTGTTTTTCCATATATATAAAGTACACCAACTCATTTACATGATATTAGGGGTGGGGGAAGGGCAGTGATGAGATAAAGGAACAGGTCTTAGAACAGTCTGAAAGCACACTCACTAGCTTTGCTGACTTGGGAGTGCACAGGCTGAGTTGTAATAAGGCAGGGTAATTGGTTGAAGGAGGGAGGAAGCAATTGGTGGAGAACCTTGAAACTAATAATTTACATAGATTGGGTATAATAACAGAGATGATTGGAAGACTGGAAGAGGAAAATTAATTGCTACAGCTGATTATGGCAAAACTGACAGGGCAAGAGATTGGAGATGGGATTTTTTGCAAAGAGGAAGTTTCAGCTTTGGATGAGAGATGTAGGCAGGCTACAGGATTGGCAGAGCAGCAAAAACAAATATCTTTTTTTGCTGTGCTCTTGTTTCTATTTGGAGGATCCCTTTTCCCCTCATGCTGAGAAATAATGCCTGTGTAGGAGTAGTGTATCCCTTAATTGCAGAAGGAAATGGCAGGTCGGTTTTGCAGTTTAAGCTCAAGAGACAGAAAAACCTGCTTTTGTGGTATAGTCTTACACTTGTATTACTATACTTTTTTAATCTTCTTTGATTAATTAGAAGAGATTTTAATGGAATTCATTACTCACTTATTGCACAGCAGAGTCACTTTTACAACTGTCGGGGTGCTGGGATCAAATGTACGAGGTAAGCATTTTCAACCTCTTCCTTGGCCCTTTAACTCTTTACATTATGGGTTTTCTTTTTTTTTTGTTGTTGTTTGGCTTTTATTTATTTTATTTTTTTTATTCATTTTTATTTATTTGAGAGTGACAGACAGAGAGAGAGAGAGAGAGAGAAAGAGAGAATGGGCACGCCAGGGCCTCCAGCCACTGCAAACGAACTCCAGATGCGTGCGCCCCCTTGTGCGTCTTGCTAACGTGGGTCCTGGGGAATCGAGCCTCGAACCGGGGTCCTTAGGCTTCATAGGCAAGCGCTTAACTGCTAAGCCATCTCTCAAGCCCTGGTTTTTATTTTTTGTTGCTGCGTAGCGGGATCTCATTCTAGCCTAGGCTGACCTAAAACTCTGTAGACTAGGTTGGTGTTGAACATGCAGCCATCCTGCCTCTGCCTCTAGCATGCTGGGATTAAGGGTTTGTGTCTACCTGTGTGGTAGTGCATGTCTTTAATCCCAGCACTGGGGAGGCACAGCTAGGAAGATCACCGTGAGTTCAAGGCCACCTGAGACTACATAATGAACTCAAGGTCAGCCTGGGTGACAGCGAGGTCCTACTTCAAACCACCAACCCCTACCCCCGCCAAAAAAATGTGTGCATCATCATGCCTACCTTTTTCTTTTTAGATATTTTATTTATTTATTAGAGAGAAAGAGTGAGAGAGAGAGAGAAAGAGAGAGCAAGAATGGGCACACCAGGGCCTCTTGCTACTGCAAACAAACTCCAGATACATGTGCCACCTTGTGCATCTGGCTTACGTGGGCCCTGGGGAATTGAACCTGGGTCCTTAGGCTTTACAGGCATGCGCCTTAACTACTAAACCATCTCCCCAAACCCTTTGTGGTTGTTTTAGAAGCAGTGTCTTACTCTAGACCAGTGTGGTCTTGAATTTGCAGTGATCTTTCTACCCCTATCTCCCAAGTGCAGTATTTAGTTTTGAATTTTACATAAGCATCTTAAATTCTCTTTTATTTATTTATTTATTTATTTATTTATTTATTTATTTTATTTTTTTGGTTTTTTCGAGGTAGGGTTTCACTCTAGCCCAGGCTGACCTGGAATTCACTATGGAGTCTCAGGGTGGCCTCGAACTCACGGCGATCCTCCTACCTCTGCCTCCGGAATGCTGGGATTAAAGGCGTGCGCCACCACGCCCGGCTATTAAATTCTCTTTTATAAATCTATTCTCATAGGCCAGCTAGAACTGCAAACATCAGTTGAGTGAGAAATCTCAGTCATTCTTGGTTTTCCATTTCTGAAATGACCCTGAGCTGGGGAAGTGCAGTGCAGTGCCTTCTGTCACTCTGTCTGCAAGGAGCCAGCCGGCCTTTCCGCAGTGGGGCTTGTGATCAAGTCCCTAGACCTCTGCGAAATGGCATATTGCCTCAGTCTTGGCTTTTTCCAGATGTGAGCTGCATGTAAAAGCCCAAGTTTTTCTGTGGGTTTTAATTCTTACGCATTTTGCATGTTGCAGCCAAATGGGTTCACTTTCTTCAAGAGAGTTAACCTTGTGTGTTGTGGCCTTTCCCCAGCCTGTGGCTGGTTTCCTCTTCACCCTGCAGTGTTGTTTCAGCCAGTGTGGGGATTTGATTGCTGTTGGCTTTGTGGCCCAGAGAAATGAAAGGAATGCAATGTGAAGCCTGGCAAAGTAAGAACAGTGGCAGTTTCAGGGCTGTGTCTAACCCTGGCCAGTTGGTAAGGTAGCTGTCCCCAGTTAACACCCCCATCAGGTTATTGGTGCCATTTGCCTCCTGTAATAGAAAAGTGCTACATTCTAGCATGTTGCTGTATGGAGGGTAAGTGCTTAGTGCTATTTACTTAAAACATTCTAGGTTGATAAATGACAAGTACTTCACTTGGGGTAAAGCTCATAAATCCAGCCCTATAAAAAATAACAAGCTGACAGCACTTAGTCCTGTTTATGAAGTTCATGCGCAGATATCTATCTGTCCATACAGGCACAAGTATATATCTATGAAATTGCCTGTGCCTGTTAAAGTAACAGGAAAGAAAGCAGTCATCGAGAGCCAAGTAGCATCATGCTTCTAGACTCCTTCCCTCCAGCCCCTCCTCCTGAAGGGCACTTTGAGGACAAGCCTGCGGAGGGGGGGAGAAGGGAGAGAGGAAGAGAGGGAGGGGAGAAAGGAGGGAGAAAGGGAGGGAGGGAGGATGCTTCTTTGCAGTGGAGGCCAGATTTCCACTCCTTCTTGCCTCTCTTCTCCCTGAAAAATCTCCCTCTGTTCCCCAGAATGAGCACCTGCCTCTTAGTGTCTCTCTCTGTTTCCCCAGGCTGAGACTAGTCAGGGGCTAGGGTGGGGATGGAGCAGTTGAATATTTGGCCAGGTAGAATGAGATGGGTTTAAATGCACACTTCATCGGAATGGGGAGCTGTTCTATTTTTGACAAACTATTCAGGAAAAGCTGTAAACCTAACAGAAAAGGCCTGCTAATAGTGTGACTGCAGGGCTGAAAGGCTTATGTGTATTTCATCATGTGTCAGAAAGGGAATTTTCTTTTCCCTTTTAGACAGGATGTCACTTTGTCACTCCTAAATAATGAGCTATAGGCCTGTGCTACTATAGCTTGGAATTTTTGAGACAGGGTCTCATGTGGCTCAGCTAGTCTTGAATGCACTATGTAGTAGAGGATGACCTTGAACTTCTGATCCTCCTGCATCTACCTCCCAAGTGCTGGGATTACAGGCATGCACCACCATGCCAGGTTTGTGTAGTGCTGAGGACTGAACCCAGGACTTTGTGCATGCTGAGTGAAAGAGAAAGAGGCAGATAGAGAGAATGGGGGCTCCAGAGCCTCTAGCCACTGCACATGAACTCCAGATGTATGCACCACCTTGTGCATCTGGTTTACCTGGGTACTGGCGAAGCGAACCTGGTTCCTTAGGCATCACAGGCAGGCATCTTAACCACTAAGCCATCTCTCTAGCCACCCCCCTGGAATGTTTTAATAGGAAAACATGGAAGAGTCAATTCCCTTCTCTTGGCTTCTTTGAGCTTTCCAGGTACTATTGTGGGATTGACCCCTTCTCTAGCAGCTGGACAACCTATTCCCCCATCAGTTATAGGGGAGAGAGAATTGTCTCACGTGTTGGGCCGAAGCTGCATATTCCGTACTGCTTGAACATTCAGTACTGCAGATTGGGTAATTATGCTGTTTGTCAGATACCAGAAACGTGTGGAGAACATTCCTTCACTTTACAGCAGCTTGGACCCAAGTGCAGACATGCTGCTCCTTTGGGCTGGCATGACCTCCCTTTCGTCAGCCCTTTCTCCACCTGACATCTGAGGCCCAGCTAGCCAGCATCTCCTCAATGAAGCTCCTCAATCCCCAGGTCCCCTGGGGCCCAATTGTGTTCCAGCAGCACCCTGTCTGTTAGCACTTAGCAGGTCTGTTTTTCCTTATCCATTTACCTACCTGTCTTCTCTGTCAGACACAGACAGGGACTGTGTCTGGTCCTGGATTCATCATTTATCTCCTTGCCAAGCACCAAGACTAGGATATAGTGGGTGCTCAATAAATGTTTGTCAAATGAGTGATAATATGGTTAGCTCCATGAGAATTGATGATGCCCTTTCCTATCTGTCATCCATCATTGCTGGGAGGCTTTAAGCATCACCACTTGAGAATCCAAGGTGGGAGGCAGGGTAGGAATTAACAATAACTACTTCTTATTGAATGTTTATTTACTCTGGGCCTTGCACTGTCTTCACTTTCTTTGTGTGTTAATGCACTTAATCCTTAGATCAATCTGTCAGGACTGGCTCTGCTTATCATCTCTGTTGAAGCAGGAGGAAGTTCAATAACTTGCCCAAGGTCACACAGTGACAGCATTGAGATTCATACCATAGTAGATAACTATCACTTATCTGTGCCATTTTGGCTGGTTCTTATAGAGAATTAAGCCCTCGTGTCCCGAGGCATCCATCTTGTGTAATGATTTAACTTGTCTTCTGTGTATCTAGACTGGTACTAGTTATGTTCCACCCTTGGGAGGCATAGTCATCAGATCTCTCTCTGTTCTGCGGCTGAGATGTGAGTGTAGAGGAGGACAGTGGACAAGGCATCATGTTTAGATGGCGGAGGGTCTTCGAGGGTCTTCTTTCTTATGCTTTATCTGTTGTGTGTGTGTGTGTACTCTGGTATTAACTTTAGGGATGTATTTTTTTTATGTGAGTACTGGGACTTGAACTCAGGTCTTCAGGTTCCCCAGCCCTGTTAGAGGGGTTTTTGTTTATTTACTTGTTTGTTTATTTAACATAGTCTTGCTATATAACTCAGTCTTCTTGCTTCAAGGGGTTACAAGTGTGTTTCACCATGGCTGGCTGTGGTTTGGTTTCTTTTGGAAACTCAGAAGTATTTTCCGATCAAAATATTTCATATCTGGGGCTGGAGAGATGGCTTAGCGGTTAAGCTCTTGCCTGTGAAGCCTAAGGACCCCGGTTCAAAGCTCGATTCCCCAGGATGCATGTAAGCCAGATGCACAAGGTGGCGCATGCGTCTGGAGTTCAGTTGCAGTGGCTGGAGGCCCTGGCGTGCCCATTCTCTCTATCTGCCTCTTTCTCTGTCTGTCACTCTCAAATAAATAAATAAAAATAAAAAAAATTCATATCCTATAATGATGCTTTTCTTTTCTTTTTTGGGTTTTTCAGGGTAGGGTCTCACTTTAGCCCAGGCTGGTCTGGAATTTACTATGTAATCTCAAGGTGGCCTTGAACTCACAGGGATCCTCCTGCCTCTGCCTTCTGAATGCCAGGATTAAAGGCATGTGCTACCACGCCTGGCTCCAGGACGAATACACTATTCCCTCTGCCTGTACCATTCTTTCTTGCAGCTCCTCCTTCTCCAAACCCAGTCTTCACTTGGCTTCTCTTTCCCACCATGAGTCAGTTTGAATGTCAGTTCTTCAGCTTTCTGGGAGAGGGATTCCTGCAGCCCCGGGTGTCCCGTTGGAATACTCACAAATGTTTCGGGGCTGACGACTCCACCTGGAGTCGATTTGGGTAGGCTGAGGTGATTATCTGTTAGCTGGCTTCTGTTCTAGCTTCGTGAGGATGGGAATTTGCCTCTTACTCCCCATCTGTCCCCTCTACCTTGAGCAGTGCTTAGGCACAATGTGTGTTTACTAAATATTTGTGGACTGTGCTCCAAGCCTCTGAGGATTTACAAGTTTTCCTGCTAGTCGTATTGGACAGCTGCTGTTGGTTGTGTCAGAGTATTGTGGGAAATAGGATGATGACTAATGCTGCTCCTTGGTAGAGGTGCCTACAATCTAGGGAGACCTTCAGATGACAGTGAGTCACTGCACAGCATCAGCACAGTGCAGTGAACCAAGAGTAAAACCATCATGTTCTGGAAGATCAGCTTGTACTGAGAAAGTGCTACCTGCAACCTAACATCTCCCTTCCACTGGATCCCAAAACAACCGCAGACATCAGTGATCAATGGGGAAGACCAAGCAGGCTTCATGCTTGGAGAACAGCATGTTGAAAAGTACAGCCTTGTGTAGGTAACATGTTGAAATTAGATTCAACCAAACAGAAAACTTCTGGATGGGTTTGTTTTCTTGAGACAGGATCTCAATGTAGCCAAGAATGGCAGTGAACCTGTAGCAGTCCTCCTACCTCAGCCTCCCAAGTACTGGGTTTACATGTGTGAGCTACCATACCAGGCCAGAAAGGGAATATTTTCTTTCATTTTGGAATAAGGGTTCACTAAGTTGTTCAGGCTGACCTTGAACTCCCAGACTCAAGCAATCCCGAGAGCTGCCCGGAGCCCCTGCTGCATCAGGAGTACTCTGCCCACCACTGCTGCCTGGAGCCCCTGCTGCATCAGGAGTACTCTGCCCACCACTGCTGCCTGGAGCCCCGCTGTCAGTTTTGGCCTCAGGGATGACTGTGGCTCCCTGCGGTGATCATGGATCTTTGGGAGGTGCAGCTCCTCCTTCCATCACTGGACCCTCACTTGTTCTTCCAAGTCTTCTCTGACCTCAGCTTTTGCCCATTTCTCCCATGGCCACCCTGTCTCGGCCTTTTTTGTTTGCTTGCTTGTTTTTTCGAGGTAGGCTCTCGCTCTAGCCCAGGCTGACCTGGAATTCACTATTGTGTCCCAGGCTGTGTCCCCATCATTCTGTAGCTTCAGTGTCTGACATTGGCTGTCACGCAGCGTGACAGTATTTGTTGAAAGATTTAGGCTCTAATTCACAAAAATGAGTCATATCTGACTCTTCTGAGAAGGGGGTTTTGTTTCAAATACTGGTTGCTTACCGGGACAGTGGAGGCAAAGGGAACGGAAGAGCAGAGAGCAGGCAAAGAGGTGCTGTTCGACTGGGGGTTTGTCTACCTTGGATCACCATGAGAAAAGCTAGTGTCTGTCTTTTTTTTTTTTTTTTCTCGAGGTAGGGTCTCACGCTAGCCCAGGCTGACCTGGAATTCACTATGGAGTCTCAGGGTGGCCTCGAACTCGTGACAATCCTCCTACCTCTGCCTCCCGAGTGCTGGGATTAAAGTCGTGCGCCACCACACCCGGCTCCAATGTCTATCTTGATAGACCACCAAATAATCAGTGACTCATTTTACTAATTTGTATGAAAGGAGGATGGTTACTGAGACTCATTTCCAACTCTGACAGTCTTTGATTCTTTGCACCAAAGTTGAAATCTAAGTAGGAAAAAAAAAAAAAAAAGTCTAAGTAGGGCATTCTGAATTGTTCTGAGAATTCTTTTCCTTCTCCTAGCTTCATTGCAAACTCCATGGCGGCAGATAGTGCTGCATTTTAAAAACAAAGAAGTAGAAGGAGTACAGGAAAGCTGTCTTCATACAGTGTGTTGAGGTTTGCAATTCCCAGTTGAGCGCACTCGGGGTTCCCCTGGAAGCTTTCCCGCCAGGGCTCTGCATCCTGCTCGCAGCGCCAAGGCCTCACCTGTCTGGCCGTGAGTGAGTTACGGTGGTTTGGAAATGATTAGCTCAATCCTTGATCTTCGTGGCCCTCAGGTGTTTAACTTCTCCAGGTTAATGCCTGTTCTTTAGTGGAACATTATCTTGCAGTAAGGTAGGCATTTATAATTTATATACTGTGTGTTGCTTAAAATAGAGACAAGAGGATAATCAGCATCCTGAAGCTTCCAGTTTTCCAAAATAGCATTTCTTCAGTGAAGTCTGTCTGTACGAATTAAAACCTGCTGTGATTTAAAAAAACCCTTTGCCCAGTTGTTGGACAGGGAAATAGTGTGCTTATTAGTGAGCCTTATGAAAAGCGGGAAGCCGATCTTTTTAAGTAAAACTCATTTGCTTTCTTCTATTCAAAATAATCTCTAAAGACATTAATCTTTATATTATTCCAGGGGTCTCACTCTAGTCAGAAAGGGGACCAGGGCCAAGATTACAGGACAGATAGGAGAAATGTCTTGGTGAAGGACAAAAGCCACTGTGCACCTCAGTCACTTGTGTGCTACTGTCTTGGTGTCCTTTCATCTGTCCTGCAGACTCTGACTGCAGACACAGAAAGGGATGGCCTCTTGTTGAGTGCCTGGAGAGGACACACTGTTCACTCACCTCTATTAAAAATAGAGGGCTAGCCGGGCGTGGTGGCGCACGCCTTTAATCCCAGCACTTGGGAGGCGGAGGTAGGAGGATCGCCGTGAGATTGAGGCCACCCTGAGACTCCATAGTGAATTCCAGGTCAGCCTGAGCTAGGGTGAAACCCTACCTTGACAAACCAATAAATAAATAAATAAATAAATAAATAGAAGGCTACTTGAAAAAAATACAGTAAAATAAACAAACAAAAAAGAAAGCCAGGCATGGTGATGCATGCCTTTAATCCCAGTATTTGGGAGGCAGGATTTCCATGAGTTCAAGACCAGCCTGAGACTACATAGTGAATTCCATGTCAGCCTAGGTTAGAGGAAGACCCTGCCTCAAGAAAATAAAAATAAAAATGGTCTGGAGAAATGGCTTAGTCGTTAAGGAGCTTATCTGCGAAGCCAAAGGACCTACGTTCGATTCCCCAGGACTCAGATAAGCTGGATGCACAAGGTGGTATACGCTTCGTTTGCAGTGGTTGGAGGCCTTGGTGCACCCTATTCTCTCTCTCAGAAAATAAGTAAATAAAATATTTACAGTTTAAAGATAAAATAAAAAAAATAGAAGGCCTGGAGCTGGAGTGTGGCTCAGTGGGTAGGGCATTTGGCTAAGATGTACAAGACCCTGGGTTTGAAATCCGGTGCTGGGGGAAAAATGATCTGCTTTTGTTAAGTGGGAGTGGGGAGAGAAAAACTCAAAAACAGACACAGCCAAAAAAAAAAAAAAAAAAAAAAAAGCCAGATGTGGTGGTTGCACGCCTTTAATCCCAGCACTCAGGAGGCAGAGGTAGGAGGATCATTGTGAGTTCGAGGCCACCCTGAGACTACATAGTGAATTCCAGGTCAGCCTGAGCTAGAATGAAACCCTACCTCAGAAACAAAAATAAAAAACAAACAACAATAACAACAACAACAACAAAAAAACACTATCAAATCAATGAAGAGTAAAACCCAGATTAAGATCCAAGAGTTTAGAAATCTCAACTGTAGTTGATAACTTTCTGACTTTCTAAATTCAAGCAAGTTCTCTCCCCTTAGCCAATATTTATATTATGTATGTGTGAGGTATAACTAGATTTTAGAAAAAGTCAATTTGCTATCAGGAATCTTATTTTTTCCCCTCATACTTTTTTTTTTTTTTCTTTTTTTGAGGTAGGGTCTTACTGTAGTCCAGGCTGACCTGAAATTCACTGTGTAGTCTCAGGCTGGCCTCGGACTCTTGGCGATCCTCCTACCTCTGCCTCCTGTGTGTGGTTATAAAGGTGTGCACCACCACACCTAGCCTTCTTTAAAAAAAAAAAAATTACTTGAGAGCTGGGTGTGGTGCCGCACACCTTTAATCCCAGCATTCAGGAGGCAGAGGTAGGAGGATCGCCCTGAGTTCGAGGCCACCCTGAGACTACATAGTGAATTCCAGGTTAGCCTAGGTTAGAGTGAGACCCTACCTCAAAAAACAAAAACAAAACAAAGCAAAAAAATATTTGAGAGGGAGAATGAGAATGGTTGTGCCAGGGCCTCTTACCAACAGATACATGTGCCTCCTCCCCCCTTTTTTTTTTTTTTTTGAGTTAGGGTTTCATTGTAGCCCAGGCTGACCTGGAATTTCTTATGTAGTCTCAGGGTGGCCTCAAACTCAAGCCAATCCTCCTACCTCTGCTTCCTGAGTGCCAGGATTAAAGGCATGCACCACCATGCCCTTTGTGCATCTGACTTTATGTGGGTATTGGGAAATCAAACCCATAATGGCAGGCTTTGCAAGCATGTGTTTTTAACTGCTGAGCCCTTTCTCTAGCCCTTCCTTTTACATTTATTTTTGTATTTTATTTTTAATCTTTAATTTAGTTTTTGGTTTTTCAAAGTAGGGTCTCACTCTAGCTCAGGCTCACCTGGAATTCACTCTGGAGTCTCAGGGTGGCCTCAAATTCTCAGTGATCCTCCTACCTCTGCTTCCCGAGTGCTGGGATTAAAGGCATGCGTCACCATGCCCGGCTTTGTATTTTATTTTTATTTATTTATTTGACAGGGAAAGAGGGAGGAGAGAGAGAGAGAGAGAGAGAGAATGGGCATACCAGGGCCTCCAGCCACTGCAGAAGAACTCCAGATGCTTGCGCCCCCTTGTGCAGTTGGCTAACGTGGGTCCTGGGGAATCAAACCTGGGTCCTTGGGCTTTGCAGGCAAATGCTTTAACCACTAAGCCATTCTTCCAGCCCCTCCTTTTACATTTATAACAAGTCTGTAGGCCCTACATTGTTTCCCTTCCTTTTCATTATGCATCTTCCATGTACCAGTACTTGAGGTGGAGATTTTCTAATGAGGGTAGGAGGAGGGCAGAGTGGTCTTCTCTTTTGCAGTTGAATGGTCTCCTCTTGTGTCTGGCAACCTTGCATTTGAATCTCAAGATTGCTCTCACTGTACCCACTGTTCCTTGCACATGTCTCATGTGATCATACCCCAAGTGTATATTTGAATGTGCACTTGATACGTGGAGGTGGATGGGATGCTTCCCCATCAAGCTGTAGCTGAGGGGTAGTGTGGCATCCTGGTTGATTTACCTTGAAAACCACTAGGTGGCAACGTTTCCTAAGCTGCCTGGTATAGCATGCTGTTCCCCCTATTGAAATGTTGGAAGTTGCTGTTCCAGTTACAAGGCTGAGTAGCTGAGAAAGGGGGTTTAGCAGTCATGGCTTTGGGTTCTTTTGAAAGTGAGGATATAGAATAAACACCACAGTATATTGGTTCTGTTCATCACCTGGGCTTAGATACCGTGAGTAGAATTGCTCTGCCTGGTTGTGGGCATTGGTTTCCACCATGGCTCAGCCATGAAACCTGTGCTTGGTCTATCTGGCCTCTTGTTTTCTGTTTTTTTTTTTTTTTAATTTATTTTCCTAGATTATTTATGGCTTTGATTAGAGCTTCTCTATATTAAAAAAAAAAAAAAAAACTTCTAGTAGGGCTGGAGAGATGGCTTAGCAGTTAAACACTTGCCTGTGAAGCCCAAGGACCCTAGTTCGAGGCTTGATCCCCCAGGACCCACGTAAGCCAGATACACACCAGGAACCACATAAGCCAGATACACAAGGGGGTGCATGCATCTGGAGTTTGTTTGCAGTGGCTAGAAGCCCTGGCGTGCCCATTCTCTCTCTCTCTCTCTCTCTCTCTCTCTCTCTCTCTGTCGCTCTCAAATAAATAAATACAAATAAACAAAAAAAAATTTTTTTTTTTTTGTTTGGTTTTTCAAGGTAGGGTTTCACTCTAGCCCAGGCTGACCTGGAATTCACTATGGAGTCTCAGGGTGGCCTCGAACTCACGGCAATCCTCCTACCTCTGCCTCCCAAGTGCTGGGATTAAAGGTGTGCGCCACCACGCCCGGCTTACAAAAAAATTTTTTAATGCTTGTGTTTTTTTTGTTTTTTTTTTAACTCCTAGTAAAGCTAGTCTTTAAGGTAGAAGAAAAACTCTACTGCTGGGAGTGGTGGCACGTGCCTTTTATCCCAGCACTTGGGAGGCAGAGGTAGGAGGATCACCATGAGTTTGAGCCCACCCTGAGAATACATAGTGAATTCCAGGTCAGCCTGGACTAGAGCAAGATCCTACCTCGAAAAACCAACCAACCAACCAACCAAACAAAAAAGCTCTAATCATTTTTAATTTTTTTTTTTACATTTTAATTTATTTTACAATTAACAGCTTCCATGATTGTAAACAATATCCCATGTTAATTTCCTCCCTCCCCCCCACTTTCCCCTTGGAAACTCCACTCTTCATCATATTCCCTCCCCCTCTCAATCAGTGTCTCCTTTATTTTGATGTCATCATCTTTTCCTCCTATTATGATGTTCTTGTGTAAGTAGGTAGTGTCAGGCACTGTGAGGTCATGGATATCCATGTCATTTTCTGTCTGGAGGAGTCTTACCCTTCCTCTGGCTTCTTTTTACCACCTCTTCTGCAATGGACCCTGAGCCTTGGAGGGTGTGATGAGATATTGCAGTGCTGAAAAGCTCTAACCTTTTTATCAAAGGATAGTCATGATTTAAAAACAAAGTCAAAATCTCAAGGGAGTGTCTCCCAAACTGGCCATCTTCCTGGGCTAATGTAGGAGGTCTGCCTCTCCTAAACAAGACTGCTTATTTACCAGTTTCCTAAATTAGCAGCTTTGGGGATATTAAGATCTGTAAGGAACTGTCCAAGGAGGTGTTGTGTATGTGCCACAGTGATTAAGCCATTAAGCTTTAATTGGTATTTCCCACTCACGGTTTTGTGTAGGAAGTTTCAAAATTATTTAGGAATTCAGTGCGCATCAGCCATTTTGGTGACAGCAGAGAGCAGTTCTGTGTGCAAGCTGGTTAGGATTTTTGCTCATAATGTCCTCCCCTTTTGGTTTGTTATTTCAGATGAAGTGGAAAGGGAAGGACCTGTTTGATTTGGTGTGCCGGACGCTGGGGCTGCGGGAAACCTGGTTCTTTGGACTGCAGTATACAATCAAGGACACTGTGGCCTGGCTCAAAATGGACAAGAAGGTTGGGCTAGAACTCCATGAAAACGTGTGGCAGGCCCATGCTTCCTGGTGTTTTCCTGAGCGAGTGTCTGGTTGCTGCGCACATCATTGGCGCTTCACAGGGACACGGTGGAGAAGGGTGCAGGTTCCTGAGTGAAGCTGTGCGGAAAGCAGGTCCCGTGGCCCTTGGCTCTTCACGGGCTCTTCCAGCAAGATGCGCCAGAATTAAACCTGTGCAGCCCTAGCTTTTTCACCCTTTGTGCCGGCCTGTTTGCTTTTGGCTTTATGCCCTTTGGTTTATCGAGCCACTAGTTGAGCTTTATAGCTAAAAATTAATACTATCTTCTTATGCTTTTTAAAAGAAAAAAACCACGATTTATGACTTTGACAGATTCTTTTGGCTCATGTTCTTTTGGGATGTTTTCCTATGTCTTTTTGAGAATACTAGGGCCTACCTGGAATTAATCATTAATGTGACATGGCCTTTAGGTGCTGATGGTCTCAAAAGGACTTGTTTAGAAAAAAAAAAAAGGAAGAGCCTGGGTGAAAGAACTTTCCATTTGGTCTTCAGGGTCGCGGGGGCTTCTAAAGCACATGAAATCTAGTACATTAGCAGTCTGAAGGTGGTTTGGAAATGGATATGGCCTAGGGGAGCCATCTACTCTTAGGCTCACGTGTTCACATAAAGCCAGCCCTGTCTATTTTCCTGGTCACCTACCCATGAAGCCACCTGGGGAGGAGGGCCATATACATGTGTCAGTCAGTCCTAAAAGACACTGAATAATCTCAGAGTAAGTCAGTGTCTAATTCTGACTCTGAACAAGGTGCCCTGTAATTGCCTGCCTGAGGTTGCCATGCACTGTAGATGTGTCCTGTCATGCCAGTGCGATTCTAAGTTGGGGTATTGAAATCATGTTCACATATGGATCTGCTCCCCACCTTTACAGGAAATCCCTGCAGTTATCACTTTCAAATGGTCATTCCCAAGGATCAGAAACCTCTAAGCTCCACAAAGAACTAATGTTAGTGAAAGCAGCCTAGATCAAGTTTATCTTGCATCTCCTGGGCACTACCTCAGGGACAGTTATATATGGAAAAATGTGGAAAGTTATATATCAGAGACAGCAACACTTTCTGTATCTTTTTATGATTCTCAGCAAAGTGAATTTTAAATCATACCTGAGTGTTGGCCAAATGGATATTTGATTGGGGGCATCAGGAGCCATAGTACCTGCTGCTCAGAGGGAATAAATTATGGCACATGTTAATGGTGCTGGGTAGCCTGTCACATGGCATGTTTATGTCCTGAAATGAAATTCACTCTGGAGAGCAGATGGTTCAAGCTTCTGAGGGGGTGGGTAGACCTGTTAGAAGATGAAAGGCAGTGGTTTGTTTAGTGCACTGCTAGCATTTTGTGGGCATCTCTGGAGGGTCCTAGAAACAAAGTGTTGCCACAATGGACATGTGTTACTTCTGTTGCTTAGTTAACATATAAATGATGTCACAAGATCTAGCTCATTGTCTGCAAGCTGTATTCCACCTGCACCCACATACTAGAGGTGAGCAGCACGAAAAAAAATGAAGAGTCTACTGCTTCAGGAGAGAAAAAAAAAAAAAATTAAAGCCTTTAGTTAGTTTCAAGATCTTTGAATTACATGTTTCTAGTTTATGACTATTTCCGTGGCTTTGAGAACATTGGTGCCTTCATTGTAGTTCCACTTAGCTCTCGGGGATGTTGATTGATTTAGTTCAGAACCCCTGTGTGCAGTGATATTGTCTGCCGTTACGCATGGGAAGAATTTTGTACCTTCCCTGCAAATGAGCTTTGATAGTAGCACATGGGAGGAGGCCTGGCATCGTGTGTCTTCTGCTCTGCACTTCTGCAGGTGTTGGATCATGATGTTTCAAAGGAAGAGCCGGTCACCTTTCACTTCCTGGCCAAGTTTTACCCTGAGAATGCCGAGGAAGAGCTGGTTCAGGAGGTCACGCAGCACCTGTTCTTCCTGCAGGTACGCCAGCCCACGCTGTGCCCTGAGTCTGAGATGACCCACCTAGGTGTGGTTGCAGAGACAGATTGGGTGAACCCTTAGACATGACCACTTACACTTCCACATTGCAAACATGCACTGCCTCTAGTTATTCAGTCCCTTCGGTTTAGTAATGGGAAAAAGAAATCAGAATGGAGCTATATACTTGAGCGATGAGAATTGGTGTCAGATGAAATTACAAAGGTGTGATGATGAAGTGTGGACAAAAGCAGCTTCCTAATCTAAAACCTGCTCAGGGTGGGTCCTGCCTTCTCATAGCTAACTGCAAAGCACTCTGAGGTTGCAGAGAAAGGCCCAAAGAGTCCTAGAGGCATTCTTCAGAGTTCAAGATCTGTTCTCATTAAGACATGGCAGTGACACCTGGTTTGTCTCCTATTTGGTACTTCAGTCATCCTGCTGTGTGCTACTCTGAGACTATATTGTCTTCTTGCTTCCTCCCTGAAGTGTGAGTCCCTTAAAGGTAGGCTCACTGAATGTGCAATAGACATTCCTAAGTAATTGGCCAGCCAAATAAAAACCATTAAGAGATCAGAGTTATATAGGTTGATCATGTAGGCACAGGGAGGGGTTTCATCTAAGGATAGAAACCTTGCTTACTGCTTGGTTAGTTTCACGGCCAGCTGCAATGATTGGCTGTGGGGCTGCTTGCATGCCCAAGGTGCCAATTGTCTGTGCTGTAAAGATGTGGTAAGGGCATTAAGTACATGACTTCCCAGAGGTGAGGTTTGTCACACAGTCTTTGTAATTAATTTGAGCCTCAGTGTATTGTGATTCATGAAATAGTGAAGTATAATAAAATTCCTAAATATGGTGGTTTTTTGTTTGTTTTTTTAATATTGCCACATGTGATGGCGCTTGTCTTTAGTCCCAGCAGTTGGAGGCAGAGGTAGGAGAGTCGCTCTGAGTTTGAGGCCATTCTGAGACTACCTAGTGAATTCCAGGTTAGCCTGGGCTAGTGAGACCCCACCTCAAAACACAAAACAAACAAACATAAAAAAGTATTTATTTGAAAGAGAGAGAGAATGTGCATGCCAGGGCCTCTGGCTACTGCAAACGAATTAAAGATGCATGTGCCCCTTTGTGCATCTGGCTTACTTGGGTGCTGGGGAATTGAACCTGGGTCCTTAGGCTTTGTAGGCAAGCACCTTAAGTGCTGAGCCATCTCACCTTTTTTTTTTTTTTTGGTTTTTCGAGGTATGGTCTCACTCTGGCCCAGGCCCCAGGCTGACCTGGACTTCACTGTGTAGTCTCAGAGTAGCCTCAAACTCATGGCGATCCTCCTACCTCTACCTCCCAAGTGCTGGGATTAAAGGTATACGCCACCACGCCAGGGTCCAGCCCATTTTTTAAAAAATATACTTATTTACAAGCAGAGAGAGAATAGGAATGCCAGGGCCTCCAGCCCCTGCAAATGAACTCCAGATGCATGTGCCACTTTGCACATCTGGCCTTATGTGTGCTGGAGAATCAAACCTGGGTTGCTAGGTCTTGCAGGCAAGCACTTTAACTGTTGAACCATCTCCCGAGCTCAAGGTCGTGTTTTGTTGCCATATAGCTCATACTGGTCTTAAACTTGAGATCCTCCTGCTTCAGCCTCCTGAGTGCTGGGGTTACAGGTGTGTGCCATCATGCCTGACTAAATAATTTCTTTTGCAAAAGAATTCTGTCAGGTCCGGAAGAGATGGTTCAGCAGTTAAAGATGCTTACTTACAAAGCCTGCTGTCCTGGGTTCAATGCCCTCATCGCATAAAGTTGGGCAGAGGCCAGGCATGGTGGCGCACACCTTTAATCCCAGCACTTGGGAAGCAGGGGTAGGAGGATTGCTGTGAGTTCGAGGCTAGCCTGAGACTACATAGTGAATTGCAGGTCAGCCTGGGCTAGAGTGAGACCTACCTTAAAAATGAGAAAAGGAAAAAAAAAATGCTGGACAGGCATTCGATTGCAACAGCAAGAGACCCTGGCATGTGTGCACATGCACACAAGCCAATAAATAAAGCATTCTGCCATATGCATGTGTGTGTGTGTGTTATACACTCAGTATATAGTAAATTTCTATACAATATTTTCAGGTCAAAGGGCAGCCCTTTCAGTTTTTCTGTAGTGTGGCATTTTTTTCTTTGGAAAGAAACTGAAGAATCTGAAGGTTGCATTGCTTCAAAACATCTTTGGTTTCATTTTCTCTTGAAAAAGGAAAATCAGTTTTAAAATCTGGGAAGGAGCTGGATGTGGTGGCGCACACCTTTAGTCCCAGCACTTGGGAGGCAGAGGTAGGAGGATTGCCATGAGTTCGAGGCTACCCTCAGACTACATAGTGAATTCCAGGTCAGCCTGGACTAGAGCAAGACTCTACCTTGAAAAACAAAACAAAACAAAACAAAACAAAACAAAACAAAACAACCCTGAGAAGAGCATAAAGATCTGTGGGGGCTGAGGATGTAGCTCAGTTGGTAGAGTGTTTGCCTGGCATGCACCAGTCTCTGGGTACTGTTTCCAACACCCCAGTACTGCATAAACTAGCTGTGATGACACACTTCCCTGTAATTCCAACATTTGGAAAGGGGGGTAAAAGTCATCTTTGACTACATAGCAAGTTCAAAACCAGACCTTGTCTCAACAAAAGAAAGAAAGAAACGAATATCCCTGGGCTCCAAAATACCTTGTTCATAGAAGTGGTTTTTCTTGTGAGTGAGCCCTTGGGAATAGTGCCTGCCCTCATGGTTATTCGGCTTGATTTTCCTTCACACTGAAATGTTAGGGTATTTTTGTGACTAAGCAAGTGAAACTTACTACGCTTATGAATCTGGCAACTGTTATCATCTGTGAAGAGAGTTGGCTTTGCTCAGCGTGCCCCCACTTCATGCAGCTCTCGCCTCTGCATCTGGAATGCCGCACACTGCACCAGTCTAAGAAATTAAGTGCAGTGAGATATGTTAATTCAACACGATGGCATAGGAAGTATTATTCTTGGCCTTCACGTGTACTTAAAAGTTGAATCGATCAAATTTTATTGCTTCCTTTTTCCTTAGAGAAGCACATTGAAGGCAATGACTTTTTTTCTACAGTCATAACTCAGTGGCCTCAGTGACTTTTGTCTAGTGTGAAGACGTGAAAGTCGACTCCATTTCCTCCAGTGTTGAGAGTGCTCCGCAGAGGCCCAGACTGCAGTCTCCCTCAGTGCTCCTGACACTGCTTAGATGTCAGTCTCTGTTGTAACCAAGAAGACCTCGTTTTCTCTTCAGCCTTGATCATGACGAGAGGAGATAAGGGGTTTTGTGCAGAGCCATATTACCAGTAACTCCTCAGCAACTGAACCCTTAACTGGTCTGCAGCAGTTAGAAAAAAAAAAAAAAAAACGAGCTCTTTGTCAGAAAATCATTAACAGGTTGCTTTGGCAGCCCTCATTTAGAACACCCTGCAGCCATCTGCTGCGACCAGGCTGCGTGGCTCACTTGCACACGTGATCTCATTTCTCTCTTGTTGCCCCTTTCAGGTGAAGAAGCAGATTTTGGATGAAAAGATCTACTGCCCTCCCGAGGCTTCCGTGCTCCTAGCTTCCTACGCTGTCCAGGCCAAGGTAGGCACAAAGAAGAAAAACGCATTCTTCCCAGACATTAACTCATGTCATTGAATGGCTCCTGCCCTCCGTTTCTTTGGGTTTATTGAACTTTAAAAAGACTTCTTGGGCTGGAGAAATGGCTTCGTGGTTAAGGCGTTTACCTGCAAAGCCAAAGGACCCTGGTTCGATTCCCTAGGACCCACGTTAGCCAGATGCAAGGGGCCGCATGCGTCTGGAGTTCGTCTGCAGTGGTACTGAGGCCCTGGCACACCCATTCTTTCTCCCTCTTTCTCTGTCAAATAAATAAATATAAATAAAAAAGTAAAATATTTAAAAAAGACTCTTCCCTGAAAGTGAGATGTTATGGGACTTGTGGGCTTGAACACTTTTTTTTTTTTTTTTTTTTTGGTTTTTTTGGTTTTTTTGGTTTTTCAAGGTAGGGTCTCACTCTGGCCCAGGCTGACCTGGAATTAACTCTGTAGTCTCAGGGAGGCCTTGAACTCATGGCGATCCTCCTACCTCTGCCTCCCGAGTGCTGGGATTAAAGGCGTGCACCACCACGCCCGGCTTGCTTGAACACTTTTGCTGCTATCTCGCTCCTGAGCAGTTCTGTATGTGCATGTGTGCGTGGTATACACTGGTGACAAGTGTGTCAGCCTAATGAGTTAGCATTCATCAAAAAGATGAATTTTCTGTACAGTGTCATGATGCACATGTGCTTCATTACATTTATCACATCAACTTCTTTTTATTAGCCAGAAAAAATGAATTTATGATCTTCAATTATGGCTGAATGAGGCCTTTAGATCAGCAGTACCTAGGTCTTCCCTCCAGACTCATCTTTTTTTTTTAAACATTTTATTTATTTCTTTATTTGACAGAGAAAGGGGGAGAGAGAGAGAATGAGAGAGAATGGGGGCACCAGGGCCTCCAGCCACTGCTCACAAACTCCAGACGCATGTGCCCCCTTGTGCATCTGGCTAATGTGGGTCCTGGGGAATCGAACCTGGGTCTTTTGGCTTTGCAGGCAAATGCCTTAACCACTAAGCCATCCCTCCAGCCCCAGACTCATCTTTTGAGAGTCCCCTGGGAACCCACATGCCTTCAGTGAGGCCCTGCTGCCTCTACTGGTAGATGTGCACTCTGCCTGTGACTGGGCACTGGTGCTTATAATCACTCACTTTGATTTAATCACACTGTAGACCAGAAGAGATAGAAGAATGCTGTGTTGTTTGTCCCCTCTTTTCTTTCTTTCTTTCTTTTTTCTTTTTTTTTTTTTTGGTTTTTTGAGGTAGGCTCTCACTTTAGCCCAGTCTGACCTGGAATTCACTATGTAGTCTCAGGGTGGCCTTGAACTCACAGTGATCCTCCTGAGTGCTGGGATTAAAGGCACACCCAGCTTGTCCCCTCTTTTCTTATAAGACCGGCCAGACTTGAAAGGGCCAGCCCAGAATGCTGCATGCCCCTTGGGTTTCCCATTGCCATCGCATCCCACCTTTTGATGTCCTGCTTCCTGACTCTCACTCAAGCAGAACATGTCTTCAGAATTGAGACACTGATGGCTTGCCATTTTAAAGTCTAGTCTTTTAAACATTTTTCTCTTTCATTACAGGCATCCATAAAGGCATCCTGTAGGGTTAGACAATTAGAAATTCTTCTTATCTCATTTTTTTCAAGTAGCTAAATACAATTTCAGGTCAAAGGCAGGAATGATTGGCCTATCATTTAGGTTGGGATAAGGCTGGGCATTGTACAAGCTGGTAAGCTCAGTAGAAACACCAGAGTCTGTTTAATCATTTCATTAGTCATTGAATGTTTGCTGAGAGTCACCAGGCCTAAGTGTGGGACTCATTAACTGGCATAGATGCTGGCACTAGAGCAAGTCTCTGCCCTCAGTGATTCCCTGAGGTTACTGCCACCATTGTGGATAAAGCTAGGACAGAATCCATGGCTTTGGGGTTGCATTTGGTGCCTCCCCTATTCCACTTCCTTAAAAAATGATTAATTGAAAAAGCAGAAAATGAGCCTCAATTCAACTAAAACATATGCTTCCTTTTATGCTTTGATCAAGAATATTAGTAACAGGAAAAATGTGTCCTTTCAGTCAGCATTGCCTTGACAGTGATGAAGCAGTCATTGTCACTTCCATTAAATCCAAGCACTCCCTGGCCCAGAGTCCAGTTCTTTTCACAGGCTTTCTCCCCATCTCAGCTGAGAAGAGACCCAAGCTGTCAAAGACAACCACAGTCGCAAAGGCTGTATTTTCTTTGTATGGATTTTGGGCCACAAATTCAAAGGCCACCTGTGGGGAGGGTGGATCACTTTTCAAGGAACCAGCAGATGTTTGTTTAAACAGATTTCACTGTAGGAAAGCCCTACTAATTTGGATACTACTAATTTGGAGATGAAAGTGATTCACAGACAGCATATGTGGTTCATATGGAGGAGGATGTTCTGACTGTTTTTTTCCGGTGTTAATTTTAAGAATCGTACAAATAAAGGTAATTTCTGGCATTAAAAGTCTGCTTTCAGGAAACTAAGGCTTACTATAACATGCTTATAGTTTCTGGGACTGCTGATGAGTCTTGAAAGGACATTTCTGATAATATATATATATATTTTTTTTTTCTTTTTTTTTTCTGAGGCAGGGTCTCACTGTAGCCTACGTTGACCAGGAACTGAAGCCCTTCTACCTGTGCTTCCCAAGGGCTGGGATTAAAGGCGTGTGCCATCATGCCTGGCTCACTTATTTATCTTGTTTTGTACTGTGGGGATGGAATCCAGAGCTTCACAAGTGATAGGCAAGCACTCTACCACTGAGCCTCTCTCTTTTTAAAAAAATGTTTAGTTATTTATTTGTGAAGACAGAGACAGAGAGGGGAGAGAGAGGGTGCTGTAGGCCTCTGCTGCTGCAGATGAACTTCAGGTACCTGCGCCACTTTGTGCGTCCGTCTTTACATGGAAACTGGGGAATTGAACCTGGGCCTGCAAGCTTTGTAAGCAAGTGCTTTTAACCACTGGGCAATCTTTCCAGTCCCCCTCTGAACCTCTTGAGGAGTGCTGAAGCAGAGTGGGATGAAGAGTGGAGCTGGACTGGGGGCCCAGGAGTCTAGTCAGCCCTTAGCTCTTGCTCCTCATGGTCTAGTGAAAGGTCTCCTAGTGGGCTTCAAACTTTGCCTTTCACTACGTCCTAATTTCATTTACTTGATCAAAATAGCTCACGCTTTTCAGTAAGTCATCCCATCTCCTTCCATTATGTGCAGCTTGCATCCTTTCCAACCTTTAGCTCATTAACACATGGAATGTAATTATGTACAACTGTATTCATTACCGAATTTCAGCTGTTCCAACGATATAGACACAGTTAATTCCAAAGCATAAAGAAACAATTACCCTCAAAGTATAAATACAAATATTAATCACATGGTTCAGTTAACAAGAACCATATTTCTTGGTTAGAGCCTGAGTTATGCTAGAATCCAAAGTATGGGCAGAATTGTTTTGGTCCAGTCACATGACTTAAGAAACATCTTGCAATGTTTATACCACCTGTTGGATTTCTTTTTCTTTTTAGTGTTCTTATTTTAAAAAATGGCTTTGGGAGAGAATAATCTATCATTCATAAATGCTTTGGTGCTGCCTCACAGACTGTTGCCGCGTTCAGAAGAAGAAGAGAGGAGTGGGAGAGGAAGCGGCATTTCTTAGTTCAAGATGATCAGACTGAGTGGCAAAACACAGTTCAGTTAAGCGATTGAGAACATGGTGGCTATGTGAAGAACAGATTGGAGGGAGATAAGTTTGGAAACAGAAAGAGACATCTGTAAAAAGCTCTGGTGTTTGTCCTGGTGAGAGACTACGAAGTTCACACTGTAGGGGGTGGTTGGTTGTATAGGAGGAGACTGACTTGAAAATGTCCAGAAGGTAAAAGTTGAGTCAGTGTTGCTAGATTGATTGCATATTCTGCAGTCGGTACTTGTTCTCACGTAAGCGTGACTAGATTGATCTGAGGTGTCTCCATGTCACACATGCAGAGGTCGCTTGTTGATTTTTACCTGCTATGCAGGAGTCTTTCATAAATGACCCTCGTTTCTGCATCTCTTCTCCTTGTGAGAGAGAGGAAGGTTGTGTCTCTCTCTTCTCTGTGACAAACAGTGCTGTCTTTAAACTCTGTTTATATGGCCCCCTTAAGGAACATTTCTACAAGTAGCATTGCATAGATTTGATAAGAGGTATGTACCTAAATGTAAATATTCTTCAGTTCATAGCAAAGGCAGAAAAATGGACACAAAGTATATGATGAGCAGACATTTTATAGAAAGTGGCTTGTCAATACAAAATAATACTTGATTTCATAGTACTCAGGAAAAAGAAAAAGCAACATAAGGTCACAGTTGAAGCCCAGGAGGTTGGTGGGGTGACCATATTGTTGGAGTACATTTTCCTGCTGCAGGGATTATGAATTGGCACAACCTCCAGGGTGCCAGGTGTGATGAACCAGTCACTGTAGGAGAGACACATGCTGACTCCCAGTGTCCCGTGTCGGTGTGACTATTCCAGGTGTGTAGTACACTCAGAATGTTGTCAACCAGCACCACCGTCTAATTCCAGAATATTTTCTTCACCCTCAAAAGAAGCCCATGCCTACAGCAGTCAGCCCTCCTTGCCGTCCTCTGGCAGCCACATTTCAGCTCAGTGGCGCCCAGCACTGTGCAGCTCCCGCGGGGTGGCTTGCATCCTTTTCACTTGACACTGTCAGAATGGGAGGGCAGATGGCTACCAGAGTTATGGTCAGAACCTGGTCCCTAACAGCACCCCGCCAACCAGGTCCAGCCACCTGTTCTCAGTAAAGCCAGTTAATTAAAAGAGCCAAATTAATAGTGAAAGGCAGAAAAAGGATCTTTACTCATTGTGGCCACATTGAGAAGAAAGACAGAAATCCAGTGGCTTTCTTAAATCCATCCTCAGGATCCTGACCTAGTGTAGGTTTGAGCGGAAGACCAGAGGTATGCATAGATAGCGAGGCAGTCCTGGTCCGAGTATGGCCCCATCCATCTTTATTTCTGCTCTGGCTGTTCCTGTAAGGTGGTCTGACCTGTTGCCAGCACTGTGTGCAGTCTCTTTCCAGGGTACACAAGTTTGCTCTCTTAACTTCAGCCTTTACTTTGTCCCAGCATGAGATTCCTGGGGAAATTCCAATTTCTTGCCATTCATTGTTTCCATAGTCCAATAGCTAAAGGGAAGGAAGGAAGGATCTCTTTAGAGTACCTTCCTTCCTGCCACGTCTGTCACAAGGGGGATTGTGGATTACTTAAGCTTATCCTTACTGGCAGATATTTAGATTCGTTTTTCCTTTTGTGTGTATGTGTGTAGGGGGGTGTTTTACTCTTAAGTTTTGGGGGGGCATATGTGCATGTGTATATATGGTGTGTATGGTGTATGCCCACTGTGTGTGCGTGAGTGTGAGGACAGAGGAGGATATGTCAGGGGTTCTCCTCTGTCACTTGTCAGTTTTATTGCCACTCACGGAACCTGGAGCTTGTGCAGTTTTTTTTTTTTTTTTAGACTGGCTGACCAGTGAGCCTCAGTGATCCTCCTATCTCTTCACCCCTAAGCACTGGGGTTACAGGTACACATGGCCTTACCTAGCTTTTTATGTGGGTGCTGGTCCTCATGCTTGTTCAGTAAGCACTCTTGCCCAGTGAGCCATCTCCCCAGCCTGTGTTTTGTTTATTGAAAAAGTTTTACTATGTAGCCCAGGCTGGCCTCAAACTTCGGGTTCCCCTGCCTCTACTTGTAGAATATTGGGATTATAAGCATGTTGCCACCATGCTTGAAAAAAGTTTTTTGTTTTTTTTTCCCCCTCTGGGATAGAACCTAGGACCTTGTGTCTGCTGGGCAAATACTCTGCAGAGCTACACCCTCCAGCCCTGTTTTTCTTTGTTATTTTCCTAGTGTTTGAACAGATGCAGTGAACATCCTTGTATATGTCTCTCAGGGTATATATTAATAGTATTTTGCTATGACAAATATAGAGAAATGGCATAACTGAGTTGAAGGACATTTAAAATGTAAGTAATGCCAAATGAAAGAAGCCTGAGACAAAAGGCAACATATTGTGGAATTCCACTTATATGAAATGTCTACACTGGACAAATCCACAGAGACAGAAAGTAGATTTAGTGGTTGCCAGGTGGCAGCAGGAGGAGGAAATTAGGAGTGACTGCTGGTGACTGTGGGAGTTGCTTTTGAAGGTGATGAAAATGTTCACATTAGCCAGTGTTGATAGTTGCATAGCATTCCGGACATACTGAAAATCACTGAATTGTACATTTAAAGTGGTAAGTTTTATGTATGTAAATTTCATCTAAAAATCAAGTACATAAATGGTTTCCAGAAGTGTTGTCCCAATTTAAGTACCAATAGTAGCATGTGAGGATTCCTGTTTGTACACATCCTTTACAAGAGTGGATACTGTTAGTCTTTTACATTTTTGCTAATCTGATAGAAAAATAGATTTTTAAATTTATTTTTTATTTTTTTGAGATAAAGAGGCAGCTAGACGGAGTGAGAGGGAGAGAACGGGCACGCCAGGGTCTTCAGCTGCTGCAAATAAACTCCAGATGCATTTGGCTTACGTGGGTCCTGGGGAATTGGACCTGGATCCTTTGGCTTTGCAGGAAAGTGCCTTAACCACTAAGCCATCTCTCCAGCCCCCAAAATAGATTTTTTAAATTTGCATTTCTGTGATTGCCACAGAGTTCTTCACATGGATTAACTAGCCATTTGTATTTCTTGTTTCTTTGCAGTAGCTGTTTATGGTTCCTTCCTTTTCTGTTATATTACTTCTTTTTCTGATTTTTTTGTAGGAGCTCCCTATATTATAGATATCAACCTTTTGTCTATTTTTACATATCAGACTTAAGAATGGCTTCACCACCAGTATATATCTTCTCTGCCTCCCTAGTGCTGGGATTAAAGACGTGTGCCACCACACCATGCCTGGCCTAGTTTTGTTTTTGTTTTTGTTTTTTTCAAATATTTATTTATTTGCAAGCAGATAGAGAAGATAGAAGAGAGACTGAGAGAATAGGCATGCCAGGGCCTCCAGCCACTGTAAATGAACTCCAGATATATGTGCCACTTTGTGCATCTGTAAACATGGGTACTGGGGAATTGAACCCTGCTTTGCAGGCAAGCGCCTTAACTGCTGAACTATCTCTCCAGCCCTAGTTTGTTTGTTTTTTTAAAATATTTTATTTATTTGAGTAAGAGATGAGAGAGAGAGAATGGGTGCCTCAGGGCCTCTAACTGCTACAGACAAACTCTAGGTCTAGACACATGTGTCACCTTGTGCATCTGGCTTATGTGGGTACTGGGGAATTGAACCTGGGTCCTTAGGCTTGGCAAGCAAGCACCTTAACCACTAAGCCATCTCTCCAGCTCTAGTTTTGTTTTTGTTTTTTTGTTTTTTAAATGGATTTTTGTTTATAGGTTTAAGTCTTTTATTCATCAGGAATTGTGGTGTGGCAGGGATCTATTTTTCCTATGCATATATCAAATAAATTTTTATGCATTGTTAATTCCTATTCAGAGCATTTGCTCTAATCTTCCATATATATACACAGAGGAAATTGTTAATATCCAGAAAGAGACTCCATTTGACTTGGGAATTATTGCTAAGTAGCCAGGTCCAGTTCTTTAGGAGGCTGAGGCAGGAGAATCACTTGAGCCTAGGAGTTGAATATAGGAGCAGTATAGGTGATCTCTTCCCCCTCCATTTGAGGGGTGGTGGAGAGACAGTGATAAAGAATTGACTTTTTGGGGGAGTTTTTGAGGGAGGGTCTCGCTTTAGCCCAGGCTATCCTGGAATACACTATGTAGTCTCCAGCTGGCCTCAAATTCAAGGTGATCCTCTTACCCCTTCCTCTCCAGCTTGTGTATCTGGCTTTTGTGGGTCCTGGGTAATCAAACCTGGGTCCTTTGACTTTGCAGGGAACTGCCTTAACTGCTAAGCCATTTCTCTAGCCTTTTTTTTTTTTTTTTTTTTTTTTTTTTTTTTGTATTTTCAAGGCAGGATTTCACTCTAGCCCAGCCTGACCTGGCACTCTGTAGTCCCAGGCTGGCCTCAAACTCATTGATCCTCTACCTCTGCCTGGGATCAAAGGTGTGCACCACCACGCCCAGTTTTATTGGTGAACTTTTTTTTTTTAATTTTTTTTGTTTATTTTTATTTATTTGGGAGAGACAGACAAAGAGAGAAAGGCAGATAGAGAAAGAGAGAGGCAGAATGGGCGCGCCAGGGCCTCCAGCCACTGCAAACGAACTCCAGATGCGTGCGCCCCCTTGTGCATCTGGCTAACGTGGGTCCTGGGGAATAGAGCCTCGAACCAGGGTCCTTAGGCTTCACAGGCAAGCACTTAACCGCTAAGCCATCTCTCCAGCCCATTGGTGAACTTTTAACTTTGGGATCAGACCCAGCTAAACAGGAGCTGTAGAGCTCCACCCCCAGCCCCAAAGCAGCTACAAGCAAATTTAAGATTGTTTACTTCATGAAAGAATTTGATCTAATTGCCAGTTACTCAAGGTGATACTGATATTTGTTTTGTTCGATTTGATTTTCTAAAGATTGAACCCACGACTACATGCATCCTAAGCATGTTCTCTGACACTGAGCTGCACCCCAGCCCTCTCTCTTCTTAAATTCAAATTCAAGTGGTATATGTCATTGTAGATAGAATGTGTGAGTTCTGAAGTTTAGACAATTTAGGGGTTTCTCTTTAATGCAGGATTGCTGAATGCTAACTATAAAATTAGTCACAGCCCCACATAGTTGCAGAACACTGAAGCCCCAGCCTCCTTACTTTCATAGTGAGCTCACCCTGGGCATGTTATCAGAATGTGTCTGTTACATAAAAGGGTGGGAAGTAGCCATCTCCATCTATGAAGTGGTGTGATTTTCTTTTATATTCACCACTGCCACAGCCTTGGGTTGTTTTTTCTTCCTTTGTCTTTTAGAGACATTTAAGAGCGGACTTACGCATCTCACATCAAGGTGGCTTTTATGTTGTGTGCAGAGTTAGTCCAGCGGAGAAGTTCTTTCAGCACCTCTGCACTGCTCAGATGTAATGCGGAGTAGCTGGGAGCTTGGTATAATTTAACAATGGGGTCGTTAATCTTGGAAGCCTTTGGAACCTGAATTTACAACTTTACTTTTGCATATCTGCTTACTTTTGCATTAAAATTTGGTCTACATTGTTGAAACAGGGCTTTCATTTGCATTCTCCTATCCTCCTCTTGGGGGGGGGTGCTCAGTGACTAGTGTGGCCCTAAATAATGCAGAAGATACTAATAATGATAATACCTGACTTCCATCAGGAGCCAGGCACCATGCTGAATGCTTGCCTGAACTGCTATACATTCTCCTCATCTTCCCATTGTGAGGCTGGTACAGTCTTGCCCCTTGCTTTACAGACGAAAAGCCAAGGTTTAAGAGAGGGGTGTCTTACAGGACCTCCAAAGCAGCATTACAGAGCTCTTCTTCCAAGAACCTCCAAGGCCAGTGCTCTCATTAAAAAAAAAAAGAAAACAGTCTTAGAGTTTTTTTTTTTTTTTTTTTTTTTCTCTAGGTGGAGTCTCACTCTAGCTCAGGCTGACCTGGAACTCACTTTGTAGTCTCAGGGTGGCCTCAATCTCATAGCCATCCTTCTACCTCTGCCTCCCAAGTGCTAGGATTAAAGGTGTGCACCACCACGCCTGGCATCAACCTTCATCTCTTTTTAAACACTTTTTTTCTTAAAAAATATTTATTTATATATTTGAGAGAGAGAAAGAGAGAGAATGAGGTGCTACAGCCTTGAGCCATTGCAAACGAATTTCAGATGCTTGTACCACCTTGTGTATCTGTCTTACGTGGGTACTGGGGAATCGAACCTGGGTCTTATGCTTCACAGGCAATCGCCTTAACCACTAAACCATCTCTCCAGCCCTGTACACTTTTTTCTTTTCATGTGTGGTGTTAAACCCAGGGCCTTGTGCATACTGGTTAAGTGCTTTACCACTGAGCCCTACCTCAGCTTCATTTTTCCATTGTGGATTATTCTTTGTTCAGACTTAAGTTTTCTAGGAAAGAAACTAGTATTTTGGGGGGAGAGTGGCGGGGAGGTAGGGTCTCTCTCTAGCCCAGGCCAACCTAGAATTCACTATGTAGTCTCAGGCTGGCCTCAAACTCACTGCGGTCCTCCTATCCTCCTACCTCTGCTTCTTGAGTGCTGGGATTAAACCACCACACCCCGCAGGAACTTTTTCTTTCCTCCTGATTTAAGTCTAAGTCATTGTCGCTGGAGGGGTAAGTTAAAATGCAGGGCCCATTTCCAGCCCCAGTGATGACTTGCTGTGCAGCATTTGCTAAGTCAGTTCACCTTTTACTCATCTCTCTGTGTGGTAGGATTGACAGGACTGACAGCAGATCTTTCCAAAACAATTTTCAGAGCCCTGAGCAAAAGATATTAAAATATGGCCTGCATTACTCTCAGTTCCCACCTAGCAGTTGGCTTCAATTACCAGCCACTTAGAAGCATTTGTAGGTAAGACTCTTATCACACTTTGTTAATCACAACTTTCACGCTTGTGTTTTGTTGTTTCCATTCCAAAGCTAATGGTTTGGAAGTGACTGCTTTCTCTGAGGGTTAGAAAGCAAGACTACATTTCCAAACAAATGTCACATTCATATTAGCACATCACCCATCTATCCCTTATGGGATTTCGCAACTCTGTTCATAGATATAATCAGCTTTGTATTTTCATTCAAGGATAACAAAAAAAACTGGCAAGGTTGAAATCTTGACTTGTCATCAGAATTGAATTGCTCGCTGGGCCTGGTAGGAGGAGCAAACTAAATTGAGCCCTGTTAAGAAATGACAGTAGTCCTTAGAATCTCTTACTCTCTTTTCTTCTTCCAGTATGGTGACTATGACCCCTCTGTGCACAAGCGAGGATTTTTGGCCCAAGAAGAGTTGCTTCCAAAAAGGGTAAGATCAGATTCCCTGTTTGGGAAAACATAGCAGATGCTGGAAGTACATGGCAAGCACATTTCCATAAATAGCTCGTCATCTTAAGAAAAGAATATGGAATCTTATTTAAGCATGTTTTTCTTTTTTTTATTGTTATTACTTGAGACAAACTCTTGTTACGTAGTCTAGGCTGGCCTTGAACTGATGGCTCCTCCTGCCTCAGCCTCCTGAGGTACTGGGGTTCTAAGTGTGCAGGGGGAGGCCCAGGTCAGTGAGCATTGTGGTCCCTGGGGAGGGGAGGCCCTGCCTGCCAGTCCAGGAGCGTAGCTTGGCCTGAGGAATCCTGCAGATATATACAGAGAAAGAATGGGTGCGCCAGGGCCTCCGGCCACTGCAAACGAACTCCAGACGTGTGTGCCCCCTTGTGCATCTGGCTAACATGGGTCCTGGAGAATCAACCCTCGAACTGGGGTCCTTAGGTTTCACAGGCAAGCGCTTAACCACTAAGCCATCTCTCCAGCCCATGAATGGTGCTTTTTAAACGACCAACCCTGCCCTGCGTGTGACTCCCTGTGTGCGGCTCCTTAAAAATAGGCCTGTCATTTTGTAAAAATGATGCGTAATTATAAAAATGGTAAACAATACTCAGACTTACTTAGTGTGTGGGTTTTTATTTTGCTCTCTTTTTGGTAGGTAATAAATTTGTATCAGATGACTCCAGAAATGTGGGAGGAGAGAATTACTGCTTGGTACGCCGAGCACCGGGGCCGAGCCAGGTGAGGGTGCTTCATCCTTGTTTACATTTCTTTACGGGCTTTTCTCTTAAATAACCGCAAAACTAGGATGTGCTTGTTGAACAAATGCAGTACTGAAGTATATAAAAAGAAAAGAGAGAGCGGGAGTAACGTGGTCTTCAGTGTGGTCTGTGCCCGGCTTTCTCTGGTGCACTGGTATGAAGTGGAATGTGACAGGCTAGGGCTGTAGCTTAGTGGTAGAGGATCACAAACAAATAAAACGGAAGTACAGTCGAGAGTGGTGGCGCACACTTTTAATCTCAGCTCTTGGGAGGCAGAGAGGAGAACTGCTGTGAATTTGAGGCCAGCCTGGAGCTCAGCATTCCAGGTCAGTCAGGGCTAGAGTGAGACCCTACCTCGAAAATAAATAAACAAACAAACAAACAAATAAATAAATGAATGAATAAAGTGATAGGGCTGGAGAGATGGCTCAGCAATTAAGGCGCTTGCCTGCAAAGCCTAATGCCCCAGGTTCAATTCCCTAGTACCCACGTAAAGCCAGGTACACAAAATGGTACATGCATCTGGAGTTTGTTTGCAGTGACTAGAAGCCAAGGTGTGCCCATTTTCTCTCTTAGATAAATAAATAAAATCTTAAAGAAAATTAACGTGAGCATGTATTCTGCCTACCAGAGTGCACAAAACTGCTGCATTCACTGGATTCCTAGCAGTTTAACTTTTGGAATCTCTGGTCTGGGGAGCCCTTGCTTTTGAGTCTAGCCTTCCACTGATGACATTTGGAGTGTCTGCATGTTTTCACTTCAAAAATTTCTACAGTGCCCAATCTCATTATTATTGCAATTGCACAAGTAGACTGAGACTAGATTGTTGGAAGAGTTGCTGGTTAAAATGTGAGTAGTTTGTGTTTTGACAGGTGCCCGCAAATCGCCCTCCAGAACAATTGCATCTGTTGGTAAAGTACCATCAGCGGTGTTAGGTTTTCACCACCCTAGCTTCTCCTCAGCATTTGTTTTTACCAATCTCTGATTTTGTAAACTAAAACCTGAATAGTACTCTTCCCTGATGGCTTGAGAAATTGGTGAAATTGGTCATCTTTGCATTTGGCTTTAAATTTTTCTTTTCTTCAAATTAGCTTCCTACCATATCATTAATATTTATATATTTTTACTTATTTATTTGAGAAGGGAGAGAGAGAGAGAATGGGCATGCCACGGCCTCCACCCTCTGCAAATGAACTCCAGACACATGCACCACCTTGTGCATCTGGCTTATGTGAGTCCTGAGGAATCGAACCTGGGTCTTTTTTTTTTTTTTTTTGGTTTTTCAAGGTAGGGTCTCACTCTTGTCCAGGTTGACCTGGAAGTCACTATGTAGTCTCAGGGTGGCCTCGAACTCACAGTAATCCACCTTCCTCTGCCTCCCAAGTGCTGGGATTAAAGGCGTGCCCCACCACACCTGGGAACCTGGGTCCTTTGACTTTGCAGTCAAGTACCTTAACCTCTAAGTCATCTCTCCAGTTCTCCTATCTTTTTTTTTTTTTTTTTTAATATTTATTTACTTAGGGGCTGGAGAGATGGCTTAGTGGTTAAGCACTTGCCTGTGAAGCCTAAGGACCCCGGTTCAAGGCTCGATTCCCCAGGACCCACATTAGCCAGATGCACAAGGGGGCGCACGCGTCTGGAGTTTGTTTGCAGTGGCTGGAAGCCCTGGCGTGCCCACTCTCCTCTCTCTCTGCCTTTCTCTCTCTGTCTGTCGCTCTTAAATAAATAAATAAATAAAAATATTTATTTACTTAGAATTACTAGGGCCTACAGCCACTACAAACAAACTCTAGACACATGTACCATCTTGTGCATCTGGCTTTACATGGAGAGCCATCTCTCTAGCCCCAGTTCCTGATTCCCCCCCCCCCCCCCCAGGTAAGGTCTCACTCTAGCCCAGGCTGACCTGGAATTCACTATATAGTCAGGCTGGCCTCAAACTCACAGCACTCTTCTTACCTCTGCCTTCCGAGTCTTAGGATTAAAGGCATGCACCAGTTCCCTGATTTTTTTTTTTTTTTGAAGGGGAGGGGTTGGAGGTAGGGTCTCACTCTAGCCCAGAGTTTCCTTATTTTTTTATTTATTTAAGAGAGAGAGAGAGAGAGAGAGAGAGAGAGAGAGAGAAAGTGAGCACACCAGGGCCTCCAGCTGCTGCAAACGAACTCCAGATGCATGTGCTACCTTGTGCATCTGGCTTATGTGGGTCCTGGGAAATTGAACCTTGGTCCTTTAGCTTTGTAGGAAAGTGCCTTAATTGCTAAGCCATCTCTCCAGACCGAGTTTCCTGACTTTTAATGCCAGAGATTAGTGTTACCTGTTTCTCTCTCTCCTTTCTGCTTTCCTCTCCTCTCCTTTTCTTTCTAAATGCAAAGCCTCTCACATGTTAGGCAACTATTCTTTCCCTAGCTAAACATTGCCTATTTTCATACCCTTTTTTATTCAGGCTCATATTGTGAGATTTGAGTTTGTGGCATGTAGCAATAACTTTTTCGTTTTCATGGCTGTGCAGAGTTCCACTTTTAAAAAATTATTTTATTTATTTATTTATTGGTTTTTTTGAGGTAGACTCTCACTCTAGCCCAGGCTGACCTGGAATTCACTATGTATTCTCAGGGTGGCCTTGAACTCATGGCAGTCCTCCTACCTCTGCCTCCCAAGTGCTGGGACTAAAGGTGTGCGCCACCACACCCGGCTCCACTATATTAATATACTACAAATTATTTGTCCATTCTTCTATTGAAGGACACTTAGGTTGCTGGATTGTTTCTTGGTTTTTACTGTTACAGTAATGTAAAGCAGGTTCCCAAAGTAATTGAACTAATTTACATCAGCAATGTGTGTGATTTCTGGTTCTTTCACCTGCTTGCCAACACTTGGCATTCTCTGAGGGTGAATTTTTAAAATCCATTTGAGAGCATTTTGAGATCAGAGAGAGGAAAAAGGACAAGGTCACAAGGAGGCTTGAGTTAAATTATTTCAATACCATTACCTATTTGGGAGTTTTCTGCAAGTCATTGCTGCTTCAAAAGCATGCTTTAAATTTGACTTATAACACAGAAGTAGGTGATCTGACTTGGGTTTTTTATGACCCAAATATTCTGGCCTTAACTAACTTCAGTAGCACCCCAAGAAGTACAATCAGGAAAGTAGCTTTCAGATAGCTTACAGAGAAAGTTGTTCATTGCCAAGCTGTCCAGGTTAAGAAAACACACAAATACAAGGCAGCAACTTCAGTAACACATTTGAAGGTTGAAGTAGCATGCTGTGCTTTTGTTTTTGCTTTCTGCCATGCTGGAGACGGAACCCAGGGCCTTGCACATGCTCAGCAAGTACTGTACCGCTGAGCTGTACTCCCAGCCCCCAGTCTTTTCTTTAATCATTTGAGACAGATGTCAGTATTTACCAAGGGCAAAGTGTGAAATTGAAGCCAAGAGATAGCATAATGAGTCTGTTTTCTTATTTTCACGGAGATGGGAAGTTCTGCTGTGTGTAATAGACTGTGTCGGGAGAAGCTTCGCTGGTTGCTGGTCTGGTTCAAGCCTTCTGCAGGTGTCATGAGTCCAGAGAAGAGGCAGGGTTGGAATGGTTAGCTTGGCAGGTGTCTGTCTTCACCCTTGTCACTTACTCCTAATGACAGTGTCTCCCATTCTCCTCACAGGGATGAAGCTGAAATGGAGTATTTGAAGATAGCTCAGGACCTGGAGATGTACGGTGTGAACTACTTTGCAATCCGGGTAGGTTGAATCCTCTCCAAGTTCCCTGGCTAGCAGACAAATAGCATCAGGGCCACACAGCCAGGTGGGTTACTTCCTCATTCCAGGTTAACTGGAGTCTTATTTTTGGAATGTAAAATTAGTTTTCAGGTAATTAAGTAAGTGTTCTTACTGTCTTCTGGGACTGGACTTGGGCCTGGTTCTGCTCTCAGAAGAACCTTGTTGGAATGTTGGCAGTGCAATGTTTGATTATTTTAGGTGTTGTGAGATCCTGGGAGCACCTAGAATTAGTGTCTTTCCCTGGGGCCCACAGAAAGTCAGGCTGCGCTTATAAAGATTCCTGATTGGAGTGGAACTCCGGTTCTTACTGTGAGGCTAATTGGTTTTGTATTCAGACCATTAATGGTCCACTGGCCTCTGGGAACCAGTGCTTCTGCAGAGAGGCATTTGTGTTCAGCTCAGGTCTGGCCCTGGAGCAAGTCTTTCTCCCGTGGGCGGGTTGACTGCCAGCTGCAGTGTATCCGCAAGTTCTTCCTCCGAAAGAGCACCTGCAGTGTGCCCAAGCCTTTCGTCACTTAGACAAAAGTTGTGTTTAATAGACAGATGCTAAGATGATGGGCCAGAGGAGCAGGCATTGAAGTGGTTGGCCTCAGTGGCCGGCCTTCATGCTCACAGTTCTGCTTTTCTAGGTCCCTACAACTTGGATATTAAGTTTGGGTAAATGCACATTTCCAGCATTCCAGGATAGCTTTCTATTTAATCTGTTTCTTAGGTACAGATTTCTGTGGATTATTTTGCATAAAAACCAAGGCATACTGAAATGTCCTGCTATGTAAATAAACACCTACAAGGTATTCCATAAGATGCAGAAAAATTTTTAAAATATTTTATTTATTTATTTGAGAGAAAGAGGCAGATAGGGAATGGGCATGCCAAGGCCTCTAGCCACTGTAAACGAACTCAAGATGCATGTGCCACCTTGTGTATCTGGCTTATGTGGGTACTAGGGAATCGAACCTAGGTCCTTAGGCTTCTCAGGCAAGTACGTTAACCACTAAGCCATCTCTCCAGTCCCAGAAGTTTGTTTTTAAGGTGTCATTAATCTGTATTTCTTAGCTGACTTCTGTCTTTGACCAAATTCACACAGTTCTGTGGTTTTTTTTTTTTTTTTTTTTTTTTTTTTTTTTTTTGTCAGCTTGGCTTCTCTTGGCCCATTTGCTTATCATCTAGGTTCTTAAAAATTAGTTTTAGGGGCTAGAGAGATGGCTTAGCGGTTAAGCACTTGCAAGGACCCCGGTTCGAGGCTTGATTCCCCAGGACCCACGTAAGCCAGATGCCCAAGGTGGAGCATGCATTTGGAGTTCATTTGCAATGGCTGGAGGCCCTGGCACTCCCACACTCTCTCTCTTTCTCTCTCTCTGCATCTTTCTCTCTCTGTCTGTTGCTCTTAAATAAATAAATAAAAATAAACAAAAAATTAGCATTTTATAAATCCTCAAAACATACATTTTTTTTAGCCGGGTGTGATGGCACACGCCTTTAATCCCAGCACTTGGGAGGCAGAGGTAGGAGGATGGCTGTGAGTTCAATGCCACCCTGAGACTACATAGTGAATTCCAGGCCAGCCTATGCTACAGCAAGACCTTACCTTGAAAAACAAACCAAAAAAAAAAAAACAACCAAAAAACAAATCTTTTTGAGGCAAGCTAAAAAGACTGGTCTTTTTTTTTTCTCCCTGTGTGTGTGAGAGAGAATTGGCTCGCCAGTGTCTCCAGCCACTGTAATTGAACTCCAGACATGTGCACCACCTTGTGCACATGTGCGACTTTGCACATGCATCACCTTGTGCATCTGGCTTACATGGGATCTGGGGAGTCGAACATGGATCCTTAGGCTTCACAGGCAAGCACCTTAACCACTAAACCATCTCTCCAGCCCAAAGCATACTTTTTTATTAAAGGATATGCCTTTATCAGTCAGATGAACATAGACTCTTTCTCTTTTTTTTGAGGTATGGTCTTATTGTAGCCTAGGCTTACCTGGAATTCACTATGTAGTTTCAGGCTAGCTTCAAACTCACAGCAGTCCTTCTACCTCTGCCTCCCAAGTGCTGGGGTTAAAAACATGCTCCACCATACCCAGCTAAACTAGTTCTTTTATTATCTTTATGTTGTATATGTGTGTATGCATTCATATGTGTTAGTGCAGGTACTGCGGCATGGCATGTGTTGGGGGGGGGTCAAAGGACAACCCTGAGTGTTGGTTCTCACCTTCCGCCTTGCTTTTTGGAAGGCAACTGTATCCACCACTATACCACCAACACCATAACCATAGCACCATCTTAATTTTTGAGGCAGGTGCTATCTTTTTCACTGCTGTGAATACCAGTAGCTGGCCCCTGAGCTTCTGGGATTTTCCTGTCTCTGCCTAGCATCTCGCTGTAGGAGGGCGGATGTTACTGACACTACTGTGTTTGGCTGTACCTGGTTCTCGAGATCTGAACTCGGGTCCTCAGGTTTGTGCAGCGAACACTTTACCACTGAGTCATCTCCTCAGCTCCATGAACCATTTTTATATGCTTTTTATGTTGAGTGATAGGTAAAGTTAAAGACTATTGTAGTGGCTTCTATGGTACAGTTCTTAGGTTCTGTCACTAAGGACAATGTGCTTAAATACTTAAAACAATTGTTTTTTCGAGGTAGGGTTTTGCTCTAGTCCAGGCTGACCTGGAATTCTGTATGTCATCTCAGGCTGGCCTCAAACTCATGGTGGTCCTCCTACCTCTGCCTCCAGAGTGCTGGAGTTAAAGTCGTGAGCCACCATGCCCAGCCTAAAATAATTTGTTTAAAAACATATTTTTAATTAATTAATTAATTAATTACTTGCAAAGAAAGAGAATGGGTGCACCAGGGCCTCTTGCCATTGCAAGTGAACCCCAGATGCATGTGCTACTTTGTGCATCTGGCTTTACGTGGGTACTGGGGAATTGAGCCTCGATCCTCAGGCAAGCACCTTAACTGCTAAGCCATTTCTCAACATTTCAGTGTAAATTATATTTATTTTAACTGTTGTACATGTTAATGAGGTGCCATGTGCTTGTGTTTCCCTCTCTTTTGTCTTTAGAAATGTCAGTCGTGATAGGAAGCAGAGTAGAATCCCTTCATCTTTTAATTTAAACTAAATCAGAAGCATAATGAAATATATTATTTTCCAAAATGTGGTAGAGCTGTAAGAAGAAAGCCTCACTTCAGTCAGCACAGCAGTTTTTACAGCTTTGCGGACAAGCAGAACACGGTCATGGCTGGGTGGCAGTGCCTCACTTCAGGTGTTAGAAGGAGTAAAGAGATTTATCTTGGAGTGTTGGACTCCCTATCTGACACCTGCTGTTAGATTGGTACTTCTTGTCACAGCCCAGCCACCTTCTCAGTTTGCAGATCTGCTTTCCTACCCTTGAGTCTTGGTTCAATTTCCTTGTTGTCAGCAAGGGGTCAGGAGCTGTAGTGTCCTTGTGTGTGCAGGGACTTTCCTTCTACCACCAAACAAAGGCTGGACTACAGTGCTGGCAAATGAAGCCTGCCTGTGAGGATGTGACCAAAGGTCCACAGCTGGGTCAGTAATGTGGAGCGCAGGGCACTTGGCTCTGTCTGCTGTAAGAGATTCAGTCAGTATCTGTTTTTAACGGCTTTATTGAGGTGTAATTTGTATATAATTCATTTTGATATATATATATATATATATATATATATGTATATATATATGTATATACATACTTTTTTTATTTGAGAGAGAGATAGAAAGAGGCAGACACAGAAAGAGAGAGAGAGAAAGGGAGTGCCTGGACCTCCAGCCACTGCGAACGAACTCTAGACCATGCGCCACCTTGTGCATCTGGCTTACATGGGTCCTAGGGAATTGGCTTTACAGGCAAATGCCTTAACCGCTAAGCCATCTCTCCAGTCCCATTTTGATATTTTTAACATTTATTTATCAAGCATTTGAAATGGTGGGAATGTTGAAAGAAGTTTTCAGTTAATGGTCATGTATACCCACTACCTAGTTGCTAAGCTAATGTTTCACATATATATGTGCTATACTTATTATAGTGTAGTAAAAACTACATTGAAACTGTGTTGTAATCTAAAATGGTACCAATCTAGCCACAGAACTTAAAGTTTTCCTTCTGGCAATCCAAAAACCTCTATTTTTTGTTGATGCTGGGGATTGAACTCAGGACCTTGTATGTGTCAGACAGGTACTCTGCCTCTAAGCTATAGTGGCACTTTATAGCTACCTTTCCTATAATAGAAGAAATATTTAAATATTTGGATTTAAAAAAGTGTGTGAATGTGTGTGTGTCTGTGTCTGTCTGTCCGTCCATGTGTGTGAGGCATGGAGCTCAGTGGACAACTTTGTATATTGGTTTTTGCCTTCTACCTTTTTTGAGGCCTATCTCTTGTCACTACTGTGTATGCCAGGCTAGCTGGCCCACAGGCTTCTGGGATTCTCCTCTCTCTACCTCTCATTTCTCTCTTGAGGTCTGGGATTATATATGCTGGCTACTGTGTCTGGCTTTATGTGGGTTCTGACCATTGAAACAGAAATTGTCAGGCTTCCACACTAAGCCCTTTTACCCACTGAGTCATCTCCCCAACCCCTAAACACGTAGGTTTGGATCCCTCTATAATAATGTGGTTATTTAACTGGTAGTAACATTTAAATTTTCCTTCTTTTAGCCATTGAGCTAGTGACAGGAGCCTGAGTCCCAAGCTGATCTTTGCAGAGGTTATACAAGTCACAAAAATGCTACCATTTTGCTTCTGCCTGCCCCAGTTCTGGAAGCTGGAAGCCTCCTGGGCTACAAGACAACTGATTTCTGTTGGGACCTGTTGGAACTTGTCAGATGTAGTAGTGTGTGCCAGGTTCTAGGGAGAGTGGAGTAAAATCTCCAGGCTGAGCTGACAGTGCTGCTCTTTGTTGGCTCTGCAGAATAAAAAGGGCACCGAGTTGCTGCTTGGAGTGGATGCTCTGGGGCTGCACATCTACGACCCTGAGAACAGACTGACTCCCAAGATTTCCTTCCCGTGGAATGAAATCCGAAACATCTCCTATAGTGACAAGGAGGTAAGACATGTCTACACTACAGATGCCACAAATGGCCCAGTGGTCCTGTGAAAGGTCCTTTCTTCTCCTTGCTGGGCTTTCTAGCCATATATCTCCCTGTTGTTAGAAAAAGTCTTTTAATTCCCAGGCTTTAGGATTTTGGTTGTTGACTTTGGAAGTATATACTGAACAGTATTGGCATCCTTTCTTTCAAAGGAAATCACTAAACCCCATTATTGACTAATGAGACACTGAGAAGCTCTAACCTGTCAGGGTTAAACCCCAGAGGACAGCAAGAAAGAAAAAGGAACATTTTCTGATTATGTGTGGTCTATATGGAGCCTGCTTCCTGTGTACTGCATTTGTTACATATAGTAGAAAAAAAATAGGCATATGTATACAAATACATAGGGACATATGTCTTTCGTGTAGGTGTTCATGTGTATTTCTTTCAGAAGAATGAGGCCATCAGGCCACTATGCTTACAAGGACTATTGAATGGAGTTTGAGTAACTTCGATACCACTCATTGAGATTTCATTCAGGCTGGCTTTGAACTCAGAGTAATCCTCTCACCACAGCCTCCCTAGTGCTTGGCTTGAATTCAGATATTAAAATTATTTCTGCATAGGTTGATGGCCTTTCCCAAATGCTATAACTCCATGTTGATGCATTCATTCTTCTTTGCACATGCATGGTAAGCATGCTACCACTGGGCTTCGTAACAGCCCTGTTCATTCATTTTGAAGGAGTTATTGAGTATTTGCTTAGTGCCAGGTAACACAAAACAAAGTTTTAAATTTTTTAATATTTTATTTTTATTTGTTTGTTAGGGAGAATGGGTGTGCCAGGGCCTTCAGCCACTGCAAACAAACTCCCCATGCATATACCACCTTGTGCATTTGGCTTATGTGGGTCCTGGGGAATCAAACCTGGGTCCTTAGGCTTCACAGGCAAGTGCCTTAGCCACTAAGCCATCTCTCCAACCCATAAGACAAAGTTATAGAAAGCCCAGTATCAGCCCTCCAGGGACGAATGTTCAATAAAGTCTGTACCGCTGTAATAAATAAGTGCAGGGCTGATAAGACAAGCACTTAGCTCTGGCTGTCCTGATTCCATCCTTGGAAGGACCCACTGTAGACACAAGGGCACCTATTCAATATCAGTGTCACAGGCAACAGATGCAGCAGATCTAGTGACTTGGGTCTGACAAGTGTGGTAGCAGGGGATGCGGGAATTAGGATGCCACGGCCCCCACTCATCATGGTTGCTCAGAGGCTGAACCTGAGAGTACAAGACAGGCCAAGGGAGGCAGCCTGCACTATGTTCAGTACCCTACTGGTGCCTGCTCGTCCAAGGCACTGAGTGGGGAGTGAGTGACAGTGGTAGCTTATGTTGCCTCAGAGTCTGGAGCCCCTAGCAGATTTCCTGTTTTCTCGCTTCATAGCAGCCCAGAAGGAACACCAGGCCCTGGTTTCCAATCTGTGGTTGAGATCTGCTTAGCCATACTTGCCGAGGCCGACTGAGCCCCTCCCCCACCTCCTCCCTCCCTCTCTTTCTCTTCCTTTCTCACTCCCTTTCTCTGTCCTCCCCATTCTTATTCTTTTTTTTTTTTCAGGTTTGTGGGTATTCCTCCCGGTTTGGTTTTTCATTTTTTCGAGGTAGAGTTTCACTTTGGCCCAGGCTGACCTGGAACTCACTATGTAGTCTCAGGGTGGCCTCGAACTCACTGTGCTTCTGCCTCTGCCTCCTAAGTGCTGGGATTAAAGACATGTTTGTTTTGATTTTAATTTATATTGTGTGCAGACAAGGACCATATCAGGTCCTCTTGCTCCTGCAAGCAAATGCCTATCTGGTTTTACATGGGTAGCTTGGAACTTGAACCCAGGCGGCAGGCTTTGCAAGCAAGCACCTTTAACTGCTGTGCCATCTTCCCAGCTCCCTTCTCACTTTTTTTTTTTTTTTTTTTTCAACGCAGGGTCTCACTCTAGCCCAAGCTGACCTGGAATTCACTGTGTAGTCTCAGGGTAGCCTCAAACTCACGGTGATCCTCCTACCTCTGCCTCCTGAGTGCTGGGATTAAAGGCGTGTGCCACCATGCCTGGCTGTCACTTTTTTTTTGAGACAAGGTCTTACCGTGTAGTCAGTCCAGGCAAGCCTCAAACTCACCTTCCTGCTGCCTTGACTTCCTCAGTACTGGTATTACAGGTGTACGTCACCACACCCAACTTGAATTATTTTTCTTAATCCAGAACATTCTGACCTTTAGTTTTTGTAAGTAGCTAGACCAGGAAGTAAGCATTAGGTATTTCTTTTTGTCAGGTACTTAAATTGAAAGCACCACACGACTTAAAGCAATAGATGTTCCACGGTCTGCTAGTTCTTCATCTCCAAATTTCATAAAATCTGTTTACTACATGTCATACATTTGTACACTAAAGGCTCCCCAAATGCTTGTTTTTCAGGAAACCCCAGGATTAAGGTCCTCCTTAGTATGACCTGACACAAACTCTAATGTGCCCTGTCCAGGGGCAAGGCACCCTCATATTCCATCATGTCAGTAATGCTCACAGCAAGCAAACCCCAGGCTTCCTTGGCATGATGGGAAGTAATTTTGGTAGTCATGCACGACAGCTGTGCTGTCAAAACAGAAATGTAGGTTTATTTTAAGTGACCCACTGATTCTTGTGTATGCCCTGGTGTGGCACTGAGCCTGTAGTTTCCCCACTACTTGTGGTTTCCCACTGACAGCTTCTCTGGGGTTTGATAGCAGGGCCAGAAAGAAGCTCATGAAATTCACAGATAGTAGCTTACAGGAGAACTATACTGCCTCTAAATTAACTTGGCCAAAAGCTAAACAAAGTATCAGTTTTTTTGTCCCCCATTGTGCTAACTCCTCATTGGACAAGGTAACATGTGAAAGAAATACCCAAGAATTTATCTTCCCCAGTATATTTATCTGCTAAGCCAGTTATGAGTTATTTGATGTGGTCCTAAGAATGGAACCTACGTGCCAAACAAGAGCTCTAAGCTAATTTCTTGTTTTCCTGCTTTTCTGGGGACATCTGTGCAAGTCTTTGTTGGGAATGAGTATGCATTTTTAATTTTCTAATTATGTATTAACATTAATTATATAAAATAATGGGTTTCATTAGGACATTTACATACATGATTTGACATGGATATGCTTGTGCTTTTTTTACCCCCAGTGTGATCTCACTAGGTAGCCCTGGAACTCACTATGTAAACTAGATTGGCCTTAAACTTCCAGCATTTCTCCTGCTTCTGCTTCCTTAAATTGGCAGGTTTTCATCACCATGCCTGGCCTTGGATTACATTTTGGGTTCTTTTGTTTGTTTTGGGGTTTTTTGTTTGTTTGTTTTTGTTTTTCAAGGTAGGGTCTTGCTCTAACCCAGGCTGACCTAGAATTCACTACATAGTCCCAGGCTGTCCTTGAACTCACAGTGATCCATTCCTCTACTTCCCAAGTGCTGGGATTTAAGGCATGTGCCACCATGCCTGGCTTGGATATGCTTTTTTTTTTTTTGGTTTTTTGAGGGAGGGTCTTACTCTGGCTCAGGGTGACCTGGAATTCACTATGTAGTCTCAGGGTGGCCTCGAACTCACAATGATCCTCCTACCTTTGTCTCCCAAGTACTGGGATTAAAGGCGTGTACTACCACGCTTGGCTGGATATGCATTTTTAAAAATATTTATTTAATTATTTATTTATGAGAGAAAGGGAGAGAAAAAGAGGCAGATAGAAAGAATAGGTCCTCCAGGGCCTCCAGCCACTGCAGATGAACTACAGACGTATGTGCTACTTTGTGCATCTGGCTTACATAGGCTATGGGGAATTGAACCTGGGTCCTTTGGCTTTGCAGGCAAGCACCTTAACCACTAAACCATCTCTTCAGCCCTGAATTTTATTTTGTTTTTTAATCTTTATTTATAAGCAGAGAGAGATAGAAGAGAAACAGAGGGAACGAGTGCACCAGGGCTCCAGATGCATGCACCACTTTGTGCATCTGGCTTTACATGGGTATGGAGGTCTTGAACTTGGGTTGTTAGGCTCTGCAGGCAAGTGCCTTAACCACTGAACCATCTCTCCAGGCCCTGGAAATACATATTTTACATCTTGGATGTGATTGTCCTCAGTAGTTGACAGTGGTAGTGTCTTTTTTTTTTTTTTTTTTTCCCAAGGTAGGATTTTATACTGTAGCCCAGGCTGACATTCACTATGTAGTCTCAGGGTGGCCTCAAACTCATGGTAGTCCTCCTACCTCTGCCTCCTGAGTGCTGGGATTAAAGGCATGTGCCACTATGCCTGGCTGGTAGTACCTTTTTTTATTTTTTTTTTTTTGAGGCAGTGTCTCACTCTAGTCCAGGTTGACCTGGAACTCAGGTTAGCCTTGAACTCACAGTGATCCTCCTACCCTGGCTTCCCAATTATTGGGATTGCAGGCATGAACCAGTACACCTGGCTTGCTGTTTTTGTTTATTTATTTGAGAGAGAGAGAGGTTGGTAGAGAGAATGGGCACATTAGGGCCTCCAGCTGCTGCAGATGAGCTCCAAATGCATGTGCCACCTTATGCATCTGTCTCCATGTGGGCATTGGGGAATAGATCTAGGCTTTGCAGGCAAGTGCCTTAGTTGCTAAGCCATCTCTCCAGCCTGCCTTTGGTTTTTCTAAGCTTCTCTGTCAGAGGATTGGCTCTGGTTTCTTCCTACTAAGCTGTCACCTTGTCCTTACCATTCATCTTTTTCTCCACTTTGATTTCAGGAACTATGTTTTTCTCTTACAGAGCCAACCATTTCTCTTCACATTGCATTCCTTCCATTAACAGCTTTGACCACACTGACCATGTTCAAAAACTTGTAGTGGGGCTGGAGGGATGGCTTAGTGGTTAAGGCATTTGCCTGCAAAGCCAAAGGACCCAGGTTCGATTCCCCGGGACCCATGTTAGCCAGATGCACAAGGGGACGCATGCGTCTGGAGTTTGTTTGCAGTGGCTGGAGGCCCTGGCATGCCCATTCTCCCCCCACCTTTCTCTGTCGAATAAATACATAAATAAAAATAAAAAATATTTAAAAACCTGTAGTGACAGCATTCTGTCACATCAAATACAAACTCCTTTGACTCCTACTCCTCACCTCCCACTAGCCTCCCTACCAGTCAGTGGATTATTGCAGTCAGCAAAACGCCCCTTTCCCCATCACTGTTATTTTTCCCTCTAGTGCTAGGATTGAATTTATTCCAGTGATCCTCCTACGTTGGTCACCCAAGTGCTGGGATTAAAGGCATGCGCCACCACACTTGGCCCTATCAAAATTTCTAATTTCAGTGCTGGAGGGATGACTCAGTGGTTAAAGGTACTTGCTTGCATAAGCCTGCAGGCCTGGGTTTGATTCCCCAGTATCTATATAAATCTAGATGCACAAAGTGGTGCATGCATCTGGAGTTTGTTTGCAATGACAGGAAGCCCAGGCATGCCTATTCTTTCTCTCCTTGCAAATAAATAAAATATTTTCTAATTTCAGTTTGCCTAGCACCCTGGATGCCTATAACTCACCAGTGCTTCACCCCTGAGCACCCGGAAGCCAGGACAAGGCACAGCCTCAAGCTGGGCTGAGGCCAGTGTGGCTGCTCCTTTTGTGGAATTCCCCGGTTGGTGGTAACCCTCCAGGCTGTCACATTGAAACTTCTACTTCCTTCTTTTCAGTTTACTATTAAGCCTCTGGACAAGAAAATTGATGTCTTCAAATTTAACTCCTCAAAGCTCCGTGTTAATAAGTTGGTAAGTTGAGATCCAGAGATCTTGGTTTTCATGACTGATAATTACAGTTTTTGTGAGAAATTGAATGCTTCTTTTTAATGGATATCAGTAACATCTTAGGAGGTATAAAATGATACTTCACTTGTTATATACTTTTTTCTTTAACTTAACCTACTGAGTCATCCTAGGTTTTTGCTTGTTTGTTTGGTGTTTTGTTTTTGATTTTTTTGTGTTGGCTTTAAGACCCAGGGCCTTACGCTTGCCAGGCAAAGGCTATACCACCAAAGTATGTGACTCCAGCCTGCCACTGTTGTACTGATTTGCATTTTTCTAAATATTATCGAAGTTGAACATCTTTTTGTATATTTCTTTTAAGTACTTGAGTCTCTTGGCCATTTTTTCTCTTGGGTTATTTGTCTTTTTGTTTTGTTTTGTTTTTGTTTGTTTTTCCTGAGGTAGGGCTAACCTGGGATTCATTATGTAGTCCAAGGCTGTCCTTGAACTCACAGCGATCCTCCTACTTCTGCCTCCAGAGTACTGGGGTTAAAGGTGTGAACCACCACACAGGCCAACTTATTTTATTCCCCCACATGAATAACCATTTGTCCCTCCCCAACTTATTGAGCTATCAGTGTTTTTAGACAATTTTTTTTTTTTTTTTTTTTTTTTTTTTTTTGGTTTTTTGAGGTAGGGTCTCACTCTAGTCCAGGCTGACCTGGAATTCGCTATGGAGTCCCAGGGTGGCCTCGAACTCACAGTGATCCTCCTACCTCTACCTCCCGAGTGCTGGGATTAAGCAGGCAAATGCTTTTGACCATTGAGCATCTCTCCAGCCCTAGAAGAGTCATTCGAGGCTTTACAGTTCTCCTGTTCTGTGCTCACAGATCCTTCAGCTGTGTATTGGGAACCATGACCTGTTTATGAGGAGAAGGAAGGCTGACTCTTTGGAAGTTCAGCAGATGAAAGCCCAGGCCAGGGAGGAGAAGGCTAGAAAGCAGGTAAGCAAGACTTTATTGGATTGTGGGTTTTTTTTTTTTTTTTTGTAGTTGTTTTCTTTTTCTTTGCAAAAACAAATTGGGAGGGTGGGGGTTCAAGGTAGGGTCTCACTTTAGTTCATTCTGACCTGTAGTCTTGGGGTGGTCTTGAACTCATGGCAATCTTCCTACCTCTGCCTCCTGAGTGCTGGGATTAAAGGTATGTCTCACCACACCTGGCTAAAATATTTGTGTGTGTGTGTTTATGTGTGAGGAGGGAGAAAGGGTAAGTAAGTGAGTGTGGGCGCACCAGAGCCTCTTGCCATTGCATATGCACTCCAAATGCATGTGCTATTTGGTGCCTCTGGCTCTATGTGGGTACTGGGAAACAAACCCAAGCCTCCCTAGCCCTGTTTTCTTCTTCTGTTTTAATACTATTTACTTGAGATAGTAAGGGATGGGATGCCAGGGCCTCTTGCTGCTGTAGTGAATTCCAGATTTATGTGCCATTTTGTGTATCTGGCTTTATGTGGGTACTAGGGAACTGAACCCAGGTCAGCAGGCTTTGTAAGAAAGCACCTTTAACTGCTGAGCCACCTCCCCAGCTCTGTTTTTTTTTTTTTTTTTTTTTGAGGTAGGGTCTCACTCTGGCTCAGGCTGACCTGGAATTCACTATGTAGTCTCAGGGTGGCCTCGAACTCTCGGCGATCCTCCTACCTCTGCCTCCCAAGTGCTGGGATTAAAGGCGTGCGCCACCACGCCCGGCTCTGTTTTTTTCTTTTTTAAAAAAAAAAAATTTATTTATTTTTACTTATTTATGATGGGGGGGGATGGGTGTGCCAGGGCCTCCAGCCGCTGCAAACAAACTCCAGACACATGTGCTACCTTGTATGTCTGGCTTATGTGGATCCTGAGGAATCAAACCTGGGTCCTTTGGCTTTGTAGGCAAGTGTCTTAAGCCATCTCTCTAGCCCTCTTTTTTTTTTTTTAACAATTTAAAAAAATATTAACTTTTTAAATGTTTTTATTTATTTACAAGCAGAGAGAGAGAGGGAGAGAGAGAGAAAAGAGAAAGAGAGACAGAATAGGCATACCAGGCCTCCAACCATTGCAAGCAAACTCCAGATGCATGTGCCACTTTGTGCATCTGGCTGTACATGAGTACTGAGGAATTGAACCTGGGTCCTTTGGCTTAGCCAACAGGCATCTTAATTGCTGAGCCATTCCTCCAGCACTAAATGTTAACTTTTTTTTAAAAAGATTTTATTTTTATTTATTTATTTGAGAGACAGAACAAGGCATAGGAAGAGAGAAAGAGAGAGAGAGAGACAGAGAGAGAGAGAGAGGGAGAGAGAGAGAGAGACAGAGAGAGAGAATGGACATGCCAGGGCCTCCAGCCACTGCAAATGAACTCCAGATGTATGTGCCACCTGTGCATCTGGCTAATGTGGGTCCTGGGGAATCGAGCCTCGAACTGGGGTCCTTAGGCTTCACAGGCAAGCACTTAACCACTAAGCCATCTCTCCAGCCCAATGTTAACTTTTTTAAAAAATATTTTTTTATTTGAGAGAGGGAAAGAGGCAGAGTGAGAGAGAGAGAGAACGGGCACACCAGGGTTTCCAGCCACTGCAAACGAACTTCAGATGCATGTGCCATCTTGTGCATCTGGCTTATGTGGGTACTGGGGAATCAAACCAAGATCCTTTGGCTTTGCAGGCAAGCGCCTTAACCGCTAAGCCATCTCTCCAGCCCTCTCTCTTTTTTTTTTTTTTTTTTTTTTTCGAGGTAGGGTCTCACTCTAGCCCAGGCTGACCTGCAATTCACTATGGAGTCTCAGGGTGGCCTCGAACTCACGGCGATCCTCCTACCTCTGCCTCCCGAGTGCTGGGATTAAAGGCGTGCACCACCACACCCAGCTTCTCTTTTGTTTTTTTTGAGACATATTCTTACTATGGAATCCTGGCTGGCCTGGTATTTGATACAGAGTCCAGCTTGTCCCCAAATTTTGTGGTAGTCTTCCTGCCTCAGATTCCCAAATGCTGGCATTACAGGCATGCCACCTACCATGCCCGGCCCAGATCTGGATTTGTTTGTTTGTTTGTTTCAGGTAGGGTCTTACTCTAGCCCAGAATGACCTGGAATATACCATGTAGTCTTAGGGTGGCCTCGAACCCATGGTGATCCTCCTACCTCTGTCTCCCAAGAAATGAAATCAAAGGCATATGCCACCACATCCAGCCAAAAGGCGTGTGCTACCATGCCTGGTTTCAGATCTTTTTTTTTAAAAAATTAATTAATTAATTAATTTTTATTTATTTATTTATTAGAGACAGAGTGAGAGGGAGAGAGAGATACAGAATGTGAGAATGGGTACATCAGGGCCTCTAAGCCACTGCAAATGAACTCCAGACTCATGGGCCACCATGTGTATCTGGCTCATGTGAGACCTGGAGATTCGAACCTGGGTCCTTAGGCTGTGTAGGCCTGCGCCTTAACCGCTAAGCCATCTCTCTCCAGCCCCAGATCTTGTTTTAAGTGATGATGTTTCTTAGGGTCAGTCTTGGCCTGGAAGGTAAGGAATGGATGTTTGTCAACCACGAACCGACCTGTTCTTACTCTGTTGCTCTTGGATCCTTACCTGCTGGTGGTGCACAGATAATGGAATGGCAGCTTTGGAAATGAGCCCCAAATTCTAATGGCATATTTAATAGACCATCTCTAGGGTCAGTGGTTAAAGGTATACACCTGCAAAACCTGTCAACCTGAGCTTGATTTCCCTGTACCCACATACAAAGCTAGATCCACAAAGTGGCACATCTATCTGGAGTTCATTTGCAATGGCATGAAGCCCTGGACCACCCATTGTCTCTCAACTCTCCTAATAAATGAAAAAAAAAATTTACTTATTTATTCATTTATTTATTAGAGGGTAAAGGAGAGATTGGGCATGCCAGGGTCTCTAGCTACTGTAAACAAACTAGATGCATGTGCCACCATGTGCATCGGGCTTCCGTGTGTTCTGCGGAATCAAGCCTGTGTCCTTAGGTTTTACAGGCAAGCAAGCGCCTTAACCACTAAGCCATCTCTCCAGCTCCCAAAAACATATGTTTTTTTTTTTTTAAAAAAAAAACACTGTAGTTATTCCTATACCTTCGTGAAGTTAAGTATGATTAGCACAGATTTGGGACGGTAGGCAGGCATGCTTTCGTCTCTGTCCATCTAACTGTCTTGCTTTTTGCCTGTCTGTCTCCTTTGCCCAGCCTCCACCTTTTCTAATTAGATGATGATAGAATACATGGTGGCATTTCAGTGCTTGCTGTGGAATGCTAATTAGACTCTGGCCACACTTCTTCACTGCAGGTCAGCCTGGGCGCCTGCCACCCGCTGCGGGAGGTGCCTGCAGCGCCTATCAGCAGACTGACCGAGTTGCATCATTGTTTTCTACTCACACACCTTCTCTACTCACTGAAACCCACACAACTAATTTGGACCTTGCTGCTGAGAATATCAATTGTGTTTTTGGATGAACTGCTAGATAGAGTAGCAGCCGCTGCAGTCGGCTGCCCTCAGGACTTGCAGGCTCAAAGCTGTAATAATTAGTCTGTGTGCTGCTCTGGTTTGGGAACCCCAGAGAGGCTGGCTCCAGCCTCAGGCTTCAGTTTGACCCAGAGGGCTTTCTGAGACCATTAATAGGCTCTTTGGGATGCTTTGCGGGTGACCGGATAGGGTCGGTTGGGCTCGGAAATGCCTCTGAGCCCGCGTGAGGTGTAGTGCCAACCCAGAGAGGAGTGCTCTTTGCCCTTGCTCCTAGCGGAGGAAAGCTTAGAAGTGAGAGACCTAAGAACATCCAGGAGAGCGAAGGCCTCTGGGTGCTAGAGAATGTGGCGATCACAGTGGAGTGCACATTGACCATGGAGCCAGATCTGACTCTTAGTGTGGTGCTCAGTTTATTCACCCATCAAGTGGTGTTAGGGACGCTTCTTCTCTGTCTCAGCTCCAGGGACATACTCTACTTGGAAGTCTGTGAGCAATGAACTACTTTGCAGATAGGAAGTCCTTTCTTACTGGTGTGGAAATCTCATGGGAAGCACAGTGCTGGGAATTGCCTAACAAGAGATGAAAATTATAGTTTAGTGGAAATTGAATGGATTGCCAAGCTTGTTGACTGAGGTCAAGAGGAAAACCAGAGAACTGACAGTATTGGATTGTCTGTCTTTGCTTGCTGTTTTCACGTTCTGAGGCACCTGGGAGGTGGGCTTCAGATTTTGGAAGAGCTGTGTAGTACTGCTTTAAAGTAGGGGAAACTACACGTCTTCACTTTTTAAGGCAGAAAACAGTGCACTGGTCACTTTGGGCTCCAGCTTTCTGAACTCAGTGCCCTGGGATCAGAGGATTGTGCTGCTGTGTTAGTCTTTTTCCCCTTATTAAGCTCAACAGGTGGCCCAATTAACACTGTGATCCAGAAGGCTAGGGAGGGGTCCGAGGAGGCTTTGTACTGCTGTCTTAAGGATAGAGCTGCGTTCCCTGCCTGTCTCAGGAGTTGCCTCCATGTGGCCTGCAAGGCTGTGCTGTGACTAGTCCAGCTTCCCCATGTCTCCTCTGTGGGCAGAGGGAGAAGTGGAACCTTTGGAATGAAATCGCACGAAGGAACAGTGGGGATTAGAAATGGTGAGGTGGTTCATCTAAGCAGACGGAGAGAGCTGTCTTTTCTGGCTCCCTTCCCCCTATCTTGGAAAGAAGGAACTTGCATGGTAAACCAACCACCACCTGCAGGGTGGGGTGGGGTGGGGTGAGGTTCCCAACTGACAGCAGCATTATAAGGTCAGCATACCTCATACAAGTGGAGACTGAACCTGGGTCCTTCTTGTTTGGTCACCACTAGAATTTTCTTCAAGAGGCACATTTTTCAGCTCTGCAGCTGGTTTAGGACAGAGGGAGGCAGACAACCAGAATATCCCAGGCTACCTAAAGTGACAAGAGACCGAAAAGGTCCCCCAAAAAGAGTCTCCGGAGGCTAGGCGTTCTTGGGTCCCTGCACGGCCGTGACACAGGATGCCCTTGTTCACCTCCAGATGGAGCGGCAGCGCCTCGCCCGGGAGAAGCAGATGCGGGAGGAGGCCGAGCGCACGAGAGACGAGCTGGAGAGACGGCTGCTGCAGATGAAAGAGGAGGCGACAATGGCCAACGAAGCTCTGGTGATTCCCGGAGTTGGGGTCGCGGAGGTTGCACAGGGGCTTCTGGAGCAAGGCTTCCTGTGGACTGTGAATTAGCAGCATTTACTTTGATGTACTTTCCTTCAGCCTTTAAAACGCTGGTGCCATTTCTTTCCACCTGTGTTAGCAGAAGCACATTTAGGTTAAGTTCATGGGCATCACAGAGTTGTCTTGAAAGCAGGGATTTGCAGCCTTGACATTACTGACAACTGGAGCCTATCGCCTGGGACTGTGCTGTTCATGGAAGGATGGTTAGCAGTGTCCCTTCCTCTGTCTGCTCGGTGCTGTAATACCACCCCATCCTCTACTGTTTCAGTCAAAAAATGTCCCAGGACTGGGGGATATGTACTGGTGGTGGAGACCCTTCCCAGCCTGTCCACAGTCCTCTGTGGTGTTCATTTCATGTGTGTGTGCCCTTGTGGTGTCCTGTGCAGTTGCCTGTGGTGGGGTGTGCTCACATGCTCACACGGCTGGAGTAAAAGTTGGGTGTCCTGCTCCTTTGCTCTCCCACCCATTCCTGTTTGACCCTTGAGTGATTCCCAGGTCTCTGCTCACCTATGGGACTGGGGTTACAGACATGCACAGCCATATCCAGCTGTTTATATGGGTCCTTGGGCAATCTCAGGCTCCCTCAGGACCTCATGCTTACGCAGGAAGCTCAACCAGTGAGCCATCTGACCAGCCCCCACTTTTTTTTTTTTTTTTTTGAGACAGAGCCTCCCACCCAAGAACTAACCAAGTCCAACTCTCCTTAGCTTATGAGATCAAGTGCACTCAGAGTAGTGTGGCCATAGGTGAGACAGGCAGGGTCTCATGTAGCCCAGGGTAGACTTGAACTTGCTATGTAGCCAAGGGTGACCATGAATTCTTATCCTCCTGCCCAGCCTATCTGGCCTGAGGCCATGTCTTTGATTCCTTAGCCCTACAGGGAAGAAAAAGTCTCCAGAGATTGTCTCATTTTCCTCTTTTGGTTTGAACCACTGATTTAAAGAAAGAACAGAATTTAAGTTGCTTTTCTTTCACTTAAGTATAGGCAGCAGCTAAAGTATGTTATCTACACAGGGTGCTTTCCTGTTTCCTTGGTAGAGCCCAAAGGACCCTATTGGAGGATGTGGCAAGTTATCTGCTTCCACTGGGCATCTTTCAATGGCAGGGCATAGGGAGGTTAAGACTGTTGTTGTTTGTTTGTTTTGTCTTGTTTTTCGAGGTAGGGTTTTGCTCCAGTCCAGGCTGACATAGAATTTACTATGTAGTCTCAGGCTGGCCTAGAACTCCTCATGGTGATCCTCCTACCTCTGCCTCCCGTGTGCTGGGATTAAAGGTGTGCACCACCACGTGGGCCCAGCTTTTTGTTTTTGAGGTAGAGTCTCACTCTAGCTCAGGCTCACCTGTAGTTCACTATGTAGGTTCAGGCTGGCTTCAAACTCACAGCAAACGTCCTACCTGGGCCTTCTGAGTGCTGGGATTAGAGGTGTGTGTCACCACACCTGGCTAAGACTGGTTCTTGTTGTCCTGTGTGGGGGAGGGTTAGGTGCCCAATTCTTCATCTCCTGATGGCACTTTTTACCCTAGATGCGCTCTGAGGAGACCGCTGACTTGTTGGCTGAAAAGGCCCAGATCACTGAGGAGGAGGCCAAGCTGCTGGCACAGAAGGCCGCTGAGGCTGAGCAAGAGATGCAACGCATCAAGGCCACAGCCATTCGGACAGAGGAGGAAAAGCGCCTGATGGAGCAAAAGGTGCTGGAGGCTGAGGTGCTGGCGCTAAAGATGGCCGAGGAGTCAGAGAGGAGGTAGGGGGGCTCCTGGGCTCTGGGCCTGGTGAAGGGTCCGCTTGGCTTGGTCCCACCCCAGTCCTGAGGCAGAGCTGGTCACAGATTTCTCAAGCTGCTTCTCCATTATGAGACAGGTGATAAGGCTCCTTTCTCAACAGGCTGGCAGGGAGCAGGAGCTACTAGAACATCACAGTACAATTCTCTTGTCCAGGGACCTCTCTGTCAAGCCTCCAAAAGCCCCTGTCCCTATGCTTCTAATAGCCAAGTTTGTAGCAAAGCCATTGAACACATATGCAGTCTGTTGTGTTTTTTTGTTGGTTTGTTTTTATTTATTTGACAGAGAGAGAGAGAATGGGTGCGCTTGGGCCTCCAGCCACTGCAAACGAACTCCAGATATATGTGCTCCCTTGTGCATCTGGCCGATGTGGGTCCTGGGGAATCGAACTTGGGTCCTTTGGCTTTGCAGGCAAACACCTTAACCACTCCAGCCCTTGTTTTGTTTCTTGAAGAGAAGGTTGAGGTAGGTTCTTGTTCTGGCCCAGGCTGATCTGGAATTCACTTATGTAGTCTCAGGGTAGCCTCAAACTCACAGCAATCCTCCTATCTCAGCCTCCCAAGTGCTGGGATTAAAGGCATGCACCACCATGCCCCGCCTGTTTTTTTTTTGGTTTTTCGGTTTTTCGAGGTAGGGTCTCACTCTAGCCCAGGCTGACCTGGAATTCACTATGTAGTCTCAGGGTGGCCTCGAACTCATGGCGATCCTCCTACCTCTGCCTCCCGAGTGCTGGGATTAAAGGCGTGCGCCACCACGCCCGGCTCCGCCTGTTTTTTTTTTAAATGTTTTTTATTTATTCATTTGCAAAGAGAGAGATAGAGAATGAATGGGCACATTCATTCTTGCCACAGCAAATGAACTCCAGACATGTGCCACTTTGTGCATCTGGCTTTATGTGGATACTTGGGCATCAACCCAGGCCGTCAGGCTTTGCAAGTGAACACCTTAAGCACTGACCATCTCTCTAGCCCTACCATCTGTTTTTATAAATTATCTTTTAAGATATATTTTATTTATTTATTTGAAAGAGAAAGGGGAGGAGAGTGAGAGAGAGAATGGGCACGCCAGGGCCTCCAGCCACTGCAAACGAACTCCAGATGCATGTGTTCCCTTGTGCATCTGGCTCACATGGGTCCTAGAGAATCAAACTGGGATCCTTTGGCTTTGTAGGCAAAGGCCTTAACTACTAAGCCATCTCTCCAACCCTACAATCTGCTTTTAAAGGCTTTTTCCATTAAAAAAAGAAAGAAAGAAAAAAATATATATATATATGTCCCCTTTTTCTAGGGATGTTGCAGGTGAATAGCAGTTGTTTACCTCTGAGGAAAACTCAGTGTCTGTTTCTCTTTCAGGCAGATGGGGGTGGGGGGAGTCGCCATCCTCTTCGTGACCATGACCAGGTTGAAGGATGGAACTTTTCAGAGACTGTCTGTACTTTTCAGAGACTATTCTAGACTCTGGATTGTTCTAGTCCTGCAGCCTTGAGATAAACACTGGCAAACATTCCCCACAGCATCTGCCTCTGTTGGTTTAGAGCACTTGAATCTGGCTCTTAGCTACTAAGGTATCACTGTAGTTTTCCTCAGCACTGTCTGCATGTCAGTATGGAAATAGGGTTCCTTGGTGCCTGCCCTGCCCTTAACCCCTTTCTCTCTGTGTGTGGATCACATCCCCTGGGCTGGGTTCCTGAGCACAGCTTCCCATGCCACACCTAGCCTGTTTCTTCTAGGGACTCATCTTCCTGCCCCAAGAGTGAGTGCTTTACTTGGGGACTGTGAAGAAGCAGTTCTTTCATATTCTGTCTGCCCTTTGTGATCTGTCGTGACTTTTGACCCCCAATGCTCTCCTTTGTCCAGACTACTATTCCCTGGGAAATAAGCAGAGAACGAGCACCTCTGGGTCCTCCCCAGTCTCTTTCCCTTCCATCTATCCCAGAGGAGGGTTGGTTTGTTATTTTGAGATTGCATCTCCCTGTTACTGCCCAAGCTGGCCTCCAGCTGCTGGGATCACAGACAAAAACCACGACACCCCGCTGGCCTGTGGGGCTTCCTCTTTGGTTCTGCCCCACAAGCTGCCTGCTTTCCAGTCTAGATCAACCAGTTGAGATTTACAGTGCCCAGTACTGTTGTTCTTGCTTTAAGAGTTCTGACTTCTTGTGAATGTCTCTGTCCTACTGTTGATGTTTGCCTTGTCAGGCGCCATTCCAGGGCTCATCAGGGGTTAGGGGTCTCCTCCCTCCACCTGTTCTCTTCTGTCTCACTAATAACTCCTTTCTTTTCAGGGCTAAGGAGGCTGATCAGCTGAAGCAAGACCTTCAGGAAGCTCGTGAGGCAGAGCGACGAGCCAAGCAGAAGCTCTTAGAAATTGCCACCAAGCCCACATATCCGGTGAGCCTGGGTGCAGGCTGCCAGCCTGTGGCTCCTTAAGACCTGATGACTTCCTAACCCTCCCGGCCCTTTGGTTTACTTGACAGTGACCTCAGGCACTTGAACACAGGTTAGAACAAGTGATTTACACAGCCAGCAGTCAGAACCTGGATAGGACCCCCCCTCACCCAGTTTGCCATCTGGTCACTTAGCTCTTTGATTACCTAGATAAGAGGCCATATACCCTTCCCCAGCTCTGCAATATTCTTTAAGTATATGGTTTCAAATTATCCTCAAGGGAATTTGCTGTCTAACCCCTTAATACCAAGCTAAATGTAATCTGCTATCAGCATGTGTCATGTGCCCTGAGTGTAGTCCTGTGAAGGGTCTGACTGTCCACCTCCAAGTGAAGCAGTGCTGCTGTGCCAGAACCAACACCAGCCTCTGTGTGGGCACTGTGCTGGTTTCTTCCAAATGGGGTCACAGAATAAATAGAAGTTGCTTCCCTTCCTTTCCTCTGTTCATTCCACTCTGCATAGTTTTTTGCACATCTGTTTTCTGTCCACATAATACCATCAGTTGGAAATCTCTATCCAAACAGATCCACACAGGTGCTCAGAACTCAGCCCAGCCTGGGGAGTGGGAAAGCTCAGGATGGCTTACTCTTGAAGGGGAGTAGGAACAAGCTTCCTGCTAGGTGGGGAAGACAGAATTGCATAGTCTCAACAAGGGAACAACACATTCACAGCACACAGCCCATTCATACATGTAGTACACACACACTATACATTTGCACACATAGTCTATTTGCATATGGCACAGATGCACTCAGGGCATAGATATAATTACCAGTTTGCTATTGCCATGTGTCTGAGTTATCTATTCCCTGGTAGCAGATCACCCCAAGCCAATCATGTGACTCCAAATACCCATTTCTTATTGCCCCTTGGGTCCAGAATCTTTCAGGTGGTCACAATCAGGTGACAGCTGGACTTATAACCGAGATACGTGTATTTAAAACATCCTTTGGGGGCTGGTGAGATGGCTTATTGGTTAAGGTGCTTGCCTGCAAAGCCAAAGGACTTAGGTTTGATTCCCCAGCACCCACGTAAGCCAGATGCACAAGGGGGTGCACGCATCTAGAATTCGTTTGCAGTGGCTGGAGGCCCTAGCAGGCCCATTCATTCCCTGTCTCTCCCTGCCTATTTCTCTTTCTCTCTGTCTCAAATAAAAATAAAATATTTCTTAAAAATCCTTTGGAGCAAGCTGTATACATTGTTCTCGCTTTGCTCGGTCGCTTAGCAATGCATCTGGGAAGAGATTATCCATACCAGCTTTTTAATCACATTTTGTTGTATGGATGGATTGTAATTTGTCTAGTCAGTCCCTGTGGATGGATATTTAGTCTGTTTTCTTTGGCAGTGTTGAGCACAACTGCACTGAGCATCCCTGAATGCAAACCTTTGCACACACATGTGTCGGTGTTGGTAGAATAAATTATCATAAATAGAACCATGGGGTTAAATGTTTAATTTTGATAACCTCCAAAAGGCCATGCTGGTTGTGCTCTCACCAGAGGTGCTAATGTTCTTCCTTTCTGGAAATGTTTGTAAAGTATAAGGTATATACAAAAATGTGCCCAAATTACAACTGTGCAGTTTGATGAATTTCCTCAGACTGAACACCCCCACATACTTAGCATTCAGATCAGAAAACAGAATATCTGTAGGCCCCAGGAACCTCCACTTGGCACTGCTTTTGACACCCTCCATACACCCTGCCTTAACCTCATTATTGTGATACATGGAAAGCAGCTGTGCTCACCAATATACCACCAACATTGCACCTTTCGTGATAAATGGAAGTTCAGAGGCTCTGCTCTTTCCCAAACACTGTCCTAGACTCAGTAAGGGATCCAAGAATGAAAAGGAAGCAGATACTACCCTTAGGTAATAGGAAGATCCACTGTAGAACTCTTGATGCCATACTCAAGAACAGGACAAGATAAGAGTGGCCACTTGGCCAAAAGGGATTTGGTAGGGCTTTGGTGAGAGATTGAAGGAGTTGACTTGAAAGAGGGATGGAGCACTTGCCAGGCATGTTGACACACACTTGTAATCCCAGGACTTGGGAGGTGAATCTGGGCTATGTAAAGAAACCTGTCTCTACAAAAACAAAAAGATGGAGCTGGAGAGATGGCTTAGCAGTTAAGGCACTTACCTGAGAAGTCTAAGGACCCAGGTTAAATTCCCTAGTACCCCCATAAGCCAGATGCACATGGTGGCACATGTGTCTGGGGTTTATTTGCAGTGGCTGGAGGCCCTGGTACGCCCATTCTCTCTCTGTGTCTCTCTCAAATAAATCAAATTAAAAGAAAACAGAAAGATGACTGAGGATGGAGATGTAGCTCAGCGGTTGAATGCTTACCTAGCGTGCACATTTCTAGTACTGCAAAAACGTGGGGAGAAAGGGCTGAGGACCTGGCTTAGCAGTTAAGGTGCATGCCCGGGAAGCCCAAGGACCCAGGCTCGATTCTCCAGGTCCCACATAAGCCAGTTGCTCATAGTGGCGCATGTGTCTGGAGTTAGTTTGCCCATTCTTTCTCTCTTTCTATCTCTCTCCCTCTCTCTGTCCCTAATAAGTAAATAAAAATAAATCTTTTTAAAATTTTTTTTTGTTTTTTATTTATTTATTTGAGAGCGACAGACAGAGAGAGAAAGAGGCAGATAGATACATAGAGAATGGGCACGCCAGGGCCTCTAGCCACTGCAAAGGAACTCCATTCGCGTGCGCCCCTTCTGCATCTGGCTAACGTGGGTCCTGGGGAATTGAGCCTTGAACCGGGATCCTTAGGCTTGACAGGCAAGCGCTCAACCGCTAAGCCATCTCTCCAGCCCAATCTTTTTTTTTTTTTAAAGTGGGGCTAGAGAGATGGCTTAGCAGTTATGGCGCTTGCCTGCAAAGCCTAAGGACCCAGGTTCAATTCCCCAGTACCCACGTACTGCACAAGGTGGCGCATGTATCTGGAGTTCATTTGCAGTGGCTAGAGGCCCTGGCGTGCCCATTTTCAATCTCTCACTGTCTGTCTGTCTCTCTCTGTCAAATAAATTTAAAAAATAGCATTTAAAATACTTTTAAAAAGTGGGGAGAAGCCGGGTGTGATGGCGCACGCCTTTAATCCCAGCACTCGGGAGGCAGATGTAGGTGGATCACTGTGAGTTTGAGGCCACCCTGAGACTACATAGTGAATTCCAGGTCAGCCTCGGCTAGAGTAAGACCCTACCTCAAAAAAAAAAAAAAAAAAAAAAAAAGTGGGGAGAGAAAGAAAGAGGAAGGAGGAAGGGGAAGGGAAAGGAAGCAAGCATGGAGTTCAGAGGTGAGAAGGCCCTGTGGCCCCAGGAATAAGCAGTACTGTCACGAGTTAGTAGGGCAAATAGTGATGACCCTTTGTTCTGGGATGAGAAAGTCCTAAAAATGAATCTAATGACTTCATCCTGTACGTCAGGCTTTCCTTTGGCTTGGTCTTGCAAATCCAAGCCCCCCAGCATGCCAGCAAAGCCTCTCTGGCCCAGGGCCAGTCTTCTATGTGCCTCCCTACAGGGGCACTGCAAATGCCCAGCATCCTCACTGGACACTCTGCCCTGCTACTTCCGTGCCTCTCCTTCTGCATCTTCTTGGATTCCAGCAGAAGCAGCACCTCTTCTAGCAGACTTCCTCCATACTCTGGGCCGCTGCTCCTCCTCTGGCTGCAGTGTTTACCTTATTTAACTGTGAGGGTTTGCTCACATCTGCTTCCTGAACAAGACTTTCAGCTGCTCAAAGCCAAGAGCCTATCTTGTTCCGTCTCCAGCTCCTAGAACAGTGCCTGGGAGTTTTCTAAATGAAAAGCTGATTAGGAATTTGTGTTTGGTTTAAGTGAATGTGAGGGTGGTTAGATTTGAGGGGAGAGGGATGGCTTGCCTGAGTTTGGGTACTCTGGGTCACTTGCCTGGCAGCATCAATTGAGGGGGGTTTAGTCTTGTATAACTTGAGTGTTCTAATCTAAGCTTTCTCACTGATAGCCCATGAACCCAATCCCAGCACCGTTGCCTCCTGACATACCGAACTTTGACCTCATTGGTGACAGCCTGTCTTTCGACTTCAAGGATACTGACATGAAGCGGCTCTCCATGGAGATAGAGAAAGAAAAGTACGTAGCCTCCTGTGGCTTGCTTAGGACAACTGTGAATGGAGTGAGTGGATCTGGCCTGGGCACACAGGAGGTCACTGCAGTAGCTTGTCAGTAGCTCTGCAAAGGTTTGCTCTGTTGTCACCAGTATGGGACAAAGTTTCTAATTAGAAATTAAAGGTATTAAACATATTGGGGCAACAGTCAATGTTCCAGGATAAAAATAACACTTGATTGGCGGCCTAGTGTTTATAGTGGCTCAGAGTCTCGACTGAAGAACAGGATGGGGTTGTCAGGGGTTTGTGCATCAGTCAGATGGCTGTTCACATGGTAGTAGAGCTCAGAGCTCTCCTGGTCGTGTTCTTCAGTAACAGTTCCTGTGTCTACAACAAAGGTGAGAGAGAAGAAACTGGGACTTGCCAGGCAAGGTGGCGCACGCCTTTAATCTCAGCACTTGGGAGGCAGAGGTAGGAGGATCACTGTGAGTTCGAGGTCATCCTGAGACTGCATAGTGAATTCCAGGTCAGCCAGGGCTAGAGCAAAACCTTAACTCAAAAAAAAAAAAAAGAAAAAAGAAAGAAAGAAAGAAATGAAATGAAACGAAACGAAACTGGGACTGGGACTCCAGGCTGAGCAAAGGTCCGGGTGAGCGAGTTCTAGTATGCTGAGCAGGTCTGAGGAGAGCCCCACCCCAGCCTGACCATAGCAGCTTGTACCGAGGGCCTGACTTGGTGGTCAGCGTGGAATAGAGACAGAGAAGAAGCCCACTGTAGAGGAGATCTAAGCGTGGCCCCTTCATTCTCTGAGCTGGTGGTTAACATGGCCACAGCTGTCAGAGAGCCGTCACAACACCATGAGCAAGCACCTCCGTGTCCGAGCATTTCTCATTTGTCTCATTTAATTCCTATTAATTGACAGACGTCACACGGACATGAAAGGTTAGAGGCTGGGGCTGTACCTCAGTTGTACCGAACATGCATGAAGCCCTGGATTTGATCCCAGCACCACATGAACTGGATGTGGTGGTGTACACATGGAATCCCAGCACTCGGGAGATGGAGGCAGGAGGATCAGAAGGTCCTTGCTACATGGCAAGGTTGAGGCCATGCTGGCTACAGGGAGGCTTTCATGTTCCTATTGTATATATGAGAGTAGACTTAGTTTACCGAGCTCACACAGCACATGAGGAGCAAAACCTCTCACCCATGTGTGGCACCTTCAGGATAACTCTCTGGAAAGTGCCTACCTTGAGTTCAGCATGGCCTCACATTGAGAGAATAGCTAAGAGGCTGGTGCCCAACACAGCTGTTGGTATCATCTGATGTCAGCATCCAGATGTGCAGATTCATGTGACTGTGATCAGCGTAAGGCTGTAACCTGTTCTGTGTCCTGCTGTTTTATAGTTTGTGTTTTCTTACTGTCTTGGTGTGTTGAGCTCTAACAAAATATCAGCAGTGAGGCAGCTTATAAACAATAGAAATTTATTTCTCATCGTTCTGGAGGCTAAGAAATCCAAGATCAAGGCACTTTCCAACGCAAACTGACAAGAGCCCTCATCCCAGTTTATAGATGTGCTCACATGGGGTGGGGTTTCTCTAGGGTCACTTTTCTAAGGACATAAATCCTATCATGAGGCTGCCACCCTTATGAACTAACCATGTCCCAAAGGCCTCACCTCCTAACACACTGGTGATTCCGTTTCCACGTATGAATTGGGGGGACGGGAATGTCAGTGTCACCTACATCTAGCCCATAGCACTTATTTCTTTGCTTAAGTGGGCAGAGTCCATCCACTAGCCATAGGACCTCATCAGAAGGTTTCTTCATATTTGTGTTGTATAGTCTTTCCAGTCAATGTGGATCCCCGACATTTACCGTCATAGGCAGTGGGGCTCAGCATGTCCACTTGTGGGTAGCAGTGGGGACCTTTTTCTTCCTGGTACTGGCTAGGTGAGCCTTAGGGTAAAGGTGGCCTTATGGAAGAGATCACTTGATGTATTGTTCCAGGAAGGAAGGAGACAAGGAGAGTGTTGTGGGTGTAGGAGGTTTGTTTCTTTCTTTCTGGCAGAAGCCCTCTGATCAATATCTGAGTTGCACCAATGGGCAGAGAGATTCCTAGCAATTAAGTGAGTAACCCAAAGTCCCCTGCTCTCTGAGTGGCCCCCACGTTGGTTGTGGTCTCTAGGCCTCAGCCCCTGCATGCCACACCAAGCAAGCACATCTCAGGCATGGTTCAGTGTCTGCCCAGCACTGATGTATGATGTCCTCTTGCCACAGAGTGGAGTACATGGAGAAGAGCAAGCATCTGCAGGAACAGCTCAATGAACTCAAGACAGAAATCGAGGCCTTGAAACTGAAGGAGAGGGAGACAGCCTTGGACATCCTGCACAATGAGAACTCAGACAGGGGCGGCACCAGCAGCAAGCACAATACCATTAAAAAGGTACCCCGAGTCCCCTGGCTTTTGCTAATCAAGACATTCATTAATGAAATGTGAGGTTGGCATCTGGTTTCCTCTGGAGCAGTCGTTAGACTGTTGTCATTTTTACATGTACTCAGTTGAGGGTATTTCTCAACTCCTGACAGATAAGGAATTTAATCTGCCAATGACCATGAACCTATTGGCTTGATGGGAGTGGAGCTTGTGTTAAAAGCTCTGATGAGCTGGGCACAGTGGTGCACGCTTTTAATCCCAGCACTCAGGAGGCAGAGGTAGGGGGATTGCCATGAGTTTGAGGCCACCCTGAGACTACATAGTGAATGCCAGGTCAGCCTGGACCAGAGTGAGACCCTACCTCAAAAAAAAAAGCTCTGATGATATGAATCCCTTCCCTTTTCTGGGAGGGTTTTCCCATCACTGAGCACAAAAGCATTTCTGCCTTTAAGCCAGTAGGACTTGCACCCAGGGAGCTGCCTTACCTACCTCATGAGAAGGCACGATGGGTTAGAGGCCGTGGAATGGAATCCTCTCTAATACTTTTGTGTAACACCATATTCTGATGTTAGATGTGTTGGTTTATGCCTTTAATCCCAGCACTTGGGAGGCCGAGAGAGGAAGATTACAGTAAATTTGAGACCAGCATGGGCTACAGAGTGAGTTCCAGATTAGCCTAGGCTAAAATGATACCCTGCCTCAAAAAAAAAAAAAAAAAAAAGCTTGGTTTAATCCCAGCACTGGGGAGGCCAAGGTAGTAGGATTACTGTGAGTTCAAGGCTACATAGTGAACTCCAGGTCAGCCTGAGCGAGACCCTACCTTGAAAAACAAACAAAAGACCATATTCTGAATTCTCAACTTTTTTCATATGTAAAAAGAAATATGTAGAACCTTAATGTTCTAAAAACGAGACTTCATGTATAAGGTTCATAGTATCCCATCTTTCTCTCCTGATATGTAGAGCTCTTGGCATTTCAGGGATTTAGAAGTTAAATTGAATATTCATTATCTGCCCAAGAATATAAGTCTCTTATTTGGGCAAAGCAGAGAGATTGTCTGGGTGATTGATATTTTGCTCTTCGTTGATTGTCTAGAATCAGGTTGCTTCCGTAAAGTAGGGTTATAAAGATGAGGCTGTGTGACTGTCATGTGGCTCTGCCTCTAACCCCTGCAGAGGCAGGAGTATTGGAAGCTTGAGGCCAGCCTGGACTATAGAGTGAGACCTTGTCTCCTGGCCCTTGAGTTTAGATAGCAGCTGATGTAGTTAAGTTTTCACTGTCTACCTCAGTCTTTAAAGTGGTCTTCGGCTAAGGACACTCTGTTTTCAGTGGTTAGGTTGCCACTGAAAACCCTAAGAAATCTGTACCTGCCTGCCACTGCCTGTGGGTACAGTAGGGATCCCCCCACTTCTTCCTCTTGACTTGTTACAATTGTTGCCACATAGGGAATTCTTAATAGCATAACCTTGAGGGAAAGACATTTCCATACTCCATACCCTTCTTTTATCTGGATTCTGTCATTTTTCTGGGTTTCCCCTCCCAAAGGAAATGATTAAACTATTAGCAAAAGCGAAGCCCTGTGACCTTAAGCAACAAGGTAAGACTGTGATTGGGCCAGTCAGCTTAGTCAGCCCCAGGGGAGCGACCAGACTTCTGTTCCAGCCTCCTGGGCACCTGGGCACTGGGATTGCTGTGGTGAGCTTGACCCTTAGCCCCAGAAGTCTGGAGTGCTAAAAACCAGAAAGACTCATGTTCAAACCATAAAAGCATGTGAAGTCACTTGTCATGATTTCAGGCCTTTCTGAGCATTTAGCAAATGGCACGTGTAGCATTGTTGATTTCACAGGGTATGTCTTTGTTTTTCTTCATTTTATTTTGCTGGTTTAGCCTCAAGCCCAAGGCAGAAGACCTATCTGCATTTGAGTCCTCACAGTAGGTTATTCCCAGGTACTCTGTCTGTGGTGATGGTCCTGCCGTCTGTGGTACTAACCCGTGCATGAGCTTGCCTGTCTCTGTCCTTGGGCCATGCAGAGCCCTCCCAAGGGCAGGTGGGACCTGGGGCTAGCCATAGCATGCTTTAAGGCTAAGAGCAAGTGTCCATCCTGAGGGGCCACACCAGCCTCCAGGGTTCAGAAGGCTGCCTTGCTCTCAAGAGCATGTCACGGGGCTGCAGGACCAGTTGCCCTGCTCATCTCATGTCACTGTTGGGTTGGGGGAACTCGTGGCTTCCTGTCCAGTCAGGTCTGTCTCCAGGTCCTTTGTCTTGATGGTGTACTCCTAAGATAAACAGCCCTAGCATGGAGATGGGGCCAGTTTGGGTGCTTTTTCGGCTGGTATCTCCCCTCACTCAAGATCACCTCCTGTCCTGTGGTGGTGTTCGCTGTAGACTTGTCACAGCTAGCAGCTCCTGGGTGTGGTCACTCATTCTCATTTTCCCCTCGAGCGCCCCGTTCTGCACACACTCCTTTGCTCTCCGAGGGCAGTGAGCACAGAACACAGAAGTGTCTGTCTGTCAGTCCAGGAGGGTGGCCCGCAGTTGCTCAAAGGCTGCCTCTGCTTCACCCCTAGCATGGAAGCTGTGTGGGCGCTCTCTCACACTGCAGCAGTCCCGCTGTGGACACCCAGGAGATGAGCAAGCAGCAGTGTTGAGTCACTTAATTGGAGGATCGCGTTTACTCTTTCAACATGTCTAGGCAATGGAGAGAATTGGTTTTCCTCAGTAACAAAATGTCACCCTGCCTCATACTCACTGTTTCTCGCCTAATCTCCGGTCATACCCAGGCCAGTGAGCCTGGCGCCATCCAAAAGGAGTGTAGACTATATCCTTTGGGATGCTACAGACAAGTAGAAGCAGCTCTGGAAGCTTCTACCCAAAAGAGAATTGGGAGAAGACAGATCACATCTGTATCTCATGGTCTCAGCAAGGGGGTTAGGTATTAAAGTTCCAAGTAGATCTGCTATCAGATGAATGAGACCTTCCAGAGGTTCTAAGAACCCAAGGTGTAAACGACCTGCAGTGTGATCTCAGCCCGACTGATCAGGCAGGCGCCTGTTTCTTCTGCTTCCTGCTCACTTTGGTAGTGTTACCCCAACACTACAGCTTGTGCTCCGAGCAGGCAATCCGAATGGTCAGGACAGGAGCCAGGCATGGTGGCACGTGAATAGAATCCCAGCACTTGGGAGGCTGAGACAAGCAGATCACCATAAGTTCAAGACAGCGTGGGCTATAGAGTGAGTCCCTGTTGAAGAAAGAAAAGAATAGGCAGGGCAGGTCGACCTCTGCCCAAGTGGCACCCAGGGTCCTGTGTGTGGTTCGGACATAGAAAAAATTGTGATTGGTTTCAGCCTGTGTATCCGATGTTCCCTGCTTATAATCACATGGCTTAGCTTGAATGTGGGTTTTCCTCTTTCTGTATGACACAGAATGTCTACGTTCTTTAGAGTTACGGACAAAAGACTCATTCTTTGTCACCTCTGTATTGCCCTTGGACAAACAACCATAGGCACCATAATGCCATTTGGACAATGACGGAGTGGGTGTATAACAGTGGTTCCTTAAGATTGCATCATATATCACCAAGTGATATCACAGCCATCTTACTTGGTGTAAAAGTACATCCTCTGATTTTTGCTCAGTGACTAGATCATTTAATAATGCATCTCCCACAACATGTCCCACCACCAAGCAACAAATAACTATGTGGAAACATTTGTTCATTCTTCATTCACATTAATAGTTTTTTGTTGTTGTTGTTTCTTTTTTTTTTTTTTTTTGGTAGTGTCTTACTCTAGCCCAAGCTAACCTAGCACTCACTCTATAGACCCAGGCTGGCCTCGAACTCATAGTGATCCATCTACCTCTGCCTCCCAAGTGATGGAATTAAAGGTGTGCGCCACCACACCAGACTTCACTCGCCTTATTATCTTGATGTGAATTTGTTTTCAAAGCAGGTTACTAGGCTATGCAAGGGTTACTAAAAGCATGGATTTTGCTTTAAAAGTTATTTGTTTATTTGCAAGCAGAGATAGAGGACAGAGAAAGAAAGAGAATGAGAATGGGTGTGCCAGGGCCTCTAGCTACTGAGTAGAGTCCAGATGCATGCACCATTTTGTGCATCTGGTTTCACCTGGGCACTGGGGAATCAAAAACGGAGTCCGTAAGCTTTGCGGACAAGTGCCGTAACTGCTGAGCCATCTCTCCAGCATGGAGTTTGCCTCTGGAAGTCTGGAGTTCTCTCAGTGTCTCTAGACTAACAGCAGTGGCTTTTTACTGCACAGGAAGTTTGAGGCATGCTCTGTTTTCTGGATGTTGGCAGTCCCTATGGCTAGTGACCAAGACTGATGACCCACACCTGCCTTTGCAGAAGTGGCTCTGAAGTCATGTCTGGGTCAATGCCAGCCTAGAAGAAAAGTGTAAGTACATAGATGTCATGGGCAGAGCTCTGTCTCAAACACTGGGGACAAAAGATGCAAATGCTGGTGGTGGCTTGGAGAGCTTCAGTGTCCTAAGGGCCCATTAATCTGTGTCCAAACTGGCCTGAATTAGTTTTTGTTTTGTTTTCATGGTTTTTGATCATAGATTTGTATTTGTTCAGCCAAGGAATGGGTCTTCTACCTACTAACTATAATCTAGGAATGTTCCTCCTTTTTGCTTCCACTATGCTGCCTCATAAAGGAGCTACTTCATATGCAGTCTCTAAAGGTCCCATGGAGGTTATGAAAAGCCAAAGCTAACTTGGGCCTTGGGTTCCCAGGGGTTACCGTACTCACTTGAATGCCATGAGGTGAGATTGTCTGGTTCTTTTGCTGTACTCCTTATTCTCTCTTAAGAGTCAGCACCCACCAGGCGTGGTGGCACACACCTTTAATCCCAGCACTCAAGAGGCAGAGTTATGAGGATCGCTGTGAGTTTGAGGCCAGCCTAAGACTACAGAGTGAATTCCAGATCAGCCTGGGCTAGAGTGAAACCCTTTTAACTTCCAGCCGCTTGGGAGGTGGAGGCAGTAGGATCACAAGTTCAAAGCTAGCTTTGGGAAACATTTATGGGCTGTGATGTAGCTAGATGGTAGAGTATTTGCTAGCATGCGTGAGGTCCTTGTTATGTTTTCAGCAACACAAAAATAAGATAAGTAAGGGCTGGAGAGATGTCTTAACAGTTAAGGCACACAAAGCCAAAGGACCCAGGTTTGATTCTCCAGGACCCATGTAAGCCAGATGCACAAGGTGGCACATGCATCTGGAGTTTGTTTACAGTGGCTGAAGGCCCTGGTGCACCCATTCTCTCTCTCTCTCTCTCTCTCTCTCTTAAATAAATAAATTTTTTAAAAATATTTTTTAAAAAGACCCACCCTGGAGAACCAGGATTTGTTTCATTCTCAGAGGGAGTATAGTGTGTTCATGGCTTCTGAGCCTTTGAATGAAGGAGCAAACCCAGCAATCTGTCTGGGTAGACATACAGGGTGTCTTGGGCCCTCAGATCAACAGTGCTGGTGACAGTGGTGGCCAGGTGTGAGTTAGCTCTGGGGATAAAAATGTTGTCCAGGGACTTGTACCCTTCAGGATCCTGCTATCATCCCCTGCCAAGATTCTTGGCTCAGTCTCGTGATCCAGAGCTGATCCAAGTGCCAGCAAACAAGTCATCATTTTTTGTGCCCATGGTCTCCAAGGGAGCAGAGAATTTCAAAGGAAATTGATAGATGAAAAATCATGGGATTCGTGGAGCTGGGAAAGCTTACTTCATTTGTAAATGGTTTGGACCATCAGCCTCCAGTTGGGGTTCCCACCACAGAGGAACAGGACTAGAGAGCCTTGACATTCATTTATGGGTAGCTCAGCTGCCTCCCCTAGATCAGGAAGACATAAAAGTCCAATGTCATCTTCAATTTCTGCAGAGTCCCCTTGGAGATACAGGGTTGGCAAAGTAAAGTAGAACACTTTCAGCACCTGGAGAAGTGATAAATCACAGTGAGAAGTTGAATATGCATGAAAGGCATCTCCCACAATTAAAACAAGCAGCCAGCGCCTCTCCTGACCTCTGATGTATAACACCCGCTTTAAGGACTGCTGCAAAATGGATTAATATGGGGTTCATATGTGAAGCCTTATTTATGTCGTATGGGCTGAGTGGCTCTGCTTGCTTTAGAAATCAGGCATTTTTCTGGTAGTGCATCCTTGGTCCCGACATAAAAGCCAGCACCCTGGTTTTTGTTGTGTTCACCGAGGAAGCAAGAAAAAGCAGTGGAGGGGTGGGCTGGGGAGATGCTCAGCAGTTAAAGGCACTTGCTTGCAAAGCATGATGGCCCAGGTTCAATTCCCCAGTACTCACGTAAAGCCAGATACACATGCATCTGGAGTTCATTTGCAGCACCAGGAGGCGCTGGTATGCGCATGTGCTCTCTCTCAAAATTAAATAAAGTAAAAAGGAAAGACAAAGGAGTGGGGAATTGGGTGAGAGCTAGCAGCAAGACCACACATGTGACCTGAACACCCAGAAGAAACTGCAGTACCCCCAGACCCTTCCTCTCAGCTCCCAGGCTCTGCGGAAGCACACCAAAGGTGTTAGGAGCTGCTGGCCAGTCCTGAGAGAGCTCTCCTGGATCTCACAGTGAGGGGTCCTCCCTGAAGGCCACTCCCAGCACAACTGAGTTTCTAGAAGAATTGTACTGTTCAGGAGTGATGGTTTTCTTGTTTTTTTCTGGTAGTTCTGTCAATAGATTTTACCATCCTCTTTTCTAAGACAACAGTCGAATCCTGGATATTGTTGGAAGACTTTATCACATCAGGCAGTTGCTCCTTGAGAAGTAAGTGTTGAGCCAACAAACCCTGCCTTGCAGTCTAGCATATTTTATGACTATTTGAAAATGCCTGCGGCCATTATTGGGCCTTATTTGATGCAGTAAAACATCCCATTTGGCCCCTGGGCTCTGAAGATCTGTTTCAGCGCAGCTCTCCATGGGCACCTGATTTGTTGCTGCAACAGTGGGAGGGAAGAGCTGGGATGCAAACTCATTCTGCAGGCTTGGGGTTCTGTTCTTATGAGCCTTGCCATGATTTCTCTTTGGAGATTGGCAATTTAACAGTGACATCAATATATCTGGAGCTCTTTCCTAAGGCTCTAGCTCAGAGTGCTGGGACGATACCATTTAGCCTCCACCTGCCCAGTGAGGTGAATCAGGCCGATGAGTTCATTTGTCAGGTGGAAAAACAGAGTAGCTAACAGGCCCACCAGCATCACGGGGGCAGCTGGAGACATAGGCAGACATGTTTCCGGGCATCTTTCTGCTGCTGCTTTCTATCCCTCAAGGATTAATACAAAATAGGGCCCCCTGGGGTTTCCCCAGGCAGATTTCTCTCTAGACCTAACACTAAATTTGATTTGTTTGTTGCGATAGATGCGGCCTTTCATTCCACCTCTGTTAAGGGATAAGTGTGTGGATAGCTCTCTCCCATGCACATCGCCAGATGGCATTTGGGTGCAAGCTGTCACTAGCAAGACTGCAGAAGAGCTTAATGTGGCTACTTTACAGCAGCGACCCCCACTTTGCTAGCCCTCCCCCCACCCTGATCCAGTTTGGAAGGGATAATGTTTATCACATCCCAAACCAAGGATTACTTTGGAATTTGCTACTGTGGGATCTGGCTGTCACTTTTCTGCTCCAGAGTCTGCTTTATCCCTGTGGATGCGTGCGCCAGAGAATCTGCATGTCCTTTTCTATCTGCACCCTCCCCCGCTCCCTCGTTTTCCACATGTAGTGGCGGAGAGGAGGTATAGCCTGATCTTAGGGCTTGCATTTCAATTCCACTGCGTTTTATGGGGCAAGCTGAGTCTCAGCGCTGGGAGTTATTAGGTTAGTATCTGAAATGGGTTCTGCGCTGCGACCCTATTGTTTAAAATGAAATAGACTGCCCCCCCACCTTCTTCCCCTCCCCAGGGATGAGTGGATTGAGGCAAGGCCCCCAGAGACTAGTTAAAGGAATCCTGGTGCCCTGACTAGTTTTGTTCCCCCAGTTTAACTGGAGCTCCCTTTCTCTTGCCATTGGTAGCTGAGGTGGCTCTGTCCTGTCTGCCTTGCCACCCCCTTTGGCTTTAGGAACAAAATTATCACAATACAGCCTTGTGAATCAATTTTCTTTCTATGCTGATGGAAGTGTAATTCATTCTTAATCAAGCAGCCTTGCTGCTGCAGTCTCCACGCTGGAATACATTTAGTTGCCCTCCCATTACTCTGGGAAACAGCCCCTCAAAAGGACTTTTGGAGGAGAGCTGCGCAGTTGGCAGTGCACCGTCTCACACCGGCTTTCCAGCAGGGGGCGCTCTTGGAAGGCATGTTGAAGGAGCCTTAGGTGGAAGCCTTCCTCTGGCCCATCAGCAGGGAAGTGCTTGTCACTGGTGCCTTCCAGTTTACTGTCTGCTGGCCCTGGGGCCATTTCTCAGGAGCATCTTGATGGGCTGCCTGTCACAGCCATGAGCGGGAGCCAGGTGAAGCTTGCAAATCCATGCCTGGGTTACGGAGAACCTGTTGGGTAGCAGGTCTTTCTCTAGGGTGGAGGAGCCAGCCAACCCCACCTCCTTAAAAAAAAAAAAAAACAATATTTACAGGCTGAGGCAAATTGAACCAAGGGCCTTACACATGCTACACAAGTGCTTTACCACTGAAGCACTTACTCAGCTCAAATCTTCTATTGGTTTTTTAAGATAGAGTCTCACTATTCAACCCAGGCTGGCTTCTGAACTTACGGTTCTCCTACCTTAGCCTTTTGAGTGCTGGGATGACAGGCATCTGCCAGTGTAGCCTCCTGGTTTTGGTGAGGAGGTGGGAAGAAAGCATGTTACTATGTAGGCCTTGCTGGCCTGGAACTCTCTGTGTAGACCCGACTTGAATCAAATTTGCTGATATTCTTGCCTCTACCTCCCAAGTGCTGGGATTATAAGTGTACACCTCCTATCTTTAAAAAAAATATTTTTATTTATTTATTTGAGAGAAAGAGAGGAAGAGGCAGATGGGACGGGGGATGGGCACGCCAGGGCATCCAGCCACTGCAAATGAACTCCAGACGCATGTGCACCCTTGTACATTTGGCTTGCATGGGACCTGGGGAATTGTACCAGGGTCCTTTTGCTTTGCAGGCAAGTGCCTTAATGGCTAAGCCATCTTTCTAGCCCTCTCCTATCTTTTTAAGGGGCAGATGTGTCTCCCAGATCCAAATCTGTTTAGATTAGAAGGATCTGTCCATTTTTGTTGAATCACTCATGGTATGGAGAGCAGAAAGGGGGCCTCGCTCTGCCAAATGCCTTCCTCTCTTCCCCATCCACAGCTGGGTCACAAATGGCTGGCTGTTTGTGGAGCAGGGGTAGAAAGGTGTCTTCCAGGGCCACATTTGTGTACGGATGCTGGAAGAGGAGCCAGCCCCCCTCCCCCAGGTGGCTCAGATGCCCCTAAGAGCCATATAGATCTGCTGCAGAGAAAGGAAAGGAAGTCAGTCTCTTCAGAATGGAATTGGATTAGTGACAGACTTGAACAGCCGGTTCAGTCAAGAGAGAACTTAATTCCTCCTGTATTATTCACACGGCTGATTCTAATCAGATGTGAAGAGACAGCTGGAAGAGAGCAGCGGGTCAGCCCAGTGCCTGGTGAGGAGGCTGCGTGTTCCTGTAGTCATCTTGAAGGAGCTGGCAAGAGCGCTTTGGGTTGGACACTGAGCAGGGCCCTCGTGATTTCCAGCCTCCCTAAAGAAGCAAGACCCAGTTGCTCAGACGCCTGTGGTCGGCCTTGTCTGGCTCCAGTGTGAGTTTTGAAGGACAGTGCATAGCAGGGTAGCCACTGGTCATGTTCACAGAGCTCTGCCTGCTTGTCCACAAAAAGATTCAGGGGAAGGGGTGTCACCAGACTAGGCACGTCCCAGACTAATGTAGCAGCATCTGTACGGCATTGGGATACATCATGCTCTGAGCGTTTCAGCTGCGCCACCAGCTGAAATCCCTTCCCAGACAGCCTTTCAGGTACAGTGGCAGTGTGAGTGGAGGGTCTGTACCCCATTCTGAAGGGATTCACTTTCACCAGCAAGGGGAGTATAAATCTGTGTAGATTCTGGTGGGTAGCTGAGACTTGCAGGGTAGGTTCATTTCTCAACTCAGTGCAACATAGAATGAGGCTAGAGCCTCAGTGGGATCACTTTCGTGGCACTTCCTGGCTTAGGGAAACAATGGTGTCACTGCCACGCAGAAAGAGCCAGGCCAGTCATTGAGCAAAGGATGGCCCAAGTGTTGCAGTGAGCTTGTGTGCCTTGCCAATAATGGTAAGAAAGTTGCAGGGAATTTTTCCCCAATACTTTATTTACTTGAGAGAGAAAGAATGGGAGCACAGTGGCCTCCAGCCACTGCAAACAAACTCCAGATGCATATGCCACCTTGTGCATCTGGCTTATGTGGGTCGTGGGAGATTGAACCTGGGTCCTTAGGCTTTGCAGGCAAGTGCTTTAACCACTTAGCTATCTTGCCAGTCCTTTTTCTTTTCTTTTTTTAATTCTCTGCAACTTGGGCTGGAGAGATGGCTTAGCGGTTTAGGTGCTTGCCTGCAAAGCCAAAGGACCCAGGTTTGATTTCCCAAGACCCACATAAGCCAGATGCACAAGGTGGCACATGCATCTGGAGTTTGTTTGCAGTGGCTGGAGGCCATTGTGCATCCATTTCACCCCCCCATAAATAATTTTTTTTAAAAAGAAAGAAAGCCACAGGGAAGCTTGTTGACTGACTTCGTGAGTGGAAAACATTATTTTATGAAAGACTAGCTCTGTGCCACTTCCTCTGAGCCTTTCCCTTTCTCCTTATGAACACCTCTTGCTTGTCGCTGTCCTATAAATATGACAGCAAGCTTTCTAGGGCCGGCCCTGTTTCAGAAACAGCGAGTGGCAAAAGACCCCGCAGGTAGGGGAGCCTGCTCATGGGGAGTCCCAGCTGGGAGCAGAGTGTGCAGAAGTAAGTGGCAGTTCCCCAGAGGAAAGGCTTCCGTGGCTCTAGACAACATCGCTCCTGGGCCAGTGTGGACCCTGAGCTTGTCCAAGAAAAGCCCAGGGCTTCTTCCTGCCCCCCCTTGACTCACTGCCTCCCTTCCCTTTGCTCTCCTGCTGAGGGAGAAGCAAGCAGAGGCTGGGATGGCCCCTGGAGGTGGTCCAAGAGTGGGGGAGTGAGTGTATGTCACACACTCCTCAGACTTTGGGGATCACAATGGAATTGAAGTGCCAGGAACTATATGGTAAGGGTAGAAGGTGGGGTGGTTATAGACAGGTTTCCCTTGGGATCAGGCAATGATCACAGGAGGCTCTCAGCTGCCCTGTCCAGCAGGTTCTGCAGTCCTGGGGCCTTCTGGAAGACTGTCGAGCTTTCTCCTGCATGGTATTGCAGTATTGGCTTTGCTCCAAACCTGCCCTTTCCTTGGGGCTGAGGTCAGAGAAGAGGTCAGCCAAGCCCTGCAGTACAGCACTGGTGGAATTCAGGTAGAATTGAGGAGCATTTTGTCATACTCCCCCCGCCCCCCAGAGCACTTTGCATCCTAACAAGCATATGCTTGAGTAACTGGAATCTGGTGCTTCCAAAACCCTCCCCTGGCACCTTCAGGGGACAGCCAGCAAGCTCCTCTGTTAGAGGATCCAGGAATTCTTGGAGCCAGCATTGTGCAAACAAGCAGGAGACTCTCAGGGGCCCCACAGCCTGGCGCCCTGCCTGGGTATGTGGCCAGTCCTCTCAGGGCAGTGTCTGTCCTGGCTCAGGGGTCAGCACAGCACATGGCCCTGCCTCCTCTTGCACCCTATTCTAATGAGGCTGTGCTTGGCTTCCCCTGGAAGGGGGAGTCACGCCCTAATTAGCAGTTATAGGTGCTGCTCAGTGCATCCCGTGTTATCCTGTGAGGAAGGGCTGCATAACCCTGCTTCATGGTGGGGAGCTGAGGCCAGCAAGGTTAAGTGACGTGCCCAGGGCTACCCAGTTGGTCATTGGGCTGACGGGCCTTGGGTCCAACTATGCCTGTTTGTGGGCATGGCCCTGCCCCTACAGGTTCCTTACCCCCTGAGGTCGCAGAAGTGTAGAGACCCTTTGATTCAAACCCTCTCCGGACAGGAGTTTTGTTCCAGACCCCTGTCACCGTCCTGGTCCCCTTTGTCACAGGACACACCCACTCCCCCCTCTGGAGAACCCCAGCAGCGCTGCTCCCGGCTGGAGGGTTTGCTTCAGCAGAGAGCAACTTCCCGCTCCTGAGAACCGGGCTTCCGTAGGGCTTCCGGAGCTGGTTCCACCGAAGAAAACAACTCAGATGCCTCCCCGCGTTCAGCTCGTTAGTCAGGAACTTCAAGGCCAAAAGATTTGGCAGGATTTAAAGTGTGCTCGCAAGCTGTCTCATTTTGAGCACACTGACACCGCCTGTCTTTTGATGGTGACGTGGTGGGTTCAATCTCCCTCCCCTGCCCTTGGTAGAGCTGCTTGGAGCACTGGGATGCTCCACGTTCGGTGACGGCCCAAGGCCCAGGGAAGGGCCAGACCAGCTCGTCTGCCCTGTGGTTTCCCGCCCGAGGGGTGAGCTTCAGAGATGCCAAGCTTCCTCACTGGGGCCTCGCAGTGCCTGGGTGAGAGTCAGCTCCAGGTGAAGCTCTTCGCTTTTCCTGATGTCTGTCTCCCATTTAGTTATCACTGTGACTCACATCCTTGTCCCATCCACTCAACATGCATGGTCTAGGCTCCCAACTCAGCCAAGCAGTAAGCCAGACAGTTTAGGGTGTGAAGATGGCAGTGTGCACTCCCCGGCCCCTCCCCGTGCTCTAGGAAGCCCCCGAGCTGCATCTAGAATGCTGTCTTGTCCCAAGCGCTCCATTTCTGAAACAGCAGGAAGCAGGTCACTGTCCAATGATTCTATGTGGGGAGAGGCTGGAAGGTGGCACCAGAATCAGGGACTTAGGGAGGTATGTCCACCATGCTAAGACCTCAGTCCTGGCCCGCTGCTCCCCTCTTGCTTCTTCCCAGCCGGGTCTTTAGGCAGTGTCCTTCCTGGGAGGCGTTGGGGTTGCCTGCCAGCGTGTGCCCTGAATTCCTGCCCTCCTGCCTGAGCCCATCCTGCGTGGAGCCTGCAGAGAGAAGCCATCTCTTTGCTGACAGGCCATGGGCAATTCTGCTCTGGGACCACCTTGGGAACCAGGAGCAGAAGGGACAAGCTCTTCCCATCTGACACACGCTTGTTCTACCAAGCTCTGACCTCCGCCCAGAAAGGCTCCCGGCCTGGTGTCACCACCAACTGCAGCGCGGAGGTGATGTTTCGGAGCCTTCTGTAGAGGCAGTGTGAGAGTCTAGCAAGCTAGACTCCATCTGGAAAGGCCACACGATGGGCATTTTCCTGCTTATGTGCTTCTGCCCACCTGCCACCCTTCGGGCAGTCGGCGTTTGTCCCTCCGCATTGGAATTCTGGGGCAAATCAGGAATTATATCTGGGCTTGACCACCAACATCTTGAGCATCTATTTGAACAGGCTTTTCTGTCATTCAAAGCCACCTTTGAGGTCAGTCCCCTGCAGCAAGATGGGCTTTGCCATGAGAACCAATGTGCCTTTCAACTTCTTCTCTGCTCTCTTACAGCTCACTTTACAGAGCGCCAAGTCCCGAGTGGCCTTCTTTGAAGAGCTCTAGCAGGTGACCCAGCCGCTCCAGGATCTGCCACTTCTGCTACTCCCTGCACCAGCAGGATAGGGGTGACACCGTGGAAACCATCCATAGGGGGCGGGCTGGTTTTCGGACTCTCGTGGGAGCTCTAAAACTTTCTCCAGCTCAGTGGAAGGCCCAGCCCCCTTCATGTGCAATTGCCTTTCAACTACCCCTGTAGTTGACCCTGTAGAGACCTCTCTCCTGGTGTTCTAGTTCTCCTGACCTGAATCTTTGCCTTTTTTTTTTTTTTTTTTTTGAGAAGTGTTTGTCTGTCTTTGTCATGTGTGGGATGTGTTCTTCCTGGGTCCCAGGCACTCGGGTGTGAGTGTCCCTAGTGTAAGAAGTGGCTGTAGGAAGTGAAGTGCAGAGGCCTCCTTTCCTGCAACAGTGCCGAAGCCCAGCCTGGTCGGTGCCTGTCCAGGAGCTTGTCTGAAATTAAGATCCACAGTGATGGATTCTCAGCCATGCACCCCTGAGGCAGTGCTGCTGCGAACAGACAAGCCGGGCTACTGGGCTGCTGTCAGCAGCGAGCAGGCAGGCAGGGCAGCTGTGCTGGGGGAGGAACTTGAGACAGACGCTGTGCTAAAGGCCTGGTGGCCAGCTGAGGGGCAGGGAGGCACGCAGAGCCTGTGCAGGGCTGACGGTACAGAGCACTCACTGCCCTTCCTACCCGGGCCCAGGCAGGGCCTGAGCAGCAGGTGGGAGCCACAGTGCCCTTCCTGTCCCCCTTCAGCATCAGCCTCCTGCCTGTGGTGGGCCACGGGCTCCCTGATCTCCTCACTGCCTGGAATCCAGCCATGATGAGGGCTTCCATGCGTGCTTCTCACAGGCCCCAGCAGCACTGCGAACTCAGGAGCCCTGTTGCTGATCTGAATTAATCCTTCCCATTACCCACCCCCCACACCCATCCCAGCATGCTCTACCTAGGTCTCACTTGGCTGTTGCCCAACAGGGTCTCTTCTTTCTGTGCCTGAGCCTGACACAGGCGTCTCCTCTGCTAGTGATCAGACAGGCTGCTGGTGGCACTCCTCCATGCTGGCTCACACACTCCGTGGCCTGGGGCCACCATCTGGCCGCTTCTTTTCTCCTTAAGCAGGTATTACTGTGCCCAACCCAGGGTTCTTCACACCCTAACACTGGGCTGTGAAGCAGAGCAGGTGATATGCCTCACTTTGTGAAAAATCTCTGATTAGCTGAAGACAGCTGAGGCCTAGAGGTCTTCAAGTAGAGGCAGTCTTCTGTGATGCCATTCTGGGTTTGAGAAACTGAGGCACTTTGCCCCGTCTCCACTGTCCGACTAGCCATTCCCTTCTTAGTCCACTTTGCTCCTAGAAATATACCCCCAAGTGTCACCCTGGCCCTTTAGGATGACTCTAGTCTGGAACCTGCAGGTTAAGGGAAGTCCTCTGGAACTGATGTCCCAGGTGTTTGCCAAGTCCCATCTGTTGTGCAAGTCTGTCTTCTTGGGCCCAAAACCCATCCCTGAATTTCTGCCAGGACTTCCTTTCTTCCCTATGTGTAAATTTAATCTTTAACAGTAGCTGTGGGGCAGAGGAGCATGCTGGTGGTTTATAAAAGTGATGGTGAGCCTTGTTGTTTAACTGTTTGTGTATGTCTCTGAAATCTAAGGAATGCTAAACCACACGGCCGTATCAGAGCCACTGGCATCTGAGTTGTGGCAGGTGCAAGGGGGACACCAAAATCCACTCAGCCAGCAACACCTGAGCTCTCCCAGGAAAGGGAGAACGAGGCCCAAGAGTGTCTCCAGCCCCAGGGGAAAGAATGAAAGCAGTGTCTGGTCTTCAGAGACCCGGGCTGTGGCTGAGGTGACTTCTGTAGGGAGCTTGTCAAGGAAGGAAGTCTCTGGGGTCTGAGGGAGCCAGAGTCCTGGCCACGATTGCTTCATTAGGAGCACTTCTGGTGGCTCGTGGGCAAAGGCACCATGATACTGGAGCAGTAAGTCACTGCCCAGCTCAGGACACTGAGGCCTCACCTTGGGCTTGTAGCCAGTCATATATCCTGACTGAGGCCACACCTGTGTCACAACAGCTCCCTGACCCGTGGTCAGCACTCCATTATTCACATACCTGTCAGGCCCTGCCCCACAACCCCCCTGGCATTACATAACATTTCCTGAGTGACTGATTTGTCATCCTTTGGGCAGATTCTCCTTTTTTCAAAAGTCTAGAGTCTGACAACCAGCAATAGTGACTGTTTCTTGCCAACAGGGCCAGGGCCTCGAACTTTGTGGCACGAGCAGGGGGGTTCTGCCTCTCCTAGTTGTCTTGGGGCCAGGCCAGTGCTCTTGGGCTTCCAGGGACTCCGTTTTCAGAGGTGTCAAGCAGCACTTTTGCCTGTGAGCCCTGTGGCATTCCCATCAGGCCCAGACCAGGGAGGGTTGTTTTCTATTCTGGTGAATTGTTGTAATTTAAGTGATTGTTTTAATAAAACTGAGCTGCAATAGTTTGTCACTGTTTTTTTATTTTTGTTTTGTTTTTTTTTTTTCCTTTGCTGTTCTTCCAGTCATTGAGGTGGCAAAATAGGGGTGAGGTGGTGGGAGCCTCTCTTTGGTTTTATGAGGAAGAGCCCCCTGCTCCCCACCCCCTGCCCTGACTTCACCTCTGGCCCCTGTCATTGATGGTGAGAGGGCTGCCTCTAGCATGCTGGTGACAGCCTTGAGAGCAAGTCCTGGGGCTCTCCCCCTTGCTGGGGGTCACACCAAAGTTGTGAAAGGGGTCTCTGTTTCCTCTTGATCCCTGAATCCAGTCCTGGGAACCAGGGTGCTGCGCTAGCTGAGCTGTCCAGTCACTTCAGTTTCTAGGAGTCTGGAGAGAGTATGGGGCAGACAGGGGCTGTCTGCAGAGCAAATGCGGCTCCCTTCTCACAGAAGCACATTTGCGCTGGGAACTGGGAGCCACCCCTGCAGAGCACATGGGGTTTTGTGTTGTGATCTTTTTAAATCAATGAATGTCCTTTATTAAGACCAAAATTATGACAGGATAATTCTCCCAAACCACTAGCCTAAAATTAGTCAGGTGACACAATGTGGCTATGAGGACTAATAAGGGATTATCTGTGAGAACATACTTCAGCTTTCCATTATACAAGTTAATGAGGAAAATGGCATCAAAATATAGTCTGTGGGGGCTGGAGACAGGTCTTAGCGGGTAAGGCATGTGCAGCCTAAGGACCCAGGTTCAATTTCCCCAGTACCCACGTAAGCCAGATGCACAAGGTGGTGCATGTGTCTGAAGTTCATTTTCAGTGACTGGAGGCCCTAGCACACCCATTCTCTCTCTCTCTGCCTCTTGCTCTTTCTCAAATAAATAAATAAATTTAATAAGCCATTTTAATATAGGAAGGACAGTCGTTCCATAAGGTTATGGCCTAATGACACTAGCTATTTTTGTGTAATACACCAGTGGGATCACCTAACGATGCGTCTCTCAGAATGTGCCCCCATCATTGAGTTATATGTGACTATATAAAATTTTTTTCCCAGTATTTGTGTTAAATAGTACTACCTTTGTATGTTTTGGAATGATGATGTAAAATTACGGACTTGTAAAAGTTTTAGCAATATTTTGTTACCTTTGAATATATAGAGCTAGTAACTGATTAGATTGCTATGTTTAGCAAATAGTAGCCTGATTTCCTGTACAGTCAAACCAGAGAAAGCATTTTGTACATACAGATCATTTAAAGCTGTCCAGGTAGTACCTAACCTTAAAAAAAAAAAAAAAAAAACAGAAGGCACTCACCAAGATTCCAAGGTCTCCATTAAGCAAAGTTGGAACTAACAATATTATAGCCTGGTGGTTTTGTTTTTGAGACATTATGTTGCCCAGACTGACCTCAAACTCAATGTCCTCCTGCCTCAGTCTCCCAAGTGCTGGGCGGACAAGCCTGTACAAACCTCTGCCTGGTGCCTTTAGGATGGTCACCAAGATGAACTGCGTTCTCTGCTAGTGTTGCAAGTTGATTCTGCCCATGCTGTCAGAACCAAGTGACTGCTGGACCTCAGTGCAGCCCGATCCTGTGGGATCTGAGTTGCTCATTCTGGCCTCCCTGCCAGTGCCTCCTCCTCTGCCTTGGGCCACACTTGAGTGGGGAGTACCTGGCAGCTGCTCCCCAGGGCTGTGTGCCCCAGAAGCCGTCATGTGTAGGATCAGATAAGGCGCCACCTACGTATAACGAAGAGCTGGCAGCCCAAGTCTCTGGGAGAAAGGTACTGGGGAGAAAATTGCCACAACTATGTCTAATCCAATCTCTTGCTGTCTGGGGTAGAGAAAAACGTTGAGCCAGCTGCACCTTCCTGTCTCCCTGCACACAGCCCAGGCATCCTCTCCTCCAGTGAGAAAGGCCAAGGGCTCTCCTCTTACCCCTCCCTGCCCAGGGAGCCTTCCTGGCAGCCTGTCATTACTGCATTACTGCAGGATCCTGTGGGCCGGCCCCGCAGTCCCAGCCCTGTAGAGAGAACGACCGACCACTGCAGCTCCTGCAAATTATAGGGTTGCTTATCAACACAGCAAGGTCTCTTCCTGTCTCAGAGAGGACCCCCGCATGCGCACACACCAGGTCCTCTGCTTTCCACTTGATGCTCATTTCTTACTGGAGTAGTGGCCTCAATAGCACCTGGCATGTTACCTTTGAGTGAAAATCAAAACATCTGAGAACTCCATGGGAGCCAAACTGAGCTGCTGAGCCACACTGCTTCCAGCCAGTCTGGGCCAAACTGAAGGACACCGCCCCATGCCTCTCCTGGGGCCAAGCCCTTTGTCCCATCTGTAAAGGTGGTTGACAGTGATATCTGCCTGCCTCGGGAATCCATGGGGAATGGAAACAGGAGTACTCCAGTTTCTCAGAAAGAGGAAGGGGATGGGTATGGAGAACTCTATCACACTGTTGGCAAGTAACAAGCAGGGGGTGAAGAAACAGAATTTTTGTTGTGTTCTGTTTTATCTTTTTTGAGGTAGGGTCTCACTCGCTCTAACCCAGGCTGACCTGGAATTCACTATGTAGTCTCAGGGTGGCCTCGAACTCACAGTGAACCTCCTACCTCTGCCTCCCGGGTGGTAGGATTAAAGGCATGCGCCACCATGCCTGGCTGAGAAACAGAATCTTTTTGTTGTTTTGTTTTTGTGTTTAGACAGGGTCTCACTATAGGCCATAGTGGCCTGGAATTTATACTGTAGCTCAAGATGCCTGAGATTATAGGTGGGTACCACCACCCTCAGCCAGAATCTTTTCTTTACCTGATATCAGCCACAGGTGAGCTGTGGATGAGGTCTCACTTGGTGGAGAGACTCAATTGTGGACAGCTCCCAATCCAACAAGCCTGGGTTCAAACTCCTGCTTGGCCATTTACCAACCAACCATTTGAGCCTAGGCAAGTTGTATCACCTCTGGGTACTATAGTTTCTTCACCTGTTAAGTGGAACTTTTAGAGGGGTTTATACAAATTGATGCCCAGAAAGCTCTTAAGCTTAGACGTCATGTCATCACCCTAGAGGGGTGGCCTTCTCTGAATGCTTCCTTTTGGTGTCTGTGTGGAGAGGGGGGGGTGGAGGGAGTGGCAGGAGGAATCAGGAAAGAGCCAGGGTGTGGAAGTTACCCTCCATTGCTGGTACAGAACGCCTGACCAGAAGCAGCTTATGGGAGGCTTTCAGTCTCTAGAAGTTTCTTTGTGGCATGGCAGAGCACAGGCTTGGCATCACATCTTGCCGCAGCAGCTGGGAGGTAGCAGCAAGAGTGAGTTTGCTCTGGCAACTGGGGGGCTTGGGCTGTAACACCCCAAGGCCTACCTCAAATGAGACACCTCCTCCAGCAAGGCTCCTTTCATTGCCTCCAGCTAGGATTGAGCACAGTGAGGTCCAGTCACAAACACCTGAGGCTTTGGAGGGTAGTTCACATTCAAATTAGCACATAGGGTGACACAAGCAGTCACGACTCAGAGGCACTAGCCCCCCCCCTTCCCCCACGTGGGCCCCATCCCACCTTGTGCACCTGGAGCTTAATGACCCTGCATGTGGCCTGTTTGTCCTCCATGTTTGCTCAGTGCCAGCCGCGGAGCCCAGGGGGTGATAGATCACCCTGGCCTGAGCTGCCCGGGAAGGATGTTCTTGTTGTGTCCCATTAATACTCCTTGCTCAGGTCAATAATTTACTGGAGGCTCAGGATGGGACAGGAGCTGGGTGGGCTGCTCTACAAACAGAGCTCTGCCCCCTGCTCATGGCACCTGGGTTGGAAAAACCCGCACCAGGGAGGCTCGGCAGTGACCTAATTTTCTCTTATCAGGCATAAGGAAGGAGTCCCCACGGAGCCTAGCCCATTTCCAATATAAATAATGTAATTCCCCTGCATGCCTGCTTGGGGGGGGGAAGGGGCAGCCTTTGATCTGAAGGAGTTAAGTCAGTAAACAAAAGCAAAGAAGGCTGTGGAGGTGTCTTGTCTTGTCCAGTACCTGCTGTGCCATTGACCCTGACCGAGAGGAGTTAAGTTCCAGCCAACTTGGGGACAGCTCAGCCTAGGTTTCTCCAAGTCTCTGCCGAGCCCAGGGGACTTCTTCCGGAACCTCTGGCACACACCTGTGGGACTACGCAGTCCCATGTGGTTTTCAGTGGAGGAACGCATAGCTTAGTCTTGGGGCCCCACACCGGAGAGGGGCTGCATGCTGGGAGGAGGACACCAGGGCTGCCAGAAGAGCTCGGTGAGTTTGCTGCAAAGGGTCCTCAGTTCTCTGCTTCAGCCACGTGGCCTTGGCTAACTCCTTTCCACTAGGCTGCTGTGCTTTGGCTGTAGAAGGTCAAGTTTATACAAGAAGCCTTGTGAAGCCCCTTAAATTCCAACTCCACAGGCTAGTCCCCACAGACTGCCAAACAGGTGTCACCCTTTGTAGGAAAGATGACTGACCTAGGACCCTGCAGGGGTGGTCCACAGAGTGAGCTAGACTAGACCTAGCCAGCCCGGACCTGTGTTAGGATTCCCCCAGCTTGCCCCGTTCTTTCTCCTGGCACAAATTGAGCAAGGACCCCGTGGTGCCAGCCCTTAGATCAATGGGAAAGGCCCCTGAGCAGAAGGCTTAGCACAGCTTTCCTGCTGCCACCCGGGACCACACCCCATCCCTCTTCCACCCACTCCTCCCAGCTCCCAGCCTGAGGTCCCCAGTGTCCCGAGGCTGAATCTATTAAGTTCTTCATATTAACCAGCAAAGGGGGAAACAATCTTCTTTCATCTTAAGCGAGTGAATTTGCATCAACACCCGGGGAGCTCTGTTTGCCTTGAGAAAGCGCATTGCTATTCTGGGCTGCACACACCAGTACAGAGTTAGTCTAGTCGTGGCAGCCTTCTATTCTTTTATTAATACGGATTTTTCTCTCCTCCCCCCGCACCCCCCCGCCCTCATTTCCCGTGGAAGGGGGAAGAGTGGCTGGGGATGCCAGGGCTCCCCGTTCCACGTAGGAAGGTCCCCTGGATGCCAAGGAGGAGGAGCAGGGAGCAGCTCCCAGATGGAGCAGGTGTTCTAAGGAAGCCCGGCTGAGAGCTGCCTCGTGCCTCTGAGCTCACCAGGACTCCCCTGGCTGCTGGAATTCTTCAGGCTCCACTGTGGCTCGTCCAAACTTAGCATGGGCGTCCAGTGCATTGAGGAACAAACTGGGAAGAGGAGCTTTTGTCAGGAGGTGGAAACTGGCAGTCTCTGGGCTGAGCCACCAGTCAGGTCCCCAAGAGGAAGTCGCAGCTTTCTGAAGGGCCCGACTCTGGCTGTCACATGTTCAGCCCCGAGGGTACTGTTTCCCCGAGAGACCCTTGAGCAATAGTTAGGAACAGCTCCTTCGTGACTTAGGCCCAGGAAATATTGGGTCCGCGGTAGGTGTGGATCGGGCAGACCTTGCTTGCAAATCTGGGGGTTTGGGTTCTAGAAGAGAAAAGAGGGAACAGTCACCCCTTGGCCTCCTCCACGATTGGCTGCCTTGTGTCTCCAAGTCATCCAGGAGCATCTTGCCCCTTCAGCTCCCCTGGCCATGATCCAAAACTACCTCCACCTGCCTCTGAGCCTGAGGGGGTGAGGGATGAATCCACAAGGACTATAGGCGGATGAGGTGATCAGAATTAGGGGCTTAGCTTCTCAGCCCCCTCCCAGTAACAGAGCCAGTTCCAAACCTACCACAGGGTTATCTTGGGGTTACATGAGATCACACAGTCTGGGTTCTGAGCCAGCGCCTGCCGCAGTGAGAGTTTATTAAACAAGGCCCGCCGCTGGGTGGTTATAGCTATGCGCTATTTGCTTGTCCTGGACCAGTTATCAAAGGAAACAGCTTGGGGTGGGGAGGGCTCTACAAGCACTCTACTCCTCACTTATGGACCGAGGGCAGCTGAGGCCTCTGGAAACCCCACAGGTGAAAAAAAGGGGGGCAACTGTGATTGGCTGGGGAGGGCGGGCAGCCTGCCAGCCCTGGAGTTCCCACTGTTGTGGCTTCAGAGCAGGATTGGGACTGGTGATTGCAAGTGTGCCCAAGTCGGTGACATACATGCATAGTTGGTGACATGCAGCCATTCTGGAATGTGGGCGGGGAAGTCCACAGGGTCTGGAGACCCTGGCCTGGCATCAGCATTCCATGGGTATTCCCAGTCCCTCCAGCTGCCTGCCCGTCCCCACCCACAACTGGCCCATTGCCAGGTGCCTCTGCTGCTCTCCAGTGACATTTACCAGCTGAGAAGTGGCCGCCGAGACGTGAAATCAGTGTGGCTTGGGGCTAGCTCACTTCATTAGCGTCTCTCTGCTCCACTGGCTGGACCAACACAACTCCTCCTCAGCCCCCCAGCTCTCTAGGCCCACCCAGCCCACCAAACAACTGGTTCAGGAAAGCAGACCCCAGGGACCCTTTTTTTCTACCCCAGCACAGGATCCTGTGTTCACGAGGTCAGGACCACAGTGTCTCCCAAACATCTTGCTCTGGTCAGACCTAGAAAAGAAGAGAGTAGGGGCTGGAGAGATGGCTCAGCAGTTAAAGGTCCAGGTTCAATTCCCCAGTAGCCATGCAAAGCAAGATGCACAAAGTGGCACATGTGGCTGGAGTTTGCTTACACTGGCAAGAGGCCCTGGTGCATCCATGCTACTCTTGCTCTCTGTCCAAATAGATACATAAATATATATTTTTAAAAATATTAAGCCGGGTATGGTGGTGCATGCCTTTAGTCCCAGCACTCAGGAGGCAGAGGTAGGAGGATTGCTGGGAGTTCGAGGCCACGCTGAGACTACATAGTGAATTCCAGGTCAGCCTGGGCTAGTGTGAGACCCTACCTCAAAAAAAACAAAACAAACAAACAAAAAGATTAGAGTAATGGTGACAACAGTGGCCTGTATTGGCCTTTTTTTTTTTTTTTTTTGAGACAAGTCGCATATAGCCCAGGCTAACCTTGAATTTCACTACATAACTGGGAATGACTGAACTTCTTATCCTCCTGTTTCCGCCTCCCAAGTGCTGGGATTACAGGCACCACCACCATCACACCTGCTGGCATTCTTCGTTTGCGACAGAATCTAATGTATCCCAGGCTAGTCTGGAACTCTGTGTAGCTGAGGATGACCTTGAACTCCTGATCCTCCTGCCTCCACCTTTTCAGTGCTGGGATTACAGGCATGTGCCATGCTCAGCTAACCTCAGCATTCTTTTTTTTTTTTTTAAGATTTATTTTAATTTGAGAGAGAATGAGCATGCCAGGGCCTTCAGCCACTGTAAATGAACTCCAAACGAATGGGCCAGCTTGTGCAGCTAGCTTACATGGTCCTGAAGAATGGAACTTGGGTCCTTTGGTTTCATAGGCAAATGCCTTAACCACTAAGCCATCTCTCCAGCCTCCTCCCCCACTTTTTTTTGAAGCAGGGTCTCTAGCACAGGCTGACCTGGAGTCTCAGGGTGGCCTCGAACTCATGGCGATCCTCCTACCTCTGCCCCCCTAGGTGCTGGGATTAAAGACGTGCACCACCACACCCAGCTCCAGCCCCTTTTTTTCTTTCTTTCTTTTTTGGCTTTTCAAGGTAGAGTCTCACTTTAGCCCAGGCTGACCTGGAATTCACTATGTAGTCTCAGGGTGGCCTTGAACTGATGGTGATCCTCCTACCTCTGCCTCCACAGTGTTGGGATTAAAGGCGTGTGCCACCACACCTGGTTCAGCTCAACATACTTGATTGGTCTTTAACCTCACAGTAGTCCCAAGAGGAGAGCTCTCCATCACTGTACACACCACTGAATGGCAGTGGCTCCTGCTTACCATGAGAGGCCCCTACAATAGCCCTGTGACATTATGCTCATTTGTGACAGAGTAGGAAACTGAGGCTAGGGTCCATGTGTCTTCTTGCAGCTGGAATTTGAAGTCTCCCTTAACCCCCCCCCCCAAGGCCAGGACTCATTGTGCAGCTTAGCCTCTGAGGAAAACCCCTGCAGCCCCAAGGACTAAAGTCCTTTCCCTTAGTCACCCCAATGTGGCCAATGACTCTGAGGGGCTCAGAGAGGGGTTAACTCCAGGCTGGCTTGGACTAACCAGGGAAGAATTCGATTCTGGGGGGATATAGTTCTAGGTCTGGCCTTCCTCCTACAGCAGGAGGATCCTGAACATGTGTAATGTAGGGAGAAAAGAACCCAAGTTGGGGGGGGTGGGCTAATGCTGCTTCCCCTCCCCTAGCTGCAGGACCCCAAAGCAGGTCACTTGTCCCCTTTGTGCTCTAGTTCGCTCAGCTGAAAAACAGGGTCACTGACGTCTGCTGTGGATGAGTAAATGAAACGATGCCCAGAAGTGCATTTATGGTGCCTGGCCCTGAGCGATGCCCATAAGTGCCACAGATTCTGTGTCACTGAAGGGTTGACATCCCGTAACACTCTCCCTTAACTGGCAGGCCCACGCTAGATACAGAACTCAGAGCAATCCACCTGTAACTGCCCAAGTGCTCCGCTAGCCTAAGCCTGCTTTCCTTGCTCCTGCCACTCTGACCAGCACAGGGCCTGGCATGGCACATGGGTATGTGTGATACAACTGGCTAAGTAAATGAATGAATCCCTGTGGTGGAATGATGATCTCAATGTCAGAGGGTCTCGGCTCTCTCCCTGGACAATGCAGGGGTAAGAATGGCTCAGAAAGGGCTTCATATGTATATGTTTTTTTTTTTTTTTTTTTTTTTTTCCGAGGTAGGGTCTCTCACTCTGGTCCAGGCTGACCTGTAATTAACTGTGTAGTCTCAGGGTGGCCTCGAACTCATGGTGATCCTCCTACCTCTGCCTCCCAAGTGCTGGGATTAAAGATGTGCGCCACCATGCCCGGCTACTAAAAAAAAAATTTTTTTTTTTAATTTCAGAGAGCAAGAGAGACAAAGAGAGAGAGAGACAATTGGTACACCAGGGCCTCAGCCACTGCAATAGAACTCCAGACACTTGTGCCACCTAGTGGGCATTTGCTACCTTGCGCTTGCCTCACCTTTGTGTGAATGGCTAATGTGGGATCTGGAGAGTCGAACATGGGTCCTTAGGCTTTGCAGGCAAGCGCCTTAAATGCTAAGTCATCTCTCCAGTCCTGAAAATTATTTTTATTTGTTTATTTGCAAGCATAGAGAGATAGAGAGACATGATACAGAGAGAATAGGCATGCCAGGGCCTTCAGCTACTGCAAATGAACTCCAGAGACATGTACCACTTTGAGCATCTGGTTTTACATGGGTACTGGGGAATCAAACCCTGATCATTAGGCTGTGCAGGCAAACACCTTAACTGCTGAGCCATCTCTCCAGCCCAAGACTGCTTCTTAGAATCAAAAGGCTGAGGAAAAGGAGGAAGAGGGAGGTGGTGATTTCCAAGTAAATGGGTATGGGGGCTGGAGGAAGGCAGTCAACAGTGCATGATGTCCCCTCAGACTAGCTGGTGAGCTGCGGTTCACCCAGGGCCTGATCACTCAGCCACCCCCCTTCAGCCCCTCTGGCAAGAGAAGCATCGAAATCTCCTCCTCCTGGTGGCCCAGGCCATTAACCTTGGTTGTATCTACTGAACCTGCTATTAGAAACCACCTCTTCCTGACACCTGAAGAGAAACTGAGGCCAGTTGGGCGGTGGGGGGCGGGGGGTCTGAGTGACCTACATGCAGGTACTGTGCCTGTCTCTGTGATTCCTCTTCCCAGTGAAGAAGTACTCTTGTGTCCCCATGTCACAGAGAAAAATGCCTCCCAGAGCTCAGAAACTTCCCCCAGCATGAAACAACTGTCATTCAAAAATTGGGCCAGGCAGGTGTGGTGGCACATGCCTTTAACGCAGCAGAGGTAGGAGTATCGACGTGAGTTCGAGGCCACCCTGAGACTACAAAGTGAATTCCAGGTCAGCCTGGGCTAGTGCAAGACCCTACCTCAAAAAACCAAAGGGTGGGGGGAGTTGGTGGGTCTGGCCCCAGAGCCTGTACTTTTAACCTCTACCACCCACTTCAGACCTCAGTTTCCCCTTTGTACCACCGAGCCGCCCTGAGGAGCCTGCTGTGCTGCCTGCTGCCTGCTTGCCTCCTCCAAGTGTCCCTGAGAGTGTGATGGATGAGGATCTTCTGGGGGCAGGGTGGGCACGCCCACACGCCTGCTGCCCACCATGGGGTGATAGATCTCCTCCTCCTGTCCCTTCCCCCAGGGGCTCTGTCTGGACAGGCACAGCGGTAGGCTGATGGATGGGCCGCCCGCTGGGCCACCATCCCCTGCCTGCGCTGCCCGCACATCCACAGCGCTGTGGCCATTCATACAGTCACTCGACGCACCGCAGCGCGGGCCGGTGTGCCGACACACACACAGCCGTGAGCAAAACGGGGGTAGCACACCAGCTGTCACCCTCCAGTGTGTGACCATGACGGCCATGAGGCAAACCGAGGATGAGCGTGAGAGCCAGAGAACCCCTCTGAGCAGACTTAATTAAGGGACTAGAGTGATGGGTTTGTGTCACACTGATGAGCAGCTCTTACAAAGTCCCCGAAGTAAGACAGGTGGACGACTGTGGCAAATGCAGGATGGTAACACAGAGATAGATGGGGCTGGGGCCAAGGGAGGATGGGTCAGATGACAGCTAGCAGTGGCCAGTGCTAACCTCTGGGAGGGTGGTGGTGGCCAGCTGTTTTAGAGATGAAAAAAAAAAAAAAAAAGCAGGCTTGGAGATGGGGAAGAACTTGAGAACTTGCCCAAGGTCACACAGGAGGGAGGGAGGGGCGGAGTTGGGTTGGAAGCAATATTCCAAGCTCGTGGTTCCTGAGAGCCCCAGCCTCCTCTACCTCAGCCTGGACAGCCCCCAGTAGCCCCACCACCTCCTCACTTGTGGAGGCAGCTGTCCCCCTTCGCACTGCCACGGGCAGAAGCCAGGCAAGAAATATCGCATCATTAAAATGACAAATCCCTTCACTAAGTGAACTGGAAGGCCTGCCGCCCTGCCTCCGATTCCTCTAGCTCCCCTCTTCCCAACCCTCCCCCCCCGCCCCGCCCCAGCCTCATCTCCTCTCCCAGACCTCAGGCCAACAGGAGAGCCATGTGGTGTGCAGGACCATCACCTTGTCCCTGGGGTGACCTTGGGTCCCTTACCTTGATTCGTGGAAGGACTCCAGTGCTTAAGGCTGGATCAGCTCTTCCCAGAGGGACCTAGGAAGAATGGAGGGGAGGGGCTCCATTCTAAGATGACGAAACTGAGGTTTGGAGAGGGCAACTCTCCAAGCAAGGTGCCCCTCTACAAAAGAGCTGCCAGCTGGTCTCAAGCGACAACCTTGCCCAACTCAATCCTGCAGTAGGGCCTGTTCAGAGGGCCAACACTGGGTGGGATAGATTTTAGCCTGAGTATCACCTTGTGACGAAGGCCTGGCAAGATTCACTGCCCTAGATGGCCAGGCAGGATCCTAGTAACCTGGGGCCGGCCACTGCCCTCAGTTTACCCATATGATTATAGGAGCTCTCACTTTTCATCTTGACCGGGGCTGATTGAACAGACCCTAATGCATTTTGAGTGTGCAGTTACACCCATGCATGCATGTACAAGCATGATGCACCCAGATGCATACGGTACATGAATACTAACCTCTGGTGCGTGTGTCCACCTGTGTCTGCACCTGTTCTGCCCAGGGCCAGGTTCTCAAATATCAGAAACCTGGGTGCACACCCCCCTCAGTACTCAGTGACCACAAGTACATGCGTGCACACACTCCCAGCCACCAACTCCTGTCTGCTCTGTGACAGGCCACTTGGATCAGTCTGTGTCACATGCCCACAGCCACTGGAGGTCCCACGTGGGGTCCAGGATCCTTTCAGAAGCAAGACAGGGGAGCAGATGGCAGGAGGTGTTGCACAGTTCCCAAAATGACCCCCCCCAAAAAAAAAAATCTCCATCTCTCTCCAGGCACTGCCTGCAAGGACACACTGTCCGCCCTCCCTGCGTCCTGGTCTCCTTGGAGGCAGACAATGCCCACGGAGGTGTCTGGCGTGTCCTGACTCAGCCCCGGGCAGCTGCGCCAGCCCCCAGGCCCCTTCCCTGTGCCCAGCATTGCCCTAATTGTCCTTTGTCCCTGCTGAGATCAGAGGCAGCTGGCACTTGCCATCCTCCAGGGGCCACGGAGGGGAGTGGGCCCCTCTTAGGACCCACTGTGACAGGTTTCCCAAGGTCTGCCCCTGACTTTGGCAAATCCATCTCATAAGATCTCAGTTTTTCTGTCTGGAAGATGGGAGGGAGGGTAAATCTTGATTGTCCCACAGACCAAAAGATGGAAGGAGTGTGGGGGTCAGGTGGAGAGGTACCAAGACGAGGAAGGAGGGATTTATGGACAGGCCAGGATTACAGCGAGCCTGAGCCTGAGCAGTTTCTAGGTGAACATTCCGTGCTGCCTCCCACTAGATGCTTCTTGACCATTTCATAGATGAAGAAACAGAGGTCAAGGACCCTTCCCCCCTCACTCCCTGAACTGCCCCGCCCCAAAGACCAGAGCGTAGGTAGGCACCATGCCTAAGACAATTCCTGCCTCCCCATCTTGCCCTGGGTCAGGGAGGTGACTTTCCGGGAACAGCTTTCTCCAGAGCCAGGCACCTCCCCCCACCGCTTGCAACACCTGGCTCTGAGCCTGCCCCCAGCACTGCCCATCCATCTGCTGTCACTTCCTGGCAGGGCCAGTGGGCCGTACATCACCTGTCCATGCTGAGGCAGCTGGGGCCAAGGCGAGTGGGCAGCATGTTGCTGGGCTCAGTACCACCCACCTCTGTGCTCATGATTCCTGCCTGCAACCCAGAGTCGGGTCCCAGCAAAGGAGGGGGCTTCTTGGGATCCCCAAGCCCACCCCAGAGGTAGCTGCTTCTTATAGAAGAAGCTTGAAGAAGGCAGGTGGAAGCGACAGGGTGACCTGGCTGAAGGGGACTGAGACAATGGCTCTGCAGCACTTGACAGGAGGACAGTCCCCACTCCCCACCTCCCCAAGTCATTTGCAGATATAGGTTGCTGCTGGGGCGCCATCTCTTGCTGCGCTGCTTCTAGGGGGCGGGGGGTGCAAGCTTGGTCAACCAGAAGGGAAAGGGCCCTAGGTGGGAGTGTCCATCCCAGCCAAGGCTGGTGACCTTCCTCATCCTACACCCACCCGCCCCAACCCCACCTCCAGGGATGCTTCTCCACGCAGCCAGCCTCCAGTTCTCCACTCATTCCGCAATCACGTTGGGTGCCACGACACGAGACACAACAGAATCCAGTGAACAAAATCCAGACCAGACAAGAAAGGTTAAGTCAGCCCTGGGTCACACTGATAAACACAAGGATGATAAAACAGGCTGGGGAGAAGAGGCATTGTTTATTTATTTGCTTGGTTTAAAACTAGGGTGACCAGAAAAGGCCCATTAGAAAGGTGACTTTTGGCCAGGTGTGGTGGCGCACACCTTCAATCCCAGCACTTACTCGGGAGGCAGAGGTAGGAAGATTGCTGTGAGTTTGAAGCCACCCTGAGACAACAGTGAATTCCAGGTAGGCCTGAGCTAGAGTGAGACCCTACCTCGGAAAACAACAACAACAACAACAAAGCCACTTCTGGGCTAGGCTGGAGAGATGGATTAGTGGTTAAGCGCTTGCCTGTGAAGCCCAAGAACCTCCATTTGAGGCTCAATTCCCCAGGACCCACCTAAGCCAGATGCACAAGGGGCGAATTGGTCTGGAGTTCCTTTGCAGTAGCTGGAGGCCCCAGCACGCCCATTCTCTATCTATCTGCCTCTTTCTCTCTCTCTCTCTCTCTCTCTGCCTGTCGCTCTCAAATAAATAAATAAATAAATAAAAATAAACAAAAAAAATTTTTAAAGCCACTTCCCCCCCAAAAAAAAATAAATAAGAAAAGAGGGCTGGAGAAATGGCTTGGCGGTTAAGGCGCTTGCCTGCAAAACCTAAGGACCCAGTTTAACTACCCAGGACCCATGTAAGCCAGATGTACAAGGTGGTGCACGCGTCTGGAATTTGTTTGCAGTGGCTGGAGGCCCTGGAGTGCCCATTCTGTCTCTCTCTCTCCCTCTTTCTACCTCTCTCAAATAAATAACTTTTTTTAAAAAGTTTATATATATATACACACACACACACACACAAATTAAAAAAAAGAAAGGTGGCTTTTGAATAAAGACTTGACAGTAAGTGCAGGGCCCTGGGACAGGAGGGTACCTGGCACTCTGCCATGAACAGGTGAGGCAGCTGGAGCAGTGGGACGCAAGGTGAGGGTGGAAAGACAAGGAAAGAGGCATTGTGGGTCCCTGGGAAGACTTGCCTCTTCTTTGGAATAAAGTCGGTACTATTGGACAGCTGGGAGGAAGCCAATCCAAACTATAGAGGAGGATGGTGGGCTAGGAGACCCCATAGGAGATACTAGAGGGCCAGTAGGAGAGGAGGTGGCCAGGCATGTGATAGAGGCCCACTGTTCCTACTCTATCTGTCCATCTTCCTTCTCTTCTCTCTCTCTTTTTTGTTTTTTCGAGGTAGGGTCTCCCTCTAGCTCAGGCTGACCTGGAATTCACTATGTAGTCTCAGGGTGGCCTTGAACTCATGGCGATCCTCCTACCTCTGCTTCCAAGTGCTGGGATTAAAGTGTGCACCACCACGCTTGGCACCTTTTATCTTTCTTCCATCAGTTAATCCAGCAAGTATTTATTGAAAGAACCAGGTACTGTGTTTGTCTTTTGTGAGCTCAATCCAAAAGATGTTCTGTCCTGCCCACCTCCCCCAAGACACCTCACAATGTCTGCTCCATGTGGTTGGGACGGGAGCCAAGTCCCCAGAGTCCTCCTGTATCCTGGAAGGTCGGCCCACGTGGGTGTGCAATGGCTGCAATGTTCGTGAGAACCCCCCACATGTTGGTGTGTCCAGGGCTAGCAAGCATGTGCCTCACATGTGTGGATGACTTTAGTCGTGGAACACGCACAAAGGTGGCCCCTCCCCTGCCGGGCCTCAATGGCCCCATGTGAGAAATGACAGAGGGGCCAGCAGGAGTCCTTCCTATTCTGAGGCTCCACTGACTGAGCGGTACAGGTTCTCTTCGTGTTCTAAAATGAAGACAGCTGGGCACTGGGGATGTAGCTCCGAGATGGAGCCCTTGTCTAGCAAGTGCAAGTCCCTGGGTGGCTTCCCCAGCACTGCACTAAATGAAGAATAAAAGGCCGGGCATGGTGGCACATGCCTTTAATCCCAGCACTCGGGAGGCAGAGGTAGGAGGATTGCTGCGAGTTCGAGGCCAGCCTGAGACTACAGAGTGAATTCCAGGTCAGCCTGCGCTACAGGGAGAACCTATCTCAAAAAACCAAAATAAAATAAATAGTAAAGTGAAAAGGGGCTAAGGAGACAGCTCGGTTCGTAAAATGCTTGCCTCACAAGCATGAGGACCTGAATTTAATCCTCAGAATTCCCATTTAAAAATGCCAGTAAGGAGTGGTGGTGCATGCCTTTAATCCCAGCACTCAGGAGGCAGAGGTAGGAGGATTTCCATGAGTTCGAGGCCACCCTGAGACTACATAGTAACTTCCAGGTCAGCCTGGGCCAGAACAAGACCCTACCTCTATAAACAAAAAAAGAAAGAAAAAAAAAGCCCTTTTGTAGTTACCAAGAGTTGTAGGGGCACCACTGAGAGGGCACAGGGCTGTGGTGTCACCTGTGCAGGCAGAGACATGAGACAATGTGTGAAGTGAGCCATGGGCCAGGCTGTGGAGCCGTGTGAGCTCAGGGGACACGAGGAAGGTCTGGGTTTGGGGGGAGGGGGGCATCTCTGCCCCTACACCACTGAGCTATATGTTGTACAGTCACCTTGAATAATACTTTCCAAGATCCCTCCCGGGACCCGGATTTAGGAAGGGTGGCATGATTGTCACGGCCAGGCCACTTCTCTCAGCTACCCAGGGCCGTAGTGTGGAAGGTGAGCAGAACAGAAGTCTTGCCAATGACTCAACCCAGCCTGGAAGAGGGTACTGCCTGCTGCTCCCTGCCCCTGGCCCCACATGCCCCCCCAGTTCACCCTGGCCCCCCACAGCTTCTCTAATTACACAGCCATAAAGCACAAATTTCTAACGATCCAATTAGTAACGCCATTACTGCTCTGTCCAGGATTAAAATTACCAATTAAACTGCTGTCGATTTTATCATCACTTAGGCTCAACATGACGGGGCACTGCAAGCCATGAGGCCTGTTGTCGAACCCATGAGCCAGGGACTGCCCAGGGACGGAGCGCCATCTCAGAGGAAGTCTGTCCACCCGCCACCTCTAAGGCCTCCACCTAGCCCCGTGCCCCAATATCAAAGACTCTGAAGGATTATAGCCCAGTGTTCCACAGAACTGGTGGCAGCCAGGGCTGAGGGTCTCCATCTGTACCTCTCCCTCACTCCCCGCAGACAAAATCCTTCGCTTCTATGTCCCGATGTCGATGTCAGGTCAATCTCAGTCCCAGGGTCCTGGAGCGGAAGTCCCGGTGCTCATTTCAGAGGCTGGCCCCACTGTCTGCCTCCCCGAACCCCCCTTGCTCTCTTTCTGCCCATACCATTCTCTGCCCACAGGCTCAAAGAGCCACAGATGTCCCCCAGTCTAAAGGGAAGTTGTCACTCGTGAGTGGCCACACCTTAGCATTGTCTCTTTCCCAGGAGAAACAAGTGTCGCAAAGCATGAGAGAGCTTTGAACACAGAGGCGGAATCCAGGGTCCAGCACACGCTGGTCACTGCCTTTGGGGCTCAGCCTCCTATCTTTGGTGGCATCCAGATAGGATTCTCCAGCCGGGCGTGGTGGCGCACGCCTTTCATCCCAGCACTCGGGAGACAGAGGTAGGAGGATCGTCGTGAGTTGGAGACCACCCTGAGACTTCATAGTGAATTCCAGGTCAGCCTGGGCAAGAGCGAGACCCTATCTTGAAAATACCAAACCAAACCAAAACAAAACAACACAAAAACAAAACAAGCTGGGTGTGGTGGCACATGCCTTTAATCCCAACACTCGGGAAGCAGAGGTAGGAGGATCGCCATGAGTTCAAGGCCACCCTGAGACTACATAGTGAATTCCAGTTCAGCCTGAGCTAGAGTGAGACCCTACCTTGAAATAGGATGCTCCAGACACATGGTGACAAGTCCTCCCGAGGTCCCTGGCATCAACAGATGCCATTGAGACATGTGTGCTGTTCTAGACCCCAGGCTCAGTTCCTCCAGATCTTACTGTATGCTCTCCCTGAGAAACAGGTGTCCTCGTTCCCTGGGAAGGGGATCCCAAACTCTCAGAGGCCCCACGGCTTGCTCCAAAAGCTCTACTGCGTCCACACCGGGAGCAGGTTGCGCTGCGTGAGGGCACAGATGCCACCTCACAGGTCTTCACGTCTCAGCACACTTGCCCAGTGTCACCCAGACATCTGGCAGAAGACCGCAGGGTCCCAGGCTTGCCCCGGCCAGGAGAGGTGGCTTCCCCTGTCCACTGCCCCGGGCTATGATGCCTGAACTGACCGGTGATGGGGGGGGGGTCTTCTGGAGGAGAGTGACCACCTCAGGAAGTTGCTGAGCATTTCATCAGAGGTAATAGACTGAGGCAGGGATCTGAGAGGCCAGAGCAATGAGGAGCTGCCTCGTGCCTCGCCTCCCGCCAGCTGCCACAGCTGTCACTCCGGATGTGGGCTTGGAGCAAGTGCCAGGCCAGCAGTATCATGGCACCTCTCCCCACTGTGTGAGGTCCTGGTTACTCCCACCTCATAGAGGAAAAGACTGAGGCCTGGGGGTTGTGAGGTGGAGGCACCAGGGGCAGGACAGGGGCCTCTGCTGCTGTTTTCTTTAAATACTTTACTTATCTGCAAGGAGAGAGTGGAAGAGAGAGAGAGAGAGAGAGAGAATGGGCACACCAGAGCCTCTAGCCACTGAAATGAACTCCAGATACACGTGCCACTTTGTGCATCAGGCTTTAGGTAGGTACTAGGGAATTGAACCCAGGCCCTTAGGCTTTGAAGGCAAGCACATTAACCACTGAGCAATCTGCTCTTTGGCCCTTTTTTTTTTTTTTTCAGCATAGGGTATCACTCTAGCCCAGGCTGTCCTGGAATTCACTGTATAGTCTCAGGGTGGCCTCGAACCCACCATGGCCAGTTTCCCCCTTTGTTTTCAGGCAAGGACATTTCCAAACTCCCCTAGCTCTGCCAAGCCTGTTTCCCCCACTGACCCCCTTTCTCTGGTGCATTTGTTCTAACCCTAGCTGCCTCCTGGAGGCTCTCACAGAGATTTTAAAGTTTGCCCTAACCCAGTCTGGTGTAGCATTAGTAGAGTCTCTTGGGGAAAGAGGCTTCGCGCCCAAATGTGTGTCTGGTAAGTTAGGTTTCTACGGTGAGCTCGAGAACTATCCTCCTTCCAGAGACCACAGAGCAGCCAGGGGAGACCAGTCCTAGGCTCAGGGGATTCTGGGAGCCAGAGAGGAAGCAAAGGTTCAGAGTCAGGGACAGTGGCACCGGGTACCATTTTGCCTTTATCTCCTCAGTAGATCCTTGCAGAAGGCTGTGTGATGGCAGTGCCAGCCCATTTCACAAGACAGAAAACTGAGGCCAAGACAAGTGCCACTATCAAGGCACAGAGCTGGTGACAACCTATGGTGACATTTTACCACAATAGCCCTGGACTCTACCTCCAGGGCTCTTTTTCCATCACCAATTTGCTCCCCAAGAAGCAATAAACTTACGGGTCTGTCTCCTTCACCCCATTTTGCTCAGGTGAACTATTCCTGACCCTCTTGTCTGCACCCATCACCTTCAAAAGCTAGACCTCAGGGCTCAGAAGGGGTGGCCAGTTTAGGGCAGGGATCAAGCAGGCAGGGGCCCTAGGTTCCGGACTGCACCCTCTCCTGACCCAGCCTGCGTCTGCAAGTCTATAAATTCCATTATTCATCAAGTGACTGTGTGAGTTTGCCCGGACAATGAATATTTTATTCACCTCCAGACACTGTCCCCAGCGAGTTCTTGGAACAATATTGTTCTCTAGCCAAGGAGCAGAGGCCAGTGCCTATGCTGTCCCTAGACACCCCATTCCCACCACCTGTACATGCCCATCAACCTGCATCTTCTCTCCTGGCAGGCTCCTTGGCTCGAGCAGGTATGTGGTCAATGGTCCAGGCATGACCTTGAACTTGGTACTTACTCTCCCTCCACACTGACTTCTTTGTCTGGTCAAAGTGTTCACGGCGCATTGTCTGGGCAGAGTCTCCTACCTGCCGGGCGGGCCTGGGCTCCGCCAGGAGCTCTCCCTGGTGCTGAATGTGGGTGGCAAGAGGAGGCTGGCGTCAGAGGAGACGTCTAGGCAGGGGTGCTGGGAAGAGAGGAGAGGTGTCTAGAGGGGAGGACCTGAGAACTGTTCTGCCCTTCAGAGGAAGGGCTCTGCGCTCGGCAATCCTCTGTTTCTCTCCTTTTCTCTCCCTTCCACTTGGGGAAATTCCAACTTGCAGGTTTTAGCAGATCGTCTTCTCCCCACTCTCCAGCCCCCTTCAAGGTCCATGGACCCCTCTCAGGAAGGTCTGAGGCCCACACATCTCCCCGTGGGAACCCAGGGAGCACAGTGTAATGGCAGTACCACCTTCCCCAGATGGGGGAGCGACAGACATAATTCACACTGTGCAATCACACCATCTGCTCCCGCGATGTGCAGAGGAGGGAACGGGGCTGTCACGCTGCAGGGCGGGTGGGTGAGCGACCTTCGTTCATTCACTCTCCCATCCATTCATTGGATAGTTCAACCTTCTGAGCCCAGCCCAGCTCTGAGCCATGTATGAGTGACCTGGGGGACACATTCAGACCCTGCCCTCTAGAGCTAAGAGAGAACCTTGTATTTGTGAACCCCACCCCAGACTACCCAGGACTTGTCACAAGAGCCCCCACATTCCCTGTTCTAGACACTTGACATGCAAATCTTACTGTTCATTCTGCAGCTAGATGTGTTCCCATTTAACAGACAAGTAGGCTGAGACTCAAGACAGGTCACCAGTGAGCTCTGCCTTCTCCTTGCAGAGAGCTATGATTGCTCATTGTACCAAGTCTCCTATCCCATGTGCCCCATGTCCAAGAGACTTTTCAAGTCCTGCCTCCATGTCCCTCTGAAAGAGCTGTGCCCCCTAAATCCTCAGCAGACAGCAGAGCTGCACCTCAGCAACTTCTTCCAGCCCTGGGACTCGTTCTCTGTGAATAGCTAGCTCCTCACGTCCTGTTTTTGTTTTTTTTTTTTTTTTTTCCCCAAGGTAGGGTCTCCCTCTAGCCCAGGCTGACCTGGAATCTACTATGTAGCCTCAGGTTGGCCTCAAACTCTCAGCGATCCTCCTACCTGTGCCTCCCCAGGGTATGGGCCACCACACCCGGCCTAGCTCCTCACTTTCTAAGTGCTGGCTCAGCACACATGGTCTGGCACCCAGGGGGCTGCCCAGTGAAGCCTGGAGCCCAACTGAGGTTCCCAGAGGCAGCCAGGTTCCCGCAGAGCCTGGATGAGCAGAGAGAGGTCAGCATGTCCCAGAGCCTGGCCCCGGGGGAGCCTCCGCCTTGCCCTCCAGCCCCAGCTCTGCATCAGACAGCTTGATAGCGCAACTTGGTCCCCTGAGCGCCATCAGCAGGCACATCCTGGCCTGCGAACACTGGGGAGGCAAACAGGGGAGGGACCCAGCAGGTCACACACATAGCCCAGGTGTGTCCTACGTCCCCAACTAACAGAAGGGAGAGTGGATTTAGCTCATGGCATGAGGAAGCATGGTGCTGACAGCAGTCCGCTGGGTAGACAGCCAGCGTCATGGGCCGTGGCTTTGCAGTAGAGGAGGAAACAAGAACAGCCTGAGTCACTAGGAGATGGGGGCTAGACATGACCCAACAGTGGTGGTGGTGGGGGGGCAACAAGATGCTGAAAGTGTCACCAGCGAGTCCTGCCATTTTGGCCTGGTGGGAGCCTGCCCCACCTGTGACCTCTGGGGTCACAAAACCAGAAACGCCAACCCCTTGGGTACAAAACAAGGGCCAAGGTCAAGGCCCCTGTCACCATGGACGCCTGCACCTTCCCCCAGCACAGATTCACAAGGCCTGGTGATGCTGGCGGCACCCATTCGACCTGTGCTAGATTCCTTCAGAGACTACGTCAGCCTGTTCTTTTGAAAGTGCTCCGCCTGGGTGGCAAGGCCATCGGCTTGAAGGAATGAAATGGGAGCTGCCCCCTTCACCAGGCAAGCCCCGGCGCACCCCACAACAGCCTCGCAGGAGAGCTCGGGGTGGTGTGTTTCCAGCTCTCAGCAGGATCCGGCCCTCTCCCCCCTCGGCCCAATTGCAGACGAGCAAGCCGCTCACCCTCTCAATCAATCAATACTCGACACTCTAATTGTTATTAATTCATATTCCCATGGGCAGATTTTCTTGCTAATGGGAAACTCCCAAGAGACAAGAGACGCTGTCAGGCACCTTTCATGTTAAATCAAGTCATTTTCACCTCTGCCTGATAGGTGGCATTGCTACATTCACCTCATATATGGGGAAACTGAAGCGCTGGGAGGTTATGAGACACAGCTAAAGTCCCATGGTTAAAGGGGTGATAGATACAGGAGCCCCAGAGTCTGTCTGGGTCAAAGGCCGGTTCCTCCTCCTTCATGCCTCTGCTCCATAAGAAACCCCAATTGAGCGCCAAGCATTCGGCCCACTTGATGAGTGGTCAGACATCGAGCAGGTGGACAAGAGCTGCGGATCCGGATCCGAGGAGACAGCCAGTAGTAGAGTGGGGACAGAGATCCAGGTGACAGCTGGGGTCTTTGCTGCCTTCTCTACAGGTTTCAGCTGCTGCTAGGTGCTCCCTGCAGAGCAGTGCCCAAGTGCTGAGGCCCAGGCCCTCCCGGCTCTGCCCAGGGTGTCTGCGGTCCGTGTCTCTCACCGAGCCCCCTTCTCTCCAGGCCCCAAGACAAGGCTATGATTAATCAGCGACGAAAGCAGAAACAAGCAGAAAAAAAAATAAAATGTAATCAGCTTGAGAAGGGCAGGGCTGGGCAGGGCCGTGGCAATCAGCCTTCCTGCTGGGGCCTTTGGTTGATTGGACCCAAGGGGGCAGGGGGTGGTTTAGGAATAGGACCGAGGCCAGCTGAGACCAGCCCAGACGGGATGGTCACTATCCCCCTGCCCCCCCGTAACTGTAAGTGCTCATCTGGGACCATACGCGCACGCACGCCACTCCTCGCCCGAGGGCCCGCACACCTGTCTCCAGGCTTCAGCGTGGTTCCCCTGCCAGCTCACCAACCTTGGCACACACTTCAGACATTCACCCATCTGCATGTGAACTTGAAAACGCACGTACACAGACAGCCTCGTGGATGAGAGAGAAATGCACGCAGATGCGACTCCCTCCCAAACACTTGCCCCCACCCCCACCGCGCACATGCTGGGAAGCCGAGGACTCCACGGACAGCAGAGCTAACCTGTAGCCCCGAGTGACACCCGCGGGCCCTCACACCAGACTCCTAGCCCCCCCTCCATAGGCTCTGGGCCACGCATCTCTGTCCCTCCTGCTCCTGGGGCCATGAGACACATGCGGCCCAGCCTGGCGAACGGTCCTCCCCCAGATCCTGCTGTGGGGGGCAAAGGCAGCCGTTGGTCTGTCTATGCCACAGGCCAGCGCAGCCTCCTCCAGACCTGCCCTTAGCTCCTGCCTGCTGCACCTGTCCCGTGACCTTGGCTAACGTCCTTTTCTTAGCCTCAGTTTCCCCACCTTCAAGCTTCCTTTGGCATCAGCATGGCGATTTTTTGGTTTTAAGGAACCTCCCCCGCTCCTTAGCCTAGGGCAACCTCACCTTTTTATTGGGGGGGGGTCTCTGGTGCTCAGTGATCCACTCCTGCTGTGTGTGTGTGTGTGTGTGTGTGTGTGTGTGTGTGTGTAAGGGGGAGGGGTGAAGGGAGAGGTGGGTCAAGGGGTACAAAGAAGTTCCCCACCCCCACCCCACCCTGGGTCCCGTGGGCTGCAAACGCAGGGACAGACAGGGCTGTGAGCCAGAAGCGAAGGGATAGAGGAGTCCGGAAGGAAGGGAAGGAAAAGGAGCCCCGGAGGGCGGGCTGGCGGCGGCGACGACCGGGAAGGGGCGCAGTGGTGGTGGTGTTGGGGGTGGGGGGAGCCCGGAGGGGGCGGGCGGCGGGGCGGGGGAGGCGGGAGCGCAGCGAGCGCGGCACAGAGCGAGCGAGCAGCGCGCGGGCGGCGGCGGCGCCGGCGAGCGAGCGAGCGAGCGGGGCAAGGCGGGCAGCGCGGAGCGCGCGGGGCGGCGAGGAGCGGGCGCAGCGGCCGGAGCGGAGCCGAGGCCCGAGCGGGCGCTTCCCCCTGCGGGGGGCGGGAGGTGGGCCTTCCCTCCCTCCCTCCCTCCCCCCCGGGGCCGGCGAGCAGAAGCCCGACGAAGGAGGGAGCGGACGGCATGGCCCGGCGACCCGGGGCGCGGGGGCGCTAGGACTGCCCCGGACCCACACCACCACCATCTCCTCCTCCTCCTCCTCCCGCCCACGGAGGGGCATCCCCCTGCCTCACCGCCGCCGCCCTCCGCAGCCGCGCGCTCCAGCCGCCCCCGGGGCCGCCGGCGGTCCATGAGCCCCGGCCTCAAAGTTTGCGGCGGGCGGGCGGGCGCGGAGCCTCCAAGATGCCGTTCCACCCGGTGACGGCGGCGTTGATGTACCGGGGCATCTACACCGTACCCAACCTGCTGTCGGAGCAGCGCCCCGTGGACATCCCTGAGGACGAGCTGGAGGGTGAGTGTGTGTGTCCCCCCCACTCCCCACCGCACGGTCGCCGGCCCCTCTCCACCTCTTCCTACCTGTGCGCCCAGGTGAAGCGCGGGGCGGGCGAGGGGCGCGCGGCGGGCATGGGGTGCTGGGGGGGCGGCCGGCCGCAGGGGGTGCGCGGCGGCTCCGAGCCCGCAAGTGCGCGGGGACGCTGGACCGCTCGGGCACCCCGGGTCGCCCAGACGCAGGGACAAAAGCGCAGACCACCCCCTACCCACCCACACATACTCCAGTGCCCGCGTGACCCTCGGCGCTGCGGAAACTTGCGGGGGACCCCCTGCAGCGGGGTCACCCGGGCTGCGCAGCCCGCGGTGACGGTGCGGCAACGCGACCGGCTGGGGTTTGGGGTGGGGTGGTGGTCTGAGCTGGTGTCCGTGCCCCCATCGCCGCCATCCTCGAACCCACTCGGCCCCCCCGGGAGCGCTCGCATCCTTGATCCCCTCCGCGGCGCCCGCCCCGTGGCTCTGCGCTCGCATTGACATTCCGCTCGTGTCGCTTTCAAAATCCAATCTCCTCGGGCAGCCGGGAGAAGGGGAGAGGGCCACTGTCCTGTCCTCCTTGTCCGGTTGCCGAGGGTGGGGGTGGGGGGGCGGCCCCTATCCCTTCCTGTGGTCCGTAGTTCCTTCCCTGCAGGCTTGCTGAGGGGACCCCCCAGCCCCGTGCGCCCGCCGCCAGGGCGGCCGGGAGATGGTGGCGACAACAAGTGGCCGGATTGGGTGGCTCAGATAGCCAAGCCTGGAAGGGAAAAACAGGAACCCAAACGTAGCCCCAACCCTAGTCTGTGTGTGTGTCTCAGTGATAGAGACCTCAAGCAGTTGGCTAGGCGATATCAGAGCAGGGCGGCAGGGCCGGGGTCCTCGGACTGAGTGTCCTGGGAAGCAGTGAGACCACCTACCCCTACCCGCGGGGTTCTCTCCAGCTTTCTCTGATGCGCTGTGGGGAGGGTCTCAAGATTCCCCTCCCCTAGGTCTCCTTAGCCCCCCACCACCACCCAGGAGTGGAGTTGGGGGCCTTTGCTTGATGGGAGTCTTGGGTTCTTAGGATCTGCTTGTCTGGTGTTGGGGGAGGGGCTGCGATCACCCAGAGAATGAGCCTGTCTCTAGGTCCCTGGAGTAGAGAGGTCTCAGCCCTGGGGGTTCCTGGGGGCCCATAATGCAATGGAGGGACCACCGCAGGCAGGGGTGATGGTGGGAAGTGCACAGTAAGCCACGGAAGCCCTTTCTCATTCCAGACCTGGGCTGGGACAGATCTTGGGGGAGTTCGGCTGTGGAATGGGAAGGCCACCATGGTCGCTGCGCCAAAGGCCACCAGCCATCTGCTTCTTAACTGCCTCCCACCCACGAACCCTCAGGTGCCGCAGACAGGGCGCCTGAGCAAGCAGGACAGAGGGAGGAATCCGAGACCTGACCTTAGCGTTCATCCCCAAAGCCCAGGTCCGGCCCTGTCTGGAGCCAAGTTGGGGCTTCAGAGTCTAAAGAAAAGGACCCATGATGCAACATGAGAGGGCCAGGAAGAGGTTGAGTTCTCACCTCACCTCCTCTTGCCCCGGGCCACTACGGACCTCCTGCCAGGCTCCCTTTCAACAGCTCTTTAACATCCATTTCTTCTTATCTCTGAGACCCAGGCAACCCCAGGCTTCCTCCTTGCTCCCAGTAACCCCACCTTGACCCTGGCTTCCCAGCTGCAGGTCTCCTCTCCTGATTTTCCCTGGTCCTGTAGTGCACACTCTAGAGAGGGAGAAGCTGAGAGAGACGGACATGGGTGGGCAGTGTAGGGGCAAAGAGGCCTCAGGCTCCCCCTTGGGCTGCTCAGCAGACGCGCTGGCAGGAGCCCAGGGCCCTTAGTCACCATCATACGGAACACACTTCCTGCTCCTCTCTCATCCTCTTCTCCTGGGCCAGGGGAGAGGCCTTGGTACAAGGACCAGGCTAGCTTTGGGGATGGCAAGTGGGGCTCATGGAGCCAGGAGATGCCTGTGGGCATTATAGGCAAGAGCAGGAACTCCTCCAGGACTAAACTCCCTTCTTGGCTGCCGATTTTTTTTTTTTTTTTTTTTTTTTTTTGACGTAGGGTCTCGCTCTAGCCCAGGCTGACTTGGAATTCACTGTGTAGTCTCAGGCTGGCCTCGAACTCTCGGTGATCCTCCTACCTCTTCCTCTCGAGTGCTGGGATTAAAGGCGTGCGCCACCATTGCCTGGCAGAAATCTTAAAGGTCTCCCACAGGCCCCAGGCTCTTGCAGTGGTTTTTGAATGCCAGGGTTGGGTACAAAGAGTGGCTGGCCTTGGCACAGATATCTCCTCTGTCCCCTTGGCCTTTCCAGTATCCATTAATGTTCCTGCCCCAGGCCTTTTGCTGGGAGGACCAGTGGGGGAGCCACATATGCCGGGTAGGGGAGCCAGGCGGCTTGGGATGAAATGATGCAGATAGTAGTTGTCTGTGTGCCACAGAAATGCAGGGGGCTGTCAGTCTGTGTGGAGAGGAGGACCAGGTAGGGAGATGGGGGAGACAAGGTTGAGATGAGGGTAGTCACTCGGTACTGGGTTCAAGTCTCTGCAGCTTTGGCTCATGGAGTGATCTTTAACAATCGTTTGCCTCTCTGAACTTTGGTATCCCCATCAGTAAAAAAAAAAAAAAAAAATGGAGGGGGTGGCATTGCCAGGCAGTGGGGCCCAAACATAGCAGCAGGGGACACTGAGGAAGGGCACTGTGCAGAGGCACAAGCCTGGAGTGTGTAGGGTCTATGAGACAGGACTGCAGGGGGGTCAGGGTGCTGGGTCAGGAGGGAAAGCTGGAGGCCAGGTCTGGGTTTGGGAGAGAAACCTGGGGACTTGTGGATGAATGTTGGCAAGGTGGGGGGAGTGTATGGATAGAGCCCACCCAGCCCCTATGAGAGACAAGGGTGCTTCCACATTCCTTTGCACACCTCACCATGGCTGGGATGCACCCTCCCTCTAACACATCTAGGCAGTGCTTCGCGGGTGCTAAGGCTGGTCTGGAGATGGTGGTGGGTCCTAACATGTGAGGACAGCAACGAGGGTGTCTGGCCAGAGAGTGGGGGGGGGGGGAAGGCAGGTAGCCACCAGGATGGGGCTCTGGTGCAGACGCTTGGCCTGCCCGGACAGACACAGTGGAGCTTGTGTTCAGAGTGGCCTCATCAGGGGTGTTTTGGAGTTGGACGTGGCCGGGGAGTCTCCTTTCTAAACCCAGCAGCCACCTCTGCGCAGGCCAAAATTTCAGGGGGAATGGAGAGCTGGGGCGCAGGGCCAATGCCGCGGAGAGTGACAGCCACCGCAGAGGATGGCCACAGCCCCTTGCACTGACCTCCACCCGGTGTCCTGTCCCCACTTCCCCCTCCCGCCTCGGATTCAGCTCCCTGACAATGCTGGCATCCTTTGGGGGCCTGCTGGGGACCTGGGCCCTGACACAGCTCCGCAAGTTGGGGAGGGGACTGGGGGAATGTTAGGCTAGAATATCAGCCTGGAAACCTGGAGGCCCTGCCAGGTCATTCCCCGGCCAGACGTCCTCATGCCAAGATGAGCACAGCAGGCTTCCCCTGGCCTTACAGGGCAGGAAAGGAGCTGGGCTTTCGGGGAACGCACCTAGCTGTAGTTGCTGATGGCACCCCACTCACGAAGCCCCCAGCAGAGGCCCTGGCCATGGACCAGGAGTCTCATCCTATGTCACAGCCAAGGCTCCCAAGGATGTGCCTTGCTCGGGTCACTTGGCCACTGAGCAGCAGAGCCAGAATCCAAGTCCAGACCTTGGGTCCTGACCCCAGCCAGCAGATAGGCCAGCCTGGCATCCCTTTCTTTTGGATTCTGCCAAATAGTTGGCACCTTTGGATGTTCTTGCTTAACCATTGCAGCAAATCCCATTGTGCAGGTAAACAGTCCTGCCCAAGGCCACCAGAGTCAGGATCGACCGGGCTGGGACCTCGGTCCCTGTGATGTCAGGGTGCCTCTCTGACCAAGAAAGTGGTGTCTGAACTGGGACTCTGTAGGCAGGTGGGCTAGGGCTGGGGCAGGGCTTCTAGACCATGGTGTGAGCTGGGTATGCTGGGAGGGGTGAGTGCAGAAATGCACAGATCTGGAGGTGGGAAGCTATAGATTCACCTCGTGGCCCTGGGAGGTTAGCCCTGCCTGAGAAATGACTGTGAGGCCCACATGAGTGCCTTAGAATCCACATACCCTAAGATTCACCTGCCCACAGCTGTCTCTCCTCTTTCTTGGTATGTTTCCTCAGGGAAAGGAATTGAGGCAGCCCTGGAATTGGGGAACCACCCTGAACCCCGCCAAGGTGGAAACATTTTTTTTTTATTTGAGAGCAACAGAGAGAGAGAGAGAAAGAGGGAGATAAAAGGGAGAGAATAGGCGCGCCAGGGCTTCCAGCCACTGCAAACGAACTCCAGACGCGTGCGCCCCCTTGTGCATCTGGCTAACGTGGGTCCTGGGGAATCGAGCCTCAAACCGGGGTCCTTAGGCTTCACAGGCAAGCGCTTAACTGCTAAGCCATCTCTCCATCCCAGCCAAGGTGGAAATTATAGCTTGGACCTCAGGCTATGACCTGGAGGGAGCAGCTGTCACTGTAACCCCTGCTGTGTGTCCAGGACTTTGCCATCTCACCTTCAGCACTTCCAGATGAGCCTAGGATTTAGAGGGACATAATTTCTGACCTTGGGTCCCCCTCAAACAAGCCCCTGGGCCAGAGACCCAGGATGGCCCACCTACCTTCACCTCCATCTCTGTCTTCTGTGGGTGGACAGTGGACATTGGCAAGGCGGGGGAGTATCTGGACAGAGCCCACTCACACCCTATGAGAGAGGTGAGGATGCTTCCACATTTGAACCTCCCACTATGGCTGGGATGCCCTTGGGGAGAAGCAGTCTTCCTGGGTGCTGAGCAAAAGGAAGTGCTTGGGCTCAGCGTGTAGCCACACATGGGGTGGGATGTGAACCTCTGCTCCCGTCTTTGCCTGGCATTCCACTTGGTGGGCTCCCACACCGGTCATTCAGCCCTTTCATTCATTCAGCAAATGTTTATGCTTCAGGTGTAAGACCCACCCACTCTCCTGGCCTCTTGTAGTTCACAATCCAGAGCATGTCTCGGGGGAGACCGGAGGAAAGCCAAGGTCAGACATGGGCAGGGAGGACACTAGGGAGATGGAGCCAACCGAGCTGGGAAGCTGGAATACAGCCAGCTTTGCTGTGGGGACACAAAGAGCCTTGTAGGCAAAAGAAGCCACGTGTGCAAAGCAGTCTTTGTGCCCCTGAACGTTGAGAGGGTCCCAAACACCTAGGGTGGCCAGAAGCCATGGCGGGGCTGGAAAGGAAACAGCGCTGGTGAGAGACCTGTGTGTGTGTGTGTGTGTGTGTGTACACCCTTGCATTTCTGTTGAGACACTCCCAGGCAACCAGAATCCCCAAAGTAGCACCTACAGCTGCCAGGGGCCCCAATTACACTCTTCCAGGCACAGGGAACACATGGCCTTTTGGAAGGCCCAGGAAAATGCTACATGAAGACTTGGCCTGGACTTCCCTGAGTCCAGGGTTCGCACAGTGTTCTAAGTCTAGCCCAGACCTTGAAGTCCAGTGGTTCTCCTGGCCCTGGAGCCCCTGATGAGAACAGAGTCCCTAGGCCTTGTCTGCCATGGGTTTTGGGGACACAGACAACTCAGGGGCAGAAAGACGTTTGTCTTGGCCTGTAGCACTGTGACATCCAAGCCTCCCGTAAACACACCGCGAGAATAGAGCCAACAGGCTGGCTTGGACTCCCCAAGACCCCCGAGGCCAGGGAATAACCTCAAAGTGTAGGGTCTTACTGGCAGCCTCAGGATTCACAGGCCACCCCAAAAGCAAAGCCTGTAATAGTGTAATCCAAAGCACTACCTGAACCCCCACTGAGTCAGGCTTGGCGCTTGACCCCTCTGTACCTGTATTAACATGGGACATCTCATGTGTCACACACACACACACACACACACACACACACACTCACATGCGGCTTGGCTCGACCCTGCCTACTCTTAGTGAAATTCCACCCAAGGGAACAACTTAGGCAAAGGCCAGAGGTTGTCAATTGACTAAGAAGCTCCCAAGGAGTTGGCTCTAATGGGCTGAAGTCTGTCCCCCCAAGACTCTTTAGGGCCTTGGTGGGGCTGTGATAATGAAGGGACAGTAGCAGAGAAAAGGTGGGGCAAAGGTGAGACGTTAGGAACCCCCTCAACACGTCCCAGCAGCCTTCATTATCCTCACACATTCCTCCCATTTTGCGGAGGATAAGACTGTGGCTTGGTCCCAGCCAAGTGCTTCCTGTTCCCCACCAGAGTCTCCCAGGTCCTCAGTCTTCCTCTGTCTGTGTACTATAAGGAGGGTGACCATCCCGTCCCCTCCCCAACGCACACAAGGGGCCTGGGCTTTGTGGACCTATTCACCTGTCTTCCCACAAATTAGCAGGCCTGTTGAATCCAGCTGAGTCACATGGCTGCCACAAGCAAGCACTTCTTGATGTTAACAGGCCTGAGCCAAAAGGCAGCGCAGTTGGAAAGGGATTGGGGGGGGGGGGCGGGATAATGGGCCCGGAACCAACCGTTCAGCAGCCAGCTACCCCTGGCCAGTAAGCTCGGCATCCTGCTCGCTCTCACCACACGGGGTCGTCATGAGCACACCAGCAGAGGCTCTCGGGCCAGCTTCAACTTCCTGGAGCCTGTCCTGCCTTCTCTGAGACCCCAGATCATGAGAACGAATATCCTGCGGCCGGCCACCCTTTGACTGGCTCTCGCTGGATCTATAGGCTCTGGGTGGGCCTCTCAGATCCCAGGGGTCCAGACAAGGAGTTGTTGGGGATGGGGATGCGTTCTCAGCCTGCTGTGCTCCCCCACAGAGATCCGTGAAGCCTTCAAGGTATTCGACCGCGATGGCAATGGCTTCATCTCAAAGCAGGAGCTGGGCACGGCCATGCGCTCCCTGGGCTACATGCCCAACGAGGTGGAGTTGGAGGTGATCATCCAGCGACTGGACATGGATGGTGAGCACCACCTGGCTTCAGAGTGTCCTCTCCTATCTGTCACCTGAGCCCCGGAGCCCAAACTGTAGAAACGGAGCCCATGCTGGGTCTCTAGCTCTCCATCTTGGAACCTTCCTAGGTCTGCTAGCATTTCTTGGCCTAGAGAATTGAGGCTAGAGAAGGTATGGTAACCCTAGTCACATGTGGGGGGTCAAAAACTACTCTTCCGACTTTGTGACCTGAGAATTTAAAAAATATATATATTTGAGAGAAAGAGGCAGATAGAGAATAGGTGTACCAGGGCCTCTAGACACTGTAAACAAACTCCAGATGCATGTGCCACCTAGTGCATCTGGCTTACATGGGTCCTGGGGAATTGAACCTGGGTCTCTAGGCTTCGCAGGCAAGTGCCTTAATTGTAAAGCCATCTCTCCAGCCCCAGTAATCTGGGAAAATTTTGAAGTTTGGAAAAGTAGAAAGGATATAATTAAATATCCCAGTTCCCATCACCCAGAGTCATTACAGTGGCAGTGATATTTTGTTAAGGAAAATTTTTATTTTTTCAAGGTAGGGTCTCACTGTAGCTTAGGCTGACGTGGAATTCACTCTATATTTTCAGAGTGGCCTCGAACTCATGGCGATCCTCCTACCTCTGCCTCCCAAGTGCTGGAACTAAAGGCGTGTGCCCCCATGCCCGGCTGCAAATAGTATCTCTACTTTTTGTGTGTGTGTGTTTTGTTTTTTGAGGTAGGCTCTTGTTCTAGCCCAGTCTGACCTGGAATTCATTATGTAGTCACAAGGTGGCCTTGAACTCACGGTAATCCTTCTACCTCTGCCTCCCAAGTGCAGGGATTAAAGGTGTGTACCACCACGCCCGGCTGGAAACTCCTTACTATGAAGTCTCTTTTGCTTCATCTCACGTGTGGCCTCTTCTCCTCTCCTTCTGGAGAGCACACAGTCAGGGCAGTTTGCCCCTTCCGACCCTCTGTTCTTGTCTGTATGGTAGATCAGTAGCAGGGTACTGGGGAGCCGTGAAGGGTTCTGAGAGAACTGGGTTTCCCATAGCCAAGCGACCATTTGCTCCTCTCTACCTCCACTGTCCCCAGGAGAGACCCATCACATTTGGTGGCCTCAAGGGCATGTTAGGTGCCCTTGAAATTGCACAGGTCTCATGGTAAGCCCAAGACTGGGCAGCACTCTATTCCATGTCCTTTGGGCCCTGGGCTGCAGAGTCAGTCTATTTCGGCCTGGTCCACTCATCGGCCCAATGTCCACTCTAGGTGATGGACAGGTGGACTTTGAGGAATTTGTGACCCTCTTGGGACCCAAGCTTTCCACCTCGGGGATCCCAGAGAAGTTCCATGGCACGGACTTTGACACGGTCTTCTGGAAGGTATGCCCTGGCTAGTTGGTTGGGACTCTGGGCTATGCACAATGTGGAGGTGTCACGGGGACAAATGGCTGGGTCCACACTGCAAAGTGACGACGGCTGCCCACTGCCATGTCTTGCCTCCTGGAGGTCTGGGCTCCCTGGGAGGGACTAAGTGGTTCCAGTCCTTCAGAATCTAGAGGCCTGTCCCTGGGCTCGTGTGACTATACAGGGTGCTGGGCACTGTGGTGGGGAGATGGCCAGGAACACTGTCCCCTCTGCCACCCCCCAAGTGTGACATGCAGAAGCTGACAGTGGACGAGCTGAAGCGTCTGCTCTATGACACCTTCTGCGAGCATCTGTCCATGAAGGACATCGAGAACATCATCATGACAGAAGAAGAGAGCCACCTGGGCACGGCCGAGGAGTGCCCCGTGGACGTGGAGAGTGAGTGGCTGGCCTCGCGATCCTGTGGGATGGGCCCCGCCACTCAGTAGGGGGACGTAGCAGGGATTTGCACGGGGGTGGGGTGGCACCTCGCTTGTTCCCAGCCTTGTGTCAGTGCCCTCCAAGCCAAGCGCATGTGCAGATGTCTGATTCCGTCCCTCTGCTATCTTGTTCCCCTGTGTCTTCTCGGTGCTCCCGGCGGGCCGGCCACAGCCTGCTCCAACCAGCAGATCCGCCAGACGTGCGTGCGCAAGAGCCTCATCTGCGCCTTCGCAATTGCCTTCATCATCAGCGTCATGCTCATCGCAGCCAACCAGGTGCTGCGCAGCGGCATGAAGTAGGCACCGCCTGGGTGCCCACCTGGAGCACGTGGCGCCCAGGCCCACTGGACACCTACCACCACCTGTAGCCCTCTCCCCACCACCCAGCTGGCTCCCTGGGCTGACACCCGTGGGCACCTCAGGGCCTAGACATCTGACCACCCCACGCCTCGCCCCACACAGGCCTCGCATGGAGCTGTGGCGCCGCTGTGGAGGAGCTGGTGGTGGCTCTGAGGACAGTCCCTAGTCCCCATACCCCCCTGCCTGTGTTCCCAACTGGCCTTGTACTTAGCGCTAACTTCCCACTGCCCAGGGGCTTCTGGGGAAGGAGGAATTTGTACAGGAGCCCCTGGGGTCCAGTTGCTACTATGCCCCCTTAGGCAGGAGAGACAGTCTATGTCCAGAGAGGGCAACAGCCCAGTGCACACAGCCTAGAGCTGTAGGCAAGGGCAGAAGGGCCAGAGGTTCCAAGTCCCCTTCCTCTGACCCTCCTCAGATCCAAACCCGGCTCTCCTCCAGGCACTTGCTGGGGCCCATCCTTGTGCCCACTTCACAGGTGGCCTGCAGTCTGGCCTCAGATTCTCCTTCCACAGGGGTTTTTAGTAAGGGCAGGAGCTTATGGAGGACCTGGTACTGGAGGTGACTCTGAGGCCCCACCTTTAGATCCAGCAACCAAGGGCCATGTCACCCCTCCAGCACAGAGTCTAGAAATGCAGCCCAGTTAAGGACAGAAGTGGAGGCCCTGTGGCCTGTGATCTCCTGCCGGCCAGGGTGCTTCCTTAGGGTGGAATTCTGAGAGGCCCTGGGCTGAGGAGTTGGCACAACCCCACACTGTTAAAGAGATATGTAGGCCACTCTGCCAACCCCAAAGCTGGCACTCCTGGGCCCCCACTTCTCTGTACCCTCAAGGCTAGGGATCTGTTTCCTTTCCTGGCTTCGTGTGTGCTGCCCCCACACTTGGCACCAGCTTAGCATGGGCAGATGTGGGGCTGCAGCTCTGCGGGGACTGGGACAGCCAATGGAATCTTTGGGCACCTCTCCCTAGCCCAGGGACACTTACTTCCTGGGCCACAGTCACATGAATGCACCCCATGTCAGCCAGGCTGAGCCTCCACTGAGCCCCAGGGAAGAAGAGCTGTAGGCACAGATCACCCTGGAGGGGATCTTGTCTCATCCCAGCCCACCTGACCCCTGACCAGAACCAGAGGACAGAGAGAACAAGAGCATGCCAGCAGGAGCGAGGCCAAACCACCACGAGGACAGTTTCTTTATAAACATCTGGACGTTGTCTCATCGTCTTCTAAAAGACATGCCATGAGGTGGTGGGTGGGTGGGTGAGGAGGGGAGGCAGGGTCCACAGTCTTGAGGGCTCCAGGGGGCACAGCAGGAAGGGGGCTGGCCGTCTGTAAACTGAGCAGCTGTCTCTATTTGTGACTGGTGGGATAGCTGACTGGCTGGGAGTCCGGTGGGAGTGAGGGGCTCAGCCCCACTGGACTCTGGGCTGCAGGGGCCACCCTCCAGGTGGGGGTGCCCGCAGAGAGGGGGGCAGCTCCTGTGCTGGTGGCCAGCCCACAGGGTACTGGAAGACTGTGGCTCTGATGGGTTCGGTCCTAGAGAAAAGGAGAAGAACAGAGCATTAGAGTAGGGCACCATCCGGACCCAGCTCACCCTCCCATCACTCTGGCGGTGGGGAGTGGTGGCCACCTGCACGATCCTTCTGGAAGCAGAGCCTTGAAAATATGCAGATCCTTAGAGCCAGTAACCTCCCCTCTAGGAACTCAGCCCAAGGAAATGGTGGGTTGTAGGCAGGGACTGAGCTACAAGAATGGCCTTGGGCAAAACGGAAATCATCTTAGTGTCCACCTGTGGGGGACTGATTAAACACATATGCACGTCCACAGCAGAGAATGCTATGCAGCCTGTGTAAAAATGAAGGCAGACCTGTATGCACTGATGAGGAAAGACATATTATGTGAGTAGGGAGAAAAAGCAGCTTATAAAATAATGTATATAGCATGATACTATTTTTGTTTAAAGATATATAACATATATAAATGCATAAAAACCCTGGAAGTCATAGCAAAATGTTAACAGTGGTTCTATCTGAGTGGTGGGGTTATGGGTGTTTTTTTTTTTTTTAACTTTATACTTTTCAGAAGTTTTACAAGCATGCAAGCCTTTGAAATTGGAAAAAAAAATCTAATTTTTTTAAAAGCCTCATTTCTCATGCTACTCACTCTCCTTACATTCACCTCCCCTCAAGTCACCCCCCCCCAAGAACTCAGGGCTTATTTGAAGTGCCATCCTTAGAAAGGCAACTGCTGTGCCCAGCCTGGGGCACCCTTTCCTAAGGAAGGTGCCGGAGGCCCAGAATAGCCCAGAGGCCATTTCCCTACCCTCCCACCTGTCCATCCAGACCCCACAGACGTGGGCTCCACCTGCCTGCTGCCCCGAGACGGCAGTGCCATCTCAGGTTGCAAAGCACTTGGAGGCCACCTGGGGAGGTGGAGACCATGGGTAGGAATAACGTACCCTAGGCCTGGCACCGGGTGGCCACTCCGTGACTGCTGAGTTCTCATCGGGTACTGTTCTAGAGCATTCATGATGACCTGCAGGATCCTCACTGATACCATTTTGCAGATAAGGTGACTGATATGCAAGGGGTTGGTCATTATGTCCACGTGACCGTCAGTGCACTCTACACATTTCAGTACCCCTGTGTCCCAGCCTCCGGGAAAAGGAGAGCAGCAGTCCCTGATCCTTTTTTTTTAATTTATTTTTTTGTTGTTCATTTTCATTTATTTATTTGAGAGTGACAGGGAGAGACAGAGGCAGATAGAGAGAATGGGTGTGCCACGGCTTCCAGCCACTGCAAGTGAACTCCAGACGTGTGTGCCCCCTTGTGCATCTGGCTAATGTGGGTCCTGGGGAATCAAGCCTCGAACCGGGGTCCTTAGGCTTCACAGATAAGCACTTAACCGCTAAGCCATCTCTCCAACCCAGTTCCTGATCCTTTCTGATGGCCAAGTGACCACCCCTCTGTAGAAAGAGAAGGGCCTGACCCCCCCCCCCCACCAGAGTCCAGCCAGGCCTTAGGCCTGTGAGGTGGTGGTAGGGGCCCCGAGAGTTCTGGCAACATCCATCCAGCCTGCCCCTCAGACCCCGTCACAGAGAGTTGTATGGAGCGCAGGACTTGGCAGATCCTCCAGGGCTCCGCTGGGAGAAGACAGGGGTGCCCCCTGCACAGTGGCATGCTGCCTGCTGGAAGGTGCTGACATGATTTATGGTGCTGGGAGACTTCATAAACTCCACCAGCCGCAGAGAAGGCCGAGTGTGGGGGAGGCTCCACAGTTACTGGAAAGGAGTGCCCCAGCTGCCAGGCAAGCTGGGGCTCCCTAGGGGGCCACAGTAATGGTGGGTCTCCCCAGAGAGCAGCGATCCTGGGGATTCCCTGCTCCTGAGCCTCAGGCCCTTCCTCTAACAACCAGCTCAGCCTGTGTCCCTGCCTGCCTTGAGACCCCCGATAGAAGGGAGTGTTCCTTATGGACACTGGCACCCGGTCAGGGCTCCAGACACATCAGCCCTGGAACTTGCTCCTGCAGCCCCACAGGAGCGCGAGAATTCCCGTGGCCGGCTTGCCCTGTGCACAAGGGCAGCGGCGGTGCCCTGGCACTTCCCCAGCCCTGCTCCTAGCAAAAGGAAATAGTCTTGCGGAAATGGATGGGCACAACAGAGCGCTGTGCCCAAAGAGGGGCACTCAGGAGATTAAGAGGGATAAACAGCACAATCAGAAGAGCCAACAATGGCAGGCGGGGACAGCTCGGCCAGGCAGCCAGGGATTAGTCTGGGCGTCCGTCTGAGGTCTCAGGCTGCCGGCTCTCTCCTGAGGCGGCTGCTGTCTGTTCTTGACCTGTCCCTTAGAGTCAGGGCTGAGGGGTGAGCAAGTGCCAAAAGGCTATGCCTCTATGCCCTCACTTTTTTTTTTTTTTTTTTGGTTTTTCGAGGTAGGGTCTCACTCTAGCCCAGGCTGACCTGGAATTCACTATCGAGTCTCCCTAGGTGTCCTCCCCTCGGGAGGGCCCATCCTCCAAATCCACAGGTCTGAAGACACCAAAGCTTCCTACCTCTCCCACTGACCAGGGTTAGTCCCAGCAGACGTCACCTTCTCTTCTCTTCACACGGCAAAGCCCCGTTCCTCCCACAAGCCTGAGACGTTGGTCCCGAAGATGGCAGTTGTATGGGGTGCATTTGGGAGGGCAGGGAGCCACGCTCGGATGACCATTCCCTGGATGTTAGCACTTGGTGGGGACTGGACTGGGGACCTCACATAGGTTCTCTTCTCTCAGCATGTGTGCTCTCTCTGTCTCTCTTTGGGGCCACAGATGGCCTCCTGGCCTACCCAAGGTCACCCAGACCTGTGAGTGAGCAGTGACACCCCCCCCCCAGGTGAGCGAGCCAACCTTCCTTGTAAGAGTGAGGGCATAAACTGGGCGTGGTGGCACACACCTTTAATCCCAGCACTCGGGAGGCAGAGGTAGGAGGACTGCTGTGAGTTCGAGACCACCCTGAAAATACAGAGTGAATTCCAGGTCAGCTTGAACTAGAGGGAGACCCTACCTTGAAAAATAAAAAAAATTAAAAAATTTAAAAAAAAGGGGGGGGATGAGCAGAGGAAAAGTGGGCCCTGACCAGCCTTAACTCTCTAGCAGCTGAAAGATCCAGGGCCTGGATACCTGGTTGATGGCTAGCTCCAAAGAGGGGTACCCACATGGCTAAAGTTACATCCTTCCAAATGGATCTAGGAGGCAGGGATGCCACACTGCTTGAGCCACACCTGTACTATGTGTTTTTAAGTTGGGATATAGACACAGCACAGGTTTAAAATAAAGACAAAAACACAAAGACAGTATAAAAATACTTAAATCTCTTTTTCCTGGGGCAAGAGCTTCACCCTCTAAAAGAACCCAAAAGCAGTGCTCACACTACGGACTCGCTCAGCGCAGCCAGGCCACTGTCCCCTGCGACCACAGCACGGACGCCAGGGGTCTGAGAGACCACTGCAAGACGAGTGACGAGGCCCAGGGTGGGGCAGCCCGAACAGTCACACACGGCCATCAAACTCAGCCCCGAACCACTCTTTCTTCTCTACCTCTAATATCGGGTGGGAGAACCAGGGAGCCTGGCCTTCATTTTGGTTGTGAAGTCGCTGGACTGCAGAACCTGTCTGTCTCTGTGTCTCTATCTGATGATGTCAAGTGGGGGCTGCAACCTACCCCTGCAAAGGGAGGTCCTGGGACAGCACACTGTACCTCAAGACCCCCTGGCCCAGAATGTTCCCTGTGTAAGAGCTGTCAGGCTCCTGTCCATTTCAGAGCACCCTGAGTCCTTACGGACACAGTGCCCCCCCCCTTCCCATGCACAATTTGTTCTATTTCTTCCTCCTGTGTCCCCAAGGGCAACTCACATCTCTGAGTATCTGTTTCCCCTTCTGCAGGGCCCCGAGGGGATAGTGGGTAGCAGGTACAGGGGTGGGGGGTACTTGGCTTGGTTGCCACAGCTCAGGCCCCACCCTCTCGCCATGGACTCAGTGGTAAGAAATCAACCACCAGCCTCCCCTTCAGCCATGACAGTCTAACCAGGGGATGAGCCGCTAAAGGAAGGCACCAGGGACCTTCCCAAGCACAAGACCCTCTGGTCGGGTGGGGCTCCACCCCCAGGGAGCACTGTCATGGGCCCATGACTGGCCCTTGGCATGGGCAGTTCATGGGGATGGCTCAGCTTCCTCAAAGGACAGGCTGGTGGGGCACTTGTACCTAGAGACAGGGAGGGGCCCAGCGACTGGTACCTGCTGCTTGGGGCTGAGCTCAGCCGCTTAGCTCTCTTCTCCAGCCAGTCCTCCAGGTGGCCCTCGGGAAGCTCAGCTGGCTCGAGTGGCCACTCTCTGGCCCGCCTCTCCTCTGTGGGGACAAGGAGACAAGGGAAGGTAAGAGGCACAACCCCGGCAGTCTGAATCCCCCTCCCACAAAGCAGCAGAGACTGGTGGGGTCTGGATAAGTCCCAGGATGCTATAGCAGTTTTCTACGGGGTTGCAGGCCAGCAGGCCGGGAGCAGAGCCACCAGCTTTGTTCCACTACCTCTTACGTCCCTCTGTGCTCCATGAGCCAGCACTCAATACCTTACTGTTTTCTGTCAATGGACATCACTGATTTGGGGAGCTGGGGCTGCAGAAATGGCTTAGTGGTTAAGGCGCTTGCCTGCAAAGCTAAAGGACCCAGGCTCGATTCCCCAGCACCCATATAAGCCACATGCATAAAGTGGCACACGAGTCTGGGATTCATTTGCAGCAGCTGGAGGCCCTGGCATGCCCATTCTCTCTTTCTCTATCTCTCTTTCTCTTGGTCTCAAATAAATAAGAGAGTGAAATCCTACCTCAAAAAAACAAAAATAAAATAAAATAAATAAGTAAAGCATATGCATATATATGTATATATATACATATACATATATACATATACATATATACACATATACATATATACACACACATACACACACACACATAGTTGAGGAGCTGGGATATAGAAGGCCATGTGGGACGTACAATGGGGTTGAACCTTGAACCTCAGCTCTGGCACCTGCCAGGGCTCTGACCCCAAGCAAGGTAATAAGCCTTAGTTCCCTGGCTTTTCTTCTCATACAATGTCTCATAAAATTGTTGCTCATGCCGGGCTAGGGGGTGCATATCTTTAACTCCAGCACTCAGGAGGCAGAGGTAGGAGGATCGCTGTGAGTTCAAGGCCTCCCTGAGACTACATAGTGAATTCCAGGTCGGCCTGGGCTAGAGCGAGACCCCACCTCAAAAAAACAAAAAAAGACAAGAAGATCAATGGCCCACACTCCCTCGAGGTCAGGCCAGGTGCCATCTCACTCATCTTTACGACAGTCATGTGTGACAGGTCAGGACACCACCTCCAAGGGTCCAGACACATTCCAAGGTTCCAGGAAAGGTGGCAGAGCCAGAACTGTTCAAACTGTCTCGCCCACTGAGCCATACGCCACCTGTCTCCAGAGCCTAGACATCGTCTCCAGCTCCAGCCCAAATGCTTGTGTTCTCCCCACTGTGAGCCAACCATTCCCTGAGAGCTCATGGTCGATGATGACCCAGTAGCCTCGCTTTCACCCTTGGACAGCTCTTGGGAAGCCTACGTGAGTGCCAGGCCTGCTGCCACAGTACGGGGCATGGAGCCTGCAGGGGCTGACTGGGCACAGGGGGTAGGCTCGCTGGGGGGTGAGGACAGAGGCCAAGCTGCCCAGACACTTGCTGGCTTCCTGGAGACCCCTGAACGGAGAAGAGTGAGTGGTGGCCCCAGGAGGCTCAGACTCTGCCTCTGACTTGCTCTGGGGCTCCCACAAGGTCCTTCTGCCTGAGCACTAGCTCACTTTCTCCATCTGTTCAATGAGAGGCTGCAGAGGCTCACGGAAGGCCACCTGAGTGGGAAATTCCTTGAACTGTGATTGGGTGAGCGGTGAATTCTGAAAGTAGACAGGCCAGGTTCTATGGAAGCTGAGCTCAGCAGGCTTCCAGGATCCTGAGGACGGGGAAAGTGGTTTTGTTCATTTGATTGACTGGTCGATTTTATGACAGGTCTCATGTAGCCTGGGCTGGCTTTGAATTGGTTGTGTAGTTGAGAATGACCTTGAACTTCCTGACTCTCCTCCTCTATCTCCCAAGTGCTGGGGTTACAGGTCTATACCACCATGCCCAAAACAATGCTTTCTTCATTCCCTTGTCCTCAGAGGTTTGTAAGGCATCCACGTGGTGCTGAGTGGGGACTCTGCAGCGCACTTTAAGGGCTCCTGGAAGCATGTCACATACTTCACTTTCAGGGGACACGGCTCTGCTCCTGACACCCACCCAAACTGGAGGCTCGGGAGTCCTCCACCACCCTGGGCAGCCCTTGGCTTACTCATGGAGTGTACAGCAATGAGGAGAGGTGGAGTGGCCGAGAAAGGCTTCTTGGCCTCAGGCACTGCGCCCCACCCCCACCCACTCCACCCATTCTTGTTTTGCTCTGGGTCCTGGGCCTGGACGCACCCTCCACCTGGATGCTCAGCTCCTGCAGGTCTCGCTCGGACATGTGGGAAAATCTGCAGTTGGAGCCAAAGTCACACTGGCCTGCAAAGAGAAGACAGAAGTTACTCTCTGTTCAGAAAGGGCTCTGTGGTGGGTTGAGGGCACCCTGACAGCAGACAGGTCCCAGAGTTTAGAAGCAAGACTGGCCCTGCTCATACTGAGCCATCTGATTCTAACCCTTTGCAGGCAGTTCCCATGAGGATCTGACTGAAGCATGTCCGAACTGGGCCACACGGGCCTTGTCACTGTTCTTGTTACCTGCCCAGGCCTCCCCTCCACAGTGAGCTATACATAGGTTCCGGAGAGGCTCCTTTTTATTTTGTTTGTAAGGAGAGAGAGAGAGAGAGAGAGAGAGAATATGAATGGAGGGCTGGAGAGATGGCTTAGCAGTTAAGGTGCTTGCCTGCAAAGCCTAAGGACCCAGGTTTGATTCCCCAGTACCCATGTAAGCCAGATGCACAAGGTGGTGCATGCATCTGAGTTCGTTTGCAGTGGCTGGAGGCCCTGGTGCCCATTCTCTCCCTCTATCTTTCACAATAAATAAATTAATTAGGTTAAATAATAAGAGAAAGGAATTCACATCTAGGAGCCATTTTAGGTATAATCAAACTTGAATTTTTTTTTTTTTTTCGAGGTAGGGTTTCACTCTAGCTCAGACTGACCTGGAATTCACTATGTAGTCTCAGGGTGGCCTCGAACTCAAGGTGATCCTCCTACCTCTGCCTCCCAAGTGCTGGGATTTATCTGGACCTGAACTCTTGGTTCTCTTATCTCGCCACTTCGCAGCTGCTGGGATTACAGGCAAGTACCAAACACACCCAACTCTATAGTCATAATTACTTATTTGAGACAGATACAGAGAAAGAGAGAGAGGGAGGAAGAGGTAATAGAAAGAGAGAATGTGTGTACCAGAGCCTCTAGCCACTGCAAATGAACTCCAGACCTTGTACATCTGGCATTATGTGGGTGCCTGGGAACTGAACTCGGGTCCTGAGGCTTTGCAGGCAAGTGCCTTAACTGCTGACCCATCTCTCCAGGCCTACAGTCATCTTTATGAGCTGAGTATCATGCAGCCAAATGAGCACCTAACATACTTGGTTCTGAATTTGTTGATCAGATCTGTTCCTGTTTCTGTCTCTGCCTACTGGGAAGGAGGAGGTTCCGAGTGCTGGGATTAAAGACGTGCACCACCAAGCCCAGCTAAAGATTTATTTTTATATACAGAGAGAGGGAGAGAGAGAGAATGGGCATGCCAGGGCCTCTAGCCACTGCTAGAGGCATGTGCCACCTTCAGCATCTGGCTTACATGAGACCTAGAGAATCGAACCTGGGTCCTTAGGCTTTGCAGGCAAGCACCTCAACCGCTAAGCCATCTCTCCAGCACATCAAAGAGCTTTTAATGATTCTGCTCCTCTGTGGAGTTAGAGCAGAACCTGAGAGGACCCAGGCTTGATGGTGCACAATTGTAGTCCCAGGACTTGGGAGGCTGAGACGCTCAATCAGCTGGTCTATTACCCCACCAAGGTTCCTGGGCTTGACTGACTCCCCAGTGCTGGCTTGTTCTGCTTGAGCCAGCACCCTCACATTCTGGGTCTGATGCACTTCCAGGACCGGGCCCGGGAGGGCTTAGGTACAACTGTTGGGGAGGCGCTGACTGATCAGTCAGCTGTGAGGTGGCTCAGGATGGTGGCCAGGGTCGCAGGGAGATACGGCAGGGTGCCTTGCAGGCCAGACAAGGCATTTCTGGTGCCTAAGCTGAGCTGAGCTGAGCACTTACCTGTCAGCAGGAACTTCCTGCAAGGCCGTTTGTTCTGCTCGTCCAGCAAAATAGCAGCCGCATCTGGAAGAGAAGATGGTCTGGGTTCAGATGACTCCAGCAAGGGAGGTGGGTCCACAGGGACCTGGACTTCAGCTAGACACAGTCATGAGGAAAGAAGAGCGCTCTCTCCATCCATGGGGCCAGCTAAGGCAAGAACCTGGTTTGAGATCAAGTTGACTAACAGTGAGTCTGCCTGGGGAGCTGGTTTATTTTTTTTTAAACTCTTTTTATAGATTTTATTTATTTGAGAGAAAGAGACAGACAGCGAGAGAGAGATAGAGAGAGAGAGAGAGAGAGAATGGGTGCGCCAGGGCCTCCAGCAACTGCAAACGAACTCCAGATGCTTGCGCCCCCTTGTGCATCTGGCTTACGTGGGGCCTAGAGAGTCGAACCAGGATCCTTTGGCTTTGCAGGCAAGCACCTTAACCACTAACCAGCCCTGGTTTTTTTAAATCTGGCACCAGGAGACATCTCTGTATTAGATTCCTAACTTCCTGTGAGTCTATCAGTACAGTCAAGTCACAAGCCACATAAAGACACGTACAAACATGGACCAGGCTGGAGAGATGGCTCAGTGGTTAAAGGCACTTGCTTGCAAAGCCTGGTGGCTTGGGTTCAATTCTCCAGTACCCACGTAAAGCCAGATGCACAAAGTGGCACACGCATCTGGAGTTTGTTTGCAGTTCCAAGAGGCCTGGGTGAGCCCATACTCTCCCTCTCTTTCTCTAATTAATTAATCAATTAACTAAATATATTAAAATATGGACCATATGTATTGTTCAGGATCCTCTCAAGCCTAGTGCCACTAACACTAGTGAGGAGCTGATCCTGGGTCCCAGACAAGGGCTCCTGGGTAAACAGCGCCGTGTGGACAGAGTCCTCACAGTACACAGCCTCTGGCTGGTGCTCTTTAACTCCACCCGCCCGTCATCCGTGGACATACATGGGTCGTTAGAACCACTCCTCTCAGGTTGTCTGTAGCCCAGACAGGCATGTAACTTGTGACCCCCTGCCTTGGCCTTCTGAGTAACTGGGACTGTAGGTCTGCATCACCAGGCCTGACTCCTCTTAGGTTGTCCTAAAATTACTATTCTTCTCTCCCTTGAAACAAGGTCTTGCTCTATGGCCCTGGCCAGACCTCAAACTTACTATGTTGCCCAGGCTGTCTCAAACTCTCGACCCTCCTGCCTGCCTCTCAGCCTCCCATATCCTGGGACTACGATGTGCACCATCAAGCCTGAGTCCTCTCAGGTTCTGCTCTAACTCCGCAGAGGAGCAGAATCATTCAAAGCTCTTTGGTGTGCTGGAGAGATGGCTGCACAGTTAAAGGTGCTTGCCTGCAAAGCCTAAGGACCCAGGTTCAATTCTCTAGGTCTCATGTAAGCCAGATGCTCAAGGAGGCACATGCCTCTAGCAGTGGCTAGAGGCTCTGGCATGCCCATTCTCCCCCTCTCTGTATATAAAAATAAATCTTTTGGGGCTGGAGGGATGGCTTAGCAGTTAAGGCATTTACCTACAAAGCCAAAGGACCCAGGTTCGATTCCCCAGGACCCATGTTAGCTAGATGCACAAGGGGGCTAATGCATCTGGAGTTCGTTTGCAGTGGCTGGAGGCCCTGGTGCACCCATTCTCTCTCTCTGTCAAATAAATAAATAAATAAAGTTTTTTAAAAATAAACTTTTAGCCAGGCATGTGGTGCATGTGTAATCCCAGCACTCGGGAGGCAGAGGTAGGAGGACCGCCATGAGTTCAAGGCTACCCTGAGACTACATAGTGAATAACAGGTCAGCCTGAGCTAGAGACCCTACCTCAAAAAACTTGAAAAACCAAAATAAATAAATAAATCTTAAGAAAAAAAAAAGGTCTTTCCATCATAAAAGGAGGAAAAGATCAAGACATCAAAAGTAAAAGAAAGACTGATTGAGATGGGGAGGGGGTATGATGGAGAGTGGACTTTCAAAGGGGTAAGTGGGGGGAGGGAGGGTATTACCATGGGGTATTTTTTATAATCATGGAAGTTGTTAATAAAAAAATTAAAAAATTTAAAAAAAGGTCTTTGATGGCGCTCAAGGGCACCCACGATTGACAGCCCACAGTCCACATCCTGCTTACAAAGAGGCCCTGTTCCTCTACGAGTCTCCTGGTGGACCTGATACATCAGCCCTTCAAGCTTCATCTCCCCAAATGACAGCTGCCCCTGGTGCCCCATGTCTGTTTGCTCGTTTAGTCATTCATCTCCCCAAACATCCACCGAGCACGTCCTGTGTGCCAGGCATGGTGCCAGGGTGAGGCTTGAAGTAGAAGCAAGTGAGAGCTGGTCTTTCCTTGCAGCCCATCAGCCGCACTAATCCACACGGACAGCAACGCGGTAAGCGAGCACTGAACACGCTGCCAAATGAACTGACTTGGCCCTGAGGACAGGGGGCACCTTGAGGATCTGCTGCCTCAGTTGAGCTCTGAAATGGGGGCACTGTCCTGGGACGAGAAGGACAAGTAAGACGGACATACCCACAAGAGGGGCCATGCAGGGAGAGTGTGGACAGGGTCAGGAGGGAGAGGGCAATGGAACATGGAAGCTAGGGCAGGCCAGGAGCTCCGCCCAGAACACACTGACATACGGGAGTGAAAAATCCATTTGAAAGAAGGTCCATGGGCTAGAAAGATGGCTTAGGGGTTAAAGTTAATGTTAAGGAATGCACTATGTAGTCTTAGGCTGTCCTCAAACTCACAGTGATCCTTCTACCTCTGCCTCCCAAGTGCTGGGATCAAAGGCATGTGCTAACATGCCTGGCAAGAATCTTTTTAAAAACAACAAGGGCTGGAGAGATGGCTTAGCAGTTAAGGTGCTTGTCTGCAAAGCCAAAGGACTCAGGTTCAATTCCCCAGGACTCACGTAAACCAGATGAACAAAGAGGCACATGCGTCTGGAGTTCAGCTGCTAGAGGCCCTGGCATACCCATCTTTCTCTCTCTCTCTCATAAATAAAAATAAATATTAAAAAAAAAGCCAGGCATGGTGGCCCACGCCTTTAACCCCAGCATTAAGAAGGCAGAGATAGGAAGATCACCATGAGTTCGAGGTCACCCTGAGACTACATAGTGAATTCCAGGTCAGCCTGGGCTAGAGTGAGACCCTACCTCAAAAAAACAAACAAAAAAAAAAAAAAAAAAGGAGAGAGAAGGAGAGAGAGAGAGAAAGAATGGGCACACCAGGGCCTCTAGCCACTGCAAACAAACTCCAGATGCATGTACCACCTAGTGTGCTTGGTTTATGTGGGTACTGGGGAATTGAACACTTGTCCTTAGGCTTTGCAGGCAAACACCTTAACTGCTGAGCCATTTCTCCAGCCCTTGGCTACTATTTTTCATTTAGAGGCCTTTAGGTGATCTTTACGCCCAGCCAGGGTTGACAGCAGCAAGCTTATCAGTCACTCAGAGAAGCAAATGACAATTGGTGGTGGCGGGTGGCATGCAGCAAGCACTCAATAAATGCTCACTCTCACTCTGAATTCTGAGTTTCAGACCAGTGAACTCTCTCTCTCTCTCTCTCTGCCTCTCCTCTCTTCTTGGCTGCTGAGACACAGTTCTTTCCTTCCCAGCTCTCGGTCCTGTAGTGGACACCTGCTCCCAACCTGTGGCACACTGGTCCCATCTCAGCTCACCTGAGGAGCACCTGATCCAGCCTGGACACAATGCCAAGCTCCTACGACTTTCAGCTGGCTCAGCATAGATCCGGTGACAAGACGGTTCACAGTGGGAGCACAGAGCCCTCAGTCGAGGTGGCTGGGAGGAGAAGTTCCTATTCTAGGCCACCCCTCTCGGTACTTGGATCAAACCTATGGTGTTTTGCATGTTCGGCAGCCAATCTATCCCTGAGCCACACTGGCCTGGAACTCATTACGTAGTCTAGACTGGCCTTGAACTCGAGTCAACCTTCCTCCCTCTCAGTGTTACATCCTCTCTTTTGATCATCAAAGAGCCCTGTCCCCAAACTGTCACTGATATACAGCAGTCCTTGTGTAAGCATGAGGAAGACTGGGGCACCGGTCACGGGGCCTGCGGGCACACACCTCGGAACATGTCGTACCACATCTTCTTGGCCTTGAGGTGCTGGAGCCCGTTTAGGTGCTTCTTCCGGTTGTGGAGGTTGTCCTGGAAGGAGCGGTCACAGTAGTCACAGAAGTATCTCTTCCCCATGGCCACCCACACTGGGGGCGAGGGCTGCCTAGGAAGCCACAAAACACGTGCTCAGACCACTGAAAGGAAGACCATGGACGCAGGGCCCCCAACTGAGCACTCTCGAGGATTTACTAAAGAACTTCTGGAGCTGGCGATCAGGACATGACTAGCTTCGTTTCAGAGGGAACTTTTCATACTTCCAATACCCAGCCTCCAATCCTGACCAGTTACACCTGAGCCTCAGGGTGTAGCGCCCAGGTTTGGGGATTTTGTGAGAAATATTTTCGTTTTTTTTTTTTTTTTTTTGCAAACAGAGACAGAAGAAATAGGCACACCAGGGCCTCTTGGCATTGCAAACAAACTCCAGATGCATGCACTACTTTGTGAATCTGGATTTATGTGGATACTGGGGAATTGAACTCAGGCTTTGCACATTAAGCTTTGCCAGCAAGTGATTTTGACTGCTGAGCCATTTCTCCAGCCCCAATCTTTGTTTTAAATATTTTATTATTTATTTATTTACTTGACAGAGAAAGAGGCGGGAGAGTGAGAAAATGAACGGGAGTGCCAAGGCCTCCAGCCACTGCAAACGAACTGTGGGTCCTGGGGAATTGAACCTGGGTCCTTTGGCTTTGCAGGCAAACGCCTTAACCCCTAAGCCATCCCTCCAGTCCCAATCTTTTCATACTTTCGTTGTTTTTTTTTTTTTTTGGTTAAATATTTTATTTATTTACTTGAGAGAAAGAGGCAGATAGAGAGGAAAAATGAGGGCATCAGGGCTTCTAGCCATTGCAAACTCCAGACGCATGCACCACCTTGTGTATCTGGCTTTATGTGGGTACTGGAAAATAGAATCTGGGTCCTTAAGCTTTACAGGCAAGTGCCTTAACCACTAAGCCATCTCTCCAGCCCTTTTATTTATTTATTTATTTTTTTTTTTGATTTTTCGAGGTAGGGTTTCACTCTAGCCCAGGCTGACCTGGAATTCACTATGGAGTCTCAGGGTGGCCTCGAATTCACGGTGATCCTCCTACCTCTGCCTCCTGAGTGCTGGGATTAAAGGTGTGCGCCACCACACCCGGCTTGCTGTTATTTTTGAGGCAGTCTCACTCCAGTCCAGGCTGACCTGGAACTCTCACTCCATAGCTCCAGGCTGGCACCACTATGCCCAGCTTCTTTTCATACTTTTGATGGCCAGCCTCCAACCCTGATCAATTAAACGAGAACTTCAGTGTGTAGGGTCCAGGTTTGTGATCTTTTAAAAAATATCTTATTTATCTGACAGAGAGAGAGAGAGAAAGAGGGAGAGAAGGAATGGGCATGCCAGGGCCTCAAGCCACGAACTCCACGTGCCTGCTTCACCTTGTGCCCTGGCTTATGTGGGTACTGGGGAGTCAAACCTGGGTCCTTAGGCTTTGTAGGCAAGTGCCTTAATTGCCAAGCTGCTTCTCCAGCCTTTTTTTTTTTTTTTTTTTTTAAGCTTTCAGGTAATTCATGTAGCCAGGCTGGGATAGCATCATTTAAAATCCTCTGGCTAACCTCCCTGTCCCACGTCACAATTCTGACCTAGTTCTGGGTTTTCCCCACCATGGCCTCCTCTCTGTTTCGCACATGTGTCAGACACGTAGCCGCCTCCTTAAGTTTGTACCTGCTGTCCCCTGTGCCTAGATGCCTGCCACACGTGCTCGCTCAGTCCGGCCATCTTTGCTCTAATGCGACCTTCTCAGTAATCTACTGTGACCCCTTCATTTCAAACTGCACAGCCCTCCCTTTTGCTTTTACCATTCTCTGCTTCATTTTTTCCTCCTGATACTTATCTCCTTTGAAGTAACAAACTCCTTGTTATGTTTATTGTTTTCTCCCCCAGCAAGAATAGAAATCCATGAAGGCAGGTATATTTATGCTCGGTTTATCGCTAGAGCCCCGGCTCCTAAAAGGGACTTGGCACAGAGCAGGCGATCAAGCAATGCGCGCAGTGAATGGATGGATTCCCATGTTCCCTTGGGGGCACCTGGGGTTCGGAGGATGAAGCGATTTGCCTCAGGTCACACAGCTGGCAAGCAGTATGCGTGAGCAGCCCCCCTAAAAATCCTGCTGCCGGGAGTCATCTCTCCCACAGGCATAATGCTGGGAAGCTGGAGGGCTCAGGCAGCAAGGAGGAGGGGTCCTGGCTGGTGCCAGTCACAGGGAAATGAGAACACTGCAAGATTCTTTTTTTTTTTTTTCACGGTAGGGTCTTACTATAACTCAGGCTGACCTGGAACTCATTCTGTAGTCTCGTCGTGGCCTAGAACTCACAGCAATCCTCCTACCTCTGCCTCCCGAGTGCTGGGATTAAAAGCACCCATGCCCGGCACCTGCGGGATCTTAAGACCCACCAGTTACCACAGCCACCATTCCCGTGCCAGGAGATGGGTAGCCGGAAGTAAACAATGACTATAGGACTCTCATGTCCAGCCCTTGGATCCTCCAGCTCACTGCTTCCAGACCAGAGGAACAAGTCCATCGGGCGGGGGCCATCCAGAGAGACCTTCAAAGACTAAGCCCAGACCAGCCCCTCACACCACAGGGACGGAAATGACTTCCCTGAGGTCACAAGATAGCTACCCAGGCTAGCAGCCAAACCCCAGACTGTCAGCACCTGGCAAATAAGGCTGAAGCCAGGACCCAATTCACAGAGCAAACAGACGAGGCACACACCTCAGCAGGAAGGGACTAGGGAGAGGCGCAGAGACAAGCTGTCCAGGCAGCCAAGCACGCTGATAGAGAAAGTTGTTCCTGCGGCAGACAGGGACAGTGGCCATTAAGTCAAGGGCTGTAATGGGATCAGGAACAGCCAGTCATTCCAAATGAAAACGTATAAAACCTCTCTTCTCCCATTACTGCTGAGAAACCGCATCCCAGACACGCGAACTTGATATATTAAATTTGGCAGCTCTAATGCACCCCGTCTTGCCAATAAACTTATAGGAATTGGATTGAAATTGTAAGAGATGAACGTTTAACGGCCGAGTGCTTAACCAAGCCATTCACGAAGCTTGAAGCTCCGAGGAGCTGCTGGCTCTAGAGAGTAATGGGAAAGGGAGGGGCGGAGGAGACTGTCCCTTTGGGACACTGACGCGGAACAGCAGCTCTGCAGCAGACCAAGCTGGGCCACACCACGCAGGGGACTAAGAAGCTGGCTGTGTGACCTTGCACAAGTCATTGTCCCCCCCTCTATACCTCTGTTTCACTGTGGGGATATGAAGCAGTAGTTCTGAGTGACAGTTACTATCTCAAGAGTAGTACAGGGAAGGGTGCTAATGAAAATAGATTATTGGGCTGGAGAGGTGGCTTAGTGGTTAAATCACTTGCCTGCAAAGTCTATGGACCCAGGTTCGATTTCCCAGTACCCACGTAAGCCAGATGCACATGGTAGTGCATGCATCTGAAGTTTGTTTGCAGTGGCTAGAGGCCCTGGTGTGACCATCCTCTCTCTTCTCAAAAACAAATAATAAATAAATAAATAAAAGAAAATAGATTATTGAGACTGGGCTATAGCTCAGTGGCAGAGCCCTTGCCTAGCATGTATAAGGCCCTGGGTCTGATTCCCAACACCACAGAGAAAAAGGACCACAAACAAGTACTTAATAAAAGCTGTTATAGAGGCCGTGGTTTATGGAGTATCTACTGTGCATTGGCACTACGCTAAAAGCTTTACATGCGATATCCATGTAACTCTCTAGACGAGGGGAAAACTTTCCAGATAAGGAAACTGAGGCACCATGAAGTCGAGTGACTCAGTCAAGGTCATGCCACTAGAAGGCAGCTGAGCTGAGCTTAGAATCCAGGCAGAAGGCCCACACTCCTAATCACTTAAGTCTCCCCCAACAAACCATGTCAGTGGCACTCATATTAATGCCATGGGTCCACGCTAGCCCCTTTGAACGCTGAAGGTATACAGTACAAACTCACTTATGAAAGAGGAAACAGCCTCAGAGAAGTACAGTGAGGTATCCCAAGTGACAGCAGAACAGTTCTCAGGGTAGGAAAGCCTATGTTCATACTGCCACAAAAACTGTCTCAGGGGCTGCAAGACTGCTCAGTGGTCAAAGGCACTTGCTTGCAAAGCTTGCCCACCCAGATTCAATTCCCCAGCACCCACATAAGGTCAGACACAAAAAGTGGTGCAAGCATCTGGCATTCATTTGCAGCTGCAAAAGAATCTAGTATGTACACACATAACACACATGCAAATTAGTAAATTTTTTTTTTGTTTTGTTTTTTGAGGTAGGGTCTCACTCCAGTCCAGGCTGACCTGGAATTTACTATGTAATCTAAGGGTGGCCTCGAACTCATAGCGATCCTCTGACCTCTGCCTCCCGAGTGCTGGGATTAAAGAGGTACGCCACCAATAGTTAAAACAAAACAAAACAAACAAACAAAAAAAAAACTGTTGCCAGGCGTTGTGGTGCCGTAAGTTCGAGGCCACCCTAAGACTACATAGTGAATTCCAGGTCAGCCTGAGCTACAGTGAGACCCTACCTCGAAAACCAAAACAAAAGAAAAAAAAAAAAAAAACTCCACAACTGTCTCACTAGGATTTCCACTAGAAAATCAAGACTACATGCTTTTTGCCCGCTTGCTCAGCCATACTAGAGACCAAATATTGAGCCCCAGTGGGGGCTGTGCTTATGTTTTCTCTCTCTCCCTCTCCCTCTCTCTCTCCCCGCACACACAAGCTAACCTCCCTTGTCAACTTGAGCTAAGAGTCCCTTGTCAGCTAAGAGTCCCAGCTGCCTGCCATGCTCCTCTGGCACAGAGGAAATGTTTGGTCATGTCAGACAGGTCTGTAGGACCCCACTTTAGTTTCAGCTCTGTCAGGTGAAGATGTGGCTGTCTCTTGGCCTCTCAGGGTCTCTGTTTTCCTATGTGAAATGGCAGGAACAGGTGATCTGTAAGAACCTTCAGAGGTCTAACACCCACTGGTCTGATGAGAAGACACCCTGACAATGCACCTTCTTCCTAAGTGGCACTTCTGGAATGGCACTGTCCCCAGGCCCTATGATCACCTGGTTTAGAGCCAGGGGAGGCCATGGGACAAGGGGTGGGTTCTAAAACCAATGCTAGAGTTTCAATCCAGATACCACTGTGATCTTGGCAGTCATTTAGCTTCTGGACTCAGTTTCCTGCTATAAAGACAGAATATTAACAGTGGGCCTCTCAGGTGGTTGTTGTATCAGATCATCCATGTTCACACTTAGCACAGTCCCTAGAGGCCCTCAAGAAACTTTGGCTGGTGACACCATCATTTTGCAGGCCTAGAAAGCAGAGGCTTAGACAGCTGGTCCACATTCCAGATGAGAAAGTTAAGACCAGAAGAAGGCCAGGGAGTTGACCAAAGTCCATAATAGAAGACACAGAGGTGACACCCGACACTCAGCCCCACAGTGGGCCAGACTTACACCCTGTGGGACGTGTGGAACACGACAGCTCCACAACCCACACTGGCTGGGATTGGCACTGGGGACACAGTGCTTTCCATCCACTTCTGAGGCCTGGCGCGACAACCAGCTGCCTAAAGCCATTCCGGGGCAGGAGCTGGCCTTTGTCAAGGTGACCTCCCCCAGGCGTGAAGTTCTAGGCTCCTGACCCAACTGCCTCCCACTCAGGGAGAAGGAACAGCCCACAGAAGCTTCCGGTCAGGTGCTGCATCTCGCCGGACACACACTTGGCAGGCAGAACGCTGGCTGGGGACCAGCTGCACTCACGTCACAGCCAAGCGTCCTTGCACGAGGTACACCCTGCATCACTACGCTCACTGGCCCTGAGATGGGGAACGGAAGGACGGCTGGAGCGTCTGGAAATGGGTCTCAACAGCCGCACGAGGTGCTGACTCAGCTGGCCTCTGCCATGACTCATCCCCATTCTGTGAAAGGGGCGTGCTCAGCAGCGGGTGAGCTCCGGGGCCCGTCCAGAACGCAGAATCATCCGGCCACACTGCCCTGCTGGGGACACTGAGGACAAAGGTGGTGCCACCAACCAACTCACACAGACCAGGTGTGCGGCTGCAGCAGTGATGGCTTCCCCAGAGATTTGCAAGAACTAGGGGCTGGCTCCTCATGGCCAGGGGGCCATCCGACAAAAATAGAGGGACATCCTCCTGGATCACACGGGTATGGATTCTAATTCTCGTGACCTCTGGAACGTTAGTTCATGTTCTTGAGTCTGTCCTTAGCTCTAAAACCAAGATCCCAGCCCTTCCTCGGTGCCCATGGGGGATGGGTTCTAGGACCTTCGTGGATACCAAAAACCTCCCAATGCCTGTCCTCTATATAAAATGTCATAACAGGGCTGGAGAGGCTGCTTAGTGGTTAAGGCGCTTGCCTGAAAGGCAAAGGACCCAGATTCGACTCCCCAGGACCCACATAAGCTACATGCACAAGGTGGCACATGCGTCTGGAGTTCATTTGCAGTGGCTGAAGCCCCTGGCATACCCATTCTCTCTCTTTCTCAAATAAATAAAATATATAAAAAAGTCATAGCACTTGCACATAGCATACACACATCCTCCCATATACTTTAAACTACCTCTACAGTATTTAAAATACCCAGTCAGTGTAAGTATTATGGAAATAGTTGCTATGTTGTTTAAGGGATAATGGCAAGAAAAAGTCGATACATATTCAGCCCGTCTTTTTCCCCTCGTGCATTGCTATCAGCATTTGGTTGAATCTATAAATACAGAACTCAAAGGAATATAGGGCCAATTATAGCACATTATGGCTCCTGGCATATAGTTACCACTCAAGAATGGCAGTGTTGGGCTGGAGAGATCACTTAGCGGTTAAGGTGCTTGCCTGAGACACTTAAGGACCCAAGTTCGATTCCCCAGTACCCATGTAAGCCAGATACACAGGGTGGAACAGGCATCTAGAGTCGTTTGCAGTGGCTAGAGGTCTTGGTGCACCTATCTATCTATCTATCTATCCATCCATCCATCCATCCATCATCTACCTCTTTTTCAAATAAATAAATAAAATGTAAAATACTTTTTTGTTGTTGTTTTTGAAGTAGGGTCTCAGTTTAGCCCAGGCTGACCTGGAATTCACTATGTAGTCTCAGGGTGGCCTTGAACTCACAGTGATCCTCCTACCTCTGCCTCCTGAGTGCTGGGATTAAAGATGTGTGTCACCACACCCTAATATAAAAAACTTAAAAAAAAAAATAATGGCAGTGGGGCTGGAGAGATGGCTTAGTGGTTAAGTGCTTGCCTGTGAAGCCTAAGGACCCCTAGTTCGAGGCTTGATTCCCCAGGACCCACGTAAGCCAGATGCACAAAGTGGTGCGCGCATCTAGAGTTCATTTGCAGTGGCTGGAGGCCCTGGTGCGCCCATTTTCTCTCTCTCTGCCTCTTTCTCTCTCTGTCTGTTGCTCTCAAATAAATAAACAAAACAAACAAACAAACAAAAATAATGGCAGTGAGCCAGGGTATGGTGGGCACATGCCTTTAATCCCTGTACTCGGGAAGCAGAGGTAGGAGGATTGCTGTGAGTTCGAGGCCACCCTGAGACTACATAGTGAATTCCAGGTCAGCCTGGGCTAGAGTAAGACCTTGCAAAAAAAAAAAAAAAAGGCAGTGTTACTGTTGTTATTGTTATCACCCAACACTCAACCCTCTTCCACTTGGAACACATATCCCAATCAACTGATTGAAAATCACAGTCAAAGTCAATGCTACAGGCTCCTTGGACCCTCTTCCTCCCACTGTTCCTGACAGACTGTCTCACTTCATATGCTAGCTTACCTGCCTCCCACCCCCCACCCCAGAACACAGGCTCGTCAAGAGAGAGTTCTATCTTTCCCACCACCGCTCACAAGCACCAGGAGCAGAGCTGACCTATTACCGCTTGCAGAATGAACACTCGAGTAAATGACCTCCCACCCTCTGCTTGATGCCAATACTACCCAGGCCTCCTTCACAGCAATCTGGGTACAGAGACTAGGGGCACACATGAGAGATGCAAAGCTCTACAGGCAGGTCTTTCATTGCACCCCTGCACCTCCCCACAGGAATCATTCCTGACTTCAGTCCCCCAGGCTCAAAGAAATGACCAACGAGTCCAGACAGGCGCAGAAGAGGGAAGAAAAGAGACAGGATAGGGTAAAGGGAAAAAGCTTCAGATTTGATTCATGCATGCTGAGCACCTCACTTTCATCTTCTTTATTTTATTTCTTTTCTTTTTTTTTTTTTTTTCCAAAGTAGGATCTCACTCTAGCCCAGGCTGACCTGGAAATTACTCTGTAGTCCCAGGCTGGCCTTGAACTCACAGTGATCCTCCAACCTCTGCTCCCGAGGGCTTGGATTAAAGGGGCACCACCATGCCCGGCTTCTCTTTCATCCTCTTATTGCACCCTCAAAGAGGTCCTCTGAGTGGATAATGTGGGGGTCTGTTCTGCAGATGAGCTACAGCCTCCCTGGTACTCCCAACCTGCTCACAGTTAGCAGAGCCACTAACAATAATAGCAATAATGATTGTGTCGATAACAATGCCACTTATCACAGGAACATCCTGAGTGCTGCTGGGCCAGCAATGCTGAGCACCCCACACATCATCTGTGGAGTCCCCACTGCCATGCTGGGAAGCCTGGTGCTCCTCACCCCATAGCCAAGGACCCCCGAGCCCACGCTCACTCTCCAGAGCCAATTCTCTACCTACCCCTCTGCCTGACTGGGAGGCTGTGGCCGGAGCAGACATCCACACCTCATCACTGTGGTTCCTATTACTGTGTGAGTCTTGGGGATGGAGGGGATTTTGGAACAGGGTTAAAATAAGTCAACAGCTTGGCCTTGACCAGGGGCTGGGATGTGCACTTGTAATTACCCTGGGCTTGTGCTCACCACATGCTGCCCTCAAACTCACCTGTCATTCCTTCTAATTATGGCACCATCAGAGTCCAGGTAAACAGTAAAGTGCAGCCAGAGGACGGCTTTATTGCATACCCACGAGCAGTGTCCCGGCACCCTGTCTGCTGTCTGGAGCTGATGGCATCAGCAGCAGCCCGTGGAGGTGGCCCAGGACTGCCTGCTCAGAACTGTGCTCCAACAGAAGTGCCAAGGAGATCAGCCATCTTCCCTGACAGGGGGTCCTGAGTGTTAGGGCCCCCTTTAAATGCCCCAGTGCTTGGCTATAACCACACAGCCTTCTTTTTTAAAAAAAATTTTTGTTGTTTATTTTTATTTATTTATTTGAGAGTGACAGACAGAGAGAGGAAGAGGCACAGAGAGAGAGAGAATGGGCGCACCAGGGCCTCCAGCCAACTGCAAACAAACTTCAGATGCATGTGTCATCTTGTGCATCTGGCTTACGTGGGTATTGGGGAATCGCACCTCGAACCAGGGTCCTTAGGCTTCACAGGCAAGCATTTAACCACTAGGCCATCTCTCCAGCCCCATACAGCCTTCTTAATCTGACCTCATTCCAGATTTGCCTCCTGCCTGCCCTTGGATGAGGTGTATCATCTTACTCCCAGCAGTCTAAGGCGGTGGAGGCCCCACCCACAGCAACTTCTAATTTAGCAGGTCTCAAGATCAAAGCAGGCCCACCTTCTAAATTCTCAAAGCAATGCTAGTTTAGAATGGCAAATGATGAACTGAATAACGCAGAGGAAAGGGCTTGCCCAAAGTCATACAGTTGACCCCCCACTAACAATTACAAGTCATTTTTTCCTAAACACAATCTGTGACCTGGGATGGTTCAAGTTAGGATTCTTAAATTTTCCAATAGCTTGAAAATAATACACCTTCAGTAGAAACAGCAATTAGATTACTGAATATGGGGACCTGGGGTGATTGCTCAGCAGTTAAAGGTGCTTGCTTGCAAGCCAATCGATCTGAGTTCGATTCTCGCCAGCACCCACGTAAAAAGCCAAAGTGGCGACACGTCAGTAATCCCAATGTGCCTACAGCAGTGGGAGGCACAGGTAAGAGAATCTGGAAGCCTGATGGTTAGCCAGTTAGTCTGGTGCATGCAGTAGCAAAACAGTAAGAGAGACAAGAGATGCTGCCTCAAAAGAATGTGGCAGGAGAGGACAGACATCTTGAGGTTGTCTTCAGACCTCCACACATTTACTATGGCACGTACACACCCAAAAACACAATTAAAAAAAAAAAAAACATTGCTAAAGAATACTGAGGGCTGGAGAGATAGCTTAGCAGTTAAGGCACTTGCCTGCGAAGTCTAAAGACCCAGGTTCGATTCCACAGTTCCCACATAAACCAACTGCAAAAAGTGGTGCATGCAGCCGCGCATGGTGGCACACGCCTTTAATCCCAGCACTTGGGAGGCAGAGGTAGGAGGATCGCCGTGAGTTCGAGGCCACCCTGACTCCATAGTGAATTCCAGGTCAGCCTGAGCTAGAGTGAGACCCTGCCTCGAAAAAACAACAAAAAAAAAGTGGTGCATGTGTCTGGAATTCATTTGCAGTGGCTAGAGGCCCTGGCATGCCCATTCACTCTCTCTCTCTCCCTCTCTCAAATAAATAAATAAATAAAATATTTTTAAAAAGAATATTGAGCCAGGCATGGTGGAGCATACCTTTAATCCCAGCATTTGGGAGAGAGAGGTAGGAGGATTACTATGAGTTCAAGGACAGCCTGAGTCTACATAGTGAATTTGCGGTCAGCCTGGACTACAGTGAGACCCTACCTTGAAAAAAAAAAAAAGAATATTGAGGGGTGGGGATGCTAGAGAGATGACTCAGCAGCTAAGGCATTTGTCCAAAAAGCTTAAAGACCTGGGTTCTATTCTCCAGCACCCATATAAAGCGGGATGCACAAAGTGGCACATACACTTGGAATTCATTTGCAGTGGCTAGAGGCCCTGGCATGCCCTCCCCCTGCTTACAAATCATAAATGAAAATGTTAAAAAAAGAATATTAGCCGGTGTGGTGGCACATGCCTTTAATCCCAACACATGGGAGGTTGAGGTAGGAGGATCACATGAGTTTGAGGTCACCCTGAAACTACATAGTGAATTCCAGGTCAGCCTGAGCTAGAGTGAAACCCTACCTCAAAAAGCCAAAAAAAGAAGTGACAGAGGAGTGCTCAGCACTGAAACATCTCTATCACACCTTCCAAGGCTCAGGGTCCACTGCAGAAGAGGCAGCGGAAAGAATGTAAGAGCCAAAGGAAGGGTAGGACTCCTTACAATGCACTCTTCTAGACACAAAATGGCCTGGATATCCATGACCTCGCAGTGCCTGACACTACCTACATAATAGGAGACCATCATAATTGGAGGAAAAGATGATGAGATCAAAATAAAAGAAAGAATGCCGGGCGTGGTGGCGCACGCCTTTAATCCCAGCACTGGGGAGGCAGAGGTAGGAGGATCGCCGTGAGTTCGAGGCCACCCTGAGACTCCATAGTGAATTCCAGGTCAGCCTGGGCTAGAGTGAGACCCTACCTCGAAAAACCAAAAAATAAAAAAATAAAAAAATAAAAAAAATAAAAGAAAGACTGATTAAGATGGGGAGGGGATATGATGGAGAGTGGAGTTGTGAAAGGGAAAGTGTGGGGGGGCAATTATTGGGGTTTATTGTCTATAATTATGTAAGTTGTCAATAATAATTTTTTTTTAATTTTAAAAAAGAAAGGGCTAGGGCTAGAGAGATGGCTTAGCAGTTAAGGCACTTGCCTGTAAAGCCAAGGGACCCAGGTTCTATTCCCCAGGACCCATGTTAAGCACATGGTGGCACATGTGTCTGGAGTTCGTTTGCAGCAGCTGAAGGCCTTGGTATGCCCATTCTCTCTCTATCTGCCTCTTTCTCTCTCTCTCTCTCTCTCAAACAAAAAAAAAATAAAATATAGTTTAAAAAGGGGGGGACTAGAGAGATGGTTTAGTAGTTAATGTGCTTGCCTGCAAAGCCGAAGGACCCAGGTTCAAGTCCCAGGATCCATGTAAGAAAGATGCAGAAGGTGGCACATGTGTCTGGAGTTGTTTGCAGTGGCTGGAGGCCCTGGCGTACCCATTCTCTCTGTCTACCTGCCTCTTTCTTTCTCAAGTAAAAAAAATATTTTAAAAAAAGTGGAAACTGAGATGTGGCTCAGTGGTAGCTATGTCTAGGTACTTAGCATGTAGGGTGCCCTGGGTTGAATCCCCAACACTATAAAGAAAGAAAAAAAAGCCAGGCGTGGTGGCGTAGGCCTTTAATCCCAGCACTTAGGAGGCAGAGGTAGGAGGATCACCATGAGTTCGAGGCCACCCTGAGACTGCATAGTGAATTCCAGGTCAGCCGGAGCTACAGTGAGACCCTACCTCAAAAAAACAAACAACAACAACAAAAAAGTGGGAGATATGTCAGGCAGGGCCACCTCTTATTCCACCTCAGGATGTTCTAGAGATGGCTGCAAGGATTTGGCTGGCCCGGGTGCATAAGTTCAGAGTGGGGGTTGAAAGGGACAGAGTAGGTATTTCTCTCAGCTCCTGTCTGATGAGCGACAGGGCAGATCTGGCCTAGGAAGACCCAGGGCTCAGTGAGGCAGGCTGAATCTGATTCTGGGCTCCAGGGACCAGCAAGCGGGAGGTAGTTTCTCCTCAGATATTTACAGGTCCCAGGAGCCTAGAGTTTCCAAATGGGAAAGACAAAAATAGTCAAGAGGTGGCTGAAGAGATAGCTCAGCAATTAAGGTGCTTGCCTGCAAAGCCTAATGACTAAAGTTCAATTCCCCAGAACCCATATAAAGCCAGATACACAAAGTGACACGCGAAGTTCATTTGCATCAGCTGGGGACCCTGGCACTCCTATTCTCTCTCTGCCTCTCTCTGCTTCTCTGCTTGCAAATAAATAAATAAAAGTAGATTTTAAAAAAAGAGCTGGGTGTGGTGGCACATGCCTTTAATCCCAGCACTTGGGAGGCAGAGGTAGGAGGATCACTGAGATTTTGAGGCCACTCTGAGACTACATAGTGAATTCCAGGTCAGCCTGAGCTAGAGCAAGATCCTGCCAAAGAAAAATTATATATATATATATATATAAATATAAACAAAGTAGTCAGAAGGAGGCTCCTGAACTGAATACTGGAATCCAAACAATGTGTCTGCCTCCTTCTTCTGACCCTCTGTCACCAGTATCCCTGCTGCCCAAGTCAGATCTCACTCCCACACATTTGAACATAACCCTCTCAGCTCATGCCATCCTGGGCTGTGTCACATCAACCCTCCGAAAATAAATGTGCCAAACACTGGCAAGGGGACACTGGCTATAATACCCATAAGCCCGCCCCCAAGAACTGCCTCCAGGAGGTGTTAATTCCCAAATCTCCATCAGCTGGGAACCTAGCATTCAGAACACCTAAGTTTATGGGGACACCTGAATCACACCACCACAGATAGTGAAACCCTACCTTGAAAAACTAAAAGAAAAAAAAAAAAATCCATGGTTCCCAAGTGGGAACCTTATTGAAAATGAAGTCTCCTGGCTCAGGAAGTGTGGCCCTGGATTCTATACCTAATTATCCTCCCCAGCCCCTGGCAGCGGTGGGGGGGTTCTGGAGGGGGACCCAGGAATCTGTTAGCCAGTAAGTCTATGTTACCCTGAAAAACAAAGCCTGGATAAATAAAATTCCCCCTAAATTTTAAAGGCAGCTGCCTCTGTTAGGAAGTCATTTTGACTAGACATAGGCCTAAGGATTTGTATTCTAGGCAGAAATCAGTCTGATTATGAATACCTCAGTTCATAGAAACAGTGGGCCCACTTTTATGCAAAGAACAATTTACAGAGTGGAAAAATTGTTTTCTTGCTGGATAAGTATCTTGTCATATTCCAAAAAACTTTAGAATTGAAAAGAGGTAGAAGAATCAATCAAATTCACTGTACTAATTCTCCTGTCCTAAATTTAGTAATAACCAGTTAAAGCCAGGCATATGACCCATAATCATCAAATCCTAGCACTTTGGAGTGGGAGGTAGGAGGGTCCAGGTCAGACTAGGCTATATACAGCCTGAGCCTGTCTCAAAAACAATCAGTCAAAGCTGGGTGTGGTGGGGCACACCTTTAATCCCAGCACTTGGGAGGCAAAGATAGGAATATCACTATGAGTTCGAGGCCACCCTGAGACTACAGAGTGAATTCCAGGTCAGCCTGGACAAGGGTGAAACCCTACCTCGAAAAACCAAAAAAAAAAAAAATCAGTCAAGGGCTGGAGAGATGGCTCAGTGGTTAAGACACTTGCCTGTAAAACCTCATGACCCAAGTTTAATTCGCCAGCACCCACATAGAGCCAGATACACAAAATGGTATATGCAGCTGGAGTTTGTTTGCAGTGACTCCAGGCCATGGAGTGCCCATATGCCCCCCACTCCCGACCAACCAATCTCCCTCTCTCTGCCAGGTGTGGTGGCAGACACATTTAATCCCAGCACTTGGGAGGCTGAGGTAAGAGAATTGGTATGAATTCAAGGCCAGCCTGTGTCTAATTACAGGTCACCCTGGGATACAGAGAGACCCTACTTCAAAAAATCAAAAAAAAAAAAAAGGAAAGAAAGAAGAAAGAAATCAAGGGCTGGAGAGATGGCTTAGCAGTTAAGGCACTTGCCTGTGAAGCCAAAGGACCCAGGTTTGATTCTTCAGGTCCCACGTAAGCCTGATGCACATGGAGTTTGTGTACAGTGGCTAGAGGTCCTGGTGTGCTCATTCTCACTCTCTCTCTGTGTCCCCTTCTCTGTCTCTAATAAATAAATAAATAAAAATAAACCAGGAAAAAAATCAAACAAGCAGCCGGGCGTGGTGGCGCATGCCTTTAATCCCAGCACTTGGGAAGCAGAGGTAGGAGGATCGCCGTGAGTTCAAGGCCACCCTAAGACTCCATAGTGAATCCCAAGTAAGCCTGGGCTACAGTGAGACCCTACCTCAAAAAAAAAAAAAATCAAACAAACCAACCACAAACTGGGTATTAAAAAGAATCCTTAATATTAAAAAGAACCTTGAATACTTGCACAACCATGTTCACAATAGCTAGGAAATGGAACCAGCCTAGATGTCCCTCAATACATGAATGGATAATAAAGATGTGGTACATTTACACAATGGAGTTCTATTCAGTGGTATAGAAAAATGAAATGATGAAATTTTCAGGGAAATGGATGGATGTGGAAAGGATTATACTAAGTGAGGTAACCCAGGCCCAGAAAGCCAAATGTCACATGTTCTCTCTCATATGTGGATCCTAGTTACAAATGTTTAGACTTGTGGGTGAGCTGGAGCCAAAAATCGGTAGCAGAGGCCAGGAAGCTGGAAAAAGGCTATAAGGGAAGGACTTTAGGGGATGGTATTGTATATGTAAGTAGAAGAACAGATCTCAGGGAGTGGAATGGCATAAGTGAGGCCAAGGGAAGGGACTGAATAAGAGAAGGGTGGGGGGAGGGGCAATCAAAATCCAAGATATTCTGAATAAAACTTATGAAAGCCTACTGTTTTGGATAATGGCACATCCAGAAGCCATAGATTGCTACTAGAAAATTTTCAGTGCCAGGGATGGAATACCTTCCAGTGAGTTGTTGGCCAGAGAGGTCCTTGCTGCCTCCAAAATATTACAGGCTATTGCCAAGGCCCTTGGTTTCCCACAAGTAACAGATGGTAAGACCCTATTGCTGAAGACTTCACATGCCTGGGCGGCAAGGTCACTGAGAAATCAAGCTAGGGCTGAGCTGAAAACCTTCTCCCTGTAGGCCAGCCAACTGAAAGCTGAAAAGCTGTACTGCATGCAGCCCTTTGGGAGACAGAAGTCATCAGTGGTGAAAACAGTGGACACTGGAAGCCTCAAGTTTGGCCAGCCAGGCCAAATGACCAAATGGGTGCAATAGTGGCATGTCTGCTCTGGGGGAAACCAATTGCTCTCTAATTGGACTGGAGGCCTGCTCTACAGGAGGGAATACATGCATGGTACTGAAAACCTAATCAAAAGCCTATGGCAGGGGAGGTCATGAGCCTTAGGAGTATAAAGCCTGCTCTTGTCTGGCTAAATACATATATTATTCTCACCAAACTGCCCTAAAAACACTACGTTTAATGTTCATATTCATATATTAATGCTACTCTCAATTTTGGTTATAGAAGCTTCTCTTTTCATATGGCGGTGACCACTGGGATGACCCAAAAGGCAACATGGTGCTGAGAGGAAGTGACAGAGGAGTGTCCAGCACTGAAACATCTCTATCACACCCTCTAAGGCTCAGGGTCCACTGCAGAAGAGGTGGTGGAAGAATGTAAGAGCCAAAGGAAGGGTAGGACTCCTTACAATGCAACTGTCCAGACAGAAATTGGCTTCCATATCCATGAGCTTGCAATGCCTAGCAATACCTACACAAGATCCTCATAATAGGAGAAAAAGATGATGACATCAAAATAAAAGAGAAAGCCAGTGCGGTGACACACACCTTTAATCCAAGCACTTGGGAGGCAAAGGTAGGAGGATCTCCATGAGTTCAAGGCCACCCTCAGATGACATAGTGAATTACAGGTCAGCCTGAGCTACAGTGAAATCCTACCTTGAACCCCCCCCCAAAAAAAAATACATAAATAAATAAAAATAAAAGAGAGAGAAAGGGGATATGATGGAGAGTAGAGTTGTGAAGGGGAAAGTGGGGGAGGAGAGGGAATTATCATGGTTTATTGTCTATAAGTATAGAAGTTGTCAATAAAAATAATTAAAAAAAAAAAAAAAAAGAACCTTGGGGCATGGTGATGCATGCCTTTAATCCCAGCACTCTGGAGGCAGAGATAGGAAAATCACCATGAATTCAAAGCCAGCCTGAGATTACAAAGTGAGTTCAGGTCAGCCTGGCCTATTTTCTCTTTCAAAAGAAAAAAAAAAAAAAAAAAAACAGGGTAGAGGGATGGCTTAGTGGTTAAGGCACTTGCCTGTGAAGCCAGGACCCAGGTTCAATTCCCCAGTACCCATATAAGGCAGAGGTACAAGGTGGCACATGTGTCTGCAGTTTGTTTGCAGTGGCTGGAGGTGCTGCCATACCCATTCTCTTTCTCTCAAATAAATAAATAAAAATATCAAAATAAAAAGAAAATTTTAAAAAACATAAAAAATACTGAATTGGGGGTTGGAGAGATGGCTTAGTGGTTAAGGCATGGCCAGATGCATAAAGTGGCACATGCATCTGGAGGTCATTTGCAATGGCTAATTCATTTGTCCTGGCACAGCCACTCTTAGTTTCTTCTTTTCTTTTTTCAGAGGTGTGGTCTTGCTCTAGCCCAGCCCAGGGACCTGGAATTCACTATTAGTCTCAGGGTGGCCTTGAATTCACAGGGATCCTCCTACCTCTGCCTCCTGAATGCTGGGATTAAAGGCATGTGCCACCACACCCAGCCCATTCTCATTTTCTCTCTATCTCATTGCAAATAAGAATATTTTTTAAAAACTGAATTGTAAAAAAACTGAATTGTTTGCAAGAACTTTAAATTCAGTGTAAGTTTAATTAAATTTGTTAATAACTAAGAATCCTTGGGGAAATTGTGCTAGCTATGTTATGCATCTAAAGTACTTAAAAATAAACTGAAATATAGTAAAATTATAAGTTGAGTTAAAGGTTTGAAGGAATGTAATTAAACTATAAGTAGGGCTGAATATCTAGAGGAATTTACTTTGTTAAACTTGAGTTCAAACCTTAGTCAAAGGAAAAGCTAGGGTCATTTCTCTTATTTTCCTAAAATTTTGTGAAGAATAATTTCCCAGTTGAAAGATTTTTTTTTTCTTTTTCTTTTTGAGACAGGGTCTCAAATAGCTCAGGCTGACCCAGAACTTTCTTTCTTTTCTTTTCTTTTTTTTTTTTTTTTTGAGGTAGGATGTCACTCTAGCCCAGACTGACCTGGAATTCCCTGTTGTCCCAGGGTGGCCTTGAGTTCCCAGGGATCCTCCTACCTTTGCCTCCCCAGTGCTGGGGTTAAAGGCGTGCTCCACCATGCCCGGTCGGTCCAGAACTTTTAATATTCAACCACATCCAGCTGTTGCTCTTTGTAGGCTATTTAAAATATGGCCCAAAGCTGGGCGTGGTGGTGCATGCCTTTTTTTTTTACTTATTTGAGAGTGACAGACAGAGAGAAAGAGGTAGATAGATAGAGAGAGAATGGGCGCGCCAGGGCCTCCAGCCACTGCAAACAAACTCCAGACGCGTGCACCCCCTTGTGCATCTGGCTAACGTGGGTCCTGAGGAATCGAGCCTCAAACCGGGGTCCTTAGGCTTCACAGGCAAGCGCTTAACCGCCATCTCTCCAGCCCAATGGTGCACGCCTTTAACCCCAGCACTTGGGAGGCAGAGGTAGGAGGATCACTGTGAGTTCAAGGCCACCCTGAGACAACATAGGGAATTCCACGTCAGCCTGGGCTAGAGTGAGACCCTACCTCTAAAAACCAAACAACAACAACAACAAAAAAAAATAAAATAAAATATGGCCCAGGGGGCTGGAAAGATGGCCTAGCAGTTAAGGCGCTCGACTGTGAAGCCAAAGGACCCAGGTTTGATTCCCCAGTACTCACATAAGCCAGATGCACAAGATGATACATGCATCTGAAGTTCGTTTGCAGTGGCTCAAGGCCCTGGCACAGCCATCCTCTCAAATAAATAAATAAATAAAAATAAACTATTAAGCTGGGCATGGTGGCACATGCCTTAAATCCCAGCACTTGGGGGACAGAGATAGGAAGATTGCTGTGAGTTCGAGGACACCCTGAGACTACTACAGGTCAGCCTGGGCTAGGGGCAGAGGTAAGAGTAGGATCGCTGTGAGTTCAAGGCCAGCCTGGAACTAGAGTGAGTTCAAGGTCAGCCTGGGTTAGAATGAGACCCTACCTCAAGGCAAAACAAAATGGGCTAAAGAAATGGTCCAACAGTTGGAAGTGCTTGCTTGCAAAGCCTGACTGCCAGGGTTTAATTCCCCCAGTACCCACCCAAAGCCAGATGTACAAAGTAGTGCACATGTCTGGAGTTTGTAGTGGTAGGAGGCCCTGGCCTGCCCATACCTCCCTCTGCTTCCAAATATATATATATTTCCCCCTCCCCCCCCCCCGAGGTAGGGTCTCACTCTAGCCCAGGCTGACCTGGAATTCACTCTATATTCTCAAGGTGGCCTCAAACTCATGGTGATCCTCCTACCTCTGCCTCCCGAGAGCTGGGATTAAAGGCGTGTGCCACCACGCCTGGCCTAAATATATTTTTTGACGTAAAATTATTCTTGATAAGCCGGGTGTGGTGGCGCACGCCTTTAATCCCAGCACTCGGGAGGCAGAGGTAGGAGGATCACCATGAGTTCGAGGCCACCCTGAGAATACAGAGTGACTTTCAGGTCAGCCAGGGCTAGAGTGAGACCCTACCTCGAAAAACCAAAAACAAACAAACAAAAAAAAATTATTCTTGATACTAAGTCACTGAGGTTAAAACTTGATCTTCTCTCTAGATGTTCTAAATTCCTCTTTCTTGCACACATCTTCTACCTTGTTCTGTCTGCCCTAGCACCCCAGATACACCCTAAATCTGATCACTACTCTAATCCACACTCTAAATCACTGTCCTGATTCACTCAACAACTTTCCCTCTTCAGTCCATCCTCCAGACAGCAGTCAGAAGGATGACACTGAGCTGGAGAAATGGCTTAGCAGATAAGCATTTTCCTGCAAAATCAAAGGACCCAGGTCTGATTCTCCAGGACCCAAGTAAGCCAGTTATACAAGGTGGCACATGCATCTGGAGTTTGCAGCAACTTAAGGCTCTGGCGTGCCCATTCTTTATCTCAAAGAAATCTAAAAATAAATAAATAAACAGAATTATGACATTAAAATGTAAATTAGATCTTGTCTCATTCCTGCTTAAAACCCTTCAGTGGCTTCCTAGTGTCACTGGGAAAATAAATGACTCCTTTACTATAGGTTACAAGGACAGATTCAAGCTAACTCCTCTTCATATTTCAGTCTACTTCCTCACAAACATCCCAGGACTGCAGCGGCCTTTGCATCCACGTTTTCTTCCTGTTGGAGCTGCTACTATATAATGAGGTCTCCAGCCAAGTGTCATCCGAAAACACAGTCATTCAGGTTAAAACTGCAATTGCACCACCAGCACAACGAAAAAACACTCGTTTCCAGAAGCAATGGGGCCTCCCCAAACGTCCATACACACTCCGAACACCTACTTGGGGACCAGCTCAGGCCCCAAAGGAGTCGCTGATCAAATATTTGTATTTTTTTATTCCACCTTGTGCATCTGGCTCACGTGAGTATTGGGGAATCGAACCGGGGTCCTTACGGCTTCTCAGGCATGTACGTTAACCACTCAGCCCTCTCTCTCCAGCCCCTTTCTTTTTCCAAAACCTTTTCTGTCCCCAAGAAGAAATGAATGGCCCTTGGTCGCCTGCCTTCTAGGTCAGGGCTCTTGGCTTCAAAGACCAGGAGGTGGGAGCACAGGCAGAATCTGTCACTTCTCCTGGGGAGTAGCTGAAGGATGTAGGCTCCTGGGACACGACTTCTGCCAACCTCCAGCCCTACACTTCGGGGCAGGTAGAGAAGACATGCAGAGAGGAGTTCGGGTCATGGAAGCAAAGATTCCCCTCGCCCCTCAACCCATTCCGCCACGCCAGAAAATGGTAGAGCTCGCGAATTTAGAACGAAGAGCCTGTTTCCCCGCGTGGGGAAGGAGAATAGAAGTGACCGACCCCCGACGTCCCGCCAAAGGTACCTGGCTCTTCAAGGCTGGACCGCTCCGGGCTCCTCCTCCTGCGCACGCGGGTCGCGCTATGCTTGCAGGGATTCGTAGTCCTTCCTTGAGGATCGGCCCACCCTTCAGACAAGGGTGGATGCTAAGTCGAGACTGCGTGGGGGGAGATGGGGGAAGCCTGATGGCTTTTGGGACTTGTAGTTCAAAAATTCAAGCATCAAGAAATGATTGAGAGGAAAACCTGACGAATAAATTATCATCAAATTATTATCTTTGCCTATGTGGATCTGAGTATTATAAAAGTTTGTTCTCCTGTACATGTATCAGTTACCTTCGTCCAAAAAGAAAAAAAAGGGACCAACGTCAAGATACAGAGGAACTACAAATCCCATAAGGCAGCGCGCGGTCGAATGCAGTCAGCGGCCTCGGCGCAGGCGTAGTGGCGCGAGCTCGGCATCGAGGGAACATGGCGGGTCCGGGCTTCACCGCGAGTCTGTACTCCCTGCTGTTCCGCAGGACTTCCACCTTCGCCCTCACTATCGCGGTGGGCGCCCTGTTCTTCGAGCGTGCCTTCGATCAAGGCGCGGACGCGGTCTACGAGCACATCAACGAGGGGGTGAGGGGCTGGGACATCCTGACCTTGGGCCTGCCTGAAGGGTGACAGTGGGAAGGGAGGGGAGGGGGACACGGGACTCAGTCCACCTTTACCAGGAAAAGGGGGAGAATCTTGACCGTCTTCAGTCTCGGGACTACACAGGTCTAGTGTGAGTCTGAAAACTTTACATGAGGTCAGCAGATCCCATATTGCAGGGCTTGTAAGTATTGTTAATGTCCTACCGCACATATTCCATTTGTCCATTTGCAGAAGCAAAAGCTAAGAGTTGGGTTGGAGAGGTGGCTCAGCGGTTAAGACGCTTGCCTGTGAGGCCTAAAGAACACAGGTTCGATTCCCCAGTACCCATATAAAGTCAGATGGGCAAGGTGTCACATGCATGTGGAGTTCGTTTGCAGTGGTCTCTCTCTCTCTCTCTCTCTCCTTGCAAATACATATTTAAAAAATAAAGTTAAAAGTCTGAGTGAGAACAAAGGACTTAAGCTAGGTCCACAAACTCATAAGTCAGGGGTGGAACCCCAACCCTTGTCTCTGACAGGTTCAAGGGCAGATTTGAGCAGTCAGGTCTATACAGACGGAAAGGGCATTTACATAGACAGTGTGGCTGACCTTTTAAAAGTAATTTTTCAATATCAGGACGCAGGAGGCAAAGGTAGGAGAACTGCTGTGAGTTCAAGACCAGTCACAGGACTATGGAATGAGTTCCAGGTCAGCCTGGGCTAGAGTGAGATTCTTACTTCAGGAAAAAGTAATCTTTCAGTTCTGACAGCCTCCCACACAGGGAGCTTGTTGTTACTGGTTAAGGGTAGGAAACTGTGAAATTAAAGATTCCTGGCTGAGAATTCTGGGACTTGGTATTTAATAATAACCGTGGCATTAAGTTGGATAAGTTTTGTAACCTCTCTGAGCTGCAGTTTTATCTGTGAAATAGAGATTCTAGAAGTCAGCTACCTCAGAGAATACAGAGAAGGTGCCACACTATCTTGTATATGATACCACTACAAAGTAGCTTTTACTGCATCCCTTAGGAGAAAGTGGGAAGATAAAGTAGGAAATAGAAATCTTTTTAAAGAATTTTTGTTTGTTTATGTGAGAGTGGCAGACAGAGAGAGAAAGAGGCAGAGAGAGAGAGAATGGGCGCTCCAGGGCCTCCAGCCACTGCAAACGAACTCCAGATACATGCACCACCTTGTGCATCTGGCTTACATGGGTCCTGGGAAATCGAGCCTCGAACCAGGGTCTTTAGACTTCACAGGTAAGCGCTTAACCGCTAAGCCATCTCTCCAGCCCAGGAGATAGAAATGTTTTTTGAAATTTGTTGTACCAGTGTAGCCCTGTGCCAGGTTCTTTTCATGCTTTATATCATGAAATTGTAGCTGTGCTGGGAAAGGCCACATACAGATAGCCAGCCCTGGTTCCACCATTCACTTGTTTTCAATTCAGGGCGGCCTAACACTGCAGCCCAGAATGGTTCTAGCCACTAATGCCTGTGGCCAGGGCACTTTACCCCCTATATGAAATGCTGTCATTGTTATCTTTCATAAGCATTTCTATTGGCTGTGCTCACTGATCTGGGAAGGCATTTTAGAACCTTGTCATAAGCCCAGCATGGTGGTGCACGCCTTTGATCCCAGCACTTGGGAGGCAGAGGTAGGAGTATCACTGTGAGTTCAAAGCCACCCTGAGGCTACATAGTGAATTCCAGGTCAGCCTGAGCTAGAGAGACCTTGCCTAAAAAAACAAAAAAAAAACCTTGTCATAACTCATCCATTTTTTTATGCCTTTTGGAATGAGATAGCCAGTTTAGCTCTGAGAAAAAAAAATTTTTTTTAAATGGCTCAGTGTGAGGTTTTTGGGAATTATGCACTCAGGACCTCCTGTGTAATAACTGAGTTAAAGAACCATGACATCTTCCAGGTTCTGTTTCTTCATAAGTGGCCTGGGGCCATTCCTTCAATCTCTACTTCAGTTTCCTATAACAGCAATATTGAGAGCTGAGCATGGTGGCGCACGCCTTTAATCCTAGCACTCAGGAGGCAGAGGTAGGAGGATCCCCATGAGTTTGAGGCCACCCTGAGACTACAGAGTGAATTCCAGGTTAGCCTGTGCTAGAGCCAAAATCCTACTTCGAAAAATGAAAAAAAAAATTGTTTCTCTTACTTTACATTGTGAATGAGAACATGGAATTTTGTTTATTTTGAAATACGGGTTTGCTCTATGGTCCACACCGGCCTTGAACTCTTGGACCTACAATCACCTGCTGAGTAGATTGTTAGTCTCCCACAGGCATAATCAGAGGCTGTCTTAATTAGGTTGATTGAGGTGGGAAAACCCACCTTAATTATGGGTGGCACCATTCCATGGGCCTGAGTCTGGGACTACATTAAAAGGAGAGAGCTGGTTTAACACCAGCATTCACCACTCTCTGCCTCCTGTCTCTGCTGCAGTGTGATGCAGGCTGCCCACTTCTGCCTCCGTGCCTTCCTTGCCACGATGATGCTTCCCTTCAAAACTGCAAGCCAAATTAAACCCTTTTCCTTCCATGGGTTGCCTCTGGTTGGATATTTGTTCATAGAAAGGAGAAAGAAGACAGGCGTGGTGGCGCGTACCTTTAATCCCAGCACTTGGGAGGCAGAGGTAGGAGGATTGCTGTGAGTTCAAGGCCACTCTGAGACTCTATAGTGAATTCCAGGTCAGCCTGGGCTAGAGTGAGACCCTACCTCGAACCCCCCCCACACCAAAAAAAAAAAAAAAAGAAAGAAAGAAAGAAAAAGAAGGCCAGGGTTGGTGCATGCCTTTAATCCCAGCACTGAGTAGGCAGAGGTAGGAGGATTTGTGTGAGTTCAAGGCCACCCTGAGATTACATAGTGAATTCCAGGTCAGCCTGGGCTACATTGAGACACTATCTCAAAAAAAAAACAAAAGAAGGCTAGAGAGATGGCTTAGCAGTTAGGGTGTTTGCCTGCAAAGCCAAAGGATCATTGTTGATTCTCCAGGACCCACGTAAGGCAGAGGCACCAAGGGGTGCATGCATCTGGAGTTTTCTGTCTCTAAAAATATTTTTAAAAATTAAAGAGAGAAAGAGAGAGAGAGAGCCGGACGTAGTGGTGCACACCTTTAATCCCAGCACTTGGGAGGGAGAGGTAAGAGGATCGCTGTGAGTTAGAGGCCAGCCTGAGACTACGTAGTGAATTCCAGGTCAGCCTGTGCTAGAGCGAGACCCTATTTCAAAAAAACAAAAAAACAAAAAAAAAAAAAAGAAAGAGAAGTACCTTTTTTTAATTAAAAAATTCATATAAATATTTCTTTATGAGAGAAAGAGAGGAGTCCAAGAAGGCCTGTTGAATTGCAAATGAACTCCGAACATATGCGCCACTTTGTGCATCTGGCTTTTTGTGGGTATTGGGGAATCAAACCCAGGCCAGCAAGCAGGCTTTGCATCAAGAGCCTCTAACTGCTGAACCATCTCCCCAGCCTCTTGAAAGTGTTTTATAAATGTTAAGTTAAAATTGCCATTGTCTAGTGTTGTTCTGCTCACAGCTGTACTTTCTTGGGGGTGAGGGGGTTCAAGGCAGGGTCTCGCTCTAGCTCAGGCTGACCTGGAATTCAACTATGTAGTCTCAGGGTGGCCTCAACTCATGGCAATCCTCCTACCTCTGCCTCCCCAGTGCTGGGATTAAAGGCGTACACCGTCATGCCCAACTCCACAAGTGTATTTTAATTTATTTGACAGAGAAAGAGGGAGAGAGAGAGAAAGAGAATGGGCACGCCAGGGCCTCCAGCCACTGCAAATGAACTCCAGATATGTATACCCCCTTGTGCATCTGGCTAACGTGGGTCCTGGGGAATTGAACCAGGGTCCTTTGGCTTTGCAGGCAAACCCCTTAACCGCTAAGCCATCCCTCCAGCCCCACAAGTGTACTTGTTAATCAGAATGTGGCGTTAGTTTCTCTCAAGCTTCAGTTGGGAATTGGGAGTGTTTGCAAAATGTGAGAGCAAAGAATACAGTTACGGGTCTTGTGTTTTAAATGCAGAAGCTGTGGAAACACATCAAGCACAAGTATGAGACCCAGGAGTAGGTCCTCACCTTGGAGGGTCGGAAGGACTGGGTCCACTCACCACCTTTGCCCAGAGCTGGGGCCTCCCTCCGCTGGAAGCTGAGCCTCAAGTTACTCTTCACGGACCACCTGTAGCTGATGACAAGAAATGGCTGCACCGGGAAGACTCTTAACTTCTGCTGTGCTTGAAGTTTGTGTGTTTGTTCAGTCAGCAGCAAATAAATGTAAATTGTTCCTGAAACCTGTTTCTGCTTTGGATACTTTTTAAAATTTTTATTTATCTATTTATTTTTGAGGCATATTCTCCCTTTAGCCCAGGCTGACCTGGAATTTACTATCTAATCTCAGGCTGGGCTTGAACTCACAGTGATCCTCCTATCTCTGCATCCCTGAGTGCTGGGATCAAAGGTATGCACCACCACGTCCAGCTTTTGAATTTTTTAAAAATTTTTTTTTGTTTTTATTTATTTGAGAGCAACAGACAGAGAGAGAAAGAGGGAGAGAGAGAGAGAATGGACGCGCCAGGGCCTCCAGCCACTGCAAATGAACTCCAGATGTGTGCGCCCCCTTGTGCATCTGGCTAACGTGGGTCCTAGAGAATCGAGCCTTGAACCGGGGTCCTTAGGCTCCACAGGCAAGCGCTTAACCGCTAAGCCATCTCTCCAGCCCTTGAATTTTTTTTTATGCTTTACTAATTATATGATATTCCCTTGTCCTTATTTGAGATCATGTCAGAGACCTATACAAATACCTGAAGGACAGTTTTGGAGTTAATGGAGTTTTTCTTTAACTTCCAAATTATTCTGGTTTTCAACACATGAGCCTGAATTGAAATGTTACCTTCAGATTCTTTTTTGTTTTTCAAGGTAGGGTTTCGCTGTAGCTCAGGTTGACCTGGAATTCATTATGTAGTCTCAGTGTGGCCTCGAACTCTCGGCAATCCTCCTACCTCTGCCGCCGGAATGCTAGGTTTAAAGGTGTGCGCCACCACGCCCAGCGCCTTCAGATTCTTTATGTGAAATGGGGTCACTAGAAATAACCTGTCAGAAAGGGGGTGTGGGTGTAAATTTTAAAGAACTGCAGTTAGGACACTCAAAGATCCTATCATGAGAAAACTGGTAGAAAGGCATGGGCTCCCGAAGAACCCAGAAAACCAGAGCATTCTGGCTCCATTGCTTTATGCAAAGCAGAACATAATGTCTCAGGGCTGCCTGGGTCAAAAAGGAGGAAAAGCAACCTGAACGAACATTCTGGATGGCGCAAGCTGTAGGAGTGTAAGGAAGAGGTTCAGGAAACAGTCTGGTCATTCATTCGAATGTGTGGGTAGCCACTGCTAGGGCATTCATTGAGAAATCGTGTGGTGATTGAACTCCTATAGGGGAGATGTTTTTAGTTCCAGCCTATGTGACTACACACTGGGCCTGGGCCTGGGCCAAGGGCTCTGGGGAATAGGGTGATTGAGGGATGCCTCTAAAGAGCTGAGACCTGGAGGTGAATGCTGAACCGTTACGTCGGGCATGGGAGGCAAAGTGGAGGAAGTGGGAGGTTTGAAAAATATGTCTGCTGGGTGTGAGGTACAAATTGCCTGAGTAGCTTGAAGAGTTTATTAAAGGTAAGAAAGAAGCAGGTCCATATCATTACAGACCTGGTGAGTAACAGTGAAAAATCTGGGTTTATCAAGATTGAAGTAAGAACTGAAAATGTTAGGCAAAGGAGCCAGCTCTGTCTTGTAAAACTCACTCAGGCCAAGCGTGGCACATGCCTTTAATCCCAGCACTCAGGAGCAGAGGTAGGAGGATCACTGTGAGTTTGAGGCTACCCTGAGTCTCCATAGTGAATTCCAGGTCAGCCTGGACTAGAGGGAGACCCTAACAAAACAAAACAATCTCAGGCCAGGTCTGGTGGTGCGCATCTTTAATCCCAACACTCCGGAGGCAGAGGTAGGAGGATCGCTGTGAGTTCAAGGCCAGCCTGAGAGTACATAGTGAATTCCAGGTCAGCCTGGAAGTGAGACCCTACCTCCAAAAAAAAAAGTCCTCAGTCTAGGTGTGGTGGCACGCGCCTTTAATCCCAGTGCTCAGGAGGCAGAGTTAGGAGGATTACTGTAAATTGGAGGCTAGCCTGAGCTAGAATGATACCCTACCTGGGGGAAAAAAAAAATAATCTCAGGGCTGGATGTGGTGGTGCATGCCTTTAATCCCAGCACTCCAGAAGCAGAGGTAGGAGGATCACTGATCACTGTAAATTTGAGACCATCCTGGGACTACAGAGTGATTTCCAGGTCAGCCTGGGCTGGAGTGAGACCTTACCTCAAAACAAAACAAAAAAAAAAACTCTTTTTTCTCACTCAGTCTGGGCAGATGGTTTTGGTTTAAAGGTGTTTGTTTGCAAAGCCTGCTAGCCCAGGTTTAATTCCCCAGTACCCATGTAAAGCCAGATGCACAAAGTGGCACATGCAGCTGGAGTTTGTGTGCAGTGGCAAGAGGCCCTGGCATGCCCATGCACACTCCCTCTCTGCTCACAAATTAAAAATACAAAAAACATTCTAATGATCTGGGCTTTAATCCTGGCACTTGGGAGGCAGAGGTGGGAGGATCACCATGAGTTCAAGGCCACTCTGAGACTACATAGAGAATTCCAGGTCAGCCTGAACTACAGTGAAACCCTACCTCAAAAAAAAAAAAAAAAAAAAAAAAAAAAAAAAAAACACTCTGGTAGCAGTGAGGCCTGTGGACCAGAGTGCAAGAGGAGGCTGATGCTAATGGTTGTGGGGGCCCTTGGAGATGGGGCAACCTGCCTGGGAAGCACTGAATAGGTGTAAAGCAGCCCTGTTTTGTTTTGTTTGTATTTTATTTGTATTTATTTATTAGAAAGAGAGCCGGCGCAGGCATGGTTGCAAACGTCTTTAATCCCAGCAATTGGGAGGCAGAGGTAGGAGGATGGCTGTGAGTTCAAAACCACACTGAGACTACATAGTGAATTCCAGGTCAGCCTGGGCTAGAAGAGCAAGACCCTACCTCAGAAAAAAAAAAAAAAAAAAAAAAAAAAAAAAGGAAGAAGGAAAGAGCCAGGCATGGTGGCGCACGCCCTTTCTCACTTTCTCTTTCTTTCTTTTTCTTTCTTTCTTTCTTTCTTTCTTTCTTTCTTCCTTCCTTCCTTCCTTCCTTCCTTCCTTCCTTCTTTTTTTCTTTCTTTTTAATATATTTATTTACTTGAAAGAGAGAGAGAAAGAGGCAGAGAGAGAGGGAGAGTATAGGTGCGCCAGGGCCTCCAGCCACTGCAAATGAACTCCAGCTGCAGACGCCCCCTTGTGCATCTGGCTTACCTGGGTCCTAGAGAGTCAAACCAGGATCCTTTGGCTTTGCAGGCAAATGCCTTAACCATTAAGCCATCTCTCCAGGCCTCCCCTTTTTTTTCTTGTTTTAAAAAATACATTTTAGCCGGGCGTGGTGGTGCACGCCTTTAATCCCAGCACTTGGGAGGCAGAGGTAGGAGGATTGCCGTGAGTTCAAGGCCACCCTGAGACTAAATAGTGAATTCCAGGTCAGCCTGAGCTAGAGTGAGACCCTACCTCGAAAAACCAAAACAAACAAAACATATATATATATATATATATATACAATTTATTTATTTGAGAGAGAGAAAGAGGCAGAGAGAGAGAGGGAGAGAATGGGGTGGTGCACACGTTTAATAGGGAGGCAGAGGTACGAGAATCACTGTGAGTGTGAGGTCACCCTGAGGCTACATAGTGAATTCCAGGTCAGCTTGGACTAGAGTGAGACCCTACCTTGAAAAAAAAGAAAGAAAGAAAGAAAAAAAGAAAGAGAGAGAGAATAGGTGCACCAGGGCCTCTGGCCACTGCAAAAGAACTTCAGACATGTGTACCACCACAAAGTAAGAGATTTAGAGAAATTCTGTCCTGCCCCCAGTGGTACAGCTCTGAGTGTCAAATCAATATCTGACTTGAATCCAGGGCTAGTTAGACTTTTTGAATCCTTTTAGCCAAGTGTGGTTGATGCATGTAATTCTAGCACTTGGGAGGCTGAGGCCAGAAGATCACAAGTTTAAGGTTATCCTGGACTCTATAGCAAGATTCTATCTCAAAAAATAATAATAAGTCAGGCAAAGTAGCACACACCTTTCATCCCAGCACTCGGGAGGCCAAAGTAGGAGGATTGTGGTGAGTTCAAGACCACCTTGAGAATTAATTCCAGGTCAGCTTGGGCTAGAGCAAGACCCTATCTTGAAAGACCAAAACAATAATTTTTTTCATGCATCTGGAGTTCATTTGCAGTGGCTGGAAGCCTTGGCCCACCCATTCTCAGTCTCTCTTTCTGTCTGCCCAGTGTGGTGGGACACGCCTTTAATCACAACACTCAGGAGACAGAGGTAGATTTTCTGTGAGTTCAAAACCAGCCTCGAGCTACAGAGTAAGTTCCAGGTCAGCCTGGGTTAGAGTGAGACTATACCTTAAAATAATAATAATAGGGCTGGAGAGATGGCTTAGCAGTTAAGTGCTTGCCTGTGAAGCCTAAGGACCCCGGTTCAAGGCTCAGTTCCCCAGGACCCATGTTAGCCAGATGCACAAGGGGGCACATGCATCTGGAGTTCGTTTGCAGTGGTTGGAGGCTCTGGCACACCCATTCTCTCTCTCTTTTTCTCTCTATCTGCCTCCTTCTCTCTCTGTCACTCTCAAATAAATAAAAATGAACAAAAAATTTTTTAAAAATAATAATAATAGTAATTTCAGCATCACTTAGGGGATAAATAATTCTTGGCACATTTGCTCCCAATGTAAGAAAATACCCTGGTAAACAATAAAGCCACAGAAATTCTAGAAGAGTTAGTCTACGTCATATATACTATGAGATGATGAGGCACATTTCCAGACTCAGATTCAGCCAGTAAGTGTATCCAAAAATTGACCTGGCCAGGTGTGGTGGCGCATGCCTTTAATCCCAGCACTTGAAAGGCAGAGGTAGGATCACCATGAATTCAAGGCCACCCTGAGACTACATAGTGAATTCCAGGTCAGCCTGAGCTAGAGCTAGAGAGAGACCCTACCTCACAAAACCAAAAAAAAAAAAAAAAAGAGAGAGAGAGAGAGAGAGATTAGGCCATACAATTGGGGAAGGCCATAAACCTATTGGTTCATGTTGCTTAAGAGAACTTTGGGGGCTGGAGAGATGGTTCAGTGGTTAAAGGCACTTGCTTGCAAAGCCTGGTGGCCTGGGTTTGATTCCCCAGTGCCTGCATAAAACCAGATCCACAAAGTGGTGGCATGTGTCTGGAGTTTGTTTGCAGTGGCAGGACTGGTGCATCCATTCTCTCTCTCTCTCTCCCTCTTTCTCTTGCTCTCTCAAGTAAATAAGTAAAATAATTAAAAAAAAAAAAAGTCTTCAGGCATGGTGGCACATACCTTTAATCTCAGGACTCAGGAGCAGAGGTAGGAGGATGGAGGTCACCCTGAAACTAGTGAATTCCAGGTCAGCCTGGGCTACAGCAAGACCCTACCTCAAAAAACAAACAAACAAACAGGAAAAAAAAAAAAAAAAAAAGAAAGAAAGAAAGAAAGAATGAACCTGAATGGACCATGGCAGGGGACTGAAGCAGCCTGGTGTGGAACCCACACCATGAGCCGAGGTAGATGAGGCAGAAGCGCTTACAGGCTGTCATAATGGAGTGTGCTATTGTCATATATATTCGAGGTAGGGTCTCACTCTCGCCCAGGCTGACCCGGAATTCACTATGTAGTCTCGGGGTGGCCTTGAACTCACAACGATCCTTCTACCTTTGCTTCCCAAGAGTGCTGTATTGTCCTATTTTTGCAGAAAACCAAGGCATACATTCTTTTCTCCTAACATACAACATGCTGCAAAGAGAACTCAAGATCCAACGGCGATTACTTCCGCACGGAGGGGATTATCGGCCTGTTTTCATTGCTTATTTGTAGGAACCACACTCAGCATGTTACTGCCTTTGTCACAGGAGTGTGAGGGGGGCGGGGAGGGCCATGTAAGTTATTTAAAAGAAATAGATTCCATCCCTGCCACGCAGCCAGCCCATCCAAAAACAAGGAACAAGGACTGTCCTACAAATGAGCTTGAAGTCTTCCACGGAGGGACAGAAATCAATGCATTTTAAATGTCTGAACAATGTGCAAGGTTGGGGAGAATACAAATTCCTTGGTCAAGGCTGAGGAAGGTGACTGAGGAAGAACAGTAATACACTGGAAGGTAGAAACGACTGACACACGTGGGTGATCACACTCACTCACACTTACACACACACATACCACATTGCCTTCACTGGGCACCCACCCAGGGCCAGGCCAGGCCCTGCCATTTGTTATAAATGCTCTCTGTGTCACTGGATCCACATTTGCAGGGGGGGTACCACCCTGCTTCATTAAGTGGAAAACCGGTCCATAGAGGTTAAGGGTCTTGCCCAGGAGAATACAGCTAGTGAGAGTGGAGTGGAGAACCAAATACGAGGCAGTTGGCTGCAGAAGTCCCATGCATGGAAAATTCATTTTTCTCTTTTCATCAGGGCCTTGGCCTCTTGATGCATTTGAATTTATATAGAGACTGAATGCCAAGGGCAGATTCCAGCTGGCCCCAAGGACAAGGCAGTCAATGATGGAGTGTAGAGGAAGCTGGCTGGGAGCCGTTCAGTCCACAGTCTGCCGTTCAGTCCCTCCGGCTGCTTGCTCCCTGTCTGTCTTGGCACGCTCGTGCACATGACGTTCGCGGACTGCGCTGGACCCTTCTCCATGAGTCCCTTGTGAGGCGTCCAGGCTGTTGCGCTTAGCTTCGTGCTGCTGGCAGAAAACACCCAACTAAAGCCAGGCATGGTGGCGCACGCCTTTAACCCCAGCACTCGTGAAACAGAGGTAGGAGGAGGATCACTGTGAGTTTGAGGCCACCCTGAGACTATATAGTGAATTTCAGGTTAGCCTGGGCTAGAGTGAGATCTTACCTTGGGGGGGAAAAAAAAAAGTCAAGAACAGCCTGTGGGAGGAAAGGGCTTATTTTGGCTCACAGACTCAAGGGGAAACTCCATGATGGCAGGGGAAATGTGGCATGAGCAGAGGGTGGGCATCACGTCCTGACCAACATCAGGTGGACAATAGCAACAAGAGAGTATGATAAGCAAGGGGAAGCTGGCTGTAGCACCCATGAGCCTGCCCTCAAAAGCACACCTCCTCCAGGAGGCGCCAATCCCCAAATTGCCACCAGCTGGGCACCTAGTATTCAGAACACATAAGTTTATGGAGGATACCTGAATCAAACCACCCCACAGGCCAACTCCCCTGCTCAAATATCTTCAATAACTCCCCACTGCCTACAAGAGGAAGCTCAAATTTCTCCAGCGTCCTACCCCACTACTTGGTGAGCCTGCCAAATAGCATCTTTGCCATGCTCGTCTTTATTCCTCTGTCTTGTGCCTGGATCATGGAAATGGGGAAGCGCTTTGTTTCAGCCCTAGCCCGTCCAGTCTCTAGCTCAGACTGCTCCCCTGCTCCAAGCCTCAATCTCCTTATCTGGAAAATGCCTCCCAGCTGCCTCCCCAGGTAGTTGGGCAGACGTCATAGGGTGGCAATGTGCTTAGAGGTGATTTTGTTATGCTACCACAGCAAAGAAGTTAACAGGGGGGCCCCCTGCCCAGTCTTTCAGGGACCAGCACGTAATTAGCATATCGGATCCACACAGTGCAGGCTGGGAGCTTTGGGGATGACTGTGCAGTTGACTCATCCAAATGCCACCCCGCTTGCTGCCCAGCTGTCCCAGTTCATCATCCCCCCCCCCCACGACCCCCCAGCATCTTCTTTGGTCCTTCCAGGGCCTGATCATGTTCTCTTGATCTGCTTTGAGTCTCTGGCAATCTGGCTCGGGCGTCCCTAACACTGTCTAAACCCAGCAGCCTCGTTGTGAGCGCTCCTCTCGGTCCTTATCTCGTCCCACACCTTCCACCGTGAAACCGAGTCCTCTTCGCCTGCTTGTCCTTGCTAGCTGTAATTTGCGTCCCTCTGGTACAAGCTTCCAGCAGCGAGGGCCACAGGCTGCGGTTCCACGTGACGGGTCGGATTTCCTCATGTCACTAAGCTTTCCTAATGAGACACTTCTAACTGGGCCCCTCTAGGGGATCCCCTCAGTCCACGGAGAGAGGGGCCTGTGGCAAAGTGGAAGTTTAGGGAAATATATTCTGCCTGCCTTCCTGTTTTCCTTGGCCCCTCTGACCACACAATGACCCGAGTTTATAGGCTGTTATCAGCAGAAGTATATGGTGTTTAGAATGCAGAAATGATAAGCGCCTTCAGTCTATGCTAGTCCATCCATTCCTGTAGGGAATTTCATTTCCCAGTTGCAGAGTGCCAGGAAAGCTGAGGGGCTGAGGAGACGGACAAGCCTGGGTTTGAATTCTTCCTTGGCCACGTTGCAACCTCAACTAAGTGACTGAGCTTTTTTTTTTTTTTTTCTTTTTAATATTTTACTTATTTACTTGACAGAGAAAGAGGGATGGATGGAGGGAGGGAGGGAGAGAGAGATAGAATGAGAATGGGCGGGGGGTGAAGAGATGGTGTTGAGCTCAGGTTCCCATTGCTGGTAGAAATCAGCCAACCAGGAGTATCTTGTGGGAAAAAGAGATTTATTTTGGTTCACAGGCTCGGGGGAAAGCTCCACGATGGCAGGGGAAAATGATGGTATGAGCAGAGGGTGGTACCACCCTCTGGCTAACATAAGGTAGAAAACAGGCACAGGAGAGTGTGCCAAACACTGTCAAGGGGACACTGGCTATAATACCCATAAGCCTGCCCCCAACAACACACTGCCTCCAGGAGGCGTTAATTCCCAAATCTCCATCAGCTGGGAACCTAGCATGCAGAACACCTAAGTTTATGGGGGACACCTGAATCAAACCACCACAGATGGCTTAGAGGTTAAGGTGCTTGCCTGAGAATGAGAATGGGTGTGCCAGGCCCTCTAGTCCCTGCAAACAAACTCCACACACATGCGCCACTTTGTGCATCTGGCTTTGTGTGGGTACTAGGGAACTGAACCTGGGTCTTTAGGTATAGTAGGCAAGCACCTTAACCACTGAGCCATCTCTCTAGCCTATGGCAAAGCTTTGGAACGAGGCTTCACATAAGCCCCAGGCTTTAGTTTGGAGATCTGGTGAGATCATTGCCAGTCTTACAAGGAAGTGCAGGGTATCTCTTCTAGGTTCCCAGGGCACCTGTTATACTCCTAGCAAACAGGCCTTGCTTTTTCTTTGTCCAAGGCCTTTGTGTCCAGGCCATCTGGAGCACAAGGGTTTCTGGGAAGACAGCCCTTTCTGGGAGGACAAGACAGCCATGCCAAGGTGAGTGGTTGGGTACACAGAAATCAGTGGAAGTGTTGGCAGGAAGCAGCTGCCACACCTCTTTCCTGTTCCCTGAGTACAGCCAGCCAGTATACCAGCCTGTGCAGGCGGGACGCCCCTTGCGTGGCCTTCCTGCCAGCCGCTGTGTACAGGTTAGACAGCAGTGGCTTGTCCAAGTGAGGCTATCTGACCCACAGCCCCAGAGGCAGATCCCAACCCGGTTCTAACCCCTGCCCCTGGAGCCCTTGCTTGGAATGGCACCAGTGCCAAACGGCTCAGATCTCCCAAGGAGAAGGCCTGGGTGGGCCTCAGTGTCCCTCTCTGTGCTAATCCCTGTGCAGAGGCCTCCAGAGCACAGGAGGGGGTGTTCCAGATGTGCTAACTTTGAGGAGCCGAGCCCTTTGACAACGCTTGGAGATGGCTCTCAACTGTCCCGGGTACATGGCCCAGACTGGGTCATGCCCCTCATCTGTGGCGTGATTCTGGAGGAGGCTGGCAGCAGTTTTACAAATTCTGTCCACAGGCACATCCATGAAAGGAGTGTTCTAAGGTTTTCATTACCAAAGGTGCCCCCAGAGGCCAAGCTCTTTTCAGACATCCCTGACCCTGATTTGCTGCAAGCCATCGGCCAAGACCCAGGTGGAGGCACTTTCAAACTGTGCATATAAAATCCAGATGTGGTGGCACACATTTGTAATCCTGGCATTGGGAAAGCACAGAGGCAGAAGGATTGTGGATTCCGGACCAGCCTGGGCTACATAGTGAGACCCTGTCACAAAACAAGCAAGCAAGCAAGCAAGCAAACAAACAAACAAAAAACTGGGTCAGGGAAATGAATCAGTGGTTAAAGGTGTTTGCTTACAAAGCCTGATGGCCTGAGTTCGATTCCTCAGTACTTTTGTACAGCCAGATGCACAAAGTGATACATGAGTCTGGAATTTGTATGCACTGGCAAGAGACTTGGCATGCACACACACACACACCACACACAGACACACACACACATTCAAATAAAAAAAATTTTTTTTTTGAGGTAGTGTCTCACTCTAGCCTCAGGCTGACCTGGAATTCATTATTTAGTCTCAGGGTGACCTCAAACTCATGGTAGTCCTATCTCTGCCTCCTGAGTCTGGGATTAAAGGCGTATGCCATCACACTCAATACAATAAATAAATTTTAAAAAGATCTGTTCAAGCAGATCTTAGGAATCCCAGGGCTCTGTTTGAGCACCTGCTCTGGAATAGCAGATGATCTGTTCAGAGGTTCTGGGGGTGGTTAAAGAGAGAAAGAGCCACAGATGCAGGGCAGATAGGGCTGCCTGGCTGTTTTCATCTCTCCCATTTGAACTGAGATCCTTGCTTTCAGTTTCCTCTGCTCTTTACCGTGACCCCATCTGACTGTCAAACAGGGGAAATGGAAAAGTGAGTCCCCATTTCTTACAAAAACAGGCCCAGATGAGCCAAGTGACTGACCTAAGGTCACACTGGCTGGGTCTCCAGCCTCCTGACCTTTAATTAAAAATTTTATTTTTATTTTTATTTATTTGCAAGCAGAGAGAGAGAGAGAGAGAGAGAGAGAGACAGAGAGAATGGGCACACCAGGACCTTTAGCCATTGCAAATGAACTCCAGACGCATGTGCCACCTTGTGCTACTGGCTTATGTGGGTACTGGGGAAATCAAACCTGGATCCTTAGGATTCACAGGCAAGCTCCTTAACTGCTAAGCTATCTCTCCAGTCCTCAATATTCTTTCTTTATTTTTTTGTGGTTTTTCAAGGTAGAGTCTCCCTCTAGTCCAGGCTGACCTAGAATTCACTATGTAGTCTCAGGCTGGCCTCGAACTCACAGTAATCCTCCTACTTCTGCTGGGATTAAAAGGGCGTGTGCCACCACGCATCCAGCCACTAACATCACTACTTCTAACTACCTAAAACTTAAATTAAAAAAAAAGTCACAGGCTGGGTGTGGTGGCGCATGCCTTTAATCCCAGCATTTGGGAGGCAGAGGTAGGAGGATTGCTGTGAGTTCGAGGCCACCCTGAGACTACGTAGTTAGTTCCAGGTCAGCCTGGGCTAGAGCGAGACCCTACCTCAAAAAAAAAAAAAAAAAAATCACCGGGCACCATGCCTTTAATACTAGCACTTGGGAAGATCATGTTGAGTTCCAGATCACCCTGACAAATTCCAGGTCAACCTGGGCTAAAGCAAGACAATACCCTTCTTTGAAACACCAAAAAAAAAAAAAAAAAAAAAAAGGTGGGGGGAGGGCTGGGCAGATGGCTCAGTGGTTAAATGTGCTTGCTGGCAAAACCTAAGGACCCAGGTTCGATTACCCAGTACCCACGTAAAGCCAGATGCACAAGGTGGCACATGCATATGGAGTTTGTTAGCAGTGGCAAGAGGCCCTGGTGTGCCCAATCTCTCTCTCTGCTTGCAAATAAGTAAAACGTTTTTTTAAGTTTTTTTTTTTTTTTTTTTTTTAAGAAACTCTCCAGCCCCTCTCCTGACCTTTAATTCAGTGCTCTTTTCACCACCCCACGCTGCCTATCAGGACAAATTAACAATAAATCTGGGTGAAAGAATGCCAGACCCAGAGTGCGTGCGAGATGGGAGATAGGGTGGGTGCCTGCGCTGCTCCCCAGTACAGCAAAGAACACGCCTGCCTGAACTTACACGCACCACCAGTGCCCAGCCCAGAGGGGTTCCTTTTCTGCCTGCCTGCTGTGTGAAAACCAGCTCCAGCGGCAGAAAAGCCATAATCACCTCCCAAGGCTGACAGATCACTTGCGGGACACATCGCAGTAATGGTGATGGTGGGAGGAGGGCGTGGATCCTGCAGCTTGAGGGAGCAGAGTCTGTGCCATAATGTCCCATTCGTAAAACTAGCACTTACTGCCAGTCACGCTTAGGAGACAAACTGACAACCAATGTGGCCTCTGTGGTTGGGAGGACTCAGCAGAAGCAAAGCCTAGGGATTTTTTTTTAACTTTTTTTTTTTTCAATCAAGTACTTTTTTTTTTTTTAAGGGAGGGAGGGTTTATTTCAGTTTGCAGTTTTTTTTTTTAAACTTTTATATGCAGTTTTATTTATTTGACAGAGAAAGAGGGGGAGGGAGAGAGAGAGAGAGAGACAGAGTGAGAGAATGGGTGTACCAGGGCTTCCAGCCACTGCAAACGAACTCCAGACGCGTGCGCCCCTTGTGCATCTGGCTACCGTGGGTCCTGGGGAATTGAAACTGGGTCCTTTGGCTTTGCAGGCAAACGCCTTAACTGCTAAACCGTCCCTCCAGCCATTATATGCACTGTTTTATTCAGACTAGAACAGGTGGGTTTTTTGTTTGTTTGTTTTGTGGGGCTGAAGATTGAGCGCAGGGCCACACTTTCAAGTGCTCTAAACTGTCAGACTGGGGAATTGATCCCAGGCCAGCAGGCTTTGCAAGAAACAAATCTGATTGGGTAGACCCAAACTCACAATGATCCTCCTACCTCTGCCTCCCAAGAGCTGGGATTAAAGCTGTATGCCAGTATGAACTACAAATGAACTCCCAGATGCATGCATTTATGTGGGTACTGGGTACTTGAACCAGAGACATCAGGTTTTGCATGCAAGTACCTTTAACCATTGAGCCATAAGGAGGGGGAGGGAGAATGGAAAAAACAAACTCCAGATGCATGTGCCATGCGCATCTGGCTTACATGGGTACTGTGGAAATGAACCTGGGTCTTTAGGCTTCAAAGGCAAGTGTCTTAACTGCTAAGCCATCTCTGCAGCCCCCCACAGTTCTTTTCTTCCTTCCTTCCTTTCTTTATTTCTCTTTTTTCTTTTTGCTTTCTCAAGTCACTCTAGCCCAGGCTGACCTGGAATTCACTATGTAGTCTCAGGGTGACATCGATCATGGCGATCCTCCAACCTTTGCCTCTGGAATGGTGGGATTAAAGGCATACACCACCACATCCAGAGCCCAGAGTTAATTCATTTTCTTGTTTTGTTTCTCAAGGTAGGGTCTCACTCTAGCTCAGGCTGACCTGGAATTCACTATGTAGTCTCAGGGTGGCCTTGAACTCTTGGCAATCCTCATGCTTCTGCCTCCCAAGAGCTGGATTAAAGGTGTGCACCACCACACCAGGCTTTAAATATTTTATTTATTTATTTACTTGACAGAGAGACAGAGAGAGGGAGAATGTGTGCACCAGGGCCTCCTGGCCACTGCAAACGAACTCCAGACACATGTGCCCCCTTGTGTATCTGGCTTAAGTGGGTCCTGGGGAATCAAACCAAAGTTCTTTGTCTTTACAGGCAAGCGTCTTAAAAGTCTAGGCCTATCTCTCCAGCTCTCCCCACAGAGTTAATTCTTAAACAGGTCCTGGGGTCCTGCTAGGATTGAACAGGTTGAGAGCTAAGTGTCCCTTCACCTCCGAATCCACTATCTGTGTAAAATCTTGTTGAGAATTCTGTGTATGAATTCTCTGAATGATATGAAGGCAATCTCACACCTGTGTCAGGGAGAGTGACATGCTAAGAAACAAGAAAGATGGTCGTGGGCTGGAGGGATGGCTTAGTGGTTAACGTGTTTGCCTGCAAAGCCAAAGAACCCAGGTTCGATTCCCCAGGACCCACATTATTAGCAAGATGCACAAGGGGGTGCACGTGTCTGGAGTTCGTTTGCAGTGGCTGGAGGCCCTGGCGCGCCCATTCTCTCTCTGTACCTCTCTCTCTCTCTGTCAAATAAATAATAAAAAATTTTTTTTTTTTAAAAAGAAAGGGCCGGGAATGGCGGCACATGCCTTTAATCGCAGCACTCAGGAGGCAGAGGTAGGAGGATCACCATGAGTTCAAGGCCACCCTGGGAGTACATAGTGAATTTCAGGTCAGCTTGAGCTAGAGTGAGACCCTACCTCAAAAAAAAAAAAGAAAGAAAGAAAGAAAGAAAGATGGTCGTATTCCATCCTTTCACTCAGGAGTCTCCAGAGAAACGGACGGACAGCTCCTTCAAGTGGTTGGGAGGCACTTATGGCCAAGTGCAGGCACGAGAGGCTGCGTGCACAAACAGCCACAGGTGAGGTGGTGCCGAGGAGCGGCTCTGGGGATGAGGGCTGAGTCTAGGGTACTGAGAGAGGGAGAGCTCGCTGGCACGTGTCTCCAGGAGGAAACAGTCCTCCTGCTGTGTGTCAGGATGGCTAGCTTGGCCTAACCTCCACTAGTTCAGCAGCGCACTGGGGAATACGACCTCATGCCTGCTCTGCCGCTAGAGCGCACAGGGCCGGTTAGGCACGGAGGGGCTGGTATTGATCTTCGCTTGTGCAGACTGGCCCAACAAACCAATCTCTCAAGCATCTGCCTGTGCCTTGCCCGCTCATCCTAACTGCAAGCAAATGAGTGCCCCTAGGAACCAGGTGACTATGCGCAGGCTAGTTTCCTTGGCTGGAATCCAGGATTAGACCAGCAAAGGCTCCACTGTTGATCCACTGCTGACTAGGGACAATGGAGGCCTGGCAGCTGCTGCCACACTGGGGAGAAGGCTGTGCCAAGGAGAGGCTTTGGGGACCAGCCAAGTCCCACTTGCTCCACTGAGGCGTGGTAGTGGCATTCTCACTTCTTTAGGAGGGTTTCCAACCTCTTGATTTTGGAGTGGTAAGAGGAAATACATATACAAAACCATGAGGCACTGGGTTCTGATCCTGGCACTGCCCTTGGTCAAGTGTCCTTGGGCCAGCTGTGACATGGAAATGGACATCATAAATCTAGAACCCGGAACTGCCTGGACGCACCTTCAGCCTTCCATGTTCAACTTTCCTCGGCTGCACAAAAGGACTGAAAGTAGTACCCACCTCCTAGGTGAAGGTTGCCAGGACTATACAGATAATGTGAAGGACTTTTTTGGGCCACCATTTCTTATACAGGCAGGGACTGGAGGCTCACTGCAGGGGGAGATGTGCTCAGGGTACACAAGGCAGAGCAACATTAGGAGGGTTGCACAGAGAGGCAAACCCAGGTCAGTGGACAGAGCATGGGTCCACTCTGACTTCCTGTCCTCCAGCGGGTGGGCATCAGTGAGGAATGAGACAGAGACAGAGGGTCATGGCATCATGGATCATTGTTGGAAGGATCAGAAACTTTATTCACGGGCCTTCTGTTGGTTTTGAACATACAGATCTCCTGCCATCAAGGGATAAAGGGAGGTGGTGTCCTGCTGCATGAGCCCTCGGGGCTGTGTCCCTTGTTCCCTTCCAGCCAGGGCAGCCTGGGGAGGAGGCTGCCGGCTAGCGTCGTGTTCCTCTGGCGAGGGATAAGGCACTGTGTGTTTCACGAGAGGGCGCTCACGGCTGGCTGGTGGACGAGGTGCTGTGGCGGCCTTCTTAGGGGCCAAAGCGGAGGCTGCCAAGGGCACAGCGGACCTGGAGGGGCCTCCCTCGCTCGGGCAGCTTTGCGGCCTCAAGAGGGGATCATGCCTTTGTTTCTCTTGCGGTCAGCCATGGCTCTGCGGCTGTGGTTGGCTCTGGCTGCCTTGTTGGCTTCCTTCTTCCTGCGCTCCTGGGTTGTCTCCCGGCTCTGCCCATGGCCCCGCGGGTTGCCAGTCACCGCTGTGGAGCTGTCGTGCCGGTACCTGAGGGAGCAACACCCACCCCGGGGTGGGGGGGCATCAGTCAGAAGAGGATGTACTGGGAAGGCCTCCACAGCCCACCTTGGTGGCTTCCTGTTGAGGATGCACACCCCGGACCAGCTTACCATGGCCCAACTGCAGCGGGAGAAGGTAAGGAGTTTCAGGTATGGTACTCTAGCCAGCGCCCATCTGCTGTCTATCCCTAAGCCTCACTTTCAATTGTGGGGACAAATGACTAGAGAGGTGACAAGTGTGTCCTCTCCCTTCCCCATCGGGGCCTCCTATTGTAGATGGGACAATAGTGAGCTACACCCCAGAGCTTCACTTGGTGGTCTCCAATGCCAAGTGTGCCCACAGATTTGACCTAGGAGCTTTTCAGCCCAACTCAAGCACTGGGATTTGCCCAGAACCCCACCCTCAGGGGTCGGGGATGAAAGAGAACTCAGAGTGGTTTTGTTTCCTGCTCAACAGCCTTATGTGGCCCCACTGCCTTCAGGATGAAGTCCAAATGCTGGACCTCTCAGGCAGGCCTCCTGTATCCACAGAACAGGGCTAGGAGGTTCAGGACAGGGGCTGGCCTTAGGAGGAAGCCAGAAGTCTTCGACCCATGCCCCTCTTGGCCGTTTCTTCAGGGAAGATGAAGGAGTGGGGGTGTGTGTGGCTGGACAAATGAGTCTCAGGATACACTAAGCACCCTTTCCCTGAGCATACTTGTGTTTGATGGCCTTTTAACCCTCATAACAAATGCCACTGGACGTTCTCTACCCTTTAGAGCCTAGCTCAAATGCCCCTGTGTCCCTACCATGATTCTTGGCCATACAGGATGTATCTGTCTGCCTGGCACTCATTCTATACTCTGCCTGGTGCCAACTAGCTCTGGACACCATGGCTTTCCATGCTGAGTGACAGACCTTACACTGTCTGCCAAGTGATGGTTATGAGTGTGGAACCCAAAGCTGGAACCATGTGGCCTCAACCCTTTTTGAGCCGAGGTCTCACTATGCAGGCTGGCCTCAGACTTGTGATCTTCCTGCCTCTGCTGCCTGAATGCTGGGATTATAAGCTTTATTACCTCATTATGATGCTTGCCTCTCTCTCTCTTCCTTCCTTTTTATTTTTTTTAATTTGAGAGAGAGAGGCAGATAGAGAGAGAAAAAGAGAAGGAGAAAATGGGCACGCCAGAGCCTCAGCCACTGCAAATGAACTCTAGATACAAGAGCCACCTTGTGCATCTGGCTACATGGATCCTGAGTCCTTTGGCTTTGCAGGCAAGCGCCTTAACTGCTAAGCCCTCTCTCCAGCCCTCTCCTTCCTCTCCTCCTTCTCCTTCCCTTTCCCTTCCCTCCCCTCTCCTCCTCCCCCCCCCCTTTCTTTCTAAGTTTAGAGACTGTTACACTAAGAGAAGAGGAGATATTATGAAGAGTTCCTGCCTATGAGAAGGCAGGAGCGGGTAAAGACCCTCTTTTTCTTTTCTTTTTTTTTTTTGGTTTTTCAAGGTAGGGTCTCACTCTAGCCCAGGCTGACCTGGAATTCACTCTGTATTCTCAGGGTGGCCTCGAACTCATGGCGATCCTCCTACCTCTGCCTCCCAAGTGCTGGGATTAAAGGCGTGAGCCACCACGCCCGGCTCCCTCTTTTTCTTTCTTTTTTTTCCTTTTAACTTTTTTCTTGACAATTTCCGTAATTATAGACAATAAACCATAATTATCTCCCCTCCCAAACCTCCCCTTCACAAATCCATCCTCCATCATTTCCCCTCCCCCTCTCAATTAGTTTTTCTTTTATTTATTTGTTTATTATTATTTGGTTTTTCAAGATAGGGTCTCGCTCTAGCCCAGGCTGACCTGGAATTCACTATGTAATCTCAGGGTGGCCTTGAACTCATAGTGATCATCTTAGCTCTTACCTCGGCCTCCAGAGTGCTGGAATTAAAGGCATGTGCCACCACGCCTGGGTTAGTTTCTCTTTTATTTTGATGTCATCATCTTTTCATCCTATTATGAGGAAGACCCTCTTTTTCTTTCTTTATTTTTTTCATTTTTTGTTTTTTGAGGTAGTGGCTCATTCACTATTAGTCTCAGGCTGGCCTCGAACTCACAGTGATCCTCCTATCTCTGCCTCCTGAGTGCTGGGATTAAAGGTGTGCACCTCTACACCAGATTTTTTTTTTTGAGGTAGGGTCTTGCTGTAGCCCAGGCTGACCTGGAACTCACTCTGTAGTCTCAGGCTGGCCTCAAACTCACAGCAATCCTCCAACCTCTGCCTCCCGAGTGCTGGGATTAAAGGTGTGAGCCACCATGCCTAGCCTTTTCCTTTATTTTTGAGATAGGGTCTTGCTATATTGCCCAGGCTGGTCAACTCCTAGCTTCAAATGGTCCTCCTGCTTCAGCAGGTCAAGTAGCTAGGAGACCTTTGGCAGATTACTTAACGCCTCAGGTCATCAGTTTCCTCACCTGTCAAATGTGGGCGATGACAGGAGTACGTAGGGCTGTCCTGAGAGCTAAACTAGTACCCAAGAAGCCCCTACGGTGTACGTGTGGGTGTCCTGGTGGTTAGCTGGGTGTTCCTGCTGGGTCCCCCTGGGAGCTTACTCCCTTCAATGCTCACCCCTTCCTGGCAAGGAAGGCCATGCGCCTGGCTTCTGCCTTCTCCCGCAGCACTGCAGGGTCCTGCACGAAATGGTCCGGCTGTGGAGGAAAGAGAATCATGAGGTTCCCCATTTCTGGAGGCTGTGGGGCCATGCTGGAAGGAATCCTGATGCATTCATGCCAGGTGTGGGCTACCGTGCGGCCTAGCAGGGTGACACAGCTGGCTGGCTGCGGGCTAACGCTTCTTTGAGGAGAGGAGGCAGCTGAACAGACTGTGCGGAGACTGTCTGAGATGGCCACCAGGAAAGGACAGAGCCATCAAAGCTGGCTTGTCCTGGGAGCTGGAGGCCAGGGCTCACCTTCTTGCCACCAGCGGCACACTAAGAGTGCTGCTCTTGGGGACAGTCCCCCTGCCTCGAGTACATGGCAGACCTGCGAAGGGGAAAACTGGGACCTAAGGACGTGGGCAGGCTTTGGTGGTCAATGGATAGAAGCTCACAACCTAAACAAGTAGAATTAGTGATCTGGAAAGATGGCAGGTTTCACAGAAAATAGTCAGCAGAGTGGCACTCCGGAGGCACAGTTACTGGCAGGGCATGCGCGTCCCACCACTCAAGGCAGCTCCTGCTAGACCATCTACACAGGCCCATTGATGACCTGGCCCCAGAAATATCTGTGGGGGCTGCTGTCACCTTCAACCCAAACAGTACCATTTTCATCTGTTTCTTATGTTGAGGTACTTAGGAAGATTTTAGTTGAAGAAAAAGTTTAGCAGTTAAAAGGCTTTTCACTGAGTCCAGATGACCTCCAGAACCTCTACGCTCTAACTCCTCTCTGATTTTAACAATTACCACCCTGGACACGGCAGCCAACAGCAGTTCTTCTCCTAGGCCCCTACATCTGATGAACGGGTTCAAAAGCCCAGCCTCTAGATTGTCCCCCGGGCCCTCTCTGGGCAGCAAAGGTTAACTCTAAGTCAGCAGTTCAAGCACAGCCTGGGCTAGACGGGGCCCTCCCCACCCGGCAGTGATGCTGAGGTTGTCCAAGGACCAGGGCAGGCAAAGGTGGGTGGCACAAAGCTTTCTATCTGTCCTTCAAAACTGTACCCCACTTTTTGTTGTTTTTTTTTGAGGTAGGACCTCCTTGTAGCCCAGGCTGACCTGGAATTCACTATGTAGTCTCAGGGTGGCCTTGAACTTAAGGCGATCCTCCTACCTCTGCCTTCTATCTGCTGGGATTAAAGGCGTGTACCACCATGCCCAGGTTGTACCCCACTTCTTATCTGCTGTTTGCCCAGCAGGTACCTTGGGGGCATAGTCTTCTGTCTCCTCTTCTTCGTCATCTTCCTCCTCCTGCCTTTCTCCAGGCACTTTGGTTCTCAGCACCTGAGGGATGGTGAAGGGCCTGAGGGTTGTGGGAGAAAGTGAGATCAAAGACTAGGTTAAATTTGGAAAGCATCCTCCGGCCTCAGGGACAGGGAATACGGTCTGGGGGAGAGAGCTGGGGAGGAGAGGCACAGTTCAGGAGGCCAGGCAACCGCACAGGGCTTTGTAATCCAACCGCGCTCCAGCCTCAGGTTTGATGTGAGGGGAGGGAGTGGGGGGTTGCCGAGTTGGGCCTGGGGCTCTCAAGTCCTGTTCATCAGGGAAGTCCTGCTTTGATCTGCACTGGGGAGCCTCTAGAGTCCACTGGGAAGTGTTCTGCACTTATGAAAAAATGCAAAGCTGCCTGGTGAGATCAAATAAATGCTGCCTGACTCAGGCTGGGCTGGGGTAGAAGAGCACCAGGCCAGCGGCAGGGAGCTGCAGGCCATCGGCTCTGGCTCCCTCTTCTGCACACACAAGAAGCTGTAGAAGCCCCAGGCCAGAGAGCTGCTCTGCCCTGGAATGTCTGCCCTACGCCTCACCTGCGGCCGATGAGCTCATCATCCGAGTCCGCATCATTGGCGCCCACCTGGTTGCCATCGTAGGTGTCGTCATACTCATCCTCATAGTCATCGCCACGGTACTCCCCTGGCTGCAGCGGGACCTGCAATAGCAGAAGCCTGGGTTAGAGGGGCTGGGAGAGTGGCCAGTTTCCCACAGGCAGCAGAGGCCCAGCAGGGCTGCCTACCTCCTCTACCACCAGGCTGTACTGCTCGTAGCGCTGCCGCTGGGCTGCCACAGCCCGCTTGTCATTCACCAGTCTCCGCACGTTCTCCTCCTTCCTGGGACCAGGGCCAGCAGGGAGAAAGGGAGGAAACCATCAGGCCGGGAAGACTGAAGGGTGTGAAGGTTCCAGAGAGATGCTGGGCTTGCTTCTCTACCCTTTGGACTGGCCCATGCTGAGACAGGTGACAAGTCCAGGGGACGGCCTAGGAGGTCAGGCCTTCACCACTGCTAGTGCCCACGGGACAGCTTTCCACCACGCCTTCCCCACCATGATGGGCTGAGACCCTCTGAAACAATGAACCAAAACAAACCTTTCCCTTTACGCTACACCTTTCCCCCAGGAAGTTCCCTCTCAGTTACCTACTCCGGAGAAATGCTAGCTGCATATACAAAAAGGTCTGAACAAAAAAAATAAAAATAAAAAATAAACAAAACAAAAAGGTCTGAATAGCACTTTATTTATTAATTTTTTTTTTTTATTTAAGCCAGACATGGTGGCACATACCTTTAATCCCAGCACTTGGGAGGCAGAGGTAGGAGGACCACCATAAGTTCAAGGCTACCCTGAGACCACATAGTGAATTATTCCAGGTCAGCCTGGGGTACAGTGAGACCCTACCTTGGGGAGGACAAAAAAAGAGCTCAGTGTGGGAAAAATCTAGAAGGCCAACTACAATCATGTCGCAGGTGAGGGCAGAATGTGAAGTGAGGGGATCACACTAAACTGTACATAGCAGTGTCAGCAGGGTCTCAGGTCTCTTGGCCGAGTTTTTGCAAACCTGTAGAGAAACTTGGCTGTCAGTCACATGTGCAGGCCTGTGGACTGTAGGTATTCTGGCCCTGCAGGGGAAAATCAATTCGTGATGCCAGACAAGAAAATCCAGCTTAGCTGTGAAATCAGGTCTCTGGAATGGATGAGGGGTAGGGTGAAGAAAAAGAGACAGACACAAGGCTGTGCATATCTAGTAACTGGCTCTTTTTGGGGGAGGGGCGGGGGGGAGGACCCCTGAGTCTGTCCTCCTATCTGCTTGGAACCCGGGGCCAGGTCAGGAGGGCCAGCGCTGGTGTGGTGAGCAGGGCTCTGCAACACTGCAACAGTCTTTGTTAAGAACCCGCTGCATGCAGGCAGGGTTCTAAGGCCGAGCAGGGGAGATTCAGAAATGAGTCAGGTATGGGTCTGTTTTCATGACCGAACATGCAGTGGGGGTGACAGGCACGAGACAACCAACATGAAGCGTGCTGAATGGAGGTACGTCTGACCCCAGGCACAGACACAGGAAAAGAAAACCTGGCTCCGGGGCCCAGCAGTCTGGAGGAATGGGTGGGGAGGATTCGTGGTAGGAGACAACAGAACAGCACATTTTATTTGGACCAGTGAGAAACCAGTCAACAGGAACCCTGGCTGGTGGTGATGGCTCACACCTCTAATCCCAGCACTTGGGAGGCAGAGGTACAAGGATCACTGTGAGTTTGAGGCCAGCCTGAGACTACATAGTGAATTCCAGGCCTGGGCTAGAGGGAAACCCTATCTCAAAAAACCTAAAATCACAGGTGAAATGAGCCTGCTGCACCCTGCCCCGCCCCCCGCGGCTCCTGAGTGCAAGGGAATGGATCCTCCTCACTGTCAATGCTGCGGGGGGCCATGCAGCAGCTCCGACGGCAGCACCACGCCCGCCCGCATGCCCGCCATCTGCTTGGCGCTACTTCATTCCCCACTTGCGCCCCGAGGGCAGGGAGCCAGCCTCTCACCCAGGTGTCCTTGCTGAACTCCCGGTGCACTCATCCCAGCAGCAGCCTGCTTGTTTAGTGGTTTGTCTTTCCCACGGTCTCTGCCCTTGGAGGGCAAAGCCCAGGTGCCCGGTTCACTTTGTTTCCCTGATGCCTTGCCCTGTATCTGGTGCTAGTAAATCGCTTAATAAATATTTGTTGAGTGAATAAATACTGAACACCTGAATGGAGGCTTTGCCTCTCTGCAATCTCTGCCCTGGACTGCCCAGTAGAGTGGGCTCAGTAAACACTGGCCATCTAGTTGTCTTTGCTAGTAGACAGAGTACCCTAGGATCACGGCACAGCCCTCAGGACACCTGGCTGCTTCGGATCAACCCTGACAGCTGGGAGCAGCCCCCGGCAAATGCTCACGAGTGACCTACAACCAGGGTGGGGTCGAGGCAGAACTCGATACCACGGGCCCTGGGCGAATCCGTACATGAAGCTCAAGGGGAAAGTTTGTGTCCAAAGATGCTATGTGGGGCGACCCACCAATCAGGTTCCCTGGGTTAGGGCAGGAGAAAGCCTTCTGTTAGCCTGGGAGACCCTGCTTTTAACCTCTCCCATAGTAGCCACTGGGAGCTGGGCATGTTGCAATCAATGTAGGTGACCAAACATTTCACTAGGGCTTCATGACCAGCCAGCTCGATGGCTTCAGAGCTGCCTGGTGCCTGCTCCCCAAGCCCTTGGGTGGCAAGCTTACAGCACCAGACAGCTCCAAGGAGTGGGGAGCAGCTCTAGGCCCTAAATCAAACAGAAGCTTACACTTCGGCCCTAGGACTCCTTCCAGAAAACAGCCGCACGTATGGGCCATCTCCTCCCTCTCTGGACCTTTCCCCCTTCACTACAATGAGGGACAGCACAGGCTGCACTCATCCAGAGGCCCCCGGATGTCTCAGTCCCATGAGTCCATGAGTAGAACATTAGAGCTACCAACATTGGTTTTTATTTTATTTTTTGTTTTTCTTCCCTTGGCTATTATTCTCTCTGCCATCACCACTGACTTTTTTCTTTAAAAAAAAATATTTTGCAGGAAGAGAGAGAGAGAGACAGAGACAGAGAATGGGCACACCAGGGCCTGTAGCCAGTGTAAACGAACTCCAGATACATGTACTACTTTGTGCATCTGGCTTTACGTGGGTACTAGGGAACCAAACCTGGGTCATTAGGCTTTGCAGGTAAGTGCTTAACTGCTGAGCCATCTCTCCCACAGGTTACCATTCCAAAGCCCAGTATTTAAAAAAAAATATATTTTATTTGAGAGAGAGAGAGAAAGGAAGATAGAGAGAATAGGCATGCCAGGTCAAAAAAATTCCAGATGCATGTGCCACCTTGTGCATCTGGCTTTTGTGGGTTCTGGGGAATTGGAACCTGGGTCCTTATGCTTCGCAGGCAAATGCCTTAACCACTAAGTCATCTCTCCAGCCCATTTATTTGTTTGTTTGGTTTTTGAAGCAGGGTCTCACTCTAGCCCAGGCTGACCTGGAATTCACTAGGTTTAGGGTGTCCTTAAACTCACAGTTGATCCTCCTACCTCTGCCTCCCAAGTGCTGGGATTAAAGGCGTGTGCCACCACACCTGGCTTTCTTTTTTTTTTTTTTTTGGTTTTTTTCGAGGTAGGGTCTCACTCTAGCTGACCTGGAATTCACTATGGAGTCTCAGGGTGGCCTCGAACTCACGGCGATCCTCCTACCTCTGCCTTCCTAGTGCTGGGATTAAAGGCGTGCGCCACCACGCCCGGCATGGCTTTCTTGTATTTAATTATTCATTTATTTAAGATGGGCTGGGAAGCTGGCTCTGTTCAAGGCACTTGCTTACATGTAAAGACAGAGTTTCACTCTGTAGTTCAAGCTGGCAATCTTCCTGCCTCAGCCTCCTAAGTGCTGGGATTAAAGGTGTGCACCACCACGCCTGGCTGGGTGACCTTTTCAAAACATAAAACTTGGGAGCTCTCTCTCATGGGACCTTCACCACAGTGGAGCTAAAGTCCCTGTCATTCACTCTGCTTGGGAAGTTTCTCCTTTGCTGCTCGGCAGAACTGACCCCTTCAGCTTTTGCCACTTTCTCAGCAGAGCCTTCCTGCCTGGCATGAGGCCCCCACCAAGGGCCCAAGAACCTGCCCACCTCATTTTGTAGCACTTGTAATATCTGCTATGTGACGCTCACTAATGCAAACTCCACATAGACAGAGGCCGTGACTGTTTCATCCCCGCTACAGCTCCAGAAGCACAATAATCCAGCGCCTAGAATCCAGAGCTGTTAGCAAACATTTGCTGAATGACTGATGACATCACGAATGGGCTTTTCTTTTTCTTTTTTTGGTTTTTCGAGGTAGGGTCTCACTCTGGTCCAGGCTGACCTGGAATTCACTCTGTAGTCTTAGGCTGGCCTCGAACTCTCGGCGATCCTCCTACCTCTGCCTCCCAAGTGCTGGGATTAAAGGCGTGCGCCACCATGCCCAGCTATGAATGGGCTTTTCAATGCTGACATAGTTGGAAAGACATAAGCTAAAAATAAAAAGAAGGCTTTAAAAATGGAATTCCTAGCCTGGCATGGTGGCGCACACCTTGAATCCCAGCACTCGGGAGGCAGAGGTAGGAGGATCACTGTGAGTTCAAGGCCAGCCTGAGACTACAGAGTGAATTCTAGGTCAGTCTGGACCAGAGTGAGACCCTTCCTCAAAAAATCAGGAAAAAATAAAAATAAAAGGAATTCCTAAGCTGGGAAGACGGCTTAGTGGTTAAAGACACTTGCTTGCATAGCCTGCTGGGCTGGGTTTGATTCCCTAGTACCCAAGTAAAGCCAGATACACAAACTGGCATGTGTCTGGAGTTTGTTTCCAGCAGGAAGCGATCCTGGCATGCCCATTCTCTCCTGCTCTGTCTCTCTGCTCATAATGGCCCTATGAGATAGAGTCCCAGGTTGCTCCACCTCTTTTTGGCTTGTTTTTGGTACTGGGAGTATAATCCACACCTTGCACATGCTAGCATGTGCTCTGCCACTGAACTACAAATAACGTCCAGCACTTGTATGACTTTGCATCTGGCTTTCATGGGTGCTGGGGAATTGAACTAGGGCCAGCAGGCTTTGCAAGCAAGCATTTAACTGCTGAGCTATCTCCCTAGCCCCAATTTTCTCCTAACTTGGGGGACAATCAGGTCGAAGAGTAGCTTTTGGGCCAGGCATGGTGGTGCACATCTTTAATCCCAGCACTCGGGAGGCAGAGGTAGAAGGATCACTGTGAGTTTGAGGCCACCCTGAGACTACAGAGTGAATTCCAGGTCAGCCTGAGCTAGAGCGAGACCCTACCTTGAAAAACCAAAAATAAAGAGTGGCTTTTGGGAAGCACTGTCTAGCTCTACACCCACAGAGTCAATGGTCAACATATCAAAAACAGCATAGGAAGGGAAGAGGGGATGGGTTTGGCCCTCTGGCCTTCTGCCGACAAGACTCTTCACTCAAGCGTCCTGCACACGCAGAGCCTGACATCATAAAGAGGCCACCCTCAGGCTGGCAGTGCACAAGGCCAGGCTGCAAAGGGACCCCGGCGTGGAAGGCCCACAGCAAGTTATGTAAAGTTACGTAACGATGGTCCTTTGCTTGCTTTCCACAGCTGCAGAGCCGAGGTGTGCCGACTGTGACTTGCCACACTCACCTCCGGCCCTTGTGCACTCGGCTCAGGTCGACTGAGTCCCTGCTGAACACATCAAACTCGTCATTCTGGAAGATGTTGTGCCGAGATGACAGCAGGGGTGTGGGGTCTGGCTTCACCTGTCTGGGACACAGAACGGCAATCAATTGAAGGGGCCCTGCCGTCCGACATCTACCCTGTGCCCCCCGCCCCCCCACCCGCGTGCAGCCTGGAGTGGGGAAACAAGGCCCTGCTCCACCAGGCCCCTGCCGAGTCCACAGCCAACACTTCAAATGAAGCGCGTTCCCTGTGGGCCACACACACCCGTTTTCTGTCTCTTCAAAGCTCCAGCCCTCAGTTAATGTTCACAATGGCCCTATGAAACAGTCCCAGGACACCATCTCTCTTTTTGGCTTGTTTTTGGCATAACCCACACCTCGCATACGCTAGCATATGTTCTGCCGCTGAACTATACCCTGAGGCCCCAGTCGACCTCCTTGTGACTCACTGCCCTCCTCTGTAAAATGGGGCACAAAGAAGCCGAGTAACATGTGCAAAGGCACAGGGCTAACTTCATCCATTCACTTGGCAGATGTCTACTCATGGAGGACGCATCTATTTTTGTTCCCTTGTTTTTGCTGTTCTATGAGGCCTTCTGGGCACCAGTGGGCTAAATCCATAAAAGGTCGGCAGAGCCGGCATGGTTGAGCATGCAGAGGGAGGAGGGTTGCTGTGAGTTCGAGGCCAGCCTGAGATTGCAGAGAATTCTAGGTCAGCCTAGGCTAGAGTGAGACCCTACCTTGAAAAAAAGATAAATAAATAAATAAAAAGGTCAGCAGAGGCGTGGCCTTGGCTGTCCTCTCTTGGAAATCTGCTGGGAATGCACCCAGGCCATGGCAAGTCAGGATTCCAGGAGCTCTTGAGGGTCCCGTAGGCCTGTACCAGCCCCAGTCTCTAGTCAGTCTTCCCATAAGGTTCTGCAGGGACGCTCAGCTGTGTGCTAAGAATCTCTGTGGGCCTTGAGTTTTCTTTTCCCAAAGAGGGCACTGGTTCAAACAGTGGAGAAACACTGCTGTGGCAGAGGAAGCAAGCTGGGTGCCAGATGTTGGGGGAACAGTGGGAGGCAGGGAAAGGGTGCCCCTACCCCGAGGGCCTCCTCCCACCTGTCTAGGCTGCGGTCCAGCTGGCTGAGGGCAGGGGCCAGCCGCTCCTCTAGAATGTTGTTGATCACCCGTTCTGAGTCGTAGCTGTAGTGCTCCAGGCAGGCCAGGATGAAGCCTTCCCCAAGGTCCGGCAGCAGGTCCTTCACTTGGGAGATGAGCGAGTCCAGCTCCACGCCGCTCACAGCAGGGCCCAGGGCAGCGGCTGCACCCGCGCACTGTAGCGGGGGTCAGAGTGAAGGGGAGACAAGCGAAAAAGAAACAGTCCCCAAACAGCACTGGACCTGGCATCGGGGCGCTGGCACTACTCCTCCTGTCTGCGGGACTTTATCTAGTGACTCAGACCTCTCTGAGCCTCCATTTTCCTCCTCTGCAAAGCGGGATTCCGACTTCTGACTGTGCTGCTGCTTTCTGTGTGACTTTGGCATGGTGCTCCCCCCCCCCCCGGAGCCCATCTTCTCCTTATGAAATGGGCCCAGTGCCACCCATCTCATGGGGCTGGTGCATGTGGCTGCAGGAGGCAATGCACATTACCCACTGAGCACAGCACCTGGTATGCGCCTGGCCCTCCAAATGGCCGTGTGCTGCTGATCAAGCCCCTTCTCCAGCTCTGCCAAGGTGACAGGCAGCAGCGGGAAGGAAACAGCTCCCACTAGCCAGACTGTGGCGATGTGCCCCTTTAGCAGTACTGTCAAGTAAGGGGGTTCATCTTACATGCAGCCCAATGTAGCTTTGTTTCCTCAGGATTTCTGAGGACATGGACACGCTGAAGCATGAAGGGCGGATTACGGCGCAGGGGTGGAGTGCTTGTGCAGCTCCAGCAAGGCCCTGGGTTAGAGTCCCAGCACTGAAAAGATGACGATGATATAGTAATGAAGGTCCTCTATGGCTTGGAGAGCAAGCCGAATGTGGAAGGGAGGGTGGAGGTGGAAGGACTGTCATTCTCCAAGGCCCTAGGAGAATCGTGAAGTTTGGGATCTAACAGGAAGAACAGCAGCATTTGTTAATGGGCACGGAGGACCAGCTGGGCACCTGGTACCCTATGCAGCAGCTGTGGGAATCCTAACAACCCCATCCAAGTGGGCACTGCATCTTTCCTTCATGCAGAGGCCAGGCTGGACAGAAGTGACATGCCAAGTCCCCCCAGTTGGCAAGCAGCAGAACAGGTTACCCTGCAGCCCGCTGTGATTTGTGGTGTCCTGGAATCCACTGCCGATCAGTATAGTCTTGCCAGCTCAGGAAAAGCCTGGGGGAAGCACTAGATCTAAGGCTTCCCAATTTGCTTAGTACAGCCCTGTGGTTCCAGCAAGGCTAAGTGATGGGACTAGACACTGCTTCTACCTGTCACCAAAGGGGAGGTGCCCACATGGAAAATCTACTTCGCCATGTTACAGAAGGAAACTGAGGGCTGGATGTGGTGGCACATGCCAGTAATCTCAGCATGTCGAGGCCAAGACAGGAGGACTGCCATGAGTTCAAGAAAGAGACTCTGTCTCAAAAGAACAACAAACAACAAAACTAAATGGAGGAAAGAAGTCACGGGTGGTGGCTCACACTTTTAATGCCCGGACTTGGAAGGCTGAGGTAGGAGATCACTGTGAGTTTGAGACCAGCCTTGGCAACAGAATGAGTTCCAGGTCAGCCTGAGCTACAGGGAGACCCTGCTTCAAAAAGCAACAAAGAGAGCCAGGTGTGGTGGCACACACCTGTAATCCCAGCACTCAGGAGGTAGAGGCAGAAGGACGGCCATGAGTTCGAGGCCACCCTGAGACTACATAGTGAATTCCAGGTCAGCCTAGACCAGAGAGAGACTCTATCTCAAAAAACCTAAAAAGGAAAAAGAGAAAAAAGACACACACATACACGCATGCACGCACGCTAGCTAAGGCTTCAACAGCTTAAGCCTCTTGCTCTCTTCCTAATCTACTTCCTTTGACTGGGGACCTCTTAAAGGCACCACAAGCTACCTCGTCATTCAAGTCCATCAATCCTAAAGTAAGTCTTTTCTGAGGACAGGAACAAGGAAAGGAGCCTGGCCACTGCCCCACCTTTCAGAGGTGGCCAGGAGAGGTTAGAGAAGCAGAGAAGAGCATCCCCACACACGTACCTCCTTCTCCTCCAAGTTTTCCAGGTGTGATGGCACTGCACTGACTGGCTCCGCTGTCACAATGACCTGGTTACTAGGATCCTTGGTCCCCGATGGGTCTTTAGTATCTCTGACTTTCCGTCTGTCCACCCCTTCCCATGCACTCTCCACAGCCTGGAGGATGTACGCCGTCCGTGTCTCATCCCTGTGAGGCTAGGTTAAGGGCTCTTTCTTGGGATCCACACTCTTCACCTTCCAAGCTCTGGAGCACCCTGATTTCTCAGTTCCTGTCTAGCATCTGACCATCCGGCTCTTGCCAGGGGCTTTCTGAGCTTAGCTGGTAGGTGTCATGGACACCTGGGCTATGTGGAGCAACAAGTAGACTGTTCCCATACAGACTCGGCAGGGAGCAGCTCTGGCAGACAGGGCTCAGGATTACCACCAGTATCCTGGGTGACTGGGAGATCCAGCAGCTACTCTTTTGCTCTGACAGCCAGGAGGGCCAATAGGGCCACTGGTACTTAAGCTGCCTGTTCACATGGCTGAGGACATTCTACAAAGGCTAGGGGAGCAGAGAATCCCTGAGGCAGGACTGACAACCTACCCTGGGCACAGAAATGGCCCATAGGCAACTCCCTGTCTCTCCTCCCCTCACTACCCTGGGCATTACCAAGGTGAAAATTCAAGTTGCCTCCAATGCCCTCCTTCCATTTCTAGCTCCAAGCCCCGTTACCCATGTGGGTTGCCTGCAGTCACCTCCTTAGCCCCTGGACACCCCTGCTGGGTCTGAGGCCAGTGCAGTCTCTTGCCAGAGCTGAATGGAACCTTTTCAGAGTGTAGAGGGGCCCAAGTCACTCCTGCTTCACAGCCGCCCATGCTGCCCAGCACTTGTGGTACACAGCCCAAGTCCTCAGCAACATCTTGTGAAGATGCCACCCCCTGCAATCTACACAGAGCATTGGAGGACGACTCAGAAGGGGCAGCTCTTTCTGTCCTCCAGTCCCTGGGAACATCCTGGGCTCATCCCCAGCCTGAACCAGGCCTTCTTCCAGGCCTGCTCTTCCCAGCTTGGACATCACTTCTATCCGATGCCCTGCCTTGAGCTCCACTGGAAGGCGCTAACTTCTAACTACCCACTTACTTGCCTCTTCCCCTCCTACAGTGAGTCTAAGAGAGCGGCCAGAGTTCCATGCGGTCCCACAGGTCCAGACTCTCAGAAGACACCTAGACACAGCAGCACTTCCCCTGCCTCAAGGATCAGAGCACTTGATCTCTTCTAGAAAAGAGGGCACTGGGGCCTCAGTAGGCCTTGAGCAATAGCTGCCCGACCTATGTATTTTGGGGCTCATCTCTGTCCCTCTGTGTCCTGGGAGGCCATGTATGACCTGCTCAGGCCCTGGCAAGGGGGCTGTGGGAGAAGGATACAAGACTGACGAGGCCTGCTGCAGCAAGCTGATATCTTCAGCCACAGGGAAGAGTGCATCATAGTCCCGGAGAAATCTGAGGCAGAGAGCAGGCAGGAGGGTCAGGGCTGGGATCACAGGGGCACTGTTCTGCTATGGGACACCCTGCCTTTCTACTCAAACACAAGCTCCAGAACCTTTGTGCTGTGGTGAGCATACGTCAGGGGCTCTACTATGTAAGGCCTCGTGGGCCGAAGGGTCCCATAGCTGTCCTCAACTCAGCCCCACTCACGACTTTCTTTTCTTAGTTTTATTATCGCATGTGTTATGTGGGTAAAGGTGTGCGTGTACCACGGTTTACCTGTGGCGGTCTGAGGACAACCTCGGGTGTGTCAGTCCTCTCTTTCCACCTCATTTGAGACAGGGCTCTCTTGTCGTCTGCCTCTGGGAAGGCCAGCTGACTTGTGAGCTTCGGGGTTCTCCTGATTCCACCTCCCATTGCTCTAGGTGTACTGGGATTGCACCGGGATCTTGGGCTAGCAGAGCTGTACCCTGAACTCTGGAGCCTCCTCCAGGCTCCACTCACCTCTTCTCCTGCAGCAGGGAACTGAAGATCTGAAGGAACTCCTCAATGAAGCCCTGAATGTTGTCACAGCTGGAACAGAACACCAGTGAGGATGAGCCCTGGCAGTGCCAGCACACTCATGCCACCCCTCTGTAAGGCTCTGGCTGGTTGGAGGGAAGAGGCATTTTTTTCTGGGTTTCCCATCTGGCTCAGTAAACAGAGTAAGGAGGAGCCGAAATGGAGTGATGAGATTGCATCTGCTGGGTGTGGAGGCTGCTCTTGGGGGCTTACCTGCTTTCTAGAATGGGAAGGAGGCAGATCTGGTTTAGGATGATGTGAAACACCTCCATTAGCTTCTTCTTGGAATGGGAAAGCCTCTGCCACATGTCACCCAGCAGCCTTTGATGGCCAGAGAGAAGAAATATAGACTTAAAAAAAATAAAAGGGGGCTGGAGAGATGGATTAGTGGTTAAGCGCTTGCCTGTGAAGCCTAAGGACCCCGGTTCAAGGCTCGATTCCCCAGGGCCCATGTAAGGCAGATGCACAAGGTGGCGCATGCATCTGGAGTTCGTTTGCAGTGGGTAGAGGCCCTGGCGCCCCATTCTCTCTCTCTGCCTCTTTCTGTCACTCTCAAATAAATAAATAAAAAATAAATAATTTAAAAAAAGATAAAAGGAAGCTGGGCGTGGTGGTGCACACCTTTAATCCCAACAATCGAGAGGCAGAGGTAGGAGGATCACCATGAGTTCAAGGCCACCCTGAGACTACATAGTGAATTCCAAGTCAGTTTAGGCTAGTGTGAGGCACTACCTTGAAAAAAAAGAAAGAAAGAAAAAAATACATATAAAATAAAAAAAATAAAAGGCATCAAGTGACCCTCTTTGAAGTAGGTGCAGGAACCTCCTCATGGCTGAGAAGGCCATAGGTCACAGTTGGCAACAGGCTAAAGATACTAGGTGGCTAGCTGGCCCCAGGACCATTTTTCAGTACAACAGTGGGTTGAACCAAGGGCTTGAATCAACAGCTGAAGGGAAGGTTTAAACGTGGGGGCCAGCCATCCTATTACCTGCCAGGATTTGGGGGGTTCTGGGTTAAAGGACCTAGTTGCCAAACAGGATTTTGACACCAATGTCCTTTGTGCACTTAATATTGAGTCTTGATTTGCAAAGTCTTCGTCCTTAGATCCTTACAGAGCATGTATTTAAAAAAATTTTGGGAGCTGGGCATAGTGGCGCATGCCTTTAATCCCAGCACTCAGAAGGATAAGGTAGGAGGATCACCATGAGTTCAAGGCCAGCCTGAGAATATGGAGTGAATTCTAGGTCAGCCAAGGGTACAGCAAGATCCTACCTCTAAAAACTAAAAAAAAGAAAAAAAAATTTTTTTTGGAGGGGGGCTAGAGAGATGGCTTAGCAGTTAAGATGCTTGCCAGCAAAGTCAAAGGACCCAGGTTCAGTGCCCCAGTACCCAAAGCCAGATGCACGAGGTGGCACATACATCTGGAGTTCACTGCACTGGCTAGAGGCCCTGGCATGCCCCTTCTCCCCACCCTCCTAAGTAAATAAGTAAATTATTTTAAAAAATCTTGGAGCTGGGGAGATGGCTTAGTGTTAAAGGTGCTTGCTTGCAAAGTCTGCCAGCTAGGGTTCAGTTACCCAGCACCCACGTAAAGCCAGATGCAAATGGCACATGATCCCAATGCACCTATGACAATGAGAAGTGGAGCCAGGAGAATCTGAAGCTTGCGGGCCAGCTAGTATGACATTTGTTTGCAGCAGCAAAAAAGACCCTGTCTCAAGGGATGTGTAGCACAGACTTGTATATAAATAAATATGTTTTGCATGCATAAAGCCCTGGGTTCAATCCCTAGCATCACAAAATAAAGCTACAATTAAAATCTTAGGATTTAAGCCGGGTGTGGTGGTGCACGCCTTTAATCTGGGAGGCAGAGGTAGGAGGATTGCTGTGAGTTTGAGGCCATTCTGAGATTACCTAGTGAATTCCAGGTCAGCCTGGGCTAGAGTGAGATCCTACCTTGAAAAATAAACAAACAAACAAACAAACAAAATCTTAGGAGTTAAAAAAAAAAAAAAGGAGACCATTAAGCATGGAGATAGTCATGTGCTCAAAGTACATGGTCACCGATCCTACTCTTTGTGCTAGCTTTGGGGGTGTTGTAGCCAGCAAAAGCCCACTTGTGCTCTGGCCTCTCTTTCCCACACAGCATTCTTAGTTTGGTCCCTGCCTCACTTGCTGTCTTCAAGCCTCCTCTTCTTAATTGCAGACTCCATTTCGGGAATTGCCACTTCATAAAAGGAAGCCAATCTGTGGAAGCAAACACAGAAAAAAAAAAAAGCTGGATTAATTCCTAAGTACCACTTTCTAAAAGTAAATGTATCACTAATTATCAATGTGTAAATGTCACATTTTATTGAAAAACAAAAGTTAACCCAATGGAGCAGAAAGCCTCATTTCTTTCTCCCCCAACCATTTTAAATTTCTGGGACTACCCAGGAGTTTCCCTGAGCCTACCCAGAATGATACACTAGGCTGGCTCCGCCAAGAGCCTCATGGGAAGTGACTGGTGGCTGTGTCTATTCTAGCATAGCAGCCAGAAAGCCACCATGACTCCAGAGGTTTCTGAAACAGACAAGATTATCTTTTTGTCTTTTACTTAAAAAAAAATTGGGTGGGGGGCTAGAGAGATGGTTTAGCAGTTAAGGCGCTTGCCTGCAAAGCCAAAGGACCCAGGTTCAATTCCCCAGGACCCATGTAAACTAGATGTACAAGGTGGTGCATGCATCTGGAGTTTGTTTGCAGTAGCTAGAGGCCCTGGCACACCCGTTCTCTTTATCTGCCTCTCTCTCTCTCAAATAAATAAATAAATTGAAAAAAATTTTAAATGACAACTTCCATAATTATAGATAATAAACCATGATAATTCCCTTCCCCCTCACAAGTCCACTCTCCATCATATCCTCTCCGCCTCTCAATTAGTCTCTATTTTATTTTGATGTCATCATCTTTTCCTCCTATTATGAAGGTCTTGTATAAGTAGTACCAGGCACTACACACCATTTTGTGTCTGGACGATTGTATTGTAAGCAGTCCTACCCTTCCTTTGGCTCTTACATTCTTTCTGAGAGAGAGAGACAGAATGGGCATGCCAGGGCTTCCAGCCACTGCAAATGAACCCCAGATGCATGCGCCACTTTGTGCATCTGGCTTACGTGGGTCTTGAGGAATCAAACCGAGGTCCTTTGGCTTTGCAGGTAAGCGCCTTAACTAGTAAGCCATCTCGCCAGACCCCCCTTGAATGTTTATGATACCACTTATAGAGTTAAAAATTATGGTCTGGTGAGGTGCCGCACACCTTTAACCCCAGCACTCGGGAGGCAGAGGTAGGAGGATCCCTGTAAGTTCGAGCCCAGCCTGAGACTACATAGTGAATTCCAGGTCAGTATGGGCTAGAGTGAGACCCTACCTCGAAAAACAAAACCAACCAAACAAAAATAAGCCATGTGTGGTGACTGATTCTTGTAACTCCAGAACTTGGGAGACTGAAGCAGAAGGATCACGAGTTGGAGGCCAGCCTAGACTACATAGTTAAGACACTATCTCAAAAGCAAAACAAGGGCTAGGGAGATGGCTCAGTGGTTAAAGCGCTTGCCTGCAAAGCCTACGGACCTGGGTTTCCAAGAACCCATGTAAAGCCAGATGCACAAATTAACACATGCATCTGGAGTTTGTTTGCAGTGGCTAGAGTCCCTGGAGTGCCCATTTTCTATCTGTCTATCTCTCTCAAATAAATAAATAAGTAAAATAGTAAATGCAGTTTTGTATTTAATAAAAACAAAACAATTAAAAATTACATATAGGGGCTGCAGAGATGACTTAGTGGTTAAGGCGCTTGCCTGCAAAGCCAAACAACCCAGGTTTGATTCCCCAGGACCTATATAAGCCAGATGCACAAGGTGACGCATGTGTCTGGAGTTCGTTTGCAGCAGCTGGAGGCCCTGGCACACCTATTCTCTCTCCCAAATAAATAAATAAATAAATAAAAATTACATATATAAAACAAGTTGGGCACAGTGAGATGAGCATACCAGGACCTCTTGCCACTGCAAATGCATTCCAGACACATGCACTACTTTATGCATTTGGCTCTGTGCACGTACTGGGAAAGGGAACTCAGGCTGGCAGGACTTGCAAGCGCCTTTAACTGCTGAGCCATCTCCCCAGCCCAGGAAGATTTCTTGAGCCTAGGACTTTGAGCCCAGCCTGGGCAACACAGGGAGGCAGATCTCCTTTTTCTCCTCTACTTCTTCCTTCTATCCTTCCCTTCCCCCACAGCATTCCAGGCTGACTTCCTCTGTCCACTTCCTGGTCATGCTTACCCAAGGGATCCCTCCCTCAGGGACCAGGTGTCCAGTGCATATTGCCCTGGCCGCTGGAACGCCACTGCCTCTTTCCTGCGGTGTAATTCTTCCCTCCACGTATCTTCAGCTTCCCCAAGCCACACGTGCATTTTCACGGCCTAAGACGGTGATGAACTTATAGCAGATGTCCTGCAAATGCCTGCCTGTCCTTCGGCTGGCTTTTGGCAACAAATAATCTTGCTGTATACTGTACACAGCAGAGGGTAACTAAGCCAAAAGAGGCAGACCCGACTAGCTATGGCATCAGCAGAGGCCTTTCAGAGAGGGCAGTTTGGCCCTGGCAGGTTCAACTCTTGCTAGACTGTTGTTGGTGGAAAGGTAAATTGAAATAACCCCTATGGAAGGCAATTTGGCAAAATCTATGAAAATTACAGATGTACATACCATCTGTCCCTGTCAATTTTTTTTTCTCTTCCAGCTAGGGTCTCACTCTAGCCCAGGCTGGCCTTGAACTCAGTGATCTTCTGACCTCTGCCTCCCTGAGTGCTTGGATTAAAGGTGTGCACCACTACGCCAGGCTGTCCCTGCAATTTTACTTTTAGGAACCAATTCTCAAATGTTTGCTGAGGCACAAAGTTATTCTATGCAGCATTTCTCTCTCTCTCTCTCTCTCTCTCCCCCTTTTCAGTTTTTCGAGGTAGGGTCTCGCTCTAGCTCAGGCTGACCTGGAATTCACTATGTAGTCTCGAGCTGGCCTCAACTCAGGGCAATCCTACCTCTGCCACCACATCTAACAATTTCTCTCTTTTCTTTTCTCTTCTTTCTTCCCCCCACCCTCCAAGGTAGGTTTTTATTTTTCCCCAAGGTAGGGTTTTGGCTAGCCCAGGGTGACCTGAAACTCACTATATAGTCTCAGAGTGTCCTTGAACTCATGGTGGTCCTCTTATGTCTGTCTCCCAAATGCTGGGATTAAAGGCATGCGCCACCATGCCCAGATCCATGCCCTTGTAGGCTTTCTTTCTCTTTGAAATAACATACAACTGGGGGGAGGGGGAAAAGAAAACAGAAAAAGAACCTAAGGGTCTGTCTCTGGGGTCTGGTATCCTTAGTCAAACCAAAGACAAAGGTGCTTTACACAGTGCATGGTACCACTGAGTGAAAAAGTAAAATGCAAATAGTTCTGTGGGTGGTCTTTATAAGCTAGCATTTATTTTTAAAAAGTGGGGTGGGGGCTAGCAGTGTGCTCAGTGGTAGAGCCCTTGCCTAGCATTTGCAAGGTGCTGGGTCCTATCAACACCTGAAAAGCAAGGGGAGAAGGTGCAAACGTGCACACTTGCTTATACGTGGAAGTCTACAGACATGTCTCTAGAAAATTCCACAAAAAACTAAAGACAGTGTTTGCATGCAAGGAACAGAACTTTCAAAGAAGGGGGAGAGGAGATTCTATTTTACACTTTTGAGTTCTGAACTATGTGAAGGTTTTATTGATTCATAAAATTCAAGAGCACAGACAGCATGCTTGGATTTGCTGAGGAGGAAGGTGGTTGTGACAGGGATGAGTGAAAGAGCTGTCTTGGTAAGCACGGCCTCTTCCACTGAGCTGCGGGAACTGGAGTCACGGTGGGTGCCAGTGGGCTTTCCTGGCCTGTAGGACAGGCTGGACAGGCTGGCCTAGCCACAGGCTGTGTGGGGGTCAAAGGCAGAGCCACTTCCAAAGTATTTTCTTCCCCACACCCTGAGATGGGTGGGGCCTCTTTCCCTCTACTGTCCACTGATGGAAAAGCTTGCTCATCCAGAACTTTCCCAATCTCTCTCTCAGAAGCCATGTGTACCCTGCTTAGGGTGATACTTGGACAAAATGGTAAAAGACAACACAGGGAGAGTGGAAGACTTCCTCAGTGACTTCGCTTTCCTGCATTTTTCCCAGCATGTGCCCCTTCATCATGTAAGAATATCCTTTTTTTTCCAGTGATTGGCTACAGATGCTTCCTAAGTCTTTTCTTCTGTGGAGACTGCTGCTCAGCACTTGGTTCTATCAATGTCTGGGAGGCTTATCAATCCTGATGTTTGATTCTCACGAGGGGAAGAGACCATGCAGGACAAAGGACCGGCTGCCATCTCTTGTATGTGTCAGTATGGTACTAAGTGGGTAAAGCCTCCCTGCCATCAACTACCCTGAGCTTTTTTTCTCCATCTCAGCAGGATCTTCCTATAGCTCCATTGGAGCAAAACCTCCAACCTCTCCCACTTTTAGGAGAATAAAAGCCCCATTCCTGGCAGCACCTCGCCGCTCTTCACAGTCTGTTTTCTACCAACCGGCGCATCTTGTTACTGGCTCCTTCTCCCACGGTACTGTGCCCTCAACCCGACTTGGGGAACGCCACTTCCTGGCTCTCCCTAGAATTTACTTCAGATTCATATACACATCACTTCCACCTCAGCACCCTCCATTGCCATTACAACCTTTGTCTAGAGCATTCCTATTCTTTTATGCCCCCTCTTTTTTTTTTTTTAATGTTTTATTTTTACTTATTTGACAGAGAAAGAGGGAGAGAGACAGAATGGGTGCACCAGGGCCTCTAGCCACTGCAAATGAATTCCAGACACGTGTGGCCCCTTGTGCATCTGGCTAACATGGGTCCTGGGGAATCGAACCCAGGTCCTTTGGCATTGCAGACAAACACCTTAACCGCTAAGCCATCCCTCCAGCCCTTAGGCCCCCTCTTTTAAAAAAATTTTCAGACAGGCTCTATGTTGTCTGGGCTGGCCTCCAGTGATTTTCTTGCCTCAGCTTCCTGAGTAGCTGGGACAGCAGGAAAAGATAGCTACTGTGCCTAGCTAGCTTCCTATTCATTCTTTACGACCTTTTCTTTCTTTCTTTCTTCCTTCCTTCCTTCCTTTCTCCCCCCTTCTTTTTTTTTTTTTTTTTTTTTTTTGAGATAGGGTCTTATTCTAGCCCAGCCTGACCTGGAATTCACTATGTAGTCCCAGGCTGGCCTCAAACTCAAAGTGATCCTCCTACCTCTGCCTCCCAAGTGCTGGGATTAAAGGTGTGTGCCACCACGACCAACTTCTTTAAAAAAAAATATTTTTATTTATTTGACAGAGAGAAAGAGAGAATATGGGTGCGCCAGGGCCTTCAGCCACTGTAAATAAGCTCCAGATGCATGTGCCACCTTGTGTACCTGCCTTACATGGGTCATGGGGAATCGAACATGGGTCCTTTGGCTTCACAGGCAAATGTCTTAACTGCTAAGCCATCTCTCCAACATCCCCCCCACCCCACCCCACCCCACCAATTCTTACCCAAAATTAGGACTGATTCCAAACACAGAGGCTTCTTTTGGCAGGAGTCTTACATGTGTTCCTTACTTCACACTCCCAGCTGGAAGAGGACTGGCCTGTTCTAAGGACCAATGTCAATATGTGTTTGAACGATTTGTGGACCAGAGCCCCTTATTTCAACTGCCACTGTACCTGCTACAGAAGTCATGCTTCTGGAAGGTCTGGGAAGCCAAAGGGAAGATATCCAAAAAGGCCCAGAGTGTGGTGCAGGTATCACACAGGTAGAGAACAATGTCCTTTAATTCCTGTTGTCAAGAGAAACACTGTATTACTTTCCTCTGCCCCACAGACAGCTCTGTGGAGGGCCTGAGGCATAGCTAACAGAAGTCAGAGTCCCTAGTAGGCAGGAGATTGCTTGGGGGAAGAGGGCAGTGGAGACCCGTGTACAGGCAGCTTGACCGCTCCATCTCTGGAGGTTGAGCTGGGCCACCTAGCACCCTAAGCCTCATCATTTGCTATTGCAGCTCTAGTGGGCTCACATTTGGTGACAGATAAGGTCACTTCTAGGCTTTGTTTGGTTGGTTTTGTTTTTGAGGCAGGGTCTCAACTGTAGCCCAGCAGCCAACCCAGAACTCAAAGCAATCCTTCTACCTCAGCCTCCTGAGTGCTAGTATTAAAGATGTGTGCCACCATGCCTCGCCACTTCTAGTTCTAAGATAATACTCTCTCTCCTCCATACTGAAGGAAAACCGCCCCCGGAATCTGAACCCTATCTGTGCTCACAGAGAAAAGGCACAGCCTGGTGAGGACAAGAATAGCGAGCCCACACCTCCCTCACATCCTGAAGAGGGCACACAGGACATGGGGTGCTTGCTCATCTGTTATGTTGATTCTCATGCCAACTAAGGAGCCGGCTGGGTGGCTGTCAGGATCCCCATGTGACTGATAAGGAAACCGAGGCTGAGAGGGCTGAGCTGTTTTGCTCCCACAGTTCCTGGCATGTACTCTTCTGAAACCCTTGCTTAATGGATGTTTTCCCACCAGATGGCAAATGCCAGAAGGGTGGCTCTCAGTTGCCCCATTCCTGCTCTCCCTCTTCCTTCCTTCCTTCCTTCCTTCCTTCCTTCCTTCCTTCCTTTCTTTCTTTCTTTCTTTCTTTTTTGGTGGCGGTGGGGTGGCTTTTGAGGTAGGGACTCGTTCTAGTCCAGGCTGACCTGGAATTCACTATGTAGTCTCAGGCTGGCCTCCAACTCACATTGATCCTCCTACCTCAGCCTCCTGAGTGCTGGGATTAAAGGTGTGCACCACCACGCCCGGCCCTACTCTTTAGTGCTTAACGTAGCATCCAGGTTCCTTAAATGTCCACTTTCTGTATGTCATCCTCAGCAGGCTTCGAGTCCCATGAGACAGGCACCAGGTCTGCTTTTGCTTTCTGCTTTACCCACAAAGCCCAGCCCAGGGCCTGGCACATGCTGGGATCTCTCAGAATAAATTCACTGAATCAGTGACTGGCTCAAGGAATGGACCTGCCGCACAAAACCAAATGAGGACTAGAGCCCATTCTCTGAATTCTAGTGACTTGTTCTTCCAGCAGCACTCCATAGACAAAGCACTTAACCCACGAAGCAAGGAGAAATGGACGCTAAGTCAGGAAAAGAGGTTGGGAGCAGGGGAAGAAGCCACTGAGGCCAGTATAATGGCAATCTTCCCGGCCCTGGAGCAGCCAGGCTTTGGCTGGAGAGGTCTGGCTAGAAGAGGCTGGGCTGGAAGGCAACCTCACCAGAAGAGGCATGTCGCTGGGGGTAGGCCGTCCTTTCTCCTCAAGCTTCTGCGGTGTGATTCCGGCTGTGTCCCCTTGCAATCCACAGTGCTTGAGGATACTGCTGAAGACCTGAGAAAGGCAAGGGACTCTCTTCCACAATCTGCGGAACCAGCAGCTAGGACCTCTCCCCACAGCCAGGGACAGGTGATCGAAAAACGGCCTTGGGGCCTTGAGAACAGACCATGCTCCCAGGATACCAGCTGAGACGATGACTTCTTAAGAGAGCGAGGTCAGAGAAGAAACCAGATATGGGTGACAGAAGCATCCTTACGAGGTGATAGTGAAGATTAAAAGCACACTATGAGGGGCACGGGTGTGGCTCAGCAACAGCATTTGCCTAGCGTGCTCTGGGTTGGATCCACTATACACATAAAACCACACCATGTAGGTAAAATGTAAGGCCCGAAGAACCTTGCAGATATTATTTGATGTGACTGATTCAGCAAATACATGGTAATGTGAGAAAATACTTTCAGCAATATATAATACGTTTTTGGATCCCTTTATAGATGGCTACTTATGGGATGTAGGTTTTGTTTTGTTTTTTTTTTTTTTTTTTTTTTGTCTTTTGAGGTAGGGTCTCACTCTAGCCCAGGCTGACCTGGAATTCACTATGTAGTCTCAGGATGGCCTCGAACTCACGGCAATCCTCCTACCTCTGCCTCCCAAGTGCTGGGATTAAAGGTGTGTGCTACCATGCCCAATTCCCAAGTTCTCTTTTATTTTTATTTATTCATTTATTTATTTGTTTTTTTGAGGTAGGGTCTCGCTCTAGCTCAGGCTGACCTGGAATTCACTAAGTAGTCTCAGGGTGGCCTTGAACTCATGGCCATCCTCGACCTCTGCCTCCTGAGTGCTGGGATTAAAGGCATGAGCCACCATGCCTGGCTTTTTTTTTTTTTTTTTTTGAAATATGGTCTTACCATAGAGCCCAAGCTGCCCTCAAACTCAAGGCAATCCTCCTGTCTTAGCTTCCCAAGTGATGAGACTACAGGCATGAGTCACCATGACTCGCTGCTTTCTGCCTTTTTTTTTTTTTAAAAAAAAAAAACAACATTTCTTACATTTTCTACAATGAGTATTTCTTTTTTTTTTTTGATTTTTCGAGGTAGGGTCTCACACTAGCCCAGGCTGACCTGGAATTCACTATGTAGTCTCAGGGTGGCCTTGAACTCACTGCGATCCTCCTACCTCTGCCTCCCGAGTGCTGGGATGAAAGGCATGCGCCACCACGCCTGGCGAGTATTATTCTTTTATGAAATGGTTTTGTAAGACTTTTAAGTTTCTATTTGAGAAATATAGGCCTCTGAAAGGGATAGCCCTTGGAGGTATTAAGCTGTTGGCAAACAATATAAAATGCAAGCCATGGGCTGGTGAAATGGCTTAGCAGTTAAGGCGCTTCGAACCCAGGTTTGATTCTCCAAAATCCACATAAGCCAGATGCACAAGGTTTTACCCATTCTCTCTCTCTCTCTCTCTCTCTCTCTCTCACTCTGCCTCTTTCTCTCTCAAATAAATAAATAAAAATCAAACATTAAAAAAAATAAACTGGGTGTGGTGGCACACACCTTTAATATCAGCACTTGAGAGGCAGAGGTAGGTGGATCACTGTGAGTTCGAGGCCACCCTGAGACTACATAGTGAATTCCAGGTCAGCCTGGACTGGAGTGAGACCCTATCTCAAAAAACCAAAAATAAATAAATAAATAAATAAAATGCAAGCCAAACTTTCGGTGAGTGTCAGACAGCCCTTAAAATTTCAGTCCTATTAAAGAGGGCAAAGGGTGAATCTGAAGGGGTGTGGCTAAGAGTAGGACAAAGAGACTCTGCAGGAAGATGAGTCTTTTCCTCTCCCCCTTCCCTTCTCCCTGCTTTCCTCCCTTCCTTTTTCCTGTTAAGGATCAAACCAGGGCTTTGCACATACTAGGTAAGTGCTCTTCTACCAAGCTACACTTCCAGCCTGAGTTGGGGTCTAGAGAGGGGCTAGAGGACAAATGTTTCTTCCAGAAAACTGTCAAGTGATGAGGACTGATGTGCACCCCAGACTCACCCTCCCCACCCAGGGCTGAGAGCTGGTACCTGAAGAATGGTGGGGATGGTTTCATCCAGGTCGCTATAGTAACTTGGCTGCTGGGTGAAAATGTTCCCTAGAAAGAAAAAGCAAAAAGGAGCTAGTGTTGAGGGGTGGAGAGGACATATTACAAATGGTTACCAGGGGCTGGAGAGATGGCTTAATGGTTAAGGCGCTTGCCTGCAAAGCCAAAGGATGCAGGTTGGATTCCCCAGGACCCACATAAGCCAGATGTACAAGGTGGCACATACATCTGGAGTTTGCAGTGGCTAGAGGCCCTGGTGCACCCATTCTCTATCTGCCTCTCTCTAATAAATAAAAATAAAAAACAAAAACAAATGGTTACCAGCATTTTCTGTGATCTTTCTCTTTCCCTAAGCCTATGGGGAAGACAAAAGACAAGTCTTGGGCTTAGGCCCTGCTGGCAATGAGCTTTGGCCTAGGGTTGGGAAAGGAGCTTGTCTAGTACAATGTAACTTTTCAGGTATCCCTGACTAGTGAATTATATAAAAGACTGGCCCTGGCCAAACCAGCTCATCTTGATAACTCCAGGGAGTGACCGAACTTGGGCACCATGCCTCTTATGACATCATCGGCTTTGGAGGTAAGAGCTAGACATCCAGGAAAATTTTAGCAACTATGATCTTTGCTCAATAAAGCTGGATACAGTAATACAGGATTCTTGCCAGACCACACCTCTGAAAATGGGAGGATTTTCTCTGGGAATCCTTGCTTCTGGACATGTCACCATCCCAGTCCTCCCTGCTCTAAGCAGGGGGTGGGGGGCAGAGGGAGACTTGGAAACGGGTTGGCACACAGTTGTGGCTGTTCTGTTAGGATGGAGCCCGTCCGAGTGTTTACTATCCTCCAACTGCTGCTCTGTGCGCGCGTGGGTTAGGACATATGGTAGCTGGAACAGAAACCCAGTGTTCCACTGTCCAAATGGTGAGGGAGGGAGGAAGAGGAGCAGCAGTTAGCTGGAGGACAGGCAGATGAGAAATGCCAGTGCCCAGCCAGAAGAGGCTGGGGACGCCTGATCCTCTGTAATCTTTGCCTGTCAAGCTGGTGGCCAGATGCTCTGAAATCTAGTGCCCTCTGCCTCTGGGAAGGTCTTTCCAGTTTCCTTATTGCTAACCCTGCACTCTAGCTCAATCCTGAGGTATCTAAACACGAAGATCAAAGGCCAGCTGGGGATGATGAGTAAGGAAGTCACTAGGCAGCCAGACTTTCCATCAGCACAGTCCTAGATGCCACTTCATTCCTTGGCTCTAGAAAGCTCAGCTCCTCCAACCCAAACTCCGTTGCTCAGTGCTCTTGCCCTGACGGGACGCTGATCCTGCAATCTGCGGGGGTGTGGCTGGACCACCTGCATCTTCCTCTTGCAGCAGCCCCCTACCAACCTCTGCTCCTCCTCAAAACCTCCTGTCCTGATCCTTAGGAGATCTGGCCTCTGCTGGCATCCCAGATCACCCTGTTCCCACTCCTGCATTGCAGTCCTCCCTCAAACCATCCTCATCCTCAGTCAACAAGCCCTGTCTATTTCCTATGCCTGGAATGGCCTCCCAGATTCGCACTGCCAGGAGGCAGGCTTCCCCACCTTCAGGCAACACCTCTGACACAGGCAGCAGGAAAGGTCTCTCACAACCCCAAGACCATGGTGGATTCCTTACGGTATCCTGACTACCTGGCCCAGGGCAAAGCACTCTCATAAGCCTGTCAGCTCTGACTGAGAAATAGTGATTTTTTTTTCACCCAAACATCAAGATAGCTTAAATTTCACAATCTATCCTCGGGGTCTTTTCAGTTCCTTTCTTCTCCTTGATCTGATCCCAGCAATGACAGTGAAGAACTCTCCAGCTTTTGATCCCTTAAAGAAATAACACAAAGGTAAGGGGGACAGGCAAGGGCATCCTTTGAACTGCCCCTTATCAGACAAAGGCAATTCAGCTCAGGGTGAATAGGAGAGAGATGCTGCCAAACAGATGAGCACAGCCTAGGAAAGGACCATGACCCAATTTCCTCCCAGTCTGCAGAGCCGCTCCAAGGGACACTGACTGAAAAGCCTACCTTCACAAGTGTACTTGCCGATTCCCAATACCAACCTTGATGGTTTATGGAAAGGGCAAGGATAAGAACTGGACTTGTGCCTACAAATCAGCTGGCCAGCTCACATCTCTCTCTCATCAAGTCTCTTACAGATAATTGCTTTCCCCAAGAGTTTCTATGGTATTGAAAGTAGAGGATGGCCTTGTGTGCTCTACTCAAGGATTGAAAAGTGGTCCCTGAAGGGGTGGAAGAAAAGCAAGAAGGGAGGGAGAAAGGAAGACAGTGAGAGAGGGAGGGGAAAACAAGAAGGGAGGAGGAGGAGAGCAGGGGAGGGAGGGAGTGAAGCAAGGAAGGAGGCTCCAGTTGCAGATGTGTTTGGTTCTGACCTTTTTTGTGTTAATCACCCTTTAGGAGCCAATGAAGAGACTCTCCTTAATACGTCAGTTTAGGGGCTGGAGAGATAGCTTAGCAGTTAAGGCGTTTGCCTGCAAAGCCAGAGGATCCCGGTTTGACTCTCTAGGACCCATGTAAGCCAGATGTACAAGGGGGCGCGTGCATCTGGAGTTCGTTTGCAGTGGCTGGAGGCCCTGGCGTGCCCATTCTCTCTCTCTCTCTCTCTCTCTCTCAAATAAATAAATAAATTAAATATATTTTCAAAAAATAAGTCAGTTTAGAAACCTTAACCTGGAATCTAAGAACAATTGAAAAGCAGCTCAGCAGGGCATGGAAGCACCCCTATAATCCTAGCATCAGGGAGGCAGAGGTAGGAGAAGCTTGTCGTCAAGGCCAACCTGGGCTACATAGAAAGTGAGTGTCTCAAACAACAACAAGGCACAGTAGCCCACATCCGTAATCCCAGCACTTAGGAGGTTGAGGCAGGAGGATCAGGAGTTCCAGCGAACAGAACAAAACAAAATTCCTCAAAATCTATGAAGCCACCAGGGCACGGTGGTGCACACCTTTAATCCCAGCACTCGGGAAGCAGAGGTAGGAGGATCGCCGTGAATTTAAGGCCACACTGAGACTACAGAATGAATTCCAGGTTAGCCTGGGCTAGAGTGAGACCCTACCTCGAAAAACCAATAAATAAATAAATATCCATGAAACCCACCTTCATCAGATTCTCAACTGAGCTGGTGATGACCCAGAGATGAGGGACTTGCTCCACCTTTGCCACACCAGCTCCCGCCGCATCCACAGCCACCTCGTACCCAACACACCCAATATGACCTTGCTTCGACTCACACCACCGCCTCCTTTTCTGCATTCAACACCACTTTTCTCCAGCACTATTTCCAGCTGACCCCACCAAGCCTGCTGTGCATTAAGGATGTCCTTTTCTGCTCCAGTAACCGGCCAGGCACTCACTTTTCCACCCACTCACCTTCCCACCACATTGTCGGTGAGTCTGCTTTCCAGGCATCCTCTCTACCTGCATGCTGTCAGATTAACCTTGTCACCACATGGCTGCTCGCACTGCTCCGAGCTCCTCAAAGCTCACAAGCGCAGGCATGGAGCTGCTCCGACTTCATTCTACAGCTACCCTCATGGGAGAAGGTGTGCTACTGACCTTCCCTTTCTCCAGTTGAAAACACTGAGGCTTCGAGCTGGAGAGATGGCTTAGCGGTTAAGCGCTTGCCTGTGAAGCCTAAGGACCCCGGTTCGAGGCTCAATTACCCAGGACCCACGTTAGCCAGATGCACAAGGGGGCACACGCATCTGGAGTTCGTTTACAGAGGCTGGAAGCTCTGGCGCACCCATTCTCTCTCTCTCTCTCTCTGCCTCCTTCTCTCTGTCGCTCTTAAATAAATAAATAAACAAACAAACAAAAAGAAAAAAAAAAGAAAACACTGAGGCTTCGACAAGCTAAACTGACGCTGATGTAACCAGGAATGGAGCTGGCGTGTGAACTGGGCAGTTCAACTTAGGGCCTATCATTTTAGCCACTGAACAATCCCACTCCCAGGGGCTGAAGCTGGAATGGAGACCTTCCCAACATGGGTCCAGCTACCCCATCCCTGTCTCCTGCTGCTGTTCTTTGGCAATGTTCCTCTCTAAGCAAAGTGGCCTGGTTAACTGCTTCCCTGACTAATCATGTGTTGTTGCTCACTTGTCCCATCTTCTAATTCTATAGTAAAATTATGAAAAGTCTTCCTCTGGGAAAATAAAAGATTAACTGATGTGCAGGCAATAATCAGACTAGTAAAACAAACCAGAGATTGTTTCAAAGAAAAGGACAGATATATACACATGCACTCATGCATATACATACATAAATACACACATACATTATGATCTAATACATTTTCAAATATATACAGAGAAGCCAGGCATAATAGCTAACACCTTTAATCTCAGCACTCCAGAGGCTGAGGGAGGAAGACTGCCGGGAGTGTGAGGCTGTAAGTCCCTCTTGGCCACACATTAGTCACAAACTTTCATGCATGTCCCTTACAGTTCAACCGCAGTCTCATCTGTAAATGACAGCCCTGATCCCAGTTGCTGTGAGGACCCAGTGGGGATAATAAATGTGGTATGTGTGTCATGTCAGGGCCCAGTCCACACGCCACACTCCAGTGAAGGCTGTCAATGCTATTCGGACTCTCACTGCCAAAGCAAACTTCCCCATTTCTGCCACGGACTCACATGTGGCCTCACACTAACACTTTCAGATAGTTTGTTGCCGCTGTTGTTTTGAAACAGGGTCTCAATATACAGCCTAGGATGGTAAAGAACTTGTAACAGTCCAAGTTGGCCTCCAACTCATAATCTTCCTAACCCGGCCTCTCGAATATTGGTAACAGCAGCTTGCACGCCTATACTCAGCAAGACTCAACAGATTTTTGAGAAAATGCTTAGCACATTTTGCACGTGTGTGTGTGTAATTATTATTATTTTTTGGTTTTTCGAGGTAGAGTCTTGCTCTAGCCCAAGCTAACCTGGAATTCACTATGTAGTCTCAGAGTGGCCTCAAACTCATAGCGATCCTACCTCTGCCTCTTGAGTGCTGGGATTAAAGGTGTGCACCACCACACCTAGCTTATTTTTATTTATTTTATTTACTTATTTGTTTTTTTTTGTTTTTCGAGGTAAGGTCTCACTCTAGCTCAGGCTGATCTGGGAATTCACTATGTAGTCTCAGGGTGGCCTCGAACTCATGGTGATCCTCCTACCTCTGCCTCCCGAGTGGCGCCACCACGCCCGGCTTATTTTTATTTTTGTCTCTACTCCCCACTCCTTGCAGAACTGACATTCCTCTATCCACAAAGCAATTTCCCAGCATCACTTGCTTCTCTACCCCAAGTCCCTGGTGCTAAGCACCAGCCTTTGATGTCTAGCTTGGCACATGGTAGGTGGCGGGGGGGGGGGGATGACACACGTCTCTGTGCGTCCCCACGGCCCTGTGCAGTACGCACCTATCATCTTCTGGAGCAGCATCGAGTTGCCTTTTCCAAAGAGCACACAGAGGTCCAGGATCTTTGGGATGTCAAAGAGGAAGTTATTGTAGAGGATTTCCCCAAATGCAGAGGGAGAAATGTAGTGATCCTAAGAGAGAAGTACAGAGAAAAGATGAAGATTTTTCTGAATGTGTAACTATTGTACAATAACAGCAACTTAGTGAGAAATAACCTTCGTGCCCATCAGCTGGGGAAGGGCTAATCAGGGACGGTCTGCCCACACTGTGAATAAATCTCAGCTTCATGAGCAGGCCTGGAGCAACAGTGATGCTCCATTTTGTTGTTATTTTTGTGGATTTTTTGTTTTCTTTTGTTTTTTTGAGGCAGGGTCTCGCTGTAGTCCAGGCTGACCAGGAATTCACTATGTAGTCTCAGGGTGGCCTCGAACTCACGGCGATCCTCCTATCTCAGCCTCCGGAGTGGCTGAGTGCTGGGATTAAAGGCGTGCGCCATCACACCCAGCTTCCATTTTACTATTAACAGAAGCAAAAACACATTGTGGAACTGGGGGTTTGTTCTGAAATAGTTGCGGGTAAAGCAGCATGATGTCTAGGATTACATTAAAATACTTCAAGACAGCCAGGGTGTGGTGGCATACAACTTTAATTCCAGCACTTGGGAGGCAAAGGTAGGAGGATTGCCATGATGAGTTCAAGGCCAGCCTGGGACTACATAGTGAATTCCAGGTCAGCCTGCGCAAGACCCTACCTTGAAAAACAAAACAAAACAAAACAAAAACTCCAAGAAAATAAGAGAATTCAAAAGAAAAAGAGAAAGCTAAAAGAAGCTTGGCAAAATGACAGTTAAGGTTAAAACTGCAGGACAGGAACATGGGATTCACTGTACTGTGTATGTGAAACTCTTACACAAGTATATGTGTATATGTGAAAATTTCTATGCAAAAAGTTTTTTTTGTTGTTGTTGTGTTTTTCAAGGTAGAGTTTCATTCTAGTGCAGGCTGACCTGGAATTCACTGTGTAGTCTCAGGGTGGTCTCAAACTCACTGAGATCTTCCTCTTGAGTGCTGGGATTAAAGGTGTGCGCCACCATGCCAGGAGCAAAAAAGTTTTTAAAACTACAATCCAGGGCTGGAGAGATGGCTTAGTGGTTAAGGCACTTGCCTGTTGAACCTAACGACCCAGGTTCAATTCCCCAGTACCCATGAGAGCCAGATGCACAAAGTGGCGCATATGTCTGAAGTTTGTTTGCAGTGCCTCCCAGAATTCATTATGTAGTCTTAGGATGGCCTCGAACTCACGGCGATCCTCCTACCTCTGCCTCCCAAGTGCTGGGATTAAAGGCATGCACCACCATGCCTGGCTTTTTTTTTTTTAAACAAGTTTTTTTTTTTTTTGAGGTAGGGTCTCACTCTATCCCAGGCTGACCTGGAATTCATTCTGTAGTCTCAGGGGGGCATCTCAAACTCACGGCAATCCTCCTACCTCTGCCTCCCGAGTATGCCACCACACCTGGCTAAGTTTTTTTTTTGTTTTTTTTTTTTTTTTTTTTTTTTTTTTTTGAGAGAGAGGGAGGTAGCGAAATAGGCAGGCAGAGACATAGAGAGAGAGAGAGAAAGAGAATGGGCATGCCAGGGACTCTAGCCACTGCAAAGGAACTCCAGATACGTGCACCCCCTTGTGCATTTGGCCTACATGGGTCCCGGGGAATTGAAGCTAGGTCCTTTGGCTTTGCAGGCAAGCGTCTTAACCACTAAGCCATCTCTCCAACCCCAAGAGACTATTTTTTAAACACACACACACATGCACACTTGTACTTGTGTGCTCGTTCTCTCTCTCCCTAAGAACAAATCTCCCTGAAGGAACATGTACATTAAGAGTGGTGACTTTGGGGTAGAAGATTTTTGCATGTGATATTTACTATTTTGTTTGTGATATTTACTATGACTAATATCTGAGTTATATTTAGAGACAGCATTATTTTATTTATTTATTTTTTCAAGGTAGGGTCTCACTCTAGCCCAGGCTGACCTGAAAGTCACTATGAAGTCTCAGGGTGGCCTCGAACTCATGGCGATCCTCCTACCTCTGCCTCCCGAGTGCTGGGATTAAAGGCGTGCACCACCACGCCCGGCTAAGAATATAAGAGTTCTGTAAGGGCTGGAGAGATGGCTTAGCAGTTAAGGCGCTTACCTGCAGAGCCAAAGGACCTCAGTTCTATTCCCCAGGACCCACGTAAGCCAGATGCACAAGATGGCACATGCATCTATAGTTCGTTTGCAGTGGCTGGAAGTCCTAGAGTACCCATTCTCTCTCTCTCTCTCTCTGCCTCTTTCCTTCTCAAAAATAAAATATTAAAAAAAAGAGAGAGAGACAGCCGGGCGGGTGGTACACGCCTTTGATCCCAGCACTCAGGAGGCAGAGGTAGGAGGATTGCCATGAGTTTGAGGCCACCCTGAGACTACATAGTGAATTCCAGGTCAGCCTGGGCGAGAATGAGACCCTACCTTGGAAGACAGAAAACAAAAAACCCAGTTCTTTAAAAAGTCAGAATTGGTGCAGTTACCCTCGGACACATGAGTAAAGACAGTCACACGTCACTGGCAAGGCCCTTGCCTCCCACTGATGAAAACCCTGGGTGTGCTGCAGACAGGCTGCTGGATTAGAGGCTGAGGGAGGTGGCACAGATTTCTTCCTAAATGATGAAATAAAGGCAGAGAGGAGACAAAGAGGCAACTTGACACTCTCAGCACCAACTTTCCCAGGGGCAGAAGGCCTGGCAGGGAGGTGTCAGGTGGCCCTCTATCATAGGGCCACAGGCTTACTTTGGATTCCTTGTGGGTGGACATGCGGAGGAAGGTGAGGAAAACACTGTGGTGGAGATGCTTCTGCATGGCAGCAACCTCAGGGGTCGGGGCCACCCATTCATCAAACTTTCGGGGGACATAGCGCAGGTAGGAGTCCAGACACTTCTGCAGGGTCTCATCGAAGATCACCTAAGTCAGGCAACAGGAGAGCAAAGATTGATCCCTGAGGCCCGAAGCTTTGTAGGTAGACTGTACAGGGGCTCATGGCCCGTGATCCCTGGCCTAGTGCAAATACCCCAACCCCAAGGGACTAATGAGATACAGATGAGCCCAGGGCTAAACACACGTTTCTAAAAGTGACACCTGGGCAGTGTGTAAACATCAATATGATTGTGATAGAGCAATCCGGACCACAATTTGCTCTTAAAGATCCAAGAGAAGTAGAAGACAAAAAGGCACCTCCTACAGGGAGAAAAAAACAACAGCGACCAATGGCATGTCATGTGCTTTGTCTTAGTGCTAATTTTGATAGAATGTTACCTGGCACCAGAATTTATCGTGAGGCAAGGCCAGGAGCCAGTCGAGGTCATTGGCTACGAAGGTGGCGCGTTCCAGGTACTCCTCCACTAGGGCGGGAATGTTGTCTTTAGGGGGCGGTTTGTATAACACAAAATACCGGTCTGCCTTCTGCTCAGGGTGCTACGGATCCAAAAACCACGTGTGAACGTGGCAGAGGTTAGTCAGTGAGGGCCCATTTGCCAACCCACAGCAATGACAACTCTTGGCTGTTCCAACCAGTGACCCTCCAAGAAGATTTTAAGCATAAAGAACTGAGTGTATCTAACAAAGCGGGCATGGCTGTACCAGGGAACACGAGGGGAGCTGGTAAAAAACATGTTTTTGGAACATTTTTAATTACATGAGGGAAGTGAAAGCAGGATACAAAACTCTAATATAATCAGGTTTGGGTGTTTTCTCTTCATTTTATTTTTGGAAAATCCACATACTCAGATGCTGGTTACAGATTAAAAAAAAAAATGAATGAGGGGGGACTGGGGAAATGGCTTAGCGGCTAAGGTGTTTGCCTGTGAAGCCTAAGGACCATGGTTCGATTCCCCAGGACCCATGTAAGCCAGATGCACAAGGGGGCGCATGTGTCTGGAGTTCATTTGCAGTGGCTGGAGGCTCTGGCGTGCCCATTCTCTCTATCTGCCTCTTTCTCTCAAAAATAATAAAAAAACATTAAAAAAATTATGAGCTGGGTGTGCTGGTGCATACCACTAATCCCAGCACTTGGAAGGCAGAGGTAGGTGGATCACCATGAGTTCAAGGCCATCCTGAGACTACATAGTGAGTTCCAGGTCAGCCTGGACTAGAGTGAGACCCTACCTCAAAAAAACAAAAAAGAATGAGCTGGGTATGGTGGTGCACACCTTTACACCTTTAATCCCAGCACTCGGGAGGCAGAGGTAGGGAGGATCACCATGAGTCTGAGGCCACCCTGAGACTACATAGTGAATTCCAGGTCAGCCTGAGCTAGAGTGAGACTCTACCTCGAAAAACCAAAAAATAATAAATAAATAAATGAGGGGAATAAAGTCCAAAAATCAGTGATTATGTAATGGGTGGCTTATGGCTTGAATGTATTTTCCAACTTTTAAACAATAAACATATATTACTTTTTTTTTTTTTTTTTAGGGTCTCACTCTGGTCCAGGCTGACCTGGAATTCACTACGTAGTCTCAGGGTAGCCTTGAACTCTCAGCAATCCTCCTACCTGTGCCTCCCAAGTGCTGGGATTAAAGGCGTGAGCCACCACACCTGACCAATACATTACTTTTTTTTTTTTTTTTTTTGAGGTAGGGTCTCACTCTAGCCCAGGCTGACCTGGAATTCACTATGGAGTCTCAGGGTGGCCTCGAACTCACGGCAATCCTCCTACCTCTGTCTCCCGAGTGCTGGGATTAAAGGCGTGTGCCACCACGCCCGGCTTCAATACATTACTTTTTAAAATAATTTTTCACTATATAAATGGCTGGCACATGAAAAAAAATTTTTTTATCCTATGGTAGGGTCTCACAGCAATACCCTACCTTGAAAAACAAAAACAAGCAAACAAAAAGAGACAGAGCCATATGAAAGATGTGTTTTTTTTTTTTTTTTTTTTCTTTCTGAGACAAATAGCATCATATTCTTTTGCTTTGTTTTGTTTTTCAAGGTAGGGTCTCACTCTAGCCCAGGTTGACCTCGAACTCACAGAAATCCTCCTCCTACCTCTGCCTCCCATGTGCTGCGATTAAAGGCGTGCACCACCACGCCTGGTCAAATAGCATCATACTCTATATATCACTTTTTTCTTTTATATAACTACAGAAAAACAAACCACTGATATTTTTTTAAACTTTTTTTAAAGGGAGGGTCTGGGGAATCTGAACTCAGGTACTCATGCTTGTATAGCAAGAGTGTTATCCACAGAGCCATCTCCCCAGCACTTAATATTTTTTTAAAGAAAAGATTCTAATCAAGTAGCTGCAGGTCTCAGCCTAGAGTCACAAGTTCTCTCTCCTGGCCCCAATGACAGCTGTGAACAGACCTCCCTTTGTTCACCATCAAGGACAGAGGATGAGCTCAGTTCTCTCCCCTGACTCCTGACTGCATGAGGGAGGCTGCCTTGGGGGAGGGGTAACAGGAGGAGGGCCAGGTGATGCTGATGCCTGGGCTGTTATCGGACCACAGTCTCCCACTTCCAGCAGAACAACTAACTGAGAATGCTGGGCCAACATCCTGAAGAACTTCCCAGGCCTTGCATGTAAATTTGCAAAAGGCAGTGTTGGGGTTCCACAAGGACTCACTGGGGGCTGTGGGACTCTTGTCCATTTAGAGACTGTACAGTCAGGGTCTAGGTACTAATCTGTTGAAAATGAAATTTACATTTATTTATTTATTTATTTATTTGAGAGTGACAGAGAGAGAAAGAGGCAGAGAGAGAGAGAGAATGGGTGCACCAGGGCCTCCAGCCACTGCAAACGAACTCCAGATGCAGCGCCCCCTTGTGCATCTGGCTAACGTGGGTCCTGGGGAGTCGATCCTCAAACCGGGGTTTTTAGGCTTCACAGGCAAATGCTTAACCACTAAGCCATATCTCCAGCCCGATTTTTTTTTTTAATTTAAGAAAGGTTCTCTCTATCTGCCTCTTTCTCCCTCCCTCTCATAATTTTTTGTTTATTTTTAAATATTTTACTATTTATTTGAGAGAGAAATAGGGGGAGAGACAGAGAGAGAGAAAAAGAGAGAGAGGCATGCCAGGGCCTCTAGCCACTGCAAACGAACTCCAGATGCGTCCGTCCCCTTGTGCATCTGGCTTACCTGGGTCCTTTGGCTTTACAGGCAAGTGCCTTAACTGCTAAGCCATCTCTCGAGCTCTATTTATTTATTTGAGAGCAACAGACAGACAAAGAGACAGAGAGAGAGAGAGAATGGGCACATCAGGGCCTCCAGCCACTGCAAACGAACTTCAGATGCATGCACCGCCACCTTGTGCATCTGGCTTACATGGGTACTGGGGAATCAAGCCTCGAACCAGAGTCCTTAGGCTTCACAGGCAAGCGTTTAACCACTAAGCCATCTCTCCAGCCCAATAAATAATTTTTAAAAAAAAGGGCTGGAGGCCAGATTGCCATAAGTTCAAGGCCACCCTGAAAAAACTACATAGTGAATTCCAGGTCAGCCTGGACTAGAGTGAGACCCTACCTCGAAAAACCAAAAAAAATAAAAAAATAAAAAAAGCCGGACGTGTTGGCAGATGCCTTTAATCCCAGTACTTGGGAGGCCAGAGGCAGGAGGATCACAGTGAGTTCAAGACCACCCTGAGACTACAGAGTGAATTCCAGGTCAGCCTGGGTTAAAGCAAGACTCTACCAGGAAAAAAAAGAAAAGAAAGAAAAGGAAAAAATGACAGACGCCTATGCACACGCCAGGACGACCTTTCGCATTTCCTGCCGCTTGCAGGTCACTGCTCTTCAGTACAGCTCTCGACCTTTCCTCAGCTAGGCGGCTGCTTCCCGGCTCATCTCTCTTCCCGCCCTAGCCCCCTCCAATGCTGCTGTCACTGCATCATTAACTGCAATTATTGAGTACTTCCTTGGTGCCAGGCACAATTTAACTACACACCCACCATAGGCCCAAGCTTGTTCCATTATTACCCTTTGTGGACCCTGAGGCCTAGAGAACTTAAATAACGTGCCAAGTATGTGTAAGATTAATGCAAAGGCTGTGCTCATTAGATCTGCTATACTGCTGCTACCTCTAGTGACCCAGGCTTGGAGTTAAGGAGTCAGGCTCCCTCAGGACTTAGCACAGCATCCTAGGGGACTCTGGCCCAGCCTTCCTTTTCCCCCTGCTAGGCCCAAATAGTGCCTCCCAGTGCAGAATCTTCCCTCCTCTAGGAAGCCATCCTTTGGCAACATGTCCTTCCCACTAATCCAAGACCTTACAGTTACAAACACACCCTTCCTGCTAGCATCTCCCCCCCTACCCTCACCCCCCAGCCCCCACCAGGTATGACTCAGCAGTCCCAGTGGATACTAAGCTGGCCTTCCTCTGAACATAACCCTGATGACTATTAAAAAACTACTGATCTGTTTTGCTTTCCGGCTGTGGGCCCCAATAGGACAAGACCACACTTTTTCTTGCCAGCATATGGTTCCCTGACTCCCTTACTGAATATTTCTATAGAACGTACTGTGTGCCTGTCACTGAGAAACCAGAAGTAAAGGGAAAAAGTCAGGCTCCTGGCTCTCCCAGGGTCCAGAGTTAACAAGCTCGGTGTCAGGAGACAGAGGTGGAAAATCAAACTCAACCACTCAGTCTCCACCAGCACTGTCCAACAGAGCTTTCTGGAACAACAGGAGCTGCATCATCTCTACATGTACAGATAGGACAAGAGTCCCGAGATGAAGGAGGAGAAAGACAACAGCCTGACTGATGCAACTTTAGATGTTTACATTGCTTAAGCCTGATTCCCCTGACCTAACAATGTCCTTGGCCACCATTTTCCTGCTGATCTTATCTTACGAGACAACCTGGCTCCTCTTCTGATGGCAATCCATCCTCGGATTGATTACCTCCTCTATTTGGTCTCCTCCACCCCCCCCCCATTTCTCCATTTGGTCCCTGCTTTCCCCTGAATTCCTCAGTCTTTTGCCTTCTGTATCCCTCCCCCCCCACAAAGGAAAAGACTCTATAAAAACCCAAACTAGAGCTGAAGAGATAGATGGCTTAGTTAAGGTGCTTGCCTTTGAAATCTAAGGATCCAGGTTCGATTCCCCAGGAATCACATAAAGCCAGATGCACAAGATGGCCATGCATCTGGAGTTTGTTTGCAGTGGCAGGAGGCCCTGGCACACCCATTCTCTCCCTCTCTCTCTCTCAAATAAAAAAATAAATAAAACATTTAAAAAAACCCACCCAAACTATCCAGACTTATGCTCTCTCTCCTCCCATGAAACAGCCTAGCAGCTTGGGGCCTCCAATAAAAAGCTCTTTTCCTGCCTCAGAGTGGTCTTGAGTGGTCTGATCTTCCATGGAACTTTACACCTGGCCATCATAGTAGGCATTCACTACATGAGGCTACTTTCATTTACAATGATTAATTAAAAATCCAGTTCAAGGGCTAGAGAGATAGCGGTTAAGGGGCTTGCCTGCAAAGCCTAAGGACTCATGTTCGACTCCCCAGGTCCCATGTAAGCCAGACACACCAAGTGATGTAAGTGTGCAAGGTCACACATGCACACAAGGGGGACACATGCATCTAGAGTTCAATTGCAGTGGCTGAAGGTCCTGGTATGCCAATCATCTCCCTCTCTGTCACACAAATTAAAAAAAAAAAAGAGGCCAGTCTGTTGGGCTTGCTTCAAAACAACAACAACAAAAAAAACCAGTTCAAGGGCTAGAGAGATGGTTTAGCGGTTCAGGCTCGACTTCCTAGAACCCACATAAGCCAGATGTACAAGGTAATTCATGCGCACAAGGTTACACGTGTGCACAAGGTGGTGCACGTGTCTGGAGTTCAACTGCAGTAGCTAGAGGCCCTGGAGCACCAACTCTTTCTCTGTGTCTTATAAAAAAAAAAATCAAGTTCAAGCCAGGCGTGGTGGTGTACACTTTTAATCCCAGCACTTGGAAGGCAGAGGTAAGAGGATAGCTGTGAGTTTGAGGCAGCCCTGAGAGACTACATAGTGAATTCTAGGTCAGCCTGGGTTAGAGCAAAATCCTACCTTTAACCCCCCCCACCAAAAAAATAATATTGAGGACTGGAGAGATGGCTTAGCAGTTAAGGTTAAGACCCTCCTTTGAAAAACCAAAAAAAAAAAAAAAAAAAAAAAAAATCCAGTTCAGCCAGGCATGGTGGGGCATACCCTGGGAGGTTGGGAGATCAAGGTAGGAAGTAGGAGGATCGCCATGAGTTCAAGACCACCCTGAAACTAGAGTGAATTCCAGGTCAGCCTGGGTTAGAGTGAGACCTTACATTGAAAAAAACACACAAAAAAAATTCAATTCAGAGCTGGGCATAGTGGTACACACACCTTTAGTCGCATCACTAGCAAGGCCGAGGTAGGAGGACCACAAGTAATTTTGAGGCCAGCCTATAGCCTGAGGGCTATAGAGTGCCGTTAGAGTGAGACCCTGCCTTGAAAAAAAATCTAGTTCAAAAATCCACATTTTAGCCACTAGCCACATCACAAGGGCTCAAAAGCTCCATGTAGTAAATGGTACCCACTGAATGGTTATTGTACTTAACAGCAGAGTTCTAGCTTTTCTGACAAATATATTCCATACATAAACAGGTTATGAGAAGAAAAATAAGTAGCTTTATAGCAGCAAGGTGAAGGGTATGGGATTCTGGGATCTGTATGGCTAAAGTCCCATCCTGGCTCTGATTCCTTAGTTCTGTGACCTTAAACTGTCAGTTTCCTCCCCTGTAAAATGGGGACAACCAAACCTCCGTTCATAGGGCTATAATGCAGCTTGAATAAAATAATACAGGTGAGTTAGAATGGAGTACCGAGTACATGCTGGGTTCTATTACTAGAGACTCTTTAGGAAGTAGTCAAAAGCCAAACAGAAGGCAGGAAATAAAATACCCACTCCTGTGGCCCATGACTTTATTCAAGCGTCTAGTAAGTATTTCTTTCCCACCTTATTCAAGTAAGCTCATATTCCTGGGAAATCAACAAGTGGGTACAGGGACTTGAGTCCTCATGCCCGTCTCCTTCTTCAGTAGCCTGGCACCTCGCCATGGCTCTAATCTCTCTGCAGCTGGGAATCAGTGGTTTCACAGACTCCTTGGTTTTCAGTGTCACCAGCGCTGCTGGACGCTGGATGTGGCAGTTCTTGTCACAGCTAAAATAAAAGCCAGTCCAACCTCTGAAGTCAGGTTGCTTCAGAAGTGTGTGGAGCAGCTCAGATCACTCTGCAAAGGTCCTACTGAAGCCCTGAGACTTCCACAGGATCCAATCACCAAATCTGGCTCTCAATCCATTCCTAACCCAATGCAGGCCAAGTCAGAACTGTCACCAGACTGACCGGAAATGAAATGCTTTGAGGGGAAGGGGGATGGCATAGAAAATACTACTCATGGGCTGGAGAGATGGCTTAGCGGTTAAGGCACTTGCCTGAGAAGCCTAAGGACCCATGTTTGACTCTCCAGGTCCCACATAAGCCAGACGCACAAGGTGATGCAAGCATGCAAAGGTTGCACATGCGCACAAGGTGGTGCACACGTCTGGAGTTCGATAGCAGTGGCTGGAGGCCCTGGAGCGCCAATTCTCTCTCTCTCATTAAAAAAAAAAAAATTACAAATAAAAAGAAGGAAAGAAAAGAATACCACTCAAGTTGAGGCTGCAGGCCAGAAGTGAATTTCTGCATTAACCTTGGAAGGGCCTAATAATGTCCCAACTACTGCATGACTGACTACAGCTCTCGGGTCATTTTTGGAACAGATAAGGAAGGAATTTACTTTTTCTTCTGAAATTGCAAGATTGATCCTATCGGGCTGAACACCCTCAAGGCGCTGGCTCACCAGTGCTGGTGAAGTCCTCGGCTTTCCTGTCTTCGGGTCCTTGTGGGTAATCTGGAGTTGGTCCAGGGGCAGAGCTGGCATTGTGCTGCGTGACCCTCCTGAAAGGAATATGGATGGGAAGAAGAGAGTAGACACACAGACTCCTGGGGGCAGGGCCTATTCTGGAGTCAACCCCAGTGCCAGAAGAAAAGTACCAACCTCTAGCTTTAGTGTGGACTCCTAGTGTGGGCCTCCAAGGCCTGGCATTCACCTACTGATCCAAAGTGATGGTTTTACCTAAAGCAGTTCTCAACTGCAAGAGAAAGTATTTCTCCATCCACTTTGAGAAAGAAGTGCTGCTTAAAAATACCTAGATTATTAGCTGAATTATCTTTTTTTTTTTTTTTTTCAGTGCTGGGGACGGAACCCATGACCTCAAGCATGCTAGCAAGTGCTTTATCACTGAGATACACCAGCAGCCCACTACATTTTATTTATTATGGCTCCTGCTCTATATAGCCAGCAGCCTACAGGCTCTGTGAAGACACTGCCCAGGGCTCTTTCCCTTGCTGCCTTTCCCAAGGTCAGCACAGGCCCAGCAGTTACAGCCTCGTTCAATGTTGGACAAATGCCTATAAGGACACTTTTTCTTTGCTGAGAATCAAACCCAGGGTCCCGTGGATGGTAGAAACTCTCCATCAGTGAGCTACACCACCAGCCTGAAGACACTCTTAGCATGAGCCTCACTCCACCCCAGGTCTTCTAGGAGCTGAAACCACATGACTCTTTCACTTGTAAAAGGTGTCAAGGTTTTACAAAAGGGGTGGATGGGCTGGAGAGATGGCTCAGTCCTTAAGGGTGCTTGCTTGCAAGGCCTGATGGCCTGGCTTCCAACCCTCCCCCGCCCCCGATACACACATAAAGCCTCATGCAGAGTGGCACATGTATCTGGTGTGCCCATTTCTCCCTCTCTCTCTCTCTCATTACATGCCAATAAAGGCCAGTATGGTTTCAATGACAACGTGAAGACATATCAAGGCTGGAGGGAGGAAACTGTCACTTCCTGGGGGCAGGTGTTACCAGGTGTGTTGTATCTTAGCTGTCAAGCCAGGCTCTAGTGGCATGAAGATCAACTGACAAGCGCAATAGCATAATGCTTGTTGGATACTGCGTGCACTTCTAGTTGGTTTTCCTGAAATTTAGTTTACCTTTTAAAAAAATAGTTATATTTTTGGGTTTTTGTTTGTTTGTTTGTTTTTGTTTTTTGAGGTGGGTCGCACTCTAGCCCAGGCTGACCTAGAATTCATTATGTAGGTTTCAGGGTGGCCTTGAACTCACAGTGATCCCTCCTACCTCTGCCTCCCATGTGCTGGGATTAAAGGTGTGTGCCACCACACCTGGTTTACTTTTTATGTTTTTTTTTTTTAATATATTTTATTTATTTATTTATTTATTTTTGAGGTAGGGTCTTATTCTAGCCCAGGCTGACCTGAAATTCACTTTGTAGTTTCAGGGTGGCATTGAACTCATAGTGATCCTCCTACCTCTACCTCCCGAGTGCTGGGATTAAAGGCGTACGCCACCACTCACGGCAATATATTTTATTTTTATTTATTTATGAGAGAGACACAAACAGAATGCGTGTGCCAGGGTCTCTAGCCATTGCAAATAACTCCAGATGCAGGCACCACCTGTGCATCTGGCTTATGTGGATACTGGGGAGTTGAACCTATGTCATTAGGCTTTGCAGGCAAGTACCTTCACTGCTAACCCATCTCTCCATCCCTATTTTTTTGGGGTTTTTGAGGTAGGGCTTTGCTCTAGCCCTGGAATTCACTATGTATTCCCAGGGTGGCCTTCAACTCACAGCAATCCTCTTACCTCTGCCTCTCAAGTTTTTCTTTTTTTTTCTTTTTAAATATTCTTATTTATTTATTTATTTATTTGACAGAGAAAGAGGGAAACAGAGAGAGAGAGAGAGAGAGAGAGAATGGGCATATCAGGGCCTCTAGCCACTGCAAATGAACTCCAGACATGTGTGCCCTCTTGTGCATCTGGCTAACGTGGGTCCTGGGGAATCGAACCAGGGTCCTTTGGCTTTGCAGGCAAACGCCTTAATTGCTAAACCATCCCTCCAGCCCTGTTTTTTTCTGTTGCAGAAGGCTCAACAGAGTGCCTTTTTTTTTTAACGCAAGAGTGAGCCAGGGGTGGTGGCACATGCCTTTAATCCCAGCACTCAGGAGGCAGAAGGAGGCTCACCATGAGTTCAAGGCCACCCTGAGACTACATAGTGAAGTCCAGGTCAGCCTGGGTTAGACTGAGACCCTGCCTCAAGAAACAAAGAGTGAGAGACAGAGAGAGAATGTGTGAGTCAGGTGTGGTGGCACATATCTTTAATCCCAGCACTCGGGAGACAGAGGTAGGAGGATCACCTTGAGTTTGAGGCCAACTTGGAACTACAGAATGAATCCTAGGTTAGCCTGGACTTGAGTGAGACCCTGCCTAACAAAACAAAACAAAAAAGTGGTAAAAGAACAGGGTGCTCACTCGCCGCCACCCTTTAAATTGTAGGCCCCAAGGCCAAGCATGGTGGCACACGCATGCCTTTAATCCCAGCATTCAGGAGGCTGAGGTAGGCGGATCACCGTGAGTTCGAGGCCACCCTGAGACTACACAGTGAATTTCAGCTCAGCCTGAGCTAGACTAAGACCCTACTTTGAAAAGCAAAAACAAACAAACAAAAAAAAATTATAGGAAAAAAAAATGTAGGCCCCAGAGCCTAAGCCTACACAGGTAAAGACAACTTCTGCATCCAGAAAAAAAAATTCACTCCTACAAGGCAGTACCTGCAAAAGCAGTTGGTGTGGGAGTTGAATAGTCTACAGGGCTGGAGAGATGGCTTACTGGTTAAGATACTTGCAGGCAAAGCCAAAGTACCCAGGTTTGATTCCCCAGTACCCAGATAAAGCCAGATGTACACGGTGGCACATGTATCTGGAGTTCATTTGCAGTGGCTAATTTACTCTTTCTCAAGTAAATAAATAAAATAAAACAAAAAAAAGAGCGTTCCACAGCCCTATGCCTATGTTCAAATTCTGTCTCCATGTTTTTCTATACATGTTGAGACCCGGAGATAGTTCTTTGATCTCTTCCCCCTGATTTTCTTTTCTTTAACACCACACTTATAATATGATCTCTCAGGATTGCTGTGGGACATCTTCAATGCCAAGTGGTCTACATAAGGCCTTATATATAATAAGAACTCCGTAAAGTTAAGCTCTTATCATTCAATTCCCAACCACAGAAAAAGCACTTTGGGCTTCCTATTTATTCAATAATGTTGATTGAATACATGCTGGGTCCTGGGCATGTAAATGACTACAATTTGATGGTAGAGCTGTAACAGGAAATTTCCAAAACTGGAGCCAAGAAGAGAGAGGGAGGGAGTCACAGAGAAGGTAACCTGCCATCTGGATGTTGACAGACAGGAGGAGAGACCAAACACGAGCAAGGATTCAGAGGCATAAAATATGTGGCTCTGAAGGAAGAGGGAGACAGTTTGTGTTTCTGAAAATGCAAGGTCAAGGCCGGGCGTGGTGGCGCATGCCTTTAATCCCAGCACTTGGGAGGGAGAGGTAGGAGGATCGCCAAGAGTTCGAAGCCACCCTGAGACTACATAGTGAGTTCCAGGTCAGCCTGAGAGCCTTAGCTAGAGTGAGACCCTACCTTGGAAAAAGAAAGAAAGAATATGCAAGGTCAAGCAGGGGATGACACAGTGAGAAGACAGGGAAGACAGGACCAGTTCAAAAAGAGCCTCCTGTGTTATGCTAAAAATGTTGGCCTTTTATATGAAAGCAGTGAGGAGTCATTTTACATAGTGTAGAGACATGATCAGAAAGAGATGATAATCTGAGCAGGGTGTGGTGGCTCATGCCTTTAATTGTAGGTTCAAGACCAGCCTGGTATACAGAATAAGTTCTAGGTTAGCCTGGGCTCCAGCAAAACACTGCCTCAAAAAACAAAAAACAAAGGGGGCTGGGCTGGAGAATGGCTCAGTGGTTAAAGGCATTTGCTTGCAAAGCCTGATGGCCCAGGTTCAATTCCCCAGTACCCATATAAAGCCAGATGCACAAACTGGCACATGCATCTGCATCTGGAGTTTGTTTGCCATAGCAGGGGGCTATGGTGTGCCCATTCTCTGCTTCTCTGTATCTCTTTCTTAAGTAAGTAAAAATATTTTTCCTAAAGAAAAAAAAGGTGAGTTAGAGAGATTGTTTAGTGGTTAAGGCACTTACCTGTGAAGCCTAAGGACCAACGTTTGATTCCCAGTACCCACATAAGCCAGATACACAAGATGGCATATGCGTCTCGAGTTTGTTTGCAGTGGCTAGAGGTCCTGGCGCGCCCAATCTCTCTCTACCTGCTTCTCACTCTCTCAAATATATACATAAACAAAACATTTAATAGAATAAAATTAACTTAAAAAAAAGAAAAGAAAAAAGGGAGCCACTGGAAAGCAAATACTACTGGGACAATCATCTCATGTATTTGATACTTTTGCTGCTAATGTTAAGTGAGAGTCTCCTGTAGTCCAGGCTAGCCTTGAACTTGCTATGTAGCCCAGGCTGGCCTTGAATTCCTGATCCTCCTGTCTCAGCCTCTTGAGTGCTGGGATTATAGCCATGTGTACCACACCCAGCTCTATACATTTTTCAGTACCCACTACATTGCAGGCACTGGTGCCCAGGAAATACTAAGGTCCTCCTTCATGGGAATTACAGACACAAATCCAATAGCCTTATGAATAATAATCAACACCATGATGTCTGCTGCGTAGGGGCTCGAGAAGCATTTAACCAGAGAAAAATGACAGAAGGGAGGAGGGAGGTTGCCAAAGTGGCTTGAGTTTTCACCTCACTTCACCTCAGTAACTAGGCCAAAATTAGTTCCAAAAGGACAAGTACAATGGATATATATAAAATACACGCACACACACACACACACACACATATACACATATATATACATACATAATCACTATATCTCTCTTGTTGGGTGGGGCAGCACAAGCCAAAAGTTAGGAGGAGAGTCTCACACAACCACCAATCATAAGATGATCCGCATACATCCCCATGGCATCAGTTATTTCTAACTGCCATCGATCTGATGGTCTCAGTTCAGCATTACTCTCTTCAGAACCTGACCTAGATTCTGCGGTAGTCTATCTTTAATTTGCCTGGTGCATTTTACTTGCTGTCGACTGTCTCCTCCCACTAGACTGTAAGCTCCATGAGGGCAGGGCCTACGTCTGTGAGCTGGCCGATAGCAGACACTCAACAAAACCTTGCTGAACGAATGAATGAACACCGACAAACTGAATCCCGGGAACCCTGGCTCGTCTTGCCTCACTCGGGGTCCGGGGTTCTGGTTCAGGCGTCCTAGCCTGGCTGGGAGAGGGAGGGCGGAGATGGCTCACGGTCCCCGGGGGGTTAGGGGTAGCGAGGGATACGGATGCTGACTCGTCCAAACCACAGCCCCGGGTCCTCCCCCGAACCTCGGGCCTCGCATCGGAAGGACCCAGGTTCGCACTCACCTCGGCGGCTCCACCACCGGCGCTGAGCCGCCGCCGAACACCGTGACAGCTCCCGGGGAGCCCGCACTTCCGGGGTCAAACGGCGATTCCGCAGGCGCAGACAGGAAGCTCGGCTGCGGTCCCGCCCCCGGGGCACCCACGGCGGCGCCGATGCCCCGAGCCGGGCCACGCCCTCGCCCGCAAGCCACGCCCTCGCCCGCAGGCCACGCCCACTCGGAGCCAGGCTGTGGCCACGCCCACTCCCCTCCTTGGCAATCTGGCGGGTTAAGCGATTGCACGTTTTGGAAAGCTCTAGTATAACACCTCCTTGATCATCGTTTTACAAACTTAAGCCAGAAGAAAAGTTTTTGTTTTGTTTTGTTTTTTGTTTTGTTTTGCTTTGTTTTGTTTTGTTTTGTTTTGTTTTGCCAGGCGTGGTGGCGCATGCCTTTAGTCCCAGCACTCGGTAGGCAGAAGTAGGTGGATCTCCGTGCGTTCAAGGCCAGCCTGAGGTACGTAGTGAAAAAAAAAAAAAAGGCTGGAGAGATGGTTTAGTGGTTAAGGTGTTTGCTGGCAAAGCCATAGGCCCCCCCAGATTCGATTCCTCAGTACCCATGTAAAGCCAAATGCACAAGGTGGCACATGCTGGTGCGTTCATTCTTTCTCTCTCTCTCTCTCTTTCAAATAAATAAATAATAAGATATTTAAAATGAAACACACACACACACACACACAAAGTAAAAGTTCTAGGTCAGTTAAAAGGGCATAGTTGTGGGCTGCAGAGATGGCATAGCGGTTAAGGCACTTGATTGCAAAGCCAAAGGATCCCGCTTCAATTCTCCAGGACCCAGGTAAGCCAGATGCACAAGGGGCGCATGCGTCTAGAGTTCGTTTGCAGTGGCTGGAGGCCCTGGCGTGCCCATTCTCTCTTTCTCTCACTCTCTACCCCTTCTCAAATAAATAAATAAAATATATTATTTTTTAAAAGTGCATAGTTGTACTGGAGAGATGTCTCAGGTCTACATTGCAAGGCCCTATTTTTTCTTTCTTTTTTTTTTTTTTTGTCTTCCCCATTTTGTTATTGGTTTTATTTGTGGGGGTGGTTTTTTTTTTTTTTTTTTACTTTTATTTATTTATTTGAGAGAGAGAGAGGCAGATAGAGAAAATATGGGAGTGTGAGGGTCTCCAACTGATGCAAACAAACTCCAGACACATGTGCATTTTACCTTGGGCATATGGCTTATGTTGGTCCTAGTAAATTGAACCTGGGTCCTTTGATTTTGCAGGTAAGCACCTTAACCTCTAAGCAATCTCTCCAGCCTGGTGGGTATATTTTTTTAATTTAATATTTTTATTTATCTATTTATTTGAGAGTGACAGGCAGAGAGAGGGAGAGAGAGAGAGAGAGAGAGAGAGAGAGAGAGAATGGGCACGCCAGGGCCTCCAGCCACTGCAAACGAACTCCAGATGCATGTGCCCCCTTGTGCATCTGGCTTAAGTGGGTCCTGGGGAATACGAGCCTCAAACTGGGGTCCTTAGACTTCACAGGCAAGCACTTAACCGCTAAGCCATCTCTCCAGCCCTATTTTTTTTTTTTTTTTTTTGAGGTAGGGTCTCACTCTAACCCAGGTAGACATGGAACTCAATCTGTAGTCTGGCCTCAAACTCACAGTAAATCCTTCTAGCTCTGCTTTTCAAGTGCTGGGATCAAAGGCATGAGCCACCATGCCCAGCTGGCACTATTTTTTTTTATAGGAGTGGGCACAAGAGAGAAACAACAGTTGTGGAGAAATGTGATAAACACAAGATGCTGAGAAGCTGGGGGGATGGGTAGAGATCAGAAGGGACCATCTTAGAGTCTGCCTGCCACTTAGAAGCCACCCATCTTCCCCTGGTATTCAGCAGAGGCACCGATAGGTAAAAGCAGTCGTGAATAGGAATGAACGTATTTGTCATGCCCTTACTTCATCGAGGTAATGGATTACATCCTCCATAACTATTATTTCCTTGATCAGGAGACTTGTAAGAGGGAACTGGAGAAATGGCCTAGCGGTGAAGGTGCTGGCCTGTGAAGCATAAGGACCCAAGCTAGATTCCCCAGGACCCAGTAAGCCAGATGCACAAGGTGGTACATGCATCTGGAGTTCATTTACAATGGCTAGAGGCCCTGGCATGCCCATTCTTTCTATATATTTATATCTGCCTCTTTCTCTTTCTCAAAATAAGATAAATAAAATAATTTTAAAACGGGGCTGGAGAGATGGCTTAGCAGTTAAAGGTGTTTGCCTGCAAAGCCAAAGGACCCAGGTTCGACTCCCCAGGACCCACGTTAGCCAGATGCACAAGGGGGTGCATGCGTCTGGAGTTCGTTTGCAGTGGCTGGAGGCCCTGGTGTGCCCATTCTCTCTCTCTCTCTTTCTCTCCCTCTCTCTCCCTCTCTCTTCCTCTTTCTCTCTCTCAAATAAATAAATAAAAATAAAGTAAAAAAAATTAAAAACAGAATTGTAGGAGGTAGAAGCTCAAGATAGCGGCTCATATCTAAAATCCTAGTACTCGGGAGTCAGGAGAGTCACCAGTTCAAGGCCAGCCTGGGCTACATAGTGAGTTCCAGGTCTGCCTTAGGTACATAGTGAGTGAGACTGTCTCAGAATCAAAACAGCAGCAGGCAAAAGGTATAAACCTGCAATCCCACTTTGTGGGAACGTTTAGAGAAGAAACCAGTCATTGAGGTAGTAAGTGGGTGGAGTGGGCATATAGCCTTTGTGGTTCAAAGCCCGTCTTCTCAGCCTTTCTGCCAACCACCTTCCCAAGGTCTAGGACCCAAATGTGGAGAAATCTCAAGTCCAAAATGCCACAAAGTCAGCACAGTGTATGCTTCTCCTAGTTGCTGTCAGGTTTTTTTTTTCTTTAAAAAAGTTTTTCTGGGGGCTGGAGAGATGGCTTAGCAGTTAAGACATTTGTCTGTGAAGCCTAAGGACCCAGATTCAATTCCCCAGTACCCATATAAGCCAGATGCACATGGTAGCACATGCATCTGGAGTTTGTTTACAGTAGCTGGAGGCCCTGGCATGCCCATTTCTGTCTTTCTCTCTCTCTCTCTCCTTACAAATAAATAAAATATTAAATTATTTTATTGACAACTTCCATAATAATAGACAATAAGCCATAATTCCCTCCCCCTTCACTTTCCCCTTTGCAACTCCACTCTCCATCATATCCTCTCCTCCTCTCAATCAGTCTCTCTTTTATTTTGATGTCATGGTCTTTTCCTCCTATTATGATGGTCTTGTGTAGGTAGTACCAGGCACTGCAAGGTCATGGATATCCAGGCCATCCTGTGTCTGGAAGAGCGCATTGTAAAGAGTCCTACCCTTCCTTTGGCTCTTATATTCTTTCCGCCGCCTCTTCTGCAATGGATCCTATGAAGTTCAAGGCCACCCTGAAAATACATAGTGAATTCCAGGTCAGCCTGGGCTAGTGCAATACCCTACCTCAAAAACAAAAACAAACAAACAAACAAAAAACCCCACAAGTTAAAAGGATGGAGAGATGACTCAGTGGTTAACATGCTTGCCAGCAAAGCCTAAGGACCCAGGTTCAATTCCCCAGTACAATGAAAAGCCAGATGCACTAAAGGGCACATGCATCTGAAGTTTATTTGCAGAGGCTGGAGTCCCTGACAGTCCCCATTCTCTCTCTCTCTCTTTTTAAAATATTTTATTTATTTTATTTGAGAGAGAGAGAGAGAAAGAAAGGGAGGGAAAGAGAGAAAGAGGCAGACAGAGAGAGAGAATGGGCACATCAGGGCCTCCAACCGCTGCAAACAAACTCCAGATGCATGCACCACCTTATGCATCTGGCTTACATGGGTCCTGGAGAGATGAACCTGGGTCCTTGGGCTTTACAGGCAAGTGCCTTAACCGCTGAGACATCTCTGCATCTCCCCATTCTTTCTTTCTGTCTCTCTTCTCTCTATCTCTCTCTGCTTGCAAATAAATAAAAAAATTTTTTAAAAAAAGTTAAAAGAACAGTTTTGGTCAGGCATGGTACTGCACGCCTTTAATCCCAGCACTCAGGAGGCAGACGTAGGAAGATTGCTATGAGTTTGAGGCCACACTGAGATTTCATAGTGAATTCCAAGTCAGCCTGGACTAGACCAAGAATCTACCTCTAAAAACCAAAAGAAAAAAAAGAGAGAGCAGTTTTTACTCAAGTGAGAACGGAATTAGCCTTCCTCCTATCTGTGCGCAACCACTAATCTTTCTCTCACTATAGATGTTTGGTGGCCATTTTTGCGTGCCATCTACCAAAGTCAGGGAGACTATTGAAAAAGAGAGACGCGTGTGAGAGGTGATAATGTTTACGGAAGTGTTCTCATGAGAAATGAGCTAATCGCAGTTGACACCTCTTTGCAAAGTGTTACATAAATGCAGTGGTTTATTAATCCATGCTGTCTCCAGCCAGCAACTGCTATCCCAAGCAGTTTTCCATTAAGCCAGGCTTTCTGTCGGTAGGCCTCTGCTCAGTGCCTGGGCAATCCCCCTGTCCTCTGCTGAATCCATCAAAGCCTTTGCTGACTCTGGAAGAATCCAGAGAATGACCACTGCAGTGCGAGTTTCCAACCATCCCCCAGGGCCCATAACAGCAAAACATCTGCTTGTCATTTCATCCCTCTGGATTTTAGTGAGAAAATTGAGTGGCATGCCGATAACGATTACTTAAAACCCCAGGCCTCCTGGCATTGAAGACGGGAGGTTTAATTTGAAGACAGCTGATTATCCACTCATTACCATTTACGAAGAGTGACTGCTTTGCCTTCTCTCACTGGTCTGTGAACAATGGAAATGTGGGGGTGGGGTTCAAATTAATACTTCTTAAAATCAGAGGAGGCACAGGCCTTTAATCCCAGCACTGGCCAGTCAGAGGTAGGAGGATCACGGTGAGTTTGAGGCCAGCCTGGGCTAGAGTGAGACCTTACTTCAAAAAATAAAAATAAAAATAAATAAAAATAAGAGAGAGCCGGGCATGATGATGCACGCCTTTAATCCCAACACTTGAGAGGCAGAGGTAGGAGGATGGCTGTGAGTTCAAGGCCACCCTGAGACTACATAGTGAATTCCATGTCAGCCTGGGATAAAGAGATAGACCCTACCTCAACCCCCTCCCCCCCAAAAATATCAGAAAGCCGGGTGTGGTGGCACACGCCTTTAATCCCAGCACTCGGGAGGCAGAGGTAGGAGGATTGCCATGAGTTCAAAGCCACCCTGAGAATACATAGTGAATTCCAGGTCAGCCTGGGCTAGAGTGAGACCCTACCTTGAAAAACAAAAACAAAAACAAACAACAACAACAAAAAAATCAGAAGACAGTGGATTCTCAAGCCAACGCAGAAGGTTATCAAGCACAAAATCAAATTTCTCATGAGGAAACCGAACCCCAGAGAGAGGATGGGACTTACCCAGGGTCACCTGGCAGCTGGGAAAGTTACAGAGTGGCCACTGGCACTGAAGTCTCCCTGCTGGCTCTAGCCTAAAGCCCCACCAGGGGAGATGAAAGTGTAGCCCTGTCTGCCCCATGTCGCCTGGAGACTCTGCGCTCAGCCCACCATCAAGGCAACAATCGCTGCGTCCTGTCCCCTCTGTAATCATCAGTGTAGGATGACTGAGCCACAGAACCAGTAGGTGGAAACAGTTCCTCCAAGGCCGGGACATAGTTTAAATTACAGAGGGCACTGGCGGCCAGCTAGGTGCTGGAAACCAAGATGAAACTCTTTTCTATTTGGTAGGATTATGTGATTCGCACATAGAATCGATTTCCATTTTTTTTTAAATAGTTTATTTTATTTATTTATTTTGAGAGGGAGACAGAGAAAGGGAAAGAGGCATATAGAGAGAAAGAATGGGCGCACCAGGGCCTCTAGCCACTGCAAATGAACTCCAGATGCATGCACCTCCTTGTGCATCTGGCTAACATGGGTCCTGGGGAATCGAACCTGGGTCCTTGGGCTTTGCCCGAAAGCACCTTAACAGCTAAGTCATCTCTCCAGCCCTGCACATGGAATCTAAAAGGGAGGACTTTCAAGACACCCCCAGCATGGGCTGGCTTATGGGAAACATGGATATTTCATGACAATTTTTTTGTTTTGTTTTTTTCAAGATCAGAAGAGATTGGGTACATTCAGGATGGTATGGCCATAGACTTGTTTTGTTTCTCTAGGTAGGGCCTTGCCCTGGCCTGGAATTCACTATGTAGTCTCAGGGTGGCCTTGAACTCACAGCAGTCCTCCTACCTCTGCCTCCCTGAGTGCTGGGATTAAAGGTGTGCACTACTACAACAGACTGTTTTTTTAAATTTTAATTTTTACTATTTTTATGAGAGAAAGAGAGGGAGAGAGGGAACCCATGAGAGATAATTGGCGTGACAGGGCCTCTAGCCACTGCAATTGAACTTCAGATGCATGGGACACCTTGTGCACATGTGTCACTTTGTGCGTCTGGCTTATGTGGGTTCTGGAGCGTCTGACCTGGGTCCTTAGGCTTCATAGGCAAGTGCCTTAACCACTAAGCTGCTTCTCCAGCCCTGTTTGTTTGTTTGTTTTTGATTTTGTTTTTCTGAAACAGGGTCTCATATAGGTCTCAAATTTGATATATACCCAAGATTGTCTTTGAACTAATCCTCTTGCCGCCACCTCCTGAGTGCTGGGATTTCCAGGTATGAACCACCACACCGAGCTCAGAAAGACTTCATGTGTACGGCAAGGGTCACAGCTTATCATTTTGTAAGGATTCTGTGCTATTTAATTCATGGCATGTGTTCAGACAAGTGAAGGGTCTTATCTGTTTTATTCACCAACCTTAACCCCAGTACTTAGTTTAGTACCTGGCACCTGATACTACACTATTAATAGTTGCTGAGGGCTGGGGAGATGGCTTTGCGGTTAAGCGCTCGCCTGTGAAGCCTAAGGAGCCCGGTTCAAGGCTCGATTCCCCAGGATCCACGTTAGCCAGATGCACAAGGGGGCGCACACGTCTGGAGTTCGTTTGCAGTGGCTGGAGGCCCTGGCGTGACCATTCTCTATCTATCTGCCTCTTTCTCTCTCTCTCTCTCTCTCTCTCTCTGTTGTTCTAAAATAAATAAATAAAAATAAACAAAATTAAAAAAAAATAGTTGCTGAATGAGGGTTGGGGATGTGGCTCAATGGTAGAGTACTTAACATGCACGCAGCCCTGTTTCAATCTCCAGTATGGCAAAAGAAAGAAAGAGAAAGAAAAAAGAAAGAAGCTAAAACTCTTTGTCTTGATGGAGGACTTTTTATTCTTTTTAGGCAGGCTCTAACTCTAGCTCTGGCTAACCTGGAACTCACTCTGTATCTCACTCTGGCCTTGAACTCATGGCCATTCTCCTATCTCAGCCTCCCGAGTGGTGAGATTAAAGGTGTGTGCCATCATGCCTTGCACCAGAGGGCTTTTGAGACAGGGTTTCTCTTTAGTCCAGTCTGGTGATCCTCCTGCTTCAGCCTCCCAAGTGTTGGAATTATAGACATGTACCACTATGCCCAGATATAGGTAAAATTTAGATAAAAGAGGCTAGTTTGGGCTAGAGTGAGGTCCAGGTCAGCCTGGGCTAGAGTGAGACCCTGACTCAAAAACTCACACAGGGGTGGAGAGATGGCCTAGTGGTTAAGGTGTTTGCCTGCAAAGCCTAAGGACCCATGTTTGACTCCTCACATCCCACATAAGCCAGATGCACAAGGTGATGGATATGCAAGGTCGCACATGTGCACAAGGTGGCACATGCATATGGAGTTTGATTACAATGGCTGGAGGTCCTAGCATGCCAATTCTCTCTCTCTCATTAAAAAAAAAAAAAAAAAAAAAAACCTCAGCCAGGTGTAGCAGAGCATGTCTTTAATCCCAGCACTTCGGAGGGAGAGGTAGGAGGACCCCCGTGAGTTTGAGGCCAGCCTGAGACCACATAGTTAATTCCAAGTTAGCCTGAGCTAGAATGAGACCCTACCTCAAAAAAAAAAAAAAAAAAAAAGAATTACATTGCTTCCAAGATGAGGTCATGTTGAGGAATATAAAAACCTGAGAGTGGGCTGGAGAGATGGCTTAGCAGTTAAGTGTTTGCCTGTGAAGCCTAAGGACCCCAGTTTGAGGCTCAATTCCCCAGGACCCACGTTAGCCAGATGCACAAGGGGGCGCATGCGTATGGAGTTCGTTTGCAGTGGCTGGAAGCCCTGGCGCGCCCATTCTCTGTTTCTCTCTGCCTCTTTCTCTCTGTCTGTCACTCTCAAATAAATAAATAAAAATTTAAAAAAACCTGAGAGTGGTGTTTTCCATGCTATCTTAATCTCTTTGTATAACCAAAACAGAATTTCTGAGACTGGGTAATTTATAAAGAATGAAAATTTATTTCTCAGTGTTCTTGAAAATCTATCTGTAAAGTCCAAGGTCAAAGTACCAATAGATTTGGTTGTCTGATGAGGGCTGCCCTCTGCTTCTAAAATGACACCTTGACACTACATCTTCTGGAGAGACAGAGGGCTTTGTCTTGAGCCAGGTATGGTGGTATATGGCTTTAATCCCAGCATTTGGGAGGCAGGCAGAGGTAGGAAGATCACCATGAGTTCGAAGTCACCCTGAGACTACATAGTGAATTCCAGATCAGCCTGGGCTAGAGTGAGACCGTACATCAAAAAATCAAAAAGGAAAAAAAGAAGAAAAAAGAAGGCTGTGTCTTCATCTGGCAGAATATAGAAAGGCAAGTGCCTTGCCAACCAAGCCTTTTATATATATATTATTTATTTATTTGAGAGAGAGAAAGAGGGAGAGAATGGGCGCATCAGGGCCTCTAGCCATTGCAAATGGACTCCAGATGCATGCACCACCTTGTGCAGCTGGCTTACATGGGTCCTGGGGAATCGAACTGAGGTCCTTTGGCTTTGCAAGCAAGCGCCTTAACTGCTAAGCCATCCCTCCAGCCCCAGCAAGCCCTTTTACAAGGGCACTTGAATCCCATTCGTAAGGGGAGAGCCTTTATGATTCAGTCACCTCTTAAAGGCCCCACAATTTAATGCTAGCACACTGGCCACACCCGAATTTTGGGGAGAACACATTGAAACCATCACGCGTGCCTTGCAGTCTTTTTCTTAGCAAGAGGCTCTCCCTGAGGCGGCCATTCTAAACCCCAGTTCATAATGGTGATCCTGAGATTGATGCACCTCTTGACTTGTAAGGAGCACATTTGAGTAGTAAGAGTACATGGCTTTTATCTGATTCTCAAATAACATCTCTAAAAATCTCATGCCTTGGGGGCTGAGATAGGAGAATTGAGAGTTTGAGGCCAGCCTGGGCTATAGGCTGTATATAGACCCCTTATCTTAAAACCAAAAAACAAAAAAGAATGAAAGAAAAAAGAAAAAGAGTGAAAGGGAGCTGGGCGTGGTGGCGCACACCTTTAATGCCAGCACTCAGGAGGCAGAGGTAGGAGGACTGCCGTAAGTTGGAGGCCAGCCTGAGACTACATATGAATTCCAGGTCAGCCTGGACTAGAGTGAGACCCTACCTCAAAAAACCAAAAAATAAAAAATAAATAAAATAAAATAAAATAAAAAGAGTGAAGGAGTGCATTTCCCCAAATACTAAAGCCATTTACAACACTCTGCTAAAAACTCCTCTCCCCCTCTATTTAGAAAAGCAGAAAAGCAGGCAGGAGGGATGGCTCAGTGGCTAAGGTGTTTGCCTGCAAAGCCTAATGACCTAAGTTTGATTCCCCAGTACCCACATAAAGCCAGATGCACAATGGTGCATGCATCTGGAGATCATTTGCAAGGGCTAGAGGCCCTAGCATGCCCATTCTCTCTATTTCTCTCTGCTTGCAAATAAATAAATAAAAATATTAAAAGGAAAGCAAAACCAAAAAGCCCAGTGACAAACATAGCTCGATATGGGTCAGGTAGGGATAAAGACAAAATGCCTGTAATGTGGAATCAAATAGAAATTCATTTTCAGCCAGGTGTGGTGGCGCACGCCTTTAATCCCAGCATTTGGGAGGCAGAGGTAGGAGGAGCCATGAGCTCGAGGCCATCCTGAGACTACATAGTGAATTCCAGGTTAGCCTGAGCTAGAGTGAGACCCTGCCTTGAAAAAACAAAACCAAAAACAAACAAACAAACAAAAAAAAAAAAAAAGAAAGAAAGAAAGAAAGAAAGAAAGAAATTTATTTTCAACTGCAGTTGGTTGGTGTTATCAGGGAAAGCCACCTTGAATAGATGCAAGCTAAACTGAGTTGCAATAGACTGTAAGGTCTGAGAGCTTGGACATAACATGGGTTAGAAGATAGAGCCTGAAGACCCTTCTGGCCGCTCTGGTGTCTTCATTAACTATCCTGCCTAAAACGAAGTCCTGTTTATTTTTATTTTTTAATATTTTATTTATTTATTTATTTATTTATTTAGGTAGGGTCTCACTCCAGCTCAGGCTGGCCTGGAATTCACTATGTAGTAGCAAGATGGCCTTGAACTCATGGTGATCCTCCTACCTCTGCCTCCCAAGTGCTGGGATTAAAGGAGTGTGACACCATGCTAGGCTAATATTTTATTTATTTATTTATTTATTTATTTATTTATTTATTTGCATACAAAGAGAGAAGAGAGACAGACAGAAAGGGCGTGCTAGGGCCTATAACCTCTGCAAACAAACTCCAGATGCAGGCGCCACTTTGTGCATCTGGCTTTATGTGGGTATTGGGGAATCGAATCCAGACTGTCAAGCTTTGCAAGCAGGTACCTTGAACCCCTGAGCCATCTCTCCAGCTCAGAAGTCCTGATAAAATTGCCTGCTATTGGAGTCATTTTCACCAGAGACCAGACTGGTTGTTTTTCCTTCTCCTCTAGAAGAAAAACAGCTAGGGTTAGGGGCTGGTTTTGTGAAGCCAGCTATTACTCGCAGCCCTTTGTTCCCCTCCTGTTGAATTATTCAACCTAAAAGATGAATTATTAATTTGTAATTTTGCATAACAAATACCAGGCAAACAGGTAGAAATGGAGTTTGAGACCCTGGGCATGGAGCCACAGACCTCCCCGGGTCCCCTGAAGCACAGGCCACCAGGGCCAAAAAATTATGCAAGAATCCACGAGGGACTCACTCTGGAATGTATTCGGCTGAGGATAAAGTTAGTTTAAGGTTAGGATGCCCCTGAAGTGTCTGGGCTCTGTAGCCAGCCAGCTCTCAGGCCTCTTGTTTGCCTAAGCCTTTGCCAAGGCACCCCTGGCTGGCTCTGCACATCTTGAGAGGGCCTCAAACAGCAGTCACTGGGTGGTTTGGTTTTGAATCTCAGCCTTGACTCTAAGTGGCCCTGATTTAGTTAAGCTGGCATTTTTGTTTGTTTGTTTTTCGAGGTAGGGTCTCTCTCTCTCTCTAGCCCAGGCTGACCTGGAATTCACTATGTAGTCTCAGGGTGGCCTCGAACTCACAGGTGATCCTCCTACCTCTGCCTCCTGAGTGCTGAAATTAAAGGCATGTACCACCATGCCTGGCAAGCTGGCTTTTCAACATTTTGTTTTGTTTTGTTTTATCGAGGTAGGGTTTCACTCTGGTCCAGGCTGACCTGGAATTCACTATGTAGTCTCAGGGTGGCCTCGAACTCACGGCGATCCTCCTACCTCTGCCTCCCAAGTGCTGGGATTAAAGGCGTGTGTCACCACACCCAGCTCTGGCTTTTCAACTTCAACTCTACTACCATGTTGCACTGGACCATTCTCTGTTGTTGGGTGGTTCTATGCATTGTTGGGTATTGAGAAGTAATTTTGTATACACTTGTACACATCAGTAGCATAGTCCCTGCTCCCCCAAGTCTCTACACCAGTTAAAGTAACCAAAACTATCTCTAGAGGACTGGAGAGATGGCTCAAGTGGTTGGGACGCTTTCCTGCAAAGCCTAACAACCTGGGTTTGATTCCCTAGTACCCAGGTCAAGCCAGATGCACCAAGTGGCGCATGCATCTGGAGCTTGTTTGCAATGGCTGGAGTCTCTGGCACGACAATTCTGTCTGTCTCCTCTCTATCTTTCTCTCTCTCTGATAGCAAATAAATTTTAAAAAATAGAATAAACATATATTATCAAGTATACCTTGCCCCCTGGGGGCAAAATTGCTCCCATTGGAGAACTGCGGGGTAAACACCTACACTTCCTTAAATCATCTTTTTTTTTTTTTTTTTTTGTGCAATAGGCTCTCATGGTATAGCTCAGGCTGCCTTGGAACTTGGAATCCTCCTGTCTCAACTTCCAAACTTCTAGGTAGGATTCCATGTGTGTGATACAACACCCATGGCTTATTGGGATGTTTCAACTAGACCAGCCTTAACCAGTCAATCCTCTGTCTCAGCCTCCTCCCAAACGTGGTTTACCCTGGGATGACTTCTCCCTCTCCTCTTTCTCTTTCTCCTCCTCCTTATTTATTTATTTATTTATTTATTATTATTTTTGGTTCTTCGAGGTAGGGTCTCACTCTAGTCCAGGCTGACCTGGAATTTACTACATAGTCTTAGGGTGGCCTTGAACTCCCAGTGATCCTCCTACCTCTGCCTCCCAAGTGTTGGGATTAAAGGCATGTGCCACCATGCCCGGCTTACATGTCTTTAAAAAATTTTTTTTTGACAACTTCCATAATTATAGACAATAAACCATGATAATTCCCTCCCCCCCCCGATTCCCCTTCACAACTCCCCGCTCCATCATATCCCCTTCTTCTCTCTCAATCAGTCTCTCTTTTATTTTGATGTCATCATCTTTTCCTCCTATTAGGAGGGTCATGTGTAGGTAGTGCCAAGTACTGCGAGGTTGTGGATATCCAGGCCATTTTGTGTCTGGAAGACTGCATTGTAAGCAGTCCTACCCTTCCTTTGGCTCTTACATTCTTTCTATCACCTCTTCCACAATGGACCCTGAGCCTTGGAAGGTGTGATAGAGATGTCTCAGTGCTAAGCAATCCTCTGTCACTTCTTCTCAGCACTATGGTGCCTTTTGAGTCAGTCCCAGAGGTCACTGCCATCTGAAAAGAGAAGCTTCTCTAACCAAAATGAGAGTGGTGTTAATATATGGGTGCGAAAATTAAGAGAAGTGCTTACTGGGCAGTTTGATGAGCATAATACATGCATTTAACCAGACACCAGCAGGCATTACACACCTAGGGCTCATAACCTCCCCTGACATAGATTTTCAGTACCAGGCATGTATTCCCCTACCATGGAGTGGGCCTCCAGTCCAATTAGAGAGAGGCTGGTTTCCCCCATAACAGACATGCCACTATTGCACCCATTGGCTCGTTTGGCCTGGCTGGCCAACTTAAGGCTGACAGGTCCACTGGTGAGTATCTCCACTGGTGACTTCTCTCTCTCCCATTGAACTGCATGCAGCATAGCTTTTTCCAGCTTTCTGCCAGCTGGTCTACATGGAGAGGTTTTCAGCTCAGCTCCAGTAAGATTTCTCAGCAATCTTGAACACAAGTATGTGGAGTCTTCAGCAATAGGGTCTTAACATCTATTCCTGGTGGGAAACCAAGAGCCTCAGCAATGGCCTGTAATGTTTTGGGGAGAATCAAGGACCTCTCTGGCCAACAACTCACTGGAAGGTATCCCATCCCTGGCACTGAAATCTTTCTAGTAACAATCGATGGCTTCTGTGTGTACCATTGTCCAAACAAGTAGTCTCCATATGGCTTATTCATACCTTCTTAGATTTTAATTAGCCCTCCGTCCACCTTTCCTTTACTCAGTCTCTTCCCTGACATCACTTAGGCCTTTTTACCCCCCAGTAATCTGTTCTTCTAGTTACATATATACAATGCCATCCCCTTAAGTCCTCCCCTCTCTTCCCTCCCTTATAGCCTTTTTTTGTTTGTTTGTTTGTTTGTTTGTTTTTTGTTTTCCAGAGGTAGGGTCTCACTCTAGCTCAGGCTCTCCTGGAATTCACTACGTAGTCTCAGGGTCACCTCAACCTCTCAGAGATCCCCCTATCTCTGCCTCCCGAGTGCTGGGATTAAAGACGTGCACCACCATGCCCAGCTCTCTGCTACCAAGTTTTATTCTAACTCACATACAAGTCTACACATTTGTAGCTAGGATCCATATATGAGAGAGAACATGTGGCACTTGGCTTTCTGGACCTGGGTTACCTCACTAAGTATAATCCTTTCCAGGTCCATCCATTTCTCTGAAAATTTCATTTTTCTTTACTGCTGAACAGAACTCCATTGTATAAATGTACCACATCTTCATTGGTCCTTCATTGGTTGAGGGACATCTAAGCTGGTTCCATTTCCTAGCTATTGTGAATAGAGTGGCAATAAATATGGATGTGCAAGTATCTCTAAGGTAGTGAGAAGAGTCCTTAGGATATATGCCTAGGAGTGCTGTAGTTGGATCATATGTAAATCTATTTTTAGCTCTCTCAGGAACCTCTACACTGATTTCCACAATGGCTGGACCAGTTTACATTCCCACCAATAGTGTAGAAGGGGCCCTCTATTTCCACATCCTTGCCAGCATTTATTGTCCTTTGTTTTCTTTTTTTAAGGGGGGGGCAGTGGTTTGAGGCAGGGTCTCACTCTAGTCCAGGCTGACCTGGAATTCACTATGTAGTCTCAGGGTGGCCTTGAACTCACAGCAATTCTCCTACCTCAGCCTCCCAAGTTCTGGGAGTCATTTGTTTTCTTGAAGATAGCCGTTCTGACAGGAGTGAGATGGAATCTCAAAGTAGTTTATTATTATTATTTTGAGAGAAAGAGAGAGAGAGAGAGAGAGAGAGAGAGAGAGAGAGAGAGAGAGAGAATGGGCATGCCAGGGCCTTCAGTCTGCTGCAAATGAACTCCAGACGCTTCTGCCCCCTTGTGTGCATGTGCGACATTGTGCATTTGCATCACTGCATTTGGCTACATGGGACCTGGAGATTTGAACATCAATTAGGCTTTGCAGACAAGCCCATTAACCACTAAGCCATCTCTCCAGCCTTCAAAGCAGTTTTAATTTGCATTTCCCTGATGGCTAAACATGACTTTTTTTTTGTTTTTGGTTTTGGAGGTAGGGTTTCACTCTAGACCAGGCTGACCTGGAATTCACTATGGAGTCTCAGGCTGGCCTCGAACTCATGGCAATCCTCCTACCTCTGCCTTCCGAGTGCTGGGATTAAAGGTGTATGCCACCATGCCTGGCTAAACATGACTTTATTTATTTATTGTTTATTTTTATTATTTGAGAGCAACACAGAGAGAGAATGGGCGCGCCAGGGTCTCCAGCCACTGCAAACAAACTCCAGACTCCAGACGTATGCGCCACCTTGTGCATCTGGCTTATGTGGGTACCAGGGAAATCGAGCCTTGAACTGGGGTCCTTAGGCTTCACAGGCAAGCACTTAACTGCTAAGCCATCTCTCCAGCCCCCTAAACATGACTTTTTAAAATTACATGAAATCATGGTTCTTTCTTTCTCTCTCTCTTTTTGGTTTTTCACCATAGGGTCTTGCTCTAGCCCAGGCTGACCTGAAACTGACTCTATTGTCCCAGGCTGGTCTTGACTCACAGCAATCCTCCTACCTCTGCCTCCTGAGTGCTAGGATTAAAGGCGTGCACCACCATGCCTGGCTCGTGGTTCTCTTTTTTATGTTTAACTTCAGGTTTTGGTTAGGATTGTGTTCAGTTGCAGGTAACAGAAAACCCACTTTAAATTCGTTCCTTTGGACAGTGAGCGGCTCATTTCAATGGAGACCCATGCGCAGTAGGTGGAGCTTCAGGTTGACCCAACAACTCACTCATGTCCCCAAGGACCAGTTCCATTTCTTTGCTCTGGCACAGATAACAAGGGTTTACATGGACTCATGTTGGGATCTTTTCTTAAAATTTTTTTTGTTTATTTTTATTTATTTAATTGAGAGTGACAGACAGAGAGAGAAAGAGGCAGATAGAGAGAGAGAGAGAATGGGCGCACCAGAGCCTCCAGCCACTGCAAAGGAACTCCAGCTGCATGCACCACCTTGTACATCTGGCTTACGTGGGTCCTGGAGAATCGAGCCTCGAACCGGGGTCCTTAGGCTTCACAGGCAAGCGCTTAACTGCTAAGCCATCTCTCCAGCCTGGGGTCTTTTTTAAAAAAAAAAATATTTCATTTATTGATTTGAGAGAGAAAGAGGGAGAGAGAGAGAGAGAGAGAATGGGCACTCCAGGCCCTCCAGCCACTGCAGATGAACTCCAGATGCATGCCCCCCCCTTGTGCATCTGGCTTACATGGGTCCTGGAGAATAGAACCAGGATCCGTTGGCTTTGCAGGCAAAGGCCTTAACCGCTAAGCCATTTCTCCAGCCCTCATGTTGAGATCTTAGCATGCCTCCCAGTGCCGATGGGACTGAGGGCTTCCTTTTCCCTTCAGTGACTGAAGGAACACATCTGTTCCCACATTCCAGGCACGTCCTGAGTGTCACACTAGCTGGGCTGCTTAGGTCACAAGCTCACTCCAAAATCAATAGAATGGATGAGCAGACAGTTTTAACCCCATCAGGTCTCAGCCCTAGAACTCAGTATGAAGTTGTTCCGAAGGCATATGGTTCTATAGATACCCAAGTGAGGAGGTGGGGATGTAGTAGCTCAGGTGGCATAGCACTTACCTAGCATGCATAAAACCCTGGGTTCAGTCCTCAGCCGGGCACACTCCTGTAATCCCAGCGCTTGGGAGGTGGAGGCAGAAGGGCCACAAGTTCAAGTTCATGTGTCTGGAGTTTGTTTACAGTGGTTGGAGGCCCTGGCGTGCCCATTCTCTTTATCTCTCTCTCAGTCTTTTTTTTTTCTCTCTCTCTCAAATAAATTAATAAAATATTTTTAAAAAGAAAGAAAAAAATATATATATTTTTAAATCCAAGCACTAATAGAATCCAGCGACTATCCCTGAACCAATCATGTAGCTGGAGGAGAGGAGCAGACCATGTTGACTGGCTGGACCTGGAACTTAACTGACCCTTGGAATTGAGGGCATGGAGAGACTGGGAGGTCAGCCTCCCCTAACCACAGGGACTGGAGATGGGGGAAGGTTGGCTGCCCCATCCCAAAATAGAGATGCTAGTATCAGAACAGGGGAAATGAATGCTAGGCAGGCAAGAATGAAAGGTGGATATCCACATTTATTTTCAAGCAGAGGGAGACAGACAGCGAAAGACAGAAAGAGAGAGAGTCAGAGAGAGAGAGAGAGAAAAGAATGGACTCACAAGGGCCTCTTGGTCACTGCAAACAAACTTCAGATGCATGCACCACTCTGTACATCTGGCTTTACGTGGGTACTTGGCAATTGAACCGCAGGTCGTGAGGCTTTGCAAGCAAGCACCTTAACTGCTGATGCATCTCTCCAGCCCCTGATCTCTCTCTCTCTCTTTCTTTCTTTTTTTTTTTGTTTTTCGTTTTGTTTTGCTTTTTCGAGGTAGGGTCTCACTCTAGCCCAGGCTGACTTGGAATTCACTATGTAGTCTCAGGGTGGCCTTGAACTCACGGCGATACTCCTACCTCTGCCTCCCGAGTGAGTGCTGGGATTAAAGGCATGTGCCACTATGCCTGGCCCAAATAAAACATTTTAAAATATATATTTTATTTATTTGAGAGAAAGAAGCAGAGAGACAGAGAGGCAGATAGAGAAAGAATGGACACACCAGTGCCTCCAGCCACTGCAAACAAACTCCAGATGCATGCGCCACCTTATGCATCTGGCTAACATGGGTCCTGGGGAATCGAGCTTGAGTCCTTTGGCTTTGCAGGCATATGTCTTAACTAGTAAATCATCTCTCCAGCCCCCAAATACTTTCTTTTGTTTTGTTTTTCAAGGTAGGGTCTCACTCTAGCCCAGGCAGACCTGGAATTCACTATGTAGTCTCAGGGTAGTCTCGAACTCACAGCGATCCTCCTACCTCTGCCTCCTGAGTGCTGGGGTTAAAGGCGTGCGCCACCACGCCCGGGAATATTTTAAGTATTCTTTGGGGTTGCTGGGGTTGTAGTTTAGTGGAAGGGAGTTTGCCTATCATGCATAAGGTCTTTGATTGACACCAGCAACAAGAAAAGAGAGTAGATTTTGAGCCTTTACATTGGCCTCCTGCCTGCTGACCAGCGGCTGTACTCAGCATGTTGCTCTCAGGGACTGCAAGTCAAGAGTCTAGAATCCAAGTGAGGTCCAGGCCTTTCCTGGCAGGAGGCAGTAGCCTGCCAGCTGCTGTGCCTGAGGTGGCCCAGGCAAATGACAGAGTGTCCCAGGATGAACTGCTGCCCGGAGAAGCTGTCAGGGGCTGACGGCAGGCCTTGAGGACTTTATCAAGATGTCACCAGTCAGACAGGGAAGGCTGCCCTGCCTCCGTCTGAGTTCTCGTGATTAGATTGATGGATGAGGACACCAGCATGTTCCCTTGCACATGAAGTACTTGCTCCCAGTGGCTTGTCACAAGGCAGAAAACAGCCTTTGTAGAGATAGCGAGAGGGGGCAGAGAATGGATTGTCACTCTGTTGGCAAGGGCCATGCCTCTCCTCCATAGACACAGACATGTTACACTGCGTCTCAGCTTCCTGCTCCCCTGGGCTCCGCTTCCTGTCCCAATGCCCACTCATAATTCCCGGGGTGCTGTTTGCAAGAATGCTGCTCTTAGCAGAGCCTAGTGGTGCACGCTTTTAATCCCTTGGGAGGCAGAGGTAGGAGGATCGCTGTGAGTTCAAGGCCACCCTGAGACTACAGAGTGAATTCCAGGTCAGCCTGAGCTAGAGTGAGACCCTACCTTAAAAAAAAAAAAAAAAAAAAATGCTGCTCTTTCTCAATTCTGTGGCCCCTGCCCAGCCATCTACTGTGTCCCCTTCCTGGTAGGGCTGTTGGCCACTTATCCTGAACTCAAATCTTGCCTACTCCTTGCTGATGAGCAAAGAAGCAAGCAAGCCCATGGTTTTTTTTTTTTTTTTTTTTTGTCTTTTGTAAAATATATTTTTAATTTTTTAAAACTTTTTTTTTTTTTTCTGAGGTAGAGTCTCGCTGTAGCCCAGGCTGACCTGGAATTCACTATGTATTCTCAGGGTGGCCTCAAACTCATGGTGATCTTCCTACCTCTGCCTTCTGAGTGCTGGGATTAAAGGCATGCGCCACCACATCCTGCTTTTTAAAAAAACATTTTAAATTATTTATTTGAGAAAGAGTGGGAGAGAGAAAGTGGCAGATAGAGAGAGAGAATGGGAGATCCAGGTCCTCCAGCCACTGCAAATGAACTCCAGATGCATGTGCCACCACCCTATGCATCTAGCTTACATGGGTACTAGGGAATGGAACCTGGGTCCTTAGGCTTTACAGGTAAATGCCTTAATTGCTAAGCCATCTCTCCAGCCCCCCCTTTTTTTTCCAGGTGGGGTCTCACTCTAGTCCAGGCTGTCCTGGAATTCACTATGTAGTCTCAGGGTGGCCTTGAACTCATGCTGATCCTCCTACTCTGCCTCCGGAGTGCTGGGATTAAATATATTTTTTTTTTTTTTAATGTGAGAGAGCGAGAGAGACACACAGAGAGAATTGGCACGACAGGGACTCTAAGCACTGTAATAGAACTCCAGATGTGTGTGCCACCTTGTGCACATGTGCAACCTTGCACAATTGTGCATCTGGCTTACGTGGAACCTGGAGAGTCAAACATGGGTCCTTAGGCTTGGAAGGCAAGCACCTTAACCACTAAGCCATCTCTCCAACCTTTTTTTTTCGAGGTAGGATCTTGCTATAGCCCAGGCTGACCTGGAATTCACTATGTAGTCTCAGGGTGGCCTTGAACTCACAGCAATGCTCTTACCTCTGCCTCCTAAATGTTGGGATTACAGACATGCATCACCACTCCTGGCCTTCCTTGCCTTTTTACTGTTTTCTAGCTGCCTATTGTGGTTTGAATGTAGCATGTCCCTCAAGGTCTCATTGTTTGTAATTAAACCTCATACTTAGCTCCCCAGCTGGTGGAGCCTTTGGTAGGTGAAGCCTTGCTACAAGAGGTGTGTTGCTGGGAGTGGGCCTTGAGGTGTTACAGCCCATCCTGCTTCCTCTCTGAGCTCCCTCTTGCTACTTCCTCCCTGCTAATGATACATGAACATGTGACACCTGGTTATCTGGGCCTGCCATGCTCTTCCACCGTGATGAAACCTCCCCTCAAAACAGTAAGTTGGGGGGCTAGAGAGATAGATTAGCGGTTAAGGCATTTGCCTGCAAAGCCAAAGGATCCCGGTTCAACTCTCCAGGACCCACATAAGCCAGATGTATAAGGGGGCACGTGCATCTGGAGTTCATTTGCAGTGGCTAGAGGTCCTGGTGCACCCATTCTCTCCCTCTCTCTCTCTCTCTCTCTAAAATAAATAAATAAATAAAATATACTTAAAAAAAAACCTGAATGGGGCTGGAGAGATGGCTCAGCGGTTAAGTGCTTTCCTTTGAAGCCTAAGGACCCTGGTTCAAGGCTTGATTCCCCAGGACCCACGTTAGCCAGATGCACAAGGGGGCGCACGCATCTGGAGTTTATTTGCAGTGGCTGGAGTCCCTGGCACGCCCATTCTCTCTCTCTCTCTCTCTCTCTGCCTCTTTCTCTCTCTGTCTGTTGCTCTCAAATAAATAAATAAATAATTAAAAAAAATTTTTAAAAAGCTGTATGTTAGATAGCCAGGTATGGCAAGCTGTAAATAAACCCTTTCTGGGGCTGGAGAGATTGCTTAGGGGTTAGAGATGCTTGCTTACAAAGCCTGATGGCCTCAGTTTGATTCCCCAGTACCCACATAAAGCCTGATGCACCAAATAGAGCATATGCCTGGAGCTAGTTTGCAGTGACAGGAGGCTCTGGCGTGTCCATTCTCTCTGTCTCTGCCTCTTTCTCAAATAAATATATATGTTTAATTAAAATAAAAAACGGGGGCTGGAGAGATGGCTTAGCGGTTAAAGCGCTTGCCTATGAAGCCTAAAGACCCTGGTTCGAGGCTCGATTCCTCAGGACCCACATTATCCAGATGCACAAGGGGGCGCACGCGTCTGGAGTTCGTCTGCAGTGGCTGGAGGCCCTGGCGTGCCCATTCTCTCTCTCTCTCTCTCTGTGTCTGCCTCTTTCTCTGTCTGTTGCTTTCAAATAAATAAAAATAAACAAACAAAAAAGTTTAAAAATAAATAAATAAAAAAGGCCCAATAAATTCTAGAAGAAAGCTCTCTATAGCACCTTCCAAGGCTCGGGGTCCATTGCGGAAGAGGTGGCTGGAAAGAATGTAAGAGCCAAAGGAAGGCTAGGACTCCTTACAGTGTGCTCCTCCAGACACAAAATGGCCTGGATATCCATGACCTCACTGTGCCTGACACTACCTACACAAGACCATCATAATAGGATGAAAAGATCATGACATCAAAATAAAAGACAGACTAACTGGGTGTGATGGCACACGCCTTTAACCCCAGCACTTTCGAGGCAGAAGTAGGAGGATCACTGTGAGTTCGAGGCCACCCTGAGACTGCATGGTGAATTCCAGGTCAGCCTGGACTAGAGTGAGACCCTACCTCAAAAAAACAAAAACAAAGCAACAACAAAAAAGACAGACTGATTGAGAGGGGGGAGGGGTATGATGGAGAGTGGAGTTTCAAAGGGGAAAGTGGGAGGAGGGAGGGAATTACCGTGGGTCTATATAATTATGGAAGTTGTCAATAAAAAATAAATTGAAAAAAATTAACCCTTTCCTCCCATCAGCTGCTTCAGGTTGGATGTTTTGTCACAGCCATGAGAAGGTGACTGTTGCTGTCCCCAACAGAAAACTACAACAGTGCCTTCAAGGTACCAAGGCATCCCCGTTTATAGATATCTGGCAATGCCTCTACTTATGATTGGACAAGCTTGGAATTGTGGGCAGGGCTGAATCTGATCAGCTCCAGATTGGTATTGCTCAGTGATTCTCCTTGGCAGCTAAAGGGCCTGTGTGGGGCATTCAAACTTCTTTCGTTGCATCTTGTCTTGTGTGATAACCGTCCACCTCTGAACCAACCGTGTTCCCTCTTGTTCCCATCCCGGTGGCCCAGCATGTCTTTCTTGAGAGCTTGTTTGGAGGTTCTAGCAGGGGAGGGCAGCTATTCGTATACCCTTGACCAAAGACCGGTCCTCCTCTATTCTGGGAAGGTCGTTCTCTTTGACCGAGCACGCAGCTTCGGGAGGGACACACGTGGAGCGGTGAGGGAGGAAGGGGACACCTGCCTAGCCACCCAGATCAGCCTAATCAACCCAGTTCATCAATGGGGTGACAGATGTCATAGCCAGATTGCCCTTATAGCCCCAGCAGGTCTCTCTATGCAAAACAATCTTTCCAAGCCAGGCATGGTGGCGCACACCTTTAATTCCAGCACTCGGGAGGCAGCGATAGGAGGATTGCCATGAGTTTGAGGCCACCCTGAGACTACATAGTGAATTCCAGGCCAGCCTGGGCTAGAGTGAGACCCTACCTCGAAAAACAAGACAAAACAAACAAACAAACAAAAAAATCTTTCCACTCCTGTTCCCTGTACTTAGTATGTTTTGAATCATCTATCAGGGTCAGCTGTCACCCTCTCCAGAAAGTCCTTGCCTTCTCAAACAGAGTAAAGGTTCTTCCTGTAAGTTACCAAGTTGCTTAAAATAAACTTTCAAATACTTCCTCGTACCCATCTGTTTATGTGTTTGTCTCCTGCAGTAGGTGATAAATTCCTAGACATTCAAGTACCTGTTTCTAGTTCACCCATCAGCCCTCAGGGCCAGCCCCGTGCTTGGCACAGACAAGGTGCTTGATAAGCACTTGTTGAGTAAATGTTAGAAGGCTTAGGTGCTGGGAGTGTAGTTCTGCGGTAGCACTTGCTAGCATATGTGAAGCCCTAAATTCAATCATTGACAATGCATGAACATAAGGAAGCTTCAAGGTATCTAATTGAAGTTGAGGTGAATTCCAAAGAAATAAAATCTCAGGTCTTTATATTATAAAAAAAAGAAAAAGAATCCACATGTTAGTGTGATACATTAATATTATTAAATTATGGTAATGTGGAGCTAGAGAGATTGGTCAGTTGATAAAGGCAGTTGCTTGCAAAGCCTGATGGCATAGGTTTCATTCCCCAGTACTCTCATAAAGCCAGATGCACGAAGTGTGCCTACAACTGGAGTTCTTTTGCAAGAGGCCCTGTCATGCCCATTCACTTACTCATTACTTTCCCTCTGGTAACAAATAAATAAATAAATAAACAAACAAACAAATAAATAAATAAAAATAGCTGGGCATGGGGGCACATGCCTTTAATACCAGTACTTGAAAGGCAGAGGTAGGAGGATCGCTGTGAGTTCAAGGCCACCCTGAGACTACATAGTGAATTCCAGGTCAGCCTAGGCTAGAGTGAGACCCTACCTCGAGAAACCAAAAAAAAAAAAAAATTTTTTTTCTTAATGTAGGAAATTTTTTTATTAACAACTTCCATGATTATAAAAAATATCCCATGGTAATGCTCCCCCTCACTTTCCCCTTTGAAACTTCATTCTCCATCATATCCCCTCCCCCTCTCAATCAGTCTCTCTTTTATTTTGATGTCATCATCTTTTCCTCCTATTATGATAGTCTTGTATAGGTAGTGTCAGGCACTGTGAGGTCATGGATATACAGGCCATTTTGTGTCTGCGGGGAGCACGTTGTAAGGAGTCCTACCCTTCCTTTGGCTCTTACATTCTTTCCGCCACCTCTTCCGCAATGGACCCTGAGCCTTGGAAGGTGTGATAGAGATACTGCAGTGCTGAGCACTCCAGTCACTTCTTTCCAGCACCATGATGCCTTCTGAGTCATCCCAAGGTCACTGCCATCTGAAAAGAGAAGATTCTCTACCAAAAGTGAGAGTAGCATTAATATAAGGGTATGAACATTAAGAGAAGTGCTTACTGGGCAGTTGATAAGCAAAGTATATACATTTAGCCAGACAGCAGCAGATGTTACACCCCTAGGGTTCATGGCTACCTGTGTTGTAAGTTTTCAGTATCAGGGATGTATTCCCTCCCATGGAGCAGACCTCCAGTCCAATTAGAGGGCAGTTGGTTTTCACCATGACAGACATGCCACTATTGCACCCATTGGCTCATTTGGCCTGGCTGGCCAAATATAAGGCTTGCAGTGTCCACTGTTGATTGTCTTCACTGGTGATTTCTCTTTCTCCCATTGAACTGCATGCAGAATGGCTTCTTCCAGCTTTCTGTCAGCTGGTCTTGTTTTTTTTTTTTTTTTTTTTGAGGTAGTGTTTCACTCTAGCCCAAGCTGACCTGGAATTCACTATGTAGTCTCAGGCTGGCCTTGAACTCACGGTGATCCTCCTACCTTTGCCTCCCGAGTACTGGCAATAAAGGTGTGGACCACCACACCTGGCTAAGGAAATATACTTTTTGTTTATCTTTATTTATTTATTTGAGAGCAACAGATAGAGAAAGAGGCAGTTAGAGAGAGGAGAGAGAGAGAATGGGCACTCCAGGGCATCCAGCCACTGCAAATGAACTCCAGATGTGTGTGCACCCTTGTGCATCTGGCTAACATGCGACCTGGGGAATCAGCCTTGAACTAGGGTCCTTATGCTTCACAGGCAAGCACTTAACCACTAAGCCATCTCTCCAGCCCAGGAAATATATTTTTCGCATAGATAAATATCTTAAAAGTCATACAATCACAGTCACACACATGCACACACACACACATAATTTTGTTTTGTTTTGTTTTGTTTTTCAAGGTAGGATTTCACTCTCTAGGGCAGATTGGCCTGGAACTCACTTTGTAGTCTTGGGGTGGCCTCAAACTCACAGAAACTCACAGTGATCCATCTACCTCTGCCTCCTGAGTGCTGAGATTAAAGGTGTGTGCAACCACACCTGGCTTAAAAATATTATTAAAAACAGAAGGAAAATAAAAATGCAGCAATCAAACAACACAGCACTATGTTTTTTCCTCCAACACTTGTCTTTGGGAAATGACATTTTCCTAAATTGAGGCACATGCCTTCCTACCCTTTCATTTAACATTACAACATCCACATTTTTTCACATTGGAATGATGACCTTTGGAGCTAAGAAAAACGTTAGCACCATCTGCTTTACTTTTACAGATAAGAAAACTGAGGCCCAACACAGTGATTGGCTCCAAGTTTCCTAACGAAATGACAACTCTAGTTTCTTAACTTTCTGACCTGTGATGTCACCTTCTGGCCTCACAGCCTTTTGAGATTTCTTTGATGCTTCCTCCAGTTTTGGTTCTGAACAAGAAAACACTTGAGACAAGAATTCTGAGGCATAGTCAGATCATAATTGGATCTGCATGTAATCACTTGTTAGAGTTTAATGACATAAATTTTTTTGTTTGTTTTTGGTTTTTCGAAGTGGGTTCTCATTCTAGCCCAGGCTGACCTGGAATTCACTCTGTATTCTCAGGGTGGTCTTGAACTCACGTCCATCCTCCTACTTTTGCCTCCCCAGTGCTGGGATTAAAGGTGTGTGCCACCACACCTGGCTTAGTGACGTAAAATTTTATTCTCCCATGGAATTCTCGTACATTGTAGGCTGGAGGGTAAATCAAATTGGTACAACCACTTTGGAAAATCAAAGGTTAACATCTACTTGATTTTCTCTCATCAGAAATGAGTACTTGAGGGCTGGACAGATTGCTTAGTGGTTAAGGCACTTGCCTGCAAAGCCTAAGGACCCATGCTCAACTCTCTAGGTCCCATGTAAGCCAGACGCACAAAGTGACACAAGCACGTAAGGTTGCACATGCGCACAAGGTGACACAAATGTCTGGAGTTTGATTACAATGCCTGTAGGCCCTGACATGCCAATTCTCTCTCTCTCAAACTCACTCTCTCTGATTAAAAAAAAAACAAAAAACAGAGCTGGGCGTGGTGGCGCACGCCTTTAATCCCAGCACTCGGGAGGCAGAGGTAGGAGGATTGCCATGAGTTCGAGGCCACCTTGAGACTCCATAGTGAATTCCAGGTCAGCCTGGGCTAGAGTGAGACCCTACCTCGAAAAACTGAAAAAAAAAAAAAAAAAAAAAAGCCAGTCTGTTGGGCTTGCTTCAAAAAAAGAAAAATAAAATAAATGAGGGCTTGAGCCAGGCATGATGGTGCACACCTTTAATCCTAGCACTTGGGAGGCAGAGGCAGGAGGATCACATAGTGAATTCCAGATCAGCCTAAGCTAGAGTGAGACGCTACCTCAAAACACACACACACATACACACGAAACAAACCACGAGCTGGAGAGATGGCTTAGGAGTTAAGGCACTTGCCTGCAAAACCTAAGGACCCAGGTTCCATTCCCGAGTACCCACCTAAGCCAGATGCACAAGGTGACCCATGTGTCAGGAGTTTGTTTGCAGTGGCTAAAGGCCCTGGCCTGCCTATTTGCTCTATCTGCCCCTCTCTCTTTAGAAATAAATCAATAAAATGTTTTTAAAAATAGAGAGTACTTCAGCCCATTTAACATGTACAAAAATGTTCAGAGCTTTTCTTTTAGTTTTTTTATGTGTATGTGTAGTATGTGCAAGTGGTGTTTGCACATGCATGCAATGTGCACACCTTGTACGCTTGCACGCAGAGGCTTGTCTGCTTTCTTTTTTGTTTGTTTTGTTCTTTTGTTTTTCAAGGTAGGGTCTTGCTCTAGGCTAATATGTAGTCTCAGGGTGGCTTCGAAGGATCTCCCTGCCTTTACCTCCAAAGTGCTGGCATTAAAGGTGTGTGCCACCATGCCCGGCCATAACTTTCTTTTTAAATATTTTTATTTATTTATTTGGAGAGAGAGAGCAACAGAGAAAATGAGGGGAGAAATGGGAGCACCAGGACCTCTTGCCACTGCAAATGAACTCCAGATGCACGTACCACTTTGTGTATCTGGCTTTACATGGGTCTTGGGGAATCAAACCCAGGCCATCAGGCTTTGCTAGCAAGTGCCTTTAACCATCGCGTCATCTTCTAGGCCCCTCATAGCTTTTTTGTTTATTTGTTCGTTTTTGTTGTTGCTGTTTCTTTCAAGGTAAGGGTCTTGCTCTAGCCCTGGCTGACCTGGAATTCACTATGTAGTCTCATAGTGACCAGGAATTAATGGTGATCCTCCTACCTCTGCCTCCCGAGTGCTGGGGTTAAAGGTGTGTGCCACCACGCCCGGTCCTCATAGCTTTTTTTTTTTTTTTTTCTTTTGGTTTTTCAAAGTAGAGTTTCACTCTAGACCAGGCTGACCTGGAATTTCACTATGTAGTCTCAGGTTGGCCTTGAACTCACAGCAATCCTCCTACCTCTGCCTCCCAAGTGCTGGAATTAAAGGTGTGCACCACCATGCCTGGCTCCTCATTGCTTTTTTTATTCATGGTATCAAAAACTGCACACAACTCCTACATCCATCACCAGTAAATACGTAAATAATTTTGGTTTGTTCATACAGAAACAATACTATACAAGGAGAAACAATGACCCTCTGCTACATGTCAAATCATGAGTCTCATGAACATCAGGTTGGCTGAAAGAAGCCAATATAAAAAGGAATACATAGGCTGGTTGGTAGTTGGTAGGGTGCTTGCCAGGCATACATGAGGACCTGGCTTCAATACCTAGCACTACATAAACTAGGTGTGGTGACACACAAGTATAATCCCAGCACTTGGGGATGGTAAAGGGAACATCAGAAGTTCAAGGTCATCCTTGGCTACATAGCAAATTCTAGGCCAGTATGGAATACATGAGACCCTTCCTCAAAAAAAAAAAAAGGTCTCTTCTTGCAGCAAGGAGAGTGGGAACACTACACTAGGAGCCCCGGCTGGGAGCTAGACTCCACTCACACGGATTGCTTTTAAAAAATGGCAGACAAGCTAGGCATGGTGGCACCCGCCTTTAATTCCAGCACTCGGGAGGCAGAAGTAGGAGGATCGCCATGAGTTCAAGGCCATGCTGAGACTGCATGGTGAATTCCAGGTCAGCCTGAGCTAGAATAAAACCCTACCTCGAAAAATAAAGTCAAGCTGAAGAAAACCGAGACACAGGAGAAAAAGCAAAACACCCTGACGACCAAAGAGACCTTTGAACAGGAAAAGCAGAGTGCGATTTCCTAAAAGCCTAGAGGATCCCCCACCCCCGACAGCTCTTGAGTCCGCTAGTGATGTGGAGGGAGAGCCACCTGCAAGATGGACACGAGCCACTAGCTGCACTGTGAACCTGAGCACTCTGCGCCAATGTCACTGGCCTGTGGGTCTTCTTTGGGGACATCCAATCGGACTGCCAAATTTCTCCAGTTTGCTCTGGGGTATTGTAGAAAATTATTCGTATGGTTAATGAAAATAAAGCATACCTCGTGGCAAAACAAAACAACAACAACAAAAAAAGATGCCAGGAGCCGTGGTGCATGCCTTTAATCCCAGCACTGGAGAGGCAGAGGTAGGAGGATCACTGTGAGTTCAAGGCCACCCTGAGACTTCATAGTGAGTTCCAGGTCAGCCTGGGCTAAAGCGAGACCCTACCTCGGGAAAAAAAGAATTTGAATGCTTTCTTCTACATAAGGTTCAAGATAGAACAAGATATAGTGATAAAAGTGCAGTATTTGTCTGGTGGTGTGGCTCAGTGATAGGGAGCCTTCCTAGTATGTTCAAGACCCTGGATTCCAACCCCTGTATTTTAAAACAAAAACAATAAAAGAGAGGGGTCGTTAAGTAGGAGGGCAAATATTGACTACAGGGGACATGAGAGAGCTGGAAGTATAGGTGCTAATAACAATCTATATCAATTAAAAACAAAACTTTTGGGCTGGAGAGATTGCTTAGCAGTTAAGGTGCTTGCCTGCGAAGCCTGAGGACCCATGTTTGACTCTCCAGATCCCATCTAAGCCAGACCCACAAAAGTTAGGCAAGTGCAAGGTTGCACATGCCCACTAGGTGGTGCATGTGTCTGGAGTTTGATTGCAGTGGCTGAGACCCTGGCCTGCCAATTCTCTCCTTCCCTCTGTCTCTCTCTCTCTCGTATTCTATCTAAAATTAAAAATTAAAAAATAAATAACATTTTTTCAAGGTAAGGTTTTTTTTTTTTTTTTTTTGGTTTTTCGAGGTAGGGTCTCACTCTGGTCCAGGCTGACCTGGAATTAACTATGTAGTCTCAGGGTGGCCTCGAACTCACAGCAATCCTCCTACCTCTGCCTCCCAAGTGCTGGGATTAAAGGCGTGCGCCACCACGCCCGGCCCCAAGGTAAGGTATTGTTCTAGCCCAGACTGACCTAGAATTCACTATGAAGTCTCAGGCTGACCTCGAACTCATAGCGATCCTCCTACCTCTTTCTCGCAAGTGCTGGGATTAACGGCATGCGCCACCATGCCCGGCTTAAAAACGAACTATTTTTTAGGTCTTGGAGTCTAGATCAGTTGTAGAACACTTGCTTGGTATATGCAAGGCCCTGTAGTCCTATCCTCAGAACCACAAAACAAACAAATGACAACCAAAGCATGCACACACACACACACACACACACACACACAACTTTTTATAGATACATTGAAACAAAGCATAATAATGTATTAATATTGTAGACATTAATAAAATATATGTGTGTGTTGATTACATGAGTATCTAACATACATCAGACTGTGTAATTGGCAGCTTTCTGTTACTATAATGAAACACCTGAGGTAATGACTGGCAAAGAGAACAAAGTTTATCTGGCTCACAGTTTTGGAATTTTCAGTCGAAGATAATTGGTCTCATTGTTTAGTGTCTGATGAGGCCTGACAGCACAGCAAGAGCAAATGACAGAACAAAATTTCTTACCTCGGGCTGGAGAGATAGCTTAGCAGTTAAGGCACTTGCCTGCAAAGCCTAAGGACCCAGGTTCAATTCCCCAGCACCTAAGTAAGCCAGATGCACAAGGCAGCACGTGAGTCTGGAGTTCATTTGTTTGTAGTGGAAAGAGGTCCTGGAGCACACATTCTCTCTTCTGTAAATAAATAAATAAATAAAATATTTTCTCATATTTTATTTTTATTTATTTATTTGACAGAGAGAGAGAGAGAGAATGGGTGTGCCAGGACCTCCAGCCACTGTAAACGAACTCCAGATGCATGCGTCGACCCCTTGTGCATCTGGCTTACGTGGGTCTTGGGGAATTGAACCTAAGCCCTTTGGCTTTGCAGGCAAACACCTTCACCACTAAGCCATCCCTCCAGCCCTGAATAAAATATTTTTAAAAAACCCAAAACTTGAAGCCGGGCGTGGTGGCGCACTCCTTTAATCCCAGCACTCGGGAGGCAGAGGTAGGAGGATCGCTGTGAGTTCGAGGCCACCCTGAGACTCCATAGTGAATTCCAGGGCAGCCTGGGCTAGAGTGAGACCCTACCTCGAAAAACCAAAAAAAAACAAAAAAAAAAAAAAAAAAAAAAAAAAAAACCCAAAACTTCTTGCTTCATTGTCAGGAAGCAAAAGAGAGAACAAGGAGACAGGGTCCTATTTCTTCCAGGGCACAGGAACAATGACCTAAGCACTTCCACTAGGCCCCACCTCTGAAATCCTCCATCACCTCCCAATGGCACCACCCTGGAGACAAAGCCCCATGTGGGTCTTGGCAGGGCATCCAATATTCAAACTCTAATGTCAATAACTTAACATTTGTGTACTTTATTTATGAAATAAAAATTTAAACATTTGCAGCCAGGCGTGGTGGTGCATGTCTTTATACCCAGCATGCGGGAGGCAAAAGTAAGAGGATCACTGTGAGTTCGAAGCCAGCCTGGAACTACAGAGTGAGATCAAGGTCAGCCTGGGCTAGAGTGAGACCCTGCCTCAAAAAAAAATTTTTTTTAAATATTTGCACTTCTCAAGATCTGTAGTCTTTTAATTGTTTTATTTATTAGAAATAGGGAGAGGGGGAAGAAAAAGGGAGAGAGAGAAAATGGGTGCACCAGGGCCTCTAGCCACTGCAAACAAACTCCAGATGCATGTGCCACCTTGTGCATCTGGCTTATATGAGACCTGGAGTCCTTAGGCTTCATAGGCAAGTGCCTTAACAGCTAAGCCACCTCTCCAGCCCAAGATCTGTAGTCTTTGTAATTGGATTGTGCCAATTAATTACCTACTTTAAAAAATTTGTTTTTGGACTGGAGAGATGGCTTGGCGGTTAATGCCTGTGAAGCCTAAGGACCCCGGTTCGAGGCTTGATTCCCCAGGACCCACGTTAGCCAGATGCACAAGGGGGCACACGTGTCTGGAGTTCGTTTGCAGTGGCTGGAGGCACTGGTGCACCCGTTCTCTCTCTCTCTGCCTGTTTCTCCCTGTCTCTCTCAAATAAATAAAATAAAATAAATTGTTTTGTTTTGTTTTATTTTTCAGGGTAGGGTGTTTCTCTAGCCCAGGCTGACGTGGAATTTGCCATGTAGTCTTAGGCTGGCCTCCAACTCAACAGCAATCCTCCTACTTCTGCTTCCCCAGTGCTGGGATTAAAGATGTGCGCCACCACGCCTGACTAAAATTATTTTTATTTATTTGCAAGCAGTGGTCATGCCAGGGCCTCTTGCCAGTGAAGCATGCTCCATTTTGTGCTTCTGGCTTTACTAGTGGGTACTAGAGAATTGAACCTGTACCTGTAGTCTTTGCAAACAAATGCCTTTAACCATGGAGCCAGTCCTTAGCCCTCTCCCTTCTCTTGAGGTGATCTCACTCTAGCCCAGGCTGGCCTAGAACTCACTCTGTAGTCCCAGGCTAGCCTCAAACTCATGGCAGTCCTCCTATTCAGCCTCCAAAGTGCTGGAATTAAAGGCTATGCCACCATGCCCACCTAATTTCCTGGTTTTGATAATGTTCTCTAGTTATATGAGATGATGCTATGGGAGGGAGTTGAGTGATGGGAACACATCACATCTCTGTACTAATTTTGTAACTTCTTGCAAGTCTATATTTATTTCAAACTTCAAAATTTAGAAATAAACTTACCCTCCCTACCCTACCTTTAAAAAAATCACATGGTTTAAACATACTAAACATTATGTTTAAATCAACCTTCAACCAAAAAAAAAAAAAGTTTTCAGGCTGGAGAGATAGCTTAGTGGTTAAGGCGCATGCTTGTGAAGCTTAAGGACCCAGGTTTGATTCTCCAGGTCCCACATAAGCCAGATGCACATGGTAGCGCATGCATCTGGAGTTCGTTTGCAGTGGCTAGAGGCCCTGGTGCATCCATTTTCTCTCTCTTTCCCCTTCTCTGTCTCTAATGAATAAATAAATAAAAATATATGTTTAAAAAAAAGTTCTCATGCTGGGTGTGGTGGCACACGCCTTTAATCACAGCACTTGGGAGGCAGAGGTAGGAGGATCACTGTGAGTTCGAGGCCACCCTGAGACTACATAGTGAGTTCCAGGTCAGCCTGGGCTACAGTGAGACCCTACCTCAAAAAAAAAAAAAAAGTTTTCTTTTTTGAGACACTTTCTCGTATCTCAGGCTGGCCTCACTATGTAGCTGAGGATGACATTAATCTTCTGATTCTCCTGCCTTCACCTTCCAAATGCTGGGATTATAGGCTTAGGCCACCACTCTTAACTCCCAAGTCTAGAATTTGAATTTCTACTCTACTCTACTCCTAGAGCTGGTGACCTGTGGGCAGGCCTTTAACTTGTAAGGCTGGGTTGACCTGTTTGAAAAATGGGTTGATGCCTCCTCCTTCATCGGGGTGTTGAACTTTAATTACTGTTTGCACCATAGCTTAAGATGTAGAGATGAAAGGTAGTTTTAAAAGTCCATGTTATTGGCATTAGTCATAAAGCCAAGGAATTTGTTTGTGAATTTGTAGGGTTGTCATAACTGGGAAAGGGGAAGAAAAAAAAAAAAGATTGATTTTATGTGGAAAAGGCTTGCCCAAAAAATAGCCACAGCTCCTGGTTGGTATAAATAACAAGAACATATTGTGCCTTAAAGTACTTTGTAAATTTCACATTCTTGCATGCCCCTGAAAAGATGGAACCCACACTTGCAAAAATTGAAAAAAACAAGGAGTTACCTGGGGTCATAAGGCAGGAAATCCAGGGATCAGTTTTTGGCTGAGAACATCCTTGTTCTTGTCACAATTTACAAGAAAAATTCAGGCCGGACGCAGGGTTTTTAATTTTTATCGTCAATGCCTGGCTTTTTCTTTATGCATTCTGGTCACATTTCTGCCAACATCATAGTTAACAAGAACTTTAAGAAGCTTACCACTTTTGGGAACACTTCATAAAAGGAGAGGTTGGGATAAAATAAAAGGCTTAAAACTCAGCCTAAGCCCTCAAAGCATTTACCCATCAAACCAGAAGCTAAATAGGAGTGAGTGGCCTATATTTAGAAGGCACTTCACGGTGCCCTGTTATTAATAATACCTGCCCCCTTTGGTGTGTCCAGAGCCCTTTGAAATGTATTATTTCATTTGATCCACCGACAGTGCTGGAATTTCAAGCTCCAATGTAAGGGCGAGGAAACTGAAGCTCAGAGAGAAGTGACTTCACTAGGGCCATACGCTGCAAGTGATGGAAGGTCTTACTGAACTTCAACTTGGCCTTGGGAATTAGAAGGAATGATCTAGAAGGAGAGCACTGGCTAGTCTCAGATTCAAGGCTAGTCTAGGCGAAAGGCCAGTATCACGTGGCAGCTTGTGAGAGAGGAGGTACAGGTTAAAGGTTGTAGGTGTGTGGGCCTGGGGCTCACAGGCTCCGCCTTGCTCTTGACTCAGTCATTATGTGGATTGAAGAGTATGACTATCTTTCTGAACTTCAGTTTCCTCATCTGTTCCATGAGAGGTAATGATAGTCTTTCCTTCTTCCCTATTCTAGTCAAGAGATAATCTATGCAGGACACTTAACACAGTGCCTGGCAGCCACAGGCTCTACTCATAGTTATTAGGCTAAGAATTTAGTCGATAAGCAAGTGACACCTTAAACCATGAAATGAGCCTTCTTGAATCAGTAAGAAAACAATCATAACAAAATGTTTGAATTTACATGTTGTAAGAAATCATAACAAAACACTCCACTCCCTATGCCCTTTATTTATTTTCCCCCCAGGATAATATTTTTTCTTTCTTTCTTTTTTTTTCTGAGGTAGGGTTTCACTCTAGCTCAGGCTGACCTGGAACTCACTATGTAGTCTTAGGGTGGCCTCAAACTCATGGCAATCCTATTTCTTCCTCCTGAGTGCTGGGATTAAAGGTGTGCGCCACCATGCCCAGCATCTTAAAAAAAAAAAAAACATATATATAAGTATATATTTGAGAGAGAGAGAAAGGGAAAGAAGGAGAGAGAGAGAGAGAGAGCACACCAGGATCTCTAGCCATTGCAAATGAACTCCCAACGCATGCACCACCTTGTGTATCTGGCTTATATGGGTCCTGGGGAATAGAACCTTGGTCCTTTGGCTTTGCAGGCAAGCGTCTTAACCACTAAGCCACCTCTCCAGCCCCTCTTCTTTTTTCTTTTTTTTTGTTTTGTTTTTTGGGATAGGGTCTCACTCTAGCCCAAACTGGCCTGGAATTTACTATGTAGTCTCAGGCTGGCCTTGAACTCATAGTGATCTTCCAACTTCTGCCTCCTGAGTGCTGGGATTAAAGGCATGTGCCACCATGCCTTTTTTTTTTTTTTTTTTTTTTTGGTAGATTCTCACTCTATTGGCTCTCTCTCTGAAGTTAGAGCTCACATATATGGCTAGACTATACATCCAGTTAAGTCTCTGCCTCCCTAATTCTGGGGTTACAAGTGTATGCCACCTCCCCCAGCTTTTACATGGGTGCTGGGGATATAAACTCAAGTCCAAATGCTTATGTGGCAAGCACTTTACTGTCTGGGCCACCTTACTGGCCTCCACTCATGTACTTTTCTTGGTTTTGTTTGTTTGTTTTCGAGGTAGGGTCTTACTCCAGTCCAGGCTGACCTGGAATTCACTCTGTAGTTCCAGCCTGGGTTAAACTCAGTGATCCTCTTACCTCTGTCTACTGAGTACTGGGATTAAAGGCATGCACCAGCCGGGCGTGGTGGCGCACGCCTTTAATCCCAGCACTCGGGAGGCAGAGGTAGGAGGATTGCCATGAGTTCGAGGCCACCCTGAGACTCCATAGTGAATTCCAGGTCAGCCTGGGCTAGAGTGAGACCCTACCTCGGAAAAAAGAAAAAAAAAAAAAGGCATGCACCATCATACCCAACTTTAAAAATATATATTTTATTTATTTATTTGAGAGAAAGAAAGAAATAGGCAGAGAGAGAGAGAGAGAGAAAGAGAGAGAATGGGCATGTCAGGGCCTCTTGTCACTGCAAAAGAACTTTAGACCCATGAGCCACTTTGTGCATCTGGCTTGATGTGGGTCCTGGGGAACTGAACTAGGGTCATTAGACTTTGCATGTAAGTAACTTAACGGTTGAGGCATCTCTCCAGCCTCAGATTTTTAAAAAATATTTAATTTTATTTATTGATTTGAGAGAGGGTAGGAGGCAAAGAGAGAGAGAGAATGGGCACACCAGGGCCTGCAGCCACTGCAAACAAATTCCAGATGTATGTGCCCCTTGTGCATCTGCCTTATGTGGGTCCTGGGGAATTGAACCTGGCTCCTTTGGCTTCATAGGCAAATGCCTTAACCACTAAGCCATTTCTCCAGCCCTTGAGTTAATTTTGTTTTTGTTTTTTTCAAGGTAGGATCTCACTCTAGCTCAGGCTGACCTGGAAATCACTATGTAGTCTCAGGGTGGCCTCAAACTCTCCATCATCCTCCTACCTCTGCCTCCCAAGTGCTTGGATTAAAGGCATGTGCCACCATGCCTGGCTAGAGTTAATTTTTTTTTATATGATTTAGGTTCATTTTTTGCCTATGGATATCTAATTGCTTTGGCACCATTTTTGAGAAAGCTATTTTTTTCTCTATTGAATTGCTTTTGTACCTGTCAAAAATCAATTGGGTATATTTATATGAATCTATTTCTGAGCCAAAAACCCAAAGGAATTTTAACTCAAATATTGAACTTGAGTGAACAGAACCTGAGCAATCAATGCATATATAGAGAGCATATAAGTGAAGACTAACTTGAGAAACATTTATCGAACAATCTAACATTCCGTGTAATTAAGTATGAAGCTGTAAGAAATTGACTGTGAGTACTCTAATCATTCAGTTCCAGGCTCAGGGCAGTGGTTTGAATCAGCAGAATATATTGAAACAGGTTCCAACTTTGAGGCCTGCAGTTAGACTGTGACTTCATTTCAGTTGGAATGTAACATTATCTGAGTAAAGGTAACTAGTCTCTGGGTGCACACCTTCTCCATCATTCCATGGACATCACACTACTCACTCCATAGAGGAAATCTGAGGCCCAATGAAATGGAGACCTGGAAAAGTGTTTGACAACCTGGCATGGTGGTGCACACCTTTCATCACAGCACGTGGGAGGCTGAGGTAGGATTGCTGTGAGTTCGAGGCCAGCGTGGAACTCGGATGAGTTCCAGGTCAGCCCGGGCTAGAGTGAGACCCTACCTCGAAAATAAACGTGGTTGACACTAAGCCTATCTATAGTAACAACAGAAGGATGGATCTAAGGAATGGCTTGAAAGTCTAATCTCATGTTTACTGACAGCCACATCCTAAGCCTCCAGGTGGATGTGCTATGCAGATGTGCAGCTTCAGGGCAAATTGCTGAGTCCCTTCTTTCAACCAAGCTACTGTTCTTTTTCTGTGGTGAAGCACTGGGTATCGAACCCAGGACCTTGTGTATGCTAACTAGGTACTCTACCATGGAGCCAGCCCCGAAACTACCACTTTCAAGTCTTTGTCTCATAGAAGGCAGAGATGCTACCAGGATACACTATGGGCTCTGCATCTTCTCCCCTAAGCATCAGAGCTTGGTGGGTTTCTTTCTTTCTTTCTTTCTTTTTAATGTTTATTTTTATTTATTAATTATTTATTTATTTTGAGAGAGAGAGAGAAAGAGGCAGAGAGAGAGAGAGAAAGAGAGAGGGAGAGAATGGGCGCGCCAGGGCCTCCAGCCACTGCAAGTGAACTCCAGACACATGGGCCCCCTTGTGCATCTGGCTTACGTGGGTCCTGGAGAATCAAACCAGAATCCTTTGGTTTTCCAGGCAAATGCCTTAACTGCTTAGCCATCTCTCCAACCCCTAAATGTTTATTTAAAAAAGTATTTTATTTTTATTTATTTATTTGAAAGAGGGAGAGAGAGAGAGAGAGAGGGAATGGGCACACCAGGGCCTTCAGCTGCTGGTAATGAACTCCAGATGCCACCTTGTGCATCTGGTTTATGTGGGTCCTGGGGAATTGAACCTGGGTCCTTTGGCTTTACAGGCAAGTGCATTCACCACTAAGCCATCTCTCCAGCCCGAATGTTTATCTTTTTATATTTTATTTATTCATTTATTAGAGAGAGAAAGTGAATGGGCATGCCAGGGCCACTAGCCACTGCAAATGAACTCCAGACGCATGCACCATCTTGTGCATCTGGTTTACATGTGTACTAAGGAATCGAACCTGAGTCCTTAGGCTTAGCAAGCAAGTGCCTTAACTGCTAAGGCATCTCTCCAGCCCATGGTATTATTATTATTATATTTTATTATTACTATTACAATTATTTTTTTGAGGTGGGGTCTTACTGTAGCCCAGGCTGACCTGGAATTCACCATGTAGTCTCAGGCTGGCCTCAAACTCACAATGATCCTCCTACCTCTGCCTCCCAAGTGCTGGCATTAAAGGTGTGTGCCACCATGCCTGGTATATTTTTATTTATTAGAAACTTTGTTGTATGAACAAATCATGTGTTGATCCCATTCCCCTCCTTCCCACCTCTATTTCACTGAGGGCCCTCCTCAGTGGGGTTACTGTTATTCACCATGGGGTTATGGATTATGAGTTGTGAGAGTAGCAGTCAGTCATGGGGGGAGGCAATGCCTCTGGATCTCTGGATACCCCTTCCCACCCTGGGTTTTTTTTTTGAGATAGGGTCTCACTCTGGTCCAGGCTGACCTGGAGTCTCAGGGTGGCCTCGAACTCATGGCTATCCTCCTACCTCTGCCTCCCAAATGATGGGATTAAAGGCGTGTACCACCACACCCAGCTGCTTTGATACTTTTTGAATGTCCTCAGTGTCTATGGCTACCACCCTGGCACAGGTTGTCAGGCTCACTGTGAGAGCAGCCCTCATGTTTAACTTGCCAACCCTTCTGTGGTTTCACGTGGATCCTGGCTGATGTGCAAGAGGGGCCTCATCTCATAACAGGGAGCCAGCTATCTTTTCTTGTCATATTGATGGATTTTGGTTGTTCCCAGTTTTTACAGCCTTTGCCTGGTGTCTAGGGGTGGGAACTACCCTGGATCCCTCCTACGGTCTATAGCAGAAACTGGAACTTGGGGGTGATATCCATTCAGGGGACATTACTGGAGGTTAGAACTGAGTCTTTGTAGCTCTCGGCGTGCACCCTGCTTCTGGATTTTTTTTCTTTTATTTTTGCATGTGAGACTCCCTTCCCAGTAGATATGTTGTGCTGATGGAGGCAAAGCCTGATTGAGCTGCTGAGAGCCCTATCCAAGCAGGGCCTTAAGATTCCTGGCTGTGGCTCCCAGCTGCCTTGGTGGGTCTCTTTAGGGCTGGTATATACGGATCCCTATTTCAACCATCGTCAACTATTACTGTGTTGTGCTCCAAATGAGATTGGTCATTATCTTTCTCTGGATACCAGCTTTTCTCTAATAAAGGAAAGTAGCTTGGTGCTTTCCTTCTAAGGTGGCTTAGAAGGACTAAGAAATAAAAAAGAGGCTGGAGAAATGGCTTAGCGGTTAAGGCACTTGCCTGCGAAGCCCAAGGACCCAGGTTCGACTCCATAGAACTCATGTAAACCAGATGCACAAGGTGATACTTGCACAAGGTGACACATGCACACAAGGTGATGCATGGGTCTGGAGTTGGATTGTAGTGGCTGGAAGCCCTGGCACGCCATTTCTGTCTCCTCTTTCTCAGTACTGGGATTAAAGGCATGCACCAGCCGGGCGTGGTGGCGCACGCCTTTAATCCCAGCACTCGGGAGGCAGAGGTAGGAGGATTGCCATGAGTTCGAGGCCACCCTGAGACTCCATAGTGAATTCCAGGTCAGCCTGGGCTAGAGTGAGACCCTACCTCGGAAAAAAGAAAAAAAAAAAAGGCATGCACCATCATACCCAACTTTAAAAATATATATTTTATTTATTTATTTGAGAGAAAGAAAGAAACAGGCAGAGAGAGAGAGAGAGAGAAAGAGAGAGAATGGGCATGTCAGGGCCTCTTGCCACTGCAAAAGAACTTTAGACCCATGAGCCACTTTGTGCATCTGGCTTGATGTGGGTCCTGGGGAACTGAACTAGGGTCATTAGACTTTGCATGTAAGTAACTTAACGGTTGAGGCATCTCTCCAGCCTCAGATTTTTAAAAAATATTTAATTTTATTTATTGATTTGAGAGAGGGTAGGAGGCAAAGAGAGAGAGAGAATGGGCACACCAGGGCCTGCAGCCACTGCAAACAAATTCCAGATGTATGTGCCCCTTGTGCATCTGCCTTATGTGGGTCCTGGGGAATTGAACCTGGCTCCTTTGGCTTCATAGGCAAATGCCTTAACCACTAAGCCATTTCTCCAGCCCTTGAGTTAATTTTGTTTTTGTTTTTTCAAGGTAGGATCTCACTCTAGCTCAGGCTGACCTGGAAATCACTATGTAGTCTCAGGGTGGCCTCAAACTCTCCATCATCCTCCTACCTCTGCCTCCCAAGTGCTTGGATTAAAGGCGTGTGCCACCATGCCTGGCTAGAGTTAATTTTTTTTATATGATTCAGGTTCATTTTTTGCCTATGGATATCTAATTGCTTTGGCACCATTTTTGAGAAAGCTATTTTTTTCTCTATTGAATTGCTTTTGTACCTGTCAAAAATCAATTGGGTATATTTATATGAATCTATTTCTGAGCCAAAAACCCAAAGGAATTTTAACTCAAATATTGAACTTGAGTGAACAGAACCTGAGCAATCAATGCATATATAGAGAGCATATAAGTGAAGACTAACTTGAGAAACATTTATCGAACAATCTAACATTCCGTGTAATTAAGTATGAAGCTGTAAGAAATTGACTGTGAGTACTCTAATCATTCAGTTCCAGGCTCAGGGCAGTGGTTTGAATCAGCAGAATATATTGAAACAGGTTCCAACTTTGAGGCCTGCAGTTAGACTGTGACTTCATCTCAGTTGGAATGTAACATTATCTGAGTAAAGGTAACTAGTCTCTGGGTGCACACCTTCTCCATCATTCCATGGACATCACACTACTCGCTCCATAGAGGAAATCTGAGGCCCAGTGAAACGGAGACCTGGAAAAGTGTTTGACAGCCTGGCATGGTGGTGCACACCTTTCATCGCAGCACATGGGAGGCTGAGGTAGGATTGCTGTGAGTTCGAGGCCAGCGTGGAACTCGGATGAGTTCCAGGTCAGCCCGGGCTAGAGTGAGACCCTACCTTGAAAATAAACGTGGTTGACACTAAGCCTGTCTATAGTAACAACAGAAGGATGGATCTAAGGAATGGCTTGAAAGTCTAATCTCATGTTTTCTGACAGCCACATCCTAAGCCTCCAGGTGGATGTGCTATGCAAATGTGCAGCTTCAGGGCAAATTGCTGAGTCCCTTCTTTCAACCAAGCTACTGTTCTTTTTCTGTGGTGAAGCACTGGGTATCGAACCCAGGACCTTGTGTATGCTAACTAGGTACTCTACCATGGAGCCAGCCCCGAAACTACCACTTTCAAGTCTTTGTCTCATAGAAGGCAGAGATGCTACCAGGATACACTATGGGCTCTGCATCTTCTCCCCTAAGCATCAGAGCTTGGTGGGTTTCTTTCTTTCTTTCTTTCTTTTTAATGTTTATTTTTATTTATTAATTATTTATTTATTTTGAGAGAGAGAGAGAGAGAAAGAGGCAGAGAGAGAGAGAGAAAGAGAGAGGGAGAGAATGGGCGCGCCAGGGCCTCCAGCCACTGCAAGTGAACTCCAGACACATGGGCCCCCTTGTGCATCTGGCTTACGTGGGTCCTAGAGAATCAAACCAGAATCCTTTGGTTTTACAGGCAAATGCCTTAACTGCTTAGCCATCTCTCCAACCCCTAAATGTTTATTTAAAAAAGTATTTTATTTTTATTTATTTATTTGAAAGAGGGAGAGAGAGAGAGAGAGGGAATGGGCACACCAGGGCCTTCAGCTGCTGGTAATGTACTCCAGATGCCACCTTGTGCATCTGGTTTATGTGGGTCCTAGGGAATTGAACCTGGGTCCTTTGGCTTTACAGGCAAGCGCATTCACCGCTAAGCCATCTCTCCAGCCCAAATGTTTATTTTTTTAATATTTTATTTATTCATTTATTAGAGAGAGAAAGAGAATGGGCATGCCAGGGCCATTAGCCACTGCAAATGAACTCCAGACGCATGCACCATCTTGTGCATCTGGCTTACATGTGTACTAAGGAATCAAACCTGAGTCCTTAGGCTTAGCAAGCAAGTACCTTAACTGCTAAGCCATCTCTCCAGCCCATGGTATTATTATTATTATATTTTATTATTACTATCACAATTATTTTTTTGAGGTGGGGTCTTACTGTAGCCCAGGCTGACCTGGAATTCACCATGTAGTGTCAGGCTGGCCTCAAACTCACAATGATCCTCCTACCTCTGCCTCCCAAGTGCTGGCATTAAAGGTGTGTGCCACCATGCCTGGTATATTTTTATTTATTAGAAACTTTGTTGTATGAACAAATCATGTGTTGATCCCATTCCCCTCCTTCCCACCTCTATTTCACTGAGGGCCCTCCTCAGTGGGGTTACTGTTATTCACCATGGGGTTATGGATTATGAGTTGTGAGAGTAGCAGTCAGTCATGGGGGGAGGCAATGCCTCTGGATCTCTGGATACCCCTTCCACCCTGTTTTTTTTTTTTTTTTTTTTTGAGATAGGGTCTCACTCTGGTCCAGGCTGACCTGGAGTCTCAGGGTGGCCTCGAACTCATGACTATCCTCCTACCTCTGCCTCCCAAATGATGGGATTAAAGGCGTGTACCACCACACCCAGCTGCTTTGATACTTTTTGAATGTCCTCAGTGTCTATGGCTACCACCCTGGCACAGGTTGTCAGGCTCACTGTGAGAGCAGCCCTCATGTTTAACTCGCCAACCCTTCTGTGGTTTCACGTGGATCCTGGCTGATGTGCAAGAGGGGGCTCATCTCATGACAGGGAGCCAGCTATCTTTTCTTGTCATGTTGATGGATTTTGGTTGTTCCCAGTTTTTCCAGCCTTTGCCTGGTGTCTAGGGGTGGGAACTACCCTGGATCCCTCCTACGGTCTATAGCAGAAACTGGAACTTGGGGGTGATATCCATTCAGGGGACATTACTGGAGGTTAGAACTGAGTCTTTGTAGCTCTCGGCGTGCACCCTGCTTCTGGATTTTTTTTCTTTTATTTTTGCATGTGAGACTCCCTTCCAAGTAGATATGTTGTGCTGATGGAGGCAAAGCCTGACTGAGCTGCTGAGAGCCCTATCCAAGCAGGGCCTTAAGATTCCTGGCTGTGGCTCCCAGCTGCCTTGGTGGGTTTCTTTAGGGCTGGTATATACGGATCCCTATTTCACCCATCGTCAGCTATCACTGTGTTGTGCTCCAAATGAGATTGGTCATTATCTTTCTCTGGATACCAGCTTTTCTCTAATAAAGGAAAGTAGCTTGGTGCTTACCTTCTAAGGTGGCTTAGAAGGACTAAGAAATAAAAAAGAGGCTGGAGAAATGGCTTAGCGGTTCAGGCACTTGCCTGTGAAACCCAAGGAACCAGGTTCGACTCCATAGAACTCATGTAAACCAGATGCACAAGGTGACACTTGCACAAGGTGACACATGCACACAAGGTGATGCATGGGCCTGGAGTTGGATTGTAGACGCCATTTCTGCCTCCTCTTTCTGTCTCTCATAATAAAATAAAATAGGCTGGGCATGGTGGTGCATGCCTTTAATCCTAGCACTCAGGAGGGAGGTAGAGGTAGGAGGATTGCCATGAGTTCAAGGCCACACTGAGACTACATAGTGGATTCCAGGTCAGCCTGAGCTAGAGTGAGAACCTACCTCGAAAAACCAAAACACACACACACAATAAAACAACAACAAAAACGGGGCTAGGGAGACAGCTTAGCAGTTAAGGCTGCAAAGCCAAAGGATTCCAGTTTGACTCTCCAGGACCCATATAAGCCAGATGCACAAGGGGGTGCATGCATCTGGAGTTCGTCTGCAGTGGCTGGAGGCCCTGGGGCACCCATTCTCTCTCTCTCTTTCTCTCAAATAAATAAAGAAAAAATATTTAAAAAGTCAATACCTGGCAAATTTCCTCACAACTTTCATGGGTGCAGTGAACACTGTTTAGCATGAGTCAGTATGCTATGTATGGCTCAGGCCAAAATGTTACTCTGCCCTTCCCTCTAGTCTGTTTTCTTGTCCTGGCACTCAAGAATTTTTTAAAAATATATTTTATTGTATTTATTTATTTATTTGAAAGAGAGAGAGAGAGAGAGGGAGGGAGAAAGAGAATGGGCATGTCAGGGTCTCCAGTCACTGCAAATGACCTGCAGATACATGCGCCCCCTTGTGCATCTGGCTTACAAGGGTCTTGGGGAATCAAATCAAATTTGGCTTTGCAGGCAAATGCCTTAACTGCTAAACCATCTCTCCAGCCCCCAAGAATGGTTTTTGCTTTTATTGGGAGGGGTTGGTTTCGAGGTAGGGTCTCACTCTACCCCAGACTGACTCGGGGTGGCCTCCAACTCATGGCAATATGGCAATCCTCCTACCTCTGCCTCCCGAGTGCTTGGATTAAAGGCATGTGCCACCACATCCAGCTGGAGGTTTTTACATTTTAAACTTTTTTCTTTCTTTTATTTTATATTTTTTATTTTTGTTTTATTCTCAGGTTCTCACTCTAGCCCGGGCTGATCTGGAACTCACTATTTAGTCTTGGGCTGGCCTCAATTTTAGTGTTCCTCCTACCTGGGCCTCCTAAGTGCTGGAATTAAAGGTATGCACCACTGTGCCCAACCCTGTCTTAAATATTTTTATTCATTTATTTGAGAGAGAGAGAGAGAGAGAGCACACCAGGACATCATGCTACTTCAAGTGAACTCCAGATACATGTGCCACTTTGTGCATCTGGCTTTATGTTGGTACTGGGGAATTGAACTCCTGGCCATCAGACTTTGCAATCAAGCGCCTTTAACCACTGAGCCATCTCCCTAGCCCTAACCTCCTATTTTGTTGTTTGAGACAGGGTCTTACTTAATAGACTAGGCTGCCCTGGAACTCACATTGTAGCACAAGTTGGCCTCAATTTGTGGCAATCCTCCTGCCTCAGCCTCCCAAGTGTAGACCAGGCTGGCTTCAGACTTGCTACGTACTAAAGGATGACATTGTGTTTCTGTTTTTTATTTTTTAAGACTGTATTTTTATTTATTTATTTGAGAGAGAGAGAGAGAATGCAGCGGCATGCCAGGACCTCCAGCCATTGCAAACAAACTCCGGATGTATGCACCCCCTTGTGCATCTGGCTTACATGGGTCCTGGGGAATCAAACCAAGGTCCTTTGGCTTTGCAGGCAAACGCCTTGTAGCAGACAGCTTCAGGTTCACTGAGATGAACTTCTAGGCCAGGCACAGTTATGGAGGAAGGGATTTATTGAAACGTACAGATCCAGGGGAAGTTCCATAATGGCAGAAGAAGCTGGCCTGTCTTCACAGGTCCAAGCAGAGAGAGAAGCACAAGCCTAAAAGCCACACAGCACAGCACACTTCAGGAACTCCAGCTAGGCACACTTTGCATATCTTCAGATTGAAATCTTAAACCCACCACCACACCTTAAGACCCACCCAGTGAAACCGCTTCCAACCAAGGTGGCTGCAGATGCAAACTACAAAGTAATAAAACACTGAACATATTGGGGGCCATCTGTTCAAACTACCACATTCCGCTCCGGCCCCCAATAGATTCATAACCATCACGCATTGTAAATTGTATTCAGTTCAGTTTCAAAGATCCCCACGGTCTTGACCAATTTAAGATAGTAAGTCCTATAAAATCAAACAAATTAAATACTCCCAACATGTAAAGACACAGAGCAAACATTTTCAACTGGTATAAGGCATAGCAGAGAGACTAAAACAATGCAAACTCAGTCACCATCAAACAAACATCAAACTTCTGCAGGTTCAAGTCCAATACAACCAGAGATTGACAGTCTCCAGATTTTCCAATTCCGCCCCTCCAGCTCGGCAGAGTAGGCAGGGACAGTTCCATCACAGGCCAACAGTGTGCTCAATGGTAGCCCTTGCACAGTCCTGGTATATCCAAAATGTCTTCAGGTCTCCATGCAAACCATGGTCCATCTTCCAAAAGCTCTTTCAGTCTATCAGGGCATCACGCCCAGCCTCATGTCACATCTCAGCAGTGGCTCCTGGAACCGTGTGCAATTTACAACCACTCCTTGCATTTTTCATGCTTCTGAAACCAATACCAGGTGTTCAGGACACAGCCATATTCTTAATTCAGGGACAAAATAAATCATAGCCTTGAAAAGCGGGTTCCTTCTCCAGTCAACTCTTTCCAAAAGAGTTTGCATTTTTATGATAGTCCTTCCTCAGGCATCCTTTCCATTATTTTAACATAAAGCAGTTGGACCATCTTCCTTAAGATTGCTAATGTATTTGACAATAGCAGGATCCGAAACCTAAAACCAGTCTCAGTGCCTGTAATTTTAACTTGCTTGAGGTTTTCCAACTTAAAATCTTAACTCTCTCAAGTCCATTATCTTTAGCCAAGCATATCAATCCATAACATATTTAACCTTGATCAAACTCTGGGCCTGGGCAGCAGGACGCAGCCAGCCCTTATGGCAGAAGCCCAGTTCCAACAAAGTCCTCTATAGTCTTTTCTTCCCCTTAGAAAGCTCATAAGCCAAGCTTAATACTGTCTGCACTTAGCATTCTCAAACTCTTATCAGAATAGTCCATAAAGCCTGGTGTGGTGGACGCCTTTAATCCCAGCTTCTCTCTCTCTCTGCTTGGACCTGTGAAGACAGGCCAGCTTCTTCTGCCATTATGGAACTTCCCCTGGATCTGTAAGTTTCAATAAATATCCCTTCCTCCATAACTTTGCCTGGTCTGGAAGTTCATTTCAGCAAACCTGAAGCTGTCTGCTACAAAGCTGGTACCAGGAGTGGGGTGAGATGAACCTGACCATGGGGATGTTGATCTTTCCTAACCTTTGTTTTGGAGGAATAGGCATGGACTTGGTGCTTGCAACTGAAGATGCTTTCTAGAGTAGTAAGCCAAGTTTTATGGACTATTCTTTTCTTTTTTCTTTTTCCTTTCTTTTTTTCTTTTCTTGATTTTCTGAGGTAGGGTCTCACTCTAGTCCAGGCTGACTTGGAATTCACTATGTAATCTCAGGGTGGCCTCGAACACACGGTGATCCTCCTACCTCTGCCTCCTGAGTGCTGGGATTAAAGGCTTGTGCCACCACGCCCGGCTACATTGCATTTCTGATTCTCCTTCCTTCACCCCTGCCCAGTGCTGAGGTTACAGGTGTGGGCCACCATATCCTGCTGATGCCCCGCTGACCAGTGTACTTTATGTATCCTTCCAATCTGGGGAGATGGCTCAGAGAGTAAGAACACTTGCTATGCAAGTATGAGAACCTGAGAGAGTCTGATTTGCCCTGAGTTCAAGTCTCCAGCATCCACATAAATAGCTAGCATGGTCTTGCATGCCTGAAACCCCAATCCTGTGAGAAGCTGAAACCAGAGAATCACTGGGGTTCACTGGTCAGCCAGTTTGACTGAGAACAAAAACAAAACAAAACAAAACAACAACGACAACAAAAACCAGCAGCTTCAGGTTCAGGATGAGCAAGAGAGGAAAACACCTGATATGCCCTGCCCTTTGCATGCACACCTGCAGAGGTCATGCACAAGTGCATACAACACACACACGTCACACCACACATACTGCACTCACACACATACAAAAAAAGAAAGAGCTGGGCGTGGTGGCATGCAGCTTTAATCCCAGCACTCAGGAGGCTGAGGCAGGAGGATTGCTCTGGGTTCAAGGCCACCTTGAAACTACATAGTAAATTCCAGATCAGCCTGGCCTAGACTGAGACTCTACCTTAAAAAAAAGAAAAAATATTGATATTTATGCATCTCATTAGGCTCTTTGATATCAAAGGACACTGGGGAAACTGAGGCAGCTGAACAGACTCCATAGAGCTGTAGCAGGGTTGGGAATGGAATTGAGATCCTTTGACATACTAGGTGTGAGAGTTTTTCATTCCCCTCAAACATGTCTTAAATAACTTAATTCCTACACAGCAGAGCTCCCTTGGCCTTATTCTGGTCTTTCTTGTCACCACTGCAGAGGTTAAGACTGTAAATCATTTTATAACAAATAGGATCTTGGAGCCGAGGACAATTTATCTAGCTCTCAGGAGTGGAGGAAATGTGTGCCTTCGGACTTTGGATTTAAATGAGCCAGCAAATCCGTGCTAATTCTCTCCCCTTGCTGGGTCCTGTCTGCTTTCACATTTAGCAAAGGAGAAAGGCAGCCCGGGTCACTGTGATTTATGTCCTGCTGTTTGCTCTCTTCCCCAAGAACATTAAACATCTGAGCAGAGGGGGAAGAAGAGGTAATCTCAGGATGCCTGGCTGCCAGACAGGTGTCTGGGGGTGGCGGTTAGGGAGAAGACAGGCATTTTGTTCTGTTGAAGCTAAAAAGTCAAAAAGAGAGAGGGAGCCAGGCTGTGGTGGCGCATGCCTTTAATCCCATCACTTAGGAGACAGAGGAAGAGGATCGCTGTGAGTTCGAGGCCACCCTGAGACTACATAGTGAATTCCAGGTCAGCCTGAGCTAGAGTGAGACCCTACCTCATGGGGGGGGGGGTGGAGAAGGAGAGAGAGAGAGAGAGAGACCCACGGGGTTTGCCTCTGCAAAAACAACTGTCCTGTGAACCCAACGACCCAGGTGCTTGATTTGCCCATTTATTAAGGCCTGCTTTGGGAAGACTCTACTCTTTGGACCTCAGTTTCCCCAGCTGTCCAAGAAAGAGCTGGATGGAAGCAGGGCGTGGTGGCGCACACCTTTAATCATAGCATTCTGGAGGCTAAGGTAGGAGGATTGTTGTGAGTTCAAGGCCAGCCTGAGACTACATAGTGAATTCCAGGTCAGCCTGTGCTAGAGTGAGACCCTACCTCAAAAGCCAAAAAAAGGGCTGGAGAGATGGCTTAGCAGTTAAGACACTTGCCTGCAAAGCCAAAGGACCCAGGTTCAATTCCCCAGGACCCACATAAGCCAGATGCACAAGGTGGCACATGCGTCTGGAGTTGGTTTGCAGTGGCTGGAGGCCCTGGTGCACCCATTTTTTCCTCTCTGTCTTCTCTCTCTCTCTTGCTTGATCACTTCTTCTCTCAAATAAATAAACAAAATATTTTTAAAAAGAGCTGGTTGGGGGCTGGAGAGATGGCTTAGTGGTTAAGGCCCTTGCCTGTGAAGCCCAAGGACCCAGGTTCAATCCTCCAGGTCCCACGTTAGCCAGATGGACATGGTGGCGCATGCATCGGGAGTTTGTTTGCAGTGGCTAGAGGCCCTGGCACGCCCATTCTCTCTCTCCCTCCTCTCTGTCTCTAATAAATAAATACAAAATAAATCAGGGGAAAAACAAAAGAGCTGGTTGGTTTGAGCTGCCTTCAGCCTCATGGATCTGGAGTGGTAGTTGTAAGGAGAGAAGTGCATTGCATCTGTGGGTTCCAGTCAGCCAGTGTTGGTGGAAGGGAAGATTCAGACCCTAGCTCTATCTCCGCTTCTCTGAGCTTTAGCTGCACTATTTTGTGTGAATAGACACGGCCTTCCTCTTTGGGTTGCCAGGAGCAGTGCCTCGATTCTGGCACAGTCAGTGCCTCAAGAGTCAGCTATTTACTGCTGCTTTTGAATTGGTGGTCCCTAACCTTGGACTTGGGTGTCCTTCTACCTGAGTTCCTGGCCGGAGACCTGCTCAGTGGGGGCAGGGTGTCCTAGGCAGCACTTGGAAGTTCCGGGCAGAAGGGAGAAGGAGCTATTTTCAGTGGGTTCTGGTTCTATTTGTAGCTGGTGAGCTGGCCCAGGCTGTAGGGAAGCCTTGGGTAGAGCAAGGTTGGTGCTGAGAGAGATGTGTTGTGTGACATTGGAGAGGGCAGGAAAGGAGAGGGAGGAGCCAACTCAGCAGTCACCTTCCTAACTTCTTGCCAATATCATTTCCTCTGCCTTTCCCGGGGGACTTTAGAGGGGTGTCTGACCTTCGAAAAAGGTGCGTTTAGTTAGTAACATGAAGCATCCATCAAGCCTGTTAACCCAGCGGAGGCCTTAGAATATTGATTTTCTCGGGTGTGAGAGATTTGTATCCCCAGAGGAATTGTAGATTATTTGTTAAGGCACGTGGCCGCTAAGCCCCTAAACCCCTAAGTCATCCCTCAAAGAAGAGAAGAGGCACTCTTATTTCCCAAGGGATCCCGGGGAACAATCTGCCAACTTCTCCCCGCCCCCACCCCAGGGAATGTGACTAAGCAAACTGTTTAATATCTCCGGGCCTCAGTTTCCTCATTTGTCAAATGGGATGGGGATGTCAGGGATCTGGCTCTTACACCCTTTCCAGTTGCAGTTCTGTGATTCTCTCTGAGGCCATCATCAAACAAGGTAAGGCTGATCCTTTAATTAGAGGACGGTGTGTGGACCTGGCAGACTCCAGAGAGAACATGAACCCTGTCATTTTCTGGATGGGAAAACTGAGGCCCGACCAGTGAGCTCGGATCAGACAGTGACTCAGTGGCTTAGCCGGGTCAGTAACCCAAGCCTTTTACCTCCCATGTAGTCTGTCTTCGCTGACCCTGGGCTGCCAGGCTAGTCTTCCTGGGAGGACAATGGGAATCACCTGTACTAAGTGCTACTGTACATGTGTTAACTCATTAGCTCCCAAGAGCCTCCATTTTTCCAGATGAAAGAGTAGTGACAGATCTACTTGATCCAAAAGCTCAATTCACATGTTTCCCAAAGTCCAGTTATCCATACCATCTACATGATTTTTTTTTTTTTTTTAGGTAAGGTCTTGCTCTAGCCTAAGAGGACCTGGAATTCACTATGTAGTCTCAGAGTGGCCTGGAACTCATGTCAATTCTCCTACCTCTGCCTCTCAAGTGCTGGGATTAAAGGCGTGTACCACCATGCCTGGCTTTCCAGCCCTCTCTTCTATTTGATGTCATCATTCTTCCCTCCTATTATGCAGGTCTTGTTTAGATAACATCAGCCACTGTGAGATGATGAATGTCACAGCCATTTTGTGTCTGGAAGACAGTATTGCAAGCATTCCCCCCCCCATCCTTTGGCTCTTACATTCTTTCTGCCACCTCTTCTGCAATGGTCCCTGAGCCTTGGAGGGTGTGACAGAGATGTCTCACTTAGTGTTGAAAACACCACTGTCATTTCTTCTCAGCACTTTGTTGAGCTGTGAATATCCCCAGTGGTCTAGTGTTCATGTGTATGTGTGTGTTTCTCAGATATGGTCTACTTTTAAAATCTTTTGTTTAGCCGGGCGTGGTGGTGCATGACTTTAATCCCAGTACTCAGGAGGCAGAGGTAGGAGGATCGCAGTGAGTTCAAGGCCACCCTGAGATTACATAGTGAATTCCAGGTCAGCCTTGGCTAGAGTGAAACCCTACCTCAAAAAGAAAAAAAATCTTTTGTTTAATTTTAATTTATTTATGTGCAATGCAAGCAGATATATATATAAGAAACACAGAGAGGGAGAATGGGTACACTAGTTTATGCATTTGACTTTACTTGGATACTGAAGAATTGAACCTTGGGGCCAGAAGGCTTTGTGGGAAAAAAAAAAAAGCACTTTTAATTATATCTTCCCAGCTTGATAATAGCCATTCTCCCATGTATCTATCTCATTGTGGGTTTATTTTGGGGAGTGGGGCAGTGCTGAGGAATTCATCTAGGGCCTTGCCTATGTTAAGCATACACTTGATCAGTGAAGCATATCCCTTAATCATCCTACATTGTGGTTTTAATTTGTATTCTCTTGATGATTAATGACATGGAACATTGTTTTCATATACCTTTTGTCCCTTTGTTTGCATGTTTTCTTGAGAAACATTTACTTAGACCTTATGTTCATTTCATTTTGTTGACTGGGTCGCATATTTGCTTATGCTTGAGTCATATATATGCATATATTCAATTCAACATATAAATTCAATTGAATTTATAATTATATTCAATTCAATTATATAAAATTTATATAATATATAATATATACAATTTTATTTATTTATTTATGGGGGGCTGGTCGGGGGAAAGAGAATGGGCAGGCCAGGGCCTCCAGCCACTGCAAACAAACCCCAGACGCATGCACCCCCTTGTGCACCTGGCTAACGTGGGTCCTGGGGAATTGAACCTGGGTCCTTTGGCTTTGCAGGCAAATGCCTTAACCGCTAAGCCATCCCTCCAGCCCAATTTTTTTTTTTTTTTTTTTTTGAGGTAGAGTCTTGCTCTAGTCCAGGCCAACCAGGAATTCACTATGTTATCTCAGGCTGGCATTGAACTCAGCGATCTTCTTATCTGTGCCTCCTGAGTGCTGGGCTTAAAGACCTGTGCCACCACTTCTGGCTCCACCAGGCTTTTCTTTTTTTTCTCTTCCTTTCTTTCTTCCTTCCTTCCATTCTTTCTTTCTTCTTCCTTCCTTCCTTTCTTTCTTCTTTCCTTCTCTCTCTCTCTCTCTCTTCTTTCTTTCTTTTCTCCCCAAGGTACGGTCTCGCTCTAGCCCAGGCTGACCTGGAATTCACTATGTAGTCTCAGGGTGGCCTCAAACTCACAGCGATCCTCCTACCTCGGACTCCTGAGTGCTGGGACTAAAGGCATGAGCCACCATGCCAGGCTTCTACCAGGCTTTTCAAGCAAGTGCCTTTAACCACTGAGTCGTCTCTCCAGTTCAAAAAGTCCCTTTTGTTGTTCATTTCACAAAGTGGCACATGCATCTGCAATTTGTTTTCGAACAGTGGCTACAGGCCCTAGTGGGCCCAACCTCTGTTCTCTCTCTCTTTGCTTGCAAATAAAAATAAATAAAAAGAAGCCCTGAAACAAATCTACATATATGAAACAAATCATCTACATATATGATATCTCAATCCAGTTTTCAGAACCCAAGATGTTAATGTGATAAGAATGACTTTGCTGGGGCAGGAAGATGGCTTAGCGGTTAAGGTTAAGCGTTTGCCTACAAAGCCAAAGGGCCCAGGTTCGATTCCCAAGGACCCACGATAGCCAGATGCACAAGGGGGCACAAGCGTCTGGAGTTCGTTTACAGTGGCTAGATGCCCTGGAGCACCCATTATCTCTCTCTCCCTCTGTCTGACTCCTTCTCAAAAAAATAAATAAATAAATAAATAAATAAGTAAATAAATAAACCAATGGTGAAAAAAAGGAATGATTGTATGGTTAATGCAGCTCTGGCTGAGGACTGTATAAAATTAGTTGGGGAAATAGGAAACCTCAAAACTTTAGAGTTGTGTCTTGAGTTCAGACTGGGAGAAGTCAAGGGTGAGGCACACCAAGTGCTCACTGAAATGAGTGACTTTCGTCATCAAGCAGCAGGCTGAATTGAGAAATCTGCATTTTTTTTTTTTTTTTTCTGAGGTAGGGTTTTGCTCTAGTGGAGGCTGACTTGGAATTCACTATGCAGTCTGAGGTTGGCCTTGAACTCACAGCGATCCTCCTACCTCTGCCTCCTGAGTGCTGGAATTAAAGACATAGGCTACCACAGCCTGTCGAGAAGTCTGTGCATTTTGAGGGCTGAGGGACCCTTGCTTTTCAAGGGAACTGTGTGACTATGGGAAACCTCCAGTTCTGTATCAATCAGCTTTTCCATCTGTCTTAGGCTAGTTGAAAGAATTCCTGAGCAGCTGAGAGAAAATATTTTCAGCTTTGAATATAGCAGGGGGAGAAGGACAGTGAAAGGTTAGCAGGACGGGGAGAGGAAGGTCAGGTGGGTGGAAGGAGTCACTCACATGCGAAGAAGCCTGAGCCTGGTTGGTTTTTCTCTTCCTTTGACTCACCCCACATAGGGTTTGTCTGTGGCCCTTATCTCAAGGATCTTGTTCACTGGCTTAGTTTGTACGTAGGACACAGGATGTCTTCAAATCCATTACTTCAGAGAACCCTTACACACTTCTGTGAGGTAAGCCAGGTAGTGATAATGATCGCATGAGGAAGCTGAAAGGCAGAAAAGGGAAGGAACCAGTATGTGCAGGTACCAAGATTCACATTTGTATTTGTTAGACTCAAACCAGCTTTCTTTCTTTTTCTTATTCTTTTTTTGTTTTTCAAGGTAGGGTCTTACCCCAGCCCAGGCTGACCTGGAATTTACTATGTAGCCTCAGAGTGGCCTGAACTCACTACCTCTGCCTCTCAAGTGCTGGGTTTCAAAGGTGTGCTCTACCATGCTGAGCCTGTATATCAACTTTCTATTGGCTGAATTCTAACTGTCAGTCACTAACTCAAGTCCAATCAGTGGCCAGCCATCTGTGGCAGTCTGTCTAGCCTATGTACTGTGTCATTTATCTATTTATATGTACGATTTCTTTTCCTAGTCTATAACGGATGGGTAGGGAAACTTCCATCCCCAAGGGGCTAGTGATTGATGGGAACCTTAGTTTTTTGTTTTTTTTTTTTTTCCTAGGAAGGGTCTCACTCTAGCTCAGGCTGACCTGGAATTCACTATGTAGTCTCAGGCTGGCCTCGAACTCATCACGACGGTCCTCTTACCTCTGCCTCCAGAGTGCTGGTTCACCACCACGTGCAGCTCCCTTAGTTTTTTTTTTTTTTTAACATAATTTTAAAATTTACTTATTTGCAAGCAGAGAGAGAGAGAGAGAGAGAGAGAGAGAGAGAGAGAGAGAATGTGCCAGCATGCCAGGGCCCCTTGCCATTGCAAATGAACTCCAGATGCATGTGCCACATTGTGCATCTGGCATTATGTGGGCACAGGGTGGCAGGCTTTGATAGCAAGCACGTTTAACCACTGAACTATATCCTCAGATCAAGCCTTCGTATTTTTATTTTTTTGGTTTTTCGAGGTAAGGTCTCACTGTAGCTCAGGCTGACCTGGAATTCACTATGTAGTTTCAGGGTGCCATCAGATTCGCAGTGATCCTCCTACCTCTGCTTCCCAAGTGCTGGGATTAAAGGCGTGCGCCACCACATCCAGCTTATTTATTTTTTATTTATTTGACAGTGAAAGGGGGAGAGAGAGAGAGAGAGAGAGAGAATGGTGTGCCAGGGCCTGCAGCCACTGCAAACGAACTCCAGACGCACGTGCCCCCTTGTGCATCTGGCTAACATGGGTCCTGGGAGGATCGAACCTGGGTCCTTTGGCTTTGCAGGCAAATGCCTTAAATACTAAGCCATTCCTCCAGCCCCTATAACCTACTTCTTTTCCTATTCTATAAAGGTTATGATCATATACATAAACTGGGGAATCAGGACAGTGGTATATAAATAAAAGTGCAGGGTTCCATGCCCAGCACCACAATAAGAGAGAGAGAGAGAGAGAGAGAGAGAGAGAAAGACCAACAAAAACCCTTGAGGTGAAAGTGCCTTAAATGCCAAGAGGAGTCATCATTAGGCTTTAAATTTAGCTTTTCTGTCTGAGCATGATGGCACATACCTTTAATCCTAGCATTCGGGAGGCAGAGGTGAGTCGAGGCCAGCCTGAGACAACATAGTGAATTCCAGGTTACCCTGGGCTAGAGCAAGACCTTACCTCAAAAACAAAACAAAACAAAACAAAACAAAACAAAACAAAACAAAACAAAATTACCTTTTTTGGTGAAGGTGAAAAAAGAGACAAAAACAGTTGCATAACATCAGTTATCAAAAAGGAGGAAGCTACCAATTTTGCTGAAAGTAACCCAAAGTCTTTCCTAACTGAACTGTGATGTAATGTCTTTTTTTCGTTATTTCATTTTACTTTTTTTTGTTTTTGTTTTTGAGGTAGGGTCTCACTCTAGCTCAGGCTAACCTGAATTCACTATGTAGTCTCAGGGTGGCCTTGAACTCATGGCAATCCTCCTACCTCTGCCTCCACAGTGCTGGGATTAAAGACATGTGCCACCACGCCCATCTTTTTTTTTTTTTTTTTCTTTCCCCTGTTTTTGTTTTTTGAGGCAGAGTTTCACTCTAGCCCAGGCTGACCTGGAATTCACTAAGCAGTCTCAGGGTGGCCTTGAACTCATAGTAATCCAACTACCTCTGCCTCCCGAGTGCTGGGATTAAAGATGTGCATCACCATAAAATAAAATTTATTCATTTGCAAGCAGAGTGAGACAGAGAGAAGACAGACAGACAGACAGACAAACACACACACACACACACACACAATGGGCCTGCCAGGGCCTCTTGCCACTGTAAACTCCAGATGCATGTGTCAGTTTGTACACCTGCCTTTAGGCGGGTACTGGGGAATCAAACCCAGACCATTGGGTTTTGCAAGCAAGTGACTTTAACTGCTGAGCCATCTCCCCAGCCCTTCACTGACATTTTTATTAGGAGCTGAGATTGAGGCAGTTTGAACTTGTATTCTGAGTCTAAAGTCCAGCACGCTGTATTTACAGCATGTAAATCTTGACTACAGGTGAAATTCACCACTGTTCTGTTTAATGGTAAATAGACTGAGTGGAAATTCAATCCTGAGCTACTGAAGATCTGTTAGAAGCACCTTCGTTTTTTTTCTTTTTTTTTCTTCGTTTTTCGAGGTAGTGTCCTGCTCTAGCCCAGGCTGACCTGGAATTCACTATGTAGTCACAGGCTGGCCTCGAACTCACAGCGATCCTCCTACCTCTGCCTCCCAAGTGCTGGGATTAAAGGTGTGTGCCACCACACCCGGCATTTTTCTTGATTCTTTTTTATTTTCTTTCTTTTCACTGTAGTTTTCCCTGTTCCTATTTGGGGGGGGGGATGTTTCTTCTTCCGTGCAGCCCGCATTCCAACGCTCTCCTGCAGCCCCGCCCACCTCAGGGAGGAAGGGGGGAGGCTTTCCCCCCCCCAACCCGCGCTGACCACGCCCACTTCTCTCCTGGGCGGGGCCGCCGGAGCTCCGGAGCGTGTGCGCGCGCGTCCCCGCTCGCTCGCGGCCCTCCCGCTCGGCGTCGGGAGCGCGCTCTGTGTGGCCGCTGCCGCCATGTTGTTGTGGTTGTGAGAAGGCGGCGGCGGCGGCGGTGGAGGAGCAGTCGGTGGAGACGCTGCCGGCGGCCGAGGCGCTGCCCCCTCCCCCACGCCCCCCCCCCGCCCGCCGGCCCCGCGGGCCTTGGCTCGGCAACGTCGTGGGGTGGCGGAGGAGAGGGGCCGTGCCGTGACGGGCCTCGCCATGTCCTGCCGCCCGGTAAGAAGACCACCCCACCCCACCCCATCCCATCCCATCCCATCCCCCGGGGTGGGAGGGGAGGAGGAGGGACGGGCCTCGGGGGCCCCCCCGGGATGGCTGTCACCCCGCAGAGGCAGGCGGTGGCGACCCTGCGGCGGGGGTGTGTTTGTGTGGTTGGGGGGGGGAAGGCTCCGGAAGGGGGGATGGTTCCGTGGTGACCGCTGCGGCCATCCGTGGACAGGACGCTCGGCCCGGGACGGGTCTCGAACCTGCCTGGGGGCTGTCTCTGCGATGTGGGGCGCTTACCTACTTGAAACCTGGCGGGAGGGGGGGGAGTATAAAATGCCCGCCGACTCCCTCCTTCTCCCCCCCCATCCCCGCCTCCGGGAGGTGGGTGTGTGCCCTTCGGGGTTCCCTCCCTCATCCTGAGTCCGTGGGAAATCCACTGTGGCCAGAGAGGTCCGCGGGGGGGTGGTGTCCATTGGAACCCAGGGCCGAGCAGTATGTCAGGGCCTTGGGCCTTGTGCGAAAGGGAGGAAGTGGCGGGCGGCCTGACTGTTCAGTAGGGCATCCTCCTCCTTGACCTGGTGGTACTTGGGTGGCAAGGATGGTTTTAGGGGAGGGGGATGAGGGAGCCCAGGGAACACTGGTCAGATCGCTCTGCCAAAAAAAAAAAAAAAAAAAAAAATTACAGTGTTAACTTCCCTGGCAGAAATTGTTCCGGATGTCTTATTGCATCGCAGGAGCTATTATAAGATGACATTGTTGGTTGTACCTTTGGGCTGGTAAACTCATCTCAAGATGTTGGAGAATTGGCTCTTCTGGATATGAATCTCACTAGAGAGTTTTTTTGTCGTGGGCTTCTGTTTGGTAGTGATGTTCGGTTGTCATCTACAGACCCAGGCTTAAATTCCCACTGTTCTTGTATCTTGACGTCCACTTTGATTTCTGACATCTAGAGTGTGTGTGTGTGTGTGTGTGTATAAATTTTTTTGCACATTCTCTTGTATTTGAGATTCAGCTTACTTTCTCATAATATGAACAGTGAGCTGATAAGAGTTTATGGCTGAATTATAGGAGATTCTTCTTTTTTTTAATCTTTGTTTTGGTGATTATTCTTTATGCAACATGTACATGGAGAAGTGACTGGGATCTTCCCCATTTAGATTCAGGGCTGTTTGGATAGTGCAAGAGACGTATACATGCATGATGATCTGTGTTGCTTTTGCTTGGAGACCAAGTAAGGTATGTTCGTGGCCTGTTGAAAGTCTTCCTTTTTGGGGTCTATGACTTGGATGAATAGAAGACTTTACAGAATGGCACCATTTTGGATAAATCCTGTAAAGTGTTGCTAAACTAACTTTGGAGGCTTCTATAATTTTTTTAAAAATTTTTTATTTATTTATTTGCAAGCAGAGAGAGAGAGAGAGACACACACACACACACACACACACACACACAGAGAATGGGCGCACCAGGGCTTGTAGCCACTGCAAACGAACTCCAGATGCATGTGCCCCTTGTGCATCTGGCTTATGTGGGTCCTGGGGAATCGAACCTGGGTCCTTTGGCTTCACAGGCAAATGCCTTAACCCCTAAGCTATCTCTCCAGCATGGCTTCTAGAATTTTAAGTTGAGAGTCTATGAAGGAGGGTCTCTTTCAGATCTTCTGCCCTCAGGTTCAGGACAGCAGCATAGTGGTCCACCTCACTTAGTAACAGACCATAGGAGAACTCAAGTTTCTCAGCTTGTAGGACAGGTTTAGTGGTTACTTAAAAGTTGGTCATTAGAAACATTAGGGACTGCCTAAAAATGCTGATTTCTGGGTCTCATGCAGATGTGGGGAGTTTGTTCCCAAGTCATTAGAACACTTTATTTGAGAGAGAGAGAGGCAGATAGAGAATGGACACACCAGGGCCTCTAGCCATTGCAAAACAAACTCCAGACACATGTGCCACCTTGTGCATCTGGCTTATGTGGGTGCTGGGGGATCAAACCTGGGTCCTTAGACTTCTCAGACAAGCACCTTTAACAGCTGAGCCATCTCCCCAACCCTAGAACACTTTTTATTAAAATTGGTGCAGCAGCCCTGGAGGTGTGTTCAGAGATAAGCTGAAGAGCCTAGAGGAAAGAGGCAGACAAAGAGTCCTTAAGTTCGCCTCTGCCCCACCAGGGGTCTACTAAGGGACATACCAATATCGTGGTTACTCCTAAACCATCTGACTCAGGTTTCTAATAGAGGGTAGGATGGGTGTGTTAGAGTCATTTGAGACCAGGGTTGTGAACCAGGAACGTGTACTGTGGATTGTGAAAAGTTCTTCAAATTTGCCCTAGGCTGTGAGGTGTGGTGGAGTCAGTTTAAAAATCTGCTATAACTCCTGGTTAATACCTTCTGTGGTCCACTGGGTTTCTGACTTTCTAAAGGAAGTATTCATGTTTCAAAGGGGCGTGGTGAGGTCCTTACAAGTTTGGAGGAGGTGGAAGAAAGTGTTCTTACCATTGTGTAGGGTAGTGAAGGAGTTTGGTAAATAACCCTCATATCACAGAGAAGTATTTTTAGAGAGGTGCACCCAAGCTGTTCACCACAAAAGCCAGAGGCCAAGTCTCTTTTGTTTCCTAGTGTCACCACTACTTAGCACACTTCCCAGTAGAATTTTTTTGAGTTAAAAAAAAAAAGACTAGTGCGCTGGAGAGATGCCTTAGCAGTTAAGTGCTTGCCCTTGAAGAAGCCTAAGTACCCAGGTTCAATTCCCCAGAACCCACATAAGCCAGATGCACAAGATGGTACATGCATCTGGAGTTCATTTGCAGTGGCTAGAGGCCCTGGCGTGCCCATTCTCTTTCTCTTCCTCTCTCTCAAATAAATAAGTAAATATTAAAAAAAATAGTATTCTATGGGAAAAAGTTATGGTGGTTGATAGCAGTTGTAGCTATTGCACACTACTTGATGTCTTGCTTTGGATTAAAGGACCAGTCTTGTAACTTGATTTTCCTTTTAAGAGATTGCTTTCTGTAATTAAAAAAAATTATTTTTATTTATTTGTTTGAGAGAGAGGGAGAGGGAAATAGAGAGAGAGAGAGAGACAGACAGACAGAGAAAGAATATGAATGGGTGTGCCAGGGCCTCTAGCTGCTGTGAACAAACTCCAGACGCATGTGCCACTTTGTGTATCTGGCTTATATGGGTCTTGAGGAATCAAACCTGGGTCCTTTGACTTTGCAGGCAAGCGCCTTAACCACTAATCCATCTCTCCAGCCCCTGCTTTCTGTAATTCTATAAAGACTGTTAGCTGCACATGTAGTGGCCATGTCTAATCCCAGTGCACCTACATAGAAAAGGGAGGCTGAGACAGGAGAATCCTGAAAGGCTACATGCCAGCTACCCTGGCAAACACAGCTGTGAACAAGAAGAGGAGAGACCTTGTCTCAGAAACAAGGTGGAAGACAAGGGCTAACACTCAAAGCTTTCCTTTGATGTCCACATGCACATCATGGCCCACATTCACACATATGAAAGAAAACATGCACACACACACAAAGACTGTCATTGAACTCTATCCTGTCTTCTAGATTTTGAGTCTTATGTTTTAAAAACTTTTTAGGTGTTAATGACTTATAAAAATTATTCTTAGCCGGACGTGGTGGTTTACGCCTTTAATCCCAGTACTCGGGAGGCAGAGGTAGGAGGATCACCGTGAGTTTGAGGCCGCCCTGAGACTACATAGTGAATTCCAGGCCAGCCTGAACTAGAGTGAAACCCTACCTCGAACCCCCGCCCCCCAAAAAAGAAAAAAAAGTATTCTTTTTTTTTTTTTGGTGGAAGAGGTGGCAGAAAGAATATAAGATCCAAAGGAAGGCTAGGACTCCCTACAACATGCTCCCCCCAGACACACACGTGTGCACACACACACACACACACACACACAAAATTACTCTTAGCTGGGTGTGGTGGCTCACGCCTTTAATCCCAGCACTCAGGAGGCAGGGTAGGAGGATTGCCATGAGCTCAAGGCCACCCTGAGACTACAGAGTGATTTCCAGCCTGAGCTAGAGTGAGACCCTACCTCGAAAAAGCAAAAAAAAAAAAAAAAAAAAAATTACTCTTAAACTGGGTGTGGTAGAGCATTGCCTTTAATCCCAGCACTTGGGAGGCAGAGGTAGGAGGACTGCCGTGAGTTTGAGGCCACCCTGAAACTACATAATGAATTCCAGCTTGGGCTAGAGTGAAACACTACCTCGAAAAACCAAAAAAAAATATCTTAAAAAAATATTTTATTATTTGTTTGAGAGAAGGAAAGAGAGAATGGGCGTGTTAGTGCCTCTAGCCACTGCAAATGAACTCCAGATGCATGCACCACCTTACATGGGTCCTGGGGAATCAAACCTGGGTTCTTTGGTTTTACAGGCAAGTGCTAAGCCATTTCTCCAGCCCCCAAATTATTATTATTATTATTATTATTTTTAAATTTTTGTTTATTTTTATTTATTTATTTAAGAGCGACAGACAGGGCTGGAGAGATGACTTAGCACTTGCCTGTGAAGCCTAAGGACCCTGGTTCGAGGCTCGGTTCCCCAAGACCCACGTTAGCCAGATGCACAAGGGGGTGCACACGTCTGGAGTTCGTTTGCACAGCCCATTCTCTCTCTCTCTCTCTCTGTCCCTTTCTCTCTGTCGCTCTCAAATAAGTAAATAAAGAAGTAAACAAAAAAATGTTTTAAAAAAAGAGCGACAGAGAGAGAAAGAAGCAGAGAGAGAGAGAGAATGTGCTCTCCAGGGCCTCCAGCCACTGCAGACGAACTCCAGATGCTTGCGGCCCCCTTTTACATCTGGCTAACGTGGGTCCTGGGGATCGAGCCTTGAACCAGGGTCCTTAGGCTTCACAGGCAAGCGCTAAACTGCTAAGCCGTTTTAGTATGTGAGTTCATGTGAGTGTGCTGTGGCACACTCACATCTATGGCAGTCAGAGCACAACTTTTTTGCTTGGTCCTTACTTCCACCTCGTTTGAAGCAAGTCTCTCACTGTTGTTCATTGTTCAGTTTATGAGCTTCTGTTGATGAGCTTTTAGGAAATTCCGTTTCTTCTTGAACCCTGGAATTAATAGCTTCTGGCTTTTTTACATGAGGTCTGGGGATCTGAGGTCAGGTACTCAGAGTTACATGGTAAGTACTCACTGTGCCATCTCCCCAACCACTGTTAATGACTTTTTTTGTTTGTTTGGTTTTTCGAGGTAGGGTCTCACTCTGGCCTAGGCTGAACTAGAATACGCTCTGTAGCCTCAGGCTGGCCTTGAACTCAGAGATTTTCCTACCTTCTTTTGCCCTGAAGTGCTGGGATTAAAGGCGTGCACCACTATGCCCGGCTTCAATGACTTTCTTTTTATTAAAAATTTTTTTTGCTTATTTTTTATTTATTTATTTGAGGGTGACTGACGGAGAAATAGGCAGATAGACAGAGAGAGAGAGAGAGAGAGAGAATGGGCATGCCAGGGCCTCCAGCTACTGCAAAGGAACTCCAGATGCATGGGTCACTTTGTGCATCTGGCTTACGTGGGTCTTGGAGAATTGAACCTTGAACTGGGGTCCTTAGGCTCCATAGGCAAGTGCTTAACCACTAAGCCATCTCCCCAGCCCCCCCTTTTTTTTTGTTTTTTCGAGGTAGGGTCTCACTCTGGCCCAGGCTGACCTGGAATTCACTATGGAGTCTCAGGGTGGCCTCGAACAGTGCCTCCCCAGTGCTGGGATTAAAGGCGTGCGCCACCACACCCGGCTTCCCCAGCCCTTTAATGACTTTTTAAAAACCCATTTTATTGGATTCATAGCTAGTGTAGAATGATGGGAAGTTCAGGATTTAGACACATTTAGGTTTTGATTTCTTTTGTGTCATTAATTACTGTTGGAAATGTCACTTCTCTGGATTTCCATTTCCTTATCTAGACAATGAAAGGCCTGCATTTGTTGACTACTTAGCCCAGTTCTACACTTTTTTTGTGCCTGTGTGTGTATGCATGCTCATATGTATGTAGACGTGTCTGTGTGTGGGTATGTGTGTATGTATTTGCATATACATATGGAGGCATACTTGAGGACAACCTTACCCGTTATTCTCTTGGGCACCACTTTCTTCCTTTTTTCTAAATTTTGTGTGTGTGTTTGTGTCATGTATGAGTGTGGGCATGAGTGGGTAACAGCATGTGATAGTCAGAGGACAGCGCTCTTGTTGGTCCTTGCCTTCCACCGTGCTTGAGGCAGCCCCCCCCCCCCCCGGCCCCTATAGCCCTGGCTGGCTGGAACTCACTCTGTAGTCCTAGGCTGTCCTCGAAAACTCAGAGTGATCCTTCTACCTCTGCCTCCTAAGTGCTGGGATTAAAATCCTACGCCACCACATCTGGTGAGGCAGGGTGTAGGTTCTGGGGATCCAAATTCAGGTCGTAACACTTACACGTAAGCGCTTTTACCCACTGAGCTGTCTCTCCAGTCCCTTCCATCTCTTCTGTGAGACAAGGCCTCTCATTGGCCTACACTGTTCCTGATGAGGCTAGACTAGATGGCCAGAGTGTCCCAGGTATCTGTCTATCTTTCTCCCCCATGCTGGGATTACAGGCATAAATTTCCATGCCCAAAATTTTATGTTGGTTCTAGGGATTGAACTCTGGTCCTCATGTTTGTGAGGTAAGCACTTTATCCACTGAGCTATCTTTCTAGCATCCTTTGCACATCAAATTTTTTTTTAATTTATTTGCAAGGGGAGAGAGAGAGAGAGAGAGAGATGGAGGTAGGGAGGGAGAGGGAGAGAGAGAGAGAGAGAGAGCCACTGCAAACAAACTCCAGATGCATGTGCCCCCTTGTGCATCTGGTTTATGTGGGTACTGGGTAATCAAACCTGATCCCCTTGTCTTTGCAGCACGTGCCTTAACGGCTAAGCCATCTCTCCAGCTCTCCTCTGCACATTTTTAATACTTTCTAATTGTATTATTTAGTATTGCTCTCTTGTAGGTAGGTGAATCTTTTTTATTAAAACAACAACAACAACAAAAAAACATAGGCATGGTAAAACAGGAGGATTGCCAAGAGTTTGAGGCTAACTTGGTCTATTAAGCAAGTAGCAGATCAGCCAGGTCCACCTAGTAAGACCCTGTCTCAAAAAATGGAAACAAAGCTGGGCGTGATGGTGCATGCCATTAATCCCAGCACTTGGGAGGTAGGAGGATTGCTGTGAGTTTGAGGCCACCCTGAGACTGCATAGTGAATTCCAGGTGAGACCTTACTTTGAAAAACCAAAAAGAAAAAAAAAAAGAAAGAAAGAAACAGCCTGGTTGTGGTGGCACATGCCTTTAATCTCACCACTTGGGAGACTGAAATCCGAGGATATCCCTGACTTCTAGGCCAGCCTGGGACTGTAGAGTGAGTTCTAGGTCTGCCTGGGCTAAAGTGAGAGGCCTTACCTCAAAAAAACAGAAAAAATCTGGGCGTGGTGGCGCAAGCCTTTAATCCCAGCACTTGGGAGGCAGAGGTAGGAGGATCGCAGTGAGTTCGAGGCCACCCTGATATGACATAGTGAATTCCAGGTGAGCCTAAGCTAAATTGAGACCCTCCCTCGAAAACAACAACAACAACAAAAACAACAACAAAAAACCCAGAAAAAAAAAAATTGAAACAGGGCTAGGGAGATGGCTCAGCAGTTAAGCGTACTTACTGTTTATACATGGGGGCCGAGGAAGGCCTGAGACCACAGAGTTTGACTCCCTGAAATCCACAGAAAAGGCTAGGCTCAAAGGCTAGGTGTGGCCATGCACATCTGTAACCCCAGTGCTGGGGGAGGGTTGGCAAAGGAGGGAGGTGAAGACTGCAGAATTGGGGGACTTACTGACCAAAAACAGCAGCTCCAGGTTGAGTCCAGGTTGAGGGAGTGACCCTGTGTCGAGGAAGTGTGTGGATGAGTTATAGAGAAGGGCTCCTGAGGTCCTCTGGCCTCCACATGCACATGCATGTGCACATGTGCATGCACCACTTGTAACACCCTGTACCACACACACACACCTACAGTAGGAAACAAATGACCCTGCCCCTCTGCTCTCCCCTCAAAAAAAAATAACCCAGAAACAACATTCTGTTTTGCTTTTAGCTTATGGAGTGTTATACATTGTTCCAACTACTCTGGAAATGAAGTGCATGTTGCAAATAGGCAGAAACAATATGCTTATGTTGTAATTCACTTGATGTTGACATCAAGTCAGGTTTCTCAGAGGGACTTGGTATGAAGTCACAAGACTTAAGAATGGTTTGGGAGAAGTTTGTGTAATTTACATGGCTGGTTTCATATATACATGCCACCCAATTCTATAATTTTCTGTGTTGAATTTCTATGTAATTTCATAATCAGCATAACATTGATTTAAGACAGTATAAGTTACTTTATATACATAGTGGGTCAAATTTAGACTCCCAGTAATTTTAGAGACTACCCAAGTTATTTATATATCATTGGTTTTGTTGAGGTAGGGTCGCACTTTAGCCCAGGCTGACCAGGAACTCACTGTGTAATCTCAGGGTGGATTTGAACGCATGGCAATCCTCCTACCTCTGCCTCCCAAGTGCTGGGATTAAAGGCATGAGCCACCCTGGCTTTCTTTTTTTTTCTTTTCTTTTTTTTTTTTTTTTTTTTAAGGTAGGGTTTCACTCTAGCCCAGGCTGATCTGGAGTTCACGATGTAGTTTCAGGCTGGTCTTGAACTCACAGGGATCCTCTTACCTCTGCTTCCCGAGTGCTGGAATTAAAGACATGTGCCACCATGCATGGCTAATTTTTTATTTTATTTTATTTTATTTATTTAAAAAATTTTTTTTGTTTATTTTTATTTATTTATTTGAGAGACAGACAGGAAGAGGCAGATAGAGAGAGAATGGGCATGCCAGGGCCTCCAGCCTCTGCAAACGAACTCCAGACGTGTGCACTGGCTAACGTGGGTCCTGGGGAATCGAACCTGGGTCCTTTGGCTTTGCAAGCAAGCACCTTAACTGCTAAGCCATCCCTCCAGGCCTATTTTCTTTCTTTCTTTGTTTTCTTTGAGGTACGGTCTTGCTCTGGCCTAGGCTGACCTGGAATTCACTATGTAGTCTCAGGCTAGCCTTGAGCTCCCAGCAATCCTATCTCTGCCTCCCAAGTGCTGGGATTAAAGGTGTGTGCCACCACCTCCAGCTCATTGGTATTTAAAAAAATATTTTATTTATTTGAGAGAGAAAGAGGCATACATACATACATACATACACATGTATATATATATATATATAGAGAGAGAGAGAGAGAGAGAGACACACACACACACACACACACACACACACAGAGACAGACAGACAGACAGACAGACAGACACAGACACACACAGGCACACGGAGAGAGACTGAATGAATGAATGAGCCCACCAGGGCCTTTAGCCACTGTAAATGAACTCCAGACGCATGCACCACCTTGTGCATCTGGCTTTATGTGGGTACTGGGGAATCAAACCTGGTCTTTCAGCTTTATTGGCAAGCAACTTAACTGTAAAGCCATCTCTCTAGCCCACAGACTCTTCTTCTGTATTATTGTTTTATAAGTATGACATGTGTGTATGTAGATGCACGCACACCATGATGTGCACGCCATGGTGTGCGTGTGGAAGTCAGAGCACAGCCGCAGGTATCACTCCTCACCTTCCCCCTTGTTGGAAGCAGGGTCTCTTGTTCTCAGCTGTGTGTGCCAATGTGGCTGGCCTGTATGCTTTCAGGATTCTCCTGTCTCTGCCCCTCCCATCTCACTGTAGGAGCATTGGGATTACAGACACATGATAGCCTTATTTGGCTTTATGTGAGTTCTGGGCATCCATATTCGAGTACTTATATTAGTGCACCAGGCATTTTACTACCAATGAACCATTCTATTTTCTTGAAAGAGTTGGCTTGTGGAACAGTGTTAGACCTGGTACATGTTAAGTGCAGAATTTCCCAGTGTCACTGCTAAGGCAACAGAAGTGGAGAAGCCTTTCAGCCCTTGCGTGTGGTAATAGGAATAGTCACAGTGTTGCAGGCCCTTCAGGAGGGTCTTGGATGTCTCATGTTTGTGCCAGTGCCTGCACATGGATTGGATTTGCCAGATTTCACCATTTTCTTTCTTTCTTATTATTTTGTTATAGTTTTTTTTTTAAATCTCATTTTTGTTTTATTATGGCGTTAGGATCCTTTTCAAAGTCACTATGTACCAATGAGTAACTTAGCAAAACTTTTACTTTAAAGAATTTATTGCTCTTTTCTTTTACAAAATAGGGTTGGTTCTTCATATAGTTTTTATTTTATTAACAACTTCCATGATTGTAAACAATATCCCATGGTAATGCCCTCCCTCCCTCCACTTTCCCCTTTGAAACTCCACTCTCCATCATAGCCCCTCCCTCTCTCAATCAGTCTCTGTCTCTTTTTTTAAATTTATTTTTATTGTTTGGTTTTTCAAGGTAGGGTCTCACTCTGGTCCAGGCTGAGCTGGAATTAACTATGTAGTCTCAGGGTGGCCTCAAACTCACGTGATCCTCCTACTTCTGCCTCCGCCTCCGGAGTGCTGGGATTAAAGGCATGCGCTACCACGCCCAGCCCCGAAAGGTGGGTTTTTTGAGGTAGGGTTTCACCCTAGTCCAGGCTGACCTGGAATTCACTATGTAGTCTCAGGGTGGCTTTGAACTCATGGTAATCCTCCTACCTCTGCCTCCCAAGTGCTGGGATTAAAGGCGTGTGTCACCAGGCTTGGCCGATATTTTTTTTTTAATTTTAATTTAATGTTATTTATTTGAGAGTGAGAAAGAGGCAAAGAGAGAGAATGGGTATACCAGGGCCTTCAGCCATTGCAAACAAACTCCAGACATATGTTTTACCTTGTGCATCAGGCTTACATGGGTCCTGGGGAATTGAACCTGGGTCTTTGGCTTTGCAGGCAAGCATCTTAACTGCTAAGCTGTTTCTCCAGCCCCCATTTTCTTTTTATTTAAAAAAATTTGCATTCATTTGAGAGTGAGAAAGAGAGAATGTGAGTGTGTATTTGGGGCATGCTGTGGCCTGTTACAGACGCAAACGAACTCTAGATGCATACACCGCTTTGAGCATCTGGTTTTACATAGGGCCTGGGGAATAGAACCCTGTGTTGGCAGGCTTTGCCAGCAAGCACCTTTAACCACAAAGCCATTTTCCCAGTTCCCACTCATTTTCTTAATTCTGAGACGTGGTGGAAGGTGATAGGAGCAAGGAGCTTAACACATTTCATGTAAAGTTTTAGAACTATGTTTTCTAAATGGCAGATGGTAATATTGCAGGATAACGAAATCAGTGTGTTATTAAAAAAACATTAAGAAGATAATATCAGGGCTGAGGATATAGCTCAGTGGTACGTGCCTAGCATGCATTGTGAAGCTCTGGGTTTAATTCCTAGTACTACAAAATAAACTTTAAAAAAAAATAACAGGGGCTGTAGCCGGGTGTGGTGGTGCATATCTTTAATCCCAGCACTCGGGAGGCAGAGGTAGGAGGATCGCCGTGAGTTCGAGGCCACCCTGAGAATACAGAGTGAATTCCAGGTCAACCTGGCCTAGAGTGAGACTCTACTTCGAAAAACCAACCAACCAACCAACCAAACAACAACAACAAAAAAAACAAACCAGGGGCTGGAGAGATGGCTTAGCAGTAAGACACAACAAAAATTGTTTGGGGGACATATAAGATAGTGAGACATAAAATAAATAAAAAAACAGAAGAAAATTGTGAAATTAGATTATATTAAAGATCTTAATAGTAAAATACCTCATAGTTCTGTTATGAATTGCTGTTTTTATTTTATTTATTTATTTGCAAGGAGAGAGAGAGGAAGAGAGAATGAATAAATGAAAGGCAGAGAATGGGTGTGCCAGGGCCTCTGCAAATGAAATCCAGATGCAAGTGCCACTTTGTGCATCTAGCTTTATGTGGGTATTGGGGAATGGAACCCGGGTCATTAGGCTTTGCAGGCAAGTGCCTTAACCGCTGAGCCATCTCTCCAGCACTGAATTGCTGTTTTAATGAACGATAGCATATAAACTTACGGTAATGTTCTTAGGAACTCTTTTTGTTTAATATGGAATACTTGGTAACCACAAGAGGTTGTCTTGATGCTGAATACTACAGAGCATCATCTTGGGTACATCCAGGCTTACATCTGTTATGTTCCTATTTGAGTCTTCACACGATGTCCAGAATGATTCTACTCAAAGAAATGGTAGCAAGCCTTTTTATTTCATTCATCTGAGATTCATATCTGATTTTTTTTATAACCACTTGCTTTTGTAATGTACTTATAGAAGAGAAGTAGAAATTCATTTGGTTCTCTGAATTATTCATAGATCGGTAATATGGCAAAATGTGAGGCAATTAAAAGCATATATATTTTAGTTTCAGAATAAATATATTGGGGCTGGAGAGATGGGTAAACAGTTAAAGGCTCTTGCTAGGCAAAGTCAGATGATCTGGGTTTGATTTCTCAGTACCTATGTAAAACTAGATGTACAAAGTGGCACATGCATCTGGAATTTGTTTGCAGTGGCAGAAGGCCCTGGCATGCCCATTATCTCTCCTCTCTCTCATTGCAAATAAAAAAAATAAAAATATATCTTGGAGCTGGGTGTGGTGACACATACCTTTAATCCCAGCATTTGGGAGGCAGAGGTATGAGGAGTTCTGTGAGTTCAAGGCCACTTTGAGACTACATAGTGAATTCCAGGTCAGCATGAGGCCATGTGAGACCCTACTTGAAAACACAAAACAAAAACCACACACACACACACACACACACACACGGGTTTCGGAGATGGCTCAGTGGTATTTGATACACTGAGTACTTGAGTTTGGATCCCTGTTCCTCACATAAAAGTCAGAAGCTGTGGTGGGTTTCTGTAATCCCAGTGCACCTATGGTAAGAAGGGAGGACAGGGGAAACTTTCTGGAAAGCTTGTGAATGGAGCAGTGAACTACAAGGAGAGACCCTGCCTCAAATCAGGTGGAGGATGGGGACCAACCCCAAAGAAGTTGTCTGACCTCCCACATGTGTGCTGTTGCATGCACACACTCATATTCACATTCACACATATACTCTCCCCAAATACACTTAAATATTTCTAAAAATATTTTTTACTTATTTGAGAGAAATAGGCAGATAGAGAAAGGAAGAGAGAGAATGGGCGCACCAGGGCCTTCAGCTGCTGTAAACAAACTCTAGATGCGTGTGCCACCTTGTGCATCTGGCTTACGTGGGTCCTGGAGAATTGAACCTGGCAGGCAAACAACTGCTCAGCCATCTCTGCAGCCCCCAAATAAACTTAAAATACCTATACACACACATATACACATACACATGATTATTCATATGTATGTATTCATGCCAGGGAAATGGGTTAGTGGATAAAGCACTAGCTGAACAAGTGTGGGTACCTGAGTTTGGATCCCCAGGCTGCACATAAAAGCTGGAAGCTGTGGTGGGTTTCTTTCTTTTTTTTTTTTTTTTGTTATTTATTTATTTATTTATTTGAGAGCGACAGTCAGAGAGAGAAAGAGGAAGATAGAGAGAGGAAGAGAGAATGGGCGCGCCAGGGCCTCCAGCCACTGCAAACGAACTCCAGACGCATGCGCCCCCTTGTGCATCTGGCTAACGTGGGTCCTGGGGAGTTGAGCCTCGAACCGCGGTCCTTAGGCTTCACAGGCAAGCACTTAACCGCTAAGCCATCTCTCCAGCCCTGTGGTGGGTTTCTGTAACCTTAGGGCACCTGTGGTGAGATGGGAGGCAGAGAATGGAGAATCCCCTGGGAGCTCATGGATCAGCTAACCTGGAAAACTAAACAGTGAACCATGAGACCCTGCTTTAAATGAGATGGAAGGCAACGACTGACAGCTGAGAGATGCCTTCTTGTAAGTGGGTTTATTAGGTCAGGAGTATTTGTTATTATTGGTAGCGGTGCATGTGTATGTGAATATGTGCTGGTGGTTGAACCAAGAGCCTTGCACGTGCCTAAGTCCCCAGCCCCTGGCATGTACAATTTTTTTTTAAAGTTTGAATAAACTGAAGGTGTCCTGTTGGTAAACTGCCTCTTGTAACTTTCACTAACAACATATTAGTGCACATTTCATATGTTCTTGCTAGTAATTTACTGTGTCTTCACCTTATAATTTAGAGTTTGAAATGGTTTGGATCAGGACTGGAGAGGTAGTTTAGCGGTTAAGGTGTTTGCGTGCAAAGCCAAAGGACCTAGGTTCGATTCTCCAGGACCCACGTAAGCCAGATGCAAAAGGTGGCACATGCATACAGAGTTCGTTTGCAGTGGCTGAGGGCCCTGGTGTGCCCATTCTCTCTCTCTGCCTCTTTTTCTGTCTGTCTCTCTTCCTCTCAAATAAATAATAAATAAGATTAAAAAATTAAAGAAAATGGTTTGGATTAAATTTCCTGTTTTTTTTTTTTTTTTTTTTGGTTTTGTTTTGTTTTTTTGAAGTAGAGTCTCACTCTATCCCGGGCTGACCTGGAATTCACTGTGCAATCTCAGGATGGCCTCAAACTCATAGCAATCCTCCTACCCTTTCCTCCCCAGTGCTGGGATTAAAGGTGTGTGCCACACGCCCAGCCATGTGTTTTTTTTTTTTTTTTTGCACCAGGCCTATAGTATAACTCTTTGGAGAGGTACAAATGAATTAAATGACAGTGGTGTGTAAACTTGATTATTCACCCCATCAGTAAGAAAGGTCTTTTAAGCGAAGTCTCTCAGTGGCTTGGAACTCATAATTAGGCTAGATCGCCAGCCTCAGGGATCCGCCTGTTTCCATCTACCAAGTGATGTGATTACTACCATGCCCCACAACTTTTTTTCCTTTCTTTTTTTTTAAATGTGGGTTCCGGGGACAGAACTCAGGTCTTTTTTTTTTTTTTTTTTTTTTTTTTGGTTTTTCGAGGTAGGGTCTCACTCTAGCCCAGGCTGACCTGGAATTCACTATAGAGTCTCAGAGTGGCCTCGAACTCATGGCGATCCTCCTACCTCTGCCTCCCGAGTGCTGGGATTAAAGGTGTGCGCCACCACGCCCGGCTAGAACTCAGGTCTTAGTGTTTACAAGGCAAGGACTCTCTTAGACTGAGCCCCTCAAAAAAGCCTCATAAAAATGTTTTCAGCATAAATCCTCAATCCTTAGGTGTTTACTTTATAAACAGTATACATATAGTAACTAATTACTATGTATTCCATAAAATAATGCCACAGAAATGAACAAGGATGAGAATTAAAAATAAAATTCAAGCTGGGTGTGGTGGCGCACACCTTTAATCCCAGCACTTGGGAGGCAGAGGTACAAGGATCGCCGTGAGTTCGAGGCCACCCTGAGAATATAGAGTGAATTCCAGGTCAGCCTGGGCTGGAGTGAGACCCTACCTCGAAAAAAAAAAGAAAGTTCAGGGCTGGAGAGATGGCTTTTGCGCATGGTGATACATGCATCTGGAGTTTGTTTGCCGTAGCTAGAGACCCTGGTGTACCCATTCTCTTCTCTCTCTCTCTAGTAAATAAATAAGTACATAAAAATAAAAAAAAAATTAAAAAGAATAAAGTTCTGCCGGGCGTGGTGGCGCATACCTTTAATCCCAGCACTTGGGAGGAAAGGGCAGGAGGATTGCTGTGAGTTTGAGGCCACCCTGGGACTACATAGGGAATTCCAGGTCATCCTGGGCTAGAGACCCTACCTTGAAAAACCAAAAAATAAATAAATTAAAAATAAATAAAGTTCTGCGGGGCATGGTGGTGCACACCTTTAATCCCAGCACCTGGGAGGCGGAGGTAGAAGGATCGCTGTGAGTGCACATGCACTACCACTGAGGTATATTCATCTCCAGTCCTCTTTTTACTCTTTCCTAGTTGAGTTTGAAAAAGATCAATCATAGGATAAGAAATAATATAAACAATTAGTGTACTTAAGTACGAAGAATTGCTGTTGTGTAGAATATATTTTAAAAAGTTTATGCTTTATGGAAAGCAGTTTTGTTATATCACTGTTCTTTTAAAAGGAGTATAGGTCTTAGAGGCTGAGTGAAGGGATACATAATTGCTACTTGCTTCCCTTTGCTTTCAAAGTACCACAATTAACCTGTCATTCTAACTCCATTTGGAAGCTCTTGAGTCTCTAACATTTTAAAACTGCTTTCTTGGCTGAAACTTTTCATGGTGAATCTTAGATTAAACAGTTTTTTTTTTTATGCCTAAGGATTGAACTCAATACCCATTGCATGGCAGGAAGGTGCTCTACCATTGATGTTTCTTTCCATCCCTCCCTTTTAGAAAAATTGTGTGTTTGTATGGGCGTGCATTTGACATGGCGCACATGGGGATGTCTGAGGACAGTGCTGGGGTATTTGTCCTCTCCTTCCACTTTTGTTTGAGACAGAGTCTCCCTTGTTGTGTTTTGTTGCTTTATGTGACCCAGACTAGCTAGCCTGTGAGGTTCTGGATTCTCCTGGCTCTTCCTCCTATTGCTAGTGGGCATGCTGGGATTGTGTGTGTGTATGTGTATACATACACGTGCCACTTTTGCATCCAGCTTTATGTGGGTGTTTGGGACTTGAACTCAAGCTAGCAGGCTTGCAAGCAAGCAAGCACTACTAAACCACCGAGTCATCTCCCCAGCACCCACCCTCCAGTCCCTTTTTTACTATTATTATAATTATTATTTTTAGAGCAAGCGAATGCTTGCGAAATTGGTGCACCAGGGCCTCAGCCACTGCAATTGAAGAACTCAGATGCTTGCAGCACCTAGTGCTCATATGCAGCCATGCAGTTGAGTCACCTTTGTGTGTCTGGTTTAGGTGGGATCTGGAGAGAGATTGAACATGGGTCTTTAGGCGTCACAGGCAAGCGCCTTAACTCCTAAACCATCTTGCCAGTCCGCTTTTTTTATTTTTTGTTTTTTTGAGGTAGGGTCTCACTCTAGCCCAGGCTGACCTGGAATTCACTTTGTAGTCTTAAGGTGGCCTTGAATTCATAGCAATCCTTCTACCTCTGCTGGGATTAAAGGTGTGTGCCACCACACCCGGCTAATCTTTTGGTTTCTTGAGGTAGGGTTTCACTCTAGCCCAGGCTTCAGGGTGGCCTCCAGCTCATGGCAATCCTTCTCTCTCTGCCTCCCAATTGCTGGGATTAAAGGCATGTACCACTATGCTCAGCCCTTTTTACTTTTTAAATTTTATTTATTTAGTTATTTGAGAGAGTGAGAGAGGAAAATAGGCAGAGAGAGAGAGAATGGGCACACCAGGGCTTCCAGCCACTGCAAACGAACTCCAGCTACATGTGCCACCTTGTGCAGTGGGCTTACTTGGGTCCTGGCAAATCGGATTCAGGTCCATTAGCTTTGCAGGTAAACACCTTAACTGCTAAGCCATCTTTCCACCCTCCTTTTTACTTTTAATTTGAGACAGGGTCTTACTCATTGCCCAGGCTGTTTTGGAACTTTTTGTGTACCTCTGATTGGCCTTGAACTTGCAATCCTGCCTGCACCTCCTAAATGCTATGATTACAAGCACGTGCTACCACACTTGACAGTAACTTTAAAAAATCGCTTTTGACTAAGTCTCTTCAATCCATAAGTTATGAAATCATGAGATACTACTTTTTGTACTAGGAAAAAAAATTCTTAGGGAACTTAATTTTAGTTATTTTGTATAGATCATTTTCAGAGAAAGATGCTAAAATTTTTGTGAAAAAAGATTATAGTTAAACTACTTGTGGTTTTTTTTTTTTTGCTTGTTAAAATAAATTTATATTGAAGATAATTGCTACGTGCAGCATTTTAGATAAAAGATCAGCTATCCTCTTTTTTTTTTTTTTTTTTTGTTTTTTTGAGGTAGGGTCTCACTCTAGCTCGGGCTGACCTGGAATTCACTATGGAGTCTCAGGGTGGCCTTGAACTCACAGCGATCCTCCTACATCTGCGTCCCGAGTGCTGGGATTAAAGGTGTGTGCCATCACTCCCGGCTCAGCTATCCTCTTTTATCTTAGATAACATGACTTACAAGGTTCTTTTATTTATTTATTTCTCAATTTTTGTTAACATTTTCCATGATTATAAAAAATATCCCATGGTAATACCCTCCCTCCCCCTACTTTCCCCTTTGAAATTCCATTCTCCATCATATCCCCTCCCCATCTCGTTCAGTCTCTCTTTTATTTTGATACTTACAAGGTTCTTGTACAGGTATCATAGTTTCCCACAAGGATTTCATTTGAGATCCTTGTTTCTCAGGGATGTTGGAGTTGCTTGAGGCTGCAGGAGGGCTTGACATAATATTTAAGGAAGTAGACTGAAAACTGTAGTGGTGACTGACTGTTCTTGCCCTTACCTCCTTAGCACTTCATGCACTGCCTGGTTCAGAATGTATAAACACATTTTTTTGCATGTGTCTGTGGTGTGTGGTATCCCATATGCTCCTTGGCAACATTCCCCTGTAGTGGCCAGAGTGGAGCGTCGGATGTCCTATTACATCAGCCTTCCACCTGGCCTTGTTTTGAGCTGGAGTCTCTTTACTGATTCCAGAGCTTGTGGAACTGGGATGTTAACAGGTGTGTGTGGCCATGTCCAACTCTCAGAACTCTGTAAATCCTCATAATTGCTCAGGAAGCACACTGAGCCGTCTCTGCAGCCTCTCCCCCCCTTTTTAAGACAAGGTCTCATGTAGCTCAGGCTGACCTTCAATTCCTGATCTTTCTCCCTCTGTCTCCCAAGTGATGAAATTCTAAGTATGTGCCATCATGCTTGGCTTACACATATTTATTTACCCATGTAAAAAAAGTTATACTGGGGCTGGAGAGATGGCTTAGCAGTTAAGGCACTTGCCAGCAAAGCCAAAGGTTTGATTCCTCAGGACCCACACATAACCTAGATGCATAAGGTGACACACACATCTGAAGTTTGTTTGCAGTGGTTGGAGGCCCTGGTGCGCCTGTTTTCTCTGTCTCTCTTGCTCAAATAAATAAATAAAATATTTTAAAAGTTATACTGTAAAACTAACACATTTTCTGTAGATTGTTCCTTTATGTAATGTGCAGAGAAAATAGTTTTGTAAGGTCATTAATTATAATTAATTAACTTTTTGCTTTTGTGTGTGTGCATGTAATGTGATATGTGTGGTGTATGAGTATGTATGTGCCCATGTGGCCCCTCTTTTTTTTTTTGTTTATTTTTATTTATCTGAGACAGAGGCGCAGAGAGAGAGAGAGAGAGAGAGAGAGAATAGGCGTGCCAGGGCCTCCAGCCACTGCAGATGAACTCCAGATGTGAACTCCAGATGTGTGCAGTGCATCTGGCTAATGTGGGTCCTGGGGAATCGAGCCTTGAACTGGGGTCCTTAGGCAAGTGCTTAACTGCTAAGCCATCTCTCCAGCCCCCATGTGGCCCCTCCTATGCTCACCTGCGGCAGGGGTAGTATGGGGGTAAGGATCACTTGCCTGTGGAGGCCAGAGTGGAACGTCTGGTGAACTTGGTACATCTGCCTTGTCTTGTTTTGAGTCTCTTTTTACTAATTCTGGAGCTGACAGGGCTCCGAAAATTCTCTTGTCTCTGCTTCTGTTGGGATTGTGGTTACAGGCATGTATGGCCATACCTAAGTGCTTTATGTGGGATCTGGAGTTTTGAGCTCAGGCCCTTGTGCTTGAAGAAGCATCTCTTCAGCCCAAGGTCATTAATTTTAGAGCAAACATTTAGGTATTCTTTTACTACCTTCTCTTCAGGTATTTTATTTTATTTTTTTTCAAAAAATTTTTTATTAACAACTTCCATGTCTTCAGGTATTTAAAAATATTTTTATTTATTTATTTGAGAGAGGGACATTATGAATATGAATGGGTACATCAGGGCCTCTAGCCACTGCAAACAAACCTACATGCATGTGCCACTTTGTGCATTTGGTTTTACATGGGTACTGGAGAGTTGAACTGGGTTATTAGCTTTGTAGGCTAGTGCCTTAACTGCTGAGCCATCATCTCTCCAGACTATCTTCAGATATATTTTTGTAATTATTTTATTTATTTGACAGAAAGAGAGAGAGAGAGAGAGGGAGGGAGAGATAGAGGGGGGGGAAAATAAATGGGTGCGCCAGGGCCTTTAGCAAACTCCAGACACATGCACCACCCTGTACATCTGGCTTATATGGGTCCTGGGAAATTGAACCTTGGTCCTTTGGCTTTGCAGGCAAATGCCTTAACTGTTAAGCCATGTCTCCAGCCCTCTTCAGATATTTTTTAAGGGTTGGAAAAGCTTAATGTCATGTAGTTTCTTTTACTGTGTGTATGTCCTGCCTACTAACAAGATTGTCTACATGAATGTAGGGATGTGTTATGTATATAGCAGACTCTTTCTTTCTTTCTTTCTTTCTTTCTTTCTTTCTTTCTTTCTTTTTTTTTGTTACTTATTTGAGAGCGACAGACAGAGAGAGAAAGAGGCAGAGATAGAGAGAATGGGCATGCCAGGGCCTCCAGCCACTGCAAACGAACTCCAGACGCTTGTGCCCCTTTGTGCATCTGGGTAACGTCGGTCCTGGGGAATCGAGCCTTGAACCGGGGTCCTTAGGCTTCACAGGCAAGTGCTAAACCGCTAAGCCATCTCTGTTTCTTAAAAAGGAATCATGTGGCTGGAGAGATGGCTTAGCAGTTAAGTCGTGTGCCTACAAAGCCAAAGGATCCCGGTTCAACGCTCCAGGACCCACATAAGCCAGATTCACAGGAGGGCGCATGCATCTAGAGTTCGTTTGCAGTGGCTGGAGGCCCTGGTGTGTCCATTCTCTCTCCCTCTCTTTCTCTCTCTCACATAAATTAAAATATATTTAAAAAAATTGAAAAGGAATCATACTTGGTGTTTGCATATCTAGTAGTTTTCTTCTTTTCCCTCCCTCCCTCAGTACTGAGGATCAAATCAGGGCCTTGCTTTTGTGTTAGGTAGGTGCTCACTCTTACCACTGAGCTGCATTTTTAATGTTCATCAAACATGCACTCCATGCTTTGCTATGGGGGCAAATGAAAAGGAGAGGATATTTAAAATTTTTTAAATTTATTTATTTGCACCTGTGTGTCTGCATGTACATGTGTACCAGAGCCTCTTGCTGCTGCAGATGAACACCAGATACTTGCATTACTTTTTGCATCTTGCTTATGTGAATGGCTTGGGAATTGAACTCATGCAGGCAGCATTTGCAAGCGGGCACCTTTAACTGCTAAGGGGGCTTCCCAGCCCCAAAGGAGCAGGTTTGATTCCTCCTGTCTGCCTCATTTTCTTTAGTTTCCTGGGCATGTGATTTTGACTTACCTAGAAAACAATGAAGACAGTTAATCTTCCAAAGAAATGGGATAGTATTTCCCCCTTGTCCTGTGGTACTTAATTGGTAACTCATTTGGTAAATGAATTCATAAACTTAAATATAGGAGACAAGCAACCGGAGGAAGATGGGTGAGTATTAATCTAAGCGATTAATCTATGTCTGGAGGGATAACATGAGTTTTGTTTCATATTTGTTTTTAGCTTTCCAAGTTTTCTCTAATTAGCATGGGTGGCTTACAGTTAGGAATAAATGCAGCTTTTAAGTTTTAGTTTTTAGGGTGTCTTATGAAGTTTAAGTCAGAGTTACCAGCGAGAAGGTGGTAAGCAGAGGGCAGCTGTAGGAAGAGGTATGGAAAAAATGAGACAGGCCAGCTGATTTGAATTTTGTCATTGTAAATGCCACTCTAACTGGAGTGAACAGTTGAACACAAGAGGATTTTCTGGGGCTGGGGAGATGGCTCCGGGGAGAAAGTGCTTGCCATGCAAGTGTGAGTATGGGAGTTGGAGTCCCAGCGCCCATGTAAATGCCGGGTGGGTGTGGTGACCTGCCTGTAATCCCAGTTTGTGGGTGGTGTAGACAGGGAGTCTGAGGAGCAAGCTGGCTAGCATGAATAACTGAATTGGGAGCTTTGGGCTCAAGAGAAAAAAACCCTGCTAATTAAGAAGTTTTAAAGAAAATTAGGCATGCATGCTTATTTAATGGATAAATTTATATATTAAATGTCTTAATGTTTAATGTCATATTTTGTGTTTTTTGTGGCTTTTAAATTATAACTAGTGACTTTCTTTTGTTCCTACAAGTATTAGAATGGTTATGTAATTGGTTATAAAAGTATGTTATTAGAACTTCCCTATGATCTTAGGCAAGTTCTTTAACTTTTTGTGTCTTAGTTTTCTGTTTTTTTTTCTAAATATTTTATTTATTTATTTGAGGGGGGGGGACAGATAGAGAATGGGTGCACCAGGGCCTCTAGCCAGATGCACAAGGTGGAACATGCATCTGGAGTTTGTTTGCAGTGGCTAAAGGCCATTCATTTTCTATCTCTTTCTCTAATAAATGAAATAAAATACAAAAAAAAGTTTTGGGGCTGGAAAGATGGTTTAGCAGTTAAGGCACTTGCCTGCAAAGCCAAAGGACTCAGGTTCAATTCCCCAGGACCCACATAAGCCAGATGCACAAGGTGGCACATATGTCTGGAGTTTGTTTGCAGTGGCTAGAGGCCCTGTCATGCCCATTCTCTCTCTGTCCTCCCTCTCTCTCTTTCTCTGCCTCTTTCTCTCTCTCAAATAAATAAGAATACATAAAAAACTTTATTAAAAAACTAAAAAGTGTTTTAAAAGGTAAGTGCAAGAATTAAAGATTATTTAAAATGCCCAGGTGTTGGGGAGGAGGTGGCTGGAGAGATGGCTCAGAGAGTGGTTAAAGGCAACTGCTTGTAAAGTCTGCTGGCCCGGGGTTCATTTCTAGCCATCCACTTAAAGTTGTATCCAAAAAGTAACACACACACTCTCTCTCTCTCTCTCTCTCTCTCTCTCTCTCTCAAAAAAGTATTCAAAGAATTGATTTTGGCAGGAGGGTAATGTTGAACTTTGTATATGTATGTGTCTTGCTTTTAAACATGGAGGCAGCTGGACATTTAGGTACAAGTATGTTGGGCACTTGGAGCTTTAGGATAGGGCTAAGGAGGACAGTGTTGGGTGTTGGACCCAGGGTTTAAGGCATGCACTGAGCTAAATCCCCAGCTCTTGTGTATAACTCTTAAGAGCTAGGGATTTCTGAAATAGAAGTTAGTGTTGAATGATTTGGTACTTAATCCCTTTTGTTTGAATAAAGTATTTCCTTAATGTTAGGCACTTTGTAAAATTTTTTTTAAAGCATTCTAACTTAAATGCAAGTTGTTTGAATTTATTTGTTTGGGAATTTCTTAGCTTTAATATGATACTGCTATATAGAATTATATACTTTATATGCCCTAGTGTTCTTGAATTTGTACCTTTATTTATTTATTTTTTATTTTTTATTTTTCAAGGTAGAGTCTCACTCTAGCTCAGGCTGACCTGGAATTTACTATGTATTCTCAGGGTGGCCTTGAACTTATGGTGATCTGCCTACCTCAGCCTCCCACATGGCTTTTATTGTTTTAATGCATAGCTTTATCTTTGATATTGAATCAACTTTATGTATATGGGAGTATACTTTATAACAATGTAATTACAAAGTACTGCAGAAGAATATTGAAAATTATGGTGAGTTTCTTAAACCTGCTAATACATCTGTATTAGCTTTTTTTTTTTTTTTTTTTTTCTGAGGTAGGGTCTCACTCTAGCCCAGGCTGACCTGGAATTCACTGTGTAGTCTCAGGGTGGCCTGGAAGTCACGGCAGCTTCCTACCTCTGCCTCCCAAATTCTGTGATTAAGGGTGTGCACCACCTCGCCTGGCCTGTATTAGCTTTTTTTCTAAAGTCATTTATTCAGTCATTTTTGCTAATAAACCCCTAATAAACTTTGAGTTTAAGTTCATACTAATCATTTGTTCCCATGGCAGTTTTAAAAATTTACAGGAAAAGCCGGGTATGGTAGCCTATGCCTTTAAACCCAGCACTCAGGAGGCAGAGGTAGGCGGACCACCATGAGTTCAAGGCTACCCTGAGAATACAGAGTAAATTCCAGGTCAGCCTAAGCTAGAGTGAGACCCTACCTGGAAACAACAGCAGCAACAACAAAACCCCAAATTTATAGGAAAAACTTTTGGCTTAAAGAGACCAACAATACCATACATTAATATTTATTTAACTTGGCCTTGTGTACCCTGAAAGCACTGATTACTCATTACTTTATTCAGAGAAAGGATGTTTCTCAGTTTGGTTCTGTGGACTACTTCAGTTGCCCTACATACATTCCTCTTCCTAGCCCCAGCACTTTTTTCTAACTTTGTCAAAGGTAAGAATTATTTTCTTAAAAAAATTAACAGTGACCTCTTAAAAGGTAAAGAGGTATTTCCCCCCCTTTAGTGTTATACTTACTTGATATAAAGGGTTGAGATGATCTTTTTCTTCCTCAAGGCCATAAAACATTTAAATGTGCTCATTTGCATAAAATCTCAAAATTGAGAGTACTGGACTGTTCTGGACACTTGCGCACAAGATTATCTAGTAAACATTACCCATCCCCTGTATTTCTCATTTCCTCTTTTATTCAAGTATGTAAGTGGCTTGCTGGGGTATGTATCCTTTCTTTGATAAAACACTTGGAGGGACTGTCTTGCAGCGCAGTGTTTTGGTGACCATTCAAACTCTGCAGCAAGAAAAATAATTGGCAGTAGTTCAGAAGCTGACTCACCAAGGAGTAATGATAGACACTTTGAAGGGAATGACCTAGTCCAGGATCGTATTTCAAAGCTTCATGCTGTGATTACATCAGTAAAAGGCAGCCAAGAAGTGAAGAGATCTTACTCATACCCTCTGGGAGTAATGATAGTAGTATGCAAGTAAGATTTTTTTCCCCCCTCTAACAATGTTGTAAAATTTTAGGGTGTGGAATAAATTGAGGCTTCAGAGTGGTTGTGTGGCCATTGGCGGTGCCTTTTTTCTTTTCTGAGCCTGGATGAGAATGTCCTTACAATGACTAAGGGTTAACTGAAGCCCAAGGCGGATCAGTTTTCTAGAGCTAAGGGAATATACTTAGCTCAGTAGTAAGCACAAGTATCATGTTCATGTCAGACACTGTAGCCACTGTTTCCTACTTAACAAACCAGGAGAAACCAAAGCAAGACCAGTATCAGTTCAGTTTTGAGGAATAGGCCCTTTACTTATTAAAGCATTGCACATTTGAAGAGTAAAAATAGTAGGAAAGTGAACTTGCTTTAGTTCTGTGAAATAGAAACTACCACTGCTTTTCCTGGATTGGGGATTGCAGTTCTATTTCTAAAATTAGTTTCATAGCCATCAGTTTTTTTCCTGGGTGGCCAACTAATCTTTTATAAATACTGCCGAAGATCACATTATTGACCCTGAGTAGAAGAGTAGGAGTTTGTCTTTTTCATGTTCAAGGTTATACTAGGAACTAATTGCAAAGGCTGCCTGCCTGGGTTTGACCCTAAATTAGATCAGAAAACATCTAAATTACAGCAGAATAGTTTCCAGAGATAAGGCTGAGTCTGCCACAATGATAAATTTACTCATTTTGATTGTTGTAGAGTTTTTTTCCTCAATCAAAAGTGTTAAACATGGGCTGGAGAGGTGGCTTAGTGGTTAAGTGCTTGCATACAAGGCTTGATGGCCTGGGTTTGATTCCTCAGTACCCATGTAAGCCAGATCACAAAGTTGTATGTACATCTCGAGTTAGTTTGCAGTGGCAGGAAGGTTTGGTTGTGACCATTCTCTCTTTTCTTGTAAATAAATAAATTAAAATATTTAAAAAAGTGTTAAACATGAGAGCATTTTAGGATTGTATTTAGTAATTTTAATTATCTTAATCATAATATTTGGGAATAAAAGTTTTTAACTTTTCTCTAGAGTAGTTTTTCAAAAGTTTTTTACTTAATATGTGCCAGGCCTAGTGGCACATGCCTTTAATGGCAGCACGCAGGAGGCAGAAGTAGGAGGATTGCTGTGAGTTCGAGGCCACCCTGGGACTCCATAGTGAATTCCAGGTCAGCCCAAGCTAGAGCAAGACCCTACCCCAAAAAACCCCCCAAAACCAAAAAACAAACAAAAAGATATATGTTACTTTTTTTAAAAATTTTTTGTTTATTATTTATTCATTTGAGAGTGACAGACAGAGAAAGAGGGAGGGAGGGAGGGAGGGAGGAAGGAAGGGAGGGAGGGGGGGGAGAGAGAGAGAGAGAGAGAGAGAATGGGCACGCCAGGGCTTCCAGCCACTGCAAACGAACTCCAGACGCGTGCGCCCCCTTGTGCATCTGGCTAACGTGGGTCCTGGGGAATCGAGCCTCAAACCGGGTCCTTAGGCTTCACAGGCAAGCGCTTAACCGCTAAGCCATCTCTCCAGCCCAATATATGTTACTTTTTTATTTTTATTTTCGAGGTAAGGTGTCGTTCTCTATCCCAGGCTAACCTGGAATTCACTATGTAGTTTCAGGGTCACCTCACATGGTGATCCTCCTCCTTCTGCCTCCCAAGTACTAGGATTAAAGGCATGTGCCACCATGCCCAGCTATATATGTTATGTAATTTTTTAACTTTATTTTTATTTATTTAGTTTACTTGAGAAAGAAAGAGGGAGATAGATAGAGAGAGAATGAGCAAGCCAAGGCCTTCAGCCACTGTGAACAAACGGCACATGTGCCACCTTGTGCATTTGGCTTGTGTGGGTCCTGGGGAATCAAACCTTTGGCTTTGCAATCAAGCACCTTAACCACTAAGCCATCTCTTGAGCTTTAAAAAAGTTTTTAAAATTTATTTGAGAGAAAGAGGCAAATAGAGAATGAGTGTGCCAGGACCTCCAACTGCTGTAAATGATCTCGAGATGGGCTTGTACCACTTTGTGCATTTGGTTTACATGGGACTCCTGGGGCAACAAACCTGTTTTTTTTTATTTTTGTTTTTTTCAATGTAGGGTCTTGCCCTAGCCCAGGCTGACTTGGAATTCACTGTGCAGTCTTGAACTCACAGCCATCCTCTTACCTCTGCCTCCCAAGTGCTGGGATTAAAGGCATGCACCACCATGCCTGACTCAGATCTATATCTTTTGACTTTGCAGGCAACCATGCCTTAACCACTAAGTAATCTGTCAGCCTGATGTTACTTTTTTTTTTTGGTGAGAGAGAGACAATAAGAGAATTTGCATGCCAGGGTCTCTAGTCACTGTAATTGAACTCCAGATGCTTGTGCCACCTTGTGCACAAGTCAGATGGGTTCTTAGGCTTCATAGGCAAGCGCCTCAACCACTACACCATCTCTCCAATCCCCCCCCCCTCATTTTTTTGAGGCAAGCTCAACAGACTGGCCTTTTTTTTTTGTTTTTTTGAAATGAGAGAGGGTGTGTGTGTGAGAGAGAATTGGTGTGCCAGGGCCTTCAGCCATTGCAATTGAATTCCAGCCATGTGCGCCACCTTGAGCACCCTCATGCTCTTGCATCACTTTGTGCATCTGGCTTATATAGGACCTGGAGAGTCGAACATGGGTCCTTGGGCTTTGTAGGCAAGCACCTTAACCACTTAGCCATTGTGCGCCACCATGCCCAGCTCATCCCCCCTTTTTAAAATTTATTTTTCTTTTTTTTGTCTATTTTTAAATTTTATTTCTGAAAGTGAGAGACAGAGAAAGAGGCAGAGAGAGAGAGAGAGAGAGAGAGACAGAGAGAGAATGGGTGCACCAGGGCCTCCAGCCACTGCAAATGAACTCCAGACGCATGTGCCCCCTTGTGCATCTGGCTAATGTGGGTCCTGGGGAATTGAGCCTTGAACTGGGGTCCTTAGGCTTCACAGGCAAGCACTTAACCACTAAGCCATCTCTCCAGCCCTTAAAATTTATTTTTCTTATTGACAGCTTCCAAAATTGTAGACAATAGTCCATGGTAATTCCCTCCCTCCCCCCACTTGCCCCTTTGAAACTCTGCTCTCCATCATATCCCTTCTCCTTCTCAATCAGTCTCTCTTTTGTTGTTGTTGTTGTTGTTATTATTATTATTATTATTATTTGTTTTTTAAAGGTAGGGTCTCACTCTAGCTTAGGCTGGCCTGGAATTCACTCTGTAGTCTCAGGGTGGCCTTGAACTCATGGCAATCCTCCTACCTCCGCCTCCCAAGTGCTGGGATTAAAGCATGTGTCACAACACCCAGCCTCTCTTTTTTATTTTGATGTCATCATCTTTTCCTCCTATTATGATGGTCTTGTGTAGGTTGTGTCAGGCACTGCGAGGTCATGGATATCCAGGCCATTTTGTGTCTGGAGGAGCATGTTGTAAGGAGTCCTACCCTTCCTTTGGCTCTTAAATTCTTTCTGCCACCTCTTCCGCAATGGACCCTGAACCTTGGAAGGTGTGATAGAGATATTTCAGTGCAGAGCACTCTTCTGTCACTTCTACTCAGCACCATAGTGCCTTCTGAGTCATCCCAAGGTCACCACCATTTGAAAAGAGAAGGTTTTCTAACCAAAAGTGAGAGTAGCATTAATATATGAGTATGAACATTAAGAGAAGTGCTTACCGGGCAGTTTGGTAAACATAGTATATACATTTAGCCAGACAGCAGCAGACGTTACACCCCTAGGGCTCATGACTGCCCCTGTTGTAGGTTTTCAGTATCAGGGATGTATTCCCTCCTATGGAGTGGGCCTCCAGTCAAATTAGAGGGCAGTTGGTTTCCCCCATAACAGACATGCCATTATTGCACCTGTTGGCTCATTTGGCCTGGCTGGCCAAATTTAAGGCTTGCAGTGTCCACTGTTGAGTGTCTCCACTGGTGATTCCTCTTTTTCCCATTGAACTGCTTGCAGCACAGCTTTTTCCAGCTTTCTGTCAGCTGTTCTATATGGAGGAGGTTTTCAGCTCAGCTCCAGCAGGATTTATCAGTGGCCTTGCAGCCCAAGGATGTGGAGTCATCAGCAATAGGGTCTTACCATGTATTCCTGGTGGGAAACCAAGAGCCTCCGCAATGGGCTGTAATGTTTTGGGGGCATCAGGGACCTCCTGGCCAACAACTACTGGAAGGTATCCCATCCCTGGCACTGAAAATTTTTTAGTAACAGTCTGTGGCTTCTGAGTGTTCCATTGTCCAAAAAAGTAGGTTTCCATGTGACTTATTTATATCCTCTTAGATTTTGATTATCCCTCCCTCCACCTTTCCATTACTCAGTCTCCTCCCCTGACCTCACTTAGGTCTTTTCACCCCCATTAATCTGTTCTTCTCCTTACATGTATACATTACCATCCTGTTAAGTCTCCCTTCCCTCCCTTCTTATTCCCTTTATATTCTCTTTCTAGCTTACTGGCCTCTGCTACTGAATTTTATTCCTACTCACATAGAAGTCCAATCATTTGTAGCTAGGATCCACATATGAGAGAATATGTGACATTTGGCTTTCTGGGTCTGGGTTACCTCACTAAATATCCTTTCCAGATCCATCCGTTTTCCTGAAAATTTAATAATTTTATTTTTCTTTACTGCTGAGTAGAACTCTATTGTATAAATGTGCTACATCTTCATTATCCACTCATCAGTTGAGAGACATCTAGGTTGGTTCCATTTCCTAACTATTGTGAGTAGAGTAGCAATAAACTTGGATGTACATGTGTCTCTGAGGTAATGAGATGAGTCCTTAGGATATATGCCTAAGAGTGCTATAGCTGGGTCATATGGTAGATCAGTTTTTACCTGTCTTAGGTCCCTCCACACTGATTTCCACAATGGCTGGACCAGATTGTATTCCCGCCAACAGTGTAGAAGGGTTCCTGTTTTTCTGCATCCTCACCAGCATTTATGGTCATTTGTTTTCATGATGGTAGCCATTCTGACAGGAGTGAGATGGAATCTCAATGTAGTTTTGATCTGCATTTCCCTGATGGCTAGGGATGTAGGAACATTTTTTAGATATTTATATGCCATCTGTATTTCTTCTTTTGAGAACTCTCTATTTAGTTCCATAGCTCATTTTTAATTGAGTTGTTTGATTTCTTATTGTTTAGTTTTTTGAGTTCTTTGTATACCCTAGATATTAATCCTCTGTCAGATGTATAGCTGGAAAATATTTTCTCCCATTCTGTAGGTTGCCTCTTTGCTGTATTCACAGTGTCCTTTGCTGTACAAAAGCTTTGGAATTTCATGAGGTCCCAGTGGTTGATCCTTGGTTTTATTTCCTGAGCAATTGCAGTTATATTCAGAAAGTCTTTGCCAAGACCAATATGTTGAAGGGTTTCTCCTACTTTTTCCTCTAGCAGTTTCAGAGTGTCAAGTCTTTGGTCCATTTGGTTTTAATACTTGTGCGTGGAGAGAGATAAGGGTCTATTTTCATCCTTCTACAGATGCATATCCAGTTTTCCCAGCATCATTTGCTGAAGAGGCTGTCTTTTCTCCAGTGAGTTTTTTTTTTTTTTTTAGGTAGGGTTTCATTCTAGTCCAGGCTGACCTGGAATTCACTCTGTAGTCTCACGGTGACCTCGAACTCACAGTGATCTTCCTACCTCTGCCTCCCAAGTGCTGGGTTAAAGGCATGCACCACCAAGCCTGGCTTCCGATAAGTATTTTTGGCATTTTTGTCGAAGATTAGGTGGCTGTAGCTATCTGGACTTACATCTGGGTCCTCTGTTCTGTTCCATTGATCTACATGTCTGTTTTTGTGCCAGTACCATGCTGTTTTTGTTACTATGGCTCTGTAATGTCAGTTAAAATCATGTATGGTGATACCACCAGCCTTATTTTTGTTGCTCAAAATTGTTTTAGGTATTCGAGGTTTTTTGTGCTTCCAAATGAATGTTTGGATTTTTTCTATTATTTTTGTGAAGAATGCCATTGGAATTTTTTTTTTTTTTCAAGGCAGGGTCTCATTATACTTCAGGTTGACCTGGAATTCACTATGTAGTCTCAGGGTGGCCCCGAACTCTCTGCAATGCTCCTGCCTCTGCCGCTCAAGTGCTGGAATTAAAGGTGTGCCACGACACCTGGCTTGCCATTGGAATTTTGATGGGGATTGCATTAAATGTGTAGATTGCTTTTGATAAGATTGCCATTTTCACAATATTGATTCTTCCAATCCAAGAACAAGAGATGTCTTTCCATTTCCTGGTGTCTTCTGCAGTTTTTGTTTTGAGTGTTTTAAAGTTTTCATTGTAGAGATCCTTCACTTCCTTGGTTAGGTTTATTCCAAGGTACTTTATTTATTTATTTATTTATTTATTGATGTAATTGTGAATGGGAGTGATTCTCTGATTTCATCCTCTGTGTGTTTGTTGTTAGCATATAGGAAGACTGCTGATTTCTGTGCATTTATTTTGTATCCTGCTACATGGCTGTAGGTGTTTAACAGCTCTAACAGTTTGCTGGTAGAGTCTTTAGGGTCCTTTATGTATAGAATCATTTCATCTGCAAATAATAAATTGATCTCTTCCTTTCCAATTTGTATCCCTTTTATGTGTCTCTTGCTTTATTGCTATGGTAAAGACTTCCAGTACTATATTAAAGTTGTCCCCCCTTTGTTTTTTGAGGTAGGGTCTTACTCTAGCCCAGGTTGACCTGGAATTCTGTATGTAGTCTTAGGCTGGTCTCAACTTACAGCCTTCCTCCTACCTCTACCTCCCTAGTGTTGGCCTTAAAGGTGTGTGCCACCATGCCTGGCTTAATGTTAGTTAAAATTTTTTTTTACTATATATTTATTTATTTATTTTTATTTTTGTTTGTTTATTTATTTGAGAGCAACAGACAGAGAGAAAGAGGCAGATAGATAGAGAATGGGCACGGCAAGGTCTCCTGCCACTGCAAACGAATTCCAGATGCATGTGCCACCTTGCACATCTGGCTTACGTAGGTCCTGGGGAATCGAGCCTTGAACTGGGGTCCTTAGGCTTCACAAGCAAGTGCTTAACCACTAAGCCATCTCTCCAGCCCTATTATATATTTATTTTACTTTTTAAAAACATATTTATTTGTGAGAGAAAGAGAGAGAGGCAAATATATGTAGAGAGTGGGCATGCCAGGGCCTCTAGCCACTACAAATAAACTCCAGATGCATGCACTATCTTGTGCATCTGGCTTACATGGGTACTGGGGAATTGAACCTAGGTCCTTAGGCTTTGCAGGCAAGCGCCTTAACTGCTAAGCCATTTCTCCTATTTTTCATTATTTTATTTTGTTTTTATTTATTTTAGAGACAGAGAGAGAATGGGTGCGCCAGAACCTCTGGCCACTGCAGACAAACTCCAGACTCATTCACCACCATGTGCATCTGGCTTATGTAGGTTCTATAATGGAACCTTGGTCCTTAGGCTTTGCAGGCAAGCACCTCACCCGCTAAGCCATCTCTTCGGCACCGACATGTTACTTTTTGATACCTTTTTTTGGTATAATATCATAATATAGATTGCTAGTTCTCTTCATTTGTGTTTTTCAGCCTTTCTAGCTAGGTACAGTGCTTTGGCAGTGATCTTTTAAAAAGGATCCATTCATCCATCCATCCATCCATCTATACAGACATGCCATTCAGGGGATTAGTTTAAGAACTCTACTATTGAACTACCCCCTGCCAATCTTGGTGTTTTTTTTTTTTTTTGTTTGTTTGTTTTTGTTTTTGTTTTTGGAGGTAGGGTCTCTACCTTAGGCTGACCTGGAATACAGCTGGAGGCATGTAGTCTGAGGATGGCCTGGAGTGCTGGGATTAAAGACATGTGCCACCACACCTGGCACTCTTCTTATATGGTTTAAACTTGCATATGTAAATTATTTACTAGCTAGCATTATGACTTGGGCATGTTACCTCATCTCTCTGTGCCTTAGTTTCCCTGTTTGTAATTGTAAAACAAGTAGTATTACCTACCTTGTACAGTTATAAGATTTAGTCATTAATAAATGGTGAAGCTCTTAAAAGAATGTTCTCATTCTCAAATAAATCAAAATAAAATATTAAAAAATGGGGGCTGGAGAGATGGCTTAGCAGTTTAGGTGCTTGCTTGCAAAGCAAAGCAAAGCAAAAGAACCCAGGTTTAATTCCCCAGGACCACATAAGCCAGATGCACAAGGTGGTGCATGTGTCTGGAGTTAGTTTGCAATGTCTGGAGGCCTTGGTGTGCCCATTCTCTATCTCTCTGTTTGTCTTTCTCTCAAATAAATAAATGAAAATAACATATTAAAAAAGTATGTTCTGAGTACATTGGCTTATAATTATGATAAGCCAAGGACCTTGACATTTCCTTTATATTTTTTGCAATTCTTCATTTTTGTTAATTTTTTTATCAGCTGTGATTATTAGAATCTAACAGAACCTTGTGTCAAGGAATGCTACTACTTTGTATTTAATTCTTTGTTATTAATAACCATAAAACTTACTGCTTGTTAAAAATAGAATATCAAAAAAAGAAAAAAAAGAATATCATTTTATTGCCTATATTGTGCTTGAAAGATAACATGGTTTTGGAAAGTTGTTTCTTTTCTGTCTCTTACAGGTATTCATATACTTATGTAGAATGTAGATCATTGTTTGAGTTGAATGTGCATCTGAGTTTAGGGCACCATGAAGAACAAAACTGTTTGCATGGGACTAGAAGTACTGGAAAGATAGATATTGTAGTTGGTAGCAATGTGCGTCAGTGGGTCAGCAAAAGAATTTGGGGTTGCTGGTTTTCATCCAATACTCAATTGTTTTGAAGTGATTTACTCTGAAACAAAGTAATTTAAAACTTAGGTATGCTGGGTAATTTTGGATTCCTTTACACTTAAAAAAAAAACTTTATTTTGAAGCAAAGCATTTCTCCAGAGATTTTTAGCTCCTTTAGTGTTTTATGCATTTTAGTCATTGCTATGGTGATTGTATGATAATCTCATGCTATATGTTTAGATTGGTGCCATTATTAACTATATTTGAATAATGAGATTGCCCTATTAAATTGACTGAGGGTGTGTCAAGGCTTCTTACTATTGCAAACAAACTCCAGAGTCATGTGCTACCTTGTGCATCTGACTTTATATGGGTACTTGGGAATTGAATCTGGGCCAGCAGGCTTTACAAGCAAGCATCTTTATCCACTGAGCCATCTCCCCAGCCCTCCTTTTTTTTCTAATTTTATTTGATTTATTTGACAGAGAAATAGAAAGAGGGAGATGAGATAGAGAGAGAGAGAGAAAGAGAATGTATGTTCCAGGGCCTTCAGCCACTGCAAACGAACTCCATACGCATGCACTACCTTGTGCACCTGGCTTATGTGGGTCCTGAGAAATTGAACCTGGGTCTCTGGGCTTTGCAGCCCAAGTGTAGCTTTTTAATTTTTTTTTAAATTTTATTTTAGAGCTTGTTTGGAGGTTCTAGCAGGGGACTGCAGCTACTCGTATACCCTTGACCAAAGACTGGTTCTCCTTTGTTTGGTTGTCCCTTCGAACGTGCAACTTCCGAAGGGACACACATGTAGTGCTAAGGGAGGAAGGGGACACCCACCTAGCAAACCAGCTGAATCAACTCTGGCAGTCAATGGGGTGACAGTTGTTGTAGCCAGATCGCCCTCACATCCTTCTGTAAAAAGTATTTTATTTTTATTTATTTGTCAGAGAAAGAGGGAGGGAGGTGAAAAGAGAGAGAGAGAGGCAGAGAGAGAGAGAGAGAGAGAGAGAGAGAGAGAACGGGTGCACCAGGGCCCTCCAGCCACTGCAAATGAGCTCCAGATGCATGTGTCCCCTTGTGCATCTGGCTTACGTGGGTCCTGGAGAATTGAACCTAGGTCCTTTGACTTTGCAGGCAAACGCCTTAACTGCTAAGCCATCCCTCCAGCCCTCTCACGTCCTTTTTTAATTTGAGACAACATCTCTAGCCCAGGCTGGTCTCAGACTTCCTATGTAGATGAGGATGACTTTGAACTTTCTGATCTTCCCACCTCCACCTCCCAAGCGCTGGGACTACAGGCGTGAACCGCTGGGCCTGGTTTATGTGGTGTTAGTGATTGAGTCCAGGACCTCATGCATGCTAGGCAAGCAGTCTACTAATGGAGCTACATCACCAGTCCCAAGTACAACACTTTTATTGATTTGTACCGACTAGTATTCATTAGAATGTGGAAATAATGCATGGGACTGGAGAGATGGCTCCGTGGGTAAGAGCTCTTGCTGCACAGGCACGAGTACCTAAGTTCAATCCCCAGCATCCATGTAAAAAGCCAGGCATGGTTGTGCAAGTCTGTAAACCAGCCATGAGGGGGACAGAGACAAGAGGATCACTGGGGCTTCCTTGTCAGCCAGTCTCACCAAAAATTGTCAAGCTGCAGGTTCAGTGAGAGACTTTGTCTCAGAGAAATAAGGTTGAAGAGTGATAGAGGAGGACTCCTGGTGTGTTCCTTTTTCTTCCACATGTGTGTACATGGGTACATGCATCTTTTTTTTTTTATTAACAACTTCCATGATTATAAGAAATATCCCATGGTAGTACCCTCCCTCCCCCCACTTTCCCCTTTGAAACTCCACTCTCCATCATATCCCCTCCCCATCTCAATCAGTCTCTCTCTTATTTTGATGTCATGATCTTTTCCTCCTATTATGATGGTCTTGTGTAGGTAGTGTCAGGCACTGTGAGGTCATGGATATCCACGCCATTTTGTGTGTGGGGGGAGCACGTTGTAAGGAGTCCTACCCTTCCTTTGGCTCTTACATTCTTTCCGCCACCTCTTCCACAGTAGACCCTGAGCCTTGGAAGGTTTGGTAGAGATATTGCTGGGGTACATGCATCTTTATACATGCTGATGCCACACGCACACAGAGACAAACCACACAGATTATATTCCCTCCACACACACACAAATCCACTTTAACATTAAAAGAGAAAAAGTCAGGGGCGGGAGAGATGACTTAGTGGTTAAGCGCTTGCTTGTGAAGCCTAAGGACCCTCGGTTTGAGGCTCGATTCCCCAGGACCCACGTTAACCCATGTTAACCAGATGCACAAAGTGGCAAATGTATCTAGAGTTCGTTTGCAATGGCTGGAGGCCCTGACACTCCCATTTTCTCTCTCTCTCTATCTGCCTCTTTCTCTCTGTCACTCTCAAATAAATAAAAAATATATAATTTAAAAAAGTCACTGTAGGTGGCTATTTCAAATAAGGTAGCATGTTATTGTTTAAAGAAAAACAAGTGTTGCCAAAGGTATGTATGTCTTCTTTTTGGCTTTTCGAGGTAGGGTTTTACTCTAGCTCAGGCTGACTTGGAATTTACTATGTAGTCTCAGGGTGGCCTTGAACTCATGGTGATCCTCTTACCTCTGCCTCCCTAGTGCTGGAATTAAAGGCGTGTGCCACCATGCCCAGCTTGTATGTCTTTGTTTTTCACTTTGACTTTTTGAGGACTTACAGCACTTTTCCTAAGGTATGTCTTATAGTTGTATTATTGTTTTGTTTGCTTTTAAAAGTGCTTTACTTGCTGGGTTTGGTGGTACATGCCTTTAATCCCAGCAGTTGGGAGGCAGAGATAGGAGGATCTCCATGAGTTCAAGGCCACCCTGAGACTACATAGTGAATTCCAGGTTGGCCTGGGCTAGAGTGAGACCCTACCTTGAAAACAAAAAATTTACTTTTATTTCTTTATTTGAGAAGATAGATAGATAGATAGATAGATAGAGACAGACAGACATACAAGGAGGAAGGGAGGGAGAGAATGGGCACACCAGGGCCTGTAGCCACTGCATATGAACTCCAGACACGTGGCACCTTGTGCATGTGGCTTATTTGGGTCCTGAGGAATTGAACCTGGGCCTTAACCACTAAGCCATCTCTCTAGCCCTATTGTTTTTTTAGTAACAATGTCTGTCTTTAGTACTTATTCATGGAAAAACAAAGACTTGTCAAGTAAAGTGTTTTATTTTTATTTATTTATTTTTTGTTTAATTTTGAAGCAGTATCTTGCTGTGTTGCCCAAGATGGTCTCCAACTCCTGGGCTTAAGTGATTCTCCCACATTAGCCTTCTGTGTAACTGGGACTAGAGAAACATTATACTGGTTCTCATGTAAGATTCTTCTTTTTTTTTTTTTTTAACAGTTTTTAAAAAATTTTTATTTAAGAGCGACAGAGAGAGAGAGAGAGAGAGAGAGAGAATGGGCGCACTAGGGCCTCCAACCACTGCAAACTCCAGACATGTGCGCCCCCTTGTGTGTCTGGTTAACGTGGGATCTGGGGAATCAAGCCTCGAACCGGGGTCCTTAGGCTTCACAGCAAGTGCTTAACCACTAAGCCATCTCACCAGCCCTTCTTCTTCTTTTTTAAGTCCCATTCCCTAGGCAGTTTTTAAAAAATATTTTATTTCTTTGCAAGCAGGGGGGGGGGGGCGGCGGGGGGGGGGGAGATAGGGAGGAGAGGAAGGAGAAGGAAGGAAGGTGAAAAAGAAAGAAATGGACTTAGAATGAGTGTGGCAAGGCTTCCAGCTATACCACTTTGTGCATCCAACTTTATATGGGTCCTGGGGAATTGAACCTGGGTTGTTAGGATTAAGTGTTGCTTCAGAATGATCCCCTGGGTACTCCATGACACTCCCTTCTCTGGTGAGGGTTAGGCTCTGGAGGTGTGGTGGCTGGGAGTGCAACCCATTAAGGTGTTGGGTTGGGGTGTCCAGGTCCCCTGTCTTTGTTCTGATCATTGTTTCTGTGTCTGGCTGTGAAGCTTCTTCAGTTGCAGTCCTCATTATCCCTTGCCCTGCCCTGGCAAGCACTGTCCAACAACGTCTCAGCACAGCCTAGTGTCCTGTCACCATTGGAATCAATGATCCTTCTTGCAAGGAATAACTCTGTGTGGGAAAGAAAGCTGCTGCACTTTGACAGCTTCTGCCTCATTGGCTGTTGAGTCCATCTTGGTAGTGATGGTATTCTCATGATCATTATATGTCTCTCCCAAGTGGGGGCCAGCTACATTCAGTGACCACACCTTGGGACATCGAATTCTCTAAGACATTCGTTTTTTTTAAATTTTTTTTTTGTTATTTTTATTTATTTATTTGAGAGCGACAGAGAGAAAGAGGCAGATAGAAAGGGGGAGAGAGAATGGGCGCGCCAGGGCCTCCAGCCACTGCAAACGAACTCCAGACGTATGCGCCCCCTTGTGCATCTGGCTAACGTGGGTCCTGGGGAGTCGAGCCTCGAACCGGGGTCCTTAGGCTTCACAGGCAAGCGCTTAACTGCTAAGCCATCTCTTCAGCCCAGACATTCGTTTTTTTAATACTTTAATTTTATTTATTTTTTTGACAGTGAAAGAGGGAGAGAGAGAGAAAGGGCACACCAGGGCCTCCAGATACTGCAAATGAACTCCAGACGCATGTGCCCCCTTGTGAATCTGGCTAACATGGGTCCTGGGGAATCGAACCTGGGTCCTTTGGCTTTGCAGGCAATTGCCTTAACTGCTGAGTCATCCCTCCAGCCCAACATTTGCATGCTTTTACTCATCAAAAGCAACCTCTAGTAAGTGATGGTGAACTTGGGTTTTCCTCTTAGCCATCAGCTCCTCTGCCTCTGGCTTGTGCTTGGTTATCTGCTCCACCTGGGTCATGAACCACATGGCTGGACTTCCTTTCTTTCTTTCTTTCTTTCTTTCTTTCTTTCTTTCTTTCTTTCTTTCTTTCTTTCATTCATTTTGGTTTTTTCGAGGTAGGGTCTTAGTCTGGCCCAGGCTGACCTTATAATTCATTATGTAGTCTCGGGGTTCAATTTCCCAGGACCCTTGTAACCCAGATGCACAAGGTGGCACATGCATCTGGGATTTGTATGCAGTGGCTAGAAGTCCTGGCATGCCCATTCTCTCTCTCTCTCTGCCTCTTTTCTCTCTCTCAAATAAATAAGTAAATAATATATATATAAAAGAAGCCAGTGGAAAGCCGGGTGTGGTGGTGCATGCCTTTAATCCCAGCACTTGGAAGGCAGAGGTGGGAGGATTGCCATGAGTTCAAGGCCACCTTGAGACTACAGAGTGATTTCCAGGTCAGCCTGAACTAGAGTGAGACCCTACCTTGAAAAAGGGGGGAAAAAAAAAGAAGAAAAAAAGTTAGTAGAGTCCACCATTGGCTTTTTCAAGTAAGAGGGAGTCGGTAAGCACTTTGCATTTGCAGTGTCAGGCAGGGTAGTGGCAGCAAGACCTGTGAGCTTCTTCAGCCAGTTCATGAGGTCATCGGCTTCTCTGGCAGCTGAATACTCCCTAAGGGTGCTGTCTCTTCATTCTTGAAGAACATGATTTCGGGGTAGCCACACCATATGCCATATTGCTGAGGCAAGTAATAATACTCCTTGGTGACATCTGTTGTTGCCGCTCATTGGATGTTGGAACTTTTTGCTTTCAGTTTCCTAATAGCTTTGGCAAACGGGGGCCCAAACCTTGAAGTGGCCACTAAGTGGCATAGAACTCTACCATAGATACTTGTGCATTGCCAGTGCCTCGGCAAAGTTCCCGTTCATTAGCACCAGGACATGGTGTTCCTCTTCAGGGACATTGGCATCCACCACGGCCACTGCCACCAAGGGGAGGCACAGCAGAGTACGGGTCAGCATGTCAGTCTGCATCTGGCAGTAGGACAGTTTGGTTGACACCTTAGGGACAGCTGAGGCAATGAGCTGTGTTGGATCTAACCTCACTTTTCTAAATCCTGAGTCAGATGTGCTTAGAAACCTATAGTTTTTATACTAATCTCCCAATGTATGTCTAAGTAACATTTCTTCTTGTGCTGAGAATAAGGGTATTAAGCAGGCATCTCCAAACTAGTTAATCTGATTTAAAAGGCTTCCATGAATTGTAATTAATTCTGAATTTAGAAAATACTCTTTGATTAGCAGGTAAGAGTTCTCTAAAGTACTACTCATGAATTGAAACATCTTTTTTTTGTTGTGTGTTTGCATATAAAATGCTGGCGATCTAACCCCTGACCTGTCTTGAATAGCTAGACAGGTGCATTCCCACTGAGCCAAGTTCCCAGCACCTTGAAACAGTTTGCTAGATACTGTTCTTTGCCTTTGTAGGACTTGGCACAGGCACATTAATACATAATAGAAATGCTTCCTATTTACTAGGCACTCATATGCTGTGGACCTAGTGGAGATAGTATTGAGTAGTATATTATTCTGTTTTTTTTTTTTGGAGGTAGGGTGTCACTCTAGTCCAGGCTGACCTGGAATTCACTATGTCGTCTCAGGGTGGCCTTGAGCTCAAGGTGATCCTCCTACCTCTGCCTCCCCAGTGCTGGGGTTAAAGGTGTGTGCCACCACACCCGGCTATTCTGTTTTAAAAATATTTTATTTATTTGCAAGCAGAGAATATGAGTGCGCCAGAGCCTCCAGCAAACAAACTCCACATGCATGCTCCACTTTGTGGATCTGGCTTTATGTGGGTACTGGAGAGTTGAACCCAGGTTGTTAGGCTTTGCAGGCAAGAGCCTTAATTGTTGAACCATATCTCCAGGCCCCTGAATAATATATTCTTACTTCTTCTCACAAGGACAGTGTAAAATATGGTAAAAATCTGAGATGATTGCTGTCAGTGTTTGGGGGGACAAGCATGCTGACATAGTTTTGCAGTAGTCATTGGTTCATTCACATACCTCATTTTGTGTTTTGTGTCCTTTTATTGTTGGTGGGGTATTTCTTTTCTTTTTTTGTTTATTTATTTATTCGAGAGCGACAGACAGAGAAAGAGGCACCCCCTTGTGCATCTGGCTAACATGGGTCCTGGGGAATCGAGCTTCGAACGAGGGTCCTTAGGCTTCACAGGCAAGCGCTTAACTGCTAAGCCATCTCTCCAGCCCTGGTGGGGTATTTCTAGTCTCCATTGCTTCTTAATTTATTTTTCATGCACGTTTTTTTTTTTGGTCTCTGTGTGTGAGTGCAGGACAGTGTGTGTGTGAAAGTCAGGGGCCAACTTCAAGGGCCTGTCTTCTCCTTCTGCCTTGTTTGAGGCAGGTTCTCTTGTTCACTGTTTTGGTTAAGGTCTGTGAGCTTCTGAGGCGTTCTTCTGTTCCCTCCTTCTCACTGTAGGCAGGCTGGGATTATTGCTGCTTGTGCTGCTGTGCATGACTTTATCTAAGTACCTTTATGTGAGTGCCTCAACTCAGATACTCATGCTTGCAGACCCTTTATTCACTGAGCCATCTTCCAAGCTCCCATCTTCGCAGTTTGGCCTTAGCCTCAGCCTCGGCCTCAGCCTCTGCCTCTGTTTTGTTTTGTTTTGTTTTTGTTTTTGGGTTTTTTTTTTTTTGAGGTAGGGTCTCACTGTAGCCCAGGCTGAACTGGAACTCATTCTGTAGTCTTAGGCTGGCTGAAACTCACAGCATTCCTCCTGCCAATGCTTCCTGAATTCTGGGATCAAAGGCGTGTGCCACCATGCCTGGCTTGCCTCTGCTTCTTGAGTACTGCAATTACAGGTGTGTGTCAACCATGTTGGGCAGAGCATTTTTAATAAATGTGTGTGTGCATGTAAATGACATTTGACTTGCTATGGTTTTCTCATAATGTATCTGGTGAAATGGTTAACTGTCCATTTTTAAATACCTAGAACAATAGATAATAACCAAGAAAGGACCAAGGAAAATTTTCTCTTCTATAGGTTAATTACTGTGTTAGAAAGTGGTACATGCATCTGGAGTTTGTTTGCAGTGGCTAGAAGACCTGGAGCACGCATACACACACATTCAATCTCTCTCTCTCTCTGCTTGTAAATAAATTAATTAATATTTAAAAATTACTGTGTTAGAACAGTGATACATGCCCAGCATGACATTTGGCACCTGAGGTTCATTGTTCTATTTTATTACTTTATATTTACTTTGGCCATGTTTCTAGTCCTGATTTCAGTCTTTAGACTTTTAATTTTTTTATTTTTTTGGTTTTTCGAGGTAGGGTCTCACTGTAGCCCAGGCTGACCTGGAATTCACTATGTAGTCTCAGGGTGGCCTCAAACTCATGGTGATCCTCCCTACCTCTGCCTCCCAAATGCTGGGATTAAAGGCATGTGCCACCATGCCTGGTTCAGAAAAATTCTTTTTTAATATTTTATTTTTATTTATTTGTTTGAGAGACAGAGATACAGAAATAGGCAGGTAGAGAGAGAGAGTTATAAGATAAACTCAGTCCAGTACAATTATGTTTACAGTCTGATATCTAACTTTATTTGGGCTGGTAACTTTCTATGCATATTTTATTTTACTTGTGTTTTTATTATAAAGAGTTAGACAATTCACTTAAAAAATTAGTCAAATAATTCATGAGCTCTTAGTTATTTTCTAACATCTAAACAATTATTAAATCTTTGCATATTATACTAATTAAAGTGACTTATTTCTGCTAATTAGAGCATTGCATATTATGCTAATTAAAGGGACTTATTTCTTCTAATTAGATGATTACATATTATACTAATTAAAGTGACTTATTTCTAGACTACCATCTATGACAGACTCAGGAAAAGAACATTTTTTTTCTGGCGTTTCTTTGTGCTAAAGAGTATGCACAATTGGAAATTCATAACAAAGATTAAGACTTTTGGAGACCTTGTTACTCAGTCAAATTCTTTGTTTAAAAGTGTATTTTTATTTTTATTTATTTATGAGAGAGAAAGAAAGATCAAGAGAGAGAATAAGTGTGCCATGGCTTCTAGCCACTGCAAACAAACTCCAGATACATGTGCCACCTTGTGCATCTGGCTTATGTGGGTACTAGGGAACTGAACCTGGATCCTTAGGCTTTGCAGGCAAGTGCAACCATTGAGCCATCTCTCCAACTCCTCAATGAAATTCTTTTTTCTTTTACTTTTTTTTTTGGTTTTCTGAAGTAGTGTCTCACGCTCTAGCCCAGGCTGACCTGGAATTCACTATGTAGTCTCAGGGTGGCCTTGAACTCAAGGTGATCCTCCTACCTCTGCCTCCCAAGTGCTGAGATTAAAGGTGTGCACCACCATGCCCGGCTCCCTCAATGAAAAATTTTAAAAATATTTATCTAATTAATTAATTTGACAGAAAGAGACAGAGAGAGACAGAGAGAGAATGGGCACTCCAGGGCCTCCAGCCACTGCAAATGAACTCCAGATGTGTGTGCCCCTTTGTGCATCTGGCTAATGTAGGTTCTGGGGAATTGAATTTGAGTCCTTTGGCTTTGCGGGCAAACACCTTAATGGCTAAGCCATCCCTCCAGCCCCTCACTGAAATTCTTTTTTTTTTTTTTTTTTCTCCCTGAGGTAGGGTCTCACTCTAACCCAGGCTGACCTGGAATTCACTATGTAGTCTCAGGGTGGCCTCAAACTCACAGGAATCCTCCTACCTCTGCCTCCCGAGTGCTGGAGTTAAAGGCGTGCACCACCACACCCAGCTCCCTCATTGGAATTCTTAATTGTCCATGTGCTTCTCGCATTAGTACCTGGCAACCACTATTCTCTTTTCTGTCTATGAAGTTGCCTACTCTGTGTGTCTCCTATGTGCAGAAACATGCAATGTTTTTCTTTTCATAGCAGCTTTTTTTTTTTTTTTTTTTTTAAGAATAATGTCAGCCGGGCATGGTGGCACATGCCTTTAATCCCAGCACTTGGGAGGCAGAGGTAGGAAAATTGCTGTGAGTTCGAGGCCACCCTGGGACTACATAGTGAATTCCAGGTCAGCCTGGGCTAGAGTGAGACCCTACCTCGAAAAACAAAACAAAACAAACAAACAAAAGAATAATGTCTTTTAGGACTGGAAAGATGGCTTAGTGGTTAAGGTGCTTGTCGACAAAGCCAAAGGACCCAGGTTCAATTATCCAGTACCCACATAAAGCCAGATGTACAAGGTGGTGCATGTGTTTGGAGAGTGTTTTTGCAGTGGCAAGAGGCTCTGATGTGCCCATTCTCTCTCTCTCTAATAAATAAAATATTTCAAAAAAAGAGACTGATGTCTTCAAGGTTCATCGTTTTGTGGCATGGGTCAGGAATGACATTCCACTTAAAGGATGAATACTTTTCCATTGCCTATATATATATATATATCACATTTTGTTTATACATTCATCCATTGATCAACTGTTGACTTGCTTCTGCCTTTTGAGTATTGTAAATGACGGTGCTATGAATATTAATGTACAAGTATCTGTTCCAGTTGCTGCTTCTGTTTCTTTTGGGTTATATCCCGCAGTGATTACTAAATCCTGTTGTTACTCATTGTTTACTTTTTAAAAACAAATTTCCATTTCCATAGTGACTGTATTGCATAGTCTCAACTAACTATGCTCAAGGATTCCAGTTTCTTCATATCCTAACCAACACTTAATAAATGTTAAAAACAAAACAAAAACAAAATTCTTGGGGCTGGGGAGATGGCTCAGCAGTTAAAGGCACTTAACTTGCAAAGCCTGCTGTCCTGGGTTCAATTCTCTAGCCAACTTAAGCATCTGGCATTATTCTCTGGCATACCCCCCATGCAAATAAATAATAATTAAAAAGACTTGTTATTGTCCAGGTGTGGTATCACAAGCCTAAATCCAAGTGCTTAGATAGGCAGGATGATAAGGAGTTCCAGGCTGTCTTGGCTACACAGTTTGAGGCCAGCCTGGGCTACATGAGATGCTGTCTCAAAAACAAAAAAGTTAAAATTAAACAGTTGTAGTGGGTGTGAAGTAGAGCTTTATTTGGGTTCTGATTTGCTTGTCTCTAATGACTAGTGATATTGGGAGCATTGTTTCTTACTGGCCTTTTGTATATATTCTTTGGAACATATTAGAAGGTCTTCATTAATCTTCACAGGTTACTGAAATAAAAAAAAAGCATAAGCTTGGTGGCTTAAATGACAGAAATTTACTAAGTTTTATCTGGAATGCTGGAGGCCTGGTTGTGGCATGGTTCTGGTTTTGGTGAGGGCTGTCCTCCTGGAGGGTGAGCTCTCTGGTAACCTTGTTGGATCAGTCCTCACTGTGTCACCTCCTTTAATCCTGACTGCATTACTAAAGGCCTCTCTGTGACGTTGGAGGTTAGTGCTTCAGCACTTGAAATCTGAGCAGACACACAGCCATATCAAAGTCCTCTGTCCACTTCCCCTCTAACTAATAGGTATTCTCCATCAGAATCTCTGGGACAAGAGACCCAGATATCAATACCTTTTTAAAAATTTTCTCTTTTTTTTTTGGTTTTTCGAGGTAGAGTCTCACTCTAGCACAGGTTGACCTGGAATTCATTATGTAGTCTCAGGGTGGCCTTGAACTCAACACAATCCTCCTACCTCTGCCTCCCAAGTGCTGGGATTAAAGGTGTGCGCCATGACACCTGGCTCTTAAAAAATATTTTTGTTTATTTATTCTCAAATAGAGACAGCGAATGGGTGTACCAGGACCCCTGGCTGCTGCAAACAAACTTCAGATGCATGCGCCACTTTACGTGTCTGGCTTTATGTGGGTACTGGGGGATCAAACGTGGGTGGTTAGGCTTCACAGGCAAACTTTTTTTTTTTTTTTTTTTTTTTGGTATCTGGGCTTGTAGTGTGTGTGCATGTTCATATATGTGTGGTGCATGTGTGTGTTGGTTTGCAGTGCATGTGTGCACATTCATGTGGGGGCCAAAGGTTGTGATTGGGTGTTGTCCTCAGTTGCTCTCTGCCTTACTTACAGAGACAGGGTCTCTCACGGAACCCAAAGCCCACTGACCCACTAGTCTGGCTAGCCAGCTTACCGCAGGGATCTGCCTGTTTCTGCTTCCCAGATGCTGGGTTTGAAGGGGAATGCTGCCACACACAGCATTTCTGTGAGTGGTTGGGATCCAATCAGGTTCTCATGATTATGTGACAAATGCTTTACTGACTGAGCCATTGTTCTACACCCTGGTTCTTTATAAATTATTGAATTGTAGAAATTTAAAGATACTTTCTGGATATTAATCCCTTATCATATATGTGATTTGCATATATTTTCTCCCATTCTTCGTTTATACTTTGTTGATAATACTCTTTGATGCACAAACGTTTAAGTATTTTCATTTAAAAATATTATCTATTTATTTGAGAGAGTGAGGGGGGGGGAAGAGAGAGAGAGAGAGGGAGAGAATGAAGGCACCAGGGCTTCCAGCCACTGCAAATGAACTCCAGATGCATGCGCCACCTTGTCCTTACGTGGGTCCTGGGGAATGGTACCAAGGTCCTTTGGCTTTGCAGGCAAATGCCTTAACCGCTAAGCCATCTCTCCAGCCCTTAAGTATTTTCTTTATTTGCGGGGGGGGGGGGAGAATGGGTGTGCCAGGACCTACAGCCCCTGTAAACGAACTACAGATGCATGCGCCACTTTGTGCATCTGGCTTTACATGCGTACTGGGCATTGAACCCCAGGTTGTTAGGCTTTGCCTGCAAGTGTGTTTTAAACACTGAGTTACCTCTCCAGCCCCCCCCCAACAACAAAAAGATTTTTTATTTTTATTTTTTGTTTTTCAAGGGAGGGTCTCACTCTAGCCCAGGCTGACCTGGAATTCACTGTGTAGTCTCAGGGTGGATGTGAATTTACAGCGATCCTCCTACCTCAGCCTCCCAAGTGCTGGAATTAAAGGCATGTACCACCACACCCGGACCATAAAAAGTTTTTTTAAAAATTATTTTAGGGCTGAAGAGATGGCTTAGTGGTTAAGGCGCTTGCCTGCTGTTGCAGTCAGGTTCACATTGCTCGTAGAAATCACCCAACTAAGAGCAGCTTCTGGGAAAAAAGAGGTTTATTTTAAGACTTACAGGCTCGAGGGGGAAGCTCCATGATGGCAGGGAAAACGATATGAGCAGAGGGTGGACATCACCCCCTGGCCAACATAAGGTGGACAACAGGAACAGGAGAGTGTGCCACACACTGGCAAGGGGACACTGGCTATAATACCCATAAGCCCGCCCCCAACAATACACTACCTCTAGGAGACGTTAATTCCCAAATCTCCATCAGCTGGGAACCTAGCATTCAGAACACCTAAGTTTATGAGGGACACCTGAATCAAACCACCACACCTGCAAAGCCTAAGGACTCACGTTTGACCCTCCAGGTCTCATGTAAACCAGATGCACAAGGTGATGCAAGTACACAAGGTCGCACACGCACACAAGATGGCACATGCATCTGAATAGTTTGATTGCAGTGGCTGGATGCCCTGGCATGCCAATTCTCTCTCTCTCTTTCTCTGATAAAAAAATAATAAAAAGGTTAAAAAATTATCTCTGTATGAGAGAGAGAATGAGAGAGAGAGAGAGAGAGAGACAGAGAGAGAGAAAGAGGCCGATACAGAGAATGGGTGCATCAGGGACTCTAGCCACTGTAAATGAACTCCAGACATGGGTCCTGGGGAATGGTACCAAGGTCCTTTGGCTTTGCAGGCAAATGCCTTAACGCTAAGCCATCTCTCCAGCCCTTAAGTATTTTCTTTATTTGCGGGGGGGGGGGGAGAGGAGAATGGGTGTGCCAGGACCTACAGCCCCTGTAAACGAACTACAGATGCATGCGCCACTTTGTGCATCTGGCTTTACATGCGTACTGGGCATTGAACCCCAGGTTGTTAGGCTTTGCCTGCAAGTGTGTTTTAACATGAGTTACCTCTCCAGCCCCCCCCCCAACAACAAAAAGATTTTTTATTTTTATTTTTTGTTTTTCAAGGGAGGGTCTCACTCTAGCCCAGGCTGACCTGGAATTCACTGTGTAGTCTCAGGGTGGATGTGAATTTACAGCGATCCTCCTACCTCAGCCTCCCAAGTGCTGGAATTAAAGGCATGACCACCACACCCGGACCATAAAAAGTTTTTTTAAAAATTATTTTAGGGCTGAAGAGATGGTTTAGTGAATAAAATTGCTAAATTTTATGATATATATAAGTAAGTTATCCACACTGATGTTTATCATTGATTTGGTTGTCTTAAATAATAATAAACATAAATTGATTTAAAAGTAAGAGTACTTAGGCCGGGCGTGGTGATGCATGCCTTTAATCCCAGCACTTGGGAGGCAGAGGTAGGAGGATTGCCATGAATTTGAGGCCACCCTGAGACTCCATAGTGAATTCCAGGTCAGCCTGGGCTAGAATGAGACCCTACCTCGGAAAAAAAAAAAAAAAAAGTAAGAGTACTTATATTGGATAATTACAGATAGATTTCAAATGGATAAGTCCTATTTTTAACAAAAGCACCCAGGGGAGTAAAACTAGATTACTTTTTGGAGGCTAGAGAAATGGTTCAGTGGTAAAAGGGGCTTGCTTGCAAAGCCTGACGGCCTCGGTTAGATTCTCCAGTACCCACATAAACTTAGAAGCACAAAGTAGTGCATGTGTCTGGGGTTCAATTGCAGTGATAAGACGGTACTAGAGCACCCATGTTTGGTCTCTCTCTCTTTCTCCTTTCTTTCTCATAAATAAATAAATAAATACACAAAATACTAAGAAAGGGTTATTTTTTGTTTTCTTTTAAAAATAACTTTCTGGAAAATGAGTAGTATACCACAAATAGCCTTTTAAGGTGTAGAGTTCAGTGGCATTCAGTATATTCGGTCGTGTGCTTATCACTGGGATCTAATTTTAGAACCTCCTAAAATATCCAGTATCTCTTAGCAGTTATTCCAGTTTCCCATTCTCCCTTGTCCCTGACAGCCACTAATTGACTTTCTGTTTCTGTGGATTTATCTATTTTAGATGTTTCATATAAATGGAGCCTATCATATGGGTGTTCTGTGCCTGGAATTTTTTTTTTTTTTTTTTTTTTGAGGTAGGGTCTCACTCTAGCCCAGGTTGACCTGGAATTCACTCTGTAGTCTCAGGGTGGCCTTGAACTCTCAGCAATCCTCCTACCTCTGCCACCCGAGTGCTGGGATTAAAGGCGTGCGCCACCATGCCGGGCTCTACTTCTATAGTTTTTTGTTTGTTTGAGACAGGGTCTTTCTATGTATCCCAGGTTGACATGAAACTCATTATAACCAAGTTGGTTTGAAACCCTTCTCCCCAACCCTCCCCAGTGCTAGGATTATAGGAACATATCATTGTACTCAGGTAGCAAAATGTTTTTAAGGTCCATCCATGGTACTATGTTTTATCTAAAAGTACTTCTTTCCACATATCTGAATATACCACATTAAAAAAAATTTTTTGTTTATTTTTATTTATTTAAGAGCAACAGACAGAGAGAGAAAGAGAGTGAATGGGCGTGCTAGGGCCTCCAGCCACTGCAAATGAACTCCAGATGTGTGTGCCCCCTTGTGCATCTGTCTAATGTGGGTCCTGGGGAATTGAGCCTTGAACCGGGGTCCTTAGGCTTCACAGGCAAGCGCTTAATCGCTAAGCCATCTCTCCAGCCCTGAATATATCACGTTTTGTTTATCCATTTACCAGTGAACATTTGGGCTATCCCCATTTGTTTCACTATTACAGATACTGTTGGCCATGAACTTTTCTGGGCAGGGTTTTGTTGTCCATGTTTTTAGTTCTTTGAGTATGTATCAGGGATGGAAATTGCTAAATTACATGATAAGTATGTGCTTAGGTTTTTTTTTGGGGGGGGTGGGGTTTCGAGGTAGGGTCTCACTCTAGCTCAGGCTGACCTGGAATTCACTATGTTGTCTCAGGGTGGCCTCGTACTCACAGCGATCCTCCTACCTGTGCCTCCCAAGTGGCTGGGACTAAAGGCGTGTGCCACCACACCAAGTATGTGCTTACGTTTTTAATGAGCTACCAGACTGCTTTCCACAGTGAAGCTGTACCATTTCACATTCCTACTGTTACTACAGTAGAGTTCCGTTTTCTCTGTATCTTTGATTACATTTATTATTGCTAATTTTTACTGTGCTGGGGACTGAACCCATGGCTTTCCACATGCCAGTGAGTGCATTCCTCTCAGCCTTGTCTTCTGGATTCTAGCCCTCCTAGTGGGCTTCTAGTGATAGGTCCTTGTGGATTTGAGGGACAAATCCTGAATGATTGGTGATGTTCAGCACATGTTTATGTACTTATTGGCCGTTTGTTTATCTTCTTTAGCATAAAGTTTATTCAGCTCATTAGCTTGATATATAATTGGGACTTAAAAATTATTGTTGAGTTGTAGGAATTTTGTTTATTATTTATTTTAGGAGAGAGCGTGTGAGAGAGAGGGAATTGGCACTCCAGGGCCTCTAGCCACTGCTGTTGAACTCCAGATATGTGTACCATCTTGTGGGCATGTGTGACTTTGTGTGCTTGTGTCATCATGTGTGTCTGGGGAGTTGAACCTTGGTCCTTAGGCTTCACAGGCAAGCAACTTAACTGCTAAGACGGCTCTCCAGTGCCCTCTTTTTCGCCCCCTTTTTAAAAAGTATTTTTATTTATTTGCAAGCAGAGAAAAATAGTAGAGAAACAGAGAGACTGGGTGCACCGGGCCTCCAAGCCACTGCAAGATAATTCTTCAAAGTAACAGTTTTGTCATTACCAAAAGTATATACAGTTGCTCACTTTTTCATACCTTTTTTGTACTTGAAAGTAACCAATAGCTGGTGTTCCTTCTCTCTCTCTCTCTCTGTGTCTTGTCTTGCTTTGTAGCTCATGCTACCCTCCAATTTGTTAACCTTTTGTATGTTGGGTTTTAAAGGCTTGCACAATCATGCTAGTCTTTTGGGTGAAAAAATAGTTGCCTTTATTGTTTTAACCTTTATTGTTTATTGTTTATCACTGTGCATCTGGCTTATGTGGGACCTGGAGAGTCAAACATGAGTCTTTAGGTTTCGCAGACAAGTGCCTTAACCATTAAGCCATCTCTCCAGTCCAAGACGTGTCATTTTTAATGGTATTCTAATGCTTAAAGGAAGGTTTATATTTTGACTAAAATGCTTTGTTGAGTGAGGGGGTGATATGTGAAGAGTGTAGCAGGTCAGGACAGGTATGTGATTCTGGGAGGCTCCCTGACTATATAATTAGCCTAATTTGAACTGGGTGTGGTAGTGTATTCCAGTAATCCCAGTGCTTGGGAAGTGGTGGCAGGAACATTGCAAATTTGAGGGCAGCTCAATTACACAGTGATACTCTGTCTAACACAGCCCAAACCAAAATAGCCTTGTTTGTCTTTAAAACAATTTTAGTGAATTTCTTAGTATTTGATTTCTCAATAATTTTTTAAAGCGTGAATTGCATGGTTTTACTTTTATAAAGTCAGTTTTACTAAGGTGAATTTGTATATGATGAAATTCACCAAGTGTTTATTTATTTATTTATTTATTTATTTTTCAAGGCAGGGGTTCACTGTAGCTCAGGCTGACCTGGTACTCACTCTGTAGTCCCAGACTGGCCTCGAACTCGTGGAGATCCTTTATCTCTGCCTCCTGAGTGTTGGGATTAAAGGCCACCATGTCCTCCTTACCAAGTGTATTTTGACAGATATAAACATTGATAAGCCAGGCATGGTGGTGCATGCCTTTAATCCCAGCACTTGGGAGGCAGAGGTAGGAGGAGTGCTGTGAGTTTGAGGCCAACCTGAGACAACATAGTGAATTCTAGGTCATCTTGGACTAGAGTGAAACCCTACCTAAAAAAAAAAAAATTTTGATAAAGTCACTATCCTATCAAGATAAAGGATATTTTATTTTATTTATTTATTTATTTATTTTTTGGTTTTTCGAGGTGATCTTCCTACCTTTGCCTCCGGAGTGCTGGGATTAAAGGCGTGTGCCACCACACCTGGCAAGATAAAGAATATTTTCATTTCTAGCCGGGCGTGGTGGGAGGCAGAGAGGTAGGAGGATCGCCGTGAGTTCAAGGCCACCCTGAGACTCCATAGTGAATTCCAGGTCAGCCTGAGCTAGAGTGAGACCCTAAAAAACAAAAACAAAACAAAAAAAAGAATATGTTCATTTCTCCATGTTTTTCCCTCTTGCCCCAGCAAATCACTAAAATGACTTTTGTCACTATAGGCTAATTTTGTCTCTTGTAGAGCTTAATACAAATGTTTATTCTCAGATTATTAACTAGAACTTCTAAGTTTATGATTGTATTTATTTTATTATTGAAAACATGAACTAAAAAATGATGAACTTTAAGATTCGTTGGTTTAAAATCAAATTTTCCTAGGGTTCAGGGTTGTTTCTGAACAATGACCTGGCAATTTTATTTCACTATTTAATAAATGATTTTTTTGTATCAAATTCTATAGTGGAAATACTGACACAACATGGTTAACAGAACTTGAATCTCTGAAATGAGATACAGCTCAGTGGAAGGAAGATAGCAGTAGCTGATCTGCTCTACTCTGTTTCCATAAATGTTAGTTTCATTGTCCTGTTAATGTTATACATTGACTTTTGCCTTATATTATTCTGTGCATACTGAAAGACATGTTCTGAAAAGAAAGCATCTAAACTGACAGAGTATTATTTTTGCCCAAGCTTTTTTAAAAAAAATAATGTTGTATTTCCATAATCTCTTTTTAAATGAGGGTTTTTGTTTAGTTTAATTCTGTTTGTTTGAGGCAGAGTTTCATTGTAGTCCAGCCTGACCTAGAGCTCACTCTGTAGCTCAGGCTGTCCTCAAACTCATGGAGACCCTCCTACTTTAGTGCTAGGGTTAAAATTGTAAATTACCATGCCTGGCACCTTATTTTTCTTTTTGTTTCTTTTTTTAAAGCAGACTGACAGTGGATGGATGGATGGATGGATGGATGGGTCGGTGGTGGTGGAACATGTCTAACCTGATTTCTTTATTTTATTTTATTTTATTTTTGGTGTTTCGAGGTAGGGTCTCACTCTGGTTCAGGCTGACCTGGAATTCACTATGTAGTCTCAGGGTGGCTTCAAACTCACGGTGATCATGACTGCTGGGATTAAAGGTGTGTGCCACCTCGCCTGGCTTCTAACCTGATTTCTATCCCTCTTTAAAAACAACTTCACTGGGCTGGAGAGATGGCTTAGCCATTAAGCGCTTGCCTATGAAGCGTAAGGATTCTGGTTCAAGGCTTGATTCCCCAGAACTCACTTTAGCCAGATGCACAAGGGGACACACGTGTCTGGAGTTCCTTTATGCCTAGAGACTCTGGCACACCCATTTTCTCTCTCTCTCTCTCTGCCTCTTTCTCTCTCTGTTGCTCTCAAATAAATAAAAAATAAACAAAAAAAAAAAACAAAAACAACTTCAGTAAGCTGGGTGCGGAGATAGGAGATAGGAGGATTGCTGTGAGTTCAAGGCCACCCTGAAACTACGTAGTGAATTCCAGGTCAGCCTGGGCTAGAGTGAAACTCTATCTTGAACACCCCCCCAAAACAAACAAAAAAACTTTATCAACATGTAATTCAGACATATTACCCATTCTAAGCATACAATCCAATGTTTTGTTTTGTTTGTTCACAGGATTGTTCATTCATCATAATTTTAGAACATTTTCATTATTAAAAATCCCCCAAACTGTATCTTAACTCTTTTTCTTTCTCTAATAAAATATTAAAAAAGAAAATCAAAATATTAAAAAATATTTATTGGCAAGGAGAGAGAGAAAAAAAAAATGAATGAGAATGCATGAATATGGGTGTGCCAGGGCCTCTACCCATTGCAAACAAACTCTAGGGGCTTTATATGGACACTGGGGAAATGAACCTAGGTTGTTAGGCATTTCAGGCAAGTGCCTTAACTGCTGAGCCATCTCTCCAGCCCTAATTTTATACTTTTCAAGCAGTATTTCTCCACTCCTCTTTCCCTACTAAGAGGCAACTAAGCCTCTTAGAACTATCTGCTTCTATCAGATTAACCGTTTAAGATTTCGTGGGTGAGGGTTGGAGAGATGGCTTAGCAGTTAAGGTGCTTGTTTGTGAAACCTAAGGACTCATGTTCAACTCTCCAGGTCCCACATAAGCCAGATGCATAATGACACAAGCAGGCAGTGTTGCACATGCATACCAGGGGTCACATGCATCTGGAGTTCAGTTGCAGTGGTTGGAGACCCTGACATGCCAAATTTCTCTCTCTCAGTCTCTCATTAAAAAGAAAAAGGCTAGTCTGTTGGGCTAGCCTCAAAAAAAGAAAAAAAAGATTCTATGGGTGAGATTATATGTCGGCCTGTGCTTAGTTTATTCCATTTGACATCATGTCCTCCAGGTTCATTCTTTCTCTCTACTTCTCTCTCTCTCAATAAATCAATAAAATATTTAAAAACAAAAACAAACTATCATTTTATAAGATGCTAGCGTGTGTTTCCCTACCTTGCCTTAACAGTTGGATTTCTTCTGAAAGGTTTTGTTTAAATAGCAAAAAGAGAGTCACACTACTGTGCTAGGCCAAAGCACAGAGAAGTAATACTCTGTCACAAATTGGGGAGTAGAATAAAGGAGTAAAAGCAGGAGATGTGGTTTTATATCCTGATCTTTGCCAAAGAATTTGCTTCTCTGATGAACTTTGCTCCCTGGTTTGGTGATATTTTATCTCCCTGCCATATGGCAGAAGACATCTAGAACCACCTCCTCTTAAATTGTAGACATGGAGTACATGACTAAATATGGACATTGTGAAAAATTGGATAATGATAAAAGGTTTCTAATTATGCTGACCAAAAATTAATTCCAAATCAAATGTGTACTGAATCCAAAGTGTGTCTGGCAGTGCTCACCTGTGTTGTAGCATAAGATTCACTGCTGAACACAAAGCATGCTCAGCTTTACACTGTGGATGCTGTCACACACAGTGCCAACAAAGGCTCCTTGAAGCACTGTGGCTTTATTATTTTTACTTTACATATAAAACTTCCTGCTTTTCTGGAAACATAATGGTGTAGTCATGGAAAACACTGTCTTGATATTTTCCTACTATCATTCCTCAGTATGTAAGTATGAAATTAGTGTATCTTTAGGTAGTATTGTATTATATTAGAATGTTTGAATTTTTAAAAAAATGTTTTATTTTTATGTATTTATTTGAAAGAGGGAGGGGAGAGAGAGAGTGTGTGTGTGTGAGAGAGAGAGAGAGAGAGAGAATGGGCACACAGGAAATGAATTTCAGATGACACCTGTGCAGCTGGCTTATGTGGTTCCTGGGGAATTGAACCTGGGTCCTTCGGCTTTGCAGGCAAGTGCTAAGCCATCTCTCCAGCCCAAATGTTAGAATTAAAAAAATTATTTAGTTATTTTCAAGTAGAGAGAGAGAGAGAGAGAGAGGGGGGGGGGGAGGGAGGGGAGAGAATGAGAGCGAATAAGAATGGGTGTGCTAAGGCTTGTAGCCACGGCAAATGAACTCCAGACTCATGTGCCACTTTGTGCATCCAACAATTTTTGTAATGATGCTAAAAATACTCCTGTCATTTTGTACTCTCTATTTATTTATTTTATTTTATTTTGAGAGAGAGAGAGAGAGGGGGGGGGGCAGATGGAGAGAGAATGGGCGTGTCAAGGCCTCTAGCCACTGCAAATCAACTCCACATTCATACGCCACCTTATGCATCTGGCTTATGTGGGTACTGGGGAATTGAACCTGGGTCCTTAGGCTTCGCAGGCAAGCATCTTAACTGCTAAGCCACCTCTCCAGCCCTTGTACTCCTTTAAAAAAATTAAAAACTTAAAAAAAATTATTTATTTGAAAGAGAGAGAAGCAAATAGAATAGGCACCCCAGGGTCTCTAGCCACTGCAAATGAACTCCAGATACATGCGCCACCTTGTGCATCTGGCTTATGTGGGTCCTGGGGAATTGAACCTGGGTTCTTAGGCTTCGCAGACAAATGAATCTTTCCAGCCCCTGTACTCCTTTTTTTTTTTTTTTTTTTTAAAGAGAGAGAGAGAGTGTGTGATGACATTCTCAGCATTATCTATTATAAAATATTGATCAACTCTAAAAATGTTGAAGATGCTCTACATTCTGCTGTATCTAATACTCAGTTAGGATTTAAATTTGTGTGTGTGTGTGTGTGTGTGTGTGTGTGTGTGTGTGAGAGAGAGAGAGAGAGAGAGAGAGAGAGAGAGAGAGAGATCATGTGTGGACACATGCATGCTTGATGTGTGTGCAGAAGTCAGAGGATAACTTCAGGGGTTGATCCTCACCTTCCATCGTGTTTCAGGCCAGGTTTCTTCTTGTTCCCCAGTGCATTAGCAAAGTAGTTGAGCAGGACAATTCTACTGCCTCTGCCTCCCTTCTCACCACAGATGCCCTGGCGTTCTGGATGTTCATCCTCAGCCAGCGTACACTCTGGGGTTCAGAATTCAGGCACTAATGTTTGAGTATGAAGCACTTAATCCACTGTGCCACTTCTCAGCCCCCAAGGTTTAACTCTGTATATAAAAATAATCAAGCCTGTGCATCTCATTAATGTGTAAGTTTGCTTTGACCTTAAAATGATAAAGTGATATGTATACCAAAGAATTATTTTAATAAAATTCTTTGATTTATTTTTCATAAAGTTTGATTTGTATCTCTGTTTTATATATCTGGGTTTCATACAAATTTGTTGAATGGAAAGAGGTCACAAATAGAAACAGTTTATGAAGCCTTGGTTTGGAGAGAGTGAAACCCTGCTGTCCATTGGTAAATCCCTTAGCTAGGCTGGCATTTCTATTTTGTAGCCTCTGATTGTAATGTGTACCAATATTAGATTTAAGAATAAAATGTTCCTTGTTTATATTTTTACAGTACTGTTATCACCTAGTAGTATATTTTTAGGGAAAGGTAGAGTATTTAGATCTATTTGAGAACCCTAGGTAGTTGCAGCCTCATTAGTATACTGATCACATGGATTAAATTGTCCTCCTCTGGCCAGCTTTTTGCTTCCTTGCTGTTATATTTGCTCTGTTGTGCTGGTGCCCATAACAACATAAACTTACAGCCTAGAAATGTAGGACAAGCAGGCTTCCTTCCTACCCTGGGGCTTTTTCCTGTACTAGATGCCAAATAAGAGGATGGTGAGCCTAGGAATTTAATGGAAAACCGGATTTCCTGACTTTCTTCCATATAATTAGGTTGTCTCAATGTAGAAATAAGGAGGTTCTAAGAGAGTGAATAGAAAGTAGTATTTGGCTTGAGGATATTTAATGTTCAGTTGAAGAATGAGTGAATTTTTTTTTTGCTTTGTTAATTTTTAAAAATGGCATTACCGTTACTAGACCATTATTTAATGACACTTAAGTTTTTTATTCAGTAGCCACTTACTTGCCTTGGTCATTCAGTTGCCTTGAGTGCTTCCTGATTGCCAAGTTACCTTCTTGGTTAAGGCTTTTGTATTATACACTGTCTGCCTTTGGTCATAGCAGATTGGAGGCCCATGGGTTATTCATTCTCTCCTTTTTTTTTTTTTTTTTTTTTTGGTTTTCCAGGTGGGGTCTCACTGTAGCTCAGGCTGACCTGGAATTCAGTATGCATTCTCAGGCTGGCCTTGAACTCACGGTGATCCTCTTACCTCTGCCTCCTGAGTGCTGGGATTAAAGGTGTGTGTTGCCACGCCCGGCTTACTCTCTTCTCTTTATTTATTTATTTATTTGAGGGAGGGAGGGAGGGAGGGAGAGAGAATGGGCGCACTACGGTTGGTTTCCAGCCACTGCAAACGAACTCCAGATGCCTGCCTTTTGCATCTGGCTTACTTGGGTCCTGGAGAATCGAACCGAGATCCTTTGGATTTGCAGGCAAGCACCTTAACCACTAAGCTATCTCTCCAGCCCCTCTCTCCTCTTTTGAGCTTACTCATTTTCTTCTCTCCTCTCATGAAACTTTGAAGGTTAGTTTTATAAAATGCTGACTTTTAGGGCTGGGGAGATGGCTCAATGGTTAAAGGTCCTTGCTTGCAAATTCTGATGTCTTGGGTTCAGTTCCCCAGTAAAAGGGGTGCATATATGTGGAGCTTGTTTGTAACAGCAGGAGGCCTTGATGTGCCCATACTTACTCACTCATTTACTCATTCATTCATTCTCTCCGTGCAAATAAATAAAAATATTAAAAAAATGTTTTTAAATTTTTTTGTTTATTTATTTGAGAGCAACAGAGAGAGAGAGAGAGAAAGAGGCAGATAGAGAGAAAGAATGGGCATGCCAGGGCCTCCGGCCACTGTAAATGAACTCCAGACGCATGCGCCCCCTTGTGCATCTGGCTAACGTGTGTCCTGGGGAATTGAGCCTCGAACTGGTCTCCTTAGGCTTCACAGGCAAGCGCGTAACTGCTAAGCCATCTCTCCAGCCCAATAAAAATATTTTTTAAGAATGCTACCTTTTAGGATATAATTTGTTTGAAAACATTTTTCATTTTATTTTCTTTGCTTATGAGAGAGAGAGAGAGACACACAGACAGGTATATGCAAATGAACTCCAGATGCATGTGCCACCTTGTACACCTGGCTTTTGTGGGTACTGAGGAATTGAACATGAGTCCTTAGGCTTCGCAGGCAAGCGACTTAACTGCTGAGCCATCCCCATAAGTAAAAATTTGCTTTTTATTTTTAAAAACATTTTTTTTATGAGAGAGGGAGAGAATTGGCACACCAGGACCTCCAGCCACTGCAATTGAACTCCAGATGCAAGAGCCAACCTTGTGTGCATGTGCAACTTTGTGTATTTGCATCACTTTGTGTGTCTGGCTTATGTGGGACTTGGAGAGTTGAAAATGGGTCCTTAGGCTTCACAGGCAAGTGCCTTAACCGCTAAGCCATCTCTCCCGTGCAAATATAAATTTTTGATGGTAGCACCACAGGTAATTTGTGGATCTGAAGAAGACATCAAAATGTACTTCATAAATTTACATAATGAAAGCAAAATCAGGCTGCGGATATGGTTCAGTTGGTGGAGTGCTTGCTTAGCATGCACAAAACCTTAGTTTCATCCCCACCACTGCATAAACCAGGTGTGGTGATACATACCTATAATATCATTACTTTGGTGGTAGATATAGCTTTCTGTCAGCTGGTCTACATGGAGGAGGTTTTCAGTTCAGCTCCAGCAGGGTTTCTCAGTGACCTTGCAGCCTGAGTATGTGGAGTCTTCAGCAATAGGGTCTTACCATCTATTCCTGGTGGGAAACCAAGGGCCTCGGCAATGTCCTGTAATGTCTTGGGGGCATCAGGGACCTCCCTGGCCAACAACTCACTGGAAGGTTCTATATTTAATTTAATGTTCTGCTACATAATACCTTAAAATCCTTAAATAAAGTTTTAAATCTATTTATTTGCATGCATGCACATGTGTGCATGGGTGCACTGGGCAGACCTCTTGCCTGTTCAAAGGAATGACAAATGCTTGCATTACTTTTTTGCGTCTGGCTTACATGGGTGGCTTGGAAATTGAACCCAGGCTACCACACTTTGCAAGCAAGTATTTCCAAATCTAAAAAACTTAGAGTAGGCTGGAGAGTTGGCTTAGTGGTTAAGGCATTGGCCTGCAAAGCCAAAGGATCCTGGTTTGATTCTCCAGTACCCATGTAAGCCAGATGCACAAGGGGGCACCTGCATCTGGAGTTCGTTAGCAGTGGCTGGAGGCCCTGGCATGGCCATTCTGTCTCTCTCCCCCAGTTTTCCTTTTTTCTTCCCTTTGTAGTCCCATTTTTGGCCAATTTAACGAAGGCTAATAAACTGTTTGCAAGCCCCCATTTCTTTGCCTCATGCACACTGAATCAGAATACTTATTTTAGAATTTTTTTTTCATTTTTATTTATTTATTTGAGAGTAATAGACAGAGAGAGGGGGGAGAGAGAAAATGGGTGCATCAGGGCCTCCAGCTACTGCAAACGAACTCCAGATGCATGCACCACCTTGTGCATCTAGCTTACATGGGTCCTGGGGAATCGAGCCTCGAACTGGGGTCCTTAGGCTTCACAGGCAAGCACTTAACCACTAAGCCATCTCTCCAGCCCCAGAATACTGATTTTTATGTAAGTTTTATCTTCTTTCCCTTAAGTAGACATTTAATTTATTTCTCTTTCCTTGCACATCGTCCTCAGGCCTCTGGGAACTTTTATAACTCAGTAGACTGCATAGTCTGGATTCTCCCTTGAGAGAGGTTTAAGTAAATGTTTGGAGACACCTAAGCTTCAAAATACTTAAGGCCCTTTATATTTGTTTTTTCTTCTTTCCTTTCTTTTTTCTTTCCTTTTTTTTTTTTTTTTTTTGAGGTAAGGTCTCACTAGCCCACGCTAGCCTGGAATTCACTGGGTAGTTTCATGCTGGTCTTGATCTCACAGATATCCTTCTACCTCTGCCTCCCAAGTGCTGGGATTAAAAGCGTGCACCACCACACCTGGCTTAGGCCCTTTCTGTTTCACCCTAGAAATTTTAGGCAGTCTCACTAGATTAATTACACTTAGAGAAGAGGCACTTTACATGTTATTTAAGTATATTTAAGTGATATTAAGTAGGTAATAAGTTTCTAACAAACAGTGCTGCATGAAAGTAAACATTAGTCTAGGGGGAAATATAAACAGAGCTAAAATCAAATGACATGGGAAAAACATTTATACTTCATGTTACAAAAGTGGGCTAAATACCTGATATATATAAAATACTTTAAGGTTAGATCCAGGTGTGGTGGTGCACGCCTTTAATCCCAGCACTTGAGAGGCAGAGGTAGGAGAATCCTTGTGAGTTCAAGGCCACCCTGAGACTACTATAGTGAATTTGAGGTCTGCGTTAAAATGTATATGGATACTGAGAGGGAACAAAATGGAGGATTGCTTTTTATTGTTCAGGTGGTAGGAATAGAAATTCATTATTGGGGGAGGGGAGAGAGAGAGAGAGAGTGAGTGTGTGTGGTGCATGTACATATGTGTTTGGCACATGTTTGGAGGTCAGCAGATAACCTAGAGTGTCAGTCCTTGCCTTCTACCTTTTCTGAGACAGGACCTCCCCCCACCCTTTTTTTTTTTTTGAGGTAGGGTCTCGCTCTAGCCCAGGCTGACCTGGAATTCACTATGTAGTCTCAGGCTGGCCTCGAACTCACAGTGATCCTCCTACCTCTGCCTCCCGAGTGTTGGGATTAAAGGCGTGCACCCAGCCCTCTCTAGTTTTGAAGCTAGTTGGCCCATGAATTTGGAGATTCTCCTGATTCTTACTTCTCATTGCTGTAGATATGTTGGGATTACAAGTACATGCACCTAATCCAACTTTATCTGGGTTCTGGAGACTCTGAACTCCAATTGTCAGGCTTGCACAGCCAGTGCTCTTAACCAGTGAGCCATTTCCCAAGCACCATTATTAGGATTTTTTTTTTTTCCCTAGGTAGGGTCTTGTTCTAGCCCAGTCTAACCTGGAATTCACTGTATAGTCTCAGTTTGTCCGTGTCAGTCCTCCTGCTTCTGCCTTTCAAGTGCTGGGATTAAAGGCATTGTACCATCATACCTGGCTACAGAGAGAATGGGCGTGCTAGGGCCTCTAGCTACTGCAAATGGATTCCAGATGTATGTGTCGCTTTGTGCATCTAGCTTTATGTGGATACTGAAGAAATGAACTTGGGTCAGTAGACTTTGCAGGCAAGTGCCTTAACCACTAAACCATCTCTCCAGCCCCATTATTAGCATTTTTTTAAAAAATATTTTATCCATTTGAGAAAGAGAGGAAGAAGCAGATGATAGATAGGTAGGTAGGTAGGGAGGGGGAGAAAGAGAGAGAGAGAGAGAGAGAGAGAGAGAGAGAATATGAATGAGAATGGGCATGCTAGGGCCTTCAGTTACTGCAAACGAACTCCAGACTCATGCACCACCTTGTGCATCTGGCTTACATGGGTACTGGGGAATCGAATTTCAGTCCTTAGGTTTCATAGGCAAGTACCTTAACCATTAAGCCATCTCTCCAGCCCTATTAGGATTTTTTATTTTATTTTATTTTATTTTATTTTATTTATTTATTTATTAGCAACTTCCATGATTGTAAACAATATCCTGTGGTAATGCCCTCCCTTTCCCCACTTTCCCCTTTGAAACTCCACTCTCCATCATATCCCCTCCCCCTCTCAATCAGTCTCTTTTATTTTGATGTCATGATCTTTTCCTCCTCTTATGTGTAGGTAGTGTCAGGCACTGTGAGGTCATGGATATCCAGGCCATTTTGTGTCTGGGGGGAGCATGTTGTAAGGAGTCCTACCCTTCCTTTGGCTCTTAACATTCTTTCTGCTACCTCTTCTGCAATAGACCCTGAGCCTTGGAAAGTGTGATAGAGATATTGTAGTGCTGAGTACTCCTGTCACTTCTTTCCAGCACCATGATGCCTTCTGAGTCATAGGATTTTATTTATTTATTTATTTATTTGAGAGCGACAGACAGAGAGAAAGAGGCAAATAGAGAGAGGGAGAGAGAATGGGCGCGCCAGGGCCTCCAGCCACTGCAAACGAACTCCAGACGCATGTGCCCCTTGTGCATCTGGCTAACATGGGTCCTGAGGAGTTGAGCCTCGAACCGGGGTCCTTAGGCTTCACAGGCAAGCGCTTAACTGCTGAGCCATCTCTCCAGCCCTAGGATTTTTTTTTTAAGCTAGTGTGACCAAGGAAGAATACCAGATGAATAGGTAAATTGTGACATATTAACCAACAAGTTAGTTTGCATTCTAATAAATCTTTATTTGCAACAGATGTATATAAGCCCTTAGGTTAGTTGTATTTTCATATTCCTTTCTGTGGTGCTAGAGATTGACCTGCAAGTTTTATACATGCTAGGTAAGTACTCTTTTCATCCACATAATTGCCAGTTTTTCATAATTGCCCTTTTTTTTTTGAGTTAGGGTTTCATTCTAATCCAGGGTGATCTGGACACTCTGTAGTCTCAGGGTGGCCTCGAACTCACCGTGATCCTCCTACCTCTGCCTCCCGAGTGCTGGGATTAAAGGCGTGTGCCACCACACCCAGCTTAACTTGATTCTTTTTTTTTTAAACAAATCTTATTTTTATTTATTTATTTGAGAGAAATAGGCAGGTAGAGAGAGAGAGAGAGAGAAAGGAAGAGAGGGAGACTATATGTTCACCCCTTGTGTATCTGGCTTACGTGGGTCATGGGGAATCAAACCTGGGTCCTTTGGCTTTGCAGGCAAGCACCTTAACCTCTAAGCCATCCCTCTAGCCATAACTTGATTCTTTGTCTTCTTTTTCTTAAGTAAAACGTTCTACTTTTTAAATTAATGAGTGTGAGTGTGTGTGTGCTTCTTGCCCACCAGATGTTTGTATCACTTTATAGCTTTACATAGGTACTGGGGAACTGAACCCAGGTTTTGTTAGCAAGCTCCTTTAACTGCCAAGCTCCAGCTTCCTTTCTACTTTCTGATGATGAATTCTACTTTTTGGCTTTTGCTGACAAAGTTCTGTGTTTTTCTTGTATTCATTTGGATGACAGCCATGTGTATCCTTCTGTTTACATGAGATAAATATTGCTAGTTTAAAAAAGGGTGGGTCTGTTTCTGGGAATGTGTTAAAGATGCTGGTTTCTGGTCTCTTGGCCATTAAACAATCTGAATAGAACTCAGAAGTTCATCACTGAACAGAGCCCACATTGTGGCAGTTATTGCATTTTTATTGGCTTATTTTCAGAAGTATGAGTAGTCCCCTGCTGAATGGCCAGACTATAAACTTTAGGGCAGTAGAAGAGTAGGCTTTTCACTTCACACAGCCTCTACCTTGTGAATTTCGTTTCTTTTTCTCAGTGTTGTCTTTTCTGAATGTACTTACTGGCAGAAGAGATAAGAGACTTGTTTGTCCATCATAAGAGAAGGAAAAGATCATGACATCAAAATAAGAGAGAGACTGATTGAGATGGGGAGGGGATATGATGGAGAATGGAATTTCAAAGGGAAAAGTGGGGGGATGGAGGGTATTACCATGGGATATTTTTTATAATCATGGAAAATGTTAATAAAAATTGAGAAAAAAGAGACTTGTTTGTTTTATTTTTGTGATGCTAAGTGTCAAACCCAGGGCTTTGTACTTGCTAGGCTTTCACAGCAGGTTTTTTTTTTTTTTTTTTTTTTCTCTCTCGGTGGTAGGGTCTCGCTCTATCCCAGGCTGACCTGAAATTCACTCTGTAGTTAGGGTGGCCTCGAACTCACAGCGATCCTCCTACCTCTGCCTCTCTAGTGCTGGGATTAAAGGCATGCGCCACCATGCCTGGCTTTTTTTTTTTTTTTTTTTTTTTTTTAAGAAACCTGTTAGGTAGCTGCTAGGTGAGAGGGAGGTTGGGAGTGGTGGTGATAGTGGTATTACAATGGGCTTCTACTTTTGTTACTTTATGGCAAGATCCAGAAGCAAAGCATATTGGCATAAACAGTGTAAATTTGGTAGGCTACAGAATTATATTGGTATTTTTACTATAAATTTTGCATAGGAATATTGTGTTTTAGATTATTTTAAAATATTTTTATTTATTTGTAGTGGCAAACTTTTCCCCTGGGGAGATGTGAACACGCTTCTTTACTCCAAATAGGGCTCAGATGGTAGACCAAAGTACGATTACACCAATAGCCGTTCAGTAAACCAATGAGTTTATTGTGAGGTCACTTACAGAGCATAAGAAGGGATTATTTATAGGAACATGGACCCCCCCCCCCCAAAGCAGCCACTTTGATGGAGATTCCTGTGTCAAGATTACTATTGGGATGTTCTTCCCTTAGTTTCAGGGTCACTTACAGAGCATCAGGATCCCAGAGCAGCTGTGCACTCCAGAGAAGTTTCATTCCACCCCAAATGCTTTATCAAAAGCAGCTGGCTCAACTCATAAGAGAAGGCAAGGGAAGGGTCATCAGATCCCCACCTGAGATTATGGCGCCCCATGTATACAATAATGCAGAGATCTTGTGGCCTCCAGGAGAGATAAGAGTATATAGAGGGCAAAAAATCAAGGAACAATGAGCTCCATGTTCTTTGGTGTTTCCATGCTCTGTAAGTAAGATGCGGAGGAAATTGGCCATACAACATTATTTATTTACAGAGAGAGAATGAATGGGCCCACCAGAGTCTCTTGCCACTGCAAACCAACTCCAGATGTATGTGACAGTTTGTGTATCTTGCTTTATATTTGTACTGGGGAATTGAACTTGGTCTGTCAGGCTTTGCAAGCAAGAGCCTTTAACTGCTGTGCCATTCATTTCTCCAGCCTTACATTTAAAAAATTTTTAAATTTCAATTTTGATCTTGACCTTTGTAAACCCTTCTGGTGATAAAAACATCATTATAGGGGTGGTACTCTCCCCCTTCCTTACAAGGATTAAATTGTAAAGGAAAACTCTTGTAAACAACAGTAATTTTAAAAGGTACATTGGTTTGTTCATAGTTAATCCTTTCTGAGGACTTGGGCTTCCTCTTACCTATGTTCTTGAGACGTGGAAAGCAATAAGGTGCTTGAGATACAATCACATCTTAGTGCCTACGTGTACGAGAGAAGGTTTCTTCTCTTTTGACTTCTCACATATTGAGGTCATTTTTGGAAAATCTGTAGGCAACGATTCAGCTACTCACTGAAGACAAATGACCTTAAGCATTGATCACTAAAGGAAATTTTATTGCACAGATCTTTTTGAGGAGTAAGCCTAAAAACCCATGTTCAACTCTCTGGATCTCCGGATCCCACGTAAGTTTGTGCCACAGTGTACAAGGTCACACATGCCCACTAAGCGGTGCAAGCGTCTGGAGTTTGATTTCAGTGACTGAGGCCCTGGCGTGCCAATTCTCTGTCTCTCTAAAATAAAAAATACCAGTTTATGTAAATCAAGTATGAGCCACATTTTTGGCAGCACTTACATAGTTACAACATTATACAAGATTGGCTTTTGGTTATTATGTATTGAAATAAGATATTTGCTTGTAACATTATGGTGTTACTGCCTCAAACAACTCATGACCATACAAAGTTCTTTGATACAGAAATGCTACATTAACATGGAATCTAGTTGTTTCTGACAGCTTATTGGTATTTTTTTTCTCTAGAGAGAGGATGGTTTTTTATTTTTAATTTATTTTTATTTATTTGGGAGTGACAGAGAGGGAGAGGGAGAGGGAGAGAGAGGGGGGCGGGGCAGAAAGAGAGAATGGGCGCGCCAAGGCCTCCAGCCACTGCAAATGAACTCCAGATGCATGCCTCACCTTGTGCATCTGGCTTATGTGGGTCCTGGGGAATCAGAGGTCCTTAGGCTTCACAGGCAATCACCTTAACCACTAAGCTATCTCTAGCCCTATATGTAAGTTTTACAAAATTATATAAATTATACAGATTACTATGTCTCTTTGTCCGTGTTGAAGGCAGTGTGCCAGGTGGCACACACAAACTATTCTGTGTAGGTGCTAAATGTGTATATTTCTTTTTGGTGTTCTCAGGGCTTTCATGCCTTTTCCTAAGTTGTTATCTAATTATCTTCCATTAAAGTATTTGAGTGTGTTACGTAAGGTTCCACTTTTTTTCTTTTAAATATTTATGTATTTGTAAACAGAAAGGGAGGGAGGAAGGCATGCTAGTTCTCTCTGTCTTGGTTTTTCTGTTCTCTCTCTCTCTGTCTTGTTGCTTGAAAATAAATAAATGGGCTGGAGAGATGGCTTAGCGGTTAAGCGCTTGCCTGTGAAGCCTAAGGACCCCGGTTCGAGGCTCAATTCCCCAGGACCCACGTTAGCCAGATGCACAAGGGGCGCACGCACCTGGAGTTCGTTTGCAGTGGCTGGAGGCCCGGACGCGCCCATTCTCTCCCTCTCTCTCTCTCTTTGTGTCTGTTGCTCTCAAATAAATAAATAAAAAATAAATACTAAAAAAGAAAATAAATAAATGAATGAATATTTAATTTAAAAAAAAGGAAGGGAGGGAGGAAAGAGGGAGAGAAAGAGAAAGATAGAATGAGAGAAAGAGAAAGAAAATGGGCACCCCAGGGCCTCTTACCACTCCAGAGTTTTTTATTTCATTATCTGTGTTCTTCATTGCTAGTAATTCTGACTGGTTTTTCTTTATTATTTCTATTTCCTTATTTATGTCTAGTATTGACCTCTTTATTTCATTAAATTGGTGTCCTGTGTTTTCTTTGATTCCTTTGATTTCCTCTTTCATTCCTTTGATTTCTTCTTTGACTTCTTTAAACATATTTATAATCATTCTTTTGAAATCTTTCTCTTGCATTTCCTCTAACTCGTTGTCACTAGAGGTCATTTCTGATGCATTAATAGTTTTCGATGGATTTATATTGTCTTGATTTTTGGTGTTTCTTGTGTTATAATTATATATTTTTGCATCCTGGATTATTTAATGATTGGATTTTCTAGTTATCTGGGTATTATTAGATGTATCAGTCAATCTGATGTATATATATATAACTTCAGGGTAGGAGCTTAAGGCGTTAGGTGTGGCTCTCAAGACTCTCAGAGTATCTACAAAAGTGACCCTAGGTGTTGGGTTTGTCTGATATGAGAGTATTCAAGTAGGCTGAGTGGAACCAAATACAGATAGATTCTGAAATTCAATTAAACAATGTACACTTTCAATGAAAAAACAGCTCAGAATATTTATCCAAGAGTAGGTATTATGACAACCAGATCCTCTAACTGTCCCTTAGGGTGTGTGGTGCCTCACCCACAGCCTTAATCCTGACATCAAGGAGGTTAAGAGTTCTGATCTATTGAGGGTTCCAAGTCAGCTTGTGACCAGGTGAGACCCTTCCCTGGTGTAATCCAGTTACCTCTGCACCTGCTTGGGTCCCGCTGTCGGTTCAAGTTGGCGTGGCCGGGTCCCTGGACCGCTGGAGCTGGGCACTGGCGGTGGGTGAGGGGAGGCTGCCGATGCTGCTCTAGTTCGCCCGCTGTTCCACGTGTTCTTCTACCTTGTGATCTGCTCCTCCGTTGTTCACTGCCGTTCTCCCTTCACGTTTCTTGAGTTTGTGGAGCGCTCCGGTGTGAGTGGAAAATCCCCTCACCTGGGTTTTCCTGCGGCTCAAGCTGAGCCTGGCGGCTTTCTGGCCGCCGCCACGGTCCGCGGACCTGCTGGAGCTGCCCCTGCCGGTCTGTGTGGGCTCTGGATCTCTCCTACTTCTCCGCTGCTGTTTCAATTTGCTATTCACCTCACTTTTTAGTAAAATTGTGTATTTTGCTGCGGTTTTTTTCGGCTTTTTCCCCCTAGGCTGCTTTGGCGTGGTACCTACGCCGCCATCTTAACCGGAAGTCCCCCTGTTACCACTCCAAATGAACTTCAGACACATGTGCCACTTTGTGCATCTGGCTTTACGTGGATACTGGGGAATTGAACCGAGGCCATTATGTGTTGCACACAAGTGTCTTTAACCACTGAGATATCTTTCCAGCCCAAGCTTCTGCTTTCTGATTAAGATGAATGGTAATATACACTATCAGGGCATTAAAAAAATATTTGAGGGCTGGAGGGATGGCTTAGTGGTTAAGGCGTTTGCCTGCAAAGCCAAAGGACGCAGGTTCAATTCCTTATTGCCCACATTAGCCAGATGTACAAGGGAGCCCATCTGGAGTTTGTTTGCAGTGGCTGGAAGCCCTGGCATGCCCATTCTCTCTTTCTCTCCCTCTCCCCCTCTTTCTCTGTCAATTAAATAAATAAATAAGTTGGGCATGGTGGCACATGCCTTTAATCCCAGCACTTGGGAGGCAGAGGTAGGAGGATCACCATGAATTTGAGGTCACCCTGAGACTACATAGTGAATTCCAGGTCAGCCTGAGCTGGTAGAGTGAAACCCTACCTTGAATAAACAAAAACAAAAAATGAAAAGTTAAAAATAAATAAATATTATTTGAATGTGTGGGCACATGCATACCACAGCATATGTGTGGAGGTCAGAGGACAATCTGTGGGTGTTGGTCTTTCCTTCCACCTTGTTTGAGACAAGACTGTCATTTGTCTCTAGGAAGGCAATACTAGCTGGCCTGTGAGCTTTGTGATTCTCCTGACTGTACGTACCTTGTGGGGCAGGAGAGCCTCTTTCACTATGATATGCATGTATCATAGCTCTTATCTGGTTGTGGGTATTTTAGGATCACAGACAGTACACCAGTGTGTGCCTACCTCTACATGGGTGCTGGGGGTCCAAATCCTAGTCAGCAGGCTTGCAGAACAAGTGCCTTTAAGCACTGAGCCATCTTCCTTTCCCCAGTATTGCAGTATTTTAAATCAAGTATACTGATTATTCTTTTCTGGGTTATCTCATAATAGATAATTATAGCCATATGATATATTGTGTAATAACAATGTATGTCTTATTTCAGGCAACTTCAGAAAGACTGATTTTTTTTATATAACCCTAATTTGTAACAATTCAGGTTTACTCTAAATCCTGCTCCACTTCTCTCTTCACTGTTTATATATGTTCATTACTGCTTCATATGTTTAAAAATATTTTATTTTGCTGGGCGTGGTGGTACACACCTTTAATCCCAGCACTTGGGAGGCAGAGGTAGTAGGATCACCATGAGTTCAAGGCCACCCTGAGACTACATAGTGAATTACAGGTCGGCCTGGGCCAGAGTGAGACCCTACCTCAATTTTTAAAAAATTTATTAGAGAGAGAGAGAGAGAGGAGAGCGCGAGAGAGCGAGCAGGCACCAGGGCCTCTAGCCACTGCAAATGAACTCCAGACGCTTGGGCCCCCTTGTGCATCTGGCTTACATTGTTCCTGGATAATCAAACCTGGGTCCTTTGGCTTTGCAGGCAGCCAGCACCTTAACCACTAAGCCATCTCTCCAGCCTCTGCTTCTTATGTTTAAATATCCTTGAAATTAGATCTGATTCAGTTAATTGCTTAGATTTAAAATAAGCACATGCAGTTATCTGTATAAATGGATGAACATTGAAGGTCACCCAAACATAGCTACTCTTAATTCTCTGAGGTATACATGGTTATTTCATAAGATGGTTCCTTGTGGCATAGGAGAGCCTCTTTCACTTGTATCATGCCCTTATCTAGCAAATAGTCCTTAAAGGCAAAAGCAGGGTTTGATTTTGTTAGTGGTCCTTCACAAGGAAGATATGCTTGTTTCCAATTAAGGGGGTGTTTGAATTTAGTTCTTGTGATGTCACCAAGCCGACCTACCTATACCTTTTTGTTGACTGTGCCTGTTGTTTGTTCCATCTTTTGGAGCCTCATGGACACCTGTGGAAATTTTATGCAAGCACTTCTATATTAATAACACCTCATTTGGGTTGGAGAGATGGCTTAGCAGTTAAGGCACTTGCCTGTGAAGCCTGAGGACCTGGGTTTGATTCCCCAGGACCCATGTAAGCCAAATGCACAGGGTGGCACACATGCATTTGGAATTTGTTTGCTGTGGCTGGAGGCCCTGGCATGCCCAGTTTCTCTCTCTTTCTCCCTCAAATAAATAAAAGTAAAAAATTTAAAAAAAAAACCTCATTTGACAGGCGAAATAATTTTTAAAATATGCTAGTTGATTCTAAAGTAAATATAGAGACTTAACAAAATAATTTGTGGGGGGCTTGGGAACAGGCAGATAGAGAGAATGGGTGTATCAGGACCTCCAGCCATTGCAAATGGACCCCAGACGCATGTGCCACCTTGTGCGTCTGGCTTACATGGATCCTGGGGAGTCAAACCTGGGTCCTTCGGCTTTGCAGGCAAGCACCTTAACAGCTAAGCCATCTGTCCAGCCCATAGAGACTTTCTTAAATCTACACAGTCAAGTTTTGGTCAGTTTTGTTTTGTGACAGGCTAACAGTGAATTTGTGGCAATTCTCCTGCCTCAGCTTCTTGAATGCTAGGATTACAGGTGCATGCTACCATGCCTGCTCATAACTTTTTTTTTTTTTTGAGGCAAGACTAATAGACTGATCTTCTTTTTATGGCGGGGGGGGGGGGGGAAGGGAGAGAATTGGCATTCCAGGGCCTCCAGCCACTGTAACTGGACTCTAGACCCATGTACCACTTTGTGAGCATGTGTCACCTTGTGCGTCTGGTTTACATGGGATCTGGGGAGTTGAACATAGGTCCTCAGCCTTTGCAGGCAAGCACCTTAACTGCTAAGACATCTTCAGCCCATAAGTTTATTCTTACTCATGAACTTGACCTGTGTCTTGACTTTAATCCCATACTCCCCTCCATTACCTGTGTGACATGCATTGATGATCTACTTGGGAGGTCACCAGCACATCGTAGTTGTCTAGCTCCTTGGACTCCTACCCTTCATTTTTCTTTCTTTCTTTTTTTTTTTTCTTTTTTGGCTTTTTAAGGTAGCCCAGGCTAACGTGGAATTTACTGGGTAGTTTCAGGCTGGCCTGGAACTCTCAGCAATCCTCCTACCTCTGCTTCCCAAGTACTGAGATTAAAGGGATGTGCCATCATGCCCAGCTTACCCTTTTTTTTTTCAAGGTGGAGTCTCACTCTAGCTCAGGCTGACCTGGAATTCACTATGTCATCTGAGGGTGGCCTTGAACTCATGGTGATCCTCCTACCTCTGCCTCCCAAGTGCTGGGATTAAAGGCGTGTGCCACCATGCCCGGCTTACCCTTCATTTCTTAATGATATGTCCCTTTTCTGAGTCTTTAATTTTTTTAAATTTTATTTTATATATATTATAACAAGTTGTATACTATTATTCCCTCTTCCCAATGATTCTTTAATTTTTATTCATTTTATTTATTTGCAAGAAGAGAAAGAGAGAGAGAGAGAGAATATGGGCACACCAGGGCCTTTAGCCACTGCAAACAAACTCCAGATGAAGGTTCCACTTTGTGCATCTACCTTATGTGGGTACTAGGGAATTGAACTAGGGTTGTTAGGCTTTGCAGGCAAGCACCTTAACCACTGAGCCATCTCTCTAGCCTTTTGATATATTTGATATATTTTTGTTTATTATTTGTAAGTAGAAAGAGAAATAGGGAGGAGGATGGGCCTACCAGGACCTTTTGCCACTGCAAACAAACTCCAGATACATGTGCCACTTAGTGCATGTGGCATAGGTTCGGAGGAATTAAATCTGGGTCAGCAGGTGTTAATTTTTTTTTGTTTTTGTTTTTTTTGTTTATTGAGGTAGGTCTCACGCTAGCCCATGCTGTTCTGGAGTTCACTATGTAGTCCCAGGCTGGCCTGGAATTCATGGCGATCCTCCTACCTCTGCCTCCTGAGTGCTAGGATTAAAGGTGTGTGCCACCACACCAGGCTTAATTTTTTAAAATTTGAGTAATGACAAAAATATGATCCACCCTAGCTAGCTGGGCTTGGTGGTTTATATCTGTAATCCTGCACCTAGGAGGCTAAGGCAGGAGGGTTGTGATTTCCAGGTTAGCCTGAGCTATGTATGGAGTCTCTATATCAAAAAACAGCCGGGCATGATGGCTCATGTCTTTAGTCCCAGTACAAGGGAGGCCGAGGTAGGAGGATTGCCATGAGTTTGAAGCCAGCCTGGTGGTATAGAGTGAGTATAGAGTATAGAGTGGGCTAGAGAGTGAGACTGGGGGGGGGGGGAGATACAGTTCTGATTCTTTAGTTTTAACATAATTGTATATCTTATTTTTTCATGCAGCTTTATGTCAATTAAACAGTGAGTTTGTACTGGATGTGGTAGCTCAAGCCTGTAATCTTAGCACTCAGGAAGCTGAAGCAGGAAGATTGCTATGAGTTTGAGGCCAGCCTGGGCTACTTGGTGACTACCAGGTTAGCCCGGGCTATAAAGTGAGAAAAAGAAGAAAAAAAAAGAAAGAGAAATAAAGCCAACAAAACAAATAATCCCCAAAATAGTGAATTATGTCTGCAAATACTGAGAGAAATTGTTGCAATGAAATTAGTTTGATTAGGTCTCTTTTTTTTTTCTGTTACGTTTAGATTGTTACATAGTGGCAAGAATTCTTTGTACTTTTTTATACCAAAGGCTCTGTTCTCCTTCTCCTTCTCCTTCTCTTTTCCCTTTCCCTTCCTTTCCTTTCCTTTTTCTTTATTTGAGAGAGAGAGAGAAATAGGCGAGAGGTGCGGGGGAGAGAATGGGCGCGCCAGGGCCTCCAGCCTCTGCAAATGAACTCCAGGTGCATGTGCCTCCTTGTGCATCTGACTTATGTGGGCCCTGGGGAATCAAACCTGGGTCCTTTGGCTTTGTAGGCAAATGCCTTAACCGCTAAGCCATTTCTGCAGTCCTCAAAGGCTTTTTTTTCTTATACAAAAATATCTCTTGGTAGAAGCCAGTTATGTGTACAAAAGACCTTAAACTAGCTGGGCACCGTGGCCCGTGCCTGTAGACCTAGCTACTGGAGAGATTGAGGTGGGAGAATCTTAGGTTTTAAAGCAACTTTGCTGGTAGTAGCAACTATTTTCCTAACAGTCAGGAATGGTAATAGCTTGACTGAGGAAACTTTGAAATAGGAGTATTTTTAAGTTCCTGGAAAGCTCTGTTCTCTATAGCTCTGTGGTTTCTGAAGGCATACTATGTCTTGACTGGGTACATCCTGTACAATTCTAGGATCTGAAGTCCCATCAACAGTCCATATGCAACAACTTAAAAGTTTGTTGGTATGCAGAGAAAGGTCTTGAATGGACCTTAAGGGGCTAATGGTAGTTGTCATCATAAAGTATTTGGTTTTTGCTTTGCAGATTTTCTTGTGAAACCTTCCAGTAGAAAAAGCTTTCAGGAAAAACTTCAGTTGGTAAGTTTGTTTTTTCCTTCATATTCTGTGCAGATTTGAAGCCAAGAAAATTTATCTACAGATTGATTTTGTGACTCTTTGGCCCTGTACATACTTAGATGGGTTTTTCTATGTTAATTTTAATGTTTCTAAGTATTTAGGTGTTTTATTTTCACTAAGACCAAGTTAATTTTCCCATGTATATTTGTAGCATAATGCAGTATTTTCTATGCCAGAAATCTTTTTTTTTTTTTTAGTTTTTCAAGGTGGTTTCTCCCTCTAGCCCAGGCTGACCTGGAATTTGCTATGTAGTGTCAGGATGGCCTTGAACTCACAGCAATCCTCCTACCTCTGCCTCCCAAGTGCTGGGATTAAAGGCGTGTGCCACCACGCCTGGCTCAGTGCCAGAAATCTTTAAAGATGCAATTTTGTGAGTTGTTAAACTAATCTTTTGTCTAACTAGTCCTTATTAGTTTAGGGCTTTTAAAGTTAAAACTTGATTTTTATTTTGGGGTTTCTTAAATTGCTATATATTTTTTATAATTATATATATATTTATTTTTATGAGAGAGAGAGAGAGAGAGAGAGAGAGAGAGAGAGAATATATGGGTGTGCCAGGGCCTTCAGCCACTGAAAACAAACTCTACACACATGCACCACTTTGTGTACCTCGCTTTATATGGGTCCTGGGGAATCGAACCTGGATCCTTTGGCTTTGCAGGCAAATGCCTTAATCGCTAAGCCATCCCCCTGGTCCTTTTATACTTTTTTAAAAACTTAATTTGTTTGAGGGGGGAGAGAGAGAGAGAGGGAAGGAGAGAGAGAGATTGGGTGCACCAGGGTTCCAGTCACTGAAGATATACTCCAGAAGTATTTGACACCTTATGCATCTGGTTTACCTGGGACCTGGGGAATTGAACTTGGGTCTGTAGGTTTTGCAGGCAAGTGCCTTAACTGCTAAGCCATTTTCCCCCAAATTGTTATATATTCTTATGTGAAAATTAAGACCTTACTACTAGAGTTAGTACTAGAAATGTGATGTTTAATTAGAAAAAAAAGTTCTAGGCTAGAGAGATTGAGCAGTGGTTAAATGTGCTTGCTTGTAAAGCCTGATGGCCTGGGTTCTATTCCTCAGTACCCGAGTAAAGCTAGAGGCACAAAGTGGAGCATGCATCTAGAGTTTGTTTGCAATGACAAAAGACCCTGATGTACTCATGCTCACTTACTCTGTCTGTCTTTTCTCTCCCTCTCTCACATCAATTAATAAAAATATCTTTAAAAATAAAAAAGGAACAGGGGCTGGAAGGATGGTGTAGCAGTTAAGGTGCTTGCCTGCAAAAGCCTAATGACCCAGGTTTGATTCCCCAGTACCCATATAAAGGCAGGTGCACAAAGTGGTGCATGTGTCTGGAGTTCGTTTGCAGTGGCTAGAGGCCCTGGTGAGCCCATTCTCTATCTCTCTCTCAAATAAGTAATTTTTTTTTTTTTTTTTGGTTTTTTCGAGGTAGGGTCTCACTCTAGCCCAGGCTGACCTGGAATTCACTATGTAGTCTCAGGGTGGCCTCGAACTCACGGTGATCCTCCTACCTCTGCCTCCCTAGTGCTGGGATTAAAGGCGTGCACCACCACGCCCAGCTCCTTTTTATTTTTTCTACCTCTTTTGAGGTAGGGTCTTGCTCTGTCATAGAGCAAGCATAGCAGGACCAGACAGCTGGCATCACACCTTCACAGCCGCGGGGAGGAAGCAGCAAGTACATGAGTACTGAGAGGGGCTGATGATGACACCTTGGGCCTGTCGCCAGTGGCACACTTCCTCTAGCAAGGCCCCGCCTCCTAAAGGCTCCACAAACTTCCCACATGGAGCCACCAATGGCGGACCGCAGCTGCCAACCCAGTGTTGGGAAGGCAGAGGCACCAGTCTCATTGTTGAGCTCGCTCTTCCTTCCTTCCTTCCTTCCTTCCTTCCTTCCTTCCTTCCTTCCTTCCTTCCTCCTCCTCCCCCCCTCTCTCTCTCTCTCTTTCTTTCTTTCTTTTTTGGTTTTTCGAGGTAGGGTCTCACTCTAACCCAGGCTGACCTGGAACTCACTCTGTAGTCTCAGGGTGGCCTCAAACTCACGGCGATCCTCCTACCTCTGCCTCCCGAGTGCTCGGATTAAAGGTGTGCACCACCATGCCCGGCTACTAAGTATTATTTTTTAAAAAAGAACAAGTTCTGAAAACATTGGCAGTCTTTTCACCATTGTAGTTGTAATCTTAGTCCTGCTTCATAATAAATACTTTTTGTAGGCTAGTTTTTGTCTCTTATTGTGTCTTAACTTATAACTGCCTCATATCTGCCCAATTTAAGGAGATATATTCCAGTTGTGCTCGGCGTGGGGTGGGGGGTTGCTTTGGTTTTAAGTTTCTAACTCCAAAGCATTTCCTTGATAAGAGCCTTTGGCTTGCAAGGATCAAATTCCTTAGAATGGCATGCAGGACTCTTTACAGATGGGTTTGTAATACATCTTACAAGCTAGATTAACCTGTTCCTTACAACCTGGTGCATCTCTTCTTGTAACCTATTTGGCCTAGTTCCTGTCTTTCAACTACTTTCTGATGTATTTTATTGTCTAATTCTGATGCATGTACCCTTTCTATTTCAACTTTGTCTTATAGCTCAAAATCTTATTGATTGAACCTTTAAAAGCTTAAATTTTTACATAGCTCCTTTGGGTACCCAGGTCAGAATGCATTTCTTTCTTTTGTGTTACCATGGAATTACAGTTTCACTTCCTGCAGGTGGAAAACAGCAGCAAGGGAGTGAGCTGAGCTCTGGCAAGAGGGAAGCTGAACCATTACACCCCAAAGTCGTCCCCCAACACATCACCTCTAGCAAGGCTCCACCTCCCAAATTGCCACCAGCTGGGGATTCAAAACATGAGCTGGGGGCTCAGTGGTTAAAGACACTTGCTTTCAATGTCTGCAGGCCTGGGTTCAATTCCCCAGTAACCACATAAACCCAGACGCAGAAAGTGGTGTATGCATATGGAGTTCGTTTGCAGCAGCTAGAGGTCTTGATGTGTTCATTGTCTTCCTCCTCCTTTTCCTGCATCAAATAAATAAAAATATTAAAAAAATAATTCAAAACACATGAGCTTATGGGGGACATCTGATTCAAACTTACCACATGATCTTATGGGGGACATCTGATTCAAACTACCACTTGAGCTTATGGGGGACATCTGATTCAAACTACCACAACTGGGAGATGACTTAGTAGTTAAAGGAGCTTGCTTGCAAGACCTACTGACCCATCTTCATTTTCCCAGAACCTGCATAAAGCCAGATTTAAAAGTGGCACATGTGTCTGGTGTTTATTTTCAGCAGCAAGATAAACACATGAGTAAATAAATTTAAAAAAATATGATTCATCAGCTGGGCATGGGGATGCACACCTTTATTCCCAGCACTGGACAAGTCTAGAGGTTGGAGGATTAGCATGAGTTCAAGGCCAGCCTGGGATTAAAGTGAGTTCCAGGTCACCCTGGGCAAGAGTGAACCCTACCTTGAAAATAAACAAAACAAACAGCAACAACAACAACAAAAAGAATCATTACTTTAAAAATACTGACTTAGGGCTGGAGGGATGGCTTAGCGGTTAAGAAACTTGTCTGAGCCAGGCGTGGTGGTGCACACCTTTAATCCCAGCACTCGAGAGGCAGAGGTAGGAGAATCACCGTGAGTTCGAGGCCACCCTGAGATTCCATAGTGAATTCCAGGTCAGCCTGAGCTAAAGTAAGACCCTACCTCGAAAAACCAAAAAAGAAAAAAAAAAAAAAAAAAGAAAAAGAAAAACTTGCCTGCAAAATTAAAGGACGTTGGTCTTATTTCCCAGGACCCATGTAAGCCAGATGTACAAGATGGCACTTGCATCTGGAGTTTGTTTGCAGTGGCTGGAGGCCCTGACATGCCCGTTCTCTCCCTCTCTCTCTGCCTCTTTCTGTCAAATAAATAAATAAAAACTGGGGCTGGAGAGATGGCTTAGTGGTTAAGGCACATGCCTGTGAAGCTAAGGACCCAGGTTCAATTCTCCAGGTCCCACATAAGCCAGATGCACAAGGTGGCACATGCGTCTGGAGTTCATTTGCAGTGGTTAGAGACCCTAGTGGGCCTCATTCTCTCTCTCTCTCTCTCTCTCTCTGTCTTAAATAAATAAAATCTTTAAAAATAAATGAAAATTAAAAAAGAATAGTGACTTGTGCAGGGATGTGACTAGGATAATTTTTGTGGCTTCTGAGGTAATAATGGAAATAATCTAAATGCCTGACTGGTTAGTGTGAACTGGTAAATTGGGATAGAATGAAATACTGAGTTGCCATCCAAATGTATGCACTGATTATTGGAATAAAGTGAGTTAGAGAAAAGCAAACACAGTCTGATTCTCTTAACATCCCTATGTGTGTTTTTATATATGCATACAGAAGTTCTTGGACAAAAGTATAAAATAGTTAATAATGGTTGTACTTAGGTATAAGGTGAGCTGAAAGGCAGCAAAGGCAACTTATTAAATAAATGATTAAAGGGGCTGGTGAGATGGTTTGGAAAGTATTTGCTGCAGGAGCATGAAAAGCAGAGTTTGGACCCCCAGCACCCACACGAAGCCAGGTATGATCGTGTGTGCCTGCTATTTCAGCTCTGGAGAGGCAGAGGCAGGAGGGTCCCAGAGGCTTGCTTTCTAGCTAGTCTGGTAGAATTGATAGAGAGTGAATTATGAAGATAACCTGCATCAACTCTGGCTTCCACACCCGCACACCTATGTGAACACACACATACACATGCTAAGAATATTAAAAAATTATTGCTTTATAATTCACTTGCTGCATGGCTCATCAATTTAAAATATGTGATCCCGTGGCTCAGTGTCGTATATTCACAGTTAGGGAGCCAGCACCACAGTCCATTTCAGAGCATTTGCTTCATCTCTAAAAGAAATCCCATACTCCTTAGCTGTCACCACCCTTACTGTGCATCTCTGCCAGCACTAAGCACCACTAATCAGTCCACTTTCTTTTATCAGGAATCTTACCAGACTTCCCTGTTCTGGAGTGCTGTCATTTTTGTGAATGTCTTCTTTGACTCAGTATAATTATAATGTCTTTGAGGTTCATTCATGTTGAAGTCTGCATATATCAGTAGTGTTCTTTTCTATGACTGAACAGCCCATTGTTCTAATAAGCTGCATCTTGTTTTTCTGTTCATCTTATTAATGGCTATTTGTATTGTTTTCCATTGTTTGGCAATTGTGAATAATGCTGTTACAAACACATGTACATGTTCCCATGTGGACATATAGTTTTGTTTTCTAGGTTAGGTAAAGGAGTGTAATTGTGGATCAGGGGGTTTGATCATTCAAGGAAGGTCGTGACAATTTTTTTTTTTTTTTGGATAAGTGCAGATTGAATTAACTTTATAAGAAATTTCATGACAATTTTTAAATAGGTAGCACCTCTGACACTTGTGACAACATTGTGAGAGGGTACTTGACTATTTTTTACACCTGTGTTTTAAAATTCCTTAGAAGGCGCCTGAATTACTTATTACAAATAAAATGTTCAGCTGCTTGCCAGACTAACAGTCGTGACTTGGTTTCTTTTGTGCTTTTTGCAAGTGAGGTGCTGCACTGACCCCTGTTTCCTGAAGATTGGTCATATCTGCTCTTGGAGGTTTTCAAGGAAATCGTCAGCAATTGCTTCCTTAATATTGATTGCAAACTTATTCATCGTCTTGGCTTATGAATTTGGAATTCTTGTATTTCTCTTAAAGCAGTACCTCCTCCCCTTTTGTTTTTGCAGTGCTAGAGATTGAAACTGATGCCTCATTGATTACCTCTGTTTTGAACTATTTTTATGTGTGTTTTTTTTTTTTAAATTTCCCTTCTGTATTATAAACTCGAAACTTGCTTAGCTTCCACATCCAGGCTTTTACCTCATCCTCTTATTACATTCCAAAATACTATTCAGATCCTTATATTTTCTTCTGCCTATATTGCCTGTGTTTTAAATCCAATACCATTCCTTTCCTATAATTGTCGTGTGTGTATGTGTGTGTGCGCGTGCGCGCGCCCGCGCACGCCCAGAATTGATGTGTGTGTCTTCCTTGCTGGCTTGTTGGCTTGTTTGTTCATTTATTCATTCAGTCTAGAGACAGAATTTCTCACTGAACCTGGAGCTCACAAATTTGCCTAGACTAGATAGCCGGCATGCCATGGGGTTCTCCTGTCTCCACTTAATTCAGTGCTGGAATTACAGGCTTATGCCACCAAGCCCTACTTTGATGTGGGTGCTGAGTATTTGAGCTCAGGTCCTCATTTGGCAAGAACTACTACTGAGTCACCTCCCTAGGCCTGTCCTGATTGTCTTTATCCTTAATCCTTTTCCTCCTATAATGTATTCACACATCAGCCAGGGCTCTTTTAAAATCATAGCATGTCAATCTGTTGTTTAAAACCAGTCACTGGTGTCTCATTGTGTATGGAATATAATTGTAATAGTTGAGATTGGTTGTTAACTTGACAAGACCTAGAATCACCTGGGAAACTAGCCCCTGGGCAAGTTTGTGAGGGATTATCTTGATTAAATTAATTGAGGTGGAATACTTTCCTTAACTGTGGGCTGGTGAAACCATTCTTTGGGCTGTGGTCCTGGACTGAATAAAAAGGAGAAGGTAGCCGAGCACAGGCATTCTTCTCTTTGTTTTGTGACTGCAGAGCGAATGTGATTAGCTACCTCCTGCTCCTGCCATCATGCCTTTCTCAACATAGTGGATTGTAATCTCGAACTGTAAGATGAAATAAGCCTTTCTCTGTACGCTGTTTTTGTCAGGTTTTCTGTGGAAGCAGTGAGAAAGGCAACTAATACAGTACTCTTTACCCTCTGTGCTTAATAGGACCTTTTGTATGTGTAGTTCTCCAACTTGAGGTGTGCAACTTCATTTCTGGTTGATTGCATTTTAGCTTTAGTGGCTTCTTTTCAGTTTCTTAAATACGTCAGGGTCTTTCTGGACCCAGGAACACATACTAGTTTCCATACCAGAAGATTGTGACTTTTCTCATTGTCTTGTTTAAAGTAGGCTTCTTATACCCCAAAGTTGTGTCTGTCTCACACTCCTTGTTTCCGTTATAACATTTCTAACAACTTATACTGATCTTTTCTATCTGTTGCTTTGGAATATAAGCTGTATTGGTATTGGAAGCAATACAGTGTGATATTCTGTGAGGCATAGTAGGTTCTTGGGTTAAAAAAAAAAAATGAAGCCAAGTGTGGTGGTTTGAATGAAATGCCTCCCTTAGGCTCATGTGTTTTGAATATTTGGCTTCCCGCTGGTAGCAGTTTGAGAAAGCGCTGGGGCCTTTGGGAGGTGGAGCCTTGCTAGAAGAGGTGTGTCGTTGGGGGTGGGCTTTGAAGTGATAAAACCCAGCTCCAAGCCCAGTCCTTGCATTACTTCTTCCTGCTGATGTGAAGATGTGTCCAGGCTTCCTGCTCACACCTCTCATGCAGACTGTAAGCTGAAACAAATCCTTTCCTCTCATGAGCTGTTTCTGGTCAGGTGTTTCGTTCTAGCAATTGCTACGCCAGGGTGGTGGTGCACACCTTTAGCCCCAGCACTCAGGATGCTAAGGTGGGAGGATTGCCATGAGTTTGAGGACAGCCAGAGCATAGCTATGACGAGTTCTAGATCAGCCTGGAGTAGAGTTAGACCCTGTCTTGGAAAAAAGGTGTGTGTGAGAGAGATAAAGAGATGGCTTAGCAGTTAAGGCACTTGCCTGCAAAACCTAAGTACTCATGTTCTATACTCTCCAGGTCCCATGTAAGCCCAGACACACAGTGACATAAGTGCATAACGTTGCACATGTGCACAAGGGGGCACATACATGTGGAGTTTGATTGCAGTGGTTGGAGGCCCTGGCAAGCCAATTCTCTCTCGCATTAAAAAAAAAAGAAAGCCGGGCGTGGTGGCGCACACCTTTAATCCCAGCACTTGGGAGGCAAAGGTAGTAGGATCACTGAGTTTGAGGCCATTCTGAGACTACATAGTGAATTCCAGGTCAGCTTTGGCTACAGTAAAACCCTACGTGGGGAGGGAGAGAAAAGGCCAGTCTGTCAGGCTTGCCTCAAAGCAATAGCAGCAACAACAAAAAAAATGTGTGTGTACATAAATACATATACGTGTGTATGTATATATGTATATTTATACACACACACACACACACACACACACACACACACACACACACACATATGTAGGTACTGGGGACAGAACTTAGTTAGGCAAGTACTCTAATTATTAAACCTAGTACCCATCCCTTGGTCATCTCTGACAGACTGTTTTTTTTTTTTGAGTCTATTCTTTTTTGGCATAAAGCCAATGAGACATCATCTTTGAAGACTCGTAATGCTGAGTAGCAAATCTTTGCAGTACTCATGAAAACATTAGATTGTTGGGAAGATAGCTTATGTATTTAAAAGACTGCCCGAGTTTACTCTGATTTGTAGTTCATTGTCACTGAAGGTGAGTATATTTAATTGGGATAGCTCATTCTGTTATTCCTGTGTATTTTCTCTAAAACAATTTTTTGTGGAAAAATATTAAGACATTAGATGCATATTGATAAGTATATTAATATTGGTTTTATGATGGCTAAGACTTAAATTTTTTTATTATTTGCAATCAGAGAGAAGAGAGGCAGTAGGGGGAAGGGAGTTCCTCTTGCCACTGCAAACTAACCCCAGATACATACACTACTTTTTATTTGTTGGGGGGATGCAGATAGAGAGAATAGGCACTGCAAACAAACTCCAGATGTGTGTGCCCCCTTGGACATCTGTCTTTACATGGGTCCTGGGGAATTTAACCTGGGTCCGTAGGTTTTGAAGGATTGACTTAACTGCTAAGCCATCTCTCGAGCCCTGCACTACTTTTTGCATCCGGCTTTACATAGGTACTGGGGAATTGAACCCAGGCCCTCAGGCTTTGCAAAGTACCTTTAACTGATGAGGCATCTCCCCTGCCCTAAGACTATGACTCTTTAAATTAGTTCTTTTCTATATAATTTTAAAAAATATACTTGTTTAATTGACATAGTAATTATATATACTTATGGGATATACTGGGACATTTCATGTACACAGTGTTTAATAATCAGATTACTTATTATTGTGTTCTGAACATACAAAAAACTCTGCTATTCTGAAATATTGTGAACTATAGTTACCCTACTGTGCTGTAGATAATTAGAAGTTATTCCTCTTATCCAGCTGTAGCCTTTACTCATTAACCACCCTCTCTAAATCCCTATCCTCCTCCCCATACACTTTCTATACTCTGGTAACTACTGTTCAGTTTTCTGCTTCTTTGAGAACAACTTTTTAGGTTCTGTGTATATGTAAAAATATGCACTATCATTTTTCTGTTCTTGACCATATTTCACTTAGCATAATGCCCTCCAATTCCTTTCATTTTGGTTAAGAATATATTGATGACTTTTCTCCCTCAGCAGCCTGCATAGTATTTTCTAGCACTGTGGTAACAAGCCAGCAAGCAGAAGGCTTCCTTCCAGCCCAATACCAGCTTGATTTCTCAGTGTATAGCAACCAGCACATATGGTGACTTCAGCAATAGGGCCTTACATTTTTGTTGTCATGGACTAATGGGGTTTCGAAAGATTATAGCAATAAGAAAAAAAACTTCATTATGTGAAAATCTGGGATATAGAAAAGTAAGGGCGGCAGTGGGGGTGGGGAGTAGTTCAATATTGAGGGTGCTTGCTTGCAAAGCCTGTTGGCCCAAGTTTGTTTTTGATTCCCTAGTATCATGTAAAGCCAGATACTTAAAAGTGTCAAATTTTTCTGGAGTTGTTTGTAGTGACAAAAGGTCGTGACACATCCATTCTTTCTCCTCACAAATGAATAAAAATACTTAATAAAAAAGAACAGAGTCGGGTATGGTGGTGCATGCCTTTAACCCCAGTACTTGGGAGACAGAGGTAGGAGGATCTGCCATGAGTTCGAGGCCACCCTGAGACTACATAGTGAATTCCAGGTCAGCCTGGGCGAGAGTGAGACCCTACCTCAAAACTCCCCCAAACAAACAAAAGAACAGAGACAATTTTTTGAGGTAGGGTCTCACTCTGGCCCAGGCTGACCTGGAACTCACAGTGTAGTTCCAGACTGTCTTCGAACTCACAGTGATCCTCCTACCTCTGCCTCCCAAGTGCTGGGATTAAAAGCGTGTGCTACCATGCCCAGCTCTGGTCAAATTTTATATCCATGTATATGCACCTCCTTTAACTAGGGCTTGACAAATGAAGAAGAAAATTATTGCCAATTTTGCCTTTCTTTTTTTCCCTCAGAAGATCTCAGCATAAGGAGAGCCTTGCCAGACACTGAAGAAAGACGAGGATCTCTCCTCCTAATCTGGGCCTCCTATCATGGTGAGTATAAGAAGATAAGAAAATTAGAATTGAACTATCCTGACAGTAAGTGAACATTAATAAATTCATTTGTGTTTTTGTAAGACATTTCATATTTTCATTTTTCTAAAACTCTTATCCTTGGTTCATCGTTTACTTATTAATAGTATAGAGTATATGGAAAGCAGCTTCATTTCTGTTCACTGAATCTTGCAAGCTGGATACATATCACATTTTAAGTAAGCTATTGGAAAGCAAAGTGCACATAACTCTTCTAGGAAGCTGATTTGGGAGTATAGTTCCAGTGGTAGTCTACATGCTTGAAGGTCTCAAGTTTACTTCTAAAGAAGGAAAAGCTCAAAGAGAGGTGGGGGTGGGGTGGGCGGGAGAGAGAATGGGGGCACCAGGGCCTGCAGCCCCTGCAAACGAACTCCAGATACATGGGTCACCTTGTGCATCTGGCTTATATGGATACTAGGGAATTGATCCTGGATCTTTAGGCTTTTCAGGCAAGTGCCTTAACTGCTAAACCATCTCTCCAACCCATAAATACTGTTCTGATCCTATAGCAGCTGTGCACACACCTACCTGTATCTTTAACAAAATAGAGCATATGATGGACATTACATATACAGGAATCTGTGGGCCACTTAGGGCCCAATAAAGGCAGAAAAGATGGAACAGCAGGCTGACCACGTTTCATCAATCCTGAGGACATATAGATAGTGCTTCAAGACTGGAAAGAGAAATTATTCTCTATCATGTTGTTGGATTTTTACCTTATGATATTTCCTGTATCTCAACTGTTTCATGCTGGTGCACAAAGAGGGAATTGAAAATACCATGTTAATTTCAAGCTTCACTGGGGACATGTGGAAAATGTTTTTCAAAATTAAAAAAAAAAAGCAAAACAAAATAAAAAACATTAGTTGTGCAGAAATGTCATATTAGAGGGAAGAGAGGTAATATTCCCCCTGTTTAACAAGGGCCAGTGTTTGCTTAATTTGTGGTCATTGCAACTTTCTGATTTATTCTGTACCCAAACATTGATGAACTTTTACTGTTACTTTTATGGCGTATGTATTTTCAGATTTTCCAGGTTTTTTAATGAATTGGATATGTGTTTGTAGTTACAGGGAATTCATGCTGGTGTCAATGATGCGCTTTTGAAAGCAGCTTTGTTTGTATTGAGGTTTTGTTCTTGATCATAGGCCACGCAGCTAGTCATAGCATGGTCTTCCTGATGCTGCTGAGGCCGATGTGGTCGCTGCTTCTCCAGACACACTTTGGTGGTGCCTCTATAAGATAGATGTGGTGCAGTGGGCTGTACGTCATCTTAAACTGTTTTTTTTATAAAGCAGCATGATGGCAAACTTTTTACATTTCTCATTTAGAATTCTAACACCAGAATTCATGGGTGTGCAGATTCTAGTCTGACTGGTCTATGTCATATTTATATATGTCTTAAGAAGTTAGAATGTATAACATAATTAAGCTTCTATTTTATTTCCTTACGTTGGTCTCATTGGATTCCTGAAGATGATTTTATCACCTGTGGAATATCTTAGAAGTTGTTGAGCCATTGATTCACTTAACTAGGAATGATGATGTTTTGTCATTTAGATCTTACGTTCTTAATTCTTAGTTTTTGAAGAAAATTCTTCAAAACTGAGGTGTTTTATTTTATTTTTTTTGCTTTTTCAAGGTAAGAGTCTTGCTCTTGCCCACGCTGACCTGGAATTCACTATGTAGTCTCAGGGTGGCCTTGAACTCACAGCTATCCTCCTACCTCTGCCTCCCGAGTGCTGGGATTAAAGGTGTGCACCACCACGCCTGGCTAAAACTGAGTTTTTAAAGGTACTTTTAGTATTTTCTTTATGGGAGAAAGAGGTAGAGGGTCAGACAGAATGGATATACCAGGGCCTCTAGCCACTGCAAACAAATTCCAGACACATGCTCCACCTTGCCCATCTGGCTTTACATGGGTTTGGGGGAATTGAACCAGGGTCCTTAGGCTTTGCCGGCAAGTACCTTAATGGCTGAACCATCTCCCCAGCCCTTGTTTCCCCTTTTCCCCCAACACAGGGTCTCACTTTATCCCAGAATTCACTCTGTAGTCCCAGGCTGACCTGGAACTCAGTGATCTGCCTAACTCTGCCTCCTGAGTGTTAGGATTAAAGGTGTGCCCCACCACATTGGACTAACTTTCTGTTTTTAATAGATACCCCTGTTCTAATTGGAGAGTAATCTGTTTTTGTCTCTTCTGCTCTTAGGTTTAAATCTCATTTAAGATCCTTTTGAGAAGTTAGGGATTAGGTAGTTGCTGTCATGCTTTTTGTTTTTTTGAGGTAGGGTCTCACTCTAGCCCAGGCTGACCTGGAATTCACTATGTAGTCTCAGGGTGGCCTTGAACTCACGGTGATCCTCCTACCTCTGCCTCCTGAGTGCTGGGATTAAAGGTGTGCACCACCACACCTGGCCCCGCTTTTGTTTGTTTTTAATGGAAAATCTCAAGCCTGTGCATGGGGAGAAAGTGAACTGTTCAACACATCGTTCAGCTACAGAACTCACTTCATGGTTACATGCTCACAGCATCACATTAACTAGCTTTGTGACATCATGTAAATGGGGCATACTCTCCTGCTTATTATTTGATTTATCTATGGAAAGTAAGCACTTCATGCTCTCATCTTGCTGGCCTGATTCTCAGTTCTTATATTGAAAATAACTCTACTTTCAGTTTTTAGTTGCTACTTTTGTTAAATTGGTCTTTCCTTCCTTCCCTCCCTCCCTTTATCTCCCCCCCCCTTTTTTCTTGTATTTTCCAGGAATGGTCTCAATCTAGCTCAGGCTGTGCTGGAATTCACTATGTAGTCTCAGGGTGGCCTCGAACTCATGGTGATCCTCCTACCTCTGCCTCCTGAGTGCTGGGATTAAAGGTGGGCACCACCACGCTTGGCCTTTCCTCCTTTTTTGTTTTTTGTATTTTGTTTTTTGAGGTAGGGCTTCACTTTAGCCCAAGCTAACCTGGAATTCACTCTGTAGTCTCAGGGTGGCCTTGAACTCATGGCGATCCTCCTACCTCTGCTTCCCGAGTTCTGGGATTAAAGGCGTGCGCCACCACGCCCGGCCCTTTCCTCGTTTTTAAAGGCTTGCTACATTATTTCAGTTCTGAGGTGCTAAAGGGTCAGCAGAAAACGTATGTCAGGGGATAACTTAGAGATAATGAGCCCTACTGTAATATCTTAACGACAGTAAAAGTTCAGGCTTTACACACTTACGTCACAAAGCTAGTTGAGGTGGTGCTGACAAGTTATATTTTAAGTGTTAATTTTTTGTTTTAATTTGAGAGGTAGAGAGGGAGAAAGTGAGAATGGGTGCAACAGGGCCCTCAGCCATTGCAGAGGAACTCCAGACGCATGTACCACCTTGTGTGTCTGGCTTTATGTGGATCCTGAGGAATTGAACATGGGTCCTTTGGCTTTGTACATGAGTGCTTTGACCTCTTAAGTCATCTTTCCATCCCCTAAAGTGTATTTTTATGTAAGAACTTAAATGCATATGTGCATGGACCAGGTCCTCTTGGCACTGCAAACAAACACCAGATGCATGTGCCACTTTTTACATCTGACTTACATGGGTAGCTTGGGAATTGAACCTGAGACTACAAGCTTTGCAAGCAAGTGCCTCTTAACCACCAAGCCATCTTCCCAGTCCCTTTTAAGAACTTTTAAAAGTCTTCCTCTCTGTGCTTTATCTCATTTCCTATCTAGTATTCTTTTTAAAAAGTATTTTATTTTTATTTATTTGAGAAAGAGAGAATGGGTGCACCAGGGCCTCCAGCTGCAGCAAATGAACTTCAGATGCATGCACCCTCTTGTGCACTTGGCTTACGTGGGTCCTGGGGAATTGAACCTGGGTCCTTTGGCTTTGTAGGCAAGCACCTTAACGGCTAAACCATCTCACTAGGCCCCCTAGTATTTACTATTTCATGAGAAGTTTTCTAGATTCAACACTCTCCACATCTTGTCTCTTTAGCTTCTTAAAGTTTTTTTCCAGGAGGAGTCTCACTATAACCCAGACTGACTTGGATCTCTCTGTAATCTCAGGCTGGCCTCAAACTCACAGAGCTCCTCCTACCTCTGCCCCCCCCCCCCCCGTGTTAGAATTAAAGGCATGCACCACCACACTCAACTTAGTGTTCTTTAGGTCAAGAACTGTGTTTTAGTGTGTTTTAGGAATGAAAATAAGTTTCTGAAAACTAAGCTAGCTAGCACTAATAATAACAGAAAAATGAATTCCTTTAAATGAATGACTGCCCTTATTATTTCTTTACTGTTCATTGACCTCAGAGGAAATGAGTGGAAAGGGATAAAATAGTACAGATGGCAAAAAATTTTCATCTAACAAATTAATAATTGGTATTGATAGGACTGAAGCCATTTATAGAGGTTTGTATACCCTAGGTAATTACACTTTCAGGGTTCCCCCAAGCTATATTATTAGGTATAGTATCTTTTTAAAAAAATTGTATTTGTTAGAGAAAGAATAAGTATGGGCATGCTAGGGCCTCCTGCCATTGCAAACAAACTCCAGATGCAAGTGCCACTTTGTGCATCTGGCTTTACATGGGTACTGGGGAATCAAACCTAGGATGTCAAACTTTGCAAGCAAGGGTCTTCAAATGCTGAGTCATCTCTCCAGCCCCAGCTATAATCTCTTAATCCTACTGAATAGTTCATTGACCCTTGATAAGTAATAGCAAAATATCATTTCTGTCTCTATTTTTAATTTTATTATTTTATTTTTTCAAGATAGTCTTGCTCTAGCCCAGGCTGACCTGGAAATCACTAGGTAGTCTCAAGGTGGTCTTGAACTCACACCGATTTTCTTACTCCTTCCTCCTGAGTGCTGTCTGTCTGTATTTTTTTAAATTTATTTTTAATTTACTTATTTATTTGAAAGAGAGAGAAGCAGCGAGAATGAGATGAGAATGGACATGCCAGGGCCTCTAGCCACTGCAAACAAACTGCAGACACATGTGCCACCTGTGCATCTGGCTTACATGGGTCCTGGGGAATTGAACCTGGGTCCTTTGGCTTTGCAGGCAAGCACCTTAACCGCTAAGCCATCTCTCCAGCCCTAAAAGTATTTTTTTAATCCAAAATCATAAAGTAAGGTTTTTACATTTTTCAAATCTCTTTGGTGCTTGTCTTAATAGATAAAAGCTAGATTCTCTTATCTATGCATTCAATCTCCTGCAGTATGCTTTATTTTAAATATATGAAGAAAACTCATTGTCACATAGGCATCTTAGGACAAGGAAGTATATTTTAACAGTTTCCCAGATAACTGCATATATTTTTCTTTAATTCATCAAAACTTGACAAGTGGCAGTTCCTTCAGTGTGTGTATCTTCAGTTTTATTTTGTTACATTAAAAACACTGATAGGGGCTGGAGACCAACGGTTCAGCAATTCATGTTGCTTGCTTGCAAAGGCTACTGGCCAAGGTTCAATTCTCCAGCTACCCATGTAAAGTTTGATGGACATTAGTGTGTAGTGGCAAGACACTTGTGTTCACACACACACATATGCATATAAATAAGAATTTAAAAGAAAATATTTATTGGCCTTGCCTTTTTTCTTTCTTTGGTGGGGTACTGGAGAGTGCTGTGCATGTGAGGCAAACACTCACTGAGCTATGTCCTCAGCTCCTGTTGAATTTGAATGGATGTTTCGTCTGTGTGTAGTTATTAAACATCATGCCTTGGTCGTTAGGAGAATAATGTGTTTCTTAAATAATTCCTATTTTCCAAATGTTGAAATGTAGTGGGTTAAAACAAAACATTTGATAATGTTGCCACTGATACTGTAACAAAATTGTTCTGGGAAGCTGTCAGATTCTTGATGACAGAGGGCCCACTTTCCAGCGTAGTAATTTTTACATCAAAGCATTATCATTTGGGGAGAATACTGTCCTTTGAAGAAAGGATCAGCCAAGTGTCCAAGGCTGTATTTCCATAGTTTGTCCATCAGCTGTTCTTTCAGTGAAGAAATGGTGCTTAATGGAAGTAATAGTTCACTGGGTAGTGCAGAAATGGCTGCATAAATTCTTTAGATTGAGACAACCACAATACTTCACTAAGATTGTTTTTCTGGGGCTGGAGAGATGGCTTAGCAGTGAAGGTGTTTGCCTGCAAAGCCAAAGGACCCAGGTTTGATTCCCCAGAATCCATGTAAGCCAGATGCACAAGGTGGCACATGTGTTTGGAGTTCATTTGCAGCAGCTGAAGGTCGTGGTGCCCTACCCTCCCCCCATCTGCCTCCTCCTCTATGAAATAAATAAAATACAATATAATTGTTTTTGCTTTGTCAGTCATTCTTAGTTAAGTAGATGTCACTGCCTCGGTTGTTCTAAGATGCTTGCAGTTTTGCCCATCAGTTCTTTCTGCACTATTAGAATGAATGTCAACACAGTAGAAAAATGACACATGCCTGTGTTATTGTGAAGGTGGTTTTGATATTTCACACAGTCTGTAGAAGGTCTCAGGGTATGTATACTTTGCTTAGACAACTATACTGTTAGAGTAGGACCATTTTATGATTGCAGTTGCTGTTGGGGAAGACCTTAAGTGCTCTTTATAGGTAGAAATATTTTTTTGAGGATTTGTAAATTTGTTTGAATTACATAGTAGCGTGTGTAAAAAACGTTCAGTAGTCAGCGGTTATAATTCTTAATGTCAGTTGAAGATGTGGCTTTTGGTCCTTTAAAAATTGCTGTATGGCTGGGCATGGTGGTGCACACCTTTTATCCCAGCACTTGGGAGGCAAAGGTAGGAGGATTGCCATGAGTTCGAGGTCACTCTAAGTCTACATAGTGAATTCCAGGTCATCTTGGGCTAGAGTGAGATCCTACCTTGAAAAACAAAACAAAAGAATTGCTGTGTGACTGGGCGTGGTGACATGCGCCTTTAATGCCAGCATTCAGGAGGCATAGGGAGGAGGATTGCTGCAAGTTCGAGGCCAGTCTGGGCTAGAGCGAAATCCTACCTCAAAAATCCTCCCAAAAATTGCTGTATGAAGAATTGGGTATGGTGGCTCATACTTGTAACCTCTACACGCAGGAGATTGAGGCAGGAGGATTGTTAAGAAGGGTTCAAGACAAACCTGGGATACATAGTTCCAAACTAGCCTGAGCTATTAGTATGAGACCTGTATGTAAAAATAAAACAAACAAAAAATTGCTGTGTATGTGTGAGACCCCAAGTTTGATCCCCACAGTGGAGGGGAAGGCTGTATAAATAGTCATAATTAACAGTCAGCCTTTGTAATTACATTGCTTATCTCTTAGGTCTTCCTATATATTTTTTGTTTTTTTGAGGTAGGTTCTCATTCTAGCCCAGGCTGACCTGGAATTCACTCTGTATTCTCAGGGTGGTCTTGAACTCATGGCGATCCTCCTACTTCTGCCTCCCAAGTGCTGGGATTAAAGGCATGCGCCACCACGCCTGGCTAAAAGATTATTTTTTAATGCAAAGTATAATTCAAATGCCACTTAGATGATGCTTCTCATTTTGAAATTAATAGAAATCTGTTTGGTGTAGTAGAGGGTAGTCTAAACTAGATCTAGTGGCTTACACAGGTTTTCTATTTGGGAGTTTAAATTCTTATGCTTAGTTTAAAAAGTATTTGAAGCTTTCTATTATGCAGACTTTACACATAATCAAGCATAAAATATTAGCCGGGCGTGGTGGCGCACGCCTTTAATCCCAGCACTCGGGAGGCAGAGGTAGGAGGATCGCCGTGAGTTCGAGGCCACCCTGAGACTCCATAGTGAATTCCAGGTCAGCCTGGGCTAGAGTGAGACCCTACCTCAAAAAATAAAAAATAAAAAAAAAAAATATATATATATAGTAAACTCCTAATTCATAGAGTTTCACCAACTACCAATCATAGACAATCTTGTTTCATTTATTCCCACTTATTTCCTTCTTATACCCCCTATTATGTTGAAGTAAGTTCCAAGCATTTTAATTCTTAAATAATTTAGCATATATTTCCCAGATAAAAATTGGGCCTGGAGAGATGGCTTAGCAGTTAAGGCACTTGCCTGCAAAGCTTAAGGACCCAGGTTCAGTTCTCTAATACCTACATGAAGCTAGATGCACAAAGTGGTGCATGCATCTGGAGTTTGTTTGCAGCGACTAGAGGCCCTGGCATATGCTCTTTCTGCGTGTCTCTGTCTGCAAATAAATTTAAACACATAAAAATTAAGATTGTGGGGCTAGAGAGATGGCTTAGCAGTTAAGGCACTTGCCTGCAAAGCCAAAGGACTTTATTAGTTCGATTACCCAGGACCCACATAAGCCAGATACACAAGGTGGAACGTGCATTTGGTGTCATTTGCAGTGGCTGGAAGCCCTGGCATGCCCATTCTGTCTCTCTCTCAAATAAAATATTTTAAAAAATTAAGATTGTAACTTTTCTATGTATACATATACATATATGTGTGTGTATGTAATATATAAATATATATTTAGGAAAGCTCAACAGACGTGCCTTTTTTGTTTATCACTCAAATAAATAAATAAAAATAGAGAGAGGGAGAGAATGGGCACATCAGGGCCTCCAGCCACTGCAAACGAACTCCACATGCATGTGCCACCTTGTGCATCTATCTGGCTTACATGGGTTCTGGGGAATCGAGCCTTGAACCAGCATCCTTAGGCTTCATGGGCAAGCGCTTAACTGCTAAGCCATCTCTCCAGCCCAAATTTATAACTTTCAAAGAGAAGAAACACATCTTGGTTTCTTCCAAAGTAATTAATACCAGCCTGTTAGTGTCTGAGAAGAGACATGTAATGTCTGACAGGTTTTGCATCCGTGTGTTCTCAGCTTAGTCCTACTTGTGGTGGTCAGATTTCTGATCCTATTTCAAATGCCTGAGATGACTCGGCTTTAAGGAGAAAAGGTTTATTTTGGCTAATTGTTGTGGCAGTTTCAGCTAATAGTGTGTGATGAGGCAGTACATGGTGTGAGAGCATGCAGTAGAGGAAGCCTTAGAAGGAGCACGATCCCCACCTCCCCTTCCAGGGCATGGATCTACTGATCCAACTTCCTCCTGCCAGACCCGCCACCTCCCACCGTGCTGCAGTCTAGCAGCAGAGTCCTGGACATGTGGGCTTTTGGCTACTGCTACACAGTTCATATTGGTATCTATTATATTAGATGGACACTTTCAGGGATGAGATGCTTTTTTTTTTTTTTTTTTGGAGGGCGGGGCTTTCTGCTTATTCCAAGGCAGTTGTTGGATTGTTATTGTGATTGTGTAAGTGCACATGGGGAAAACAAACCAAATATGAGTGACTGGAAGTTCTTGAATTATTTAAAGATTTTGGCGTTTTCCAGGATGAAGAGACTCGGCACAGCCTAGAGTGCATTCAGGCCAATCAGATCTTTCCTAGGAAGCAGCTGATTCGGGAGGATGAGAATCTTCAGGTAATCCTAGGCCACTTTTGACTGTGTACTTAGCGTCATAGTCATGATGCAGCAAAGCTAATGGATTAAAATAATGGATTATTTTTCTCTTAAATCGTGCGCATAAATGCAAGCTAGAAAGTATCTCATTTTAGCAACTTATTTCCTGAGAACTCATTCCTGAGAACTCATTGAGATCACATTGTCATTCATTTAGAAGTCCATAATTTGAATAAGTATATTTGAATTAGGTGGACATATACCCATCCTCCTTAGTACCTTAAATTTGGATAACAGGATTTACCATTCATTACCCTCCATTCATCCACCTGAATAGCATTTAAGATTGGGCTTTTATGCTTCAGAACTCTGAAGGGTTTCTCTTTCCATTTTCAAGGTTCCTTTCCTTGAACTTCATGGAGAGAGCACAGAGTATGTGGGCCGTGCTGAGGATGCCATCATTGCCCTTTCCAATTACAGACTTCACATCAAATTCAAGGAGTCTCTTGTTAATGTAAGTGATTGTCAACTGTTTTCTCTGTGAGGTAGGCAGGAAGTTGAAAAACTTGGTAATATTCCAAAGAGACAGGATTGGTTATGTGAAAGCACCATTTATAAGACTGTGTTTTTCTTTCAATTTCACATTGAACGGATAAGTTTTTTTTAACTAATTCTATGCTTTATTTAAACAAGGCATCTTGTCAGCTAAGATTTAACACTGAATGATTTGCATTAGGTAGTGCTGTATTGTTAAGCTTTATAAAAGTGAAGACTAAGTAGGCCCCCCTCCCTACCACTCTTTAGTAGTTACCAGCTGATTCAGTTGAGATAATTTCCTGGGTCTTAATGTCAGAAGAGGAGCTCTTTGAGCTCATTGCAGACTCTCATTATAGGATAGAGTTACTCTAATGGCCCCTAAGTGGTATAAGTACAGATGTTAAGTATATGTTAATTTGCATAATGGGCTATATATTACCAAGAAAAAGGAAAGCTTTCAATTCTTAATTGTCTTTTTAAGTTATGAGGGTCTCCTCAGTAAACTTGTTCTTTCAGCGTACTACTGGTATTGGTAATCTTTTTTTTTTTTTTAAAGGGGAAATTACTTATTTATTTGACAGAGAAAGAGGGAAGGAGAGTGAGAATGGGCATGCCAGGGCCTCTAGCCACTGCAAACGAACTCCAGACACCTGTGCCCCCTTGTGCATCTGGCTAATGTGGGTCCTGGGGAATTGAACCTGGGTCCTTTGGCCTTGCAGGCAAACGCCTTAGCCACTAATCCATCCTTCCAGCCCGGTATTAGTAATCTTAAATGAATTGCACAAAGGCCCCAAAGTTCATGTATTTCCACCAATCGAGTGTTTTTGTTTTCTGTATATGAATGCTAACACAGACAAACTTATTAGGATACCTTCTGTAAGAGCCCAGGACTACACTTCCATTCAGATTATGTGATTTGGGGTTCACTTGGAGTTTTTTGAAATCTGTTGCTTTCATTCATTTTACCTTTCTCTAAGTTTCCTGACTCCTCATGCATGCTTCATTCTTTTATTTATGACAAGGTCAGAGGCTGTCATTTTCTTAGTAGTAGATGGTGTTTATTAGTTCTTTGTAGCTACACATTTTTGTTCTGGAGTCATGTTGACTTGAATTCCTTCTGCCTTCTATATTTGGGCTATGATTATAGGTATTATGTCTGTTTTCTGTCCATCACTAAAACTACACACCAGCTTTTTCAAGGAAAGAAATGAACCATGTTCATAAGGCCCCATTTGGATTTGAGTGGTCATGACTCAAACCATAAAATTGCAGCAATCTAAATTTCCCCTTTATCTACTGTGGGAGTCAGTGATAAGTAAAACTACTACTCAATTTAATTTTGTGTACTTAAAGCGGCTGAAATCAGTGAAATTATAAAATTAAGTTGCTTTTGATAGTTTCATAACATTGCATTTTCCCATATCATCCTCTATTGATCAGCTTACTAGGTTTGGGCTAAGTATTTGAAGGACTATTTTTAGATTTGTTTGGCAGTAGGGTCTGTTGGAAAGAATCAGGTCATTCACCATCTTAAAGCTTTCAGTGTTTGTTTTTTCCAAGGAGGTCAGATTATTTAATAGTATGATGAGAGGCTATGATACCTGGTCCCTGCCAACTTTTCTGCCTGCTTTCCTTTTTCCTTGTTTCCTTTTGTACTAGTAAGGTCAGCCTTCCTGGACTGTCTAGACATATGTCACTTCTTCAACTTCTCCCTTCTTTCCTGCCCAAGAAATCTCTTACCAACTGTCAAAACTTAGCCCAGGTGTTAACTTTCTCTGACAAGCCTTATTTAGTGCCAGTTCCCTCCCTGACAGTTAATGACACTCACAGGCTGTTTCTGTCTTAACCACACTTTTACAGCGTTTACTAGACATGTTCTAGCTTATTCATCTTTGTATCTTCAGGATCCAGCATGTCTCCTGAAGTTACACTATACCCAGTAAATACTAAATGAAGTAGTATGGATCTCAAATGCGAACTAGGCTATTTCTCCCATTGTGGATTTGAAGTTCATTTTAGACCTACTAACATAAACACATTATTTTGTTTTGTCACTTTTTTCTCTATGATGTATAAGTAGATTGTTTACTGGAATTGCTCCTGTTTGACTTGCTTTTGACCTGTTCGCTCACATGAAAGCATTTGTCTCTAGCATAACCCTTTAAATCCAAGGCTTAGAGCTTGCATGTAACTTAAAAATCTCAAGATAACACCTTTACAGAGAAAAAGGATTATGCAAAAGTATTATGGTATGGCAGGGACCGTAAGTATTTCATACTGAGAGACACTAGGGTAATCTCATCACTGTTAGCACTAAGGTTCCTGGAACTTGAGATCACCCCAGGAAATAATGCATGGCTCTTCCTGTATCAGGTCCTAGATGGTCTGGGTTGCCTGTCCCCTGCTTTTCTTCCCTTTTTCTTTCCTCAGCAGATAAGTCTTTCAGCAAAACATGTGAGGTCAAGTGACCCTATTAAAGGTTATTTTATCCAAATCATACTCATTTAAACCATTGGAACCTAAATGTACTATCTCTACTGTGGCATGCATGCCCCACTTTGCATTATTTAGCACTTTAGAAAATGACTTGCCATCAAGTTTTAAATAGCTACCTGATATCATATTCTCTTTTAATTTCACAGCACATTGAGTAAATAAAATGTGTTTGTAGATTTAGATACTAAACACTCTAGTCTATGCACATTCACTGAATACCAAATTTACAACTTAGGGATAAAGAGCTGTGAAGTTCACTTGTAGCATTTTACACTATGAATTGCTCTGATGCTTTGTTTCCCCCAAACTATATTTCTTTGAAGCTTAGATAATTTATAAACGAGTGTTCTAGTGGGATTTAATGAAAGTTTAAAACAGTTTTTGTTGTGTAATCCAATAGAGTCCTCCTCAATCTGCTGCTTCTGAAATTCCAGTAAGTAGCATGAGAACCTAGGTGGTTGCTGCACTGTGCTTGGAATAAAATTATTTTGAGTGCATATCAGCAAAATGTGTCTTCTCTGCATGCGTCTCTTCCCTTTTTCCAAAGTTCTAGTGCTATGCTCTGAGAATAGCTTTTGGGGTGAGGGTTAAGCCCCACAGTTCATATATAAGCAATGGAATTATCTTTAAAAAATGTAGACAGAGCCAGCCAAGGGGGTGTACACCTTTAATCCCAGCACTCGGGAGGCTGAGGTAGGAGGGTCACAATGAGTTTGTGGCCAGCCTGGCACTACAGAGTGAGTTCCAGGTCATCCTGGCTATATCCAGTGAGACCCTGCCTGGGCCGGGGGGTGGGGGGAATTGATTGAGAGGGCTGTGGAGATGGCTCAGTCACTAAAGGGCTTTCTAAGCAAGTATGAGGGCCTGAGTTCCAGCCCCAGCACTCTCACACAAAGCTGTGCACAACAGCAAACACCTGTAATCCCAGTACTGGGGAAGTGGGGAAACAGGAGGATCTCTAAGCTTGTTGGCTAGCTAGCTTAGTCAAATTGGTGAGCTCCACACTCGGTGAGAGACCCTGTCTTAAAAGTGTAGAGTGGCTGGGTGTGGTGGTGCACGCCTTTAATCCCAGCACTTGGGAGACAGAGGTAGGAGGATTGCTGTGAGTTCGAGGCCACCCTGAGACTCCATAGTGAATTCCAGGTCAGCCTGGGCTAGAGTGAGACCCTGCCTTGAAAAACAAAAACAAAACAAATAAACAACAAAATTATATATAAAGTGATTGAAGAAGACACCTGTTGTTGACCTCTGGCATCTACACACACATGTACATAAAATGGAGACTCGAGTTTTATACAGAAATAATGTATTAAAATTATCACCAGTATTTAAGAAGACATTAAAACTTTGTTTCCAGCTCAGTTTGTCAGTGTCTTAGGAGAAAGGTGGCAGTACAGTATCTAGAAACATCTTTCCTTAGCAGTTCTTTGTCTAACATGTTGTCCTTTTCATTCCTCATACACTAAGAGGAAAGTTCATTGTTTACTTGTGTTGAGATAGGATCTTTCTATGTAGTCTTCGTAAACCTGGTATTCACCTTGTACCCCAGGCTAGCCTCAATCTCTGAGCAATTCTCCTTTAGCACGTTGAGTGTTTGGGTTAAGGCATGAACAGGCACACTTGGCTTTAGAAGAGGTTTTGTTAATAGTGCATTTCTTGTGGCCTATTATTCACTTGCCAGCAGAGGCCTTTGAAAGCAGTGCAGGAAAGGTTGCTTGTTTATATCCATGATGAACTCTGGTATTGCTCTTTGTGACAGTCCTCCTCCCCAGTGTACTTGTGGTGGTGGTGTTGCTATTGTTTTTGAGGTAGGATCTCCTTCTAGCCCAGGCTGACATGGAATTTGCTATGTAGTTTGAGGCTGACCTTGAACTCATGGTCATTCTCCTACTTCTGCCTTCCAAGTGCTGGGATTAAAAGTGTGCACCACCACACGTGGCCCCAATTTACTTTTATTTATATAGTTTTTGCTTTTGTTATTATTACTATTTTTTTTTTTTTTTAAGATAAGGCTTCACTCTAGTTCAGCGTGACTGGGAACTCACTGTGTAGTTTCAGGGTGGCCTTGAGCTCATGGTGATCCTCCTACCTCTGCCTCTACCTCCATAAGTGCTGGGATTAAGGACATGTGTCAGCACATTCACCCTCAATTTACTTTTTTGTTGTTGTTTTTTTATTTTTATTTGTTTGAGACAGAGGGAAAGAGAGAATGGGCGCGCCAGGGCCTCTAGCCACTGCAAACGAACTCCAGATGTGTGCGCATCCTTGTGCATCTGGCTAATGTGGGATCTGGAGAATCGAACCAGGGTCCTTCGGCTTTGCAGGCATGTGCCTTAACCGCTAAACCATCTCTCTAGCCCTCAATTTACTTTTAAAATATTTTTATTTTATTTATTTACTTTTGTGAGAGAGGGGGAGAGAGGGTCTCCAGCTACTACAAACGATCTCCAGACACATGCGCCACCCTGTACATCTGGCTTATGTGGGTACTGGGGAATCAAACCTGGGTCCTTAGGCTTCTCAGGCATATGCCTTAATTGCTAAGCCATCTGTCCAGCTCCCAGTTTACTTTTAAATGAATAATTTTAGTGCCTAAATACTTTATGGTTTATTACATATCAAGGTTTATATTCTGTACTGGATTTATTTTCACCATGTTATGCCATTTCTTTTTCAGATGTATGTACAAGATTAATCCTTCCCATTCATACTATAAAAATGGCTATTTAAAAAAGAACTTTATTTGAGAGAGAGAAAGAGGCAAAGAGAGGGAGAGAGAGTATGGATGCCCAGGGCCTGCAGCTATTGCAAATGAATCCCAGACGCATGCACCCCCTTGTGCATCTGGCTTACGTGGGTCCTGGGGAATTGAACTGAGGTCCTTTTGGCTTTGCAGGCAAATGCCTTAACTACTAAGCCATCTCTCCAGCCCGAAAATGGCTATTTTTTTTAAAAAAATGTATTTTTTATTTATTTGAGAGGGAGAGAATGGGTGTGTCAGAGCATCCAGCCACTGCAAATGAGCTCCAGACGCATGCGCCTCCTTGTGCATCTGGCTTACATGGGTCCTGGAGAATTGAACCTGGATCCTTTTGCTTTGCAGGCAAAACGCCTTAACTGCTAAGCCATCTCTGCAGCCCTAAAGTGTCTAGTTTTAAGAAAGGTAGAGATTTTGTCCTTCAACATATGCACACAGATATATCTAGAATGAATTGAAGAAGTATATAGTAGAGAATATCAGAACCTTCTAGAATGTGACAGTACTGTGGATCTTTAATACCTATGCATGCCTATTAACATTTTAAATTGCTCTTTTGCTTATTTGAGCTGATGCTCTTGTGGGGTTTGGTGCCCATGATAAAACTTACGGCCCTTTGAAGACTTGATTAACAACATTGAATGTGTTTAATGCATTCTTTGAGCATGAATTTTGGTGAACTTGATTATAGGAAAAAGCACTGTAAAGAGAAAATTAACCTGGCAAATAGGAAATGAAAGAGAAAGAAACGAAAAGAAAATGAGTTGCTATGAAACATTGAATCCATGAGCTATAGAGGGTTCAAAATGATTTTAGTCTTCCTATCTTTCTCTGTGGATGAGATTGCCTTTAAGGAATTTTGGCTTAAATTGCTTTCTCTCTTGAGGATATCTGGCAGAGAAGCCCACTTATTTGTGAAGGCAGACTCAAGTAGAGTTAACACAGAAGAAAAGGGCAATCTTAGAGGAATAAAGAAAAGCAAACCAAACTATATATGGTAGAAGGAACTTAGGTGAGAAAGCAGTCATGGCTCCTGACCCAGATTTTGCTGTTTATAGTGTAGTAGTTTAACCTTCCTGGGCTAGGAAGTAGGCAGGCTCTTGAATCTTTAATTCTTTGCTTATGAGAGTATATACTGGGTATGTGTCATCACAGAAATGTTAAGATATATATATATATATATTTTTTTTTCTTCTAATGTATGAGGAAAATTGAGAAAGCTAGAGCAAATGGTGTACGCCTTAAAGTGTTTTGATTAGCTGCGTGGAGAGAGGCTGAAGGGCAGCTCTGCCTTCGTGGAAGGAAGAGGAGGCAATCTGAGGAGTGAGCACTGAGGGTGGATTTGTACTTGATGCAGACTTAGAGGTTTCTCTTATCCCTTCATTCTTTCCTCTTCTGCTACATATTCACCTTCCTAGCATGTAACAGTTTGGGGTTTGGAATCTCCTGTTCTCTATATCTGTGACATCAGTCTGACTTATATTTTAGGTAGTGTGACATTTTGCACCTTCTGGAGTATTGTTCTTATTCTGGAAGTTTGGGCACAGATCCCAGGGCTCTGGTAGTGTAGAGATGAAAGTCTTAAGGAAAGGCACTTGCAGGGGACCTGGTATGTAGGTGACTGCTGAGAGAACAACCCCCTCAGGATTTGTAAAGCTCACTGTCGCCCACTCCACTCCAACTTGAGTCCACCTGAGGTTTACAAAGAGAAGCAGGCAACATGTGTCTTGGTGAAAGGTTAGAAGAGTGACACTATAGAAGAGTTCAGGATTTTCAGTTACTAGGACGGTGGCCACTGTTTATTTTAGGGGGAGGTGGGGGGTAGGGAGGCAGAGAATTAGGTAGCTAGTTTGCAGGAGCACAATTTTTTTTTTTAAAAAAAAGACAGTAAGTCAATAATAAAAAAAGTGGGAGTCTATTACAGAGCACCTAAAAAGTCTGGCCTAGTGTGGGTCAGTATCCTCTAGTGATCTATCTTTTTGATTTCCATATTTTGTTTTTTCTTGGTAGGGTCTCGCTGTAGCCAAGTCTAACCTGGAATTCACTGTGTAGTCTCAGGCTGGCCTCTGGTTTACAGCGATCCTCCTACCTGTCTTCTGAGTGCTGCCATTAAAGGCGTGTGCCACCATGCCTGGCTCCCATATTCTTTTATAATCTTTACTGACAATTGGTTTCTCTCTGCTACCTCTGCTGCTGCTTAGATGAACAGGCTCTTGGAAAAAAGTTTTTAGACAAGGCCGCCCCAGTATCCAAGTATTACAAGTGTACGAGAATTTTTACAGATTATAGACAGAGAAGAAGGCTTTAACCCTGAGGATAAAAACTCTTGTCATTTCTCTGTGTAATGTTTTTGGCTTCCTGTAATGTGTGCCCCAGTTTCTTTTTTTTTTTCTTTTCTTTTTTTTTTTTCCCCCCCATTTTGGCCTTCTAGTACTGGGCTTTTGATTGAGCATCCTTGGTTCTGAAAACTCTCTACTGATTCTGGCAGATGCATGGTGGGTCAGATTGCAGAACGCCTGTTCTGAAACTGGCACAGCTGACATGGGCAGCCTGGGTAGCAGTCTTGTTTCTCTCTGCTGTGCGTTGGAGGAGACTGCACCCCCCAATCTTATGCCAAACAAAAATTGTTGGAACTCTACTTGGAACTCCCAGGGCCACAGTTTGGCTATGCTTCATAGAGTGTAAAAGACAAGTAAGCCATTTCTTTTCCAAGAAATTAAGAGTCAGTTAATAGAGTACCTACCTTGGGTTCGATCCCCAGCACCACTGGGTGTGACAGTGCAGACCTGTAATTACAACACTAGAGAGGTGGAGGCAGGAGGTTCAGAAGGCTTATCCTTAGCTACATAATGAGTTTGAGGCCAGTATGAGCTACATGAGACCATTCCCCCCCCCTCTGTCCCCCAAAAAGTATGTCCATTGAATTTCTTTTGAAGACTTTCTTTTGACTTTTTTTTTATTTTTTAAGCCAGAGGCTATCAGAATAGGATTTATTTGCACCCTTGCAGATGCTTTTCCTTCTGTCTCTTGCTCTTTTCTGTTCTCTGTCCAATATAGTTAAGTAGAGTCAGCTGACCATACAGGCAGGAAGGAACCATTGCAACTCAAACCTCAAGCTCTCCTTGGCAGACAGGGCTCTTGTCCAATGGTCTTTTGGAACAAGTTGAATCTAACCAATTTTTAAAATTTTTTTATTTTTATTCATTTGAGAGCAACAGACAGAGAAAAAGAGGCAGAGAGACAGAGAATGGGCACACCAGGGCTTCTAGCCACTGCAAACAAACTCCAGACGTGTGCATCCTCTTGTGTATCTGGCTAACGTGGGTCCTGGGGAATGGAGCCTTGAACCAGGGTCCTTAGGCTTCACAGGCAAGCACTTAACCGCTAAGCCATCTCTCCAGCCCAAATCTAACCAATTTTAATTCTTTGACTACTATGTGACTTTCACTTTTCTTTTTTTTTCCCCTGAGGTAGGATCTCACTGTAGCCCAGACTGACCTGGAATGCAGTATGTAGTCTCAGGGTAGCTTTGAACTCAGAGATCATTCTACCTCTGCTTCCAAGTGCTGGAATCAAAGACATAGGCCACCACACTTGGCTTCTTTTCTTCTTCGTCTTTTTAAATATATTATTTATTTATTTATTTGAGAGAGAAAATGGTAGAGAGAGAATGGGCATGCCAGGGCCTCCAGCCACTGCAAAGGAACTCCATTTGCATGCGCCCCCTTGTGCATCTGGCTTATGTGGGTCCTAGGGAATTGAACCAGGATCCTTTGGCTTTGCAGACAAACGCCTTAACTGCTAAGCAATCTCTCCAGCCCTTCTTCTTTTTAAAATAATTATTTTTACTAGAGACAAAATGAATATATGAATAGGCGTGCCAGGGCCTCTAGTCACTGCAAACGGATTTCAGGCACATGCGTCACCATGTCTACCTGGCTTACGTAGGTACTGGGGAACTAAACGTGATTCCTTAGGCTTCACAGGCAAGGGTCTTAACCACTAAGCCATCTCTCCAGCCCTCTTTTCTTCTGCTATCTCTGGTTCTAGTCTGCTGATCAGAGAGCCTGCCCAGCAACTGCTGTCCTACCATCTTTTTATTGTTTTATTTTTGTTTTTTTTCGAGGTAGGGTCTCACTCTAGTCCAGGCTGACCTAGAATTCACTATGTAGTCTGAGGATGGCCTCGAACACATGGCAGTCCTTCTACCTCTGCCTCCCAAGTGCTGGGATTAAAGGTGTGTGCCACCATACCCAGCTCTTTCTTCTCCGCACCCCCCCTTCTCTCTCTCTCTCTCTTTTTTTTTTTAAGAGAGCGCAGGAGCGAGAGCAAGAATTGGTGTGCTAGGGCCTCAGCCATTGTCATTGAACTTCAGATGCTTGTGCCCCCTAGTAGGCATGTGTGACCTTGTGCTTGTCTCAACTTTATGTGTCTGGCTACTGGGGGATCTGGAGAGTGGAACATGGGTCCTTAGGCTTGGCAGGCAAGTGCCTTAACTGCTAAGCCATCTCTCCAGCCCTGTCCTACCATCTTTGTTTGGTAACATGCAGGCTTCCAGCCCTTTTCAGGAGCCTCATTTGTTAATGCTAAGCTGTACCCATTCTGTCAATTGGGGCACTCACTGCATGCATTGAGTCCTGTTAGCACTCACATCTATACTACTTTTCTGTAAGCAAGACAAGATTGCTATTGTGCCTGTCAACTTATGTGTCATTGTAAATCATAAGCAGCTATAGCATCTTAAAGTACCTCAAGAAAGGAACTTGTGAGTTTGCTCTAGAGATCTTTTCTTTTTACTCTTCTAGAGCTGGTGCCTCTAATTGGTCATCTTTGTGCTATGACTTGACTTGAAGCTATTGATTTAGGGAAATTCCCTTTCCCTTAATTTACTCTTTGATAGGTCACTTGAGTACTATTGATCCAGCTAAATTTGTGATTCTGTTTGCTTCTTTTCCCTGTTTGTCTGTTTAATCAGTTGGACACATTGAAGAACTGTAAGGTCAATACTTTTTAGACTAAGAGGACTTGTGCTTTTTTTTAATTGCAGGTTCCATTACAGCTTATAGAAAGTGTTGAATGTCGTGATATATTTCAGCTTCATTTGACTTGCAAAGACTGCAAAGTTATCAGGTAGGTGTTTGTTTCTGAGGCTAAGTGTGGAAAATATTTTTAATTGTTAATTTAGTCCTTACTTATATGAGAGAGAAAGGGAGAGAGAATGAATATGAATGGGTGCACCAGGGCCTCTTACCACTGCAAACAAACTCCAGATGCATGTGCTGTTTTGTGCATCTGGATTTACATGGATACTGGGGCGGCAGACTTTGCAAACAGGAGCCTTTAACCACTGAACCCTCTCCCCAGCCCTGCTAAATATTTTTAAAAGAATTAGAGCATGTCTTTATTATATTATTATTATTATTATTATCATCATCATCATCATCATTTTTGGTTTTTCGAGGTAGGGTCTCACTCTAGCCCAGGCTGACCTAGAATTCACTATGTAGTCTCAGGGTGGCCTTGAACTCATGGCAATCCTCCTACCTCTGCCTCCCAAGTGCTGGGATTAAAGGCTTGTCTTTATTACTTTTTTTTTAGACTTATTTTTGCTTATTTATTTGAGACAGAGAGAGGGGTGGGTGAGAGAGTGAGAATGGGCATGCCAGGGCCTCTAGCCACTGCAAATGAACTTCAGACTTTTGTGCCACCATGTGCATCTGGCTTACATGGGATCTGGAGAATTGAACCTGGGTCCTTAGGCTTCACAGGCATGTGCCTTAACCACTAAGCCATCTCTCCAGCCCTCTTTGTTTTTTGAGGTAGGGTCTTGTGCTATCCCAGGCTGATCTGGAATTCACCATGTAATGTCAAGGTGGCCTTGAACGCATGGTGATCTTCTTACAGACTCTGCTTCTCGAGTGCTGGGATTAAAGATGTGTGCCACCACACCGGGCTTAGAACATGTCTTTTTTTTTTTTTTTTTTTTAAGAAAACTTACCTATTTGAGAGAGAGCTCAGTGTGTGTGTGTGCATGCATGCACACGTGTTTATGTATTGGTGTACCAGGGCCCCCAGGCACTGCAAATGAACTCCAGAAGCATGTGCCACTTTATGCATCTGGACTACATGGGTTCTGGGGAATCAAACCCAACCCAGGTCATTAGGCTTTGCAGGCAGGTGCCTTAACTGCTGAGCCATCTTTCCAGCCCACTTTTTACTTTATTTGAAAAAATTTCAAAAGGTACATAAAAGTACAAAAATAAAAATAATGCAAAGTAGTACACTAATACACTATTTCCCCCAATTTACCAATTGGTTGTTAACTTTAACTTACTTGACTATTTGGAGCCTTTTCATGTGTGTGTGTGTGTGTGTGTGTGTGTGTGTGTGTGTGTGTATGTGTGTATGTGTGTGAGGGAGAGAGAGAGATTAGAGAGGATTAGAGAGAGGTGGGTGTGGGGAGGGCGAAGGGGGTGTGAGGGGGGTTAGGGGGAGAGATTATTTTCCAAAGCAACTAGAGAGTAGTAAAGTGCATAAGCCTAGCTGTTGAATCCCAAAATGTTTTAGTATGCTTTCCTAACAGGAATATTTTGTTACGTAACCAGGGCATTATTATGAACTTCATGATTTTAAGATTATAATACTTTTTCCCAATCAGCTGTCCTTGTTCCAGTTTTGTTAGTTGACCTAATAATGTCCTTTATAACATTCTTCCTAGCACCTCCCATTTATGATGCATTCTGAGTCAGATAATACATTTAGCTGTCATGATTCTGTGGTTGTCTATAATTGGAACATTTCTGCAGCTTTCCTTTCTTTCATGACTTTTGCATTTTGACAAATTCAGTCTTGGTTTAATGCTCATTTTATGTTTGTCTATGTTTTCTCAAGATTAAATTCAAGTTACATTTTAGCAACTAGATGCAATTCTCTTTTCTTTCCCTCCTCCGAACCTCTAAAGGAGTATAATATCCAAAAATAAGCAATCCACTTGTCCATCATAGGTGAATTCTGATCACTATAGTCAAGATGCCACCTGATTTCCAAATATTTTCTACATTTTCTTTCTTGCAACTAATAGTCTATGGAGAGCACTTTTATTTCTTCTCATCAAAATTCCTAAGTCTGGAATTCATTCATGATTTTTATCAGATCTGATTTTAATTCTAATGATTGTACAATGATGCCTAAAATGCATATCAGTTTAGTAGTTCTAGAAATGCTCATTTCAAGTTTTTTACTTACTCCTTTGACATGTTGGGGGTTACTAGTAAGCATTGTGTATTGTCATGTTGATGAACCACATTAATTGGGACCAGGATTTAAGTGACCTATTAAGGTATATGTATGTTTCTTTTTAGCTGGTCAGATTTGGCTTACGTTGGATCTCAGTGAGTAGCCTAGGCTGGCATCAGACTTGTTGCAATCTTCCTACTTCAGCTGCTGAAGTGCTGGATTGTGGGCACCAGCCGTTACAGCTGGCTTCTGGCTTACTTCTTTTTTTTTTTTTTTTTTTTTTTTTGGTTTTTCGAGGTAGGGTCTCACTCTGGTACAGGCTGACCTGAAATTAACTATGTAGTCTCAGGGTGGCCTTGAACTCACAGCAATCCTCCTACCTCTGCCTCCCGAGTACTGGGATTAAAGGCGTGCGCTACCACGCCCGGCTTCTGGCTTACTTCTGATAGTGACTGAATACCACTCAGTGTTAAGTTTACTTATTTCCCATTTTTGTGTGCATGTGTGTAGAGGCCAGAGAAGGTGCCAGAGGAGGACCTTCTCTATCACCCTTACACCTTACTTTGAGACACTCCCGGAACCTGCAGCTGGCTGTCAGCTACCCTGGCTGATTGGGAAGCCCCACCAACCCTCCTGCCTCTGCGCCAGTGCTTGTGTGTAGACATGCTTGGCCATGCCCAGCTTTTTATGTGGGTGCTGGGGATCAAGCTCAGGTTCTCCTGCTTGTGCAGCAAGTACTCATATTCACTGAGCCATCTCCTCAGCCCGTTTCTCAGGTTTTAATTTAACATTGCATTTAAAAACTCAAGTCATATTACTTAAGCCTCAAAAAATCAGTTTGCACCAATTATTTTAGCTCCTTAGTTGAAAAATGGTATTAGTAGAATTGTTTTCTTTGTGTGGTCATAGCTAAAAGTTGTACCTCTATCTTATTTTGGATATGAGATTTGGCCTAATTGCTAAATAGAGACAATTTTTTCGTTCTTTTTTAAAATTTTATTTTTATTTATTTATTTTAGAGAGAAGGGGGGAGCAGAGAAAAAGAGCAGATAGAGAGTGGCATTCAGGGCCTCCAGCCACTGCAAATGAGCTCCATATGCACGTGCCCCTTGTGTGGCTTATGTAGGTCCTGGGGAATTGAACCTAGGTCCTTTGGCTTTGCAGGCAAATGGCTAAGCCATCTCTCCAGCCTCTAAATAGAGACAAATTTTGAAATTATTTCCTAACTGCCTATAGGTAGTGCTGGGATTTATTTTCTTAGGTTGGCCTATTAGGTCATAAAGGACTTTTCTAAACTTCAAAAAATTAGTATTTTTTCTAATTTCTCTTTTTTTCCTGTTTGCCAATATTTTTTATTAATTATGTACAGTGTGTATACAGCCATGTTGATACCATCATTAGCCTCCTCCCTGTCTTCCCCCTTCTGCAGGGACCCTCCTCATTGGGGAATGTGGGTTGTACATTGTGGGGTTAGCCATCAGTTATGGGGAAGAGGCAATGTCTCTGTGCATAATGTCCCAACATGGGGCTGTAACAATCTTTCTGCACCCTCTTCCGTGAATTTCCCTGACCCTTGATGGGTTTGTTTTGGGTCTACTTCAGTGATGAGGCCTTGGGAGCCTCTGTGTCTCTAGATAACTGGTTTGGTAGGAGTTGAGTGTTCTTTGTGTCTCCTTCACTCCTGTGCTGGTACCAGGTTCACCAAGAAAGCAGCACTCTTGCTCATTTCCCCAATTACTCTTAGTTTCAGTTGGGACCCTGGTGAGGTACAATGGGTTGATTCTGTCCTCAGGATCTGTGTCCATCTGAAAGAGAAGCAAATTCTCCAATGGAGAGTGAAGTCAGCACTGGATAAATGGGATAACCATTATTATTTTAGAGAGAAATTTAATAGGTATAGGCCCTCTTCTAGCCCGTGATTGATGGGAGCTTGGTAATGGAGAGTGGGCTCATTTTTTGGATATGGTTCTGACTTGTTTCCTAGCTCCAGCTATGGGTTCCGTTCCACTGAGTGGATCTGTTAGCCAAATCCAGAGTAGTTGATTACCCACCATGGCTGTGTGCCACTAAAATTTTTTTTGATCAATTTCTCTCTCTCTCTCTCTCTCTCTCTCTCTCTCTCTCTCTCTGTGTGTGTGTGTGTGTGTGTGTGTGTGTGTGTGTGTGTGTGTGTGTACACGTATGTATGTACATACACCACAGCCTGTTGGCATTGCAAATGAACCCCAGATACGTAGGCCACTTTTTGCATCTGGCTAATGTGGGTGTCTTGGGAATTAAACCTGGGCCAGCAGGCTTTGCACCTTTTTTTTTTTTCCTCCGAGGTAGGGTCTCACTCTAGCCCAGGCTGACCTGGAATATTCACTATGTAGTCTCAAGGTAGCCTCGAACTCATGGCAATCCTTCTACCTCTGCCTCCCAAGTGCTAGGATTAAAGGCGTCTGCCACCACGCCTGGCTAAACATGTTTCTTGAAAGGGGCAATTATAAAACAAATTGAAGAGATCAAATGAGCTCTCATTCATCAAAGAGAATAACTACCATTTTACTTTAGTAGTTGTCATTAATCAGTTTCAGAAGAGACTTATTTCATGAAATTAAGATAATAGATTTGTTTTGTTTTTCTAGGTAGAGTCTCACTCTATCCCAGGCTGACCTGGAATTCACTATGTAGTCTCAGGGTGGCCTCGAACTCATGGCGATCCTCCTACCTCTGCCTCCTGAGTGCTGGGATTAAAGGTGTGCGCCACTACGCCCGGCTCAAGATAATAGATTTTTCCACATGTCCAGTTTCCTTCAGTTTGACATTTTGTACCACTGGCTAAAATCTGTTGGACCTCTTCTTATTGTGAGAGTGAATGACTTCTTGTGATGCTTTCTCTGTTGTTAATTGTCCTTCACTACAAATAGGCACTCTTGAAATGGTGGCTTTCTTAGACTTCATTATCAGCTGTCATCTGATTACATTTATACTTTTTTGGCTTTGCAAAGGTGTCAGTTCTCAACCTTTGAGCAGTGTCAAGACTGGCTTAAGAGACTGAACAATGCAATCCGACCACCTGGTAAAATAGAAGATCTCTTCTCATTTGCATACCATGCTTGGTGCATGGAGGTCTACGCCAGTGAAAAAGAGCAACATGGAGACTTGTGCAGACCAGGTAGGCCTTTTTAAATTTTCCATATGGCCAGGTTCTTTACCAAGCTTTGCCGGTGGTACCTTTATTGTGAAATGGGATCTCATAATACTCTTGTATTCATTCAATCAGTGTATATTTTGTGTAGCATCTAGCATGTTCTCATTGTTCTGAGCTTAATAAGAGATGCTTCCTGCCTTCCAGGGGAAGGGTAGAGCATTCGATTTGGCATCATAATCTGCTAGGCTGAAACAATTATAATAAGGTTTGTGGCTATGGGTCCCTAGTAGAACAAGGCTGTGAATTTTGTGTACACGTTTGGGAGGACTTCGTGTTAAGGTGGCTTTCGAGTAGGCCCCTGAAGGCTCACTGTTAGAGAAAGAGGAAGAGCATTTGAGACCATCAGTAGTGTGAACTGAGACATACAAGTGTGAAGACAGGGAGTGGTAGATTCTATTGCTCTACGATTTCAGGTTGTGAATTACCTATTCTGAACCCTGTAAGCCCATAAATGGAGAAATTGAGATCCAACACTGGTCCATCGTTGACTCTCTAGTGTGCCAATGTTTGCTTAGAGGCAAAGTCTTGAGTTTATAAGCAGTGAAAAGCTTTGAGCATTCTTCCCAGTAAGAATGCATTTTGGGTTTTTCTTTAAGCCTGAAATGTTATTCCTGAATCTTCAGTCTTACCAGTCTGCCCTGGATCTTTTTTGAACACTTGAGGCTAATCTGCCTGTATTACATCACTTTGTTTCCTGGCCTATCACTAAAGTTTTTGGTTCAGATTATTCTCTTTATGACCTTGTCAAGCAGGCAAGATAGGTTATTGTCTCTTTTGGGAGCCAAAGAAAGGAAGGCTTAAAATACTTCTAGGGCTGGAGAGGTGGCTTAGTAGTTAAGGCATTTGCTTGCGAAGCCAAAGGACCCAAGTTCTAGTACCCAGGACCCTCACAAGCCAGATAGATGCACAAGTTGGCGCATATGTCTGGAGTACATTTGCAGCAGGTGAAGGCCCTGTTGCGCCCATATTCTCCCTCCCTCCCTCCCCTCCCTCTCTCTGCCTCCCTTCCCTCTCTCTCTCTCTCTGCCTCTTTCTTCCCCTCTCTATCTCTTTCTGCCACTTTCTCTCTCTCTCTCCCCCTCTATCTTTCTCTCTGCCTCTTACTTCCCCCCCTCTCTCTCTGCCTCGTTCCCTCCTCCCCCTGCCTCTTTCTTCCCCCCATCTCTCTCTGCCTCTTCCCCCCCCGCCTTTCTTTCTCTTTCAGATAAAAATACATTAGAAAATATTTTTTTAAAATATTCCCAGAGTTAAAACCTGTTGCTAAGTCCTATTGCTAGCCAATAACAGAGATAGGACTTGATATCAGTCCTCAGTTATTGAGAACTGTGTAGGGTGCTGTGGATACAGAACTTGAGAGTCACCTGTCCTTGTGGAGCGTCAGGGAAAGCCTCAGAATCCAGACTTCTTCCTAGTCTGTGCAGCCGGTGAGCCCAGTGTCATCCCCAGAAAGCACATCAACCTCAGACATTTCTATAAAGGTACTTAATGGTGCACTATTACCTCTTCCCCTCTTCTCCCCTCTGCCCCCTTACTTCTTCTGTCCTAGGCTAACATTTGAAATGCCATCATAGTTGAAATTTATTTTTTGAAATGTTTTCAGCTCTTTCCAAGGTGTTTTTTGGTTTTTCGAGGTAGGGTCTCACTCTAGCCCAAGCTGACCTGGAATTCACTCTGTAGTCTCAGGGTGGCCTCGAACTCATGGCGATCCTCCTACCTCTGCCTCCTGAGTGCTGGGATTAAAGGCGTGTGCCACCACGCCCAGTTATTTTACAAGATTTTTAAAAAATATTTTTTGTTTATTTTTATTTATTTCTTTGAGAGTGACAGAGAGAGAAAGAGGCAGAGAGAGAGGGAGAGAGAATGGGCGCACCAGGGCCTCCAGTCACTATAAACGAACTCTAGACGCGTGCACCCCCTTGTGCATCTGGCTAACATGGGTCCTGGGGAATGAGCCTTGAACCACCAGGGTCCTTGGGCTTCACAGGCAAGTGCTTAACCACTAAGCCATCTCTCCAGCCCACTTCCCAAGGTTTTTAATGGTGAAGTTTTCAGACAGTGGAGTAGACAAATCTTTTGTGTACATTTGTGAGTTTTTCTTTTATTTTTTGTTTGTTTTTGAAAGAGAGAAATAGGCAGGGAGAAGAGCGAAGGAGAGAATGGGTGCACTAGGGCCTCTACCTGCAAACCAACTCCAGATACTTGTGCTACCTTGTGTATCTGGCTTACGTGCGTCCTGGGGAATCGAACCTGGGTCCTTTGGCTTTGCAGGCAAGCACCTTAACTGCTAAGCCAACTCTCTGGTCCCGCTGTGAGGTTTTCAACCATTGAACTTATTTAAGTTGCTGTTATTTTATTTTATTTTTTCCTCTCAATTTTTATTAACATTTTCCATGGTTATAAAAAAATGCCATGGTAATACCCTTCCTCCCCCCACTTTCCCCTTTGAAATTCCATTCTCCATCATATCCCCTCCCCCTCTCAGTCTCTTTTATTTTGATGTCATGATCTTTTCCTCCTCTTATGATGGTCTTGTGTAGGTAGTGTCAGGCACTATGAGCTCATGGATATCCAGGCCATTTTGTGTCTGGAGGGAGCACGTTGTAAGGAGTCCTACCCTTCCTTTGGCTCTTACATTCTTTCTGCCACCTCTTCCGCATTAGACCCTGAGCCTTGGAAGGTGTGGTCGAGATGTTACTCAGTACTCCAGTCACTTCTTTCCAGCACTATGATACCTTCTGAGTCATACCAAAAAGTTGCTGTTATTTTAGATGATGGTAGAGAATAAATTTATGAGTGAATCCTACTGCATCATACTATATGAGAACTGGTGTTTGTTTTTGACCCCTAACTCCAAAAGGCATTCCTGATTTTGGGTTGCCATCCTTTAGTTAGCAAGACTCACTTTCCTCTCTTTTGTTCTTTCATAACAGTAAGCTTTTTAAAGACACTTTAGTGTTTGTTTGTTTGTTTGTTTGTTTAAAGGTAGGGTTTCACTCTAATCCAGGCTGACCTGGAATTCACTATGTAATCTCACACTGGCCTCAAACTCATCATGATCCTTCTACCTGTGCTTCCGGAGTGCTGGGATTAAAGGTGTGTGTCACCATGCCCGGCTAAAACACTTTATTTTTTATTTATTTGTTTATTTGGTTTTTCAAGATAGGGTCTCACTCTAGTCCAGGCTGACCTGGAATTCACTGTTTCAAGGTGGCCTCATACTCTTAGTGATTTTCCTACCTTTGCCTCCCAACTGCTGGATCACAATAAGCTTTCTTAAATTTAAATTTTATTTTTATATATTTATTTAACAGAGAAAGAGGGAGAGAGGTAGGGGGCGGGGGAGAGAATGGGCGTGCCAGGGCTTCTAGCCACTGCGAACGAACTCTAGACATGTGAGCCCCTTGTGCATCTGGCTAATGTGGGTCTTGGGGAATCAAACCTGGGTTCTTTGGCTTTGCAGGCAAACGCCTTAACCACTAAGCCAGCCATCCCTCCCTCCAGCCCGCACAATAAGCTTTTTCTTTTTTTTTTTTTTCCCGAGGTAGGGTCTCACTCTAGCCCAGGCTGACCTGGAATTCACTATGGAGTCTCAGGGTGGCCTCGAACTCATGGCAATCCTCCTACCTCTGCCTCCTGAGTGCTGGGATTAAAGGCATGTGCCACCATGCCTGACTCACAATAAGCTTTTTAAGAAGCTTCTTTATAGCCTTGATAGTTGTTTCTTTTGGGTGTGAGCCAACTCTTAAGATAGTCCCAAGATATGCCAAGTTAGAACCTCACTCTTAATTATGGGTGGCTTTGTCCTGAGAAGGGTCCTCTGGTCTGTCCTTATTGATATCTGTTAGTCTTTGGCCTTCAATAACAGACTTGCCCACAGTGTCCCCTATCTTTTCATGGACCTGAATGTGGAAGTAGAAAAGCAGCCAGTGTAATGACAAAGACCATCTAGAGGTGCACCACAAAACGCTCTCTTGCTCTGTTGGTCCTCTGGAATGAGCTCAGTGATACTGCCCTCAGGTCAGATGAGAAGGTGTTTCATTAAAAAATTTCTTTAAAACTTTATTAGAGACAGAGAGAATGAGAATGAACGAATGGGCACACTAGGGCCTCTAGCCACTGCAAACAAACTCCGGATGCATGTGCCACTTGGTGCATCTAGCTCTATGTGGATACCGGGGAATCAAACCTAGTTCCTTTGGCTTTGCAGGCATGTGCCTTAACTGCTAAGCCATCTCTCCAGCCTGAGAAGATCATTCTTGATCAAAGGTCATTTGTTTCCTCTATAGTATTAACCATTTTTTTCAACTAATGCTAAATGTTATCTTATTAATTATCCAAAGCCTGCTTTATAAACAATTGAAATAGAGTTAACTATGCTTTCATTTTTCCTGTTTTGAAAAATGACATTCATTTCTTTTTACTGTCTCTGGCCCTAGGGGAGCATGTAACGTCAAGGTTCAAAAATGAAGTGGAGCGGATGGGTTTTGATATGAACAATGCTTGGAGAATTTCCAACATCAATGAGAAATACAAGTGAGTTTTATGGGTTACTGTGTTTTGCAGAAATGTCAATTCTCGTGATGATGTAGGAGAATCACTGAATTTAAGGCCAGCCTGGGCTATAGACTTCTAGGGCAGCCAAACTAGTGTGAGATTGTGCCTCAAAACAGCAATAAAAGTTACCGTTTGGTCTACTAGTTCCACTTGAAATATTGTTTGTACTCTTAAGGAAGAATGAGAGCCAGATCTAGTCTTGAACTTCAGATGAAAGGGACAAGACACATGATCAAAACAGTAGCCACAAACACTGTGTCCCAGGTCACTTTAGGAGCTTGTGGGTAGGTATTAGGAAGTTGGTATAGCTGTTCTTAGTCATAGTCATGCTCTGGCTCAGTGGCTTTTTAATTCCTGATACTTTATCTTCAAGGAATTGAGAAAAGGAGATCTAGTGTAGAACAATCAGTTGTTCACTCTCAGAACTCCTAAGATCTTGTGTGATGTTCTATCTCTCCTTTAGTTCATAGACTAGACTAGGCAGGGTGGTGGTGGACATGATGGTTTGTATGTTTTAGGATTTGGGTTAGTTTAAAGTCTTAGGAATTGCCTTCACTGTTCAAAAGGAAGATTAGAGTACCCAGAGACACTGTCTTACAAATAAAAATCTATCCCAGACCACCATCTTAACATGCAGCTGGCATCTTCTCTGAGGGGAGCAAAGATATTTTTTCCCCAGAATCTAGTTTGTTCTACAGAAGTTATGATTAATAGCTGTCCCCATGGCTAACTTGGCTCAGTGGGACTGTGATTATACTGCTTGTGTATAACTCCTGGCTGTATCTGTTACTTAACAGTTGGGGTGCTCTGGTCCAATCCTCACTGGTCTCTGGTAATCTTTACATGCTTTCCTTTGATAAAAGCCCCAACAACTCAAGGTTTGATGGCGATGACACAAATTCTCATTTCTATAATTGAACTGAGTGCTTGGGTAGTTAGAAATGTGTTGGTACAGTAGAAAATTATGAAGAATAAAGATAAAGAACTTTTTTTTTCTTCTCTGAGGTAGGGTCTCGCTGTAGCCCAGGTTGACCTGTAATTCATTATGTAGTCTCAGGCTAGCCTTGAACTCATGGTGATCCTCCTGCCTCTGCCTCCTGAGTGCTGGGATTAAAGGCATGTACCACTATGCCTGGCAATAAAAAGTAAGGAGAATGCCCCTCAAGTCTCCATGTTTGGGTTGTTTTGAGGGGGAGGCGGGTTGATAGTTTCAACATAGGGTCTCACTCTAGCCCAGGCTGACCTGGAACTCACTCTGTAGTCCCAGGCTGGCCTCAAACTCATAGCAGTCCTACCTCTGCCTCCTGAGAATGCTGGGATTAAAGGCATATGCATTTGTGTTGGTATTAGAGTCCCAGATTCCAAATGGCAGTAGCAAGTGGAACAATCCATGATAGTGTTACCTGATGTCATGGCAGCCCATTCTGCGCCTCCCCTGCCATTTCTTTCTCCCCTCTCCTTGTGCTAGGGGTTGAACATAGGCCTTGCACATGTTAGGCAAGCAGCCCCATTGCCTCCTTGACCAGCCTTGCTGGCTCACAGTGTGTCTGTGGCTCTGTCCCCACCTGTCTTCTGACCTTGTTTTTCTTCCTCTTATCCACCCCACATATCTTTCCAACAGGTTATGTGGTAGTTATCCACAAGAGCTCATAGTACCTGTCTGGATCACTGACAAAGAGCTAGAAAGTGTGGCAAGCTTCAGATCCTGGAAGCGCATCCCTGCTGTGGTCTACAGGTTAGTAAACCAGGCCAGCCTGGATTGGGCTGGTGCTGTTACCCCATTGCATATGGTTCGCTGCTACTACTGCTGCCAACTTGAGTGGGTGGTTGCGTTCAGAGAACTTCCCAGGAAAGCCTATGCTTCCTTATTGCTGAAGCGGCTCCTCCAGTAAATAATACACCAACACTTGCTGTATCCAGAACACTAGGTGGTGGTGATTCAGGTAGACACTGCTGTGGATATTTTAGTAGAAGTGGCTGGAGTTGGAATAGCAGGAGCACATTCCTTCTTGTGTTTGCTGCATGTAGATTCAGATGTTAGCAGGGCCTTCAGGTTGAGAAGTGAGTCCTAGGAGAATACAGTTGAATTACCTGGGTTGTCTTTGTGGTTGGTCCTTTGACATGTGGAAAGGCTGTTTGGAGAGGGAGAGCGCGTCTAGAAAAGGCTGGGCTGGGTAGAAGGTTTGTTTCAGAGATCCAAGGCATGAAAGCTGTTGTGTGGCTTTTCCTGGGACAATATGAACAAAGATCTTTTCGCCCCATAGAGGGCACTGACTACAGACCTGAGAAGCTACTCCACACAAGCGAAGCTTGGTGAACAATTGCCTTTATTGGGGTTACTTACAAGGGGCGTGGATGACTCAAAGCAGCTACAGCACTGGGAAGCCCACCCCAGCACCTGTGAGGACTAGGCACAGCTACGTCATCACTGGAGCTCCCTGTAGAACTTGTAGGGGCCACCAAAGTACCCCCACCCTAGCCAGCAACTGTTCACTGCTTCTACAACCTTGGGGGAGGGCTTATAGTCTTAGGAGTTTCTATCCTCCCTCCTTCCCTCCCTCCCTCCTTGAGGAAAGCCAAAGGATGCAAATTCTAGAAAGAGATGATGGAATAACAACAAAGTGTATGTTCTGTAGTCACAGACCCGAGTTCAAGTCTGTGCTGTGCCCTAATTGATTAATCTTTTAGTTTTTCAAGGTAGTCTTACTCTAGCCCAGGCTGACCTGGAGTTTACTATGTAATCTTGGGGTGGCCTCAAACACATGACGATCCTCTACCTCTGCCTCCCAAGTGCTTGGATTAAAGGTGTGGACTACCACGCCCAGCTAGATGGACTTCTCTTTTAAGCCACATTTGGAGTAAATTTTATTCATGAGTGCTTGCTTTATAAATCAGTGATGTCTTGGCTCTTACAGAGCCATGTTAAATTTTTAGGAAGTCTTTATTAGGTTAACTTTTTCCATTTACTTTTTCCAGTTTGTAGACTTTTTGGACTCTCCCTGAGTTGGGCTAAACCAATGGCTTAGTTCAGAATTCTTTAATGCCAGGAGCCATTTCACTCAAATAGTGAGGTGTTGTAGAAAAAGATTTCTCTTGAATTCTCATGGCAGCAATCTGCTTGCTCCAAGGAGTCCACTGAAGGTGAATTATGCCCTGCCTGAAGGGAAACTGAAAAATAGTTGCTGGGGCCCAGTGGAGCCCGTTAAGTTTTCAGTGTCAACTTTCATCACTTGTTTCCAGACACTCCTAGAAAAGTAGGTCACCAAATTTACCTGTCACTAAAGTGGTAAGAATTACAGACCGATGACAGCAGAAGGAATTTCTAAGTCTTATCAGCAAACAGCCCTACTGGAATGGGGGAAGCAGCCAGCTGCTGCTCTGGCCAACCGCTGTTAGATCAGCTATCTGGCATTTGTGGAACTTGCTGACTAAAGCATAAGGGGCAAGTACTCTTCTCATTTGCCAAGTAAAAGAATTGTGTGGTATCTGCACATCTGTGCAAATGCACATATCCCATGTGCACATGTGCGGAGGCCAGAGGAGGATGTCAGATGTCCACCTCTTTTGCTTATCCTCATGTTTCCTTGAGACAAACACGATAAACTCAGTCACCATTTTCAGTCAGACTCAGCAAACCCCAGCAATTCTCTGGTCACTGCCCCTCACTCGCCCTGGGTTACAGTTGTGTGTGGCCACACCCATCTGTTTACATGACTGCTGGGGAATCGAATTCATGGTGAGTCAGGCCTTCCCAGGTCATGGTGGCTTGCTCTACAAGGGCTCTTAACCCACTGAGCCATCTCCCTAGCCCCTAAAAGATTTAGTAAATTCTCCCTTAAGGCAGAAAGTAGTATAAGTGCTAGTTTAGAAAAGCTTAAAATGTAAAACAACAACAACAACAAAAAGCCCAAAATCCTTTTTTCGAAAAGGCATTAGCTCTAAGATCTCTCCCCTATCTCAAGATCCTAGGGTATATATGTAAATGACAGCTTTTATTTGCAGTCTTGCAGAGAAAAATCTCTCACTGTTATAATTTAAAATTCCTGATAAGGAGTAAGTAAAATCTAAGGCTTCCTAGAACTGCTCTCTATCTCAGAACACGGGCCTAGTATCTCTGAACTCCACTGGATTGCTGTATTGGTTGGGAGTTCCGTGGTGATTATGTTGAATACTCTGAGATGATCACCACTATCTTGTCAGCTTGGGTAGCAGAATGCCTTTGAGTCAGTCCACATACATTAACTGAATATAGTTGTCTGTAGAGGGCAGCAATGATTTCCGAGGTTTCTAGCGGCAGTTACTTGACAGCACTGTAACCTGATTAGAGCATTCTCCTGCTGTGATGAGTGAGCACTTAATTGGATTTATAGATGAAGACAGAGAATATGGCAAGATGATGCCAAAGGCACCAATCTGTAATGCACTTCACATGCTCCTCTGTGCACACAGTGGTCATTAAAAACAGTCATGACACTGGGCGTGGTGGTGCACGCCTTTAATCCCAGCACTCAGGAGGCAGAGGTAGGAGGATCACTGTGAGTTCAAAGCCACCCTGAGACCATAGTGAATTCCAGGTCAGCCTGAGCTAGAGTGAGACCCTACCTCAATAAACCAAAACCAAAACCAAAACAAAAATCCACAACTTAATCATGTAGGGAACTTGCCTGTGACTGTAAGTTGGGAATAGTTTAAAACAATTATATTTCTATGTAAAATTGAAGCAGTGTTTTAGGTGAGGCTCATTCATTGGACATCTTTCCCTTTGTCCATTTCCTGGTTCTGTTTGTTAAAGTGGTAGAAATGTTTCATCTCTCAGATATTTTAATGTAGTGATTTCTTTCATGTAGTCTAAAACATTTTAGAAGACTGCAGAAAATGTAACTGCTACTTGCAGAACCCAGCCAAAGCTGTTGTAAGGCCAGTGGCCCTGGAAACCCAAGACCCAGGCTGCTGAGTGCCACCTGCTGTTCCTCTCTGGCAGTGCTGGGAAGCAAGCCCCGCACAGGCTGTGGACAGTCAGGAGAGGAAGGACCCATCATCCTCCTTGGGAAGTCTGTAGTTGTTCAGTTCCACTCTTGCCCAATTCCTGTATTTGTAGGGAAGCATGACCAGGACTGATGAAGCTTGATTTCATTTGCATGATTGGGTGGAATATGAACTTGTGACTACTTACTTACCTCTCTGTGAGGGAGGATTGAAAACCTGCAAGCAAACTGTTGGCTCTAGTGGAATTTAATTACTGCCAACTTTAATTTATTGCTTGTGAACTTTAGGATTAAAAACAAAAACCAGCCAGGTGTGGTGGCAAACTCCTTTAATCTAGCACTCAGAAGGCCGAGGTAGGAGGATCTCTGTAAGTTTGAAGCCATCCTGAGACTATAAAGTGAATTCTAGGCCATCCTGGGTTAGAGTGAGACCCTACCTCCCCAAACCCCCCAAATAATTACGTAATTAAAAATAAGCCTTTTTCTTGTGCCTTAAAGAAAACAGATTCAGTACTGTGTTTTATTTGAATCCATTTAAGCCATGTTGTGTGTTTGTGTGTATATTTGCATATATATGCACATAGTAATTTCAAAAGAAAAATAGGGATATTTCCTCTGGCATATACAGTTGGTAGGCATTTAAATTTTAGCTTACCCAACTTTTTTTTTTTATAGTAAACTGGAAACATTTATAATGTAAAAAAGCTTTATTTAAGTATGCCATCAACAAATCACGCTTTAAAGCATATAATTTAACTTTTATCATATACATTTAGTTGTTATGACCACTTTTATAATTTTAGTACATTTTCATTACTCAACCTCATACTTATTTCCCTAACTGCCTTAGCCTGAGGTGACCAGTAATAATACATTTTGTCTCTAGATTTGCCTGGTTTGATACTTCATATAAATGGAACCCTTAAAATGATTTTAAAAATATTTTATTATTTATTTTCAATTTATTTTATATTTTTATTTATTTATTATATAAATACATATTTTAATATATTTGAGAGAGAGAAAGAAAATGGATGCACCAGGGCCTCCAGCTACTGCAAACAAACTCCAAATACATACACTACTTTGTGCATCCGGCTTTACATGGGTACTGGGGAACTGAACCTGGGTTGTTAGGCTTTGCAGGCAAGTGCCTTAAGCCCTGAGCCATCTCTCCAGCCCATTGTATAATTTTTTTGTTGTTGTTTTTGTTTTTCGAGGTAGGGTCTCACTGCAGTCCAGGCTGACCCTGGAATTTCTTATGTGGTCTCGGGGTGGCCTTGAACTAACGGCAATCCTCCTACCTCTGCCTCCCAAGTGCTGGGATTAAAGACCTGCGCCACTGTGCCGGGCTTGTATGATTTTTTTAAAATAGTGGTCTTATTTTACTTAGTGTAACATCCGTTTCATCAGTGTTATAGCATGTATCAGAACTTTCATCCTTTTTACTGCTAAATAATTTAATGTTTCTGACTTAAATTGCCTTATTAGGAGTAAATAGTATGGGTTTTAATAGCATCTTAAAGTAGACTGTATGATTTCTGCTTTTGAAGAAAGATCTGTTGGGGCTAGAGAGATGGCTTAGTGGTTATGGTGCTTGCCTGCAAAGCCAAAGGACCCAGGTTCAACTCCCTAGTACCCACATAAAGCCAGATGCACAAGGTGGCGTATGCATCTGGAGTTCACTTGCATTGGCTAGAGGCCCTGGTAGCTCCATTCTCTATATCTGCCTCTGTCTCTCTTAAATAAATAAATATATAAAAAAGAAAGACCAAGCCAGGCGTGGTGGTACACGCCTTTAATCCCAGCACTTGGGAAGCAGAGGTAGGAGGATTGCTGTGAGTTCAAGGCCACCCTGAGACTACATGGTTCCAGGTCAGCCTGGGCTAGAGTGAGGCCCTACCTTGGGGGGTGGGGGGGGAGAAGAAAGAAAGATCTTTCAAAGAATATGGTTTATTGAGGTTGCTGTTCCTTCCCTTTTTTTGAAAAATATTTTTATTTGTAAGCAGAGAGACAGAATGGGTGGGCCAGGGCCTATCGTGACTGTAAACAGAATCCAGACTGAGGTACCACTTTATGCATCTGGCATGGTTACTGGGTAATTGAACCCAGGTCATCAGGTTTGTATGCAAGCACCTTTAACCTTTAACCTCTGAGCCATCTCTCCAAGAGTAGTTTGTGACTCTGAAGTCTCAGGCCAGTTAAGGGTCCCATTACAAAATTAGGATCTCCATGAAAAGAACCCTCAAGCCAGCAGTAATGAGTGCATAGTTGTTACAGTGGACCTTTAGAAATGTGGCACACAGTTCTTTCTACTCCAGCGTCTGTTGTGTCGTGGTATTTAGGTTCATTAACAGGAAGGAGGAATTTGTACTTCATTACTGAGTAGAAAAATTAGTGTATAGTATTTATGGATTTCTAAGACTTAATTCTGAAAAATAAGATTCAGATATTTAAAATGTTAATATTATCTTTCCTATACATTTATAATTTTGTTGGTAACTCTGCAAAGGACTCTAGGGAAGTATGATGAATGAGAAAACTACATAGGTTTTGTTATTAATGTTGGTAAATGAGATTTCTGCTCCTTCAATACTGAGAGGACTTGGAGCCAGTCCAGTTAGCTACTATCAGGCTGTGCTGTTCATTAAGGAGCTTAAAGTCCACTGCCTTACTTTTCATGTTAAGTACAGAGCATTGGAATAAGGGCCCTGGGATGGTACTTTTACTGTCTTGTTTCCCCACGCAGGCATCAGAGCAATGGAGCCGTCATTGCCCGCTGTGGACAGCCGGAGGTTAGCTGGTGGGGCTGGCGAAATGCAGATGATGAGCATCTGGTGCAGTCGGTGGCCAAAGCTTGTGCTTCTGACTCCCGATCAAGTGGCAGCAAGTTTTCAACCAGGAACAGCCCTCGAGACTTTCCCCATGGGGGAGACCTTTCTGATGTGGAGTTTGGTAAGGTGCTCCTAGACCTGTGGTAGCACTTCTTACAGCATCTTTTTTTTTAAGTTTATTTATGTACTTGAATGTGGGGTGGAGAGGCAAGGCAGGGCCTATTACTACAGTAAACAAATGTCAGATGCTTGCAGCACTTTTTTCTTTAAAAAAGAATACTGATTTGCAAGGAGAGAGAATTAATATGAATAGTTGCACTAGGGCCTCCAGCTGCTGCAAATGAATTCAAGATGCATGTGCCACTTTGTGCATCTGGCTTAATGTGAGTACTGGGGAATCAAACTGGGTCATTAGGCTTTGTAGACAGGCGACTTAACCATTGAGTCATCTCTCCAGCCTTGTACCACTTTTTACATGGGTAGCTTGGCAATTGAACCCATGCAGGCTTTGCAAACAAACACCTTGAACCACTGGACCATCTTCCTAGCTTGAAATGCCCCTTTCCTTGAAGACAGAGTTACTTTTATAGGGATTGTTGGAGTCCTACAAATACAAGTTTTCTTTTCTTTTCTTTTTATTTTTTTATTTTTTTGAGGTAGGGTCTTGCTCTAGCCCACGCTGACGTGGAACTATGTAGTGTCAGATTGGCCTCAAACTCATGGTAATCCTCCTACCTCTGCCTCCCAAGTGCTGGGATTAAAGGTGTACGCCACCATACCCAGTGAGTCCTAGGTTTTGACAGAACTGGAAGACTGTTTCAAGCTTGGTTTAAGAACCTAGTGTTGTCTTCCTTGCTATCATGAGAATGAGTGTATCTGTGATGAGAACAGTGCCTGAAATCTGGAGGAAGTATTGGACTTCATGAAAGGGACTACAGATGTAGAAATTAGGGGAAAGAGATTGGGTTTTGTAGGTCTCCATGTGTTTCAGGAATTGTTTTTGAAAAATAAATTCTCATCAACTTTTTTTTTTTTCTTTTTTGAGGTAGGGTCTCTCTATAGCCCAGGCTGACCTGGAATTCCCTATGTAGTCTCATGGTGGCCTCGAACTCACACCTATCCTCTTATCTCTGCCTCCTGCTCATCAACCCTTTTTGTTTTGTTTGTTTTTTGTTTTTCGAGACAGGGTCTCCCTTTAGCTCAGGCTGACCTGGAATTCACTATGTAGTCTTAGGCTGGCATCAAACTCACGGCCATCCTCCCACCTCTGCTTCCCAGGTGCTGGGATTAAAGGCGTGTGCCACCAAGCCCCGCTCTTCATCAGCTTTTAATCAGAAGGCAAGACAAAATAAACTGGAGTTAAGTCTTGTGTATCAAGGGTCTAGTTGGAGGATTTCATTCAGTTGAACCTTTATTGTTCTGTAAAAGTGCCCCTGGTCCTAATTTTCATAGTTCTAGAAGAGACAGGTTTATTCTATTTTTACCCCCTTTCTCCTGTCCCCAGATTCTTCTCTATCAAATACTTCAGGAGCAGAGAGTATAGCTATCCAGCCGCAGAAGCTTTTGATTCTGGACGCACGCTCTTATGCAGCAGCTGTGGCAAATCGAGCCAAAGGAGGAGGCTGTGAATGCCCAGGTGAGGTACACGGTGCTTCATCTCGAAGTACTTGGTGGTCCGCGCTCAATCTAGATGTCACTCAGTTTGAAATGGGTGGCAAGCCATAGTCTTCATCCTGTCTCCAGAGAGCCACAGCTTCTCTGTGTATTCTTTTTAAAATTTTTTAAAATTTTTATTTATTTGAGAGAGAGAGAAAGGCAAATAGGGAGGGAATGGGCATCCCAGGGCCTTTAGCCACTGTAAACGAACTCCAGGCACATGGTGCCACCTTGTGCATCTGGCTTATGTGGGTTCTGAAGAATCAATCCTGGGTCTTCTGGCTTCACAGGCAAATGCCTTAACCACTGAGCCATCTCTGCAGCCCTCTTTGTATTCTTAACATTGCTTTTCTGAATCAAAAGGGAGGAAGAGGTGCAGTCAAGCCAAATCGTCTTCTTCCTTGAGCCAGCTCTTCTGTGATAAGAAAAGTAGCTCTTCTCCCACCAGGTCTGTTTGTGTTTCTCACACTTCCAAAAGCATTTGTGGCCTTTGATGGTAGATATGCCCCCTAACACATTCTTCACAGGACTCAGTAAAGCTAGAGTCAAAATTGAGGCAGTTAAATACAGAACTCTAGTATACTGTCCCTGTCTTGAATCTGTCACACCCCTACTGTTTGAATGCTGGCTTTCTCCAAGGAGGGACTTCTGTGCCAGTGTGTGCTGACAATGCAGGCAGAGTCCCCAAGCTCCTCATTCAGATGTGAGCTAAGCTGCACATTGAAAGCAGCTGAACCTAGGTCAAATCTGAAGGAATGAGGGAATTGTTCTGCCAGATTCTTCCAGAGGTTGCAGAGCCATATGTTAGAGGAGGCCCAACACGTTCTAAGTCTCTTCTTTTGTTTGTTTTTCAAGGTAGGTTCTCACTCTAGCTCAGGCTGACCTGGAATTTACTATGCAGTCTCAGGGTGGCCTCGAACTCATGGCAATCCTCTTACCTCTGCCTCCCCATTGCTGGGATTAAAGGCATGTGCCACCATGCCCGGCCTGAGTCTTTCTTTTAAAGACACTAGTTTTTATTGTATATCAGTATGTTCTTTACAGATCTAACCTTCTTTTTCTACCCTTCTCACAAAGCCATCTAAAATTCAATCACTGTTTGTTTTCCTCGTAGGATCAAGCATTTGGGCTATGTACTAGTCACGTGTCACATGGCTCTTTCATTACTCAGCAGTTGAAGTGGGCTTTAAATTCAACATGTCTGTGTTCTCTTTATTGTTATTCTTTCCAGAATATTATCCGAACTGTGAAGTCGTGTTTATGGGGATGGCAAACATTCATTCTATTCGGAGGAGTTTTCAGTCTCTGAGGTTGCTGTGCACACAAATGCCAGATCCTGGAAAGTAAGAAGACTGTGGCTTCAATTTTGCATGCTTGTTTCTGTGTTTTAGATTAACGGGGAGCTGTCCGTTACTCAGTGAACTTCAGTTATGCTTTTGGTGTCTGTGGCTACTCATCTTCCTAGATGAGGAGCAGGCCCGCACTGAGTGGGAGCTGGCAGAAAAATCCAGCTCTTGGCAGGGTTTTAAAATGTGCATCACAGAAGAAATCTTAGCCCTCAGAACAGAAACCACCTTTTTGTTTTTCCTGGGACCTCTTCCTTCTCTTCCACATTGTTTTCAACCTAAAGCAGTGTAATTCTTCACATTCTGAACTGTTGTATTGACACTTATTTGTGAAATGGGTGTCTCAACAATGAAGTCAGTTTGTTCACTATTTTTCAGCGGGTTCAGCTTGTTTGGTCAGCTTTTTTTATTTTTTTATTATTTTTTTACCTCTGCTTCTCTTTCTTTCTTTCTTTCTTTCTTTCTTTCTTTCTTTCTTTCTTTCTTTCTTTCTTAATTTAATTTGCAAGGGGAGAGAGAGAGAATAAGAATGGGCATTCTAGCCACTGCAAATGAACTCCAAATGCATGTGCCCATTGTGCATCTGGCTTACGTGGGTCCTGGGGAATTGAACCTGGGTCCTTTGGCTTCACAGACAAATGCCTTAACCACTAAGTCATTTCTCCAGCCCTCTGCTTCCATTTCTAAAGTACTCTTATTTAATAAGACCACTGTCATGATTTCTATTCCTTATTAAAAATGAACAGTGAGAAAGATAAAATAATTCTCTCTATTGAGGGGACTGTGTGCATACAAGTAGGAGTGCTCTGTAAAACAAATGTGGACAGATAAATATTTAAAAGCCCATTTTACTATTTCAGGAAGCCAAAGGTATGCCAGAAAAAAAAAAAAAAACTCAGGGTTTTTTTTTTTTTTCTATTTATGCTAAAGCCCATAGTTGTTTCCTTGGGTCCTGTTGTGCAGGCCTGGTGATCACATTGAGTTTTGCTGCATTCTTTATTAGATTTGTTTGTTTATTTTTTGGTTTTCTGAGGTAGGATCTCACTCTAGCCCAGGCTGACCTGGAATATGCTATGTAATCTCAGGGTAGCCTTGAACTCACAGCGATCCTCCTACCTCTGCCTCCTGAGTGCTGGGCTTAAAGGCGTGCGCCACCATGTCCTGCTTGGATTTATTAAGTCAGATGCGCATGAATCACTTGTATTGACTCTTGAGAAGCAAATGATTAAATTCATCATTGGCCCTGTGGGGAAAGCAGTGTCCTGTGGGGAGAGCCTAACCAAAGACATGAGCTTGCTGATTTCCCTTAGGGATTTATCCATTTGCATCTGTCACATAGTGCCAGGACCTAGCTAGTCTATCAAGTAGCTTGATTGCTGCAGGTCTGTTTTCCTGTCTGTAAAATGAAAAGGCTAGGTCACTAGGTGGTCTCTAGTACCTTCCATGTCTTAGGCTGGAGAGATGTCTTAAGCAGTAAAGGTGGTTGCCTGCAAAGCCTAAGGATCCAAGTTCAGCTCCCCAGAACCCACATAAGCCAGATGGACAAGGTGATGTATGTGGACAAGATGACACATGCATCTGGAGTTCAATTGCACTGTCTAGAGGCCCTGGAGCACAACACCCCCCCCCCTTGTGTGCTTTCGCACTCATAAATAAAATAATTTAAAAACATCTTTCCTAAAAAGCCTTATTTTGGAGCTGGGGAGATGGCTCAGTCGTTAAAGGCAAAGCCTGTTGGTCCAGGTTCAGTTCTCCAGTATGCATGCAAAGGAAGATGTACAGTGATGCATGCATCTCTAGCTCGTTTCCAGCAGCAAGAGGCCCTGGTGTGCCCACAATTAATCATTCATATTCTCATTCATTCATGTTTTTCTCTCCCCCCTCCTGGCAAATAAAAATAAAAAATATTTTTAAAAACTTTATTTTGACCTTAATGAATCCTAAAAGCTTTTACCTGATCCAGATGAGTGGGGGACTTTTTTTTTTTTTTTTTTTTTTTTAAAGAGGAGAGCGCTTTGTTTGGCCAGGATGGTGGCACATGCATTTAATCCCTTGAGAGGCAGAGGTGGGATTGCTGTGAGTTCGAGCCCAACCTGGGACTATAGAGTGAATTGTAGGTTAGCCTAGGCTACAAACCCTACCTCAAAAAAAAAAAAAAAAAGCATTTTTTGTATTTAGCAACAAATCACAATGCAGTCCTGAAGCCTCTTTTGAGTAAGCCCCACGTCTGCTTAGGTTGTGGAGCACTGGACAGTGATGTGTTGCTGCTGCTCCAATTTGACAGCACAGAAAAGCACAGCACGTCCTCTGCTGGCAGCTTTCAGTGTAGAGCTTCTGTCTTGGGGCAGTTCTTTTTCTCTGATAGTTCTGAAGGTCTTGTGAAAAAAGGTTCTTCTAGATCCCAGCAATACTGTGTGGTCATTAGTGTACTAGCTTGCATGAGTAGAAATCATCTTGGTAGGCCTGTCCTGTTTTGCTTAATAGTTAAGACTTGAACAATGGGGAAAGGATTAGGTCGTGGGTGATAGGTGATGCTTGTACCATTCTTGTGTGTGTTCTCTAGCTTACATCTTCTTACAGACATTTTTGTAAATGGGTGTTTTCTTTATTTTGCTGCGGAGAGTTGCTAATTATTAAATATATTGTTTTACGTCTCCTTAAGTGGCTCTCAGAAGATTCCAGAAAGATCTACTTTTCTTATGCATAAATCTGAAAAGTTTTTCTGGGAAATAATAGCCTGGTGTGGTGGTGCATTCCTGTGATCTCAGCATTTGGGAGGCTGATGTAAAGGAGGACTGTCAATTCCAGGCCAGCCTGGGTTCCATAGCAAAATCTTTGTCTCAAGAAAAAAAATCCATAGAGATGTTAGAACCAGGGCTGCTGCTATAGAATGCTTGCCTAGCAAGTGCAAGGCCCTGGTTTCCATCCCCAGTGTGGTAAGAAAAAAAGTGCTAGAAGTCAGGGTATTACTACCGTCCCTATTTTTTTTAAGATTTTTTTTTTTTGTTGTTGTTGGTTTGTTTATTAGAAACAGAGAAAATGGGTATGCCAGGGCCTCCAGCCACTGCATATGAACTCCAGACGCATGCGCCACCATGTGCATCTGGCTTACGTGGGACCTGCAGAATCAAACCTGGGTCCTTAGGCTTCATAGGCATGCGCCTTAACTGCTAAGCCATCTCTCCAGCCCTACAGTCCCTATTTTAAAGGTTCTCCTGTATTGATTGTAGAGCTTATGTCTCATACTTGGGCATACTTTATAAACAGAGGTTTTATTTATTTGTAAAGAGAACGAGAGAAAGAGAGAATATCCAGATACATGTACCACTTTGATCATCTGGCTTTACATGGGTACTGGAGAATCATATCCAAGGCTCTTAGACTTTGCAGGCAAGCGCCTTAACTGCTGAGCCATCTCTCTAGCCCTTAACAGGGGTTTTCTATTTGTTGTAGCAATATCATATTTAGAAAAGTCTTGAAGTTTTTTTTAACTTGATAGGCATTGAATATAATACAGTAAATTCTAGAAATCAGTGTTTCTTCATCTCCTGTTTTTATAGTTGGCTTTCAGCTCTTGAAAGTACAAAATGGCTCCATCACCTGTCTGTGCTTCTGAAATCTGCACTTCTGGTGGTGCATGCTGTGGATCGTGATCAGCGGCCAGTGCTAGTGCACTGCTCAGATGGTTGGGATCGCACCCCTCAGATAGTGGCATTGGCTAAGCTCCTGCTGGACCCTTATTACCGAACCATAGAGGTGAGAAAGGTGACATGATACCCTTTTTGAGGGGACTGTGTGAACCCAACAGTGGGAGCTGGTACTTCAGAATGGGAAGTGGAAACCTCTTTGAAGGACTTGATCAGTTTTGGGGGTGATGATTAGCTCTAAAGAAAGTTGCTGTTTATAATCATTCCACCTTCACCTTGAGTTGAATGGTAATCGTGTCTCCTGAATATTCTTTTGTCTCTTATAGTGGGGCAAATTATGGGTAACAAGAATTGAGGGTCCTGGCATATTTCCTTTGCACCCTATTTGGAAAGCTTTTTTTTTTTTTTTTTTTTAAGTTTTGACTACTAGGGAAAATGGGTTTCTACAAAAGAATGTCTGCATCCTCAGAGTAGTCTAGAAGTATGGTCTAGCTGGTACCACACAGGGTTCGTGGAGAAAGAATTCTGCTCTGAAATGACTGCCTGTTGGGTTAAAGATATAAGGAAACTGTTAAAGTGCTGCCCTAAATTACGTGCAGATGTTTGTAAAAATCTGTAGTGCGGAAGATGTTTTTAGAATACGACTTTATAAATGTAACACCAAAGGCAAAAGTTTCAAACTTAAGGGAAGATTTGGGTGGGGGTGGCTTTTATGTAGTAAATGAGAGAGGCTAGCCATACTCAGGAAAGGCATGCGAAGATGCCGCCAGTGCCCTTTCAGTGAGTATGGAAGGGTGGTCAACAAACTGGGAAATTTCCCCAAGTGTCCTTGCCATTAGGGAAGAAATCTTGCCTTTGGCTGTGGACCTCTGCCAGAGGGACTTCCAGGAGGCTGTTAAAGGAGGTTGCTGTTGGCAACACAAGGCTCAGCACTGTCACAGGTGAGATAGTCAGATGGTCTCTCCTGGTGCCTCCCTGCAGGGTTTCCAGGTCCTTGTGGAGATGGAGTGGCTGGATTTTGGCCATAAGTTTGCTGACCGATGTGGTCATGGGGAAAACTCGGACGATCTGAATGAGCGTTGCCCAGTATTTCTGCAGTGGCTTGACTGCGTTCATCAGCTTCAGAGGCAATTTCCTTGCTCTTTTGAGTTCAATGAAGCATTCCTTGTGAGTTTGAACTTGCTGTTTTACCTTTTGGGAACTACCTAAACTTGAGAGGATGTTGATGCCATGTTAGTGGCTCATGTTCACACTAAACTATGCAGTCTTTTGTTTTTATTAAGAGCAACAACAGTTGAAAAAAGACTTAGAAACTCTAAAAAGTACTTAGAAATAGAAGCAATCAGAACATCCCATGTTCTTTACAGTCCATCTACCAATGCTGTCTGCCAGGCTGTGTCCCTTCTCCTCTGTTCCCTTGTCCTGCAGCTCCCATGCCCTCCTCTCCTCTCCACTTGCACTGCTCATTGCCATCTGCTTTAGCACGCTTCCTTCTCTACAGATCAGTCAGAACATACAAACATGGTAGAGTGTCTTGTATCTTTGTCAAGTCCCTTTCTGGGTGCCTCAGGGTTTTGTTTTTAACACTTGTTTTCTCAAATTTCCCTTTTAACCTCATTTTGGTCAGGGATTCATTCACCACCACTTTGCCAAAGCTGGTCTCCTTAGGGGAGCCAGTGACTTTGGTGTTGCTAATTTAATGATCAGCACATCGTGAGTCTCTCTCTCTCTCTCTGTCTCTCTCTCTCTCTATATATATATATATACACACACACACACACATACACACACACACATATTCGTATATATGTATGTATGTATCTATCTATCAATCAATCTAACCTAACCTAACCTAACCTAACCTAATCTAATCTAATCTCTCTCTGTGGTCGGAGACAGGGTCTTGCTATGTGATCCTAGCTGGCCTGGCTTTGAACTTGATAACCCTCCTGCCTTTGCCTCCCAAGTGCTGGAATTAAAGACATGTGCCCAGCAGTCATGCATTATTACCATGGTCACAGCTTAACTCCTTTTTAAAAATTCACCATAGTTATAGCCGGGTGTGGTGGCACACACCTTTAATCCCAGCACTCGGGAGGCAAAGGTAGAAGGATCACCATGAGTTCTAGGCCACCCTGAGACTCCATAGTGAATTCCAGGTCAGCCTGGGCTAGAGCAAGACCCTAGCTTGAAAAACAAAATCAACAACAATAAAATTCCCATAGTTATTACTCTTATCTTCCTGGGTGGTCCTTTCTATCTCCTCAGTTCTGAGTGTTGGAATGCCACATGGCTCAAGCCTTAAGTTGCTTTAACCACCTACCATCCTCACTAAGAATCTCACCAAACCTAGTAGTTTTAAATGCCATCTATATGCTGAGGACTCACCCACAGATTGAATGAAGATGTGCTTTCAGAAATGCCAGGGTGGCGTGGCTTAGCTGGGCTGACTCTTCCCCAAGATGTGGGCCCTACTGCATTCAGCTCAGACCTCTCCATTTCACTCCACCTCACATTACATAACTGAATATTTGCCATCTCCACTTGCATGTCTTAAATGGCCTTTTAAACTTCGTAATGTAAACCTCCTTTCTTGGTTCCTATAGCTCTCCACCCCTCCCCCAAATTAAAATTACAGTTTTCCATATCAACTGCATTCTTCTATTAAGGGAAAACCTTTGTCATCTTCAGCTCTTTTATATTTTCAGTCTGTTAGACTCTGTAGCTCTGCTTTCAAAATAATCTAGTAGCTACTACTGCCATGTTGGTCTAAGCCACCAGTATCCTGCCCTAACTACAGAAAGTAAACTTAGTACAGAAGGTTCCTTTAAAACATTAGGTAGACCACACCCTTCCCCTACTCAGACAATTCTGGTGACCTCATGTCACATAGAGTAGTGCCAGAGTCTTCACAGTGGCTTACATGCTCCCTGTCTAGGCACATTTTCTATCCCCCGCTCCCTGCCCCCATGATCTCCTTTAGTAACATTGACTCCTTGCTTCTTGGAGAGCACATGCATGTGCTTGGGCTTGCCTCTGCCTAGCATGTTCCCCTCATATGTCTGTGACCTGCTCTTGCTTCCAGCAGGTCTCAGCTACGGGAAGACTTCCCATGCCCAGCACTTGCCTTGCCCCTCTCACCTGCCTTATTCTGTTGTCCCTGTTACCTGTCTCTCTGACAGCTAGACAAACTCCACCAGACCGAGAGAGCTGGCTGTTCTTGCTGTGTAACCAGCACCCTTAGTCTGTCTGAGGCGCGTAAAATGTTCACGAATGATTTGTTGAATGAATAAGCAGTTTGACAAGTGTGCTTTCAGCTCAAGCTGGAGTTTACACCCACTGCTCCTATATGTAGTATCCGTTGCACTATGAGGGTCTCTATTAACTCAGAAGTTCTTTGACTCAGGAATTCCAGTGGTGGGAACAGGTTCTGTGATTGATGGTATCTGCTGCCTGTTATCCTCCCCCCCCCCACACGCCCCTACAGAGTGAATGAAGTTCTTTCAGAGATGTCACGGTGGAGTGGCTTAGTTGGATTGACTTCCTCCCCAAGAACTTGTGCCTCACTGCGTGCTTTTGCCTGATTGGACTATCATAGGTGAAACTGGTACAGCATACCTATTCCTGCCTCTTTGGAACATTCCTGTGCAACAACGCCAAGGAGAGAGGGGAGAAGCATACTCAGGAACGGACGTGCTCTGTGTGGTCGCTTCTTCGGGCAGGCAACAAGGCTTTCAAAAACCTCCTGTATTCCTCCCAGTCAGAAGCCGTATGTACCCTTCAGCCTGTCTCTCATCAACAGAAGCAATTTGGGGGTAGCAGACATAGGGGCCCTGTTTGAGGATAGTGCATTTTGTGGAAGTATCTCTGCTCCCTCTAGTCCTGGTTCCCATTCGCTGTTCCATCTTAAGTAAAGCCTGTTTCCTAATGATACTCTGACCTGCCTCTCCCCACTTTGCGCTGAGGGTGATTTGGTGTAATTACACATCTCTACTTTGCTACCCTGAAGACAGAAGTCCAGAGTTTGATGTATTCCTGGAATGTTCCATCTCACCAGTGCAAGAGCCACTGAAGTCATTTCCCTGATGCCTTTTAGGGTTGAGAAGGGTCTGCCCCAGGCCCCAGCACCCTCCCCATAAACCCTGCACTGGTTCCCACTGCAGCTCTGTCTCCGCACAAAACTGTTTCTGATATTGGCAATGTGTGTCTTGTGATTCTTGCTCATGTGGAGAGCTGGCAGGCCTTTTAAGACTTTGCTCACCAAAAGAATACCTTCTGCTAAGCAGATAGGAGGAGGTACATACATCTGTTTACTAGTTTGTCATATCTTAAACCCTTCTGAACTCAAAAGTAAGCTAATCAGAGTTTATATTGCTTTGCTAGATTATTAATATGCTTCTCATTATATTTAAAAAGTCGAAGAAAAAGCTGCTTCTCTGCCTCCTTCACTGTGCCTGCTGGGGGAGTAAGAACACAGGAAGGAGACCCCTCACTGACCATAGAAAGGAAATCCCTCACTGACCCTAGAGAACAGGTTTGACCACTTCGGCTGAAGCCAGGCTTTATTGCCAAGCGTCAGACAATCGCCACCTAACAGAATGACTCACTCTTTGCAGAAAAGCAGCAAATCAAGCTGATGAAAGTCAGTCAGTCATTAGAGGTGACCTGAGAAATAATTAATGTGAAGTGGATCTTGCATGCCCACTAGAGGTGTTTAGGTGGAAAATGGTATCAAGCAAAAACTGTAGTCCTGAATTGGTCCTCTTGGGAAATAGACCTGTGGCTGTTGATGTCACCTTTGTGTCAATCTTGTAGCCCGGCCGGGTGCCTGTGCTTCCTCATCTGGAGATAGTTCTAAGAGACCTATTGGGACATGTGTGAACATCTGTCCTCCCACCTCCTCAGGTGCTGTACCCTGTGTGCCATGTGCGGAACCTGATGCTGTGGAGTGCAGTGTACCTGCCCTGCCCATCCCCGTCTACCCCGGTGGATGACAGCTGTGCGCCATACCCAGCTCCAGGCACCAGCCCTGATGATGCCCCCCTGAGCCGGTGAGCCCTGCTGTGATGCCATAGGCCTCAGGTCCTGCATGGCTTTAGTTCTGTATTAGGACGTGTCCACGGAGGGTCAGAGATTGCGACATTGTCTCCACAACTTTCTTACATCTCTGAAGTTTAGTTTCTTTTTTCTAGTTTGTTTATTTGTTTTTTGTTTTTTTTTAAGGTTTTGAAACAGGATCTCACTGTAGCCCAGACAGGCTGGGAACTCACTGTGTAGACCAGGTTGACCTTGAACTTGCAGCCATCTGAATGCTGGAATTATGGGCATGAGTCAGCCTTCTAGTTCCTTAAGATGGGCAGCAAAGCCTTGCTTCTGGGAGTATGTCTGGCCCTTGTTGCAACATCATTCTCCACATGCGCACTGAGGCTTTCTCAGTAGCAGAGCGCATCCTTGGGTCTTTGTGGCACCTCTGGTGTGCATCTTGCCCACTGCTCTCTGTTCCTGCCTTCCCGCCCTGATTGATCTTCAGAGGCTTGGAAGGCAGATGCTATGTGATGGTAAAAACTTTGATTTTTGCCACATGTGAGTTAGGTTTATTAAAATTAAGAGTGATAGACAAGACCATCATAATAGGAGGAAAAGATCATGACATCAGAGTAAAAGAGAAGCTGACTGAGAGGATGAGGGGATATGATGGAGAGTGGCCTTTCAAAGAAGAAAGTGAGAGAGTGGGAGGGAGGGAGGGAATTGCCATGGAATATTGTTTACAATTATGGAAGTTGTGAATAAAAAATAAAAATTTAAAAAAATTAAGTGATAGGGAATACATAAACCTAAACTACCATAATATCAGAGAATCAGCAGTGCTGTCTGTCTCCAGCTGAGAAGCACAGAGCATTACAAAGAATGCCTTCTTAAAGGAGCGGCTGCTGCTGGCACTGTGTGGGAGGGCGCTCACTTCAGAGACGTGCGGTAGTGGCCCACTTATGAAACAATGGCTTGTTAAAACCTATGGTCTCTTGCTGCCCTCTGAATAACCTCCAAGGTTCTAATTTTCCTCTCCTTCTGTGTAGGTTACCAAAGACTAGATCATTCGACAATCTGACCACAGCCTGCGACAGCACGGTGCCTCTGGCCAGCCGGCGCAGCAGTGATCCCAGCTTGAATGAGAAGTGGCAGGAGCACCGGCGCTCACTGGAGCTGAACAGCCTGGCTAGCCCGGGAGAGGAGTCTCCTGCACCTGACAGCCTGGGGAAGCCCAGCAGGATGCCAGGGGGTGCTGAGCTATCTGTGGCAGCCGGGGTGGCTGAGGGGCAGATGGAGAACATTTTGCAAGAGGCCACCAAGGAAGAGAGTGGGGCAGAGGACCCTGCCCACAGGGGCCGCATTGAGATGCCTGAGGTCAAAGAGGAAGCACTCCTAGGGAAGGAGAGTGGGGTGGTCGTGGAACGCTCAGTTGTACTTGACCAAGAACTGGAGCTGGATGATGTAACTCCGAGAAGTCATTTAGACCCCAGCTTGCCTTCGCTTTCACAGGGTGATCTTGAACAGCAGGGTGGGCACAGGGTTCTCCCCAGTTTACTCCAGGGCCCTCCCAGGGAAGAGGATTCCCAGGAGGTCCCTGGGGAGCAGCCTCACATAGGGGGTATGACAGAAGATAAGGAAGACACAGCTCCTCGGCCAGTAGAATCAAAACTTGGCCTTGGTACCTCACAATCTACTTCTCTACCTTCCCAAGTCCCATTGGAGACAAGAGGACCAAATGTGAACAGTTCTGTGGACATGGTAGCGGAAGATAAGGTGAAGTCAGAGAGTGGACCCCAAGTCCATTATAGACCTTGGCTGGTAAGCAGTGGCAGATACAGTGGCAAGGACATGCTTCCCCCAGCATTGGAGTCCAGGTCTGTAGAGAAGCTGCTGGGTGAGAGGTCCCAAGGGGGGTCTGTGGTGCACAGGACTTCCCCTGGCAGCACCTTCAACCTCATGCGGGTCCCTGGTGCCTTGCCTTTAGCTGAATGTAAAGAGGAACTTGTGCACAACGGGGCCCTAGAGACTGAAAACAAGGCCTCAGAGCAGCCTGCAGAGCTTGGCACCCCCGAGAGGTACCCCACACCCAATGGTCACTGTGCCAATGGGGATGCGGAAGGGAGTAAGGACTCACTGAGCCGCCAGCTGTCTGCCATGAGCTGCAGCTCTGCCCAATTGTATTCGAGGAACTTGCATCACAAGTGGCTACACAGCCCCTCAGGGAGGCCGTCTGTCACCAGCAGTCCTGACCAGCCTTCCCGCAGCCATCTGGATGACGATGGAATGCCTGTGTACACAGACACAATTCAACAGCGCTTGCGTCAGATTGAGTCAGGCCACCAGCAGGAAGTGGAGACCTTAAAGAAACAAGTCCAAGAGTTAAAGAGTCGCCTGGAGAGTCAGTACTTGACCAGCTCCCTGCGCTTCAATGGGGACTTTGGAGATGAAGTGGTGAGTTAGGTCTTAGTTCCTTTGAAGCTGCCTGAGGAGATGACACATGGAGTCTGGGTGCCTTTTGCATCCAGTGCATAGGGATTGGAGTGAATTTCTAGAAGGATTGAAAAGGTCCACAGTTGCCCTGTTCGGTGAAAAGCTGGACAGAGATCAGTCTCAGCTGTAGATGCTGCTTCTGCCTTTTTTCTGCTTTGCTGCTTTCTGTGCCCCATCTAGGCATGGGAGTTTGCACGTGTGATAAGGGAATCAATGCTTTTCAGAGAGGATCCTGTGAACTGGGCTTGGTGACTTGTGACTATAATCCCAACACATAGGCCAAGGCAAGAGGGTTGCCACAGGTTTGAGGCCAGTCTTAACTACAGAGTTTGACTTTTCATCCCCCACCCCTCAAAAAACAAACAAATCCTATATGGCTTATGAAGATACTGAACTAGACAGAGCTGGAATGACATTTATAGGGAAATGCTAAATATTACCCTGTCACATTGGAGTGCTTGTCCCACCTTAGTAACTGTTAGCTCTCCAGGTTTTGGAAGCTTTGGGGGTTCTTTTTGAACAAATATTTGTACCCACACTGTGGCAGATGCTGGCAGCAGAAGTGGAAAAGGGATATGTCTTTTTAGAACTCTTGAGGAGCTAACACTGATGCGGCATGGTGGCTGGAAATGGGGACCTAGGAGATGGTTTCTGAGGAGGGACTTTCTCCGAATGGGTCTGTCAAGTACAAGTGTAAGCCAGGCTCTGAAGCTGTCATCGTACATTAAAGGCGGGCACATCTAATGACTTTTAATCCAAAGTAACTTTTGGCTTTTCCTTCATACTAATTACTAATGGATTCTTGTTGTCCCAGGGAATCCTTTAGAGAAAGGACGACATACCCAAAGTACTGTTTTAACTAAGTGACAAAATTAGAGCAACTAGCCCACCAGAACAGCTGACACAGTACTTACTCCATCCTCTCCACTTGTTTCCTGGAACCCTAAGGCCCATCATTCCACTCCAGTGTCACTGCACAGAATTCGTGTGTCCTCCTCCTAGCTGCGCCCAGCCTGTTCTCTGTACCTGGTCAACCCAAAGCTGTACAGCTGACACATCTGCAGATCTGGCAGCCCTAGCGCTGAGGCCTGCCCGTAGACCCCAGTGCTCCCATCTTCACCAAGCCCTTGCTTCTTCTTTTGGGAGACCAGGTTCATTCTGTTCAGCTGTGTTTGTTTGCCAACAGACTTCAATCCCTGACTCGGAAAGCAATCTGGATCAGAGCTGTCTGTCTCGCTGCAGTACAGAGATTTTCTCTGAAGCCAGCTGGGAGCAGGTGGATAAGCAGGACACAGAGGTACAGGCTCAGCCCCTGCTCTGAGTGCCGTCCGTGCAGTTGTGCAGTAATTCACCCCGTCCCTGCCCCTGCCCCTGGCCGAGGAAGAAGCTTGTAGTAGTTAGCCTTGAGCCTCTGCATCTCAGCTCCTGGAAACCCACATGCATCATTTCTGAGCCACGGACACTCAGGGAACTGGCCCTCTCCCTCCATTGCCTCTGTCACTGGAGCTCTGACAGCGGTCGTGGCAACCCACACTGCTACTGCCATCACTTGGTCTCAGGGCTACTGGAATCCCCTCCAGGGCAACGACTTGGACGCCTTTATTGTACTGTTGACATCAGACCTGTTAGGTTGGTACCACCAGAGCCAATGTGGTCCTTATGACTCTTAATCACTTCTTGCTCACTGTGGCATGGCTCTGTTGATTCCAGCTGGCTGCCCCCTCCCAGGGCCGTTACTAACCTAGCCCCATCTGTTTTGCAGATGACCCGTTGGCTCCCTGACCATTTGGCCGCCCACTGCTATGCCTGTGACAGTGCCTTCTGGCTCGCCAGCAGGAAGCACCACTGCAGGTTTTATTGGGGGGCTTTTAGGGTGGGTTGGGGTATGAGGCCACCCCTGGGGTCACATTTCTTTGTCTTTGATAGTTGCAGCTGGCATTTGCTAACTTTATTCCAATTCAGTGATCACTATTAAATTCTGAAATGTGGAAATGATACTTTAATTTCTCAAGTTGGTGGAGCAATAGCCACCGTGCAAACCATTCTTATTCCCAGTATAAACTTCATCATGGCTAGTCTGGCCCAAAATAGTGTCGTTTTCTAGCTGTGGGCAGGGAACTTCATTTCCCTTTTCCTTCCCTGCTTCCTGACCCCCAGATTTGTTCATTATGCCTTTGGTGAGCAACTGTAGCTGGGACAACAGTAGAGATAGTGGAGGATGGTCCTCAGTTCTTCTTGCTCCCTCCACCTTCCTCTTTGCAAGCTGGGCAGTGAGCCCCTAGAGCCGCTCTGCTGCAGTGGGCCGTGACCGTCCAGCAGATGTGCCATGCTCCCGGGATAGGAAGTTTGTTAGAACCGTGCCATGGCTCACCACACAAGTGAGCCTGCACTGAACATGCTGCAAGAAGATGATTGTGTACGGATGGTGCTTGTAGAAGCACGTGTCCCCCCACCCTGCACCCCAAGTCCACATGGCTTCTCTGAAGCTCTTTCTCCCTCCTTGCAGGGATACTGACCGTGTTGATCAAACGTGGTGAGCATTTGCAACAACTGTCTGTGATGTCTGCACACCCACAGTAACTTCTCCACACTAATGCTACTGTACTGTACCCTCAGTGCACTCATGGGGTGAGGGGTGAGGCTGGGAGCATAGGCAGGCAGGTGGGCTGAAGGGAGCCAAAGCAGCTGACAGAGCAGGTCAAGAGTGAGCCTGGCTGCCGCTCGGTGCCTCCCCTGAGGACTGTACGTGTCAGCTGGGCCATCAGGCTTGTGACAAGAAGTGGTGCTTTTGCAGTGGCTGATCTCACGGGCAGCCCCGGTGGGTTTTAGAGCTTTTATTGGCGGGGCAGTCGTTCTTTGAGATGTCAAAGAGCATCACAATACCTTTTTGTATTGTTTTGTATGTATAGAGAGAATTGAACAGATGATCTTCCCAGGAAATTATGGTAGTATGGAAGACTAAGAGAAAGACCTCCACTTAGGTTTTTCAGGGGTTCCTAAAGGAAGTCAGATAGAAAGCTTAACTGTCAAACTCATGTGAGGTTTTTGAACTGAACTTCACAGATGCATTAAAGAAATGTTAAGATATTCAGAAAGTTTCCTGTGTAGCTACAGGTCCTTGCTGACTCAAGCTTTTATAAAGTGCTCACTACATTCTAGAAATGAAATTTTAGTCCTATCTTCCCACTGCCCTTTGTCCCACTTTTCCCTTCTGCAGTGTTCCTTTGTCCCCACATGGTCTTAAGTCTTATGTCTTCCTGTGCCTGACTGCTCTTTATCTAGTGGCGGGGCTGCGTTCTGAGAGGTGTTAGTGAGAAGGAGGCTTTCCTATTAGCCGCTTTCCCTCATCTCTGTGCAGGCCCCTGGGAGTTCCCTGTGCTAGGCTCATGGGAGGGAGGGTTTGTATCCTAGGACTCGGCAAAAGTAGAATTGCAAGGTGGTCATAAGCTTATCCTCTGCTGGTTCCCTTTCCTGTGGGTATGACATGCTTTGGTCTGGCTGTACAAACCTGTGCCCTACAGATGCAAAAGAATAGGGTTTTGGTGTAGAGGAAAGGGCAGGTATAGGGGTTGAGTGCCATCAGACCCAGAGATCTGAGTCTCTGGAGATGCATGGGGCAGGGCCATGAGCCATAACTGACTGACTGCTGTCTAATAAGGGTACATGTATGCACACGTGTGCTCACCCATGTCCTCATCCTTTTACTGCTCCTCCTCCACTCTGAGCATGTCATGGGCTGCTTGACTTCCGGCTTTGCATGCTCTCCATAGCACTCTGCCTCCAACTTGCTGCCTCCAAGCTGCTGAGGCCCTTGGGCAAGGCTCCTTACCCTCAGCAGTGCTGGGCCATTGTTTCTTTCCCCAGAAGGGCCCAGAGACCAGCTCCATTTAACTCCAGCCTCTCTGTTGCCACAGCTGCACAAAGGCTGCTGGGTAAGGTCCCAGGAGCTGCTTCTGGGCTACACCCATCTGCTCTTAAAGACCTCTCTGGAGTAGCATCTTCCTGAGCATGTGACAACCCTGAGCTGTAGTGATGAGACAGCCACGTAACATCCTTAGCCCTGAAGTGAAAAAGCACATGTGATTCTAGCCTCTTCCTGGGCTGGAGAAATGAAAGCATTGATTTCAGAGGAGTCTCTGGCACGTCATATGATGCACAATAAAAATCTGCCTGTTGAAGTTGAGTTCCCCACTCACTACCTACCTACCAGGTAAAACTAATATTTTTCTGTATCTTCTTGTCTCAAGGAATTGTGGGAACGTATTCTGCTCCAGTTGTTGTAACCAGAAGGTTCCAGTTCCTAGCCAGCGGCTCTTTGAACCCAGTCGAGTGTGCAAATCTTGCTATAGCAGTCTCCATCCCACAAGCTCCAGTATTGACCTTGAACTGGATAAACCCATTGCTGCCTCTTCAAACTGAAGCTCTGTGACTTGGAGTGGGCAGAGACCATGCTGCTGTTCCTCTGATGGGCATACAGAGCCTGGGCAGACCGAGAGGCCGTGCACTTTGGAATGGGAGCTGGGAACCACCTGTACAAGGGGCAGAGATTGGGATGTACCACTGGATTGATTGGAGATTGATTTTTCTTTCCCCTTCCCTCCCCCTCTGTCTTCAAAACAGAAAAATGTCCCCTGGGTGTCTTTTTTTTTTTTTTTTCTTCCTAAGATAGAAGACCAGAGGTTGCCAGGCCCCCTGTAACTGCCAAGCCGCCTACTGTCAGGCATTCTGAGGGATGGCGTGGTGCTTCCCAGCAGTAGGAGGCCAGGAGTGAAAACCTGAGACAGGAGAGTGAGCACTAACGCTGGTGACCATTCCTCACAGCACAGCTGCATCCTGCTGTGTGGGAACCTTTGCTCGGCTGGCTGGAAATGCACTTCCAGGAGCACCGCCCTGTGCTCCTGGGATGGGTAGGCCTATCTCACCTCATAGACAACAAATCAATTGGCATTGGGGGGGGTATACAGTAAGAACCCAACAAACCCCACTTGGGGAAGAAAGATGTGTGTTTCTTAAGGCAATATGGGGCTGGGACGGAGTGGCTAAGCATGTTGCTGGCCCATGTGGATCCTGTCTTTACCTTGACCCAGATTGGGTAGGGCTCCTTTTGTTTTCAGGGGTGATTTCCCTGGCCAGGCTAGGTAATGCCTCTAGGTACGGGCAGGGTAGACTGGCCAGAATGAAGTGTCCTGCTATGGCTGAGGCCTGCACTGAGCCTAGGCATACCTGGAACTCCCTTCTGGGGCCTGGTCCTACAAACAGTCTCTTCCTTGGCCAACACAGGGAAATCCAGACTCAGGGTTCCAAAAGTTCCTCACTCCCAAACCAAACCAATCATGGATCTCCCCCTGAGGGATGGAATCACCTTTAGAGGTATAAAGGTCCCCACACAATCAACCTTCCCCTTCTTCCTCTTCTGGGGCAACAGGAAAGGCCTCGCAGTCTCCCTGCCCTTCTCCCGGAGGCCTGGGTGGGCTATGTCTGCTGCTGTCAGAGTGAAGGACTACTTAGTGGCTGCAGGGTTTCTTAGAGACAAGAACTGGAGGAAATCTGGGGTACCTTTCCTCCATGAGCTTTGATATGGTCCAAAAAGAGCCTTAAACCAAGAAATATTTGTAGTGGAGGTGGATGCAGGAAAGGATGGAGTTTTGATTTGTGCTTTGAATGTTGGCGCCCATGGTTTGTGCCTGCCCTCTCTTGTAGGGAAAGGCCATGTTTGGCTCTGCTGAAAGCTGTAAACTAGGGGCAGGGCTGATCGTGAATGGAGGCAGGGTGAGGTCAGGGGGTGCCTCAGTTCCAGGCTGGCCTGTGCCCACTCCTTTTCCCCTTTGGAAGCTGTTCCCTGTCAGGGGCAAGCTGCATCAGCAAGGTGGCTTCCTTGTGTGCCTGAGAGTGGGCACACTAGGTCCAGAAGCCTTCTGTGGCGTTGTCAGCTGAGGCAAAGCCCAGAGCCTCTCACTCCTGTGACAGCAGGTCACTCAGAGTACAGGTGTAGTGAAACAGGGTGTGACTTACCTCCACACTCACTGTGGTCTGGAGGTGCAGGTAGGGGTGTAATTGAAGATTGTCAGTTCCTAATGACAGGTGCCAAGAGGTTATGATACGGGTTTCTTGGGTCTGTTGTACAGTGTGAATAAATGCTTGCAGCTCTTAGCCCTTTTTGATCAATGAAGCACTTTTTTAATATTTTCTTTGTATGTAAAGGAGGAAGTGTAACTCTCCGTAGCTGTACATATAACCCTTTCCTCCTAAAGAGGAGTCAGTCAGTGCTCCTAGATTTTTCATTTTTTTGTCAAAGCAAGAAGTGAATACTTTAGAGTTGTTAAATGTATAAATAAGTGAATAAAGCTGAGTGTTCCGCACGGTGGCGTCTGCTCACGTGTTCCGATTCTTTGCTTGTGGTTGGTCTCCTCTTGCCCTTGTCCTGCTCACAGAGAAGTGCTTTGAGGAGCTGCTGGGGAAGCGGCCTTTGGCAAAGGGAAGACACATTTCAACGTGAGACCTTGCTTGGCAAGGAGCCTTAGCACAGTGCCCACGTACTGGAATCCTTTTCCTCAATTTTGCCCCTGAGGTCTCCCAAGCTGAACGGGGCAAAGCGTTTGGGCAGCTTACTGAACAGTTGCACATCTGTAGTAATCAACACTACCTCTAGGCTCTTGGGGGGGGGGGGAGGACCTGGACTTGCCATGTAACCCGGCCTGGCCTTGAACTCGCTGTGTGTTTGTTTTGGAGAGAGTGGGCCTGTTGTTTTTGTTGCTGCTCTGATTTCAGGGCATCTTAACTCTCTGGGCTCTGGACTCCACACCTAGGGAGTGTTGGCACCTGCATGCAGAGGGTAGTGGAAAGCAGTGCTGGGGGAGAAGATTAGAAATTGCCCTGCCCATCGTTCCTGGGTAAGAGAATATGGGGGGAGGTGGGCAGAGGCAGACTCCAATGTGATTGGGTTTTGTGCCCAACTAAAGTTCACCTCCCTCCCTGTATCTGCCCCTTTGTTGTTCTGCCTACAACAGCAAGGCCGTGACATCTAGTCACTTCTGGACTAGCTCTTACTGTTAGAGGGGTGAACTTTCTTTCCCTGATAGGGTGGGCCTCAGGATAGGTTGGATGAAGCTGCTGGCGGGCTCCTGAAGAGTAACCTGCTGGAAGCCCTCCTGGGGGTCTTAATTCCAAAGCAGTCTCTGTAGGGCCACTTGCTAGATAGTAACCTGTGCCTAAAGCACTTGAAAACTGGTTCAGCTGAAAACTGAACGTCATCAGTCCACCAGGGACCCTGTTTTCAGACCAAACTACAGAAAAACTCCTAAGTGTGTGAGATGGCCAGCATGTTCTCCACATGGCCACCAGTGTCCCTAAATCTCTTGGGGTTCATAAGTGGAGAACTGTAGGAGGCAGGAAAATGGGGTCCTGCATGACAAGCCCTGAGGAAAGTGGCTTGTGTGGGAAAGTAGTTCTTGGCAAGGCCAGGGTGGAAGAACGAGGTCTGAAACAGCAGCACAGTGTCCGCAATCTCTGAACTTTCCTGTTCTGGACCCTCAGTGTCTTTTTGGATACTTTGACCTCCTTAATCCCAGTTCAACAAAAACCAAATTTTATATATACTGCCTTAACCCACTGGGATTTCCTCATGAGGATGTGCTGAACATTGTTGTCACAGAATTTTGCTAGCATATTTTCCTTGTCAGCACAAAAAGGTACTGTGGACATCTGAAGGCAAACGAGTAAAAACTGTGCCATAGAATCTTAATCCCCAGCCATTAATATCAAACCAGGAATCGAAGGTAAGATCCTAGTATGGCATCCACTTGGCAGCCTGCCTGTGAGGCTTGGTGGTCCCATGCTACCGAAGTTAACTCGAGCGCTGAGCTCTGCTGGCCTAAGAGTGGCGCTGGTGTCTGAGTGCTCTTGCAAGATTTTATGTAGCAGGTTCCTGATTAAGGGCCCTGCAGCTATACCTGTCACCTTAGGGCTAACAGCAGAGCTTAAAATGGGCCCCTCTCTGTGGAGAAACATGGTAGGAGTCCCAGCTGTTTAATTCCTTGCCACATTTCCGAAGAGGTGGTTGTAAAAGGATCGGGGCATACACCAGAGGCTTCCTGTTTAGAAGTGGCAGGTGACCCTTCTCAGCCTCTGACACTTAAACATACCTCTCACCGTCCCCGGTACATAATCCTGAAACGCTGCACTACACTGAATAGAGGTCACCACCTGGCACACGTTCTGCATGGAGACTGTTGCCTCCTGCTCCACCAGGTTGACGGTGATGGGTAAGGGCTCCTTGGGACCGGGAGCTGTTAAGTTCCTAAACGCTGCTGCCATTTGAGGTCTGTTACATGGGATGATTTAACTGACTTACAGTGTTCAAAGCGGTTGCATCTGAATTGTACTTGCAGTGAAGTTGTTTGCATTGCCATTTAAAGTCAGCCTTCCACTGCTTAACAACTGGTTTTAAGATGTTTCTGAGGAAGTAACCCATGAGGCTTGGATGCTGTCAAAGAGATGCACTGGTGTGTTGCTACCAACAGTAGCCCTTGCCTGTTGTAACAGAATTGAGTCTTCTGTAGCCTCATTGATCATGGAAGCTGAATAAATATGCCATTGCCACCCGAAAACAGTTGTTCAGCCCCTGGATTTGGGTAGCCTCTGGTTTTCCGGTCAGTGCTTGGGTGTGCCTTGGGTGTAGGGAAGAGTTACCTCAACCTCCTAGTCTTAGGAGGGGGCTCAGCGAGGAGTGGGTAGCATTGGTCATCGGCAAAAACACAAAGAGCCTCATATTATTCCATGGTTTTCGTGTGGGAGGATTATGGGAAGTGAGTGCCCAGGCTTAGACTTAAAGAAAGACAAAAAGAAAGGCTTTGGGGCTGGAGGTATGGGTCAGCAGTTACGGCACTTGCCTGGGAAGCCCAAGGACCCATGTAAGCCAGATGCACAAGGTGGCGCATGCATCTGGAGTTGATTTTCAATGGCTAGAGGCCCTAGCACACCCATTCTATCTGCCACCTCTCCTTTACTCAAAAGTAAGTAAAATATGGCCGGGCATGGTAGCCCACGCTTTTAAAACCCCAGCACTTGGGAGGCAGAGGTAGGAACATCACGATGAGTTTGAGGCAACCCTGAGACTATACAGTGAATTCCAGGTGAGCCTGGGCTACAGTGAAAACCTACCTCAAAAACAAAACAAAACAAAACAAAAAAAACCCGGGGGTGGGGGTGGTGAGCTGGAGAGATGGCTCAGCAGTTTAAGGCAAGTGCCTACAAAGCCTAACGCCAGGTTTGATTCCCCACTACTCACATAAGAACAGATGCACAAGGTGGCACATGTGTCTGGGATTTGTCAGCAGTGCCTAGAGGGCCTGGTGCACCCATTCTCTCCTACCTGCCTTTCTCTCAAAATATTAAAAAAAAAAAAATTGGAGAGCAATCGAAGATGCCCAATATTGAACTCTGCCCCCTCAACACAAATTTTAAAAAGGAGCAAACATTAATTCAAACTACCTAATGAGTTAATATCAAAATGTGAATAAAATCTCTTAGCTGGGCAGGGAAGTGCATGCCTTTAATTCCTGTGCTCAGGATCACTATGAGTTTTTGAGGCCACTGCCAGGCATTAAATTGCTTCGTGTATTAGTGACCATCACCCCAGGCCAGCTCCATTCCAATTGGTGACCCTGGGAAATTTTATATATAATTATATATATACACACATATATATAATTATATATACATATACACACTCATACATACACACATATATACATACATATACATGTATATATGGCAATGGAGACCTTACTGTGAGGTCTTGGCAGCACCAGAGTTTCAAACCCTTGAGCTTACATATTAGAGATAGTTTTTTAGTTTTTTGGTTTTTCAAGGTAGGGTCTCACTCTAGCACAGGCTGACCTAGAACTCACTATGTATTCTCAGGGTGGCCTCGAACTCACAGCGATCCTCCTACCTCTGCCTCCCAAGTCCTGGGATTAAAGGTGTGCACCACCATGCCTGGCTAGTTTTTAGTGTTTTTCACGTAGCGTTCAGAACAGATGTGTGCAGGGAACACAGAAACACTACAACCACAGTTGGTTTATGAACCACTGACTTGCTGGAAAGAAATAGGTTGTGTGGAGGCAGGCCTGCCGTACCAGCTGAGCTGCCCATGGGCACATGATTACCCGGCCAGTTCATCCTTGGTAGCAGAACACATGGCACCTAAGAGGAGACTGACAATGAGTGTTCTTGCAAGTGTGCCCCACCTCACCGTCCCATCCTTCGAGGTACCAGGCTGCTGGCTGTGTTCTCAGCCTTCAGAAGCAGGTAGCCCTTTGGATCTACCACATAACTTAAACCAGTGGTGGTTTAACCCTGTGTTTTTCATTTTACCCTTCAAATTCGTGACAACAAACAAGGCTATTAACATGAATGATCCAAATGTGAGTCCTAACATCTGATATCAGTGGCTTGGAGGTCTGGCTGCCTCTACCTCACAAGGGTAGATTTCTACTATGAGGCTTTTTTTTTTTTTTCAAGGTCGGGTCTCACTCTAGCTCAGGCTGACCTAGAATGCACTATGTAGTCTCAGGGTGGCCTCGAACTCACAGCAATCCTCCTACCTCTGCCTCCCAAACTCTGGGATTAAGGTGTGCGCCACCACACCCGGCATGAGAAGCATTTTGGTCTAAGTTTTACACTTAACTTGCCAAGGTATCAATTAGCCAAAGACAAACTAAAGTTCACAAGTGTTTCATTAAAGAATTCAAATAAACTGGGCATGGTGCTCATGCCTTTGATCCCAGTGCTTGGGAGGCAGAGGTAGGAGGATCACCATGAGTTCCCAGCCAGCCTGAGCTACAGTGAGACCCTACCTTGATAAACCATAATAATAAAATAATTTTGGGGCTGGAGAGAACTTAGCAGTTAAGCACTTGCCTGTGAAGCCTAAGAACCCTGGTTTGAGGCTCGATTGCCCAGGACTCACGTAAGCCAGATGCACAAGTTGGAGCATGCATCTGGAGTTCATTTGCAGTGGCGGGAGGCCCTGTCGTGCCCATTCTGTCTGTCTCTCTTTCTGCCTCTTTCTCTGTCGCTCTCAAATAAACAAAAAATAAACAAAAAATTAAAAAATGTTAAAAATAAAATAATTTTTGACAGATGCAAGTCTGTGTGCGCTGAGTATGTTGTATAGACAGCTGGAAGGTAGAGGCTGAGAGAGAACTATCTGTGAGGTCAAGTCCCGCTCCACAGCAATCCTGTAGAGAGTGGCGTGGCATCAGGTTGGCTGAACACTAATTAGAGTTTCAGCTGCCAACTGAAGACTGCCGGAAGGTACATACTGCTCTCTGGGCAGCTGAACTGGCAAGGTGGGGGTCACCCTGACTTAGAGTGATCCTGTCAGAATCCCACAGATTGTGGCTGGAAAAAAACGAAGACCTCACTTTCAGATGGCCTTGACTCGCCAATGACAAAGGAGCTATCGCCCAAGTTACCTTCCCCATTGCTGGGACAAAACCACTGACCAGAAGCAGCTTATGAATGGAAAGGGTTGAGGGGAAGTTTTATCATGACAGGAAAGCATAGCAGAAGCAGAGAGCCAGGCATCACATTTCCACACCAGCAGGGAGAGCGTGAGCTCAGTACCAAGCCAAGGCCAGCCCCCAGCGACACACCTCTCCCAGTAAAGCTAACCGCCCCCCCCAAAGACTCCACCACGGAGGATTAAGTATGAAGCTTAATCACAAACACATGACACTGAGCACATTGTACATTCAAACTACTACATTACAACCCTGGCCCCCATAGACTCTTAACCATCTCATAATACAAAATGCATTCAGTCTAGCTGGGCATGGTGGCGCACGCCTTTAACCCCAGCATTTGTGAGGCAGAGGTAGGAGGATCACTGTGAGTTCAAGGACAGCCTAGGACTACAGAGTGAGTTTCAGGTCAGCCCGAGCTAGAGTGAGACTGTACCTGGAAAAACAGCCAAAAAGGAAAAAATTTCCTATAGTTTCTACTAGTCCCAACACTATTCAAAAGTCCAACGTCTCATCTGAGACTCAAGACAGCTCTTAACTATGAACCCTATAAAATCAAATCAAAAGTTACATGCTTCCAACATACATTCCTATTCCAAAAAGGGAATGGGGGCATCACAAGGAAAGACCAGACCAATGCAAGACAGAAAACCAGCAGGGCAAAAATCAGATCTTGTGGCTCCATGTTAGGGACCTGGGATGAAAATATCTGGGAGCTGGAGAGATGGCTCAGCAGTTAAAGGCACTTGCTTACAAAGTCTGACAAGCCAGGTTCGATTCCCCACTACCCACTTAAAGCATGATCCGGGCGTTGGGGTGCATGCCTTTAATCCCAGCACTTGAGAGGCAGAGGTAGGAGGATCACTATGAGTTCAAGGCCACCCTGAGAATGCATAGTGAGTTCCAGGTCAGCCTGGGCTAGGGCGAGACCCTTCTCGAAAAACCAAAATAGTAATGATAATAACAACGACAACATTGTTATTAGCACAAAGTGTGTATAAGCTGTATACAATTTCAAGTAAAATTCTCACTTCCCGGAGGCCACTGATGTAACCCCTCTAGTGGGGCTGTAATGGCTTGTTTAAATACTGTACAGCAGAGCCTTACTGCTTGCTGGTGTCTGTAGACTAGTCAAATGCTGGTGCTGGCTTTCCCATCAGAAGCCCTAATACTTCTGGGGGTAGCGCACAGAAATAGCTCAGTTAGTGACGAGATGACATTAGCCAGATGGTATGGGACTTTTCCCTACTTCCCTCCTGCCTGCAGCCTCTTCCTTCATCCTGGTTCAGCTCCTCTCCTGTCCCTAAGGCCTAAAAAGCAAGTTCTTAAAGTCTCTGTCTCCAGCAGGGGGCCCCAACTTCCTCCCGCCCTTCACCGCGGGCCTCCGAGGAGCGGCCAGCTGCCTCTGTCCTGTCCCTGCTCCTTAGCTGCGGGTGTCCCCGAGGCTCAGCAGAGCTGTCCTCCTCCTACGCTTGCTTTCCAGGAGACTCGGCAATCAGTCTAGACAGTAGTCTGGTGGCAGAGCATGTGCTTACCATTTATAAGCCCTGGGTTCAATCTCTAGCACCACCAAAAAGTAAATAAAATAAAATAAATATGCTCAACATGGAAACTTGTTACTGACCACAGTTCCACAAGAGTTTGTGCAGGGGACCCAGCGGAGGCTGTGTCAGGTGTTACCCCGCAAGGCCTCGCATGCTCACACTTGTGCCCTGCTCCCGCACAGTTGGTGCTGTGGTATTGGCTCAGGACCAGCTTTCATGGGCCCGGAGTCCTTGCTAGCCCAATTTCATCAGCCAGAAGGACCAAAGCAGTGGGGCGTCTCCTGAACGGGCCTTGGCTGTCCTCTGCCTGCAGGATCTGGTCAGCACATAGAGCAGTTTTGCCCTCTTACCTCAACCCTAAGTAGGGAGTTCACCTCTTACCTCCACACTATATATAGGTGAATTCCTCCTCATTCCCCACCCACCTTACTTGGGCCTGTACAAAAACTCTCCCCATTCAGCCTAACCACGAAGCTCAGTTGCAGTTCTGACCTGCGCCAAGGCAGCAGTGAACCCAACTAGCCAAAGCCACTGGCCAGGGCCACGTGCTGCCCTTGGGAGAGCGGAGAGGCCAGTGGCACCCTCCCTGGCACCTTGCCTGTCATGTGTCCTCCAGCTAGCTTGCCCTTCAAAGCACACCAGGCTTTCCGATCCCTGCCAGGGCTGAGGGCAAGAGTCCACTGTCTGCTGAAGCCCCCTCCGCCCTGTTCCACCTTGAGACAGACCCTGTCACCCCTCCCAGTTGCTAGAGAACCTGGCCAAGGCCCCAACCATAAGGCATTTGCTTCTGCCAGATCTGAATGCGTCCTGTGACTCATTCACTTAACAAGGAATTTGGAGCTGAGCTCTGTCCAGGCTTCTGGTGAGTCAGATGCCTCCCTGCCCCTTCTGTTCCATGAGATGACATGGCACTATTCTGTCCCTGGCACTATTTGTCCTCAAGAATATATCACCATTTGGAAAGATCAGGCAGATAATATTTAAGAAGTTTCATTATCCAATAAGAACTGGCACCTAGAGAAGCTTCCAGAAGCTGTCGATTACAAGGGAAACCAGAGTTTCATATAAATGACAGAAGAATACGTATTTAGAATTTTATCTTGAAACTACTACTGAAACAAGTACTACTCAGGCGTGGTGGCGCACACCTGCCTCAAAACAACAATAACAAAACAATTTGTGGGGCTGGAGATATGGCTTAGTGATTAAGGCTCTTGCCTGCAAAGCTAAAGGACCCAGGTTTGACTCCCTAGACCCACATAAGCCAGATGCACAAGGTGGTGCATGTATCTAGAGTTTGTTTGCAGTGGCTGGATGCCCTGGCTTGCCCATTCTCTCTCTCTCCCTCCCTTCCTCTCTCTCACTGTCTCCCCCTACCTCTTTCTCAATCAAATAAACAAAAATAAAATATTTTTTAAAAAAATTGGAAGCTGGGTGTGGTGGTGCACGCCTTTAATCTTGGGAGGCAGTGGCAGAGGAAGGAGGATTGCTGTGAGATCGAGGCCACCCTGAGACTCCACAGTGAATTCCAGGTCAGCCTGGGCTAGAGCAAGACCCTACCTCGAAAAACAAAAAGCAAAACAAAACAAACAACAACAACAACAACAAAAAAAACCAATTTGGGGATTTAACTCAGAGGGCGAGTGACTGCCTAGCAAGCTCAAGGCCCTGGATTTGGTTCTCAGCACAGGGGGTGGGAGGGAATCACCAAGAGAGGTTGGAAAGATGGCTTAGCAGTTAAGGCATTTGCCTGCGAAGCCTAAGGACCCAGGTTTGATGATTCCTCAGTACTTATGTAAGCCAGATGCACAAGGTGGCACATGTGTTTGGAGTTTATTTGCAGCAGCTGGAGTCCCTGGTGTGCCCATTCTCTCTCTGTGTCTCTGCCTCTTTTACTATCTCTCTGCCTCTTTCTCTCTCTCAAATAAATCAATAAAATAAAAAAAATTTAAAAACCAAGGGAACTGATCGCTAACCCTTACTGTTAGAAACAAACAAACAAGCAAAACCCAGTAGATCTTTTGAATTATTTTATTTATTTATTTATTTATTTATTTATTTATTTTGGCTTTTTCAAGGAAGGTCTTACTCTAGTCCAGGCTGACCTGAAATTCACTATGTAGTCTCAGGGTGGCCTTGAACTCATGGTGATCCTCCTACCTCTGCCTCCCAATTGCTGGGATCAAAGGCGTGTGCCACCACACCTGGCTTTGAATTAATTAAAATTTTAGCTGGGCATGGTGGCACACACCTTTAATCCCAGCACTCAGGAGACAGAGGTAGAAGGATCACCATGAGTTTGAGGCCACCCTGAGACTGCAAAGTGAATTCCAGGTCAGCCTGGGCTAGAGAAAGACCCTACCTCAAAAAACAGACCAGACCGGACCGGACCGGACCGGACCGGACCGGACCGGACCGGACCGGACCGGACCAGACCAGACCAGACCAGACCAGACCAGACGGCTTAGCGCTTAAGGCGCTTGCCTGTGAAGCCCAAGAACTCAGATTTGAATCTCCAGGTCCCATGTAGCCAGATGCACACAATGCTACAAAGCACCACAAGGGGGCGCATGCATCCGGAGGTCGTTTGCAGTGGCTGAAGGCCCTGGCGCGCCCATTCACTCTCTGTCAAAATAAATAATAATTAAAAAATAAAAACACAATAAAAGCTTCAGCCAAAAAAGCATTCTGTCAGGCTGAACACTGGTCTCCCTCCCTTCTATGACTAATTGAGGTTTCTGAATAGAGGATGAGCAAGATGGTGATGATCGTTAAAGTTTACTATAGGCCAGGTGCTATTGAAGCATTTACCACGAATCTCCTATCAACTAGATGAGGCAGCTGTATTGTCATCTGGAAGGAAGGCAACAACCTATGGAGCTGGAAAGCCCCACTTGCAAGGTCACCCAGAAAATAAGCAGAGGAGTCCTGGTTAGCATTAAGGTCCTGTACCCAACCACTGCACCTCTCTTTCTCTTTTGATTCCTGCCAGCCGCACGAGGGAGGTGGGCGAGGCACACACGGGCAAGCTGAGATGGGAAGTAGTGCAGTTAGAGGCCATGCATTTGAAAGTGCCTGGGCCAGGTGACCCAGGCCTGTGATCTCTGCTAGTCAATAGGCTGGCTGTCAGGGGGATGGCTAGTACAAGTCCTGCCCGGGATACACAGCAAGTTCAAGTCCATCCTGGGGAACTTAGTGAGAACCTGTTTTAACAACTAAAAACAATTTTTTTTGTTCATTTACTTATTTATTTATTTATTTGAGAGTGACAGACACAGAGAGAAAGTCAGAGAGAGAGAGAGAGAATGGGCGCATCAGGGCCTCCAGCCACTGCAAACAAACTCCAGACGCATACGCCCCCTTGTGCATCTGGCTAACGCGGGTCCTGGGGAATCAAACCTCAAACCAGGGTCCTTAGGCTTCACAGGCAAGCCATTAACCGCTAAGCCATCTCTTCAACCCAATAATTTGTTTTTTAAGGAGGAAAAAACAGAGAATGGACCCAGGTTCGATACCCCAGTACCCAAGTAAGCCAGATACACAAGGTGGCACATGCATCTGGAGTTCATTTGCAGTGTTTGGAGGCTGTGTCACTCCCATTCTCTCTCTGTCTCTCTAATAAATAAAACATTGAAAACAGAGAAGGGGGAAAGATGTGGCTATAGCTCAGTTGGCAGAGTACTTGCCTGGCATATGCAAAGCCATAGGTTCAATTCCAATAGCACAAAAAGTAAATAAATAACCAATCCTACAATGTATTCACATTGAATATACAGAGCTCAGCTGTATAAAATTATTCACAAGCAGTCCACATTGCAGTCAACAATCAGGTACACAGGGGACCACTGGGTTTCTCAGGAGGGGCTGCCATTCTTGCCGTTCTCGCCTCCATAGCTTCTGTGTCTAACCGTGGCCAGCTTGCATCTGAGATCAGTTTGCAAACCAGGTGAGGTAGGTATGGATGTAGTCTCAGCACTCAGAAGGCAGAGGCAGGAGAATCATGAGTTGAAGCCCAGCCTGGGCTACATAGCGAATTTGAGGACAGCCTGAACTATATAGTGAGTTGCTGCCTCAAAATCAAAATAACAAAAACAACACAACTACATCATTTGAAGAGAAGGCTCAGCAGTCAAAGGCGCTTGCTTTCAAAGCCTGCTGGCCCAGTTTCAGTTCCCCAGCATCCACGTAAAACCAGATGTAAAGTGGGAGACAGAGCCAGGAGCCTCAGGACTTGTGGGCTGGCTGGTCTGCCATACATTTGCAGTGGCAAGAGATCCCATCTTAAGGAGGGCAAAGCACAAACATCTCAGAATTGTCCTCTAAACTTCACATGCATGCCATGGTACATGTGTTCACACACACACACACACACACACACGTAAATAAAAATTATTTTAGGGCTGGAGAGATGGCTTAACAGTTAAGGCCTGCGAAGCCTATGGACCCGGGTTCAATTCCCTAGTGCCCACATAAGCCAGATGCACAAAGTGGCATATGTGTCTGAAGTTCGTTTGTAGTGGCTGGAGGCCCTGGTGCACACATCCTCTCTCTCTATCTCTCTGTCTGTTTCTCAAATAAAATATTTTTAAAAAGAACATAACCTTTAAAAACAATCACAACATTTTTCAAGGTATGATCTCACTCTAGCCCAGGCTGACCTGGAATTCACTATGTAGTCTCAGGGTGGCCTCGAACTCATGGCGATCCTCCTACCTCTGCCTCCCGAGTGCTGGGATCAAAGGCATGAGCCACCATGCCTGGCTAATCACAACATTTTGCAACAGATTCCATCATGATTGACACGACCTCCGTCAGCCCAGCTACAGCAAGGTGCCTGCCACCCAGCAGACCGGAGCGCTGACTCAGGGGCGTGGGGCGCAGGTTCTAACCCCTTTAGTTACCCATCGCAGGGTGGCCTCCCCCGCTTTACTCTGCTTCAATTCGTCACCTGCGAAAAATTGAGAGCGTTTGGTCCAAGTGAGGAAGTAGATCGTGTTTAACAAAATTTGCCTGGTCTATAGGTGAGGGGTGGCATCCGGCCAAAGTCCCTCTGTGATTGTGCCTTACACTATAATTGCTTTCCAGTGCGGTCCCTGTGGGAGTCGGTGTAAATCCCTGCAGCCTGCCAGCTCCGGACAAAGGTGTTCTCCTCTCACCCACACCCGTCAGTCCACAGAGAAGGGGGCTGTCAGGTCTCTCAGAGGGTAGGAGAGGTTCCCAGCCATGTCCAGCCAGGACAGTCCCTGGCAGGAAATACTAGGGTTGGTGTGCTACCTGGCGAGGATGGGGGGCTCTGTTCTGGCTGTGGGGAAGTGTCCAAGAGATGGGCTCCATGAGACAGCTTCACAATCAAGTGAAGCGTAGGAGCGGCCAGCACGCACGCCTCTTCTTGCCAGGGCTGTGGCTTGTCCTCCTCCAAGTCAGCCAGTCTCTGGATGTGCGAACTCTGGTCTCTGGACTTCCCTTCTGAGCCTGCCCCTTACTGGGAAAGGAGAGGCAGCTAGTAGCACTTTCTCTATTTTCCAAAAAAAAGCGCTTTGCTATATTGTCTGGCCTTTATATGCACACAGATCTGGTCTGCACCTCGGGAAGGTGGGTGGTGGGAAGGAGATAGAAATGTGGGGCCTGCGGCTGGAGAGATGACTTAGCGGTTAAGGCACTTGCCGGTGAAGCCTAAGAACTCATGTTCGACCCTCAGGGTCCCACGTAGCCAGACGCCGTGACGCAAGTGCGCAATAAAGCACACATGCACCAGGAGGTGCAGTCTGGTGTTCATTCTCAGTGGCTGAAGGCCCTGACCTGCCGGTTCTCTCTCACACAAAATAAGTAATTTAAATATGTTTAAAAAGAAAAAGAAAAGAAAAGTGGGGTCTGATGACCAGTTCAGCAGGTAATGAGATCATGCCATGTCTGTCAAACCTACAACTATGGCTTTGATGGAAGTACACAGTCTTGGACAGGAACAAATGTCAAAGAAGGGGGTTGGAGAGATGGCTCAGTAGTTAAGGCACTTGCCTACAAAGCCTAACAACCTGGGTTCAATTCCCAGTACCCACATAAAGCCAAATGTACAAAATGGCACATGCATTTGGACTTCGTTTGCAGTGGCCACAACTCTCTCTCTACTTTCAAATAAATAAATAAAAATATTAAAATATTTTTTTAAAAATGTCAAAGGATCCCTTATGGACTCCCTTCCCTCAAGGCCTACTCTGCACTTCTGAGGTGAGGCCCCTCACCCCCGTCCCCATACCCAGGACCATTTTGGCTTCTTCTGTCTCTTCCTTTCTTTTCTAAATGCCTCCTGCCTCTGCCAGCAATTCAGAACGCCAGCCTCAAACTAAGGCACAGGGAATATACAAGCCAGAAATAGCACAGCCACCACTGATGGAGCAAGGGCCCACAACTTCATCCACGGGACATAAAGAGCAGCAGTGAGTAAAACAATAATCACAGCAAGGGGCTGGAGAGATGGCTTAGCGGTTAAGGTGCTTGCCTGGGAAGCCAAAGGACCCAGGTTCAATTCCACAGGCTCCATGCGAGCCAGATGCCCAAGGTGGTGCATTTGCGGCTGGAGGCTCTGGTGTGCCCATTCTCTCTCCCTGCCTCTCTCTCAAAATAAATAAATAAAATATTAAAAAACTACAAACCAAGAGCTGGAGAGATGGCTTAGTGGTTAGGCTCTTGCCTGCAGAGCCAAAAGATCCAGGTTTGATTCCCCACATAAGCCAGATGTACAAGGTGCCGCATGCATCTGGAGTTCGTTTGCCCTGGCATGCCCATTCTCTATCGGCTTCTGTCTCTCACTCTCTCTCTAATAAATAAAACATTTTTTTCAAATTTTTATTAACAACTTCTATGATTATAAAAAATAGCCCATGGTAATACCCTCCCTCCTCCCACTTTTCCCTTTGAAACTCCACTCTCCATCATATCCCTTCTCCATTTCAATCAGTCTCTCTTTTATTTTGATGTCATGATCTTTTCCTTCTCTTATGATGATCTTGTGTAGGTAGTGTCAGGCGCTATGAGGTCATGGATATCCAGGCCATTTTGTGTCTGGAGGAGCACGTTGTAAGGAGTACTGCCCTTCCTTTGGCTCTTACATTCTTTCTGCCACCTCTTCCACAATAGACCCTGAGCCTTGGAAGGTGTGATAGAGATATTTCAGTGCTGAGCACTCCTGTCACTTCTTTCCAGCACCATGATACCTTCCGAGTCGTCCTAAGGTCACTGCCATCTGAAAAGAGAAGATTCTCTACCAAAAGTGAGAGTAGCATTAATATAAGGGTATGAACATTAAGAGAAGTGCTTACTGGGCAGTTTGATGAGCATAGTATATACATTTAGCCAGACAGCAGCAGACGTTACACCCCTAGCGCTCATGAGTACTCCTGTTTTAAGTTTTCAGTATCAGGGATCTATTTCCTCCCATGGAGCGGGCCTCCAGTCCAATTAGAGGGCAGTTGGTTTCCACATAAATAAAATTTTTTTTAAAGTTTTAAAATACAAACCAAACTGGGCTAGATGTAACTCTATCTGTCTCTTTCTGAAGGGGTATGAGGACATCCTAATCTTTAGGTTCAAAACCAGGCAAGGCGAAGCTCTTCTGTAGGGCATGAGGACATCCTAACAAGCATGGCCAGGACCAAGGCTATCTGGGCAGAGGGCAGGTTGGGGAGGGCAGATGGGCACTTCCAGAGAACTGGAGATGCTGGTGGCTCAATCCTTCAAATGTGTACATATTTCATGCCAGCTCCCAGACAAGTGTCATGTAATTTCCACCATACATGTTTCTTCACAAAGTTCACAAGAATGCACCCCAGACCCCCACACCAGCTGCAGCTCTGCCCTCAGGGCACTGGTCTTCTAGTGTGTCCCCCAGGTGGCCTCAGTGGGAAACAGGGTGGGGGACTGTCAGGGCCTGAGGACAACAGGTTGGCCCAACTGCTCAGGTGACCCTCAATCAGTGAACCAGGGGATCCTGTCTTCGTTCCTTCTCTGGCGAGCCCGGCTCTGTTCACCTGGGACACACAGGCCCCCACTGAGGATGACTTTACCTCACCTACACGCTTTTCTTTCTTTCTTTCTTTCTTTTTTTTTTTTTTGGTTTTTTGAGGTAGGGTTTTACTCTAGTCTAGGCTGACCTGGAATTCTCTCTGTATTCTCAGGGTGGCCTCGAACTCACGGCAATCCTCCTACCTCTGCCTCCCGAGTGCTGGGATTAAAGGTGTGTGCCACCATGCCTGGCTTGCTTTTCTTTCTTTTTAAATTTTTCTCTCAATATGTTTTTAGCATTACAATTTTTCCTTTTTTTTTTTTAAATTTTCAAGTTGGGGTCTTGCTCTAGCCCAGGCTGACCTGGAATTCACTATGTAGTCTCAAGCTGGCCTCAAACTCACAGTGATTCTCCTATCTTAGCCTCCTGAATGCTGAGATTAAAGGCATGTGCCATCATGCCCAGCATGATTTTTTTTTTTCTTATTTTAGAGAGAGAGAAGGAGAATTGGCATGCCAGGGCCTCAGCCACTGCAATTGAACTCCAGATGCTTGTGCCCTCTAGTGCACATGTATGACCTTGTGCTTGCCTCACCTTTGTACATCTGGCTTACATGGGATCTGGAGAGTTGAACATGGGTCCTTAGGCTTCACAGGCAAGTGCCTTAACTGTTAAGCCATCTCTCCAGCCCCCAACATGTTTTCTTTTTAAAAATATTTTATTTACCTCTTTCTCTCTGTTTGCCTCTTTCTCTCTCTCACTCTCTCAAATAAATAAATAAATTTTTTTTTTTTGTAAGGGCTGGAGAGATGGCTTAGCAGTTAAGGCATTTGCCTACAAAGCCAAAGGACCTCCATTCGATTCCCCAGGACCCACTTAAGCCAGATGCACAAGGTGGCACATGTGTCTGGAGTTCATTTTCAGTGACTGGAGGCCCTGGCATGCTCATTCTCTCTCTCTCTTTCTTTCTCTCTGTGCCTCTTTCCCTCTCTCACTCTCTCAAATAAATAAATTAATTAATCAATTAAATTTAAAAAGTTTACTTACTTGCAAGGAGAAAGAGAGAGGAGAGAGAATATGGGTGTGTCAGGACCTCTAGCCACTGCAAATGAACTCCAGCTGCATGCGCCACCTTGTGCATCTGGCTTCACGTGGGTCCTGGGGAACTGAACCCTGGGTCGTCAGGCATTGCAGGCAAGTGCCTTAACCTCTGAGCCATCTGTCCAGCATCCCCCCAAGGATGTTTCTGACTGCATCATGCATGTACATAATATGTTTGGTTCATAGTTACTATCACCCTCTTTTATCCCCATACCACTCCCACTAAATTCCTAAATTCCCAACTAATCCACTTCCTTTTTTGTTTGTTTGCTTTGGTGTCCCACTGAGTCAAATTAGGGTTGCCGGAATACGGGTAGTTGACCAGCGGTTACATACTGAAGACCGTGACTCCCTCTCCTTAAGCAGCCACTGACTGGTCCTAACTGCTGGACTTGGCTATCAGAGTGCCTGAGGGTCAGAGAAGAGTCAGTATATGTGGCCCCGGAAGGAGAAGTGAGAAAGGGGGTGAGAGAACGCAGGATTGAAGGAGGGATGGGCAAATAGCAGTTTCTAGACAGCTAGTCATCCCTTTTTGTTTTCATTTACTCAGCCACTTTTTTTGTTTTTCTTTTGCGGGGATAGGGTCTCACTCTAGCCCAGGCAGACCTGGAATTCACTATGTAATCTGAGGGTGGTCTCGAACTCACAGTGATCCGCCCACCTCTGGCCCGCCTTCTTTTCTTTAAGCGGTTTATATTAGCCTGGGCTCCACAAGCCCTGTAGCTGGCTGTTCCTTCCTGTGCACGTCTGCATCACTGACTAGTAGGAGTCAGTGAGCCACAGCTTCTGCCCTCTGTGCCAAGCAGCCGCATTTCCAGCTGGGAAGACTCACAGATTAAATCATGGGGAGCCACTTCCTTTGTTTCTATGAAAGACACATATTTATGTGCAGTTTTATGTTTCTTCCTGGGTAATAACTTAGGAGGGAACCCATGGAAATAGAATACAGAAATAACAAATTACGGGCTATTAACTGTGTCTAATTGTTTCTTTATGGCTTAGAGCAGAGGCTTGTCTCAGCTGCTCTGGCATTCACAGGTGGGGAGGGAGGGCTGTCCAACTACAACTTGGGGCCCCTGGGGAGGACAGCAAGGAGCCATGGAGAAATCCCAGCTGGGCTCTTGGAAGTCCCAGACACTACCCAGACCTCTCCAAGGCTGGGCAATTGAGGCCTCTCACTTGAGAGTCCAGAGTCTTCCAGCAGGTGTGGACGTAGATTATATACCGTCCCAGGTATCTTTCCGGATATAACTTGTACCCCAAGAAATGATCTTCTAGGTTCCAAACCACAGCAAATCCTTGCTCATTATACCACACCCAATTGAAAAGTTAAGCTAGACTATGGGGATATGGTTCAATGGTAGAGCACTTTCCTAACTATGCACAAAGCTCTGAGTTCAATCCTCACATATACCCCAGAAGAAAAGTTCAACCCCTCGCCCCCAAAAAAATTTGCTAAGAAAAATGAAGAGATATTATAAAAATGCTTATTATCACAGCCCCTTTGCATCCTGAATAAAGCACTATGAACGCTGAATGGAAAATCCCCAGGTATTATTATGCTATTATTATATTAATATCAAAGGCTCAATAAGCACAAAGAACAGAAAACACACCCATTCTGAATTCCTTGTTTCAGGAGACAGCGCCATTACCAATCCAAGCTGATTGTGGGGCCTGTGCCCTTCCACACCTGGTTATTCTTTTCTTTTAATATCTTATTTATTTGAGAAAGAGAGGCAGAGAGAGAGAGAGAGAGAGAGAGAGAGAATGAGCATGCCAGGGCCTCTAACCATGGCAAAGGAACTCCAGAAGCATGTACCACCTTGTGCACCTGGCTTTATGTGTACTCTGGGGAATCGAACATGGGTTCCTTTGGCTTTGCAAGCAAGCACCTTAACCACTAAGCCATTTCTCTAGCCCTTGGTTATTTTTCACCAGCTATACTTTCTCCCCAGCTTGTGTCTTCTCTCCACAGCTTGAATACTTCCATGTCTAGAGAGCCACCCTTTCCTTGCTACCCAGCTGGCTGATCAGAGGGAGTGCGCACCTCGTCACACTCCTCAGGAGTCCAAGAACCTCACAAGGCCGCGCACTCTTCACAGGGAGCCACTGTGGGCTGTGAGGGCAAACAGTGGGGATCTCTGGAGGCCATATCAGGGGTTTGGTCCACCTTGAGTGCCAGAGAAATTCCCTTGAGGAGTGCTGGTTCTGTAGAAAGAAACAGAGACAGGAGATACCATATCTTGGACTCCTATCTATATTCCCATTATTTGGGAGGCTGAGGCAGGAAGATTGCTGTGAGTTCCAGGCCAGTCTGAGCTAGAGTGAGATCTTGTCTCAAAAAAGAGAGGGCTGGAGAGATGACTTAACAGTTAAGGCACTTGTCTGTGAAGCCTAAGGACCCAGGTTTGATTCCCCAGGACCCAAGCATAAGCTAGATGCACGTGGTGGCGCATGCGTCTGGAGTTTGTCTGCAGTGCTAGAGGCCCGGGCACCCCCATTCTCTCTATCTGCCTCTTTCTTCCTCTTTCTCTCAAATAAAAAAGGAGAGGGAAGAAGAAGCGAAGGAGGAAGAGGAGGAGAGGAGAGAAGAAAAACAAATAAAAATGGATACCAGGCAAGGGATGCTTCAAGCCAGGCCAGCTGCCAGCAAGAGCCTGGGCCAGGGAGCGTGGATGTTGGGAGGCAGCTATGAAAGCCAGGAGGCCTGAGGCCACATGGCAAGGGGAGGCCTGAGCCCGCTTAGATGAGCTTGTCTCATTGTAATGTGGTCTTGCCCAAGCACCGGGCAGCCTCAGAAAGGGTGTCATCGGGGACAGCATCAGGGCTGCTGCTTGATGAAGAGCTTCTGGGAGGTGTGGGCGCTCACAGGCGGTCCGGTGAGAGGAAGAGGCCAGAATTTGCGGGGCGGGGCGGGGCGGGGGGGAGCCAGGTTTCCGTCCATGGTAGTGAGGACAGCAGTGTGGTTTACTGAGGGTTTAGATCAGGTGTGTGTCTTGGAGAAGACCAGGGAGGTTTTTAAATTATTTATATTTATTTATTTGAGAGTGACAGAGAAAGAAAGAGGCAGAGAGAGAAAGAGAGAGAGAGGGTAGGGGGAGAGAATGGGCACACCAGGGCCTCCAGCCACTGCAAACGAACTCCAGATGCCTGCGCCACCTTGTGCATCTGGCTTATATGGGTCCTGGGGAATCAAGCCTCGAACCGGGGTCCGTAGGCTTCACAAGCAAGTGCTTAACCACTAAGCCATATCTCCAGACCCCCTTTTTATTTTTATTTATTTGAGAGCAATAGAGAGAGAAAGAGGCAGTGAGAGAATGCTTTTCTTTCCTTCTTTCTTTCTTTCTTTTTTTTTGGTTTTTTGAGGTAGGGTCTCACTCTAGCTCAGGCTGGCCTGGAATTCACTATGTAGTCTCAGGGTGGCCTCAAACTCACGGCGATCCTCCTACCTCTGCCTCCCGAGTGCTGGGATTAAAGGCTTGCGCCACCACTCCCAGCACATGAACATTTCTTAATTTCAGTGTGCACACCTGGGCAATATTTATTGGGTACTTTGGATGGTCACTCAGGGCTGCCATAGGTCTATTTGCATAATGAGGTCTTATCCTTATGATAATACTCTCTCCTACATATAACCTTCTCTTCAGTCTCTTCAACATTCTCCTGGGGCATATGAATTTTTCTTTTTTCACTTATTTATTACAGAGAGAGAGAGAGAGAGAGAGAGAGAGAGAGAGAATGGATGCAGCAGGGCCTCCAGTCACTGTAAGCAAACTCCAGATGCATGGGCCACCTTGTGCATCTGGTTTACATGGGTCCTGGGGAACTGAACCTGGGTTCCTAGGCTTCATAGGCAAGCACCTTAAGTGCTGAGCCATCTCTCCGGCCCTAAGTGTTTTATTATTTTTATTTACTTATTTATTTGAGACTGAGAGAGAGAGAGAGAGAGAGAGAGAGAGAGAGAGAGAGAGAAAATGAGAGAGAGAGAGAATGGGCATGCCAGGGCCTCTAGCCACTGTAAATGAAATGAATTCTAGACATATGGGCCACCATGTGCATCTGGCTTATGTGGGCCCTGGGGAATCCGGTCCTATTTTTTTGAATTTGTCTAATTCTCATAACACATGTCGTTCCTTATTTCATTTGTTGCTCACATTAGCCCATTAGCTCCCATTTTGGGAGCACTTCCCTTTTGTTCTAGCTTATCTTGTATACAGTCATGTGCTACCTAATAATAGTTTAAAAATATTTTGTTTTTACTTATTTATTTGAGAGAGAGAGACATAAGAGAGAATGGGTGTGCCAGGGCCTCCAGCCACTGCAAACTAACTCCAGACTCAAGCGCCACCATGTGCATCTGGCTTATGTCGGTACTGGGGAATTGAACCTGGGTCTTGAGGCTTCTCAGACAAGTTCCATCTCTCCAGCCCTACCTAATGATATTTTGAGCAATGACAAACAGAATGACAAATAGAATGTGTATCAGTGGTCCCATGAGATTATAATGGAACTGAAAGATTCCTATTGCCTAGTGACATCGTAGTGATCATAATGTCACAGTATACCACATTACTCTTGTTTGTGGTGGTACTGGTGTCAACAAACCTACTGTGCTGCCAGTTGTGTAAAAGTATGGCACATACAATTATGTAGAGTGTGCAGTCATTCACGATAATAAGCAACTATGTTGCTGGTTTATGAATGAACTATATGATAGTGTATGTTGTAGGGTTTTCTTTTTTTCTTTTTTCTGTAGTACTAAGGATTGTACCTAGGGCCTTGTATATGCTAGGCAAGAGTTATATCACTGAGCTACATCCTCCCAGCCTGTCCTTTAAAAAAAAAAAAAAAAAAAAACTTTTAAAATAGGGTCTTGCTAAGTTACCCAGGCTAGCCTTCAACTTTCAGTCCTCCTGCCTCAGCCTCCAAAGGAACTGGGATCATTAGTGTGCACTACCACACAGTTTGTGTTGCCTTTTTCTCCTCTTAAAACAATTATGGGGGCTGGAGAGATGGCTTAGGGGTTAAGGAACTTGCCTGCAAAGCCAAAGGACCCAGGTTCAATTCCCTAGGACCCATGTAAGCCAGATGCACAAGGTGGCGCATGCATCTGGAGTTTGTTTGCAATGGCTGGAGGCCCTGGTGCGCCTATTCTCTCTCTCTCTCTCTCTTTCTCAAATAAATAAACAAAATAAAATATTAAAAAATAATTATGGGGGATGGAGAGATGGTTCAGTGGCTAAGGCATTTGCCTGTGGAGCCTGATGACCCAGGTTCAATTCTCCAATGCCCACATAAAGTCAAATGCACAAGGTGGTGTTTGCATCTGGAGTTTGTTTATAGTGGCTAGATGCCTTGGCACTCCTATTCTTTATGTCTGTCTCTCTTCTCTCTCTGGCTTCAGATAAATAAATTTTAACAAGTCATGGGGCTGGAGCGATGACTCAGAGGTTAAGGCGCTTGCCTGCAAAACCTAACAACTCAGGTTTGATTCCCCAGGACCTACCTAAAACCAGATGCACAAGGTGGCTCATGCATCTGGAGTTCGTTTGCAGGGGCTCTTTGTCTGTCTCTCTTCTCTCTCTCTCTCTCTGTTTGCAAATAAATAAACAAATTTATTTAAAAAACATGATGTGTTGGAATTATGGACCTTTATTTAAATATGCTGATAATTCCAACTTACAATGGTTTGGCCAATTGTCTTACAATTTTATGATGGTGTGAAAATGGAAAGCACTGAGCAGAACCTGCTGAGTTGTGAATTTCATGCTTTTCCTGGGCTAGTGTTATGAAGTGTACTTCTCACAGCTATTCACTGGCATTATCCACAGGTCCACTTAGCCAGGCTATCACTGATGGCAAACCCTTACACTGCAGTGTTGTATTATATTTATTTAATATATTTAATACAAAAAATATATATATTGTTTTTTCAAGGTAGGGTTTCACACTAGCCCAGGCTGACCTGGAATTCACTCTGTAGTCTCAGGGTGGCCTCAAACTCATGGCGATCCTCTTACCTCTGCCTCCCCAGTGCTGGGATTAAAGGCGTGTGCCACCATGCCCGGCTCTTAAATGTATTTTTTAAAATTTTATTTTTGAGAGCAAGAAAGAGGGAGGGAGAGAGAGAGAGAGCGTTCCAGGGCCTTTCAGCAGCTGTGAACAAACTCCAGACGCGTGCGCCCTTTTGTGTGCATGTGCGGCATTGCATGCTTGCGTCACTTGCATCTGGCTACGTGGGACTTGGAGGTTCAAACATGCATTCTTAGGCTTTACGGGCTAGCATTTTAACTGCTAAGCCATCTCTCCAGTCCCTAAATGCATTTTATTTATTTATTATTTGCTAGCAGAGACAGATGAGAAAATAGGTGTGCCAGGGCCTCCAGCCACTGCGAACAGACCCCAGATGCAGGCACCACTTCGTGCATCTGGCTTACGTGGGTTCTGGGGAATCCAACTCAGGTTGCTAGGCTCTGAAGGTGAGTGCCTTAACCACTGAGTCATCTCTCCAGCCCTTGAATGCATTTTTGGCTTAGGGAATTTTCAGCTTACACTGGGTTTACTGGAATGTAGCCCCATTGTAAGTTGAGGAGCATCTATAATGCCATGCAAAACCTGCTTAGTTAGCGAGCTTTCTGAATCAGTCCCACCAACCAGGGACAACAGAGACAGACTAGAAGACAGGAGGAAGGAAATGAGGGGGCTGTGTTTCACTGGAAGAACCAGTCAGGTTCTACCTGAGGTAGGCAAAAATGATGGCCCTCCAAAGGCAACCCCCTTCTACTTCTTGGATCCCTCTGAATGTGTTATTCCAAACTGCAAGAGACATAGCAGATGTGAGTAAGCTCAGTGAGGTCCTGGAGATGGGAGGTTGTCCTGACTGATCTTGTTGGGTCTGGTGTCATCACCAGGGTCCTTAGTGTGGAAGGGCATGGGAGAAGGGTTAGTGCCCCTATGATGTGACATACAAAGGGCCCAGATGCCCACTGCTGGCTTTGAAGCTGGGGGAAGGAGCATAAACGGGGAATGGTGGGTATCCTCTGGAAACTGGGAAAGGCAGGAAAGTGCATTTTCCTTGGAGCCTCCAGAAAGGAACACAGTCCTGCTGGCCCCTTTGTTTTTAGCTTAGTGAGTTGTTTTTTTTTTAATTATTTGAGAGAGAGAGAGAGAGAGAGAGAGAGAGAGAGAGATGGAGAGAGAATGGGCACACCAGGGCCTCTAGCCACAGAAAACAAACTCCAGATGCATGCACCACCTTGTGCATCGGCTTATGTGGCTCCTGGGGAATCAAACGTGGGTCCAAAGGCTTCACAGGCATGCACCTTGACCACTAAGCCATCTCTCCAGCCCCTATTGAGGTTCTTAAGGAGAGTCATGTTCCCAAGAACAATGAGTTCTAGTTGGTTCTGCTACGGACTAGCTGACTTTGGGGACAACAGACCCCTCTCTGGACTTCAATTCCTCACCTACTGTATGCTAGGCATGATCATCTTTCAAAGCAAAGAGGGCGTTGATATTTCTCATTGCTGAAGAGCTTGAAGCAGGGAGGTGGAATGACTTTGGCCTTAGCACCATGGCTCAAGCTGCACTGGAAACATCTTTCTTCTCATCTGCATTTCTCCAAAAGCTTTTTTTTTTTTTTTTTTTTTTTTTTAGGTAGCATTTTACTCTAGCCCAGGCTGACCTGGAATTTACTCTGTACTCTCAGGGTGGCCTCGAACTCACAGTGATCCTCATACCTCCACCTCCCAAGTGCTGGTATTAAAGGCGTGTGCCACCATGCCCGCCTACTTGCCAGTCTTTTAAAGCCTAATTCAAAATTTTCCCTCTTCTGCAAGTCCCTTCCCTACCTGGCCTGACCTCTTAGTCTGAGTCTGAATTCTTCTATATTGGGTACCCTCCATAATACTGAGAACTATAGAGATTGTAAGCCCCTTAAAATGGGGAGTCACGTTTTTATCCTTATGCGCTCCACAGGGATAGGGAGGTCTACACAAGGACATGAGAAACGTGCACAGAATTCTCCTCCACACTAAAAAAGCCATTTGATGGGACAAAGGAGGGGATAAGTGAGGCACTCAGTACTTGTTTGAGACTCAAGCCTTCCTTTGATGACAGAGTTTATCTACAGGCCTCGAGATGTGTGTGATTAAGCACCCTAGGATCTATTTTCTTTGGCTCTGAAAGGTTCTGAGCTGCCTGGAGTGCCGATGTTAGATGGAGTTATCCGAGAAACAGACCCTATTGTGGTGGAGCTTTAATCATATCCTGCAGTTCTGAAGTTTGACAGCTTCCTTTTTACCTTGCACAATACCTCAAACACTTTACCCTTGCTGGACTATTGAGAAGCGGGAATGAGAGATAGTGACGTGTTTTCTCCTTTCTTCTCAAAGTTTTGTCCTTTCAATACATTCTGCCTTAGGTTCATGCAGTTAGGTACTACGAAAATAAAAAACAAATTTTCATTGAACACTTGGTTCTATGGCTTGAAGACTTGCTCCCCCTTTTCATAGCTTAAAATAACTAGCAAGAGAAAAAAAACCCTCCAAATATCAATTATCGTCTAGGGAAAGAATAGAGAATGTAGGTGACTTCTGTAGACTCTAAGTAAAAACAGTAGGCCTAAATAACCCAAAGATTTCCCAATTCATTTAAATATGAATTTATTGGGCTGTCGGTTAAAAAAATATATGTATATTCAGAAGCTATGAGTACATGAGAGTGTGGTAGCCACAGAGTTTGGGAGAAGGTATGGGAGAACATTTTGCAATCATACTTTAATAATCAGATGTGAGCCGGGAGTGGTGGCGCATGCCTTTAATGCCAGCACTTGGGAGGCAGAGGTAGGAGGATCGTTGTGAGTTTGAGGTCACCCTGGGACTACTGGGTGAATTCCAGGTCAGCCTGGGCTAGAGTGAAACCCTACCTCCAAGAACCAAAAGAAAAAAAAAAGTCAATAATTGGATGTGGAACAACACAAGCGTGAGCACATTTGTCAAAGACTAATTCTTTTTTTTGTTGTTGTTATTGTTTGTTTGTTTTTAAGGTAGGGTCTCACTCTAGCCCAGGCTGACCTGGAATTCACTATATGTAGTCTCAGGGTGGCCTCGAACTCACAGTGATCCTCCTACCTCTGCCTCCCGAGTGCTGGGATTAAAGGCGTGCGCCACCACTCCCAGCTACAAAGACTAATTCTAACAGCGCAGTGTGATGATCATCCTGCCTAGGAGAGTAGAGATGTTAGAGGTCGTGTTGATATGGGGACTTGGTCCTGCTGTGTTCGTGTGTCTGGCTTTGTCCTTCCTGCTGGAACGCAGCTCCAACAGAGGAGGCAAAGATGACAGGAAAAAGAGACGTCCATCCTCCAAAGCCGGTGAACCTGGAAAATGTCAAGGAGGAAGTGGGGTAGAACGGGAAAACGCAAGCTATTGGGGAACCTGCCTAGGGAACAGCAGCTGAGGTGAGCCCCATTCTAAACGTGCCTATTTGACTTCCAGCCTCGTGCCAGAGAAGCAGCCTTGGGAGGCGAGTCAACTCATGGTGAGGGAGAATTTAGTGGCTCTGATAATCAAGGAAGGTTCCGGGGTCTAAACTATTTTCATAATAATTCCAAGCTGCTCTTTGTCTTTTCATTTGCGTTCTTCTGTAAATGTGCACTGGCATTTCCCAAAGCTGCATGAAATGTGAGGTTTTAACAAATTAAATGCAGAAGCAGGCTTGAAAATCCAGCTGATTTCTTTTAAGCCAGACATTAAAGAAACTTGCATAGCACAATAGTCACTCTTCTCCCTAAGGAGAATTTCAATGTCATTTTGTTTTCACTGGATTTTTTTGTTGTTGTTTTCAAGGTAGGGCCTCACTCCAGCCCAGGCTGCCTTAGAATTCACCCTGTAGTCTCAGGGTGGCCTCGAACTCACAGCAATCCTCTCACCTCTGCCTCCTGAGTGCTGTGATTAAAGGCGTGCGCCACCATGTCTGGCACTAATTTTTTGTTGTTGTTGTTGTTGTTTTTGAAGACAGGGTCTTACTACGTAGCCCAGGCTGGCCTAGAACTTGCAATCCTCCTGCCTCTGTTTCCCAAGAAGGGCACGATTTCAGACATGCATCACCATGCCTGGTGCTCACTGATTTTTTTATTTTTAAAAATATTTTATTTTTGTTTATTTAAATGAGAGAGAGAGAGAGAGGATGGGCACACCAGGGCCTCTAGCAGCTGCAAACAAACTCCAGACGTGTGTGCCACCTTGTGCATCTGGCTTGCATGGGTTCTGGGGAATTGAACCTGGGTCCTTTGGCTTTGCAGGTAAGAGCCTCAGCCGCTAAGCTATCTCTCCAGCCCACTCATTAATTTTTTATTTAGAAAATATAGGGTTTTTTTCTTGTGTGTGGAAGCATGTGTAATAAAGTGGTGTGTGCCTATGTGTGTGTGTGTGTGTGTAATATAGTGGTGTGTGTGTGTGTGAGCGTGTATGCACATGTCGCTCACCTGTGGTGGCTGGAGTGGAGCATTGGATGTCTGGCTCCATTGCTCTTCCACATGGTCTTGTTTTGAGCCAGAAGCTCTCTGTGTACTGTTCCCGAGCTCGCACAGCTCTGCTTTCCTGGGGTTCCAGGCACCTGAGGCCACGTCAAGCTGTTTATGTGGAATCCTCTCGGCCTCACGCTGGTGCAGGAAGTGCACGCAATTGCTGAGCCTTCTCTCCAGCCCAACAGTTATTTTTCATAAAGGCATTACTTACATTAATGTGTAATACAGTTAATGTTATTTTAGAAAGTTAATAAGTATTTCTTAATTTCTCCATAACAATTTTTAAAATGGAAATATTGGATAGATAACACAGAAAAGCCCTCTGGGGGGGGGGGCCTCTCAGCCATTTGGGTTATTTAAATTTTTTAATTGACAACTTGCTTTATTTTATTTTCCTTGTGATGGATATTTGGATTTTGTTAAATCTTTGGCTATTAGGAATAAAGTTGCTATGAACATTTTTTTTTTTTTAAGGTAGGGTCTCCTTACTCTAGCCCAGGCCAACCTGGAATTCACTATATAGTCTCAGGGTGGCCTCAATTTATAGTGATCCTCCTACTTCTGCCTCCTGAGTGCTGGGTTTAAAGGCATGCACTCCACGGCCAGCTTTTTTTTTTTTTTTTTGGAACGTTCTTGTAGAAGTTTCTTGGTGGGTGATGCACCAGTTTTTGCTTATTGATTTGTTGGCAGTTCTTTGTATATTTTGTAGATGAGTTCTTTGTCAGTCTATAGCTGACCTACTTACTTTCTAAATGATATTTTAAAGAGTAGTTTATTTATTTATTTATGAAAGAGGGTGAGAAAGAGGCAGGTAGAAAGAGAGAGAATGGGCACACCAGGGCCTCCAGCCACTGCAAATGGACTCTAGACACATGTGCCACCTTGTGCATCTGGCTTATGTGGGTCTGGGGGAATCTAACCTGGGTTTTTTGGCTTTGCAAGCAAGTACCTTAACCTTTAAGCCATGTCTCCAGCTCCAAAGTCTGATTCTCTTGAATTCCTGCTGATTTAGATGATGGGTTTAAAACCCACAAGCCCATGATCAAATCTCAGTTCCAACCAATTAGCTGTGAGAACTTTGTAGATGATTATTTTGTGTTGCTGTTTCTTCATCTCTAAATTGAGCCAATAAGGCCGGGCGTGGTGGCACACGTTTTTAATCCCAGCACTTGGGAGGCAGAGGTAGGAGGATCACCATCAGTTTGAGGCCACCCTGAGACTCCATAGTGAATTCCAAGCCAGCCTGGGCTAGAGTGAGACCCTACTTCAAAAAAACAAAAAATAAAAAGTAAATTGAGCCAATAATAATACCTATAACATTGGGATAATGTTTGTCAAATATGAAGCATTATATGGATGTTACTGTGTTTGTTGAAATAAACAGGACAGATACATTTTCTTGTTTTAAAATATTTATTTATTAATTTGCAAGAAGAAAAAGAGAGAGTGAGGGAGAGAGAGAAAGAGTGGTGTGCCAGGGCCTCAGCCACTGCAAACGAACTCCAGATGCATGTGCCACCTTGTGTATCTGGCTTATATGGTTATTGGGGAATTAAACCTGGGTCCTTAGGCTTTGCAGGCAAGCACCTTAACCATTGAGCTATCTCTCCAGCTCCAGACACATATATTTTATAAAAGAATATGAAGTTGAAGGGACACAAAATCTAAAAAAAGGATACATGAAACCTTTTAGCAATCTCAGTCTAGTTGTGCCAGTTTCATTTAAAAATAAAAATATGGGGATGGAGGGATTGCTTAGGGGTTAAGGTGTTTGCCTGCAAAGCCAAAGGACCCAGGTGCAATTTCCCAGGACCCACGTCAGCCAGATGCACAAGGGGGAGCACTCATCTGGAGTTTGTTTGCAGTGGCTGGAGGCCCTGGCATGCCCATTCTCTCTCTTTCTCTGTCAAATAAATAAATAATAAAAATAAAAAATTAAATAAAAATAAAAATATGGGGCTGGAGAGATGGCTTAGCAGTTAAGGCATTTGCCTACAAAACCAAAGGACCCAGGTTCAATTTCCCAGGACCCACTTAAGCCAGATGCACAAGATGGCACATGCATCTGGACTTCGTTTGCAGTGGATGAAGGCCCTGGCATGCCCATTTTCTCTCTGTCAAATAAATGACTAAATAAAATGTTAAATAAATAAAATATGGAAGCTGTCAATAAAAAGTTGAAAAACATAAAAATGTGGGTCAGGCATAGTGGTGCATGCCTTTAATTATAGCACTTGGGAGGCTGAGGTAGGAGGATCACTGTGAGTTCAGACCACACTCAGACTATAGAGTGAGCTCCAGGTCAGTCTGGGCTACAGTGAGACCCTATTTCAAAAAACCATGATAAATAAATAAATACATAAATAAATAAATAAAAATAAAAATATGGGCTGGAGAGATGGCTCAGCAGTTAAGGTGCTTGCCTCAAAGCCTAGGGACCTGGGTTCAATTCCCCAGCATGCACACATAAAGCCAAATGCACAAAGTGGCACATGTGTCTGGAGTTCGTTTGCAGTGGCTAGAGACCCTGGGTATGCCCATTCTCTTTATCTGCCTCTTACTTGTTCTCAAATAAACAAATAAAATTTAAAATATGCAAAGCACATAAGTATACAAAATCCACTGTACTCCTCTGTGCTAGCAATGAGTCATTTAAATTAAAAATAAAATTTTTAACAGCATTAACCAACATGAAATATCCAGGGATTAATTAAACAAAATATGCATAAGACCTACACGATGAAAACTACAAAACATTTCTGAGAGAAACAAAAGACAACCTAAATACACAGGATGATACTCCATGTTCACGGATTAAAGGACTCAGTATTGTTAAGATGTTAAACCACCCCAATTGATCTAGAGATTCAGTGCTAGCCCAATCAAAATCCCAGCAGGTAATTTGGTGGAGATTGAAAAACTGCTTCTCAAATTAGTATGAAGAACTTAGAAGAGTCAATGCAATCTGCAAAAAGAAGAATGAAGTTGGAGAAACTGAATTGCATGTTTTCTTGTGTGTGTGTGTAGTATGTGTGGAGTGGTGTGTAGCATGTGTGTAGCATGTGTATGTGTAGTATTGTGGTGTGGTGTGTAGCATGTGTGTGTGTGTAGTGTGTGTGGTGTGGTATGTAGCGTGTGTGTGTGTGTGTGTGTGTGTACACATATGCCCGGGGCCGAGGAAAATGTCAGGTGAACTTCTCTGTTGTTGTTTCCTTGAGACAGTATCTCGTTGAACCTGGAGCTGCCATTTTTCTTGCTGTTTATTTGTTTGTTTTGTGTTTATTTCTCCCCCCCCCCCACCCCAACTGAGCAGCAAGCCCCAGTGATTCTCTTGTCTCCACCTTGCCTGAGGACTGGGGTTACAGCTGTGTGTGGTCACATCTGACTTTTTAAATTTTATTTTATTTTTATTTAGTTGAGAGAGCAAGAGAGAAAGAGGGAGAGAGAGAGAAAGAGAAAGGTAGAGAATGGGTGCACCAGGGCCTCCAGCCCCTGCAAACAAAATTCCACACGCATGTGCTACCTTGTGCATCTGGCTTATGTGGGTCCTGGGGAATTGAACGGAGGTCCTTTGGCTTTGCAGGCAAACGTCTTAACCGTTAAGCTATCTCTCCAGCCCACATCTGATCTTTTACATGGGTGCTGGGGATCAAACTCAGGCCCTCATGCTTGTGTTGCAAGCAATCTTACCCACTGAGTCATCTCCCCAGTCCTAATTGCATGTTTTCAAGACTTACTATGAGACTATGGTAATATCAGAAAAAGAGTAAGGATAGACACAGATTAATAGATTTGGAATGAGAGGCCAAAATAGACTGACATATGCAGGGTCAATGAGCTTTCTACAAAGATGCCAAAAAGATTCAGTGAGGAAAAGGAAATCTTTTTAAATATACGGCTGTGTAGATGAGCCTCAACCCTTGCCTTGTATCCTAGGTAAAAATGAATTCAATTAATGGTGGCACACAGCGTTAATCCCAGCACTCAGGAGGCAGAGGTAGGAGGATCGCTGTGAGTTCAAGGCCATCCTGACATTACATAGTGAATTCTAGGTCAGGCTGGGCTACAGCAAGACCCTCCCTACCTTGGAAAAAAAAATTAAATTTGATCAAAATCTGAGTGCTAGAAGTATAAAATGCTTAGAAGGAAAAACAGTTCTTCTGACTCCAAATTAGCCAAAACTTTCTTAGGAGATAGAAAAACATTAAATATTAACAAAATATGTGAACTTTCTTTCCCCCAAATTAGAAAGTGTTTATCAAAAGACACTGAAAACACGAGCCACAGATGGACAGCAATGACAGCAAAGAGCTGACCCCTGCACGCCAGAGGTTGAGGCAGGCAGGAGGATGGCTGCCAGTCCAGGCGCCATGGGCTATGTAGTGAGTTCCAAGAGGATTGGAAGTTCAAGGTCAGTGTGGACTACCTAGTGAGTTGAAGTCCAGCCTAGGCTACCTAGGGAGAGCCCATCAAAAATAAATAAATAAATAAACAAACTGCAATTATTTTCAAAAAAATAAAAATAAACTGGGTGTGGTGGGACACGCCTTTAATCCCAGCACTCAGGAGGCAGAGGTAGGAGGATTGCTGTGAGTTCGAGGCCACCCTGAGAATACAGAGTGAATTCCAGGTCAACCTGGGCTAGAGTGAGACCCCACCTTAAAAAACCAAAACTAACTAAATAAATAAAACAAGTATCAAATACAGTCATTACCTTATAAACAAAATATTTCCTTTAAAAATGGCTTTACGGGAGCCAGGCATGGTGGTGTACTCCTTTAATCCCAGCAGTTGGGAGGCAGAGGCAGGAGGATTGCTGTGAGTTTGAGGACAGCCTGAGACTGCATAGTGAATTCCAGGTCAGTCTGGGTTATGATCGAGACCCTATCTTGAAAAGAAAGAAGAACAAAAAACAAAAAATGGTTTCATGGTGCTGGAGAGATGGCTCAGTGGCTAAGGTGCTTGCCTACAAGGCCTAATGACACGCAATCGGTTCCCCAGTACCCACGGAAAACCAGATGTCTAGTGGCACATGCATTTGGAGTTTGTTTGCAGTGGCTGGAGACCCTGGTATGCCCATTCTATCTTTCTGCGTCTCTTCTCTCTATCTCTCTCTGCTTAAAAATAATAATTAAATAAAATATTTTTAAATGACTTCACACTGAATGAATACAGAAGAAAAAGACATGTGGCAGTACCCCTTAGCCAGTTTTCACTTCTCACGGTCAATGTCTCATGGTTTGAAAGTATTAAGTGGAAAATTACAGAAGCAAATGACTGGTAAGCTGTAAAGTGCACATCGTTCCGAAGAGTGTGATGAAATCGTTCACCATCTGCACCATCTTGCCCAGGACATGAGTCATCCCTATGTCCAGTTATCTGCGGAGTACATGCCACCTGCCTGTTAATCATTTAACACCACTGCAGTTCTCAGGACTGTCATGGTATCAGTGGAATCACCATTCTACTTACTAACAACCCCAGAGCTCGAGATTAATGATGTTGGTGATCTGAATGTCAATGAAAAACCAAAGGGCTTTCTTTTACGCGAAAAGGGGAAGGCAAGCTGGGCTTGGTGGCACATGCCTTTAATTCCAACATTCAGGAGGCAGAGGTGGGAGGATTGCCATGAGTTCGAGGCCACCCTGAGACTATATAGTGAATTCCAGGTCAGACTGAGCTAGAGTGAGACTCTACCTTGAAAAACAAAACAAAACAACACATGAAAAAAAAAAAAAAAAAAAAGGAAAGGCTCTTGACATAGTAAACAAAGAAAAAAAAGTAGTATGATCATGTGAAGAATCTATGGTAAGAACAAATCTGTGGAATTGTGGAAAAAATAAAAAGGAAATTTTCCATTGCACCTCAAAGTGTAAAAGCAATGACCATGGCATGTGATAATTGTATCTCCCTCAGGAAAAGGGGGAATCTACAGTAGCTGTTGTGTTGGGTGAAAGAAACTAGAAGCAACAATGCAGAAAACAATACTACCCATATACATATACATATACATATACATATACATATACATATACATATACATATACATATACATGTACATGTACATATACATATGCGAGTTCTACCATTTAGATTTAGAAGGCTGGAATGGTCTATGCCAAAGTTGCAGCCCAAGGTCTGAATCTATGTATCTGAGTCTCTGTACTTTCCTAGCACTTAGAAAATGATAGGCACGGGGCCAGAGAGATGGCTTAGGCTTAGAGGTTAAGATGCTTGCTGGCAAAGCCTAAGGACCCAGGTTCAACTCCCCAGTACCCACGTAAGGCAGATGCACAAGATGCTGCATGCTTCTGGAGTTCGTTTGCAGTGACCAGAGGCCATGGTGCACCCATTCTCTCTGTCTGCCTCTTTGTCTCTCTCAAATAAATAAATAATATTAGAACAAAAAGAAAATGATAAACATGCCATTTGGAATGAACTTGTGCTCTAAGGACTGAGTCACATGAAACAATTATCGCACGAGTGTGTGGCAGATTGGCTAGCTCAACATACATGGTTTTGAGTGTGAGCCAAGGGTCGCTGAGGCGCTGTAATTTACTAATAGGACTCAGAAAAATCAGCAGAAGGAAAAAAATAGGGAAAAGTCTGGAAGACATCAGGCCGTCCTCTGCTGCTCCCGCAGCTAGTGCTGCGTTCTCCCAGCAGTGAGTGCGGTGTCACTAAACAGGGAAGCTCACCTGAGTCTCTGCGTCCAGGATTTTTACCAGAGACTGGTCATGCAGGCTCTGTATAAATGACCTCAATCACGTAGAAGTCAAACTGAAGCCGGGTGTGGTTGCGCACGCCTTGAAGGAGGATCGCTGTGAGTTTGAGGCCAGCCTGAGACTACATAGTAAATTCCAGGTAAGCCTGGGCTAGAGTGAGACCCTACCTCAAAAAAAAAAAAAAAAAAAAAAAAAAAAAAAAAGGTGGAGGTAGAAGAGGAGGACGAGGTAGTGGAAGAGAGGGGGAGGAGAAGAAGTTATCAAACTGATTATATAATATAAGTCTCATTGTTAGCATAACTTCTGTGGTCAGACTCATACAATGTGGCTCAAAGCTTCAGGCATATAAAAATACTTGTTAAACAGGCTGGGCATGGTGGTGCACCCCTTTAAGCCCAGTACGGGGGGGGGGGGCGGAGAAGTAGGAGGATCGCCCAGAGTTCAAGGCTACCCTGAGAGTGAGACCCTACCTCAAAGACAAAAACAAACAAACAAACAAAAAAAAAAAAACCACCTCGTCAAACAGGATATTCAGTTTCAGGGCTCTCTCTCTCTCTCTCTCTCTCTCTCTCTCTGTGTGTGCGTGTGTGTGTGTGTGTGTGTGTAGGTTAGAAGTTGATGGCACGTGTTTTTCTCAAAGGCTTTTCACCTTATTCTTTGAGACAGTGTCACTGAACCTAGAGCTCACCAGTCTGACTAGACCAGCTAGCCAGCAAGCCCCAGGGATCTTCCTGTCCCTGTCTCCCCAGTGCTGGGATTACAGGCGCCACTGTCAATCCCCAACTTTTCAGTGTGGGTGCTGGGGATCTGAACTCAGGTTCACATGCTTGGATGGCAAGCACTTTACCCACTGAGACATCTTCCCATTCCACTCCTCCAAGTTATATCATATACACTGATACATATATACCAGCCTCTGAAAAAATAATGTGTGTATACGTGTGTGCGTGTAAATATAAATATGTCTGTGTGTAAATATAAATATAAACAAACCAGGCTCTCATGTAGCCCATGCTGACTTCCACCTTATTCTTGGCTTGTGTCTCATATTACATATATATATATATATATATATATATATATATATATATATTTTATTTTTTTGAGAGAGAGAAAGAAGCAGAGAGAGAGAGGGAGGAAGAGAGAGAGAGAGAGAGAGAGAGAGAAAGAAAGAATTGGCACACCAGGACCTTCGGCCTGCTACAAATGAAATCCAGACACTTGTGCCCCCTTTGCTCATGTGCAACATTGTGCACTTGAGTCACTGTGTGTCTGACTACGTGGGACCTGGAAATTTGAGCATGAGTTCTTAGGCTTTGCAGGCAAGTGCCTTAATTGCTAAGCTATCTCTTTAGCCCTATATATTTTTAAAAATGTTTTATTTTTATTTATTTATTTGACAGAGAAAGAGGGAGACAGAGAGAGAGAGAATGGGTATGCCAGGGCCTCTAGCCACTGCAAACAAACTCCAGATGCATGTGCCCCCTTGTGTATCTAGCTAACATGGGTCCTGGGGAATCGAACCAGGTCCTTTGGTTTTGCAGGCAAATGCCATAACCGCTAAGCCATCCCTCCAGCCCGAGCCCTATATTTCAAATATTTTATTTATTTATTAGAGACAGAGAGAGAGGGAAAGAGAGAGAAAATGGGTGTGTCAGGGCCTCTAGCCACTGCAAATGAACTCCAGATGTATGTGCCACCATGTGCATCTGTTTTTTTATGGGATCTGAAGAATTGAACCTGGGTCCTTAGGTTTTGAAGACAAGCACCTTTCCTGCTAAGCCATCTCTCCAGCCCTTTATTTTATTTATTTTATTTTTGGTTTTTCGAGGTAGGGTCTCACTCTAGCCCAGGCTGACCTGGAATTCACTATGGAGTCTCAGGGTGGCCTCTAACTCACAGTGATCCTCCTACCTCTGCCTCCCAGTGCTGGGATTAAAGGCATGCGCCACTACGTCTGGCTCTCCAGCCCTTTAAATGAATATTTTTATTTTTTATTTTTTTAGAGAGAAAGCAAGAGAGAGAGACAGAGAGAGAATTGGCATGCCAGGGCCTCAGCCACTGCAATCAAACTCCAGATGTATGTGCCACCTAGTGGGCATGTGCAATCTTGCACTTGCCTCACCTTTATGGCTTACCTGGCATCTGGAGAGTCGAACCAGACACATATGCCACTTTATGCATCTATCTTTATGTGGGTAGTAGGGTCTAGGTTACTTCATTGATAGAGTGCTTGCCTCATATGTGTAAAGCCCTAGTTCAATTCCTAGTACTGAAAAAACAAACACCACCCCCACCCAAATGGTGAACTAAATTAGGACAGCTACAGTGTTTCTTGTCAAAGTTCAACTCTACTATGCATAATTTGAATACATTCTCACTAATCACCTGCATAATATTTAGGATTCTTCCAACAACAGGTGGATCCATTCAACATGTATTTATAGAGTATCTTGTATCCAGGAACTCTTTAGCAAAAAAAGGTGGTGTGCAAAAGTTATGGAAGAGTCTACTTTCTACCAGTGATTTTTGCCACAGGGAACTTTCTTTCTGTGCAGGGAACAAATGTGACTGAAGTCACCACAGTCCTTGGATATTTAAGAATATGGCTCCCATGGAAATCTGGCTCTCTAGGAAGAGGATAGGTCTAGAAAACCTTTAAATAATGCCTTCTTATATCTTCTTTTTCCCTCCCAATTTTTTCTTTTCTTATCTCTTCTTCTTCTTATTTTTTTGGCTTGATTTTTTGAGATAGAGTGTCACTTGAGCCCAGGCTGACCTGGAATTCACTATGTAGTCTCAGGCTGGCCTTGAACTCACAGTGATCCTCCTACCTCTGCCTCTCGAGTGCTGGGAGTAAAGCCACCATGCCTGGCTTTCCATCCCACTTTTAAAACTATGTAGGTAACTTTTCTGTGATATCTTACACTTTCCAACCCTTTCCTTGGCAGGAAAAAATTGGCATTTGTATCTTTAATTAGAAGGAATGTTAGAAAAGCCTGCTTAACTTTTTCTTGTACTATTATCTTCAGTGTAGGTTAAGATTCATTCTATGTCTTAAATTAAGATCCTCTCAATTAGAGAGCACATGTTTAATTATCATTTGGTTAGTATAAATTAAGGGGGAAATATCTCATGGGCTTGAGTTTGCAGTGTGGTCTCATGTGAATTCTAAATTATATTTTGGTAACTGTCATCTTCCATCAGCAGGAAATATGAAAACTAAAGGGCCTCATAATATTAGCTGTCAGTTATGTGATAAATTATGGATATCACTGTTGCAGTCAGGTTCGCATTGCTGGCAGAAAACACCTGACCAAAAGCAGCTTGTGGGAAAAAAGGTCCATTTTGGCTTACAGCCTCTAGGGGAAGCTCCCTGATGGCAGGGGAAAATGATGACATGAGCAGAGGGTGGATATCACCTCCTCACCATCATCACATAGAAAACAGAACAGTAGAGTGTGCCAAACACTGGCAAGAGGAAACTATCTATAATACCCGTAAGTTCACCCCCAACAGTACACTGTCTCTAGGAGGATTTAATTTCCAAATTGCCATCAGCTGGGGACCTAGCATTAAGAACACCTAAGTTTATGGGGGGACACCTGAATCAAACCACCACATTCTGCCTCTGACTCCCATAAACTGACATATATGATGTAAAATACAATGCATTCAGTCCATCTTTAAAAGTTCCCATAGTTTTTATTAATCCCAATGATGTTCAAACATCCTCATAGTCCAAGGACCTTTAACTGAGCCATAATACCAAAAACAAAACAAAAAAACCAAAAAAACATAATGGCATAGAATAAACATTCACATATCAAAAGATGGCACTGGATATAGCAAAGAAATATTCAACCAATACAAGATTTAAACAGGGCAAACATAAAACTGTAGCTCCAAGTCCAACAACTCTAACCAGTGACAATTCCGCCCCCTACCTAGGCTACTCACAGTCCCGGAAAACTTCATCTAGTGCCAGCAACTCTCCTTGGCAGCCATCCCATAGTTCTGGCATCTCCTCTGGGTCTCCATTGCAACCCACAGTTCATCCTCATGGCTCCATTGGGTCTCCATGCAGATAATCCAACAAGCCTGCTTCACACTGCCCATGGCCATTTCCAAAATACATGACCATGTTGCAAATTCAATAACCCTCACTTTCCTGCATTTCTTTTTTTTTTTAATTTTGTTTATTTATTTATTTATTTATTTATTTATTTATTTGAGAGTGACAGACAGAGGGAGAAAGAGGCAGAGAGAGAGACACAGAGAGAGAATGGGCGCGCCAGGGCCTCCAGCCAATGCAAACAAACTCCAGACACGTGCGCCCCCTTGTGCATCTGGCTAACGTGGGTCCTGGGGAATGGAGCCTCGAACCAGGGTCCTTAGGCTTCACAGGCAAGCACTTAACCGCTAAGCCATCTCTCCAGCCCACTTTCCTGCATTTCTTACACTCCATAATACCAGGTGGGGTGAAAATCTGTTAATCCATGGGGAATCAAGGAGACCTTGAAGAATAGGATACTCCATGAGCATTCAGTTCCCTTCAAAAAAATGCATTCTTTCTGTTATTCCAATGCAGGTTAGCTGGCACTATCTCAATGGTTGGAATCTCATACAATTGCAGCTGAATGAGCAGCAGTTTGGGCCCAAAGATTTCATTTTTTTCTGTGCCATATCTCTCTGCTCATACAAGTCCATTTCTATGCAATGCAACCCTGCACAGCTTCTCAAGACATGGCCATAACAGCAAGCCTTTCACACTAATTGCTTCTGGCCCAGACCAGGCAAAGCTGTTTCTCACCCTCATAAGCCAAACCTCACAGTTCATAGTTCTTATTGCATTCAGCTCTTTTAACTCTGACCAGACTAGTCCATCAACATGTACTTACAGCACTTTAAGGCATCTTTTAGGCCAAAGTTTCAAATCCTTCCACATTCCTCTTGAAAATCAGCTCCAAAAGGCCAAAAGCCATGCAGTCAGGTTTCTAGCTGCAACGATCCCACTTCTTGGTACCAACTTTACTGTTGCAGTCAGGTTTGCATTGCTGGCAGAAAACACCCGACCAAGAGCAGCTTGTGGAGAAAAAAAGGTTTATTTTGGCTTATAGACTCAAGGGGAAACTCCATGATGGCAGGGGAAAACGATAGCATGAGCAGAGGGTGGACATAATCTCCTGGCCAACATCAGAGGGACAACAACAGGAGAGTGTGCCAAACACTGACAAGAGGAAGCTGGCTATAACACCCATAAGCCCACCCCCAACAATACACTGCCTCCAGGAGGCTTCAATTCCCAAATTGCCATCAGCTGGGGACCTAGCATTCACAACACCTAAGTTTATGGGGGACACCTGAATCAAGCCACCACAATTACCTTACCTTAGTTTTCTGTGCAGATATTCCAAGTAGCTATCATGGAAATCTAGTTTAAAATCCATTTTCATTTGAAACTTTTTAACAAGATGATAATCATTAAGAGGACTAACAAACATCATTTTTACATGCTATCAAAACTTCATATTCAGTAGAAGACTGAACCAAGTGGGCAAACAGAACATTTCTATAATGCTAGAGGTTTCAGTATCTTCCTTAGCATCATTTCCTAGTCTTGGGAACTCAAGCAAGCAGCAGCCTGTCACTTACAGCCCCTGTCATTTCCTGTTCTAGTTCATTAAACTCTAGGCTTTCCTAGAATCAAACAACCCACATGGAGGTCCTCTGTCAGTCAGGAAACAATCAATTCGGAAGGGGTATAGAAATTGACAAGCAGCTCTGAGTGGGTATGAAGGCCACAGTGAATTGCCACCTACCCAAGGAATCACGTTTTGTGGGTTGACAGTGTGTGGGCAGAAGCAGCAGGAGTTTCTCTTTAGGCCTTACAGTCAAGAGCTTATTTCATATTGACTAGCTTCTCTTTGGCTGACAAAGGATAAAGAAAGTTTAGAAGCTCAGCCAATTTGGCAACCCTATTCCTTTTGCCTTTCTCTCTAAAAATGCATCCCTGAAAGTTAGCAGTAAGTTTACATAATCAAGTCTCATTCGGAACTCAAGTTCTCCACATCACTTTGTTTCTTTCTTCTTCTCCATGGTGCTTAAGATTCGAAGGACTTTGGCTGGAGAGATGGAAGGTGTTTGTTTGGGTTTGAGTCGCCAGTACCTATGTAAAGGCAGATGTACAAAGTGACACATGTCTGGAGCTTGTTTGCACTGGCAAGAGACCTTCAAGTGCCCATGCTCATTCTCTCTGTCTCTCTCTTAAATAAATAAGAAATAAATAAAAAATTAAACAAATAAATGGCTGGAGAGATGGCTCAGCAGTTAAGGCACTTGCCTGCAAAACCTAATGACTCTTGTTCTATTCCCCAGTACCCATCTAAAACCAGATGCACAAAATAGCACATGCATCTGGAGTTTGTTTGTGATGGTAGAAGCCCTGGTACATGCCCATTCTCTCTCTCTACCTCTTTTGTTCTGTCTCTTTCTCAAATAAATAAATTAAATATTTAAAAATAAATACAAATATGTTAAGAAATCATAGGACTCCACAATCATTTTCATAAATAGATTTATAAACACCTGGCCCTTCATCCTCCTTTCATACCACACGGTTGTGTTTGTTTTCCATTGCTGTGATCAAAATATGGGTGAGAAGCAACTTAGAAGGAGGACGTATTTGTTTTGGCTAACAGTTTCTGATGTTTCAGTCATAGATGCTTGGCTGTGTTGTTTCTGGGTCTGGGGTGGGGAGGCGAGATAACACATGATGGTAAGGCCTACATGGTAGTGCAATGCTGCTCACCTCCTGTCAATCAGGAAGCAAAGAGAAATAGAAGAGGGCTGGAGAAATGGTTTAGCAGTTAGAGCAAAAAAATTGACCTACGTTCAATTCCCCATTACCCACGTAGGCCAGGTGCTCAAGGTGGCAAACTCGTCTGGAGTTTGTTTGCAGTGGCTATAGGCCCTGGTGTGCCCATTGTCTTTTCTTTTCTTTCTTTCTTTCTTTCTTTCTTTTTTTTTTTTTTTCGAGGTAGGGTCTCACTCTAACCCAGGCTGACCTGGAACTCACTATGGAGTCTCAGGGTGGCCTTGAACTCACGGCGATCCTCCTACCTCTGCCTCCCGAGTGCTGGGATTAAAGGCGTGCGCCACCACTCCCGGCTTGTGTGCCCATTTTCTATCTACTTCTCTCTCTCTAATAAATAAAATATTTATAAAAGAGAGAAATAGAAGAGGGGCTTGGGTTCCAATATGCTTCCCCAACAACCTAACTTCCTTCCACCAGTCCCAGCTTGCTAAAGATTTCACCACTTCCCAACAGTATCGCAGGCTGACAAACACGCCTCTAGGATATTGGAGTGGGGGGGGGGGTATTTAAGATCCTAATTATAATACTACTACATGCTCCCATAGAAACTAGAGTAAAATAACATCCTAACATAGAAATGAGAGGGCTTGAAGTGATGCAGCTGGCACAGAGGAGTCACGTTTGATTTAACCCCAGTAAGAAAGCGCTCAGCTCTCCTCTTAACCACTGGAGATTGCAAAGGCAACATCAAGCTCTCAGGAGCATGTTGCTGCCAGCAGTGGAAAGAAAGGAACTTATGCTGTCTTTTCTCTCTTAGTTCTAAAGTGGTGGGTGAAAAGTCTGCTTTTATTGGTTTGAAGTAGCCAAGCTATTATCAAAGAACAAATAAATGAAATTATATACACACACTCCCTTCCTAAAATACCACTTACTTCGTGAAGTTGTTTGGATTCCCTATTCAGAACACACAGCTTTCTTCTCTGCCTCCCATTGTCCTTTCTACTTCCATTGCTACTTGCAAACTAGTTTTTATGTGAGTAATGCATTTGCAGGTCTCTGGCTTTCACTAAGCCATATGCTTCCACAGTTCAGGGTCATTATCTCTCTGATCCCCGCAATGCTAAGTAGAATACTTTATAAATGGCAGGTGCAAAACAAATGCTGGACAAATAAATAAACATGACAATGTCAACTTCATGGTGACTGGAAGCTATGAGGATTTTAGGCATGCTAGTAAAAAGTTGAAGGCAAATAGGATAAGTTGACCACCCTTTCTATGTAGCACCTCTAGACCTCCATTGCTTTTCTCTATATTTGGTATCATGATTATGCACACTAAGGAGGAAGCTGCCCCAAAGATGTCATTTTTATCAGAATAATTTTATATTCACTGTATGTCCTTTGATAACTCTCAAATACACTATCTTTTACAAAAGATTTTCAAGGGCTGGAGAGAAGGCTTAGCAGTTAAGGTACTTTCTGTGAAGGCCAAGGACCCAGGTTCTATTTCCCAGTACCCACCTAAACCAGATGTACAAGGTGGCACATGTGTCTGGAGTTTATTTGCAGTGGCTGGAGGCCCTGGCATGCCCATCCTCTCTCTCTCTCAAATAAATAAATAAATAATATATATTTTGAAAGTTTTTTAGGGCTGGAGAGATGGCTTAGGGGTTAAGGTGCTTGCCTGCAAAGCATAGGGACACAGGTTCAATTCCCCAGGACTCACGTAAGCCAGATGCACGAGGTGACATGCGTCTGGAGTTTGTTTGCAGTGGTTGGAAGCCCTGGAGTGCCCATTCTCTTGCTTTAAAATAAAGAAATAAATAGATAGATGGATTGATAGATAGTATAGTTAAAAAAAAAAAGATTTTCAAGGTTAACTAATGTAATGGGAAAAATTTTGGCCAGTCTAAGTAGGCTAAAGGTAGCTGTGCTTCCCGGGACACCGTGTGCTTCAGGAGAAACCAAGATTCTACAGCTGAGACATAACTCCACAGATTCTACCTACCAGATGTTGCCTAGAGACCCAGAAGAGCAAAGGAGCCCCACATTGCTTTAAACTGAGAAGGAAAAACCGGTCTTGGGTACTCAAAGAATAAAGGTATACGTCATGACTGGTTGATGAGGAATTGTCCCAGGCACACAGTCAGATGACAAACTTGTTTCCAAGTAGAAAAAAAAGGTACACGTGTCCAGTAAAAGTCATTATTTCAAATGTGATTTCATTGACAAGAAGCAAGTCTTTGGCTTGGGATTTCTGTGTTTGAGTTGAAAGTTGGATTCACAAAAAAGTCATTAGAAACAAGCCTGGCTAGAGACATGAATAGAGCCTTGAAATGAGAGATAGGAGACCACTGGTTGTACTTGTGGCTTGATCTTTTAAAAAGCTTAGGGGTTTTGGACAAATTACTTTAACTCTCATCTGTAAAGTAAAGGAATACACTTTGATGACTTCTAAAGCCTCCTCTAGCACTATCAATTTTTAATTGTCTAACATTTTCCCTTAAGTCACTGATTAGTTCATTCAATTATCTACTTGAATACCTTCCATGAACATAATGCAAGAAGTAAAATTAACATCTGCTCTCATGGAGTTGATGAGCCAGTGAGAAAAGAGAAGGCTGTCCCCAAAACTCTTAGCATAGGGTGAGGGCTAGGGTGCGCATTCATCACTTCAGGTTCTAAACAAGTCACAAGGAGGGCTAGAGAGATGGCTCAGTGGTTAAGGCACTTGCCTGAAAAACCTAACGACTTAAGTTCAATTCTCCAGTACTCACTTAAAGCCAGATGAATAAGGTAGCACATGCATCAGTACCCATTCATTCTGATTCTTTCTCTCTCTCCTTATAAATAATTTTTTTTAAAAAAAAGTCACAAGGAATAAGCAGGGAAAAGAGTAGGAGAAACATCATAGAAGCATTAGTAGAGAGAATAATTTATTGTTTCAGTTCTCCAATGTTTAATTTTATTATGATATACTTAGAATTGAACCCAGGGCCTCATGTTGACTCTGCAGGTGTTCTACTACTGAACTGTACCACCAATCCTCCCTCCTTTTGTCTTTAAAAATTTTTGAGGGCTGGAGAATTGGCTTAGCAGTTAAGATGCTTGCTTGAGAAGGCTAAGGACCCAGGTTTAATTCCTGAGAATCCACATAAGCCAGATGCACAGGGTGGCACATATGTCTGGAGTTCATTTGCAGTGGCTGGAGGCCCTGGTGTGCCCATTCTCTCTCTCTCTCTGACTCTTTTTCTCAAATAAATAAAACTTTAAAAATTCTTTAAAAAGAAATTTTGAGACAGGGTATTGCTAAGATGCTCAGGCTGGTCTCAAACTTGTGAAATTTTTTGTTTCACCTTCTAAGTGACTGGAAATTACAGGCATGCACCGGTATGCCCAACCCACCAATATTTATTGGGTGCCTACTGTGTGCCAGGCAGTATACTGAATAATAGAAATCCTGGGGTTGTAGTTTAGCCAGACCAGAGCTCTGATGGACAAAGAACAGGTTAACAACGAAATGAGATCCAGATTGAGATAAATTCTGTGAAGGAATAAGAGAGATTAACTGTATTGAAGATGTGGATACTTCTAGAAAGCACAGGATGCAGGCAGTACTTAACCGAAAGTTAAGTACTGCTTCCTAGAGGACTTTGGGTAGTCTACAGACAGTTTTGCCATGACTGGGGAGAAGTGTAGTATGGTTGAGGTTGAGAAAACCTGTACTGAAACAATATTTTAGCCCAAATTCTCACCAGCCTTGATTCATGTATTTATTTGTCTTGCCTGCCAGGAAAAAGTGAGAAGAGGTGTTAGGTGATTCATACTCATTTAACGCCTTAGAAAAATCCCAATGCAGATACTCAGGGGGCTTCAGGAACCTCTAAAAATTACACAGGGTGCTACACACATACCTAAACTAATGTTAAAAGGAATGGCTTAGCGGTTAAGGCCTGCTGAGTGAGCCTAAGGACCCAGGTTTGATTCCCGAGTAGCCACGTAAGACACCTTGTGTCGCATGCATCTGGAGTTCATTTGCAGTGGCTGGAGCCCCATGCCATTCTCTCAAATAAATAAAAATATTTTTTTGAAAATGATCCAAAGGTATCTTTTTTTTTTTTTTTTTTTTGAGGTAGGGTCTCATTACAGGCCAGGCTGGCCTTGAACTGACAGACACCCTCCTACCCCAGCTCCCCAAGTCTCCATAGTCATGTTTTATTTGCATAATTCCACACTAATGTAATATAAATCCACAGGGACATGCGGGAGGGGGACACTGAAGTGGTGGGAGAGACCAGAGCTCTGCTCTCCAGACATCTAACTCGTCCTGGCTACCTTCCGGTCCTTCCAGGCCTTGGGCTCAGAGGTTGGCCATCCTCAGGCCTCTCAGGGACCCGCTTCATTCACCTCAGCGGCCAGGAGCCTCCCGAGGAAACCCCGTGCAGGCCGTCCCCCTGCCTCGCTCTACGGCTTGCCCAGGCAGAAGGCCTCATCCGGGTCCTCATGGAGAGCTCGCGCCCACACGCCCCTGGAGACCCTGTGGGCCTCGCCACGTGCCGGGCAGGCCGTGAGCATTGCAAGCATCGCGAGAACACCTTCGGGAAGGTGAGGGACAGCGGATAGTGCAGGTACCCAGAGCTGCCTCACTGAGGCTTCGCCCCTCCCTGGCTCTCTGGGGCGGGGCTGGCCAGAAAACCGTTAGCTGCCACTCAGCCTTAGTTTTTGCATATTCATGAGGAACCCCCCCCCCGTGGCCTCGTTGATTATTCATGAACCCAAGGTGGTGGGGCGGGGCTGAGCCGGGCAAAGGCCAAAGGCCGTTGAGCAGAGTGGGAGGCGTCGAGCGGCTGAGGTGAGAGTGAAAGGCACGGAGATGGGTGGTAGTTGCTTCTGCTGTGGTCTCACGGGTTCAAACTCTCTCCTCTGTCTCTCTCTCTCTCTCTGATTTTCTTTGGCTTGAAACTTTCAAGTTTGGCTCGACAGTGTTTCATGGGGCGGTTGGGGGACGACTTAATGTGCTCTGAGGAGAAGCAAAAGTGCGGGAGGAGGCTGAAGAGGAGGATGTGTGATGAAGACGAATTTCACACATTTTTCTTCCCGCCTTTAATCGCAGCACTTGTGAGGCAGAGAGAGGTAGGAGGATTGCCGTGAGTTCGAGGCCACCCTGAGAATACATAGTGACTTCCAGGTCAGCCTGGGCTAGAGCGAGACCCCTACCTCGAAAAAAAAAAAAAAAAAAAAAAAAAAAACCCACAAAGAAACAAAAAAACAACCTAATCTGGAAGCAAATACTTAAGCAAAAGGCATTTGAAAGTTAAGAGTTCTAAAAAATCCATACTTATGAAATCTTTTCTAGGTTTTAGATAATGAATCAAAACAAGGTTATAAAAAACACATCAGAGATATTCTCTGGGAGTGCATAACCTCTGGAGTCATGCATACCTCCTGGGGCTGGCAGCTTGTGAGCTTTCAAAACCAAGCAGGGTTTGTACTTGAATAGGAGACCTCCATAAAACACCTGCTCAAAGAGAAAACAGTAGCAACAAAACAGAGGTTGAAAGGAGCCTGGTTATTCTGATAAATCGTTTGGGTCTTTTTACCTTACTGAAGTAAGCTCATTCTAATACCAGAAAGGGGCTCTGCTATGTTTAGAAACAAGCATGTAAGTAAGCCCCAGCACCTAGGGAGGGCACTGACAATGCAGCACATAGGTGCAGTGAGAGCAAAAGGGAGTTTCATTTTGGAGAGTGGATCAAGAACAGCCCCTACACTGCAAATCAAGTATCCTGTGTTTTAGGCTCTGGGTAAACCAGTGATTTCTTGGATCTCATTTCCTAATCTATAAAAAATAGACATTTGGACTAGATGGCAGTTAAGTTCCTCCCTACTTCAAAACTTTGTGACTTTTTTCTAGATCCTTAATTATTTATTTCTGTAGCGCCTTTCCATTAATTTAGCAATTATTTATTGAACACCTGTTTTGTTCCAGTACTATGATGATGCAAGGATTCAAGAATCAGTTACGCCAGCCAGGTGTCATGGCGCACACCTTTGATCCCAGCACTTGGGAGGCTGAGGTAGGAGGATCGCTGTGAGTTCCAGATCAGCCTGGGCTAGAGTGAGACCCTACCTTGAAAGAACCACCCTCCCCCCCCCCAAAAAAAAAGAATCAGCTAAACCAAATACAAAAGGTTACATAGTATATGATTTGATTTATATCCATAGGGCTGAAAGATTAAAAGCCGATTATGGTGGTACGGGTTTGTAATCCCAGCACTCAGGAGTCAGGCAGGAAGATTGTGAATTTGATGCCAGTTTAGATAGTGAGTTCAGGGCCTAGGTGGATTACATTGTGAGATCCTATCTAAAAAATAAAAGAAAACAAATAGATTAATGGTTGCCAGGGCCTGTCAGAAAGATAGACTAAGAAAGAATGCTAACAGATCCTGGGTTTCTTTTAGCAGCATGAATTATATAGCAGTGATAATGTATGATTTGTAGTATTCTAAGATTCTTTTTTTTATTTTTTATTTTTTATTTTTTATTTTATTTTATTTTATTTTATTTTATTTTTTTTCTCCATTTTTATTAATATTTTCCATGATAACAAAAAAAAATCCCATGGTATTACCCTCCCCCCTTTCCCCTTTGAAATTCCATTCTCCATCATATCCCCTCCCCATCTCAATCTTTCTACTTACATATATACAATACCAACCTAATAAAAGCCCTCCTCCCTTTCTTTCTCTTCCCTTTCTATCTCCTTTTTTAACTTACTGGACTCTGCTACTGAGTTTTTTCCTTCTCACACAGAAGCCCAATCATCTCTAGCTAAGATCCACATATGAGGGAGAACATGTGGCGCTTGGCTTTCTGGGCCTGGGTTACCTCACTTAGTATAATTCTTTCCAGATCCATCCACTTTTCTGCAAATTTCATAACTGTATTCTAAGATTCTTTGTACCTTGAAAAACTAAAAACACTGGGCATAGTGGCGCACGCCTTTAATCCCAGCACTCAGGAGGCAGAGGTAGGAGGATTGCTGTGAGTTCAAGGCCATCCTGAGACTATATAGTGAATCCCAGGTCAGCCTGGACTAGAGTGAGACCCTACCTCGAAAAACCAAAACAAAAAAACTTAAAAAGTCAGCTAGCAGATATAACTTTACTCTTATGTTAGCTCATGATAAGCAGGCAGCTACAAAAGTGAGTATGGTAAAGTGTATGTCTTCAGTGGCACAGAACTTGGACTTGGTAATTGATGATAATAGGAATCAGGACATGATTCTTTGAAAAAAAAGTATACTAAGCCATGTCTAGGAGATGTGTAGGAATTGGGAATGGTGGAGAATGTTTCAAACCAAGGAAATATTGCCAAAGTGAAATCTAGAGGGAATACAATCACTTAGGGTAAATATACAAAAATGGTTACACATAAAACTTCAAGAGAAAATGATTGCTAGGGAGGGCATAAGGCAAATCTTGAAACCATGGTAAGGAGTTTGGATTTTTTTTCTGAGGGTAGAGGGGAGGCATTGGAGTCACTCAGTTTGGGAAATAATACATAATAAAGGTTGTAATTTTCAAAGCCTGGCTACAGTATAAAAAGCAGAAGGAAGCTGGCATGATGGCTCATGCCTATAATCTCAGTAGTTGGGAAGCTGAAGTAGGATTGCTATGAATTTGAGGCCAGCTAGAGTGACTTCTAGGTTCGCCTGTGCTAGAGTGACAACTTGCCTCAAACAAAAACAGAATAGACCCTCCAGACGTAAAATGGCCTAGATATCCATGACCTCACAGTGCCTGACACTACCTACACAAGACCATCATAAGAGGAGGAAAAGATCATGACATCACAATAAAAGAGAGACTGATTGAGAGGGGGAGGGGACATGATGGAGAATGGAATTTCAAAGGGGAAAGTGGAGGGAGGGTATTACCATGGAATATTTTTTTTTTTTTTTCGAGGTAGGGTCTCACTCTAGCCCAGGCTGACCTGGAATTCACTATGGAGTCTCAGGGTGGCCTCGAACTCACAGCAATCCTCCTACCTCTGCCTCCCGAGTGCTGGGATTAAAGGCGTGCGCCACCACGCCCAGCAGGAATATTTTTTTTATAATCATGGAAGATGTTAATAAAAATTGAGAAAAAAAAAAAAACAGAATAGAGAAGGAAGATTGGTGGTTACTGCAATCCAGGTGAAAATGAGCCTGATCTAAAGTAGAAATGACAGAGTAGCCATGGTGGCACATGCCTGTAATCCCAGCCTTTGGGAGGTAGAGGCAGTAGGATTACCACCAGTTCAAGGTCAGCGTGGCATACATAGCCAGCTACGTTCTAGCTAGCTAGGGCTGCATAGCAAGATCCCATCTTAAACCCAACCCAACACAACAAAACCAAAAAGACGCATCCACCAAATAAAGTTGACAGCAACATGTATAAAGTGAAGCATTGAGTACATTTAAAAACTACTAAGCCGACTGGACAGAGGAATGAGAAAAGGGGTCAGAATTGAGTCATATCTTTTCAGCTTGAGTGACTAGATATTTGATGTCATTCACTTGGCTGGGAAACGGAAGTAGGTTTCTGGGGAACAGAATTCACATTTGGATATGCTAAAAACATCACAGTGGAATTGTCAAATACAGTTATGGGTCAGTTACTCCTGAGAGTGACCTGGGCTGGGGATGTACATATAAAAATAATTGGAATAAGATTAGTAATTGAAACAATGGGAGTATGTTTATTTGTTCAGGGAGTATGCTTAGAAATACAAAAAGGAAGGGAAGGGGGAGGAAGGGAGGAAGGGGCTGTGAAGATAAAATCCTGAGGAATACCAAAGTGACAGGGGAAACTGAAGAGGGCAGTGAGAGGGAAGTAGGATTCTGGAAGAACACTAGGAGAGGAGAAACACTAATAGATTTTTTTTTTTTTAAAGCAAGCATGCTTTGTTACATACAATGAAATGTGTACCAGAAAGTGTTGCAAGTGCCTCATAATTTAATGTTGTGATTTTTTTAAATATACGAGGCACTATGACACATAACTTGCCCAAAGTCGTATGGTCAGTGAATTTCAGAGATTTGATACTAGGCAGTTTTGTTCCAGAAAATCAAGTGCTTAAATCATGGTGCTATGCTACCACTCTCGATAAACACATGCTCAGATCAACACTGAACAAAACCTGAAAAGTTGGAACAATGCCTTCATCTACAAAAATAACACCAGTCCCAGTGAAATTAATTTATCTAGAGTTACATAGCTGCTAGTTAGTTTAATCATAATTTGAACCTAGATTCCTTAATTTTAAAGCCTTTTTCTACTAGATTATATTAAAGATTTTTTGGGGTATACATCCATTTATGTTGCATATAATTTTACTTAGTTAATACATAGTAATCACCAAGGAATTTACCAAATGCTAATAGAGTTCATTGAATTTTTTTCTCAGAAGCAACTGCCCTAGAGAGAGAAGCTTTCCGCAATAATATCAACTTAATCTAAGCCATCCATTTACTAAAACTATTAGCTGTAGCAGTGCATGTCTAATTAGCTGGTGCTCTCTTTTCTAGGCCTTGTTCTCTGGACATACAATCAGAATATCTTACAATCATAGATAAGTTCTGTTTTTTTTGCTTTTTCGAGGTAGGGTCTTACTCTAGCCCAGGCTGACCTGGAATTCACTATGGAGTCTCAGGGTCGCCTCGAACTCACAGCGATCCTCCTACCACTGCCTCCCGAGTGCTGGGATTAAAGGCGTGCACCACCACGCCCGGCATAGATAAGTTCTTGAAAGCTACTAATATAGAAAATGATTTGAAATCATTATTATTTATTGTCTCTAAAACTAATAACTTCATCAGTAGAGGGTCATGATTTAATTGGCTGAAACTAAAACTTTTATACCTACCTTTTCCCTCTCTTTCCTAATTTATTTATTTAAAGGTAGGATCTCTCTCTAGCTCAGGCTGACCTGGAATTCACTATGCAGCCTCAGCCTGGCCTCAAACTCACAGCAATTCTCCTACCTCTGCCTCCCAACTGCTGGGATTAAAGGCGTGTGCTACCAAGCCCAGCCCAATTTTATTTCTTAATGGAGGCAACAGATACATTGAATAAGATTTGAAGGTTACACTCTAAAGTTAACAAAAGATTAGGATGTTTAAGGGCACAAGGACCATTAGGTAGTTTCAGTCTCATAATAAAATATTGTAATAGAGTGTCCCCTAGTGCTGCTTTGAAGAAGTAATTTGAGAGAAATTAAATACTGTCCATTTGTAATCTCTATCACCACCTTGTGGCAGTGTCCTTAAATAATTCTTACCTCTTACTGGAAAAAAGGTTTCAGAATTTTGCATTAATTGCCAATACAACAGATAATGTACTACCCAGAGTGACTCAGAATGGAATTTCTTTAATTTTTTATTAAAAATATTTATTTGTTTATTTGAGAAAGAGAGAGAGAGAGAGAGAGAGAGAGAGAGAGCGCTGGTGCACAGGGCCATTTGCCAATACAAATTCCAGTTGTATGTGCCCACTACTATGCATCTGGCCTTTTGTGGGTAATGGGGAATTGAACCCGGACCATAATGCTTTGCAAGCAAGTACCTTTAACTGCTGAGTCATCTTCTCAGTCCATAAATTGGTTGGCTGGTTATTTATTTATTTATTTATTTATATTTATTTATTTGACAGAGAAAAAGGAAGAGAGAGTGAGAAATGAGCATGCCAGGGCCTCCAGCCACTGTAAACGAACTCCAAATGCATGTGCACCCTTGTGCATCTGGCTTACGTGGGTCCTGGGGAATTGAACCTGGGTCCTTTGGCTTTGCAGGCAAACACCTTAACTGCTAAGCCTATCTCTCCAGCCCTAATTTTTTTTTTTTTTTTTTTGAGGAAGGTTCTCACTCTAGCCCAGTCTGACCTGGAAATCACTATGTATTTTCAGGCTGGCCTCAAAGTCACAGCAATCCTCCTACCTTGGCTTCCTAAATGCTGGGATTAAAGGCTTGTGCCAGCATGCTTGGTTATTTTATTTTATTTTTTTCTGAGGTAGGGTCTCATTCTAGCTCAGGCTGACCTGGAATTCAGTATGTATTCTCAGGGTGGCCTTGAACTCACAGCAATCCTCCTACCTCTGCCTCCCAAGTGCTGGGATTAAAGGCATGTGCCACACTATGCCTGGCTAATTTTTTTAATGTATTTTTATTTATTTATTTGAGAGAAAGGCAGAGACAAAGAGGGGGGGGAGAGAGAGAGAGAGAGAGAGAGAGAGAGAGAGAGAGAGGAAGGGAGAGAGAGAGGAAGCGAATGGGCATGCCAGGGCCTCCAGCCACTGCAAACGAACTCCAGATGCATGTGCCACCTTGAGCATCTGGCTAACGAGGGTCCTAGAGAGTCGAACTGGGATCCTTTAGCTTTGCAGGCAGATGCCTTAACGGCTAAGCCATCTCTCCAGCCCTAAATTGGTTATTTTAAAAAACATTTTATTTATTTATTTGAGAGAGAAAGAGAGAGAAAGAGAAAGAGGCAGCTAGAGAGAAAGAGAATGGGCGTGCCAGGGCCTCCAGCCACTGCAATCAAACTCCAGACTGCATGTGCTGTCCCCCTGTGCATCTGGCTTATGTGGATACTGGAGAATTGAACCTGGGTCATTGGGCTCCACTGGCAAACGCATTATCCACTAAGCCATCTCTTCAGCCCATGTTTGTTTTTATATTTTAAGTATTTTAGTCATAATTCTATGCCTTTAAAATAGCCTTCATAAGAAATTAAGGCCTTTGGAAAGAAAATGGAAGATTTACCTTTTTTTGAGGTAGGGTCTCATTCTAGTCTAGGCTGACCCGGAATTCATTATGTAGTCTCAGGGTAGCCTCAAACTCACACCTGTCCTCCTACCTCAGCCTCCTGAGTGCTGGGGTTAAAGGTGTGCACAACCATGCATGGCCTTTTAAACATTTTTTAACGGCAGAAGTAAAAAGTATGTGTTGTAACAACTTTTTTTTTTTTTTAAGGTAGGGTTTCACTCTAGTCCAGGCTGACCTGGAATTCATTATGTTGTCTCAGGGTGGTCTCAAACTCACAACGATCCTCCTACCTCTGCCTCCCAAGTGCTAGGATTAAAGGTGTGTGCCATCATGGCCAGCTAACAACTTTTACAAATTGTTAAAATGGTTAATTAGTTTTTGGGTTTAACTTTGGTGTAGGTCCCCCACTGACTCCAACATCAACTTTTTTTAAAAATTGTGATAAACTATACATAATGTAAAACTAATCGCCTCAGCCATTCTCAGGTAGCACTAAGTACATTCACAGTGTTGCTCAACCATCACCACTTTCCATTTCCAAACCTTTTGCAGCACCCTGAATAGAAACTGTATGTACTAAACTCCATTTCTTCTCCTCCCTGGTCCTAGTAACCTCTATTCTATTTTCTGTCTGTATGCATTTGCTTACTTTAATTATAGGTACCTCATATATGACATAGTACAGTATTTGTCCTTTTATGTTTTTTTTTTTTTTTACTTAGCACAATGTTTTCTAGTTTTATTTACATACAGAATTTCATTATTTTTTAAAACTTGAATATTCTTTAGGTTGTACATACCATATATCATATTTTGTTTATCCATTCATGTAGTTTGATTTTTTTTTTTTTTTTTTTTTTGAAATGGGGTCTTGCTAGTTGTCCAGGCTGGCTTGGAACTCCTGGGCTCAAGTCCCACCTCAGCTTCTGGAGTAGCTGGGACTACAGCTGCATGCCAGGGTACCTGGTTGTTTATGCATTTGTCTATTTATAGACATTTGGATTATTTCCACCTTTTGACTATTATGAATAATGCTTCTATGAACATTGGAGTTCAAGTACCTGAGTTCCTCCCTCCCTCCGTCCTTCCTTCCTTCCTTCTTCCCTCCCTCCCTCCTTCCCTCTCCCTCCCCTCCCTCTTTCCTTTCTCTCTTCCTCCCTCCCTTCCTCCTTCCCTCTCCCTCCTCTCCCTCCCTCCCCTCTCCCTACCTTTCCTCCCTCCTTCTCTCTCCCTCCCCTTCCTCTTTCCTTCTCTTTCCTTCCTCCCTCCTTCCCTCTCCCCTTCCTCTTTCCTCCCTTCCTTCTTCTCTTCCTCCGACCCTCTTTCCCTCTCCATTCCCTTCCTCCTTCCTTCCTTCCTCCCTCCTTCCCCTTCCTCTTTTCTTCCTTCCTTCCTCCCTCCCTCTCTCCTTCCTTCCCCCTCCCTCCCCTTCCTTCCTCCCTCCCTTTTTCCCTCTCCCTCCCCTCCTTCCTTCTTTCCTTTCTTCCTCCCTCTCTCCCTTCTTCCATCCCCTTCTCTTTCCTTCTTTCCTTCCTCCTTTCCTCCTTTCCTTTCCCTCCCCTTCTCTTTCCTTCCTTTCTTCCTTCCTTCCTTCCTCCCTCCCTCCTTCCCTCTCCCTCCCTTTCTTTCTTTCTTCTGTACATATACTTAGAAGTCGAAATGTTGGGTGCTAGGGTATTGCTATTAAATATTTTGAGGAACTGCCATACTGTTTTCCACAGTGACTGGACCGTTTTACATCCTCACCAGCACATAAGGATTTCAATTTCTTTACATCTTCACTAACACTTCTGTCATTTTTTAAATAACAACCCCAATGGGTATTAAGTAGACACGTTAACTTTTTTGGTTGTTGTTCATGTGTGTGCATGTTGTGTATGAGAGTATGGGTGAGCACATGCCTGGTGCATGTGTGGAGGTCAGAGGACAACCTCAGGTGTCAGTCTTTGTCTTCTTCCTCAACTGAGGCAGTGTCTCATGTTATTTACAACTGTGTTCACCAGGCTAGCTGGCCCACAAGCTTCTGGGAAATTCTCTTGTCTCCAGCTCCCTTCTCATCCTAGATGTAATGGGATTATGGATGCTAATGCTGCAGCAGAGGGTCCTAACTCAGGTGCTCATGCTTGTGTGGCACACGTTTTATGCATTGATTCATTTTCTCAATCCAGAATAAATTTTGAAGTTTTGAATTTGCAAATATATTATACTTGTAGTTAAGAAATGTGCATGAGCTCTTCCTATACATAGGAACACTGTTACTCTCTGGGGGAATAACAAAGATGAGTAAGACATAGTGGTGAGTCTTTAGGTGATTTATATTTTATTGTTCTCCTTTGAATGTGTTTATGAATGAATATATCATATTATAATTTTCACTGTGTGGTGGAAAGTTCAGAGACTTTATGCCAAATTTAGAGGAAACTGGTAATGGAGATTAAAATGTTTACTAAATGTTTTGCCAAGTAATATAGTCAACTTATAATTATATAGTTCTCATTTTGAAAAATCACAATAAGGATTATTCTAACTCACATTAATTTTATAGTTTTTATAGGACCAGATAGAACCATTTAGTATTAATTCTTCCTTTGTGTTTTCAAAATTGACCTTGGTAAATTTCTCCCTAAACTAAGCATTCTGGGAAACAGTTTATACTTAACAATCCTTGAGTTTAATTTTTTTTCTTTTTTTCTTTTCTTTTTTTTTTTTCAAGGTAGGGTCTCACTCTAGCTCAGGCTGACCTAGAATTCCCTATGTAGTCTCAGGGTGGCCTCAAACTCATGGCAATCCTCCTACCTCTGCCTCCCAAATGCTGGGATTAAAGGCATGAACCACCACGCCCAGCAAGTTTAATTTTTTGTTTGTTTTGAGAGTTCAGTTTCATCTTTGGAAAAAATATGATAGGAAGTATATGTTAGGCATATCTCTAATTAATTATTTTTTTTTAACAGGTTAAAATTGTTGAAAGAATCCTGATTCATTCCCACAATGGCTACTGTTCAGCTCTCCCACTCCATCAGAACACACAAGGCATCTAAGGTATTTGTTGGAATTAAAAGAAAATCAATGACCATTTAGTGAGTTGCTTCAGAACCATGATTTTAATTTTTTTAGCAGCCATTTTATCAGCTAATTGAAAAATAATGTTCTGGGAAAGTATGTCTACATTTTAACTACCTAATGGACTGAGGATATTCAGAAAATTAAAACTGATTACGAAGTTACTTACTGAATTCTTATTTCATGCCTTTCTTCTGGAGTAAAAGAAATCAGAAACTAAGAAGGTATTTAAAGAAACCACTTCGTTCTTAGACGTCTACTTTCTGAAGCAGTTTTGAAATGTGATGTTATTTGAAGAACACAAGAGGGGAGCACTGAGCGGAACTTTGATGCTAGGAACCTGTTTTATTCAGCTTCCTATGCCTGTGACAAAAAACTGGAGATGGTCAACTAAAAGGAGAAAGGATTTGTTTTGGACCACTGCTTTGGAGGTTGAGTCCACAGTTTTGGATCCTGGAGCCAGGCAGAATATCATGGAAGAGTGCATACTAGAGTGAATTGCCCATGTCATGATGGCTGGGAAAAGGAGAGGAGAGGAGAGGAGAGGAGAGGAGAGGAGAGGAGAGGAGAGGAGAGGAGAGGAGAGGACTAGAGAGAAGGGGGAGGGGAGGGGAGAGGAGGAGAGAGAAGAGAGAATGTGTGAATGAGCTAGATTCCCAATATTCCCTCAAGGAAATGCTTCTAATGCTCTGCTGTCCTTCCACTAGATTATGCCTCCTAAAGGTTCCACCCCCTTCCAATAGTATAACAGGTCGATAACCAAGCATTTGGGGGACATTTAAGACACAAACATAACAGGATATATAGCATGTTGGGACCAGGAAACTTTGCTGGATTTACCCTGGCCAGTTTAACATGTTGCAGAACATTTGTCAATGCATCATTTGTCTATTCATTATATTCAATATAACAACTATATAATACCGTATTATTTTATGAGATAATATAGAAAATGATGTTCAACTTCTAAAAGTTTATAAGCTGGTTAGGGCATAAGGTTTGTGTTAGTTAAGTCAGTTTATCTATATTTACATGTAATGAAAGAGTTTGGGAGACTGAGACAAAATGATTGTTGCAAGGTTGAAGCTAATCTGGGATGCATAGTGAGTTTGAGGCCAGCCTAAACTAGAGTAAGACACTGTATTACTCTTCTCCCCAACTAAATAAGGCAATTCAAATGAAGCAATTCAGGGATTTTTTTGTATACTCTAAATGGTTTATATATTCCTCACTAAGTAGGTGAGACTTAAGTTAGGCCTTGAATTATGAAAAGACTCACACAGGAAAATTTCATGAGGAAAACCTATCCTAGCTTTGGCTTAGAATAAAAAAGGAAAAAGCGCTGGGTGTGGTGACGCGCACCTTTAATCCCAGTACTCAGGAGCAGAGGTAGGAGGATCGCCATGAGTTTGAGGCCACCCTGAGAGTACATAGTGAATTCCAGGTCAGCCTGAGCTAGAGTGAGACCCTACCTTGAAAAACAAACACACACACACACACACACACACACACACGCAAAGGAAAGAAAGAATGAAAAGAAAAAGCATGGGGTATGAGGAGATGGCTCAGTGGTTAAAGGCACTGGCTTGCAAAATCTGCCAGCCTGGGTTCAATTCCCCAACCACCCATATAAGCTGTACACAAAAATGCTGCAAATGTCTCATATACCCATATATTTATACACATGCAAATAAATAAACAAGGTTTTTTTTTAAAAGAAATAAGCATGGCATATTTTAGAGCATACCAAGCCATGGTTTCTGAAGATCTCATCATGTTGGCCAGAAGGAGAAAATGAAATTGAATAGGAACTTTGGGAACAGATTAATTTGGCTCTTAGAAGGCAGGCTAAGGGGTTTATGCTTTATTCTTTTTGCAAATCTTTTTTTAAAAAAATCTTTTAAAATCTTCTTTATTTATTAAGTTGAGAGGAAGAGAAAGAAGCAGAGAGAGGGGCAGATAGAGAGAGAATGGGTGCACCAGGGCCTCCAGCCACTGCGAATGAACTCTGAATGCATGCGCCACCTTGTGCATCTGACTTACATGGGTCCTAGGGAATTGAACCTAGGTTCTTTGCCTTTGCAGGCAAGCGCCTTAACTGCTAAGCCATCTCTCCAGCCTGCTTTATTCTTTAGTTAATACAGAGTCAGAGTGTTTGTTTGATCAGGAAAGTGAAAACTTTAGGAATATTAAATTATACCAGAGATAGAGAAAGCTGAAGTTGAAGGAGAAATGGGGCATAAGGAAAGCCATATCCTTCTGGCGTGGTTTCAACACACTCACCAAGCCGACTCCTTAATCTTATTCGCTTTACTTAGTGTGTTTACTTTTGGGGGAAAATGTTGCAATGAGTTGCAATTAGCTTGGCAGTTATTTTTCTGTTATCTAGTCCTAAAATCAACAATGATAACTATAAAAGCCAATTTTTTTTGTTGTTTTTGGGTTTTCAAGGTAGGGTCTCACTCTAGCCCAGGCTGACCTGGAATTTACTCTGTATTCTCAGGGTGGCCTCAAACTTATGGTGATCCACCTACCTCTGCCTCCTGAGTGCTGGGATTAAAGGCATGTGCCACCATGCCCGGCTATAAAAGCCATTTTTTTTTGTTTGTTGTATTTTTATTTATTTATTATTTGAGAGTGACAAAGAGGGAAAGAGAGAGAGAGAGAGAAAGAGAGAGAACTATAAACGAACTCCAGATGCATGTGCCACCTTGTACATCTGGCTTACATGGGTACTGGGGAATCAAGCCTCAAACCGGGGTCTTTAGGCTTCACAGGCAAGCGCTTAACCGCTAAACCATCTCTCCAGCCCTTAAAAGCCAATTTTTATTTGGCGTTTAACTGTGTGTCAAACATTGTTCCAAGAACGTTATGTTATTATTTTTTATTCATTTGAGAGAGAGAGGGAGAGAGAGAAAGAGAATGGATGTGCCAGGGCCTTTACCCATTGCAAACAAACTCCAGATGCATGTACCCCCTTGTATGCATGTGTGACATTGCATGCTTGCATCACTTTGCATCCGGCTTACATGGGACCTAGAGATTCAAACATGAGTTCTTAGGCTTTGCAGACAAGTGCCGTAACTGCTAAGCCATCTTTACAGCCCTTATGTTATTATTTTAATTAAACCTCTCAATAAGGAAGAAACTGAACCTTGGAGATGTAAAATAATTAGCTGAAAGTCACATAACTCAGCAGATAAACTTTATGGTACTAGCACGATTTTTTATTAAAATAATTATATAATGATGTTTTATATTTATAAGCTACAATATTTTCATATATTAGGTATTTATGAAAACTTCAATAAAAATTCTTAAAGTACTAGCTCAGCTGAATCTAAGAAAAAAATCTGGAGTAGCAAACCTTTCCAATCATTGATCTTTGTTACTGCAAATGGCCTTTTAGGTCCTATATGAAAGTAAATGTCTTTATACTTTCAAGTTATTTAGCTTTACAAATGAGTTAAAGTATTCCTTCTACACTTGAATGTTTTCATTAAATTACTACATGCATGCCATATCAGCTATTACCTGATTGCCCCCCAAAAAACCATAATTTCTCAGGATCTATAGGTACAAAACACAATTCTTCTTGTTTACTGTTTCGATACAGGGGTTTACTATACTGCTCAAGATATGTGGACCTCACTATGTAGCCCTGGCTGTCCTTGAGCTGGTGATCCTCCTGCCTCTGCCTTCTGAACACTGGTATTACAGATGTGTGCCACCACACCTGGCCTCAAAAAGCAGTATTGGGCTGGAGAGATGGGTTAGCAGTTAAGGTACTTGCCTGCAGAGCCTAAGTACTCAGGTTCAGTTCCCTTGAACCCACGTAAGCCAGATGCTCATGGTGGCATATGCATCTGGAATTCGTTTGCAAAGGTTAGAGGCCTGAGCGTGTCCATTCTCTCTCTCTCAAATCATCAATCAATCAATAAATGTATGTTTTAAAAAGCAGTATTTGAAGCCATGCATGGTGGTGCACACCTTTAATCCCAGCACTCGAGAGGTAGTGGTAGGACAATCACTGTGAGTTTGAGGCCAGCTTGAGACTACATAGTGAATTACAGGTCAGCCTGGACTAGAGCAAGACCCTACCTTGAAAAAACAAAACAAAACAAAACAAAACAACCAAAAACCAAAAACCAAAACCAAAAAAAAAAAAAAAAAAAAAAACCAACTAAGCATAATTTGGTCTCAAAAAGAACTTCTTGGGCTTCTGAGAAATAAGTACTTTGCTGCCTATGACCCTGACAGGGATCAGTAGTCTTATCAAATATTTCTGATAGTCCCAGAGCTGGAAATTTTTTTTTAGTTAAAGAAGAAAATCTTCAACATTCAAATTTTACGGGGTTCCTGTGGGTTTGCAACATGTTGACTTCTGCCTGCTTCTCTTCCTCCCATTGTATCCTGGTTGAATTCTCAGCATCAGCTATACTGGCTTATTCCTTGCACCCCAGATATGTCACAGATTCTTGCCTTCTGGCCTATACTAATAACATTTCTCTTCCTTGTCACTTGTCTGAATCCTTTTCTTCAGGACTCACCTAAATCTTAGCAGCCCCCCCCAAACCTTCCCACTCAGGTAAACAACTGCTCACCTTCTTGTTTATATATCTGCTCGTGTCTCTTGATTTGGTACATAGTATGCTTTTATAAAAGTCTAAATTTTTCCTTTCCAGCTGGATTGTAAATTCCATGAGGGTCTAGGTGTTTGCTTCTCTTTTGGTTTTCATCATTTGATGTTTTACAAAGTACCAAAGTAACACACACATATTTGTTGTAACAATGAAAGCATTCTCAATAATAATAAGTGGTTGAACTAGGTACTAATTTGAGCACTTTACAGACAGTAACTCATTTAATCCACAATAAAGTATTACTATTACCCATATTTTACAGATGAAGATGCAGAGAGATGAGTAAATTAGGTGATTGCCACAAGTCATTATAAATAGCTTTTTTTGAGGCAAACCCAACAGACTGCCTTTTTTAAATGTGAGAGTGAGAACACGAGAGAGAGAGAAAGGGAGAGAATTAACACGCCCTGGCCTCCAGCCACTGCAGTTAAATTCCGGATGTGTGTGTTCACTTGTACACATGTGCGACCTTGTGCACCTGTGTCACTGTGCATCTGGCTTACATGGGACCTGAAGAGTTGAACATGAGTCCTTAGGCTTCATAGGCAAGCACCTTAACTGCTGAGCCATCTCTCCAGCCCATAAATAAAGTTTTTAAAAAACATTTTTAATTTATTTGTTGTTTATGGAGGCAGGAGGAGGGAGAGGAGAATGAGAATGAATGGGTGTGCCAGGACCTCTTGCTGCTACAAATTATCTCCAGGCACACGCACTACCTTGTGATGTGCATTTATGTGGGTACTGGGAAGTGGAATTTAGGCTTTGTCAGCAAGTGCCTTTAACCTCTGAGCTATCTCTCCAACCCATAAATCAAAGTTTCATTGTAACGGTTATTCAGCTACAATGTCAGAATTAATTGCAAAGTATAAAATATTTACTATTTGAAACTGTACTGGAAAAAGTTTCCCAACCCCTGTCCAAGATCATATAGCAGAATAAGGATTTGGCCCCAGCTGTTTGGGTGCAGAGTCCTGCTTTCAATCTTGTCACCAGATTGCCTCCCTCATACCATTCTATCCTCAAGCCACCCTCTATGGTGACGAGTGTTAAGAACTTCACATGGTTCTGCCCATACTTGCTCTTCTTGTTAAGCTATACACAATCACCTGTCTCTATCCATAAACACACACACACAGATTCAAGTTTTAAAAAATGTTTAAAATATTTTATTTTTATTTATTATTTGAGAAAGAGGGAGAGAGAGAGAGAGAGAGAGAATATAAGAGAATGGGCATGCCAGCACCTCCAGCCACTACACAGGAACTTTAGATGCATGTGCCACCTTGTGTATCTGGCTTACGTGGGTACTGGGGAATTGAACTTGAGTCCTTAGGCTTTTCAGGAAAGTGCCTTAACAGCTAATCCATCTCTTCAGTCCTCTTTAAAAGATTTTTAAAATTTATTTATTTGCAAGAAGAGAGAGAGCGAGCGAGCGAGCACACAGGGGGATATGAATGGGCACACCATGGCTTCTAGCCACTGCATGTGAACTCCAGATGCATGCACCACTTTGTGCATCTGGATTTATGTGGGTACTGAGAAACTGAACTCAGGTCATTAGGCTCTGCAGGCAAGCACCTTAACCAATCTCTCCCGCCCACCTCTCTTTTTTCTTTCCTTCCTTCCCTCCTTCCTTTCTTCCCTCCCTCCCTCCTTCTGTCCTTCCCTTCCTTCCTTTCATGAGTGTCTCTCTTTAGCCCATGCTGATCTAGAACTCGCTTGTAGTTCAGGCTGGTCTCATACTCATGTTGACCCTCCCATCTCCTGAGTGCTGGAATTCAGGGCATAAACCACCACACCTGGCTTCTGGCACATGATTTCTTAAGGCAGACTAGGCAGCCCTTTAAGAACAACTATGTAAATTTGGTTAATATGTGATATAAACACAAAAACTTGACTTACTGGGAAATTTGATGGCATTAATACTTTTTGTTTTTCGAGGTAGGGTCTCACTCTAGCCCAGGCTGACCTGGAAGTCACTGTGCAGTCTCAGGCTGGCCTTGAACTCAGTGATACTCCTACCTCTGCCTCCCAAGTGCTGGGATTAAAGGTGTGTGCCACCATGCCTGGCAGGCATTGATACTTTTTATAGCACCTGACATCTGACATCTTGCAGAACCTCAGTGTTTCTGAGAGTTGTAGTTTAAACAAAACAAGAAAAGTATGGAAGTGCATAGTCTATAATAGCAGGAGGGTAGATACTATACCTGGCTAGCACATGGGTTGGAAGAGTAAGAGTGGAAGTTGACAGGAAGGGGTGGGAGTAAAAAAAAAGTGCTAAATAAGGACACTATTTTGACAGTTCTTACATTCCATACTAGGACACCAGAACAATTTTATATGTATGCTGAGAGTGTCATGATAAAAATCTGTGTTCTTGAGCCAGGCGTGGTGGTGCACGCCTTTAATCCCAGCACTCAGGAGGCAGAGGTAGGAGTATTGCTGTGAGTTCAAGGCCAGCCTGGAACTACACAGTGAATTCCATGTCAGCCTGGGCTAGAGTGATATCCTACCTCAAAAAATAAAAAAATAAAGTAAGCTGGGTGTGGTGGTGCATGCCTTTAATCCCAGCACTAGGGAGGCAGAGGTAGGAGGATCGCCGTGAGTTTGAGGCGACCCTGAGACTCCATAGTGAATTCCAGGTCAGCCTGGGCTAGAGTGAGACCCTACCTCGAAAAACAAAAACAAAAACAAAAACAAAAACAAAATAATAAAGTAAATGAAAATCTGTATTCTTAGTTTCAGCGAGCTGCCGAAAGGTGACCAGTCTCAAACATGCTTATCCCGTTATCAACCTTGAAAGTTTGCTTGTCCTTTTTTTTTTTTTTTTGGTTTTTCAAGGTAGGGTCTCACTCTAGCCCAGGCTGACCTGGAATTCACTATGGAGTCTCAGGGTGGCCTTGAACTCACAGCGATCCTCCTACTTCTGCCTCCCGAGTGCTGGGATTAAAGGCGTGCGCCACCACGCCCGGCTTAGTTTGCTTGTCCTTTAAGATAGAAATGTGATGTTGTGATATTCCTTCCAGTAGTGCCACTGTATTTTGTCTCCAAATAAAAGAAGCTTATTGTAGTATGTTTGCAGAAAAATTCTAAACAAAAATTATACAGCTTATTAGAGGGTGAGAATGGGGAACTAATCTTAAATAAAATTATATGTACATGTATATATATCTGTACTCTTGAAAGTTAATTCTGTGGCAATATGGAAGACAGAAAAAATGAAAAGAACTGTTGTCAAGGAGATCAAAGGGATACTGCAACAGTAAGAGGAGAAGTAAGTACTGAGCCAAGTAGTAGAGTGAGGGGAGAAAGGAGAAAACAGTTTCAATTTTGTGTGTGTGTATGAGTGGGTGCATGGGTGTACATGTAGTGTATGCATGTGTGTACACATGCAGGCAGAGGCCAAAGGAGAGCATCAGGTGACTTCCTCTATAGTGCTACAACTTTATTTTCTTAGCAACAGGGTCTATCATTGAACTGGAGCTTGCTGCTTTTCAGCTAGACTGACTGACTAGCAAGCTCCAGCAAGCCTCATGTCTCCACCCCCCTCAGTCCTGGAGGTACAGGCACGCATAACCATGCCTGGGTTTTCATGTGAGCACTGGGAATAGAACCCAGATCCTCATACCTATGCAGCAAGCACTCTCAGCCACTGAGCCACCTCCCAGCCCATGAGAAGTCTTGTAGAAAGAATTTAGTGGCTGGATATGGAGTATGAAGAAGGGAGAATAGTCAAAGATGAATGAAGCTACTTCTAGCCTGGATGGCTAGATAGGTTACAGATTTACATGTCTGAGAATGAAACCTGGGATTAGGTTTTTGCTATATGGTGGAGATAAACTGAGTCTGACGGATCTTCAAAGCAGTCTAGAAACAGCTGTCCAGAAATTAGAAATGTAGCATGAGACCCAGAACATAAGTAGCGACTTGAACTCTTCTCTATGGCTATAGCTGAAGCTGTGCGAATGGAAGACTATGCAAGAAGAGAAAAAAAATGAAGACTGAATCCTGAGAGAGATTAAATAAATAAAAAATAAAGAAATGGATTTGAAAAAATAAAGAAATGGAACTGGGTTGGTAGGAATAGGTGAAAAGCAAAATAGTGTTGTCAGGGCTAGCAGTTTAGCTCAGTGGCAGAGCTTTTGCCTAGCGTGGGTGAAGCTCTGGATTTGATTCCCAACCCTGTCAAAACAACACAACAGACAGGGTTTAGGGAAGCTTGAGAGAAGAGAGCGTGGGCTGCAGTGTCAATTGCTATAGTGAAATTGCACAGTAATGAGGAATGAGAAGAGGCAATAATAGAGTGGACATGGTGGCTTTGGAGAGAACAGTGTAGAATGGATGGGTGAAATCCAGATTTCAGTGAGGTCTGAGAAGCGTATGAGAAGGAATGAGATAATGTAGTCTTAATGAAACTCCAGTTTTACCTCAAATCAATGAGTCATTATGAAATAAATTTAGTCTTAATTGGATAATTGTCCTCTTTTCTGCTCTGCCTTGCTTGTGAAGATGTATTTTAATGCAGTATCCAAAGTCCTGTATCAAATTTGTAGTCTTGAAGAAAATCTTTCCATCCCATCTGTGGTAATAGTTTGATGGTCTGTTTTTTTTTTCACCTGCTTTTCCTCCTCAGGAGACAGTTTTCCCATCCCGAGTTACTAATGAGCGTGAGTCACTGATGGTGGTGAAGAAACTTTTTGTTACTTCTATCTCATGTATAACATATTTGAGGGGCTTGTTTCCAGAGAGCGCTTATGGAGATCGTCATTTGGATGGTAAAGTTTAATTAAGTGATTGCTTTGACTTTTGTAATTTTTTTCAGTATTTAGCAATCTTTGCTCTCTCACATAATGCATTCATTCTAGCTCATGTGCTTGTTCTTTAAGATCAATTTCATGATCCATTTTCCGTTTTAATTTTTGCTATGTCTAGTGGTTTTACTTATAGGAACCATTAGCTTCTGGCAGTGTATCAAATGAAAAAAGAAATCTGTAAGGATAAGCCTAGTAATTCTTAGCCATCCCTATAGAAACAACGGGCAGGATAAGTTTATTTGAATGCTTAAGAATCACATTATTTTGTGCCTCAATTAAATTTATTCTTGGAGATATATACATATATTTTGTTTTGTTTTGTTTTTTGAGGTAGGGTCTTACTCTAGATAAGGCTGACCTGGAATTCACTATGTAGTCTCAGGGTGGCCTTGAACTCATGGCGATCCTCCTACCTCTGCCTCCCAAGTGCCGGGATTAAAGGCATGTGCCACCATGCCCAGCAACATATGTATTTTTAAAATATTTTATTTATTTGAGATAGAGAAAGAGGGAGAGAGAGAGAGAGAGACTGTGAGTGCACTAGAGCCTACAGTCGCTACTGCAAACTCCAGATGCATGTGCCACCTTGTGGAGTACTGGGGAATTGAACATGGAGTACTGGGGATTTGAACCTGGTCCTTTGGCTTTGCTGGCAAGCCTTAATTGCTAAGCCATCTTTCTAGCTCTGAGGAATATTTTGATCCTGAGGAAGTTCAAACCAGGTGATAAACTCCTCCCTATTAACATATAAATATGCACGAGGGGAGGCAAACCCACTTGTTTATTAGCATGGCTATTTAGACAACTTACTCTAACCAGTTCTGTTTTTTTCCTTCTCTTATATCAGAAAAATGTTCCTGAGATTGCTTCAGTTTTTCAAAATCTTACTATTTGTTTACAAAGTGGGTTGTGAATCTTATGGATTTGTCATTAAAATGGAAACTGTCATTTAAAGAATATGGAGACATATAGTTTCCTTGTAAAGTGCTATTTTTAAAAATTGAAATTTAATATTTAATGATATACCTTGGCCTCATTCCAATTTAATTTTCATAAGCAATTGATTCTCCAAATGAACATCACGGAAATGCACGTATGCTATAAACACACAGCATACTTGTGATCATGACAACTTCATTTGTGTTGTGACTTTTTATGGTCTATGAAATATAAATCTGTAATTATTAATGTGTTTATATGTAGCATATAGTTGGGGTTTCCCCTCTTGCTTGGAACATGGGGATTATTAAATACTTATTGTATGTCAGTCACTACCCTAGGCATGAGTGTAAAACCATTTCTTATAGATTTATTTTTTGTGATACAGTAGAAGTTATGTCTCCCTCTCAATGGTTGTATTTAAAGTGACACATCACACAATGCTTAATATACCTGTCACTCTTCTTTCTAATAATCTCTAAGTATGGCAATATGGAATAATTTTCATATCCTTCAATAGTGAAAGATGTGATGTCAATTTTGGCACAGGAAAACAATATGAGAAGGTAAGGAGAGTCATATGAAGTCACATATGAATCGATAATTGATTTCAACCAAAATGTGTCATCTTCCTCTTCTCATCTAAGTATAAAAAAGTAATTAGATTTGACATGGAAATAAATGTTTGAGAATAATGCATGCATTTAGTTTAAAAAAAAACTTTTATTGCATGAGAGAAGCATCACAAAGAAATTAGATTGGGGAGTACATTTCTAACCGATCATTAGGTTACTCTCCAGTGAAAGGAAGTGAAGGAAAGACACAGTTGATTCCACACAAATCTCAGTGGTGCTGCACTGTAGGATGGGGAGACTGTTAAACTGTTAGTGAAATTGGGACTAAGGTAATCATCAGCATAGTTTTTATTTTTAATTTTTTCAATAGAAATGTAGAAATTTAAAGCTTAAAATTTTTTATTTTATTTTATTTATTTGGGAGAGAGAGAGAAAGAGAGAGGAGGGAGAGAGAGAATGTGCACACCAGGGCTTTCATCCACTGTAAACAAACTCCAGACATATGTCACCTTGTGCAGTCTGGCTTATGTGGGTCCTGGGGAATCGAACGTAGGTCCTATGGCTTTGCAGGCAAATGCCTTAACCATTAAGCCATGTCTCCAGCCCTAAAAACTGCCATAAAACCAAATAAATTAGGTAAGTAATGAAAGGAAATGCCCTATTTGGCATGGACATTTTTAGTATAGTGGTTGTTTCTATTCTGTAGACTTGAATTTAAAAATTCTCCGAGAAGACAAAAGATGTCCTGGATCAGTGCATATTATCAAATGGTAAGTACCTTAAACTCCATAAAATTTGAATAGCATTTTTTTCATGGCTGAAATTACCCCTAAGATTTTATTTTGTAAGATTGTTTTCTTAAACCATTTTCTTTTCGCTTCTTGAAATAATTTCCTAGAAATTTGTAGCAGCTATTTAGTATTCTTTTAAGATGTTGATTTAGTTTTAGAAGATAATGGACTTGTCTTAAAGAAAAAATTTTATTCTATATAATATACATATCAGTGTACTGAGCATTGTGGGAGCCTTCCAAAATGTGATTCTGTACTTCAAATGGTCTGTTATTTGTAAGGTTCTACACATGTATTAAAAGATGTTGAGCATTCTAAAAATAATTAAATGGAAATTACAAAATGATTATCAGTTTAATATATTTCAAAGCAAAAGATGTAAACTAATTCTGTACTTGGGATTTTTTTTGCTTTGTATGTGGTCAAAATTGACAAATATTTATTTCTTGACAGGATTCAAGGTTGTTTTGATGCTTTGGAAAAGAGATACGTAAGAATGCTTTTACATCTTCTGGACAGGGTCAAAGACTCATTATATTTTAAAGAAGTTTAGAGTTTTATTTTGTCTGTTAACAGTGTGCCAGTGCTTATGTTTGCACACACAAGCCAATTGATTTCATTTTATTTTATGTCCTTGTTGCCCCACTGATATCTCCTTTATATAATTAGAAAGGAAAGCTTAGTTTTCCTCTTTTATGTACTCACATTAAAAAAATATTTATTTATTTGAGAGAGAGGGAGAAAGAGAGAGAGAGAGAGGATGGGAACGGGCACGCTAGGGCCTCCAGCCACTGCAAACGAACTCCAGACACATGTGCCACCATGTGCATCTGGCTTATATGGGTCCTGGGAAATTGAACCTGGGTTCTTTGGCTTTGCAGGCAAATGCCTTCACCGCTAAGCCATCTCTCCAGCCCTACTCACATCTTTTTGACCAAAGTATTTCCCCTGAGGTGACTGCATTAGATCCACAGGATGTGGTACAGGGAAGACAAAGATCTGGCACTTAGCACAGTGAACATGCTCACAATAGTGCTAATTCAGTTTGCAGATAGGAAAGGAAGAAAAGATGACATTAATTTTTATTCTGCCTTATGTTGGTAATGATGTTTGATTCATAACCTATTTTTTCACAGTAGCTAGTGTAGTTAGAATTTTTTGAAAACCTGGATTAAATTTTAAGTGCATTTGATCTCTCATGTTTACCTACTAGACAACTATGAAGAATATAAAAGATGAAGGCTGTATCTCTAGTTGAGGAGATAAGATGCATATAAATGAAATTTCTATTACCATTCTTCTCTCCTTTCCTATCTGTGTCTTCTCTTTACTTTTCAGTTCCTTTTTTAAAAAATTTTTACAAAATGTTGAGGTGAATAAGTATTATATTGGATTACACACACACACACACACGTATCTTCAGTGAACAGTTATTACTCACGATTTATTCAACACTGACCCAGGGGCCTAAGGGACGCAGAGGTAAAGCAGATGAGGAAAAGATTTCATAGACCATGGTGGAAAATTCATGAATGATAATTTGTAGTTACAACTGGCCCAGCTGTACTTGTGGGTAAATTATTGGTGGTACATTTGTGTGTGTGTTTGAGGCAGGATCTCAATGTAACATAGGCTGACCTTGTTTTTACCCTGTAGTCCCAGACTGGCCTTGAACTCACAGTGATCCTTCTACCGCTGCCTCCTGAGACTTGTGCCACTACACTGGACTTATTGGTGGTACTAATTTTTTTAAAAAAAATTATTTTTATTTATTTATTTATTTGACAGAGAAAGAGAGAGAGAGAGAGAGAGAGAGAGAGAGAGAGGGAAAGAATGAGTGCACCAGGGCCTCCAGCCACTGCAAATGAACTCCAGACATGTGCGCCCCCTTGTGCATCTGGCTAACATGGGTCCTGGGGAATCGAACCAGGGTCCTTTGGTTTTGCAAACACCTTAACCGCTAAACCATCCCTCCTGCCCTATTGGTAGTACTTCTATATTGATGGTAAATAGCTGCATTTTTGTGTGGATGCCTATAGAAACCCTCCCCCCAACCCACCTAGTGTTTCATTTGCCATCTCCTCAGACTTCAATGTCCACTAATTCAAAGTTCATACCTAGTGCGAGAGTTTCTTACAGGAACCTAGCTTTAGAGCTAAGCACACTTTCTGATTGGTCAGTTCCTGTGCCATATTGGACCTTATTCATTTATTTATTGTGCCATGTTGATACTTTATGTAAAAATATTAGTGATACCTCGAAAAAACAAAAAAAAATTAGTGATATTTTGACTATCACCACTACCACAAGTATAAGTGACTGCAGTACTCATAAAAGTGATTCACAGCCGGGTGTAGTGGTGCATTCCTTTAATCCCAGCACTTAGTAGGCAGAGGTAGAAGGATCACTGTGAGTTTGAGGCCACCCTGAGACTACATAGTGAATTCCAGGTCAGCCTGAGCTAGAGCAAGACACCCACCACCTAAACTCCCCGCCACCACACAAAATTGGTTCATGCCAAAGGAAAGATCCTGATCCTGTACAATAGGAAGCATAGAAAAGCAGGGACTAAAGCCAATGAGGGGCATAGGGGAAATTATTAAGACAAAAATCCTTTTTTTTCTTGGCAGAACTAGGGATTGGATGCCCTATCCCCATGCTGTAACCACAGCCCAAGAGAAAATGACTTTTGAGCTTTGAAGGCTCTGAGTATTTGGGCAGGTTGAGAAGGGAGAGTGTCGCCACTGGCATCTTAAACAGCACACATTCATTCTCATACATTCATTTAGCAACACTTTCTAGGTGTCATCATTGGAAGAAATACAATAGAGTTAAGATCTGGAGTTTTGTAGTCATTCTGAAGCTCTTTTACTTAATACCTTTATGACTGTGGCAAATAACCTGTCTCTTAGTAACTTAATTTCTTTACATATAAAATAGGGATAATAATACTACCTGCCTCAGTGTTATTTGAGAATTAAATGAGTTAATCGAAGCAATAGTTCTCAAACTGTAGCTTGTATCTGAATCACCTGTATATAGATAAAATTGCAAGTCCTGTTCCCAAATTTCTGATCTGAGAATTTGTATTTTAGAAAAATTTTAGGTGATGCCTTGATTTCTGGTTTAGGGTCATACTTTGATGACTACTTATCTGAAATATTTAGAATAATGCTTGACACATAACAAACACTAAACATGTAACAGTTATCCATGTGTTCTTTATCCGTTGGCTATTTAATCCATACCAGGCACTGTGCCTAGGTCCTGGATAGCATAAAAGTGAATATAAACATGATTCCTCTTCTCAAAGTCACAGCCTAATTTGAAAATATCACTTATTTAAAAAATATTTTATTTTTTATTTATTTGAGAGAGAGAGAAACAGGCAAAGAGAGATAGAAAGAGAGAGAGAGAATGGGTGTTCCAGGGCCTGTAGCCACTACAAATGCCCTCCAGACACATGTGCTACCTTGTGTATCTGGTTTACGTGGGTCTTGGGGAATTGAACCGAGGTTCTTTGGCTTTGCAGGCAAGTGCCTTAACCGCTAAGCCATCTCCCCAGCCCGAAAATATCACTTCTTAAACAAATACATGGAACAGTATTACATGTGCCAAAATAGCAGTGTAATATACAAAGAGTAGCTTAACTAATTTTTACTAAATTGATGTTGGAGAGGGCTCAACAGTTAAGGGATTTGCCTAATATTTACTAAATAGCTACCTTATAATAGACTGTCTATAATGAACTGTTCTAGAAATATCAAAAGGCAGAAACTTTGGGCTGAGGAGATGGCTCAGTCAGTAAAATATTTGCTGTGCAAGTGTGAAGACCTGAGTTCATATCCCTAAAACTCACATAAATGCTGGACGTGGTGGTACGCACCTTAATCCCAATGCTGGGATGGTGGAGACAGGAAGATTCCTGGAGCTCACTGGCCAGCCAATCTAGAAGAATTGGTGAGCTCTGGGATCAGTGACTCTGTCTCAAAAATAAGGTGGAGAACATAGAGGGAGACACCCAACACTGATCTCTGGCCTTCACATGCATACATGCACGCATGTACGCTTCACATACCCAAAAGGACAAAACGTTAGATGATTTAAAGTCATAAAGTCCTTACATTGTTCTTTGACTTTTGGTATCTTATAACTTCTCATGTGATTCTATTGGGAATAATATATTATTATTAAAACATCTTTATTTTTTTCTCTGTGTGTACACACATATATGCATGTGTGTGGACGCATGGCCCTGTGCATGCACATGGGCACACCAGGGTCTCTGCCACTGCAAATGAATGCCAGATGCTTGCACTGCCTTTTGTGTCTGGCTTTATGTGGGTGCTAGGGAATAGATCCAGGGCAGCAGGCTTTGCAAGCAAGGGCCTTCAACTGCTGAGCCATCTCCTCAGCCCTTGAAAGTAGAATATAATTTTAAAGTAGCTAAATGGAAACCTGAAGCAGGAAGATCATAAGTTCAACGTCAGCCTGGACTATATAGCCAGATACTATTTAATAAAGAACTAGTGTGCTGGAGAGATGGCTTAGCAGTTAAAGGCACTTACAAAACCTGACAGCCTGAGGTTCACTTTCCCAATATGCATATAAAGACAGGTACACAAAGTAATGTATGTGTCTGGAGTTTGTTTGCATTGGCAAGAGGCCCTGACATACCCATTCTCTGTCTTTGTCTTTCTTCCATGCTCTCTTTCTGTGCTTGAAAATAATCAATAAAAATATTTTTTAAAAGGAATTAGTTTTATTAAATCCAAGTTTGAGTATCTGGAGATCTTGGAAGATGTTCTACTGTTGAAGAAGATTATTATTACTAGTTATGTTTGAAATCTTTAAAATAAGCATGTATATATATTTTAGACAATTATGATTGAAAGAGACTATAATTGTACAGCTACCAAACTTACCTCCTTATTCCTGCCCTCATTTCCCACCATTCCAAACTACTGTCCACACTACATTCTTCCAGAAGCCTGAGTCTGTTCATGTTATTCTCTTTAAAAAAATGTTTTATACATTTATTACTTATTTGAGAGAGAGAGAGAGGGAGGGAGACAGATAATATATATAGAGAGAATGGTCACAGTAGGGTCTCCAGCCACTACAAATGAACTCCAGACGCATGCGCCACCTTGTGCATCTGGCTTTATGTGGGTCCTGAGGAATCAAAAGTGGGTCCTCAGGCTTTGCAGGCAAGTGCCTTAACCACTAAGCAATCTCTCCAGCCCCTGATCATGTTATTATTTTGCCTAAAAATTTTTCATGGCTTTTAAAACAAAGTTCAGAATCTTTTACATGATCAGCAAGGCCCGAATGATCCCTATGTACCTGTCCAAGGCATCCCTCTCACTCCCATGTTTAAGTTACATAAAGATTCTAGAACCTGCCAGGTGTAATGATGCACATCTTTTATTTTTTTTATTTTTTTTTGTTTTATTTATTTATTTGAGAGCAACAGAGAGAAGGAGGCAGAGAGAGAGAGAGAGAGAGAGAGAGAGAGAAAGAGAGAATGGGCGTGCCAGAGCTTCCAGCCTCTGTAAACGAACTCCAGATGCATACGCCCCCTTGTGCATCTGGCTAACGTGGGTCCTGGGGAATTGAGCCTCGAACCGGGGTCCTTAGGCTTCACAGGCAAGCGCTTAACCGCTAAGCCATCTCTCCAGCCCGATGCACATCTTTAATAGTGAATTCCAGGTTGTCTTGGACTAGAGCAAGACCCTACCTTGAAAAACAAAAACAAAACAAAACAAAACAAAAAGCCAGGTGAGGTGGCGCCTGCCTTTAATCACAGCACTCAGGAGGCAGAGGTAGGAGGATCGCTATGAGTTCAAGGCTAGCTGAGACTTCATAGAGAATTCCAGGTCATTCTGGGCTAGAGCAAGACCCTACCTTAAAAACAACAGCAGCAACAACAAAACAGATTCTAGAACATATTCTTCCTTCCTTCCTTCCTTTCTTTCTTTCTTTCTTTTTTTTTTTTTTTTTTGCTTATTTGCTTTTCTGAGGTAGGGTCTCACTCTAACCCAGGCTCACCTGGAATATACTCTGTAGTCCCAAGGCTGGCCTCAAACTCCTAACAATCCTCCCCCTGCCTCTGCCTCCTGAGTGCTGGGATTAAAGATGTGCGCCACCACGCCTGGCTAGAACATAGTATTTATACGTTTGTGCATAATATTCCTTTTGCCTCATTAATGCTCTCCCACAGTACATACATCCACATGATAGCATTGCCTATCTAACTCCAATTTATCCTTCTCTAGCCTAAATGGTCCCATTTTCGTGTTCTCAGGGCACACCATGCTGTTTCTTCACCCATTAACATGATTGTAATAATGTAGCTGTTTTTGTTTAATGATTGTCTTCTGTCCTAGTCTGCATGTTTCCTGAGATCAGTGACAATGTCTGTTTTTTGCATATATATTGAACTATTAATTAAAATATCTAAATTATTCAAGTTTCACTGTGTGGTCATAAAATCAATTATGCAGTAACCAAAATGGCCACAGGATGTCACTAAAGTTTTAGTCCTTTACTATGAAATTATAATCCTGAAATTTTATATTTTAGACTAAAAATGATTACAGGCTTGATCACATCCATGTGTGTATATCTTATTCCTTAAATCAGAGAGAATTTCTTTATTATTGTGTAGTGTGCAGATTGGCAAGGATTTTAAAAGATCTATCAGACTTTTTTACCTAATGTGTTTTAAAGGGGGCACTTTGGGAGATACTTGTGGTATATTTAATTTTGAGCAATAATTAATGCTTATATATATATATGTATATATATATCTTTTTTCCCCTCCTAGAGTATAACTTCTGTTTTTGGTATTCTTATTCTGTACTTCACAGCCCTATGTATGTAATAGGCACTGCTTAAAGGAATGCTTTTTCTGATCATAAGAATATTTTTATCTACCCAAATCTTTGGAACCTGTCTGAAGTAATATTTCATTGAAATAATAATATTGTTTAAAATAATATATTCACAGGTATGTAATAACAGTTTTCTTTTCTCTTGAAGCTGCACGTGGCAGTACTTACAGTAAGTACACACTTCAGATAAGCTTCTATCTCTACTTCATTGACTTTTGGAAAGAGAGGCGTTTAAGCAGTAATAGTCCCCTTCCCCTTTGCAGTATATGGCATCTTGCAATTAAAAAGATAGGGTCTGGGGTGATGGCTCAGTGTATAAAATACTAAGGAAGCATGAGGACCTGACTTTGGACCTCCAGTGTCCATGCAAAAATGCTAGGCATTGTGGTATGTGTTATAATCCCAGCGCTGGGGTGGTGGAGATAGCTGGATCCCTCAAGCTTGCTGACTAGCTAGTCTAATCTAATTGGTAAGTTCTAGGTTCAGTGAATGGCCTTGTCTAAAAAAATACAGTGGAGAGTAACTCCAGCCTCAATGAATGTACTAAGTAAAGAGTTCAACTTGTGGTGCTCTAGTAACTAAGATGGCTCAGCGTTTAAGGCCTGCAAAGCCTAATGACCCAAGTTTGATTCCCCAGTAGTCTTGTAAAACCAGATGCACAAAGTGTTGCATGCATCAGGAGTTCATTTGCAGTGGCTGGAGGCCCTGATGCACCTATTCGCTCTGTCTCTCTCTGCTTGCAAATAAATAAATAAATAAAAATTTAAAAAATTTAAATGGAAGTGCAGTCAGTGAGGAGTAATCTAGCAAGTTTTGGAAATTAAATTATGTTCATTTTCCCTTATACAGCTTTACACAAACCCCAAGGAGCCTGAGGTAAGAAGACACAAATATAGGCAGATAGTATATGTACATTATAGTTAAGTATGTTTTCTGAATTGAGGCTACAGATTATGTTACTAGATTACCATATGTACAGAGCAACTCATAATGAACTTTCAACATTTTATTATAAATGTAACCAATCATTTATGATGAAATTTTCAAAAACTATCTAGGGGTATTAGGAGAAAGTAAATCAGCATTGAGTAGAACTGAACCTATTTTCTAACACTCCTCTATTGTATACATGGATAAAAACCACATGTTGTTAGTTATCAACTAATATGAATTCATCTTATGGCCTTTTGGAAAAATGTAATATGACATTGTTGTAAACTTCTTTTGCCAACTGAATTCTCCCTTTGTTGGTCTGTTCACAAAGTTTTTAGTGCTTTACTTCTTTGCTCCTTTCTGTAGCTTTCTTCCCATTGCTTAATGAGTCAAATCTTTTAGGGAAAACCTGTTTGGCTAGTCGACTGCCTCTACTAACTTTTTCCTTTTCATTTTTTTTAAAAAAGTTTTTTATTTTTTTATTAGAGATACAGAAAGGGGGGGAAAGAGAGAGAGAAGAAGAAGGGAGGGACAGAGAGAGAGAGAGAAAGTGGGCACACCAGGGCCTCCTGCAAATGAACTGCAGATGCATGCACCACCTTGTGCATCTGGCTTACATGGGACCTGGAGAGTAGGATCTGGGTCCTTAGACTTCATAGGCAAGCACCTTAACTGCTAAGCCATCTCTCCAGCCCAACTTTTTCCTTTTCTAAATTGTTTCCAGCAGGACCCCACAATTTAGCCCTCTTGATTGATTTAATACATTACTTCATATCCTTAAGTAAATGATGAATTCTTGACAACAAGGGTCTTGTCTTTGACCTCCTAGAGTGACTTATTGCAGTCTTAGACACATGGTAGTTCCTTGTGCCACTTCGAATGGCTTCTATGGCTGTGACACAGCATTAGAGGGAGAAATCATCTGTGTTCTCTTTCTGTTTATTATTGTCTTTATATACTAGCTTTCTTTGCTCTTTCCTTGCTTTCAAATTTCTTTGTCTAACCCAGAAGATTTAGTTGAATGATGATATTCAAGATTAGATTAAGTGGTCTTTTTTTTAGACCATAATATTCTCTTTATGAAAAATTTCAAATAACTGTATAAGTACACACGAGGGGAAATTTGTTGCAAACAGGTGAGTAGCAATTTCTAAAAGCTCAAACTCTAATCTCTGCCTCTCTTTCTCCCTTCTTTCCTTCTACCCTTTCTCTCCCTTTCTCTCCCTATGTAGGTCATCTCTCTATGTAGTAGAGGATGACCCTGAACTTCTTGCCTCCACCTCTAAAGTGCTGGAATTATAGGCACGTGCCACCATGTCTCATTTATGCAGTGCTAGGGATTAAAACCCAGGATTTCGTGTATTCTAGGCAAGCACTCTACCAACTAAGTATATCCCAGCCCTATCTTTGTCTCTTGTCTGGTTTCAAATTTTTGAAATTTAGGTTTGAAGAATTTCCCAAACGAAAACTTTCTGACAAACCATTGATAGACTGACCTGCTCCTTAGTGAAGGACTTAGCATACTTTTGGATGAATGTGAAACTTCTAGCTTGAAAGTAGTTGTTTTGCAGGTAGTGAAGTTATGCTTGACTACAGAAAAATCTTGCAAGGTGAGAATAAAACTGTTAGATTAATTTAGAAAAATTTTTAATTTAATTTATTTATTTGCAAGCAGAGAGAGATAGAGAAGAGAGACAGAGAGAGAATGGGTGCACCAGGGCCTGTAGCCACTGCAAACGAACTCCAAATGCATGTGCTCCTTATGCATCTGCTTATGTGGGTCCTGGGGAATCAAACTTGGGTCCTTTGGTTTCACAGGAAAGCGCCTTAGCTGCTAAGCCATCTCTCCAACCCTGTTAAATTACTTTTGATGCCAGAATAATAAGATTAGGAAACAAGAGCATATTATCATTTATGACAAAGAAAAATAGTTCGAATACGTACAGATTATTCTTTATAGTAGTAATCTATAACTGCTAGGTGTTCATGGTATACTTCTGATTACTAAAAAACAGAAAGCATATTTTAGTATATTAAAAAATTCAGAAGAACATTAAAGTTATCAGCTATAGTATAATTACTACAATAGTATAGCAATGTTCATTGTGCCTAAAAGCACCACAGGTTCCACTGTTTTATGGCTACTGCTTAGCATCACGTCGCAGATACAATTGTCTAGTTCCCTGATCTCATTCTCCAATATATTCACAAAACAACATTTTCATATAAACACAGTCTTTGACATTTATCTGATACTGTGCCAAATACTTTAGTCACATCTCTGGAAGTATATCCTTCCCTAAACAAAATTTCACAAACAATAACAATGTTAATATTTACCTGGGACAAAAATAAACTATACACACGGATTGAAATTTGCAGCACACTTGTGAAGAGTATCTCATGGCAATACAGTAGTTAAGAACCCTGGTTTAGGGCTGGGGAGATGGCTCAGTGATTAAAGGCCATTGCTTGCAAAGCTTACTTTCCCAGATTCAGTTCCCCAGTACAACCAGATGCACAAGATGGTGCATGTGCCTGGAATTAGTGGCAGGAGGCCCTGCCATACCAATACTCGCTCTCTCAAGTAAAGAAATAATTTTTTTTTTTTTTTTGGTTTTTTGAGGTAGGGTTTCACTCTAGTCCATGCCGACCTGGAATTCACTATGTAGTGTCAGGGTGGCCTTGAACTCAGCGATCCCCTACCTCTGACTCCCGAGTGCTGGGATTAAAGGCATGCAACACCACGCCCGGCTTAACTTCGTTCTGAGATGGGGATCTCACTAAATTGTTAAGGCTGGCTTTCAATTAGTGATCTTCCAGTCTCAGCCTCCCAAATTACTGGGATTACAAGCATTTGTTACCACCCTTCCTGGACTCATTTATATATTCAGAAACTCTGTGGCTATTGAACAGAGAATGAATATCATGTGGACTTTGATTCACATTGAAGATATATCTGAACAGTCTTGCCAGTGGAATGTGGAGCAAGAAGGAAAGGCTGACTATGTTATGTTGCTTTGGTTTACATGAATATGTTCAACAGAGCTGATGGAATCTGTCAGTGAGCACGTTAAAGGCTCATCTTTGTTAGGCAACACAGACTAAAAGTTGGAGGAGATACTAGTACATCTACAATCATGCCTTCTTCTTTTTGTTGTTGTTGTTTGAAGTTACTGAGGATTAGTATCTACTGTTAAACAATTATAAATGTCTTTTACCACTAGGTTTAGGGGTCAAATAATAAAGTGTAAGTAAAATTCTGAACTACTAAATGATCTCTGTTACTTAAAAAAATAAATACTAACAGCACCAAGAAGCTAGAGTTGACTGAGAAACATGGGAAGGCAGGAAGAATGGGCATTGTTTGTCAGGATAGTCACACCTGGCGTTGGTGAGAGGGGACACTGTGTATCTAGCCCATCTGGAGAGAACCTGTTGCTGTTAGGCACCTGCAATCACTTCTAATCTCATCCATCTCTCCTATTGTATTCACAAAGCAGCCTTCTGAACTTGGTCTGATTTTTCAAGTAAGCTAGCCAGGTATAAAAGCAACTTTCCTTTTTAAAATTAACTTTTTACAAATCAGTCACCTTTGAGTGAGGAAGCATGAGTCAATGTCCCAGGACCCTATCACTTGTGATCAAGTTGTGTGTTAAGGTGCAAGATCAGCAGGGCTGGGAGCCCCAATCTTAGAGAATAGGAACAAGGAACACTGAAACTCCTGATCAGTCTGATCTCATTTCCACATTTTCAAGAATTAATACTGTGCCAGGTGAATGAATGAAAATAAGCACCGGTAATTTATTAGATTATTTGAGAGAGAGAGAAAGATGGAGAGAGAGAGAGAGAGAGAGAGAGAGAGAGAGAGAGAGAGAGAGAGAGAATGGGCACGCCAGGGCTTTGAGCCACAGCAAATGAACTCCAGATGAGTGCGCCACCTTGTGTATCTGGCTTACATTAGTCATGGGGAATTGAACCTGGGTCCTTTGGCTTTGCAGATGAGTGCCTTACCTGCTAAGCCATCTCTCCAGCTCTACGTTTTTGTTTTTTCTTTTTTGAGGGAGGGTCTTGCGCTGGTCCAGGCTGACCTGGAAATTCACTCAGGGTGGCCTCAAACTCACAGTGATCCTCCTACCTCTGCCTCCTGAGTGCTGGGATTAAAGGCGTGTTCCACCATGCCCAGTTTAAACTCCTACTTTTTATCTGTCCTTAGTACCTTCTCCAGTTCGGTGGACAACCTATACAATGTATCTGGGTCAAACATTTACTTCAAGGAGTAGAGAGCCATTTTATTTTCAACAAAATGTGTCTCTCATGAGGAACTTTACCTTTATTTCTAGCTTTCTCACCAGCAAGGAGAGCAAATAGCAGTAGTAGCTAGTTTTTAGTGCAGGATTGAAAAAACAAGACTTGATGCCATAGATCTCAGCTCCCTTTCCAGTTGTTCTGCTTCTTGCCACTCAAGCTTGTCCTGAATGAGCACACTAACCTCTTAGCCACTCTCATGTTTTCCGCGTCTTCCCTCTGTATTCTTAATGTAGTCAAGTTGAACTTTAAAAAAATGCAACCTTAAACTTTCAATAGAATTCTGATGTGCTTAGAAAAAAATCCAAACTCCTACCAAAGTGAACAAGGCCCCACAACTCCCTCTAAAACCGCATGCCTTACATTTTCCCTGTTGCTTTCTCGTTTCCAGCCATTTAGCCCCTTCTCGGATTCTAAAACAGGGATCCTTGCACAGTCCAGAAGCTTTGGATTGCTGTTCCCTCTTCGTGGGGCACTGAACACCTCGATCTGCATGTGACTGATTTCTTCTGGGGCTCAGTCAAATGCTGTACTTGACTCCTGCAAATCCAATAAGCCCATCTCCCCTTTGTGTACTTTCTTTGTAAATTTTATTTTATTATATATATTATGACAGGTTATACTTTTTTAAATCACATGTCCTTGCTCCCATTTCCCTGAGGAAATGTTTTCTTCAGTAGGGTTACGGTATTCACTGTGGAATCATGAAGGCCTCAGTCAGTCCCTGTGGGGTGGTAGGAGACTGTGCCTCTGGGTATTCCTACCCACTTTGGCTCTTACAATATTTTTTAAAAACATATTTTATTTATTTATTTGAGAGAGAGAAAGAGGCAGAGGGAGAGGAAGAGAATGGGTGTGCCAGGGCCTCCAGCCACTGCAGATGAACTCCAGATGCATGCACCCCCTTGTGCACCTGGCTTACGTGGGTTCTGGAGAGTTGAACCAGGATCCTTTGGCTTTGCAAGCAAACGCCTTAACTGTTAAGCCATCTCTCCAGCCCCCTTACAGTCTTTCTACCTGCTCTTCTGCAATGTCCCCTGAGCCATGGCAGGCCTATTGGCAGTTTGATTTAGTGTTGAGTTCTCTGTAGCTTCTGGATTTCTGTTTTTTGTTTGTTTATTTTTATTTATTTATTTGAGAGCTACAGACAGAGAAAGAGGCAGAGACAGAGAGAGAAGGAGAGAGAGAGAGAGAATGGGCACCACATCTGGGCCTCCAGCCACTGCAAACGAACTCCAGATGCATGTGCCACCTTGTGCATCTGGCTTACGTGGGTACTGGGGAATAGAGCCTTGTACCAGGGTCCTTAGGCTTCACAGGCAAGTGCTTAACCACTAAGCCATCTCTCTAGCCCTGGATTTCTGTTTTGATTGATCATCATGTCTGTCACCATTGCCTTGGATCTGGTTGTCAGGCTAGCAGTAAGTGCAGTGTTCATGTTGCTGCTTCCTCTCAATTTCTCCTGGGCCCAGCAGATATTGTAGAGGTGGCATGTTTCATGGTGGGTTCTTGGCTGTCATTTTGTTTTATTGATGGATCTTGGCTCTCCTCCATTTGCTCTGTCTTCACTGATCTTCCCCTGGTTGTTTGCTCCCAGGCTCCCAGGCACCTAGAACCCTGGTGCTCAACCCTGGTGTTCATCCCTGTCTCACCCTTTGTCCACTTTCCATCACAACATCTGCTTCATACTATTCTCATTTTATCTGAAATTACCTTATTTTTATTTACTTATTTTTTGCCTTTCTCCCTGACCAAATTGTAGATTTTAGAAAAAGGGGAATCTTTTCTTCCTTGTTTACCACTGTGACTCCCATGCCTAGTACAAAATAGGCATTTGGTGAAATCTTTGTTATATGGATGATTGGTTTCTCAACTGGCCTCACTATCATTTACCTGGTTGAGGCTGATATTTCTATCTGTACCTTAGTTGTATTTGCAAGTTCAGTCATAGTGTTTGCCACCTAACTCAGTTTTAGCATAGATGAGAAAAACCAAGTTATCTTTATACCTGGAAATATTACTCCTGAATAATGTTGAGAGACAATCAGATGTGTAGGAAGTATAATGGGTATGTAATGAAAATGTTCTCTTTATGATGTAAAATTCTGAACTTGTTTTAAAATTTAATTACTTTTTGTATTTCCTTTGATTTTTCTAGAAAGTGACGGAGATATATCAGTTCAAATTCAAATACACAACAAAAGGAGCCACTATGGATTTTAACAGGTAGAATCTAATTGTTTAATGAACATGAGAAATTTGTAAGAGGAAGGTAAATATAAGCTTCTATTAGGGCAGAAAAAAAACTTACAATTATTTTATCAATTCTCCCTAAGCCCTATAAAACCCCTACTATTATAAAAAGAGAATGCAATAATTGAGTTTCTGAAACTTATGGATTAAGCTTGTGGGAGTAGAGGCAGTGTAGGTGTCATGACACTTAAAGTTATATTAATAAGGGTGTCTGCATGATGTTGGTTTAAAAAACACTTAAGACTGTCTAGCAATTATTTAGTTTCTCAGTTGCTATGCCAAGATATTGATCCTCTCCATCCTCAGTATTAAGGTAGATAAGTCCCCCTGGACTATTTGTATATCTCACGAGGCCATACAAATACCATTTTCTGTTTGTATCACTGGAAAAGACTTAGAAGCACTATGTTCTCCTATCAAGTCCCAAACTCCATGTTCCACATGATCCGTAGATGGATTAAAGAGCAAAGGCAAGAATGTGTGTTTCAGAAGAAGCCAGTGCAGATGGAGATGCTTGTTGAGCAGCAACATTTACTCCTCTCTTGGTAGCTTCTAGCTTCAAATTTGTCAGGACATGTAGAGAACTAAGGATTGCTGAGGAGTTGGAATAAAAGTAGAAGGAAAGCTGGGTATGGTGGCGCACGCCTTTAATCCCAGCACTCGGGAGGCAGTGGTAGGAGGATCACCATGAGTTCGAGGCCACCCTGAAACTACATAGTTAATTCTAGGTTAGCTTGGACCAGAGAGAGACCCTACCTTGAAAAACCAAAAAAAAAAAAAAAAAAAAAAAAAAAAAGAAGGAACAGGTGATTGTGAAAAGTCTGGGTAACAAAGGGCTCCTGGTAGTGGGGATGGATGCCCCTAGAAAGGAATTACTGGAGAGAAATATTTGGCTAAATTCTTCCCTTCCCTACTGTTAACTGAGGAACTTGAAGATTTCTCTCTAATACTCACTTCCTTAATTATTCTATCATTTGTTAAGACTTAAAGAAGGCACTTAAATATAAAGAGAAAATCAATTTCAGAAATAAAAGCTAAAACCTCTAACCAAACCAAACAAACAAAAATTCCAGACTTTAATCCCAGTATTTGGGAGTCAGAGGTAGGAGGATTGCTGTGAATTGAGGGCCAGCCTGAGTAGGACTAGAGGGTGAGTTCCAGGTCAGCCTGGGCTTTTAAAATGAGACTAGAGTGAGACCCTACCTCGAAAACAAAACAACAACAACAACAACAACAACAACAAAAACCCAAAGAAAAGAACCTCACCCTGAGATTCAGGTAGGGGGTTTATGAGCCCCCTGGGCAGGCAGCTGGTCTAGCCAGGCTAGTGCTGATGTCAGGTGTCTGGGATCAAGATTTCTGGAAGGCAATCTCCCCAGAAATCTAGATTTTCCCTTACTGGCCCAAGTTTCCTATTTAGCCAAGAAAAAGCCATTTGCTTTGGGGCCCTGTCACCCCTCAACTGCCTCAATAGGAGCAGGCTGAAGGGACACAGGTGTCCATGAAAGAGCTCTCAGTGGCCAAAGCTGGACAGTCTGAGCAATGAAATGAAGGAAATTGAATTAAAACCCAGAATTCAAAAAATAAATAAATAAATAAGGTGAGACCCTACCTTGAAAACAAACAAACAACAAAAAGAAATAAGAGTTAAAACATTAGTCATCATAATCTAATATTTGTATAGCACTTGACACATTATGCAGCAGTTGTTTTATTTATTTTTTATATTTTATTATTTATTTGAGAGAAAGAAGGGGGGGGAGAAATAGAGAGAGACAGAGAGAATGGGTGTGCTAGGGCCTCCAGCTACTGCAAATGAACTCCAGATGCATGCACCCCCTTGTGCATCTGTCTTACGTGGGTCCTGGAGAATCGAATCGGGATCTTTTGGCTTTGCAGGCAAAGGCCTTAACTGCTAAGCCATCTCTCCAGCTGGGTTGTTTTATTTATTTATTTATTTTTGAGACAGGGTCTCATGTAACTCAGGCTGGTTTTGAACTCACTGTGTGGCTGAGGTTGGACTTGCATTCCTAACCCACCTGCCTGCACTTACCAAGTGCTGGGAGTGGGCCACTAGTCCTAGCTCCTACACAGTACATTTCATACACTTTTTTTTTCCACATAGAAAAAATTCCTTTACTTTCCAAAACTTAAATATTTAAGTACTGTTGACAACCAGACTAATTTTTTTTTTTTTGTTTTGGAGTCACATCTGCCAAAAAGGTGAGCAATAAGACAAATGGCTGTATCTTTCAGATACTAAGGGGATAAGAAAGTAATGCGTATTACAGTTCCCTACAAGACTGATGAACAGGATTTTCTGATGTTTCCTGGAGAATCCCATGAGCAGGATGGCTACAGCTCTTCAGTCTTGTTACTCATGTTTAAATTGGTAAAAATCGCAGTAGACAAAGCTTTAAGTTGTTGGAAGTTGACAGAGGAGCTAAAGCATCCATTGCATTGTTTGCTTTACGAATTTATACCGCCTCTAAAGATCCATAATTCAAGGATTTGGGGTTACTGTTCAATGCTGGGTGCTTACAACATCCATGACACTGCAGATACATTGTAGTCATAGCTCTTTTTTTTTTTTTTTTTTTTTTTTTTTTCTAGATAGGGTCTTGCTGTAGCTCAATCTGACCTGGAATTCACTATGTAGTCTCAGGGTGGCCTCGAACTCACAGCAGTCCTCCTACTTCTGCCTCCCAAGTACTGGGATTAAAGGTGTGCGCTACCATGCCCAGCTGTCATAGTTCTTTCTTAAAGCCACGCAAATGTGAGGCTAATTGGAGAAGAAAACTCTGGAGAGAAAAAAATTTTTTTTGTTTTTTTGAGGTAGGGTCCCACTCTAGCTCAGGCTAACCTGGAATTCACTCTGTACTCTCAGAGTGGTCTCGAACTCATGGCAATCCTCCTACCTCTGCCTCCTGAGTGCTGGGATTAACGACGTGCGCCACCATGCCCAGCAAGAAAAATATTTTTGAATTGGAAAATAATTAGTCTGACTTGCTCATTCAGTTATCATTTCAACACATGTTTATTGAATAACTAGATACCAAACTCAGTACTATAGAGAGAAAGGGTATGGCCACTAGCAGTCTAGGTGGGGACAATAATTCTTCTGAGGAGAAACATGCAGAGATTATAGGGAAGACTTCCTTGAAGAGATGACACACGAGGTAGGTAGTTACCAGAGGGTAGAGAGGGAACGTCAGGAAGGAGAGAGGAAAGCACAGTGGATATGAAGTGGACAGTATGTGCACATGCATGTGGCGAGAGGGAATTGGGTAGTAGCTGAAGGAGAGGGTGGAAATGAGGGTGTATCTGGACACAAAAGGATACGTGAACATACACCATCCTTGTATTTGATTGAAGAGTAATGGATGTAAGTAGAAGAATTCTGAGCAAGAAGAGGAAAGGGATGGATTTTCTTGTTAGGAATATTTTGGCAGTGGTTTGGAGAATGTCTTGCAATGCTGACAAGAGGGAAAGAAAGAAAATGCTCACTGTGTAAGAGTGAAGAGGGGATGTTGAGAGAGAACCAAATGGTAGATAAGCCCAGAGCTAGTGACTGATTTTATACTTGAGCTGTAGAAATGTCTATAAACTTATCTCACAAAAGAGCTAACTGACCTAGAGTGTGTCTAAGTGACTTGACCAGGGTCATTCAGCCAGTTAACAGTAGAGCTGATAGTGAATGCCAGGTCACCTAATTCCAAATCCATTGTTCTCATTATTGTTACACGTGACTGTTTGAAAGACAAATTAAAAAATAGGTCATATTTTAAATGGTTTATGGGAGTTTTGTGGTTAGAAATCATTTACATATACATTGCAAGAAATACTATTAATACTCCCTTAAGTTATCTCCCCAAATTGTCTACAAACTGTTCTGATACTTAATTTATATTTATTTAGTCATTATAGTCAGAAGTTTTATTGTTTTCAGAATGCATTCAGTATTGCATATAATGAAAAGATATGCTACTTTTTTGACTATAGCAATAGTACAAGCTTTGCAAGTGGGGCGATCTCTAAAGATATTAAAAAAGCCAGTGTTCTACTGATCCGTCGACTGTATGTCCTGGTGCAGAACCTTGGACCCCTTCCTAATGATGTTATGCTTACTATGACACTCCACTACTACAATGCAGGTGAGTAGAACCTTTTGGTTAAATTCCTTCTTAAGTGCTGAATAAATAGAATGATTCTGTAAACATTTGAAAGATGTAATATTAATCTGACTTATTCTAATGAAGTTTACTTTTCATTGCTTTTTCCCCTTTTTGCAGTGACCCCACATGATTACCAACCTCCTGGTTTTAAGGAAGGGATGAGCTCACACTTTCTACTATTTGATGGGGAGCCTGTGGGCCTGCAAATGGGACTGGTCTCCACTGGCTTTCATAATATGAAAGTCAAAGTCACCACCGAGGCTACCAGAGTGCCTGACATGGAGGACAATCTCTTTCAGGAGCACCATGCTACTGAGATTGCCCATCAGGGTCTAGACTGTGACGAGGAAGAAGAGGACTGCAACAATCAAGTAAGGCCAGGTTTTGGTGATCCTCCATTGCTTCAGTTAAACACAGTTGACATTTTTCAGTTTGCATACAGGTCATGTCACAATAACAGAGTCCAGTGGAGCGTGCCAGGTATAAAAGCTGAAACAAAATTAGCCTCTGATGTAAGGAGTTTTTAGTCAAAAATTTCAGTCTTCAAGAAGGAAATATATGCTATTAGATAAAATTTTCCATTACTAGGAGAAAAAAATTCCCAACACATTTCTTTTTATTAAAAGTGCCTGTATACTTAGAAAATTTGGGAGTCTTTTCATTTATAAGTAACATCGTTTAGAACTTAAAATGGTCTATATATCTAAGATGTTTGTAGTCAAGAGAAATTTAACTCAGCTTTTGATTATTGGAGTAAATAATGATTAACCTGAGTCAGAGTAAAAACAAAATAATATCAACTTTCATGTGGAGAGAGGCAAGCTTTGGGGTCAGATCACTGGGAAAGCCAGAGGGTTGTGGTGGGGTTGTAGCCAGTGGAACTGACAGACAAGGTTTGACACCCTTGACCATGCTTATTTACAGAGATTTAGAAACTTAGAACTAGCTGGGCATGGTGGCGCATGCCTTTAATCCCAGCATTAGGGAAGCAGAGGTAGGAGGATCACTGTGAGTTTGAGGCCATCCTGAGATTACATAGTAAATTTCAGGTCAGCCTGAGCTAGAGTGAAACCCTACCTTGAAAAACCAAAAAATAAAATAAAATAAAGACAGAAAGAAAGAAAGAAAAGAAACTTAGAACTAAGTTTTTGTTGGTGTCCTAAGTAAATCTGTGCCATTACCTGGATGTTTTCTGGATAGGTTTACTGTATGATGTTATTGTATTTAAAGGGACGTTTTCAGGCTGTTTACTGGAAAAGGATAGTATAGTTTTTTTTTCAGGAAATATTTAAGATTAGGATAACTTATTTGCCTGAACATCCTACTTTAAAAAGATGACTGTAAAGCCAGGCTCATGCATTTCATCCCAGTAGTTGGGAAGCTGAGATAGGAGTATCATCATTATTTATTTATTTATTTGAGACAGAGAGAGGGAGAGCAAGAGAGAGAGAGAATGGGCATGCCATGGCCTCTAGCCACTGCAGACAAATTCCAGATGCATGTGCCACCATGTGCATCTGGCTTATGTGGGACCTAGAGAACTGAACCTGGGCCCTTAGGCTTCGCAGGTATGCTCCTTAACTGCTAAGCCATTCTCCAGCCTGATCATCATAAATTTGAGGCCAGGCTGGGCTACAGAGTGAGGTCCAGGTCAGCCTGGGCTAGAGTGAGACCTGGCCTCAAAAGAAAACAACAAGAGGGTTGGAGGGATGGCTTAGCAGTTAAGGCACATGCCTGTGAAGCCTGAGGATCCAGGCTCGATTCTCCAGATCCCATGTAAGCCAGGTGCACATGATGATGCATGTATCTGGAGTTCATTTGCAGTGGCTAGAGGCCATGGCACACCCATTCTCTCTTTCTCTCTCTAATAAATTAAAGATATAAATAAATAATAAAAAAGAACAACAACAAAAATCTGGGCTGGAGCAATGTCTCAGCAGTTAAGTGCACTTCCTGTACAAGCATGAGGGTCTGAGAGGCCTAAGACCAGCTGAATTTGAATCTCCAGATCCCACTGTTAAACAGTTGGATATAGCCACATGCTCCTGTAACCCCTTGTCTTTTAGGGGAGCAGAGACTCGAGAATCACCAAAGCCCACAAAACAAAACAAAACTCCCCAAGCCAGGCGTGGTGGCACACACCTTTAATCCCAGCACTTGGGAGACAGAGGTAGGAGGATTGCCGTGAGTTTGAGGCCAGCCTGAGACTACATAGTGAATTACAGGTCAGCCTGGGCTAGAGTGAGACCCTACCTCAAAAAACAAAACAAACCAACCAACCAACCAACCAACCAACCAACCAAACAAACAAACAAACAAAAACATCCCCAAAAAAGCAAGCTCTGAGATCAGTAAAATACTGTGGCTCAAAACTAGAATGGGGGTTTGAGAGATGACTCAGCAGTTAAGGCGTTTACAGAGCCTAATGAGTTGAATTCTGTTCCCCATGTAAAGTAACCCATGTAAAGCCAATTGCAAACTGGCACATGCATCTGACGTCTGTTTGCAGTGGCTGGAGGCCCTGGCATGCTTGTTCTGTCTCTTGTCTCTCTGTGTGCTTGCAAATAAATAAATAAATAAAATTGTTTGAAAAAAAAAAAAGTACTGGAGAGATGGCTTAGCAGTTAAGGCACTTGACCTGTGAAGCCCAACGACCTAGGTTTGACTCCCTAGAACCCACATAAGCTAGACGCACAAGGTCATACATGCACACAAGGTGGTGCACGTGTCTGGAGTTTGCTTGCAGTGGCTAGAGGCCCTGGTGCACCAATTCTCTCTCCCTGTCTCTCTCTGTGACTCTCATTTTAAAAAAAAACCCCAAAACAAGAATGGGTGAAAGGGTGGGACACCCTTTACTCCTTACTCTGGCCATTGTGGGTGAGCCCACCCCTCCTGACCCCCACCACAGGTGAGTGCTTAGGGTGCCACAAGAGCACAAACATGTGCATACACCACATACACACCCCATTCCACACACAAGCAAAAAGAAAATGGCTGCCCAAGGTTACTTCTAAAGGTACTTTCTAAGTCTTTAACTATGTATTATGTTTAGTATATTGGTTAAAAAAGAAGTTCTAGTCTTGAGCTGGAGAGATGGCTTAGCAGTTAAGCGCTTGCCTGTGAAACCTAAGGACCCCAGTTTGAGGCTCGATTCCCCAGGACCCATGTTAGCCAGATGCACAAGGGGGCACATGCATCTGGAGTTCGTTTGCAGTGGCTGGAAGCCCTGGCGTGCCCATTCTCCTTCTCTGTCTCTCTCCCTCTCCCTCTCTGTCTGTCACTCTCAAATAAATAAGTAAAAATAAACAAAAAAATATTTAAAAAATAAGTTCTAGTCTTAATATGACTAATGTAATCAAACAATAGTTTTTTAAAAAAGTATTTTTGTTTATTGATTTGAGAGAGTGTGTGAGAGACAAAGAGGCAAATAGAGAGAGAGAGAATGGGTGACCCAGGGCCCAGGCCACTGCAAACCAACTCCAGAAACATGTGCCACCTTGTGCAACTGGGTTTATGTGGGTCCTGGGGAATCAAACCTGGGTCCTTAGGCTTTGCAGGCAAGCACCTTAACTGCTGAGCTATCTCTCAAGCCTCCATTCTAGTTTGAGCCACAGTATCTTACTGATCCCAGAGCTCTCTGGTCTCTCTCTGTCTCTGCTTGCAAATGAGAAAAATATTTGAAATAAATAAATTTTTAAAAAAGATTTCTCTATTGAAATAGAAAACTTACAAAAAATCTCAAGTTGGTAGTTTATATTATGATTCATAGTAAGGAAAAGATTTAGCACAGTCTTCTTGTGGTGAGATTGAAAATGAAAAAGATGTGAATACAAATTTCTTTTTCATGCTATTCCTTATCTCAGTTGCAGAAAGACAAATATCATAAAGTGGGGTTTGGGTTTTTTGTTTTCTTGAGGTCGAGTCTTGCTGTAGTCCAGGTTGACCTGGAATTAGTCTCAGGCTGGCCTCAAACTCACAGTGATGCTCCTACCTCAGCCTCTCAAGTACTGGGATGAATCAGCTGAACACAGTAGTAGACCCTATACATCAAGGGCAGCACCCTCTACAGAAAGGCCACTAAACAAGCATTTTCAAAACATGTTCTGGAACTGAATATAGAATCACGTTTGTAAGTTCAAATGCAAAGGGAGAAGCACATTTTCCTAACAGAGTCAGCTAACTCAGTCTCCTTAAAAGACTAGCAATTGGGGTCTGGGAAGATTGGTCAGTGGATAAGGCCATGCTATGCAAGCATGAGTCACATGAGCTGGAATTCCCAGAAAGCATGTAAAAGCCAGTGCTGTGGTGCGATCTGTAATCTCATTGCACCTATGGCAAGAAGGGAGGCAGATGCAGGAGAATTTCCAGGATGCTCGTAGCCTGTAGAATACAGCAGTGAAGAACAAGAAGAACGAGAGACTGTATCTTAAACAAGGTGGAAGGTGAAGACCCACAGCTGAAGTGTCCTTTGACCTCCACATAGATGCTGTGACATGTACATGGCCTCACTTACACACATACACAGACCACCGCCCCCACACAGTTTTTTTTTAAAAAAAGAATTTAGTAATTATTGACATATAAAGACAACTAGAGGGCTAGGGTGATGGCTTAGGGGTTAAAGGCATTTTCTTGAAAAGCCTGCCAGCCCGACTTCAATGCTCTAGTACCTACTTAAAACCAGATGCACAAAGTAGCACATGCATCTGGAGTTCGTTTGCAGTGGTAAGAGGCCCTGACATGTCCATACTCTGTCCCTCTCTGTTGGCAAATCAATAAGGACAGCTATAAAAAGATGGAGGACTAATGTCACCTATTAATCTAATGAGACGTACTTCTATTACTTTGGTGACAAATGGTTCTAGTTTATTAAGCCATTATGGTTCTTTGAGAATTAATGTTTTATTATATTTTTAATAGTTGTCTGTATGCTACAATTTTTACTTACTTATATTTGAAGCAGAGTTGCAGTTTATTAAGAAATAGCATTTATTTATTTATTTATGCTTTTTTTTTTTTGAGGTAGGGTCTTGTTCTAGCCCAGGCTGACTTGGAATTCACTATGTAATTGCAGGGTGGCTTTGAACTCATGATGATCCTCCTACCTCTGCCTGGGATTAAAGGCCTGTGCCACCACACCCAGCCCTAGTTTTTTTTTTTAAAGAAACAATTTTGGGGCTGGAGAGATGGCTCAGTGGTTAAAGATGCTTGCTTGCGAAGTCTGACATCTAGGGTTTAATTCCCCAGTACACACGTAAAGCCAGATGCACAAAACGGTACATGTATCTGGAGTTTATGTGCAATGGCAAGAGGCCCTGGTGTACCCATTCTTTCTCTCTATCTCTCCCTTTCTCTCCCTGCTTATAAATAAATAAAAATATTAAAAAAGAAACAGTTTTAATATAGCTTTAAGCACAGGCATTAGGGGAGAGAGGGTGGCTCTTAGAAAAGCATAGTACATACCCAAGAATGGGCATGGACTCCTCAAGAGAGTGCCCTTTTCTTTTTAAAATTATAAATATTAATACCCATTACTTATTACCTACAGAAATGCATTAGATCTGTTGTGTTATTACCATGCATTCTTATATTGTGTGATTGGGTTCATTCACCCTTCTTCTGCCCTCTCCTTACTTCCCTTTTCTGTTTCCCTGCCCTTGACCCATTTCATAGCTCCTAAGTCTCCCACTTGCAGGTCATCTTCTTCTCCCACATGTAGAGGAAACATGTGACACTTGTCTTTCTGTGTCTGGCTTATTTCATATAATATGATATTCTCCAGGGCCATCAGTTTTCCTGCAAATGACAGGATTTACTCTTCTTTATGGTAATTAATACTCCAATGTGTATATATCATATTTACTTTATCCATTCATCTGTTGATGGGCAGCTTGGCCAAGTACCTTGCATGGCTGTTATGAGTAGTGCCACAATAAGTGCAGGTATCTAGGCATATGTCCAGCAGTGTGTAATTTGCTTTCTCTATCTTAGAAAGAGTTGCTAGATATTCTGTCCAGATCTTCCTAGGCCTTTCCTTAACCTACGATGATATGTATGTGTGTATATATTTCTGCCATACCTTCATTTCACTGAAGCATAAGTAAATCATACAAATGATGGGTTTTGAGGGCTTTTGAGGATTCCGTGAGCATCTCTAGCATTTATTCAGTGGCACTGATTTAGTTTCCATGAATTATTTGTTTTTGAGCATATTCCCTAAGAACTCAATGTTCCACTTTTTCAAGTGTAATGAAAAATGGTTTGCATTTTGCATGGATTTTTATTTAGTTCAACTTGAAAATGTTTTGAGATAGTTTTTTATTTTTTAATTTATTTTGTTTTTATTTATTTTATTTATTTGAGAGAGAGAGGCAGATAGAGAGAGAATGGGCACACCTTGTGCATCTGGCTTATGTGGGCCCTAGGGAATCAAACCTGGGTCCTTAGGCTCCACAGCAAGAGCCTTAACTGCTAAGCCATCTTTCCAGCCCAGGTTTTTTTTTTTTTTGATGAATTTGATAAAAGAATGTATAATAATACCTTGTATGGATATCTTTTTCCTCATCTTTTGGTGCCCAACATTTAATTAAAGTGCAAGTGATATGGTTATAAGAAATTAGTACAAGGATTTTTTTTTGTTACTTTTATTTATTTATTTGACAGCAACAGCAAGAGAAAGAGGCAGATAGAGAGAATGGGTGCGCCAGGGCCTCTAGCCACTGCAAACGACGTGTGCGCCCCCCCTTGTGCATCTGGCTAATGTGGGTCCTGGGGAATCAAGCCTTGAACCAGGGTCCTTAGGCTTCACAGGCAAGTGCTTAACTGCTAAGCCATCTCTCCAGCCCCAAGTACAAGGACTTTTGTGCCAAAGTAAATGATAATATTGAAGTGTGGTCTAGAAAGATCTTTTCTGAATCCCTTAAGATTGTTTTGTTTTCTGGCCAGTAGATTAAAAAAAGCTTTTTTCTTCAGAACTAAACTCTGACCTGAAGTTTTGCATTTACTGGAAGCATAGACTAATGATATTCATTACATCCCATCCTGTGAAGCATATATATCTTGTTTGATACAATACATTGGCAAGAATATTTCATGTTCTTGGAAGAAGAACTTATTATTGGAGACATTGTAGATGCATAGAAAATTATCCACAGAAAATATTTTGCCCTAAAAACCACACATCACTCTTTCTTTATCGTGAGACTATAGCCTCTTTCACTAAATTTCTCTTTGCCATAGAAAGTTATTTTTCTGTAATTGGTATTCACTCTCTATTAAACATGCAAAGAGGAATTAAGGTTAGTTTTGTCTTTCCCATCAGTCTTATAAGTCATTTCTTTTTTGTATGAATCATTCTGTCAGAGAATTGTTTCCTTCTTTCTGTGAGTGGGAAGAGCCATGCTTGTTTTGCCTACTTAAAAAAGAATAGAGTGGTGTGTGTGTGTGTGTGTGTGTGTGTGTGTGTGTACATCTGTATCTCAAAAGAAGACAAGTTCAGCATAGTGAATAATCTAATGTAGGAACACTTTGGTAGTTACTAACATTACAAGAAATGCTTTTTGTTGTTGTTTTTTGAGGTAGGATTTCACTGTAGCCCAGACTGACCTGGAATTCACTATGTAGTCTCAGAGTGGCCTTGAACTCATGGTGATCCTCCTACCTCTGTCTCCCAAGTGCTGAGAGTAAAGGCATGAAATTCTTTGACTGGGCATGGTGGTGCCACCCTGAGACTACATAGTGAATTTCAGGTCAGCCTGGGGTAGAGAGAGACCCTGCCTCAAAAAAAAAATATATAGAAAAAGAAATGCTTTGTTTAAAAAATAAAAAGAAGGGCTGGAGAGATGGTTTAGTGTCTGCGAAGCCTAAGGAACTCAGTTTGATTCTCCAGGTCCCATGTAAGCCAGATGCACATGGTGGCACATGGATCTGGAGTTCATTTGCAGTGGCTACAGGCCCTGGCATGCCCATTCTCACTCTCTCTTTCTCTCTGTAATAAATAAATAAATAAAAATAAAATCTTTAAAAAAAAATAAAGGCTGGCATGGTGGTGCAAGCTTTTAATCCAAGCACTCAGGAGGCAGAGGTAGGAGGATCTTTGTGAGTTCAAGGCCATTTTGAGACTAAATAGTAAATTCCATGAGGTCAGTTGGCTAGAGTGAGATCCTACCTCAAAGGGGGGGAAAAAAAAGAGAATAAGACCAGAGAATATTTGGTTTTAAAAATATGTTCTTAGACTACTTAGCAATGAGCATCAGGTGTAGCTTTAGGATTCAGAACTCCTGGCAAGGGAAGGGAGTGTAATCTTGCAGAGGACCACTTTTAAAGGAGCAGCCACTGTCATATACCACCCCGCCCGCCTCAGAAGGAGTCATTTCTGCTTGTTGATAATTCTATTTTATAGAACAGGTTATCTCAACTCAAACTCTATAGTAAATTATTTCATGAACATCAAAAAATATGTTCTTAGTAGTACATCATTATATTAAAAACACTGACACATTAGGTTTTAAAAATATTTTTATTTTGTTATTTGAGAGAAAGTATGGGTGTGCCAGGGCCTCTCGGTGTAGCAAACAAACTCCAGATGTGTGTGTCATTCTGTTTATCTGTGGGTACTGGGGAATTGAACCTGAGCTGGCAGGCTTTGCAAGCAAGTCCCCTTAATGGCTGAGATATCTCCCCAGCCTGAGATATTAAGTTTATTTAAATTCATATTAGACAAAAATAATCTCACCGAGATTTAGTCAATTATATATTGTAAAACTCTAACACAAAATTAATTGTCCAGGATTATATTCTATTGGCTGAGCTTCCTAATGCTGTTATGTGTACTTCTAGTTTTCCATTTGAAGCTAAATTGACTATTGAAATACAGGTGAGATTGTGCTTGTAACAAATTATGTCACTAAGCATTAAGATAGTGAACTGCTATGATCCCAGCACTCAGGAGGCAGAGACAGGAGAACTGCTACAAGTTATAAGCCATGACACCAGGGTTATACAATTAGATCCTGTCTCAGAAATAAATAAATAAATAAACAAAAGAACAAATCTTGTCATAATAGGGAGAATAGTTCTCTTAAAAATTTTTTTTTCACAAGAGAGAAAGAGAGAGAGAGAGAGAGAGAATTGGTATGCCAGGGCCTTAGCCACTGCAGTTGAACTCCAGACGTGTGCACTACCTGTGCACATGTGTCACCTTGTGTGTCTGGCTTAGGTGGGCTCTGGGAAGTAGAACCTAGGTCCTTAGGCTTCGCAGGCAAGTGCCTTAATTGCTAAACCCTTTCTCCATCCCTCGGAGAATAATTCTTTTTGTATCTAGATTAGGTTCTCAAAACAGAACTAAGGCTTAGAACAGTGCTCTTCAGACATAGTGAAGAAAAGCTACAAGCAGAAATCCAGACTTCCTGGAGCTTCCCCCTCTGTTGTCTTCTTTCTGTGTGACAGGGGCCCTCCTGGCTTGGTTCTCAAACTTAGAACCAACAGAAATGTTAAGATGAGAGCACTATTTTGGCATTTACACAAAGCTATACAGCCTCACCGTGAAGAAAGTTTAAAGTAATATTCTAATTCTTATGTATTCTAACAACCATAACTTTTTAGAATTAATCAACAAGTTGATATTGAAGCCTTCTGTGCTTGAGTCACAGTACAAAGGTAGTACACACACAAATTGACTAAATTCTTATGGGAATTCAATGTTTACTCATTTGAGGACCCCCAACCTGACTTCTAAAACGGCCACATTTCCAGCATCAGTTATTAGAGTTCTGACCTCTTCACTTCCTTACCAGAGTTTGGTATTTTCTCACCTTTGCTTTTGGCTTTTTTGTGTGTGTTTTGCATATAGTTTATGTACATATATGTACAGATGCATGTTCCCAGTGTGCATAGAAATAAGTAGCTTTTGGATTCATTGATTTTTAAAATGTATTGTCTTTCTACTCCTTGTTTGATAAATTTCAACCCTAGTTTTTGCCGTTTACTTCCTTGAGCTCACTTTAGGGCTAGTTTGTGCCCTTCCCCAGTATCTTCAAGTGGAAGGTCAAGTAGAGACTTGGTTTTTGGGTCAGTGTCTCACTGTATAGTCAAGTTGGCCTTGAACCAGGGATTCTTCTGCCTCAGTTTATGTTACTCCTGGGATTATAAGTAGATGTTACCAGGCCTATTAGTCTTTGTTTTTTTTTTTTTTTTTTCACTATGTAGTCTCAGGGTGGCCTCGAACTCATGGTGATCCTCCTACTTCTGCCTTCCGAGTGCTGGGATGAAATGCATGTGCCACCACGCCCGACTTGGTCTTTTCTTTCTTTCTTTTTTTTTAAATTGGTTCTGGGGATTGAATCTAGAAACTTGCATATGCTAAACATACACTTTACCACTGAGGCCCCAGCCCTTTTCTCATTCCTTAATGTCAGCATTGTGGTGTCGGTGGTTATAGAAATAAAAAGTGAGGGCTGGAGAAATGGCTTAGTGGTTTAGGCATTTGCCTGCAATGCCTAACAACCAGGGTTTGATTCCCCAGTACCCACGTAAAGCCAGATGCACAAAGTGGTGCATGCATCTGGAGTTCATTTGAAGTGGCTAGAGGCCCTGGCACGCCCATATTCTCTCTCTCCTTGCAAATATATATATATATATATATATATATATATATATATATATATATATATATATTATATATTATATATTATTATATATTATTATTTATATTATATATATATATGTATATATATATATATATTGGTTTTTCGAGGTAAGGTCTCACTCTAGCCCAGGCTGACCTGGAATTCAGTATGGAGTCTCAGGGTGGCCTCGAACTCAAGGCAATCCTCCTACCTTTGCCTCCCAAGTGCCTGGATTAAAGGTGTGGGCCACCACACCCGGCATAAAATATTTTTTAAAAGAAATATAAAGTGAGATGTAAATAACTAAGTCTCAAAAGTTTTAATTGGAAGAGAAAAGTGGGGTATGGAAAAAGGGGTAGCATTGATTACAGGAGATTCAAGCTGTCCCCCAACAGAGGAAAAGAATGGGCATTTTATTAGGTTGTTGGAGTGGTCTGGTCTCTGATCTTTTTTTTCTGTTTTTTTAAAAAATTATTTATTTATTTATTTGAGAAAGAGAGGGAGAGAGAGAGAGAGAATATGGGTGTGCTTCCAGCCACTGCAAACAAACCCCAGATGCATGAGCCGCCATGTGTATCTGACTTACATGGGTACTGGGAAAATGAACCTGAGTCCTTAGACTTTGTAGGCAAGTGCTTTAACCGCTAAGCCATCTCTCCAGCCCATCTGATCATTTTTATTAGTCATGAGGATGGTACTTTGAAGAAATCGCTTTAGGGCTGGAGAGATGGCTTAGCGGTTAAGTGCTTGCCTGTGAAGCCTAAGGACCAAGGTTCAAGCCTTGATTCCTCAGGACCCACGTTAGCCAGATGCACAAGGGGGCGCACGCGTCTAGAGTTCATCTGCAGTGGCTGGAGGCCCTGGTGTGCCCATTTTCTCTTTCTCTCTCTCTCTCTCTGTCACTTTCAAATAAATAAATAAAAGTAAACAAGAAATTGCTTCCTAGGGTAGGGGTGCATCTCAGTTATAGCTGCACAAGGCCCTGAGTTTGATGCTTGCTACCAAAAAAAAAGAACAGAAGGAAGCCGGGCATAGTGGCACACGCCTTTAATTCCAGCACTCGGGAGGCAGAGGTAGAAGGATCACCAAGAGTTCAAGGCCACCCTGAGACTCCATAGTTAATTCCAGGTCAGCCTGGACCAGAGTGAGACCCTACCTCGAAAAACCAAAAAAAAAAAAAAAGAACAGAAGGAAAGAAAGAAAGAGAAAGGAAGAAAAGAGAGGAGAAGAGGAGAAGAAAAAGAAAGGAAAGGAAAAGTCTTCCTTATGGTGTAAGGAGTTTTTCCATGTAAGACACAGATCACTGACCACTTTGTCAATGGAGACATCCTGCCATTACCTTGTACCTGGTATGTTTTTTCTTTTTTTTCTTGTGATAGGGAGACAAGGAACAGGAACATTCCATATATTTTTATTTATTTATTTGCAACCCAAGGAAAAAAAAAAAGAGAATGAGCACACCAGGGCCTCTTGCTATTGCAAACAAACTCCAGATGCATGCACCACTTTGCGCATCTGGCTTTACTTGGGTGCTGGGGAATCGAACCCACGCTGGCAGTCTTGTAAGCAAGAACCTTTAATCACTGCACCATCTCTCTAGCTTTGATTTTGCTTTTGTTCCTCTTCCTGTCTCTTATGGTCAGGATCACCTAATAGCACCAAAGATTTACCATGTGCTTTTCCAGCTCTACATACTTTTCTTTGGAAGGTCCATTAATTCTTAGGGCTTCAGGCATCATGTGTATGCATTGACTTCCAAATGTCATATCCTAAGTCCTGACCATGCTCAAAAATTCAGTTTCTATATTTTAACCTTTTATTGATCATTTCACCTTTCATGTCCTATGATCATCTCTAATTCAGTATATGAATCATTTTGTTCACTGCTCTTCCCCTTCCACACCCAGAAAAAGTTTCTGTACTATTTTTCCTACCACTCAACATCACTTTTATCTCAATGTCTAACATTTAGAATCTTTAAAAACTTTTTGTTGATAAGTTTCACATATGTTTATAATGTATTTTGATCATAATCCCCTCCCACTACCTTCTTTTATCCGCTATATCTCCCTTCCACTGAACCCCTTCTTCTTTCCAACTAGTCCTTCTTCTACTTTGATGCCTTTTTTTTCCCTCCTCTGTTATCCATGATGGAATATCGATGGGCCGAATGTGTGTGATAACAGTTACTGTGAGGTCAGGAATGCAGCAGCCACCTTATATCCAAAAGACAGTGTTCCAAAGCATTCCTCTCTATCCTCTGGCTCTTATATTCTTTCCACTTCCTCTTCCACAATGTTCCCCGAGCTTTGGAGGACATAATAGAGATGTCTTAATTAGTACTGAGCACTCAACAGTCACTTATACTCAGTATTTGACAAGTTTTTTTTTTTTTTTTTTCCTGAGGTAGGGTCTCACGCTAGGCCAGGCTGACCTGGAATTCACTATGTAGTCTCAGGGTGGCCTCGAACTCTTGGCGATCCTCCTACCTCTGCCTCCCATGTGCTAGGATTAAAGGTGTGCACCACCCTGCCCGGCCTTTGACAAGTTTTAAGTCTCCCCAGTATCACAGGCATTTGCAGAAAGAAGATTCTCTGACCAAACCTGAGAACAGCACCAATCTTTGGGCAATTTGATGGGCACAGCATACCCATTAAATTTATGAGTTTTGAAATCATTCTCTTTATTTAGGCAGGTATCTGAATTCCCCCAAGCTTTCTCTTTCCAGTGTGCTCTTACTGACAAAACTTGACTTCAGAATGTCTCCCAACTTGAATGGTTGCCATTGCCTCCAGAGCCTCCCATGGCCTCCTCTACCCTTCATACCACTGCCATCCAATCTGCTTTCAATATAACTTTCATCTTATCACTTCCCTAATCAGAAATATCTTATGACGCCTATTTCCTAGTGCATCAAGTCTAAACACCTCTCCCTGGCTTTTAGGCTGCTCATAATCTCTCCACCTTACCTATCTTATTTCTCCTTCTTACCCAGCATGTTCCTCTTCCTTGAGTTAGGTTGGTCTTTTCACTACCATGAGAAAAAGTTAAGTTTATTTTTGCTCACATTCTTTTGGGGTGAGGTTCGAGGTATGATTTTGCTGCTGTAGCACAGGCCGACCTGGCATTCACTATGTAGTCTTCAGGCTGGCCTGGAACTCACAGTGATCCTCCTACCTCTGTCTCCTGAGTGCTGGGATTAAAGGTGTTCTCCACCACACCCGGCTAAATGTTTGACACCCCCCCCCCATACACACACATTTTAAATTTAATTGCAAGGAGAGACAGACAGGGAGAGAGAATGGGTGTGTTGGAGCCTCTAGCTGTTGCAAACGAACTTCAGATACATGCACCACTTTGTGCATCTGGCTTTACGTGGGGTACTAGAGAATCGAAGTCAGGTCCTTAGGCTTTGCAGGCAAGTGCCTTAATCACTGAGCCATCTCTCCAGCTTGTCACATATTTAATTTTTTTTTGTATTTTATTTTTATTTATTTGCGAGAGACAGAGAGGCAGATAGAGATAAGTATATAGAGAGTGAAAGAGAGAGAGAGAGAAAGAGAGAGAGAGAATGGGCGTGCCAGGGTTTCTAGCAATTGCAAATGAACTCCAGATGCATGTGCCACCTTGTACGGCTTACATGGGTACTGGGGAATTGAACCTGGGTCCTTTGGCTTTGTAGGCAAGCACCTTAACTGCTAAGCCATCTCTTCATCCCTGCTTACATATTTTAACAAATATATTTTATTTTTATTTATTATTATTATTGTTAACAACATACTTTGTATGGATACATCATGTTTGGTACCCTCTTTTTCCTTGTCCCTGCCCCCAGTCTGATGGGGATCCTCCTCAATGGGGTTGCAGATATTCTCCATGGGTTGTAGGTTTTATCTTATCCCAAATACCTTTCTTTCCACTGATCAAAACTATATCCACCTTGCAAGAGAATTGCCTGTGCCCTTCTTATGTCTACTGCTCTGCTTCCTGTTGTCTTTATCCACTTTAATAAGGCTCTCATCCCCACAACTCCACAGTTCAGTCCCCAATTTTTTTATTTTCCTATCACTAGTCACCTCTTCAGTCTTTGCCATTTCAGTAAGTAATACCATTTGCTTTAACCAAAACCCAGGAACCATCCTTGTGTCTTCTCCCTCATAGCCCAGTCCAATCCATCAGGAAGCCCTGTGACCTTTCCATTCAAGATGTATTTCACATCAGACTACTTTTCCCTACTACCTCTCAAGTGAATAGCAAGTAGCACCTTGCTTTTATTTTTGCCTTTGCATGGTTTAGTTGGTACAAAACATCCAGAGCCATCTTCTAAAGGTGTCTATTGTCTTTGTGTGTGTGTGTGTGTCTATAGTCTTGAAGGCCATTTCTGATTTGCCACAGCCCCTAGCTCTGACTTAAATCCTTCCAATTTCTTATTCTCTCAAATTTTTCTGGCTTTTCTGTTTCTAGAACAAGTTAAGCTTACTGACACCTCATCTGCACTTGTTCTCATCTCAGAAAAGTCAGTAGATATGTTAGAAAACAATAAATATTTTAATTTGCCCAGTATTTGTCAGCAATATATATGTAATAGTAACATAAAAAGTAAGCTTTTTTTTCTAAATCCAATATTTGTTTATTTTAGTTTTAAGGTTATGCTAAGCTTATAGAGGAGCTGCAAGTACAGCATGAATCATGGCTTTTTTTTTTTTTTCCTGAACCACTTGCTTCATTACCCATGAATACTGCAGTATGCAATTATTAGAAATAGGGCCATTCCCTTACATAGTCACAATGCAGCCTTCAAAGCTAAAAATAAACTTCGATAAATTGTTGTTGTTAACCCTCAGACTCCACTCAAGTTTTTCCAGTTGTCCCAACAATGTCCATTATAGCAAAGGGATCTGGGTCAGAATTACATATTTCATTTAGTTGTTAAGGTTTTTTTTTTTTTTTTAATTCTCCTTTAGCTTGGAATAGGACCTTGGTCTTTTCTTGACTTTCATGATACTGGTGTGTTTTAATGGCACAGGCCTGTCATTTTGTAAATATACCCAGAAGTGATGTTGATAATCATTACTTCCTTAAAGAAGCAGATGATTTTGATGAAACATGTATTTGCTCACTTGATTAAGATGGTGTCTGCCAGGCTTCTTTATGAAACAGCTACTCTTTATTTTTGCAATTTATCAGTAGTATATTACTATGTAGTAGTAATTTGAAACTATGAACACTATATTGATCCTCATCAGATTACTTATATCAGCATGAATCCATGGGTCCTTATTTTATCCATTTACTATCTACTGTGATGCTCATCTTTAAGATTTTTCCAGTAGGAGTCTCACTGGGAAGGCTTCTGTGTTCTTGGATATGTCCTCCTAATTTTTTAAGCACTTCTTATGTTCTGGCATGACAAGCTGTCCCAGACTCATATTTTTCCTCTTCCAGTCCTGGAATCAAGCATTTTTCTGGAAAACCTCTACTTTTTAATGGCTCCTTTTAGCAGCCAATATATGAGCAGTGTTAGTGGACAGAGCTAGAAAATACATGTAAACACCCACCCACACACCCACACTCCCCCACACCCACTTGTCCCTATATTTATGTACCAGGTAGAAGTCTGCGATTGCTTACTTACACTGACATTCCAATCTAACACTGTACAGATCAGCCTGAGTTTCCCACTTTCCATCAGTGAGAGCTGGCTGCACTTAGCATATATACCTACTTGATCAGTTCCTTGGAATGCAACCAAACTCCCATCCTTACTTTCCTCATACAGTTACAAATACATGTCATCCTAACTGCAGAAACAAACCACCAAATAAAGGAATCCTTCACAGTTTTGTCTTTTGTCAAGTGTTACAGACAACAATCTCAGAATGACTATTCAGCATTAATGATATGTTCATGAGCCTTTTATCTTGAAGAAGATGCTTTCTGCTGTCTCAAGCCTTTGGATCAGAATTCACCTCCTTATCTAAGACTGAGAAATGCAAATATTTAGTCACAGTAGCATTAGTATCACTCAGTTTTACCACAGCATTTGCAAAGCAATGCCCACATTGAATTAATTGTAATTGTGTCTTGGAACTCTAGAACTAAAGTGTCTTCAGGATGGCCCTGTAGCCTTTTTACTGTCATCAGAGAGACTGAGCTGGAGATGACAGTTTACCCAGCACAATTCACGTCCCTGAGTTTACTTCCAAATCCTTTCAAGATAGAAGTCAACCACTTCAAGAAGTAGCTTTCTCATTCCTCTGCTTACTCCAAAATTTCCTAGTCTGAATCACAAAATTAGTCTTCCAAATCAAGATCTGATACAAAATTTGTTTAATTTTGAGCCAAAATATACCCAAACTCCCACTGCATGTCTTGGAAAGCCTAAATTCCGTGGAAGTGCTCTCTTGGCTGTGTCTCACTCCTTTAAGGAACCGACACTCTCCTTCTGTATCCTCTTGAAGTCGGAAGAGGGAGAACTGCCCTGTGGTTCTGCAGCCAGGTGGGCCAGCTTCGCTGGGCAGTCTACTTCTGAGGCGCTAACAAGCTTGCTCTGTGGGTGTTTGAGCGTATTCTACAAAGCTGCTGATGACCTCATGAGCCAAGGAAACCAGGTCTCACATTGTGGACTAAGCCTAAATATTATAACTTAATATTTATGTAGAGTCTTTTTTCCAGGGAACTCCAACCTCTTTACAGACATTATGTCATTAATCCTCAAAGCATCCCTGTTTGGTATATGGCAAATATGATCCCCCTCCCTTTTTTGACTGTTATGGAAACTTGCGAGTCAGTGATGGAACCCAGTGCCCTGGTTCTTAGTCTATGCACTATACCATGAAAAAGGCCAGACAAATAGTTTTTCAAGCTTATTTCTTGCTTCTTGGGTGGGATTTGAAAGGATGCCCCAATTTGTATGCATTTTGGTGTTCAGTGTCTCTAGCTTTAGCTCTCCTCTTACAGTTTTCCTCACTATAAGGTTAGCATTTCAAGGATTCATAGTTTATCTGCGCTGCTGTATTTATGGGAAAAATAAAGTCTGTAGCTGAGATTTATAGGGAAAGACTTCGTTGTTGGGTATGTAATTTCACTTGCCTCTTAAAGGTTCTTTATTCTTCTCTTACCAAAATAACTTAGATTTTTAAAACTCACCATGCCAGCTCAGAACATATCTCATTTTTTTAGCAAACCAATGTTCACCAAGATCTGTTTATGTTCAACTAGATACAACCAGTGAATAATTAAAATGAGCCAATCTTTATGCCATACATTTTCAAACATATGCCTTATTTACATATGTAACATTTGATAAGAACCTCTTAGAAGCTAGGCATGATGGCACACACCTTTAATCCCAGCACTTGGGAGGCAGAGGTAGGAGGATGGCTGTGAGTTCGAGGCCATCCTGAGACTACATAGTGAATTCCAGATCAGCCGGGCTAGAGAGCGAGACCCTACCTCAAAAAAACAATAAAGAAAGAAGGGAAGCCGGGCATGGTGGTGTACGCTTTTAATCTCAGCACTTGGGAAGCAGAGGTAGGAGGATCGCTGTGAGTTTGAGGCCACCCTGAGACTACACAGTGAATTCCAGGTAAGCCTGAGCCAGAGTGAGACCCTACCTTGAAAAACCAAAAAAAAAAAAAAGGGAAAGAAGAAAGAAAGAAAGAACCTATTAGATTTAAGTTCTGTAAGTGTGGAAATACTTCCCTAGAATAGGGCAGAGAGAAAAAAGAAGCACTGATAGAAATATATCCCAAGCCGCTACAAACCCCCCCCCCCCCGCCCAAAAAAAGAGCTTCCACAATTAGCTCTCATTTTCTTAGTGGAAATCCCCAGGGTAAATATTTCCACAAAGAGGGAACATCTGAGTAAAATATAAAGGTCACTGGACTGGAGAGATGGCTTAGCAGTTAAGGCTCTTGCCTGTGAAGCCTAAAAACCCAGGTTCGATTCTCCAGGTCCCATGTAAGCCAGATGCACATGGTAACGCATGTGTCTGGAGTTCGTTTGCAGTGGCTGGAAGCCCTGGTGCACCCGTTCTCCCTCCCCCTCTCTCTCTCTCTCTGTCTCTGTCTCTCTTTTTCTCCCTCTCTCTCTGACTCTAATAAATAAATAAAAATAAAAACAAAATCTTTAAAAAAAGTCAGCAGAAGTTAGCTTAGTACTCACAAAATCACAAAAAGCTCCAAAGACTGGTTGTAGTACAGTTGGTGCAAAGCACAGAGAAGAGCACTAAATAGCCATAGCTGAGAATAATATTCCTTGATAACATCTGATGAGACAGTTCCTAATCAGGATCATTAGAATTGGGAATTGTGAACTATAGTAACATGACTTTAAACACTCACAAAAATTAGTTTCATACCTCATTTTAAAATTCTTTTATATGGCCTACTGTCATGCTGCTTCCCAATTTGGAAAAATGTCTATACTTTGCTGAATTAGATCATGGCAGTGAATAGAGGGAGACTGGATAAAAATCATAAAAGTTCTTCTAGAACCTTCAGCTCTTGATCACTAAGTCCTGAAAGGCTCAGAGTAAAAATGTACCCTGCAACAATACTGCTCTACTCTGCTCTCTGGCCCAGCGCCATTTAAAATGGCCTTGAATTTCTTAATAAATAGTGTTTTAATTTGAAACAGAGCAGCCCTACCATATCATGGAAAATTTTTACAGGCTGGAAAATGTATATTCACGTCATACTTTGGTGTCTAATCTAACTGTATTTTGTAGCATAGTTACACTGCAATGTATACTCAACAGCCTTGGGTTTGTAAGATATATTCAAAACATTCCAAACATTTTTTCTTGTCATAGGAAACATTAGCCAAATGAATACCCTTCATATTCCAAGTAAAAGTTTAATGATGGTAATTTAGAAAGTGTTAGTCAAAAAACTGATGTTTGGAGCTGTGGTAGGGCGCTTGTCTACCATGTGTACAGCCCTGGGTTTGATTTGCAGAACTGCAAACAGCACTTGCTGCAAAAGAACTCTCATGTTTGCCCTGGCAGGCTTGCCGTGCACAGGGTGCTGAGCGAGTAAGCCCTGGACAAGTCTAGGGATACTTAGACACACAGAGAACATGCAGCTGATGCCCCTGGAGTTAAACGGCGTCTGGAGGCTCTGATTTTTTTTTTTTAATAATAAAGCTTTTGAAAAGGCTTATGCTTTTTTTCCTTGACTTGCAACTGAAGACCAGTTGTGTCTGAAGAACTTTTAATATTATTTTTACCTTTTGTGTGCCTGCAAGTTTCTTAGATTTTTCCTCTTCATCTTGGCTCCAAAAGACTTTGTCACTCACGGAGCTCCAGTGCACTGATCTGGCATTGTCCCAGCGCTGAGTTTTCATGAGTCAGGGAAAATCTGTGCACTCTGCGAAGTTGTCTGATGTGCTCAACCAGCCCCAAGCTAAGTTATGAGGTCCCTCCCTCTAATCTCTCTCTCCCTCTGCATTCTTCCAGCATACTGCTTGTACCTGGATTTAGCTCTTTTTTCATTTTATCTGAGTTAGATATAGGTTAGAACGTATGGCTTCTATGTCTTACTGCCTTGAAATACTCTAGTGCCAATCCCTACCATGACCTACTCCCTTCACCCCACAGCACCGAGCATGGAAGTTTGACTTTTCTGTCTTTCTGACCCTCCCCATTTATCCTTACATTCTTTGCTTCTCTTTAATTACCTTCAGTCAAGGGAGCAACATGTGGTTGCTAGGTGGGATGGTAACTAGAGGCAATGGAAAGGATGCTTCCCTACTTAGAAGACCACGAGTGGCTCTGTAGATAAAACCCTTCTCTTCTCACTCTTAGTATGGTGAGGTCTGATCTAGCCATAATTAAACAGTTTGAAGAGTATGATAACTTGAATTTTATAGCAGCTAAAGTGTGTGTGGTGCAGTTGACTCTGAAATGAGAACAGACTAGGTTGTTTCTATAAGAATGTTCAAAAAGCTGATAATAGTGGTTGCTTCCTACCAGGGGAATTGAGTGGCTCTGAGATGACAGGGAGAGTCCCCATACATACCTTAGTTGCATCGTACATGACTGTGGTGGTTTGACTCAGGTGTCCCCCATAGACTTAGGTGTTCTGAATGCTGGTCTTCCCAGCTGATGGCAATTGAGAATTAACGCCTCCCGGAGGCACTACATGGTTGGGGTGGGCTTATGGGTGTTATAGCCAGTATCCCCTTACCAGTGTTTGGCACACTCTCCTACTCCTGTTGTCCACCTGATGTTGGTCAGGAGGTGATGTCCACCCTCTGCTCATGCCATCGTTTTCTCCTGCCATCATGGAGCTTCCCCTTGAGCCTGTTAGCCAAAATAAACCTTTTTTTTTTTTTTTTTTTTTTTTTTTTTTGTTCCACAAGCTGCTCTTGGTCGGGTGATTTCTGCCAGCAATGTGAACCTGACTTCAACAGTAAAGTGGTATTGAGGAGTGGGATTGCTGCTAGACACCTGACTGTGTGGCTTTGGCCTTTTGAAGTTGATTTTCAAAGGGATGTGGAAGGATTTAAAACCTTGGCTTAAGAGATGCCTTGCAGTACTGTAAATACAGCTTGATTGACTATTCTGGTCTGAGCTGCAAGACCTGAATGCAGTAAGAACTATGGACTGTGAAGTTTGGCTTATGAGGGTGAAAAAGAGCTTTGCCTGGACTGGGTTACAAGCAGTTTGTTGAGAGGCTTGCTGTTTTAGCCGGGTCCTGAGAAGTTGTGCAGGGTTGCATTGCGTAGAAATGAACTGGTGTGAGTAGAGCGATATGACACAGAAAAAATGAAACCTTTGGGTGAACTGCTGCCTGTTCAGCTGCAACTGAGAGATTACGACTTTTGAGATTGGGCCAGCTGACCTGCACTGGGGCAACAGGAAGAATGTAGACTCTTTTGAAGGGGCCTGAGTACTCAAGGAGTGTCCTGTTCTTCAAAGTCTGCTTTATTCCCCCCGGGTTAACAAATTGGCACCCTACCTGGTATTGTGGAGTATAAGAAATGCAGGAAAGAGGGTCGTTGAGTTTGCAACATGGTTTTGTGTTTTGGAAATGGCCATGGATGGTGTGAAACAGGCTTGCTGGATGCCTGCATGGAGACCCTGTGGAGCCGTGAGGATGAACCATGGATTGCAGTGGAGACCCAGTGGAGATGCCGGGACCACGAGATGGCTGCTTAGAAAAGCTGCTGGCCCCGGATGAAGTTTTCTGGGACTGTGAGTAGCCTAGCTGGAGGGGCAGAATTGGAACTCCAGAGATTTGTTGCTGGTTAGAATTATCGGACTTGGAGATTTGTCATTGACTAGAGTTGTTGAACTTGAAGCTACAGAATTTGATGTTTGCCCTTTTAAAATCTTGTATGGTTGAATATTTCTTTGCTATGCCAAATGCCATCTTTTGCAGTGTATTTATCCTGTGCCATTATGGCTTTCTGGGGGGATTTTTTTTTTTTTTGTATTATGGCTCAGTTAAAAGACCTTGGATTATGGGGATGTTTGAACTTCATTAGGATTGACAAAAATTTGGGGACTTTTAAAGTTGGCCTGAATACATTGTATTTCCTATCATGTATGGTTAACAGTTTATGGGGGCCAGGGACAGAATGTGGTGGTTTGATTCAGGTGTCCCCCATAAACTTAGGTATTCTGAATGCTAGTCTCTCCAGATTATGGCGATTGTGAATTAACGCCTCCTGGAGGCAGTGTATTGTTGGGGGTGGACTTATGGGTGTTGTAGCCAGTGTCCCCTTGCCAGTGTTTAACATACTCTCCTGTTCCTGTTGTGCACCTGATGTTGGCCAGGAGATGATGTCCACCCTCTGGAAATGCCATCGTTTTCCCCTGCCACGGCGGAGCTTCCCTTTAAGTCTGTAAGCCAAAATAAACCTTTTTTCCCACAAGCTGCTCTTGGCCAGGTGATTTCTGCCAGCAATGCGAACTTGACTGCAACAATGATTATATTAGCTATTAAAATGATGAATGAATGAATGAATATTAAATTTTAAAAAAGCAAAAAAAATGGAAGCAGACAAATTGATAGCTAGATTCCAAATATGTCAATGAAAAAAATCTGTCATCATATATAGAAAAAGTATAGAAAAGTATATAAATATATTTTAAAAATAAACGGAGATCAGCAAGAAATATATGATTATTTTCATTTTGCTTTAGAAATTTTCTTGTTCGAAAAAAATTTTTTTGAGACAGGGTCTCATTTTATATTCTAGGCTAATCTGGAACTCACAATCCTCCTGCCTCTGCTTCCTGAGTGCTGGAATTATAAACATAAGATATCATATCGTACTGGCTTTCATTTTGTTTTAGAAATTTTGAAATGAATTGTTTGTTGGAAAAATGATATGAAAATTAAATATAGGAACCTGCCCCTCACGTAATACTTATCCTCACTCTTGCTGTGTGTATCCAACTACTGCTCTTTAGAGGCTTTCTGTCTTTTTCTCTTTAAGTGAACATAGACCAACTTAAAGTGAAAATGTGACCTCTCAGTGACCATATCTTACAACTCTGTATTCCCAGGGTGGCCTTGAACTCATGGCAATCCTCTTACCTCTGCCTCCCGAGTGCTGGGATTAAAGGTGTGCGCCACCACGCCCAGCTTCCAACTTTTTCATTTTCCAACTACGGAAGTTGTTACTTGAGCAGGCAAGCTTGTATGCTTATGTGTTCATCTTTAGCTATGAGAGAATTCAAAATTAATTACAGGACCTTGAAAGTAGAGATGTAATGGACTTTTTGTGAAAAGCATCTAGTAAAATTTTGGAGTATCTTTTATTTTTGAAAAAGAAAGCATGGTGGCATGTTCTTATAATCCCAGCATTTGGCAGGATGAAACAGGAAGATTGTGAGTTCAGGGCCAGCCTACGGCATTTCACACACACGCACACACACACACACACACACACACACACACACACACACAACCTGTTTCCAAAAAAGTGAGCCAAATAAACTTTAAGCCTTTTTAAAAAAATGTTCTTTAGGGTTGGAGAGGTGACTTAGCACTTAAACGCTTGCCTGTGAAGACTAAGGACCCTGGTTCAAGGCTCAATTTCCCAGAACCCACATAAGCCAGATGCACAAGGTAGTGCATACATTTGGAGTTCGTTTGCATTGGCTGGAGACCCTGGTGCGCCCATTCTCTCTCTCTCTCTCTCTCTTTCTCTCTTTCTCTCCCTCTTTCTCAAATAAATAAAAATAAAAATAAATGTTCTTTAGGGCTAGGAAGACAGCACAATGGTTAAAGGTATTTGCTTGCAAAGCCTGCTGGTACCCACATGAAGCCAAATGCACAAAGTGGTGCATGCGTCTGGAGTTTTGTTTGCAGTAGCAGGAGGCCTTGGTGCACCCATCCTCCCCCTTAAAAATAAATAAATAAAAGTAAAAATATTTAAAAAAATAAAAACAGATTCTTTATCTTTCTATCTTGTAAATAATAAAGTTTTTGTCATCAAAGTATAGAAAAACAGACATGAAAGTAATAAACAAATTGGCTATAAACATATAATAATAAAAGATGCAGTTTTAACAGAATCCATAAATTAATATATGGTGTCTTATTTTGTTGTTTTGTCTCAGTGTTGTGGGTTAAACTCAGAACTTCATTCATGCTGAGCACATATTCTACCGCTTAGCTATACTATCACCTCCTGGAATATTATGTTAAATTTTAAACTTTAATTCAGGCTGGGGAGATGACTCAGTAGTTAAAGTGCTTGCTGACAAAGCTTCTCATCCAGGATTCAGTTCCCCAGTGCCCATGTAAAGCTGGGAGCACAAAGTAGACTATGCATTTGGAGTGTGTTTACAGGGGCAAGAGACCCTGCTGTGCCCATTCTCTCTCTCTCTCTCTCTTTCTCTCTCTCTCTCTCTGACTGACACAGACACACACACACACACACTTTAAAAGCTTTTTTTTTTTTTATTATTGACACCTTCCATAATTAGACAATAAACCATGATAATTCCCTCCTCCCCTTCACAACTTCACTCTCCATCATATCTCCTCCCCCTCTCAATCAGTCTTTTATTTTGATGTCATCATCTTTTCCTCCTATTACCATGGCCTTGTGTAGGTAGTGCCAGGCAGTGTGAGGTTATGGATATCCAGGCCATTTTGTGTCTAGAAGTGTGTATTTTAAGGAGTCCTATCCTTTCTTTGGCTCTTACATTCTTCCCACCACCTCTTCTGCAATGGATCCTGAGCCTTGGAAGGTGTGATAGAGATGTTTCAGTGCTGAGCACTCCTCTGTCACTTCTTCTCAGAACTATGGTGACTTTTAAGTCATCCCAGTGGTCACCACCATCTGAAAAGAGAAGCTTCTCTAAACAAAAGTGAGAGTAGCATTAATATATAGGTACGAACATGAAGAAAAGTGCTTACTGGGCAGTTTGGTGAGCATAATATATGCATTTAACCAGATACCAGCAGGTGTTACACCCCTAGGGCTCATGACTTCCTGCCATAGGTTTTCAGTGTCAGGCATGTATTCCCTCCTGTGCAGCAGGCCTTCAGTCCAAGTAGAGAGCAGTCAGTTTCCCCCATATCAGACATGCCACTATTGCACCCATTGGCTCATTTGGCCTGGCTGGCCCAACTTAAGGCTTACAGTTCCCACTGTTGTTTATCTCCACTGATGATTTCTCTCTCTCCCATCCAGCTGCATGCAGTGTAGCTTTTTCCAGCTTTCAGTGAGCTGGTCTACAGGGAGGAGGTTTTCAGCTCAGCTCCAGCAAGATTTCTCAGTGAACTTGCAGCCCAAGCACACACACAGTTCTTGAGACAGAGTCTCATGTAGCTCAGTCTACTTAAATTGCAAACTTTTCCCTCAGTATTGGGGCTTGAGCCTAGGGCTTTAAGTATGCTGAGCAGGTGTTCTGCCACTAAGCTATATCCTCAGCCCTTTATTTTTTATTTTGAGACAGTCTCACTAAGTTACATGACTGGCCTTGTACTCATTCTGTAGTACAGGTAGGTTTTTTTTTTTTTTTTCAAGGTAGGGTCTCACTCTAGCCCAGGCTGACCTGGAATTCACTATGTAGTATCAGGGTGGCCTCGAACTCATGGCAATCCTCCTACCTCTGCCTCCCGAGTGCTGGGGTTAAAGGCGTGCGCCACCATGCCCGGCCTTAGGCCTTGAAGTTGGGATCCTTTCTCAATCTTCTGAGTAGTAGGCCTGTGCTACCAGGGCTGACTTTTTTTTACCCATTTAAATTGGGTTTGTTTATTTATGTTTTGTGTGGGCTCATATGCCAAGGTAAAAATATGGAGGTCAGAGGACAACTTTGAGGTGCTTGTGCTACACCTTTTTTGAGTCAGTGTCTCTTGTACAGCAAATGAACTACCAGGCTGCAAGAGACATCAGTCTATCTGGCCTGCATGCTTCAGATTCTCCTGGCTTTGCCTCCCATTGTTGTGGGGCATTGGGATTACAGATACACGCTCCACTTCACATCCAGCGCTTACATGGATGTTGGGGAATTGACCAGACAGACTTTGCAAGCAAGTGCCTTTAACCACTGAACCATTTCCCTAGCCCTATTTTAACCATTGTATGTGTGTGGTGTGGGGGCGTTGTAGAGTATGTGTGTGATATTTACATGTGTTGGAGAGTGTTGGGAGAATGGAGAATGTTGGGTGTCTTATTGCTTATCCTTGTGTTTCCTTGAGATGAGATCTCTCCCTCCACTCTGAACTTCTGTCTGTAGCACCCCTCCCCCAACACCTGTGGAAGGGATTGGGATTACAGGGGTGCATGGTCATGCCCACCTTTTTATGTGGTTTCTGGTGGGTCAAACCTGGTAGTTTTTGGCCCAAAATGCCCTCAAAATTAAACAAGTGCTCTTAACCACTGAGCCATGTCCCCAGCCTGATTTTAACTTTTTTTTTCAGATTTTTTTTTTTTTTTTTTTTTTGAGGTAGAGTCTTGTTCCAGCCCAGGCTGACCTGGAATTCACTCTGTAGTCTCAGGGTGGCCTTCATAGTGATCCTCCTACTTCTACCTCCCAAGTGCTGGAATTAAAGACATGTACCATCATGCCTGGGTATTTTTTTTAAAGATCTTATTTTTATTCTTATTTATTAGAGACAGAGAGAGAGAGGGAGGGTGAGAGAAAGAGAGAGAGAAAGTGAGAATGGGTGTTCCAGGGCCTCTAGCCACTGCAAACAAACTCCAGACGCATGTGCCCTTTTGTGCTTCTGGGTAATGTGGGACCTGGAGAATTGAACCCGGGTCCTTAGGCTTCGCAGGCATGTGCCTTAACCACTAAGCCATCTCTCCAGCCCATGCCTGGGTATTTTAACCTTTTGTAAGAATACAGTTCAAACCAGGTGTAGTAGCACACATCTTTAATCCTAGTACTCAGGAGGCAGAGGGCAGAGGTAGGTGGATCACCATGAGTTCGAGGCCACCTGAAACTACATAGTGAATTCCAGATCAGCCTGGGCTAGAGTGAGACCCTACCTTGAATAACAAAACAAAACAACAGTTCAGTAACATGAAGCACATTCACATTGCTGTGCACCTATGAGCACCACTCATCTCCAAAAATTTATACCTGCCCAAACCAAACTCCTTTCCTATTAAACATGATACTTTTCAGCTCCCATAAACCATCAAATTAATTTCCTCTCTGTCGCTATGAATTTTACTATTCTGGATATCTCATATAAGTGGAATCAAACAATAGTTGCCCTTTTATGACTGGTTTATTTTATTTAACACAATCTCCTTAAAGTTCATTTATATTGTAACATGTATCAGAAATTCTGTTCTTTTAAAGGATGAATAATACCACATTTATATATGTAACCTATTTGTTTTTAATGAGAGAGAGGGAGAATTGGCACACTAGGGCCTTAGCCACTGCAAACAAATGACAGGCATGTGTGCCACCTTGTGTGCATGCACCACCTGTGCACATGCATCACTTTGTACATATGGCTTACGTGGGTTCTAGGGAGTCAAACTGGGTCCTTAGGCTTTGCAGGAAAGCACCTTAACCACTAAGCCATCTCTCCAGCCTATATAATCTGTTTTATTTATCCATTTCATCTATTGGTGGACATGTGGGTTGCTTCCACCTTTTGGCTTTTGTGAATTAGGTTACGAACATGGGTGTACAAATATCTGTGCACATTACTGCTCTCATTCCTTTTCAGTATATACCCAGCAGTGAAATTGCTGGATCATATTATGGCCTTGGTTTTAACTTTTATATTTGTATTATTTATTTTATTTTGGGAGGGTATTAGGAGTGGTTTATGTATTTATCTTCTTTTTTGTTGTTGTTGGTTCTTTGAGGTAGGGTGTCACTCTAGCTCATGCTGACCTGGAATTCACTATGTAGTCTCAGGGTGGTCTTGAACGCATGGCGATCCTCCTACCTCTGCCTCCCAAGTGCTGGGATTAAAGGCGTGTGCTACCACACCTGGCTTTTTTTTTTTTTTTTTAAACAAAGATTATAGTCTTATATCCTCTCTCCCCAGGTTCTACTTTCCCTGAGGGCTCTCCTCAATGGGACTATTGGTGTTTACTGTTGGATAATTAAATAAAGTCTCAGTCAGTGGGGTTGGAGGGAGGCTGTGGCTCTTAAAATCTTCCTACCCCCTCTTCCGCGATGGCGCCTGAGTCTTGGCAGGTCTGTTAGCAATAAGCTTTAGTGTTGAGTTTTTTGTAGCCTCTGGGTTTCTGATTGGATATGTTTTGATTGACCACAGTGTCTGTTTCTGTTCCTCTGGAGCTGGTTGTCAGGCTAGCAGTGGGAATAATAGTCATGTTGTTGCTTCCTCTGCAATTTCTCATAGGCCCCAGCATATGTAGTAGAGGTAGCACGTCTTACAGTTGGCAGTTGGGTATCTTTTCTTGTCATACCTGAGTTTTCTGTACCATCTCTAAAATAAACACATTCTCCAGCCAGGGATGAGAACAGCTTGGATTAAAGGGAATATGCATAGTTATTTGAGAGAATTTTTGCTGTGTAAGCCTACTGTTCTTGTTCAGAGAGCACTGGCGGCTTCTCTCTGGAGTCCGTGAGTTTCCTGGCCATGGGATTCTGACTTGGTTTCTAATACCAGATATGAGTTTTCCCCCACTGAGCAGGCCTCGTGTCCAGAGAACAGTTGGTTACCCACAAAGTCTGTGTGCCACTATTGCACAAGTGTGTATTTCTTGCCTGGCTGGTTGATTTCATAGCTTGCAGGGTCCTCTGCTTATTTTATTCATGCTGTGGTGACCATTGTCTCCCAGCAACTCTCATAACATTTTCCAACACTATTAGGGCTAACCAGGAAGGAACTGGTTTCACCTCTCAGTTCCAGCATGTTCTTTTATTATTATTATTATTTTTGTTTTTTTGAGGTAAGGTCTTACTCTGGTCCAGGCTGACCTGGAATTAACTATGTAGTCTCAGAGTGGCCTCAAACTCACAGTGATCCTCCTACCTATGCCTCCCGAGTGCCAGGATTAAAGGCATGTGCCACCACACCCGGCTCCAGTGTGGTATTTCCATGTCCTGTGACCGCAGCCTATGGTATCTTTAGCAGTACGGTCTTACCTTTTAGCTCTGGCATGTAATCAAGTGTTATGGCAAAGGCCTGCATTGTTTTGGGAACCTCATGGGTCTTCCTGACCAACAGCTCACTCTTGGGGCTAATTCAGTTCTGGGCCTGGCATTAACTAACCAGAGCCCATGGTTTTAGGGTTAAGCTTTTTTCACCTTCTACAGGGCATTTCTGTCAGGGCTGTCCTCCCTTCCCCTAGTTTTAATTTTTTTAAATTTATTTGAGAGAGAGAGAGAGAGAGAATGGGTGTGCCAGGCCCTTCAGCTGCTGCAAATGAACTCCAGACGCATGCACCCTCTTGTGTGCATGTGTGACATTGCGTGCTTGCATTACTGTGTGTCTGGCTTATGTGGGACCTGGAGATTTGATCATGATTTCTTAGGCTTCACAGGCAAGTGCCTTAACTGCTAAGCCATCTCTCCAGCCCTAGTTTTTATTTTTTTTAAAGTAACTATCCTGTTATTTATTTTAGCTTTCCTGTCCCTTTACCCTCCTTCCAGGAATGCACAAATGTTCTGGTTTTCTAATACTTGTTCTCTTCTTTTAATAATTGCCATCCTAACAGGTGTAAAATGACATAACATTGCAGTTTTGATTTATATTTCTGTAGTAATTTGTGTTACTTGGCATGTTTCAATATGTTTGTTGGCTATTTGTGTATCTTATCTTGATAAATGTCTTTTTAAGTCCTTTGCCCATTTTAAAATTAAGTCATTAGGCTAGAGAGATGGCTTAGTGGTTAAGGCACTTGCCTGCAAAGCCTAAGGATCCAGGTTCAATTCCCCAGCACCCATGTATGTAATCAAGATGCACAAGGTGGCACATGCATCTGGAGTTCATTTACAGTGGCTAGAGGCCCTGGCATACCCATTCTCTCTCCAACTGCCTCTTTCTCTCAAATGAATAAATAAATAAATAAATAAGATATTAAAATTAGGTTGTTTAGGGCAGGGGATATAACCCAATGGCAATGGCAAAGCACTCGCCTAACCATATATCAGGCCCTAGGTTCAATCTCTATTGCCAGAAACAAAATAAAATTAGGTTGCTTTGTTATTTTTATTGTTTTATTTTATTTTTAAAAAATTATTTGTGGTTGGGTGTGGTGGCGCACGCCTTTAATCCCAGCACTCGGGAGGCAGAAGTAGGAGGATTGCTGTGAGTTCGAGGCCACCCTGAGACTCCATAGTGAATTCCAGGTCAGCCTGGGCTAGAGTGAGACCCTACCTCGAAAACCCCCCCCAAAAAATTATTTGTGTATGTATGTATTTGTATGTGTATATGGGCATACCTGTGCCACAGCACATGTGTAAAGGTCAGAGAACAACCGTGGTGTATTGGTCTTCTCTTTCCACATTGTTTGAGATAGATCTCTCTTGTTGTTTTGCTACTGGGAAAGCCAGACTTGTCTTTAGAAAAAATTATTCCAATAAATCAGGGTCTCACTCTGTAGCCCAGGCTGCCTGAAACTCATCTATAGCCTACACTAGCTCACAGAAATCCTCTTACTTAAGTATTCCATGTGTTAGGATTACAGACATGAGCCACCACACCAGCTTTGTTCTAAGAATGATATAGTTTGGGTACTTAAATTTGGTCTTGATTATGAGTTAATTATTTTGTATATGATATATGATGATGGTCCAATTTCATTCTTTTTGCACATGGGTATGTAGTTTCCTCAACACTGTTAAAAAGACTGTCCTTTACTCATTGAATATTCTTAGCACCCCTGTTGAAAGTCATTTGACCTTTTATGCCAGGGTTCATTTCTGGGCTCTCTATTCTTTTCCATTGGTGTAGGTATCTATCTTCATGACTGTGCCCTGCCGTACCTGTATAATGTGAAGTCAGGAAGCATGAGGCCTCCTGCTTTGTTCTTCTTATTCAAGATTGTTTAGGCTATTCAGAGTCCCTGGAGATTCCATATGCATTTTATTGTATTAATTCATTAGACTGACCCAAGGTCTGTCATATTTTAGACAAGTACTCTACCACTTACCTACACTGTCATACCCCCATATGAATTTTAGAATGTTATTTTCTTATTTATGTAAAATGTTATTAGGGTTTTGACAGATATTTCATTGAATCTATAGGCTGCATTGAATCTATGGTGTTGACATCTTTTTTAAAAAATATGTTTTATTTTATTTATTTAATAGAGAGAGAAAGAGGCAGATAGAGAATGGGCATACCAGCGCCTCCAGCCACTGCAAATGAACTCCACACACATGTGTCACTTTGTGCATCTGGCTTACATGGGTACTGGGGAATTGAACCTGGGTTCTTAGGCTTCACAGGCAAGTGCCTTAACCACTAAGCCATCTCTCCATCCCCTAGTGTTGACATCTTAATAATATTGTTTTCCAGTCCATGTCATTGGCTTCATCATCTTATATGTTGCTTAAGAAGCCTTTCCCAAATGCTAAAGTAACAAACAAAAATTTCTATATTCTAATAATTTTGCCATTTTTCTGTTTAAATTATTTTTTGACAATTTAATATATGAATATACTGTAATTTGATCATATTCCCATTCCATTATCCTCTTTTGTCCTCCCTTCCTTGCCCCTCATCCATTGGAGACCCTCCTCTTTCAAGATAGTCTTGCCTTTGTTTAGTTGTCTCATGTCTTTTATCCTCCTCCATCCTCCATGTCAAAATGTTGACAGGCTCAGAGCAGTGCAGGTCTTCTAGGGTTATCAGTAACCACTGTGGGATCATGTATGTACTGATGGTTCATGTCGGGAGGACAGTGCCCCAAGTGCTCTTTCCCACTCTGGCTCGTACATTGTTTTGGCCCCCTCTTCTGCAATGTTCTCTGATCCTTGGAGGGCATGGTAGACATTTCATTTAGTGTTGAGCTCTCAACAGCCTCTTATTTTCTGCTTTGAAGAGTTTGAGTCTCTTCAGTGTCTACCAACATCTCCAGAAGGTTCTCTGGCTAGCAGCAAGAACAGCACTCATATCATTAGGCTGTTTCCTCTGCAGTGTTCCCTGAGCCCTGGTGGGTGAGATAGAGATGACTTGTCCAGTACTAAGCACTGGGCTTTCTCTTCTTGTCATTTTGTTGAGAAATCAAACTGGAACTAGATGGAAGCAATCACTCTGCTGACTACATATCATAGTGCTGGATGCTGTGCAAGCTGCAGAAGTCACCAACAGTGTGAACAAGCAGTGGATTCTGCAAGCTACAAAATTAATAAGCCAGGCAAGATGTACCCATGGGTGACATAGTGGCACAAGTTGTGGGGTAATTTATTGTACTCTGATTGGATATGAGGCCCACTCAGTGGAAGGGAATTCATGCCTAGTACTGAGAATTGAGTGAAAAGACTTAAGGCTTGAAAGGACATAGACTCTAGAAGGAAGCTTCCACTGTTCTTTGGTTAAATGGAGATGTTATGCCCGCCAAAAGCCCATCTAGATACATATGTTAAAGCCCTTTGATTAATGCTTTTTAATATTTGGCTTCTTAAGCTAGCTGGGACTTCTTTTTCGAGTCTGCCCTTTCCCTCTAACTGAAATGCCACCCTTATCAATAAACCATATTTTCATATATACATGGGTTTGTCTTTACACTTGCTATACTCATATTTACTCCTGAACTATTGTTTTCATGCTTGAATAACTAACTTTATGTTTTGTTATCAAGAAGGATGGCTCTTGGGCCTGGAGAGATGGCTTAGTGGTTAAGCGCTTGCCTGTGAAGCCTAAGGACCCCGGTTCAAGGCTCGATTCCCCAGGACCCATGTTAGCCAGATGCACAAGGGGGCGCACGCGTCTGGAGTTCGTTTGCAGTGGCCGGAGACCCTGGCGCGCCCATTCTCTCTCTCTCTCAGCCTCTTTCTCACTCTGTCTGTCGCTCTCAAATAAATAAATAAACTAACAAAATTTAAAAAAAATTTAAAAAAAAAGAAGGATGGCTCTTCTATTTTTATTTTATGTGCTTTAAATGTTTGATTATCTATTCTGTCTTCTGCATGACTATTAGAAGCAGCTTAAGTTCCAAAGGCTTATTATTGGAATTGTGGCCAGGACTATGTTAATTTGGTAAATTAATTTTGGGAATAATTATGTTTATGGTAGTAAATCTTTGTGTCTTGAGGAAGCATTAGTGTCTATGCCTCCATTATCACCATGTTCCTTAGGAAATTTTATATTTTCTTATACTGTACCAGCTGGCCTCTGAAGAACAGTTCTGCCCAATAGAACTTTTTGTGCTTGTGGAAAATGCTCTGTATCTGTGATGTATACTAGATGACAGTGCATCATGTGTGGCTGTTGAACACCTGCTTGGACATATGATTGATGCAACTGAGGGACTTTGCTTCTCGCAGTACCACTAGCATTCCTTGGCTTGTGCAACATTACCCCAGTGCTCTGCCTCTGTGTTCACACTGTCTTCTCTTCGTGTCTCCTTTTGTAATTTTAATGTTATTTGTTTTTACAATTTCATACATATATGTAAGTATGTTGAATATATTCCCCTACTTTTTCCTTGCTTATTCCCTTCTCACTAAGGGTAAGCCCCTTCTCCCATGTAGTCCCCCTCCTGCTCTCATGGTTTTTACATTTTTTGTGTGTGATTCAATGAGTTTACTTAGTGTTGCTTGCATGAGCTTGAGGTGGGGGAGTTATTAACTGGAGCATAGGCAACTGACAGCAGCTCAAGTGCTGAAGACCGGAACTCCCCCTCCCCGGCCGTGCCTCCTATTTTTAAGGATACATATGATTACATTAGTTCCATCTGGATCATAATAATGATCTCTCCACCTCAAGATCTTTAATCATATCAAGTGTCTCGCACGCCCTCTTCCCCATGTAAGATAGCATTCACTTGTTCCAGGGGTTAAGACTTTATCTCTTGGGGACCATGTTTATCCTACCATAGGGATCTTCTATGGCTGGCAATTCCTGTGACAGTAAAGAGTGATTACAACTGTCAGTCACCGAATGACTTGTACATGTGAGATATTGGTCTCGGTGCTCTATCTGTGCTATTCCATTTACTCATTACAAGAACGCTGTGTAGGCCATATCTGATGACTGAGAAATGATGAGTAACAAAAGTTGAAGAGTCATAAGAAAAAACTGGGTTCAAAGGAATTGCTTTAATATAGTTTTATTGCTTTTGTAAATTTCTTGATTTAGTTGTATTTTTTCATGTTTGTGTGTGTGTATGATGTATGTTGAGTGTGGGCATGTGTGTGCCACAGCACATGTGTGGAGGCCAGAGGACAGCCCTGAGTATTGTTCCTCACTTTCCACCTTGTTTTCAGGAAGGGTCTCTCTTATTTTGCACTGTGTTCACAAGGCTAGCTGGCCCACAAATTTCTGGATTCTCCCATCTCTGTCTCCCATCTGGTTGTAGGCATGCTTGGATTAAAGACACTGGCACTATAAGTATGACTTAATATGGTTCTGGGGATTCAAACTGAAATCGTCAGTCTTGAGCAGCAATCGTTTTACCCACTGAGCCATCTCTTCAGCCCTAGTTGTGGCTTTTTTTTTTTTTTTCAAGGCAGGGTCTTGCTCTAGCCCAGGCTGACCTGGAATTCACTATGTAGTCTCAGCAGGGTGGCCTTGAACTCACAGCAATCCTCCTACCTTTGCCTCCCGTGTGCCGGGATTAAAGGCATGCACCACCATGCCCGCCTTCCTAGTTGTGTCTTTTAATGACACTAAAGAAGCCATTTGTTGGGCTGGGAAGATGGCTCAGCCTTTAAAGGTGCTTGCAACGTTGCCCAGCCCACATTCAGTTCCTTAGTACCTATGGAAAGCCAAATACACAAGGTGGTGTGTGCATCTGGAATTCATTTGCAGTGGCAAAGAAGCCCTGGAATACCCATTCTATCTCCATTTCTCTGTCTCTCTCTTATAAGTAAATAAATAAAATATTTTTTTTTAAAAAGAAGCCACTTCTTAAACTGGGTGTGGTGGTGCATGCCTTTAATCCCAGCATTCAGGAGGCAGAGGTAGGAGGATCACTGAGAGTTCAAGGCCACCCTGAGACTACATAGTGAAATTCCAGGTCAGCCTGGGCTAGAGTGAAACCCTACCTCCAACCCCCCCACCCAGAAAAAGGCCATTTCTTCAGTGAGATTATATTTGTTATCAGTACTTCTAATAAAAATGGCAAGTTGAGCCATATTTATAGCATCTGTGCTGTCATCTATCACCAAAACAGAAAATTTAAAATTATCAGCTCTATTCTCTAAACTTCTTTCAATAGACTTTCTAATTTCTTCAGTTTGACTGGCTGTAGTCTGGTGAGATAAACTGATTTTAGAAGTAGCTCCCCTTTTTCAGGGCATATTATACCTGCTGTGCTCTCCATACATTATTTAATAAACTAACCATCCCTAAGTGGTTTTGAGTTTTTGCTATTAAATATGCTACCATGTAACTAGATTTTACAATAGAATCTGAGTTTTAACCTTGTTGCATGCATATGTGATATATATATATATATATATATATATATATATATATATATATATATTCATATGTGTGTGGGTATATGTATGTGTGCATGCATAAGAAGGCCAGAGATTGACATAGGTATCTTCCTCAATCACTCTCCACCTTAGTTTTTGAGACAAGATGTCTCATTGAACTTCGAGATCACTAATTCAGCTAGACTAGCTAACCAGTAAATTCCTGAGATTCACTTGTCTCCACCTCCCTGCACTAGGATTACAGATACACGCCTGCATGCCTGGCTTCTGTGTTGGTGCAGAATATCTGAACTCAGGTCTGTATACTTACATGGAAAGTACTTTACCAACCGAGCCTTCTCCCCAGCCCTGAGTTGTAACTTTTCAAATAATTCTTGTAGAGAATGTAGGTTTTTTTCAGCTATATTATCTTGTATCTTGTCTTATGACACAGTCTGGATACTCATTAAATTTGGTAGCATGGTTTTTCTTTTTTTCTTTTTTCTTTTTTTCTGTTCTAGAGTCTTTCCAGGTCTTCCTGGAAGAACTGATAATATCTTTTGGGAATTCCTACTGTGCCTTATACATGACTATCATCTTATCTGCTCCCTAATTGTTTTCCTCACCAGGCTGTTTGAGGACACAGTGTGTGTCTTGATCATCTTTGGATCTTTTGTGCTTAGTTCAATGTCTGGAACAGAAAGTTGCTCAAAATGCAGTTGTTAGATTAGCTACTTATAAGACATTTAAAGACATTCTTACCTTATTAGGGAACATTGAGGGAGAATTGGGTTAGTAGCTTCTGGAAATGAAAATACTTAGTTATGGCCCTGAGATGGTTAATCTCCATTGACACCTTGACAGGTTTGAGAAGCATCATAGTTAGAAAGCTTTGAGCATGCCTTAGAGGGATTTTCTAGATGAGGTTAATTGAAGGGGAAAGACCTACTCAAAATGTAGGTGGTGGGCTGGGGAAATGGCTTAGCAGTTAAGGCATTTGCCTGCAAAGCCTAAGGACCCCAGTTTGATTCCCCAGGACCCACGTAAGCCAGATGCACAAGGGGGTGCATGGTGTCTGGAGTTTGTTTGCAGTGGCTGGAGGCCCTGGCATGCCCATTCTCTCTTTCTCTTTGCCTCTTCCTGTCTGTCTCTCTCAAAAAATATAAATAAAATATTTTTTTTTAAATGTAGGTGGTGCCATCCTATGGGCTGGGGTCCTAGATTGCATAAAAAGGAGAAAGCTCACTGAGCACCAGCATTCATCACTCTTTTGCTTCCTGACTAAATGGAATGTGGCCAGCCATTTCACACTCCTACCACCATGTATGTACTGTATGCCTTGAACTGTAAGCTGAAATAAGCCCTTCTCATCCACAAGAAAAGTAACTAGCGCAGACCCTAGGAAGAATACACATCTGTCTCCTAAATAAAAATAGTATGGTTCAGAACCCTGATCATAAAGTACAAACAATAACCCTTCAAAAGTAAAACATGGGGCTGGAGAGATGGCTTAGCGGTTAAGCGCTTGCCTGTGAAGCCTAAGGACCCCGGTTCGAGGCTCAATTCTCCAGGACCCACGTTAGCCAGATGCACAAGGGGGCGCATGCGTCTGGAGTTCGTTTGCAGTGGCTGGAAGCCCTGGCGTGCCCATTCTCTCTCTCTCCCTCTCTCTCTATCTGCTTCTTCCTCTCTCTGTTACTCTCAAATAAATAAATAAAAATGAACAAAAAAAATTTAAAAAAAAAAAAAAAAAAGTAAAACATAGTGCATTTCCCAAGGCACGGGAGAGCTGACAGCACTCCTAAAGTCGGAGATAATTATTCTCTGTAAGCATTTGTACTCATTGCTCACTCACCACACTGTTAACATAAGCTACATCCATGTTAATATTATTTATTTTTAAATTGATGCTGATCTAATTTTCTTTGAGCCAAAAAGATAAATGGGAAAGTAATCAAAACATCAATACTTCAGCTTTCTTACAGGGGCATAGACCCTCTGACCCAGAAGATTTCCTTGACCTTGGAAATACTAAATCCAAAGATCTGGAGTTAAGATTTTATTATGAATTCATTCTGATGAAGTCTAGTCTTCTTAAGAAAAACATTTTGCCAGATCTGACATGAAAAGTAATTTTGAAGTAAACAAAATTCATTTCACTTTCACCCCAGGCATGTAAAGTACTCAACAATATTTCCTGGGTGCCTGAGGCTGTCTGTCCTTCTATCTCCTGATGCAAAGCAATCACTGTGGCCTGAACTGCTTCCTTGCTGTATGGAAACATACCTGTCTTCTTTCCAAAGCCTATGAGGCCCTGCTTCCAACTGGCTGCCACCTGGAGATCCTTTGATAAGTTAATTTATGCTAACATCATATTGAGTAATATTTCAAGAAGAATTTACATTTAATATAAGTATGTTAGATAATAGCACTTAACCCTAAAAGCTGATCCAATAGGACACTTTTTGCTTCCTTGTCTTTTCATGATTCATCTTGAACCTTCTGCCTAGAATGACCTTTGCTGCCTCAACCACTACCAGGCAGGTAAACTGTTATGCATTCTTTGAGACATAGCTCAGTCTCTCTCTTCTAAGAAGCCTTCTCTAACTTCTAATCAATCCAAATTAATTTTTATAAAAAAAATTTTTGAAGTAGGGTCTAACTCTAGTTCAGGCTGACCTGGAATTCACTCTGTAGTCCCAGGCTGGCCTTGAACTCACGGTGATCCTCCTACCTCTGCCTCCTGAGTGCTGAGATTAAAGGCATGCACCACCATGCCCGGCTTCGATTTTTATAAAATTTTGTATACTTATCTCAATTTCCTTGAAATATATGCACTTTTCAGTTGACTTCTACTCTTATCAATCTAATTTACCCAGTAGTTCCCATGGGGCTAAATCAAGTGAACATACATTGGTTCTCACATCCTTGTTCTCTCAGCAACACTTGACACTACTGACCACCACCTTTTATTTTCTCCATTCCCCTGTCTTCACACCGTTTTCCCCTGGCTTGCCTGATTTGACAGTCTGCTAGTCTTTTATCTGTCTTTCTTTTTCTCAGTCTTGTTTGTTGGCTCCTCCTCTAGCTAATCTCTAAATGTTGAATTCCTTAAGGCTACATCCTGGTCCCTTTCCCTTCCTTCTCACGCTCTGGTCTCTCAGTAAGCACTCTTTTCCACACCCATGCTTTAACTATTCTCCACCTACAGCTGACTCTCACATTTACGTCTCCAACACAGAACTCCTGAGCTTCAGACATCAAAATACAACACCTACTCCATATGCCCCTGTGGGAGTTTTGCAGGTACTTTTATTGTCTGTAAACTCAAAATTCACAGTATTCTCTAGCTGAGAAAACAGTACTTCCATCCATGCACTAGCCAAACCAGAACTTATTATTAACCCATCTACCTGTCCTTGACCATCACCCCCAATTAGCCATTCTTCTGACTCTACCTTCTAAATATTTCTCTCAGTGTTGACTTCTCTCCAACTCTATTGCCACCCAGAATTACTACTGCAAACAAACTCCTCACCTTGCACCAACTTGATGTCTCCAGTGCATTTAACCCTGCAGGCATAGTGCTCTTTGAAGACTTTTATTTATTCATTCATTTATTCTTATTCTCTTTTAATTATTATTTGCAGAGAGAGGCTCAGTGGCTAAGGCATTTGCCTGCAAAGCCTAATGACCTTGGTTCGATTCCCCAGTACCCATGTAAAGCCAGATACACAAAGTGGCACATGCATCTGGAGTTTATTTACAGTGGCTAGAGGCCCTACCACTCATTCTCTCTCTCTTCTCTATGTCTCTCTCTGGATGCAAATAAATAAAAAATTAAAAAATTAAGGAGGCCCTGGCATGCCCGTTCTCTCTCCTCAAATAAATAAACATTATTTGTGAGAAGAGGCATATGGATACACCAGGGCCTCTTGCCGCTGCAATTGAACTCCAGATGCATGTGCCACTTTGTGCATCTGGCTTTATGTGGGTACTGGGGAACTGAACCTAGGCCATCAGGCTTTGCAAGCAAGTGCCTTTAACCTCAGAGCCATCTCTCCAGCCTTACTCATTCATTCTCGAGCCTCTTCTATGTGCAAGGTACTTCCTAGATGTTGCTGATACAAATATGTCTATGACCACCAGTGTACTCCTGATTTCCTACAACTCCACTGAGTATAAAAGACTGGGGGACCTAACTTAATTGGGATGGGGAGTGTGTAGATAAAGCAAATTATTTTTCCGTAAATTATTTTTCTTTGCTTTCACACCACAATCAAGAATTAAGACTTACATGACCTCAAAAGGTGTGAAGATTTCTCCTCACTGGCAAGGAAACAATTAGTTCTTCAACAGGGGACACCAACTTGGTGTCATCTAATCCAGTTCCGTTCTGGCACTATCTACTTGAGAGAGTATCTAAAGCCATGAGTTGACGATTCAGTCCCCAAGTCCACATGCACTTCAGATACCAGTTGAAAGCTCCAGGTTGTTTTCCCTGTGCTTCGGGCATGATGAGTGTGGACAGAATGCCCGCCAAAATTCCACAGGGACACATTAAATAGGTTTCATTAATTTTTACATACTAGAGATTGCTAGTGCCTAAGTAAAAATCACTTTCAATTATGCATTCATTCATTTGGACAATAATTAAAGAGCATCTGCCATGTGCTAGGAACCAAGAAACAAAGAAGACTGAAGTACCGTCTTTCAGCTTGATGAGGTGATTCTAGGGAGGGAAGAGTGATAACTAGGCATAGTAAAATCCTGAAGTAAATACTACAAAAAGGATGAGAACTGAAAACAGCCATAGGGATACCAAGAAAGTCCAGCAGACAAGGATCTGTGGGCTGCCCTGGTCCAGGTGAAGAGAAGAACAGAACATGGTGGGAATATTAACGGAGTAATCTGGAGGAGAGAAAAAAGGTTCCATTTGGAGATCTGTACCAGGTCAGATCATGTGTGTGGGGCCGGGGTGTAAGTTGAAGCTATGGAGAGGGGTCAGGGTCCTAAGCTTTTGAACTTTGTCCTGATGACAAGGAGAAGCCACTAAGGGTTGAAGGATGCAGCAGAAGAATGACTAAGCATATTTGCTGTAGACGATGCTGCTTGTGCTTCAGACTGGAGAGTGGGTGGCAAAAACAATAGATGTAAACTGGGAGAGACGGTATTGGCCTGCAATGAAGTAGAGGTGGTGGGAATAGAGAGACATGGATGGGTTTGAACACTGTTAAGAAGGTAGGACCAGTAAGATTTAGGGATTAATTAGATGTTAGGGTGAGGAGGCTGAAGTTGTCATGGATGAATCTTGGGTTTTGCTTTATTTTGGGGGGTATATGTGTGTGGTGTTCATACCTATGTGTTGTGTGTTTTGTGTAGGGGTTTGTGTGTGGGTGTGCCCATGCATGTGCATGTGCCTGTGGAGGCTGATATCAGGCATCCTTCATTGCTCTCTCTATATATATATGTTTTTTTTTTTGGTTTGGTTTTCGAGGTAGGGTCTCACTCTGGTCCAGGCTGACCTGGAATTGTAGATATGTATGTATGTATGTAGTCTCAGGGTGGCCTCAAATATATTATTTTTTTTGATGCAAGCCCAACAGACTGGCCATTTATTTATTTATTATTTTTTATTAACAACTTCCATGATTGTAAACAATATCCCATAGTAATGCCCTCCCTTCCCCCACTTTCCCCTTTGAAACTCCATTCTCCATCATATCCCCTCCCCCTCTCAATCAGTCTCTCTTTTATTTTGATCAGACTGGCCATTTTTTATGCGAGTGAGTGAAAGGGAGATAGAGAACTGGTGCGCTGGGGCCTCCAGCCAGTGTAATCAAACTCCAGATACATGCGCCGCCTTGTGCGCATGTGCAACCTTGTACATCAGGCTTACATGGGATCTGGGAGTCAAACATGGGTCCTTAGGCTTTGCAGGCAAGTGCCTTAAACTGCTAAGCCATCTCTCCAGTGCTATATTATTATTTTTTAATTGTTTATTTATTTATTATATTTGAGAGAGAGAGAATGGGCACACCAGGGCATCCAGCCACTGCAAATGAACTCCACATGCATGCACCACCATGTGCATCTGGCTTATGCAGGGCCCAGGGAACTGAACCTAGGTCCTTTGGCTTTGCAGGCAAGTGTCTTAACTGCTAAGCCATCTCTCCAGCCCTCTATTATTATTTTTGAGGCAGGATCTCTCACTGAATCTAGAACTCACCAATTCAGCTCGTCTAGCTAGCCAGTAAGCTATGGGGAACAACATAGAATGACAGGTGCATACCACACACCCTAGCATTTTTACGTGGGTTTTGGGGAGCTGAACTGAGGTTCTCATGCTTGCTTTACCAACTGAGCCATCTATCTCCGCAGTCCCAGCATCTCAGGGTTCAATGAGAATGCTGTAGGTGAGAGCAGATATTGGAAGCAGCTGAGAGAAGCGGGTGATCAGTTACAACAAGGACACACTACCTCTGAGTGTCCTTTGTAATGGCCATGTGAAGACTTCTTGTAGGCAGCTGGCTATTGATGTGGATGTGGAGTTCAGAAGGCTGATTAGATTGCACACATAAATGTGGGAACCTTTGCATATGAATGATAACTGAGTCCTAGGAAAGTATAAAATACACCAGTGATAATGTGGATAAAAAGCAGAAATGACAGAAATCCTGGACAGTATGCAAGTAACAAGCATTTTTTAAGGAGATAGAGGAAAAATATAAGTCAAATGATTTTAGAAGATTCCATCTCAATGCTGTCCAAATGCTGCTACCAAATCAGCCAGCTATACTATCTGTACTTAAGGCAAAGCCTGTCTTTAGGCTTCCCTAGTGGAGAATGTTATTAAACCAAAAATCAAAAATAGACACGTATCATATAGTAGAAAGTGTATCTTCAGAACTTTTTTTTTTCTGTCTTCAGGGCTTTTTAAAAACACATGTGAATACTTCTTGTATTCTGTTGGTAATGTGATCATGGTAGCCTCTTATTAATTTGCATACAAGAAACATTTTTATTTTATTATTCTCAAGACATGGTATGTCACTGTAGCCTAGCTTGGCCTTGAACTCAGAGCAGTCCTCCTGCTTTAGCCTTGCAAGGGCTGGAGTTACAGCTGAGGTTATGAACCACCATAATTGGCTAAAAAAATCTTAAAAGCAGTATGCTTAAAATATAACAGGCCTGGAGGCTGGACGTGATGGTGCATGCCTTTAATCCCAGCACTTAGGAGGCAGAGGTAGGAGGATCATGGCCATGAGTTTAAGGCCACCCTGAGACTACATAGTGAATTCCAGGTTAACCTGAGCTAGAGTGAGACCCTACCTTAAATATATATATATATATATATATATATATATATATATATATATATATTCATATAACAGGACTGGGATATAACTTAGTTGGTAGAGTGCTTGTGTAGCATGCATAAAACCCTAGGTTCGATCTCTAGCACCACATCAAAACCAGACACGCTGACACATACCTGTGATCTCAGCACTTGGGAGGTGGAGACAGGAAGATCAGAACTTTAAAGTCGTCCTCCCCTACATAGTGAATTCAAGGCCAGGCTATAATATACATGAGATCCTGACTCAAAACAAAATGAGTAATACATGTGCATGCACTCATACCACACAAGTGGGACTTGCATTAGCAAGCATTTGATTTTCCTATAATGGCTTATGTGTGATGTAGGTCTAACCTGCCCAGTTACTGGCTGGCTCTTTGCTTGGCTAGTTGGATTCTTGAATCATATATGCAAACTTAATTTGTTAGAAAACATCTGAAAAAAAATGTTCTTTTGTTTATATAGTTCATGTAGATCATGTATGTGGAAGTGTTCCCTGGTTGATAACATACTCACCTTTGAACCCATTAATTCTCTATAAACTGTTAAGAATTACCAGGCTTCAACAGTTGTCTGAAACTCCATACATTATTGAAGATGTGTTTACTAACTCACTGCAAGAAAATTAGAATTCTACAACTAGTAACAAAACCCTATTTTGTTGGAACAATAGGAAAAGAGAATAAAACTTTACTAAACCACGAGGTCAAATTGTCATTTCCAAATTTGTTCACCTATCTTGTGTTTCTTTTGCGGTCCCAGGGTTGACAGAAGTGGGACAGTTTGGTCTGAATGAAGGCATGGCCTAGCAGCATTTCCAGACAAGCTGTGATTTACCAAGTTCTTATGCTTATAGCCAAGCTGCAGCTCTCAGGAAGAAGTTGGTTTTGTGTTTTGATGTTGCTGCTTCCTTTCCTGTAGAACAAGCCATTTCAAACTTTAGCGTGTATAAGCAAACCTGTCATTTGATAAGGAGCTCTATTTATTTTCTGGAAGTTTCACTGCTTTATTAGTCAATGCCTTAGTTAAGGCCAGGGGGAATTTGTGGTATCTAAGATCAGAAATTCAATCACTTTTTAAAACAAAAGGATAATTAGCACCTAAACTATCCATTTTCAGACCCAACTGTTGTTTCTAAATGGTATGTAAGAGCTTTGTTGACATTCTTTAGTACCGCTGTATCAATAATGACATGTGTCCATCTACTACAACATGAAGAAGGGATAATGCTGGTGCCCCTGTTAGGTAGTCTAGCAAGTCTGTCATTAAAATATATTGTTTCATGTGGAAAAACCTTTCCTCTTATCTCTTAGCTGAAATATTTATAGCTGTCCCCTATGTACTTCTTAGAATTCCAGGTGTCAGGGGTTGTCTGACAGATTATATTCCTTCAATTGTTCACTTGGTTAAGCAAAAATAAGTTCTAAGATCTTTACTAAAGTTGAGTCCAATGAAGCTGATGATTAATTAGATGATTCACTGATCAACTTCCCTTTAATCAATAATATACATTTCTTTTCAGCACAAGGAGTTATTGTCCTTCTTAATTCATTAGTTTGAACATTTTGTAGAAAAGACAAGGCCAGTTGCCTCTGCTAGCTAAAATTGGGAGTTAAATTATGTTTGCCTCTAAAGCAATCAATGCCCTAGATCTCTCCTGACCTTTATTTGCTCCGGGTTGGCCTCACACCTTGACAACACTACCCTCAAGAGGTGATGTGCTAAATTCACTATCAAGAGCCAAGAATCTGTCCCAGAAACTAGCTGCCTGCAGGGGACCTCAGCTCCTGAAACTTGGAATGCCAGACTCTGATACTGGCAGCAGGGTTGTGTGCAGGGCCAAACCAGCCCTCAGGAAAGCAGGTTTGGATGTGTTAGGCAGGTGGAGGGATTAATGCTTGGTCTGCCTGTCTTATATATGTCTTGTGCAGCTGTCAGATCTCTGCTGAACTGTTCCTCTCTCTGGTGATTCTCACAGATTCAAAGGATGAATTTTATATACAATGAGTCAAGTTTTGAAAGCACCAAGAAGAAGAGGAAGGTCAGCGAGCCAGTGAAAGTCTTCATCCATAATGGAAAATGAAAGTTAAATGACTTTACTACATCTATTTTAAATTAATTTTATTTTGAAAAAACATGTAAGAAATATCATAGTGGTAAAGTAGCTTCTTATCCCCCGAATTATTTCCTAAAGTTGTTGCTCAACTCTTAGGGAATTCATTAATAGTCAATTCACTAAGCTATTGAGTAGGGTAAGGGCTCACTTTGCCGAAAAGAAACAAGGTTGCCAGAGCTGTCTTGGGATGCATTATTTCAAGGCGGCGCTAATGATGAGACATCCTCTGTATTTGCAAAAGAACCACAGCAGGTATTTTGAAAAGAAGTAAGCTGTTGTTCTTCAAGAAAGAGGGGTTTTCTGTTCATAATTAAACTATCCAGCTATTTAGGCTACCATGAAGTGTTTTGGCTTGTTGTAACCTGTGTGCTGGAATCCCTCTATAGCTTTATTAAAATTCCCACAGAGTTGCATAGGACGTGTGTGGAGGTGCTTAGCCAGGTGTGATTGATGTGTTAACTTCAGTCACGAGGTTGATCAGCTACGTGTGGGACCAACATGTGCTTTCCCTGTAAAGTTCCTCAGCTTTGCCTCCAGGCCCTGTTCTATTGGCCAATCCCAAACATGGAACATGTTGTAATTTAGGAGCCTGCCTCCCTTTTAAGTCCTTTGTTGATTATTTCCCAATAAATGCTTTAGTTTATTAGTCTGTAACCTGCTGATGATACTATTTGTTTTCTCCTGATTCTGGAAGAATTTTGATCGATTTAAGGATTAGCAAGAGATGAATAATAATGTAAAGAATTAGTTTATGATTGTATAACATGGTATTTAACAATTTAAATGGATGAACTCAATAAGTTAAATAAAAATCAAAATGTAAGGTTTTTTTACTCATCCTCTTTCACACTGGGTAGTTTCATCACTTTCATCAGTGTTTCTGCACATGACAAGTGTAGAGGCCATCAGTGCGTGAAGTAATGATTACAGTATGGAGTACTAGTCCTAACTCATTTCTGCTAAATCAGACTGTCAAGTGGGCCCTGTGGAAAGTCCAGGGATCTAACAGGCACGATTTGAGAGCCTGTGATCTCTGACTAAGGAGATCCTTGGGCTGGATGTTCCTTAGTTTGCAGAAGTTCATGTGTTACAGTAACAGAGAGGAAAATTCAAAGGAACCTGCCTGTCTAGAACTACCCCTAACTGGACTGTCATCTGTTTCAGAGGCCCTAAGAGCTGCCTATATACTGAGGCCTTCAACTGGGCTAATGCACCCAGTTCAAGGGGGTTGGGGGACTTTTCTCTGTAGCATTTGAAGTGGATTCATGTAAGCCTGTTCTGCCATTAAAAGGAGAAGGAGGGAAAGGTAATTGTGCATATTAAATCCCTGATAGAATTGTAGCCTGAGTCACCATAATTTTTAAGAGAATCACATAAAGAGATTAGCTGTCTAGTAGAGGGATTACGTTTATTGTGTGTCTCCAGAGGGCAGATCTAAAACCAATTTGGCAATTTGGTCAAAGAGGTCAGTTTGGCTGAAAGTAAGGAGGAGCTTCTCAACTTCATAGGTTGTAAGAATTTTGAAATGGGCTCCCTTAAGAGCTTACAATCACTGTAAGCTTTTGAACACAGAGGAGCTTTACCAGACTGTAGGGGTCTTGGACTTGCAAAGCAAATTAGCTATACAGAGTAATTAGCCAATCTGGATTTCAGAAGGAACTACGTTGTTTAAAGGGGGGAATTTAGCTCTTAATCTGTATTTACAGTAATCATAAACTTAGCCTAAGATCGACAGTGATCCTGAAAGTTGAAGTTCCGAAGCTAAGTCTGTGTGGAATATTTCTGTAATGATCTTACTGTGTTTTAACACTCCTTTCCCAGCGGGCTAGTTGTGCCACCGCCGTTGGGTATGGCGTCAGTTTCTGATGCAGAATGTGTATGAGGCAGCAGAGAGAGCGCACTGGGCCCATGTGCTTGGCTTGGCACATAGGGAAAGAGACCTGTTATCAAGAAGATCTGAGAAACATGGAAATTTGAGATAGCTGATTTTACACAGCATAGCTCATACATGCAGCTGGATATCAAGATTGGAGGGTATTCAGTTCCATTCACTGAGTGATCTATTAGACGGAAAGAAATCTTTATTCGTTTCTGTCCCTAACTGTTATGGAATGAGTAAACACAGATGCATCAAGGAGCTAGAACTTAGGGTTGGGGAGAGGAGGAGGAGGAGATGGAGGAAGGAAAGAAGAAGAGGGAGGAAGGAGGAGAAGGAAAGGGGAGAGGAAAAGTGGGGGAAAAGGGGAGAGGAAGGAGGAGGAAGAGAAGCAAGAGGATGAGGAGAAGGAGAAAGGAGAGGAGGAAGATAAGGAAAAGAGGTGGGGGAGGAGATGGAAAGGAAGGGAGAAGAAAATGAAGAAAACCTGGCCCCAAGGTGGGACGCCTGCGCTGTGCCTGACCAGCGCTTTCCTCAGCCCGACTACGCTTGCTTTTTCAGCACAATTACAAAGATTAGCTGACGCTAGCTTAGAAACTGGGACATTGTTAAATTAAGAAATTATGTGGGGGAAGTTTGATTTTGGCTATCTGGGGGTTTTCTGTCTTTACAGAAATTAGTCTAGCTGGAAAGAAACAGGTTAGGCTTATGATTGCCTCCAGCCTTTGAAGCCAGGCACTGAGACCGCACCTCCACTTCCCCTCCTGCAGGTCCCTCTGGGGTCTGGGTTCTTTCATTCTCCAGCTCATTTCTGCCAGGAAGGAGGCTGGCGATGGTGATCAGCGTCAGAGCTGCATTCAGATTAGTTCAAAGTGGTGTTCTTTTAAAGTTCTACTAACCATCAGAGCTGATGTTTAGAGTAAATCAGAATCATTGATTTATGGCTTTGAGGCCAAGAGTATTAGCTCTTCAATACCTGCCACAGACTCTTACAGTAAAAATAATTCTCACTTGTAATCATTATCATTTAGGAGAAGGTCCCAGGTGATAGTTGAAAAGATTCTACACAAGTGAGAAAGTACCTAAGTGTATCTTCTTTAGAAAAGAATATGTTTGTTTTTAGGCTAATATTTTAAGTGTAATTTTGTGACTTGCCTACCAAGTACCCGCTGAGACATGATACGCAATTTTGTAGAAGATAAGGCAGTCAATTGGGGCATTGTTTGTTTAATATTTATTTAAGAGAGAGACAGATAAAGGATGGGCATGCCAGCGTCTGTAGCCACTGCAAATGGACCCCAGTTGCATGCGCCCCCTTGTGCATCTGGCTTATTATTAGGGAATGGAACCTGTGTCCTTAGGCTTCACAGGCAAGCGCCTTAACCGCTAAGCCATCTTTCCAGAACCCATTGTTTAAAAAGCAAACCTTCATTAATAAGTTAACTGATTATGCAATGTTAAAGTCAAGTTCCTACCCAGAAATAGTGAGACATGAGGCATTGAAGAACAAATCTGCTTATATAATATGCGCTTGGATACACTACATCTCTGCAAATAGGATTTCATCTTCTGGAAGGGTCAAAGTTAGTGAGACCCATTCTTGAGGAGGCAGTGGCTCATGGGTACCTCTGGCTGTCCATGTGCATGGTGGAGGAGAAACTGGCCCTTGCAATCCAACTGGAAGTTACAGGGAGATTTGCTCGATAGGAGACCCTAGGAGAAATCTTTTCTGGGGCTAAACTAACTTATCCAGGGTCAAGATTTTTCTTTATAATTCCATTATGTTATCCTCAGGCCTTCAGTGAGTCTCACTACATATATTAGTTTGGTCTTAACTGGGGTTCAGCAGTATAAATAGCCCCTCCCTCAAGAGTGGCAAGGCAAGTGGGGTGAGGCAGCCAGAAACTTCTAGGGGGCACTAGTGAAGCACAGAAGCATTCCTTGGGGCCTCAGATACTAGAGGGGAGAAACCTAGCATAGGAGTGGCTTTGTGAAATTGTTATCAGGTTGTACAATACTCTTAAAGGCTGGAGAAGCCTGGTTCCATTAAAGGATAATTACTAACTAGTTCCAGTATACACAGCAAAGTTGGTTGTCCGTTTTCCTTTTAACAAGGTAGTTAAGGAAAAGCCTGGGCTGGCCACACATTGTGGGGACCACCTGTAATCAAGCACTCAGGAGGCTGAGGCTAGAAGACTGAGTTTGAGGCTAGCCTGAGCTCCCCAGGAAGACTGTCTCAGATACACGTGTGTGCACACCCACAAGAAAGAAGGAAAAAAGCCTGCCTGGGCTTCTGGGTTCAAAATCTCATTACTATTTTCTGGACAAATTATTTCACCCCTCTGGCTCTTCATTTATCCAATCTGTGAAATGTGGGAAATAATGGAACCTGGCTTGTAACTCTTGTGAAGATGAAACAAGGCAGTTTAGCCAACTGCTCAGCATGCGTAGAGCCAGTGTCCCACAGATGTTGATCATCATAGTGATCTTTAAGGTTTGCACACATCCTCTCCTGGAGTCCCCAGGAGCTGGGGCATCTGGGCTGCTTTGTTGTCTACCCAGAGCTCTGCCACCAGCACCCTGTCCAAGCCTGGGGCTGGCACCGGGCCATCCTCCTCTTTACCCTTCTCCCCAGAATCAAAACTCCTTTTCCCTTGGAACACTTCACGGAAAGGAAGCATCACATTATACATTAGACCTAATGCACTGCCTTACCACATCTTAATTTTCGTTTCTTCTGAGGTGAGGTCTCACCCTAACCCAGGCTGACCTGGAATTCACTATCTAGTCTCATAGTGATCCCTGAGTGCTGGGATTAAAGGCATGTGCCACCATGCTCTGGCCCACATCTGCATTTTAAACATAGCTTATTAATAAGAAAAATGAATCTCAACATAGGAAGTATGATATGAGAACAGATTTGAATACAAGGATAAAGTTCAAGGGGAACTGTACAGCCACCTCCAAACATAGAAAGGGCTATCGTGAAATTCAGAGAGCCACAGACACATTCTGTGGTGTTGCAGAGAGCAAAACACAGGGCCAGAGAGGAAGTGGAAGGGAGGCAGACCCTGGCCACAACAGACTAAGGAATTTCTCCTCCGTACTCTAGCAAAGTGCCTGGCATATGGAAAGCATGCAACATTTTCCCGTTTTTATCAGCATTCAGAGCTGCCAGCTGGTGACTGCTTCTGGTGGCACTGAGTCCTCATCACTGGACTTGTCCAAGCCCAGTCGTATGTGAAGTCATTCCTTTGCATAAGAGTTGAACCAACTGAGTATTGAAGTCTCTTCCAGCTGCAAAGTTCTATGACACGTTTCACTAACAGTAGAATTTCAACAGAAATTCATAATCCTTTGCTAAAAGAAAGTGAAATGTTTAAAGTGAGGTTCTGGAGTTCAAAACTTACTAACAATGTGACTCTGGGGGAGTTATCTGTCTACTCTCTCTGTTTCAGTTTTCCTTACCTGTAAATTGGGGGGGGGGGAATAGTATCTCTTTCACAGTTGTTTCTTGTTTATTTTTTTAATTTTTATTTATTTATTTGAGAGCGACAGACAGAGAGAAAGAGGCAGATAGATAGAGAGAGAATGGGCATGCCAGGGCCTCCAGCCACTGCAAACGAACTCCAGATGTGTGCGCCCCCTTGTGCATCTGGCTAACATGGGTCCTGGGGAATTGAGCCTTGAACCAGGGTCCTTAGGCTTCACAGGCAAGTGCTTAACTGCTAAGCCCTCTCTCCAGCCCTGTTTCTTTTCTTTCCTTTTCTTTCTTTCTTTCTTTCTTTCTTTCTTTCTTTCTTTCTTTCTTCTTCCTTCCTTCCTTTCTTTCTTTCTTTCTTTTTTTTTTTTTTTTGAGGTAGGGTCTCGCACTAGCTCAGGCTGACCTGGAATTCACTATGTAGTCTCAGGATGGCCTTGAACTCGTTGCGACCCGAGTGCTGGGGTTAAAGGTGTACCCCACCACACCTGGCATCTTTCACAGTTGTTATGAGAGCTAAGTGAATCACCATTATACATATAAAGAGCTTACGATGTCTGGCACCCAGAAAATTATTGCTCAGTAAATGTTAGTTTTAAAATATCATCTGAGACCCTGGCCACCTCTAAGCAAGCCTTTTCTCAACTTTTCAGCATGCAGAGGGACATGCACACCCTCTGTAGCATAATTGACCCTGACCTAGTTTGTTCCTAAATCAGATGACAGCCTTGGCCACTGTGATTAACCAGAACTCTTTGACTCTCCTATGAGCAGGTTGTCAAAGTAGCAAGTGGGTAGGGCATATACATCGTTTCTGAAGGATCCTGATGATGAAACAAGATCCGGGCCATGGGCGCCCTCACCCTGTGTGTGCCTGCAAGTAGTAGATACCCAGTAAATATTTGTTTAATGAACAGATGAAGTTGGCAGAGTTCTTATTATCGCCTACATGTTATTTATTTATTTTTGATTAGGCAACACATTCACATGATTTAAAATTCAAAAGGAACAAAAAAGATATATAAAGCCATTCTCCCCTGCCCCCGTCATCTGGTTCCCTTCTTCAAAGGTAACTAGCATAACCACTTTCTCATATATCTTTGCAGAGCTATTTTAGGCATAAACAAGCAAACGTGCTTGCTTACGCACATTCACTTCTCTCCCTCTTTTTTTTAAACAAATAGCATCATACACTGATCTAGGCATGATTATTGAAGTGGCCCCAATTTGTGTGGGCATGCAAGGAGGAATTAAAAAGAGCTCAAAGTTAGAAAAAGCAACCAGAGACTAATGCATCAAGCACGTTTAAAGTGTGGAGGATCTGGACTCGTACATTAAAGGGAGCGATCAGGAAAAGAGTTGTTGGAGGGATTTTTTAATTTGTTTGTTTTTGTTTTTGTTTTTCACTTACACCATTAAGTTCAAGGGTAACTATCGAGACATATTGAGCATTTCCTCTACCTGCAGAAGTGCCCTCATGTCCCTTTAAAAGCCAGTGCACCCTCCTCAGGCCCAGACACCATCCCATCCCTCTCCTTTTTGTGTCTTACAGGACTTTCTGATTGTGGAGGACTTGTACAGAGCAGGGCTGGTCACAGTCCAGGCCACATCCATGTCACTCAGCAGAGCACTCTACTGAGCACACCTCCATGACCACTCATCCACTTCTCTCTGCAACTACTGAGGCAGGAACTTACCTGTTTGTTATCTCAGCCTCAGATGAGACAGCTAAAACCTGGAGAAGTTAAGTCACTTGGCCAAGGCCCCACAGCTAATAAGTAGCAGAGCCATAATTTTGAAACCAAAACAAACCGAATGAAGAAGAGATTCTGGCTCCAACAGAAAGAGTATTCAGCAAGATGGGGGTAGGGGCTCGTTAGTAGCCCAGTTAGTAGAAAAGTGTAGAAAGAATTTGTCCACAGCTTTTGACTGCACTTTAAGCAGCCAGTAACCTTTCTTGCTAAGAAATAGCGGAGCTGGAGAGATGGCTCACCGGTTAAGGCACTTGCCTGCAATTCCCCAGTACCCACGTAAAGCCATATGTACAAGGTGGCAGAATGCATCTAGAGTTCCTTTGCAGTGGCTAGGGAACCTGGCACATCAATTCAATGTCTGTTTGTTTTTCTCTCTCCTTACAAATAATTTTTTAAAAAACTAGTCAGGGCTGGAGAGATGGCTTAGTGGTTAAGATCCTTGCCTGTGAAGCCTAAGGACGCAGGTTCCATTCCCCAGTACCCATGCAAGCCAGATGCACAAGGTGGCACATTCATCTGGAGTTCATTTGCAGTGGCTAGAGGCTCTGGCTTTCCCATTCATTCTCTCTGTATCTTTCTCTCTCTTTCTCTTCCTCTTTCTCTCTCCCTCAAATAAATAAATAAAGTGAAATAGGAAAAAAAAATACTGGTTAGTGGACAGAATTCCACTTTATTCACCTTCATTGTACACAGCAGCCATGCTGCTTCTCAGAAGTTATAACATCCAGAACTGCTGCTTTGTGTTAAAGGACTGGTGCGGTCAGAACGTTACTAAGAATGACAACTATCTCTTCTGCCTATCTATGGGTTCCAGAATACGCATGTCATTCTGAAACCACAAGGAATGTGGTTAAGTCTCCCTGGTCACACCTCTCAACAAAGATTGATCTGTTTCACTGTTGTCTCCAAAGTGCTTTTTCTTGGACTAAGTAAGATGTTAATTCATAGAGCTGTCCAGTTATGGAACTCCCCTAAAGAGTAGCCTTAATAGTGAGGGAATTAATTGCATTGCCTATTAAGAACCTTCCCAGAGGAAAAGATCATGACATCAAAATAAAAGAGAGATTGATTGAGAAGGGAGGGGATATGATGGAGAATGGAGTTTCAAAGGGGAAAGTGGGGGGAGGGAGGGTATTACCTTGGGATATTTTTTATAATCATGGAAGTTGTTAATAAAAATTTTAAAAAAAGAACCTTCCCAGAATAGTGAAAATGTCTCCCCAGCTATAATAGTGTCAGAAGGAAAACATGGAACTGAATTATAACAGAAGCCCCTACCAAGTGAAATGTGAGTTTGTACAGTCAGTTCTATGAGCGCCTAGCATGGTGGAGCATTACTGTAAATCCAAGAACTGGGGAGACAGAGGCAGGAGAATCACCACAAGTGTGAGGCCAGCCTTAATTACTACTTAATTCTAGTCCAGCCAGGAGGACCTAGTGAGACCTCTGTCTCAAAAAAAAAAAAAAAAATATATATATATATATATACATATATATATGAAAACAAACAAAAAAACATACGTTTTTTAAATTCTATGAGAAACAGGGTGATGAAATGTTAATAATGGGACCAATTTTCACTCATAGATGTTTTATTAAGTATGTATCATTTTCCCAAGCATTTCAAGTTTTTTTTGTACCGCCTTTTATTTGAGACCCAAATTTGCCTTTTATTAATATTGCCAATTAACTTTGAGATGTAATGTTAATGTTTTTAAATAAGAAGAGTTACTCCTGGGCTGGGGAAATGGCTTAGCATTTAAGACGTTTGCCTGTGAAGCCTAAGGATCCCGGTTCGATTCCCCAGGACCCACATAGGCCAGATGCACAAGGGGCACATGCGTCTGGAGTTCATTTACAGTGGCTGGAGGCCTTGGCATGCCCATTCTCTCTTTTTCTCTCTGTCCCTTCCTTTCTCTCTCAAGTAAATAAATTAAATTAAAAAGATTAGAATAGTTTTAAAAAGTTTTTAAAGAAGCAGTTACTCCTTATTAACATAGAACGAAAGAAAATGGATTTAGGATGCATTAGGCAGCATTCAAATTCAAGAAAAAACTAAAATTATCTTTTTTGGAAGTCTAGATTGTTTTCAACACCTCTGCCTAGTGCCTGGGAAACAGATAGCTTTCTGCTATTCCTCTGTATGATCCTTTTTCTTTCTCTTTTTTCTTCTTCTTTTTTTTTTTTTTTACTGTCCAAACTTCCACAAATACAATAGCAGAAGAAAGACAGTCACAGAAGGTTCACTGTCATATAGGAATTGTGCTGATAACGACAGGCAAGCTACCAATTCCCTAGTTTCTAGGTAGATTGAGGAGGATGATAAGGTACAGAGTAGTGTGGAAAATTTAGTATGTTAGTCTTCATCTTGCTCCTCCTTTTGCTCCTGGACAAGTAAGTCATCTGGCTGCCTTTGGATGTAAAATGTGGATAGTGAACCTGCCACCAACCAGAAGTCTACTCTAAATCAGATGCAGTACCTGTGACCCCTCAAGCCTCCTGGGTAGGACAAGACTATCCATCAGTAGTTCTCAGGAGAGCCCAGTTCCCAGGAACCCCAGAGGTCAGGCCAGTTCTCTACCCTCTGGAGGCACTGGGATTAATGTTGATCAAAAGCCATATTCCGCTGAACCTACTCTCGGGTTAACTGAAACGCAGGCATGAACCCAGTGGTTCACAGTGAGGCTCAAGGGGAAGTTTTTTATTAATGAAATTCATTCATGAGTCCAGCAAATAAGGCAATCATTTACATGCCATATAGTCGTTAAAAGATTATCATAAACTGGGGCTCTGTGGTGCACAGCTATAGTTCAAGTGCTCTAGAGGCTGAGAGAGAGAGGACTCAGGAGTTCCCGACCAGCCTTGGTTACATAGTGAGGCCCTGTCTCAAAAAAAAAAAAAAAAAATGAGGATGTGGAGGAGACCATAGTGAAGGCACACTGTGTAAGGGACTGAAAACAGTTACTGGGATAACAAGGTGACAGCACAATATCCAGCTATTACTTGACTTGTGCCTCTTTGAATAGATGGGGTCCATAAACTTTAACACAGTTCTAGCTAAAAGTCATTAGTCTAGCAGTTCTGATGGAAACGGTTCAACCAATTCTGTAACCAGAAAAGATTAACAGCTTAAGGCTGCCAGGTATCAGTATTATTGTAATACTCCCTTTATCAAAAACCTATAACTGAAATTTGTAAGAAGTTACAGTAAGCAGCAAGTACTTGGAAACTTGTCAGTTAAGGCTTCCTTTCATTGAAGAATGTCTGCTGTAAGCTTTTTAACCCTCTAATGAGAAAAAAAAAAAAAAAAAAAAAAACTTTCACAATTAGTTTCTAAGGAAATTATATAAAGGTCATGATACTAACAGAAGCTTTAAATGGTCATTTCCAACAGGACAAAAGCTGCCTAAGATAAAACAATCTGATATATTTCTTTTGTGGGGAAGGGGATATATAAATAACAATAAAATCTATTTTCTCAATTTATTTCCAAAGGCAAGAGTTAACTAAATCACTTTGTAGTGACTTCATTTCCTGCTGCTCCCTCAAAACTGAGAATACAACAAATATTTGCATAGGTTATTATTCACATTGAATCATGAATAATTCACTTTGTACAGACAGCTGGGTAAACAAAAGATTTGGAGTTTCCTTTTTCTAGATTTTTTTTTTTCCCCTCATTGGCTGAAAATAAACTGCATCAGTAAGTGATTTTATATGGCTTTCAGTACCATCCTGGTCTTTCTCTCATTGGCGGGAGAAACCCACCTTTTGGATTTTATTTATTGACAATTTCATGCGTGTATGTAAAGTATTTCAAACATAATCAGCTCCCATCACCTTCTCTTTTTCCCATCCCACTGAACCCTTCTTCCTAGCTAGTCTCTCTTCTAGTTTGATCCGTGTGTGTGTGTGTGAGAGAGAGAGAGAGAGAGACAGACAGACAGACAGACAGACAGACTCATTGGGTTTATTTGGTTGCTTGCATGAGCATGGGTGGCAGGTAATTTATCAGAGCATGGGCAACTTGCCACTGGCTACACCACTGAAAAAAATGTGCCCTCCTCTAGCAACCATTAAACTGCCAATAGCCCTTTAGGGAGGAGTAGTGGCCTCATGAGCCCCTCCCCCATCCACAAGGGTCTGTTGATGGATCCAATCTTGTGAGCAAGTAAAGACAGCTTTTATGATACATTTTTTCCCCAATTTTCTTCTTTCTGTTAGTTCTTACACCTCACCAACATTGCATTTTTTTTTTAATTGCAAAAGAAGAATTTGGGCTGGAGAGATGGCGTAGCAGTTAATGTGCTTGCCTGCAAAGCCTTGGGACCCAGGTTCAATTCCCCAGAACCCACGTAAGCCAGATGCACAAGGGGGCGCATGGGCCTGGAGTTTGTTTGCAGTGGCTGTAGGCCCTGCTGTGCCCATTCTCTTTCTCTCTTTCTCTCTCCCTCTCAAATAAATAAAAATAAAAATATTTTTTTAAAAAAGAAGACTTGATCTCAGTCTTTCAGTTCTGTAGCCTACAAGACAATGTAAAGTATGTGTTTTTCATTTTCCACACATGGAGAGTTCTAACGACTGGATTTGCTCTCAGGTGGAAACCCTCACGATGAGAAAGATCCTGCCACGCTCGCTGCATTGTCATCACATCCTCTGGCTTTTTGCTATCTGTCATTAACAATTGCACAATTATTTGAATATCTACCACAAAGCGGGTTCTCATTTCTCTCTGCTCCTCCCAGGCCTGCATGAGGAAGGGAAGAACACGTGACCAAGCATAGGGTTACCCAAGGCATTTGGACTCTGGGCAAGGGGCTAATGAGTCTGTGATGTCATTAATCAAATTGTAATAGTCAACCTGTGGTTTAGGAGAGAATTAGGCTTTCCTTAATAATTCACTCAGAACCAAATGGTGGTGGGGGAGAATAGTACATCCTTGGGAAAAATCTTCGCTCTTTGTCGTGGCCAGATAAATAGCTACGAGTTCTAGGCATCCACTGTGGGTCACACATCCGCACTCACTCTATCAGTTGAAGGCAAACATGCCCATAGGAATATCTATGTGTTCTCTCTTTAGTGACATACATCACAATCATAGAAAATACGGCAAGTAGCATGACAGAGAAAATAAACCACCATTTGACTAAAGTATTAACCACCATTTGGCTAAAATAAGGCTGGGCTGGAGAGGTGGCTTAGCAGATAAAGTGCTTGTCATGCAAGTGTGAGTACCTGAATTCGGATCCCCCAAACCCACATAATCCCAGCATGCTTAGGGCAAAAAGGGAGGCAGAGACAGCAAAATTGCTCCAAAGTGAGTTTGCCAGGTATCCTGGCATACGCAGTACAGAACAAGAGAAAGAAAAGGCACCTCAAACAAGGTGGAAAGCAAGGACTGATACCAAAGTTGTCTTCTGACCACCACATATGTGCCATGACACACGTGTGCCCACCTTCACACAGACATACCCACATCATACATACACACCAAAAAAAAAAAAAAGATTTTCTTGGGCTGGAGAGATTAGTGGTTAAGCACTTGCCTATGAAGCCTAAGGACCCCTGTTCGAGGTTTGATTCCCCAGGACCCACATTAGCCAGATGCACAAGGGGGTGCACGTGTCTGGAGTTCGTTTGCATTGGCTGGAGGCCCTGGCATGCCCATTCTCTCTCTCTCTCTCTCTCTCTCTCTCTCTGTTGCCCTCAAATAAATAAAAATTTGAAATATTTTCTTTTTAACAAACACATTGCTTTCCATATGCCAGTGTATTATAATATTAACTCTTTCATTCTCTTAGTAACTTGATCCTCACTCTACAGATGAAACTGAGGCCAGAGAAACTGAAAAATTTGTTTAAGGTCACCACAAAAAATAGTAGTACAGTCAGGATTTACATTAGGTAACCTAGTTCCAAAGTCTGCTTTTAATTATTTCAAATGTTTTTATTTATCTATTTACAAGCAGAGTGGGAGAGACAGAGAGAGAAAGAAAGAGAGATAGGTGTGCCAGGGTCTCTTGCCACTGCACACAAATTCCAGATGCCTGTGCCACTTTGTGCATCTGGCTTTACGTGAATACTGGGGAACTGAATCCTGACCATCAGGCTCTGTAACAAGTGTCTTTAACTGCTGAGCCATCTCTCCAGTACCAAAGTCTGCTTTTTAAGTTATCATACTCTGAGTGAGAATAACACTTGCTTAGGGCAGAAGGTTTGGAAAAATAAGAAAGCATCAAAAAATTTCCCAGTCCCATTAACCCATTCCAGTGTACATTCTTTGCTTGTATGTATATCTATGTGTCTAAGTATTTAATTTAGTGGACTGTACATAAATTTCCTGATTTTTTCCAGCTCATTATGCCTTGTGAACATTCTTCTATAGAAAAGATTAATTTGAGCCGGGTGTGGTGGCACATCCCTTTAATGCCAGCACTCAGGAGGCAGAGGTAGGAGGATCGCCATGAGTTCGAGGCCACCCTGAGACTATATAGTGAATTCCAGGTCAGCCTGAGCTAGAATGAGACCCTACCTTGGAAAACCAAGAGAAAAAAAAATTAATGTGATTGAATATTAAAACCAATTTTTAATCTACTTTGTAAATATCTGTGCTGCCAAGTTTGGAAGCACTTATTGGTGAGGTAAAGTGTATGTGTGTGTGTGTCGGGGGGGGGGGTGACCTGTTGATTTAGCAAATGCTTTATCTATCCAAGCTCAAAGAGCTACCCTAAAAGGGGCCTAAACATACCTTCTTGTAAGTAATTTGAAGAAATGGTAGAGCTAGCAACAGTCTGACTTCTCCCTGAAGAGCATTTCATGCCCTGTCCACTGTGTATAGTTTTCTGAGGAGCGAGGTGGGGGAGGTGAATCAGTGTGAAAGCAAATGTAGGGCTGGAGAGATGGCTTAGCGGTCAAGTGCTTGCCTGTGAAGCCTAAGGACCCCGGTTCGAGGCTCAATTCCCCAGAACCCACATTAGCTAGATGCATAAGGGGGCACACGCTTCTGGAGTTAGTTTTCAGTGGCTGGAAGCCCTGGCATGCCCATTCTCTCTCTCGCTCTCTGCCTCTCTCTGTCGCTCTCAAATAAATAAAAACAAACAAACAACAACAACAACAAAAAAGCAAGTGTAATGTAGGTAGTCAACAGGAAACCCAGAGTCCTTGGTGCTGCTGCAGACTGATTTCTTTTTTTAAGTTTTATTTATTTATTTATTTATTTATTTATTTATTTATTTATTTATGAGAGTCAGAGAGACAGACAGAGAATGGGCGCGCCAGGGCCTCCAGCCACTGCCAACAAACTCCAGACACATGCGCCACCTTGTGCATCTGGCTTACGTGGGTCCTGGGGAATTGAACCTGGATCCTTTCAGCAAACGCCTTAACCGCTAAGCCATCCCTCCAGCCCCAGACTGACTTCTGATTGCACCTCGGCATGGCTGCCTCCTCCTGCTTGAATAAGTATTGTAGTGATGATGCTGATGATAATAATAATGAGGTTGAATAAATCCATTTGCCTAGAAAACTAAACTAGCATCATATGCCAAAAACATTAAAGAACAATTTCTCAGCCAGGGTGTGGTGGCTCACGCCTTTAATCCCACACTCTGGAAGTTGAGGTATGAGGATCCTTGTGAGTTTGAGGCCATCCTGCTGGGCTATACACAGTGTTCCAGGTCAACCTGGGCTAGAGGAGATCCTGCTTTTAAAAAAAGAAAGAAAAAGAAAAAGAAAAAAAAGAACAGTTTCTGAAGCCAAGACAGCATTGCTACTGCGAGTTACAGTTTTGGCCAAGTCACATGCCATTCTGTCAACAGCCAGAGGGGCGAACAGCACAGATAAGTAAGTGCTGACTGAACCTTAGAAGCAGCAAGAGGAAATTGATGTTATAAGACTTTTTAGGGCTGGGGAGATGGCCCAATGGTGAAAGGCACTTGCTTGCAAAGCCTAACAATCTGGATTCGAGTCCCCAGGGTATTCTTGTAAAGCCAGATGGCACAAAGTGGCATGTGCATCTGGAGCTTGCAGTGGTAGGAGGCCCTGGGTGCCCATTCTCATATTCCTATTCTTTCTCTTTCTCTTTGCTTGCAAATAAAATTGTACAACATTAATAAAAAAAATTGTTTAAGACTTTTTATTTTTCCTTGTTAATTGAATTAGTTAGTTAGTTAGTTAGTTAGTTAGTTAGTTAGTTAAATTTTGACGGGATTTCATGTAGCCCAGGCTGGTATCAAGCTCTAAGGATGACCTTGAATTCCGACCCTCCCACCTCTACCTCCTGAGTGCTAGGATGACAGGCCTGTCACACCATGCCTGGTTTGATTCGTTACTTTTTAATTTTTGCTTTTTTTTCTTTTCTTGAAACAGAGTTTTGCTATGTAGCCCAGACTGACCTCAAACTCACTATGCAACCCAGGGTGGCCTTACATTCTCAGCCATCCTGCTGTTTCACTCTCTCAAGCATACTGTCATGTGTATTTTCATTGGTGGAATTTATAGCCCTAATTAAAGAGGCAGAGGCAAAACACAATGTTTAAAAACAAAGAAAATGTCAAAGAATAAACAACAAAATTAATGAAATTTGTAGGGAATTGGATGGATCTGAAAAGGATTATACTAAGTGAGGTAACCCAGGCCCAGGAAGCCAAATGCCACATGTTCTCTCTCATACGTGGATCCTAGCTGCAAATGTTTAGACTTATATGTGAGTTGGAGTAAAAATCAGTAGCAGAGGCCAATAAGCTAGAAAGGGGCTATAAGGGAGGGATGGGAAACCTTTCAGTGAGTTGTTGGCCAGGGAGGTCCCTGATGACCCCAAAACATTACAGGCCATTGCCAAGGCTCTTGATTTCCCACCAGGAGTAGATGGTAAGACCCTATTGCTGAAGACTCCACATGCTTGGGCTGCAAGGTCACTGAGAAATCTTGTTGGAGCTGAGCTGAAAACCTCCTTCATGTAGACCAGCTGACAGAAAGCTGGAAAAAGCTATGTTGCATGCAGCTCCATGGGAGAGAGAGAAGTCATCAGTGGAGATAAACAACAGTGGACACTGCAAGCCTTAAATTGAGTTAGCCAGGCCAAATGAGCCAATGGGTGCAATAGTGGCATGTCTGTTATGGGGGAAACCAACTGCTCTCTAATTGGACTGGAGGCCCGCTCCATGGGAGGGAATACATGCCTGATACTAGAATGACAGGGGAGGTCATGAGCCCCAGGGGTTTAAGGCCTGCTGCTGTCTGGCTAAATGCATATATTATGCTCACCAAACTGCCCAGTAAGCACTTCTCTTAATGTTCATACCCATATATTAATGCCCTCACTTTTGGTTAGAGAATCTTCTCTTTTCAGATGGCAGTGACCTTGGGATGACTCAAAAGGCACCATAGTGCTGAGAAGAAATGAAACATCTCTATCCCACCTTCCAAGGCTCAGGGTCCATTGCAGAAGAAGTGGCAGAAAGAATTAAGAGCCAAAGGAAGGGCAGGTCTGCTTACAGTGCAGTCTTCCAGATACAAAATGGCCTGGATATCCATGACCGCACAGTGCCTGACACTACCTACACAAGACCATTATAATAGGAGGAAAAGATGATGACATCAAAATAAAATACAGACTGGTTGTGGAGGGGGAATATGATGGAGAATAGGGTTGTGAAAGGGAAAGTGGGGGAGGGGAGGGAATTATCATGGTTTATTGTCTACAATTATGGAAGATGTCAATTAAAAAAAATTCCTAAAAGAAAAAAAGGTGTGGTGCACGCATTTAATCCCAGCACTTGGGAGGCAGAGGTAGGAAGATTCCTGTGAGTTTGAGGCCACCCTGAGACTACATAGTGAATTCCAGGTCAGCCTGGGCTAGAAGGAGCCCAGGAGCTGCTGTTTTATCCATTTTCAGGTGGGTAGGAGAGGCAAGCACTACCCTCTCAAAGGTCCTCTCAGGGACTTACTTTTGTATGCACATAAATTTACACAGTAAGTACTTTAAGTACCTGCTGGAGTTTGCACACAACTGAGTGGCTCTTTCAAACTTCCTGTCCAATGTTCTGACTTGAATTGTGCTACCAGAAAATCAGGTGCATCTTGATTTCTGTGTCAAACTTGGCTTTGGAGAAAGGCGAGAGGAAACCAAAACTCACCAACTGGAGCCCTAAGTTCTCCTTCACCCCATATTTGTCCCTTTAAAGTTTTGGGGTTTTGTTTTGTTTTGTTTTATTGAGGGAGGGTCTCACTCTAACCAAAGCTGGCCTAGAACTTATCGTTATCCTCCTGCCTCAGCCTCCCTAGTGCTGGGAACAAAGGTGTGTGCCACCATGCCAGACTTAAAGTATTTTTTTTCCTACTTCCTCAGCCCCTAGTCTGAGGTGCCCTGGGTATAATTTAGGGAGAACCATTTGACATTTCAGATGAGCTACCAGGCAGCCAATGGAAAAGATGAAAAAAAATTTTAGCCCTAAAACTAAGACCAAAGCTTCTTGTATCAAGTGTTTTGAAAACCAGTTCTAACTCTTTCTGGGTCTTGGGGAAATGACAAAGCGCTGTTGGGACAGAGGGCTAGTTAGCCACTCCACCTATATAGATCTGCTGCTGAAGCCACTCCATTCCTCAGTCTTCAGATTCCAAAGACACTTCTCCAAAGGAATGGTCGAAGATTTGGGGAGCAGTGAACCCCAAGAAGGATCTTTTTGCAGGGAAGATTTAAATAGTCAATGACATGATCTCTCAGTTTAATATACAGCCACTGCACAGTAATGTTTCATCCAACAACACAGTGCGAGCACAGCAGTAGTCCCATAAGATGTTACCTGCCAGGCTGGAGGGATGGTTTAGCGGTTAAGGCACTTGTCTGCAAAGCCAAAGGACCCTGGTTCAATGTCCCAGGACCCACGTAAGCCAGATGCAAAAAGTGGCACCTGCATTTGGAGTTTGTTTGCAGTGGATGGAGGCCCTGGCGCACCCATTCTTTCTCTCTCTCCCTCTTTCTCTGTCAAATAAATAAAAAATAACATTTTTTTTTAAAAAGATGTTACCTACCAATGTTGTTGACAGCAGAGTAAGAATATACTGTGGTGGTCGCGCAATGATGCAGTCACCTAACGACACATGTCTCAGATGACCTCCCTGTTCTTAAGTGACACAAAACTGTAGAGCTTACTCCTTAGCACAGAGAGGCTGAGCCAGCTGCCCCAGATCACAGTCTATGGAGGAGCCTCTGCTGAGCGCTCTGTGGCCTGGCTTTCCCCTCCCCGAGTCTCCTTCCTCCGCTCCTGTCCAGCTCTTCTGTAGCCTTATTAAGCTGGATTCAAAGACTGTCAGTCAGTCAGTGTTTGGCTTTGGTGTTCCTCTGCCTATGCTGAGTGGCCATCTCCTGATATTCCTGCTGCCTGCTATCCCTGTCCCCTCATGCCATGCCTGTCATTCCTCCAGGACCCCCAGAGGCCACATTCCACCGGGCCATTTTCCTGGAAAGCCATTTAACAATTTGAACCAGGCCTTTTCTCCCACAGTTAAACTGGTTTGCCCTATATCTCATCACTCTATGTTCTGCTAAGACTGGAAGAAGGCAAGGACATAATATATGGATGTCCAAGGCCTTCAGCGCCTCTTACTCACTATGTAGGCCTGGGTGAACCATTCACCTCCACCCAGAGTCACCTATGAATGAATATAAGGATCCTTCGCAAGTGAAAACATTTGAAATGCTGTGTACATCACATGACTTTTTACCCTCCAAACCCCTTTGTCTTTTGGGGTTTTTTTAAATTTTTATTTATTTGACAGAAAAAAGGAGGGGGTGTGCCAGGACCTCCAGCTCCAGCCACTGCAAATGAACTCCAGATGCATGAGCCACCTTATGCATCTGGCTTACGTGGCTCCTGGGGAATCAAACCTGGGTCCTTTGGCTTTGCAGGCAAGTGCCTTAACTGCTAAGCCATATTTCCAGCCCCGTTCTTTTGTTTTAATGTGTGTTTTTGTATGTGGACTGTGTGAATGTCAGTGTCAGTTCTCCTCTTCTGCCTAGTTTCAGAAAGGTCTCTTATTGTTTGCCACTGTGAGCCCCAGACTAGCTGGCCCTTGAGCTTCAAGATTCTTCTGACTCTGCTGCCTCCCACGGCTGCAGGCGTGTTTGGAATCACAGATGTGTGCTGCCTGCATCCAGATTTTTTTTTTCAAGGTAGGGTCTCGCTCTAGCTCAGGCTGACCTGGAATTCACTATGTAGTCTCAGGGTGGCCTCTAACTGATGGCGATCCTCCTACCTCTGCCTCCGCAGTGCTGGGATTAAAGTCGTTTGCCACCACGCCTGGCTTGCATCCAGTTTTTACATGGGTTCTGGGGATCCAAATTCCAGAAGTGCTTTTAACCTCAAAGATAACTCTCCAGCACCCCAAATTCCCTTTCTTCGGGGTACTGTCCTCTTCTGCCCAGATTACTGCCACAGCCTCCCTGCATCCAGACATAGTTATCACCATAGCTTCTCCACCCTGGCCAAGGGGATGGCCCTCTCATAGTATAAACAGGATCAGGTTTGTCCCCTGCCTAAATCCTGCAGCAGCTACCAGGGCCTGGGTCAAGCCCAGAAGCTTTGGCATTGCTAGGGACACTGCCCACTGGGGCCATCACTTGCTTCACCAGCGGGCCTGTGTCTAACTCCCAGCATGCATCACTCTCCCTTCTACCTGCGGGGTTTTGGTCAGACTGTTCGTTCTTCCGCACTCTTCTCTCCAAAGGGCTTTTTCAACTTCATTCTTTTTTGTTGTTATTTGTTTTATTTTTCAAGGTAGGGTCTCACTCTAGCTCAGGCTGACCTGGAATTCACTCTGTAGTCTCAGGGTGGCCTCGAACTCATGGTGATCCTCCTACCTCTGCCTCCTGAGTGCTGGGATTAAAGGTCTGCGCCACCACGTCAGGCTTTTTTTTTTTTTTTTAAGTTGGGTCAGAGAACATAGTACTACTGCCAGGCTGCCTATTCCTCCTGCCTTGAACAGGAAGCTAACAGGGGAGGAGAGGAGAGGGGAGGGAGGGGAGGGGAGGGATAGGGAAGGAAAAGCCCTGGCCCCACTCCTATTCCAGGGCAAGAAAGGAGAAAGATGTGAAGGAATATTCCTGGCACCTTTCCTACAGCATAGGAACTGCTCAATTATTCTTTACTCTTCCTTGAAAATATTTGCATTTCAAAACCTCCACCCTTCTCTCTGCATTTCAAAACTGGGCCATCCATGCTCCCAATAAAAGAGTGATTGGAATGTTAAGCAAGAAGATACAGTATTTTTTAATCCAAGGGGGGACCCCGATAATAATAACAGTAATACCATAACATGATTAGCATTAGTCTTTCTGTGGCAGAGACATGGGCATCTCAACTGACTTAAAAAAAAAACACAAAAAACAACCTTTTTAGCTGGGTGTGGTGGTGCATACCTTTAATCTCAGCACTCGGGAGGCAAAGGTAGGAGGATTGCTATGAGTTCGAGGTCACCCTGAGACTAAAGAGTGAGCCTGGGCTAGAGTGAAACCCTACCTCAAAAAACAAAACAAAAAAAACTTTTAAAAAATTTTTATTAGAGAGAATGGGTGCACAAAGGCCTGTAGACACTGCAAACAAACTCCAGACATATGTATCACCATATGCATCTGGTTTATATGCATTCTGGGGAATCGAACCTGGGTCCTTAGGTTTTGCAGACAAGCATTTAACCGCTAAACTACCTCTCCAACCCTCAACTGACTCTTAACAATGAACTGGATTAGACTCATATTTTACAAAGTTTATTACTTGTTACTACTACATTTGCAAGCAACTGAAACCATCCTGAATTAGCTTAAAGAGGAAGAAAAAAAAGACAAGAGATGGAGTATTTGCTATGACCATGCAGGGTGTCTCATGGAACCCAAGCGTGTAATTGGTTTGTGCATAGGGACGGGAGCTGGAAACCACAAAGCCTTTAGAAATCCAGGGTTCCTGGGGTTTTGTTTCTGCTGCTCTCCACACATACAGTTCACTCTTCTGTTTCATGTCATGGTTCTTGCTGATACACCCAGTCCTTTGGCCAAAGTTTGAGGCACATGACTCCAAGGTCAATAATCACAAACCCAACTACATGAAGAGGCTGCCCAGCAGCTCCTTAGACCCAACCACAGATCTGGTGAAAATGATCTGGTGGCCCAGCAGAGTCTCGTGAGGAGTGTCCAGAATGACCAGAGGAAGGGTGGGGTTTGTACCACGCAGGGACACATTCTCCCACTCTCGTGATCGTGTGGAAGTGAGAGGGGCTAAGGATGGATACAGTTCTTTACTAAAGGACTAGAGACTTGTTTGACCACAAAGAAGGCATAAGTAGAGCCAAAATAAGACAGTAGGAATCTGACACTAGCTGTGATCCAAAGTCCAAAAATCATGTTTTTAATCAAGAATTAGAAATATTAAAGCCGGGCATGGTGGCGCACGCCTTTAATCCCAGCACTCAGGAGGCAGGGGTAGGAGAATCACTGTGAATTCAAGGCCAGCCTGGTACTACAGAGAGAATTCCAGGGTCAACCTAGGCTAGAGTGAGACCCAACTGTGAATAAATAAATAAGTAAATAAATACATATTGAAATTAGACATGGTTTTTGACATATGGGCCAAAGTATACATTCTTTAGTGCACGTCTGCTGGGCATACTAAGTGCCCATCTACAAAATTGGACTGCCAGCTGCTTGTCAGGAAAAACACCAAAGCTCTTTAGAAATCTTTTGCCAGGGTTGAAAATCAAGTTAAAATAATGTGATGTGAAATCTAAAGCAATAGAATTCACCAGGCTTATAAAAGTGACCCTGCTTAAATGCAACGATGGGCTGGAGGGATGGTCTAGTGGTTAAGGCTGAAGAGCAATGGAGGGAGACACCTGCCACTCCCCTCTGGCCACCACAGGTGAGTGAACCATGCCACAGGCGAGTGCATATACCCCACACACCACACCACATTACACATACACACGTGCACACACCCCCATCAAAAAGAGAGAGTGCAGAAGGAAATGAAGAAAGGCAGGTGGAAACTGTGAAAGTGGCTATGAGCTCACAGAAATACCAGCCAGCACAAATGTTAAGACTGGCAACACTAATGTGGCCCTCTAGGGAGAACAGCCGTAGCACTGCATTTTCCTAGAAATCTAGAGGGACATGTTAGAAGACAGTGAAATGCCTCCTATCTATGATTGTCCCGTCACAGGGAAGCCACAAGAGAGCCCAAAGCTAAAGCAACTTGGACCCCATATGTTGTTATAAATTCAACATGCCAGCCAGGAATCCAGAGTCCATTATTGATCAAAAAATGAAATAAAGCCGGGTGTGATGGCACATGTTTTTAATCCCAGCACTCGGGAGGCAGAGGTAGGAGGATGGACGTGAGTTCGAGGCCACCCTGAGACTACAGAGTGAATTCCAGGTCAGCCTGGGCTAGAGTGAGGCCCTATCTCGAAAAACCAAAAAACATAAAATAAAATGAAAAAGGAACATAGTTGGTGATGGTGTTGTTCAGGGGTAGAGTGCTTATCAAGCATGCATGAAGTCCTGGGGTTCAATCACCAGCACTCTAAAACAAAACAAAAGACAAACAAATAGGCAAAATCATGAATTGCCGTGAGACACGAGAGCAAAGACAAGGAGGTTGTCACTGCTTTCAGGATGGGTGTGAGGACATGTTTCCTTGCCCTGCTCAGAGAAATTTATCCAGTAGGCCTAAGTTCCAGGCGTTGGGCAAATGTCCAAACACTTGGGGAAGTTACTCATGAAGAAGCAGCCAGTTCCAGACAGCTCGTCGGGAAATGTGGAGAGTCAGTGCCTGGGTGGTTTTCATACTAATCCAGGATTTATTAAAGCTCAGAAAGCAAGCAGCAGAGAGGGCTTTTATAATGAGACGTTTTCCAAGTAGAGTCATCAGCATTTTGATAGGAAAAAAAAAAAAAAAGGTTTCTACCTGAAATTTTCTGAAGGAGACAGCTGGCTAAGGCTAGGAACAGGAGGGGGCTCCCTCCTCTCCAAGTCTGGGTGGACTCCAGCAGTGGAGCCCTCATACCATCTTGAGTCCCCTCCCTCCCAGGCAGGGTACAGCTTTTACTTGCAGTTGGGAGGAATTGGACTCAATGATCTAATAGTGCTAACTTTTTCCTCTCAAATGTGATGTGATGTGGCCCCAGTGTATCTGCTAGTTACCGATGCTACATGAGAACTTAAAAGCAGGGAGCTCACGCTTTCTCTGACAGCTCATAGTTAAGTCAAATTGTCTGAAACCTACAAAGGTAACCCTACTTGAAACTATGTGTAAATCTAAATCCAATCAACCCTCTATGTCCATGGGTTCTATATCTCTATTCAACCAACCACAGATCAGAAATGTATTTAGGGGGCTGGAGAGATGGCTTAGTGGTTAAGGTGCTTGCCTGTGAAGCCTAAGGACCCAGGTTCAATTCCCCAGTATCCATTGAAGTCAGATGCACAAGGTGGTACATGCATCTGGAGTTCATCTGCAATGGCTAGAGGTCCTGGTGTGCCCATTCTCTCTCCCTCTCCCTCTTTCTTTCTCTCTCTTTAATATGTAAATAAAATTTTTAAAAAATTAAAAAGAAACATATTTAGGCCCATGATAGCCACATCTGTACTAAACATGTACAGACATCTTTTTCATGTCATTATTCCTAAACATTATAGTATAACTGTTATTAATATAGCATTTACATTGTATTAGGTATTGTAAGTATGCTAGAGATGACTTGAGTTAGATGCAACAATGTGCATAGCTTATGGGCATATACTGGGCTATTCTACAAGGGAACTGAGTCTGTGGAATTTGATAGCTGAAGAGGATTTTGGAAGCAATCCTCCATGGATACCACATATGATTCATCTTGATTGTCAACTAGATTGAGAGATGCCTAGGGTGTTAGTAAAGCCCACCTCTGGGTGTTTCTTTGAGGCTGTTTCCAGAGATGGTTAAATCATGGACTCTGACCTAATGAGTTAATTAACCCCTTGGTGGGCTCATAAAGTGATGGTATTATTGGGAGGTAATAGGAAGTAGAAGGCAGGCCTATTGTAGGAAGTAGGTCACGTCTTTGGAGGCCCTCGCGTACGCTGACCCCTTCCTATGTGCTCCTTTCTCTGCTTCCTGTCCACTCAGGCAGATGGCTTCCTCTTCCACATCTCCCGCTGTTACGTTCTGCTCAAGTGCCAGGAGTCAGGCAGCCATGGACCGAATCCTCTGAAACTATGAACCAAAATGAATCTCTCCAGGCTGGGGACATGGCCTAGTTGTTAAAGGTACTGGCTTGCAAAGCCTGACAGCCCAAGTTCAATTCCCCAGGACCCACGTAAAGCCAGACGCACAAAGTGGCACATGCATTTGGAGTTTGTTTACAATAGCAGGAGGCCCTGGTGCGTCCTCTCTCTCTCTCAATTTCTTTAAATAAATAAATATTTTTAAAAATAAATCTCAGCCAGACATGGTGGCACATGCCTTTAATCCCAGCACTCGGGAGGCAGGGGAAGGAGGATCACCGAGAGTTTGAGGCCACCCTGAGACTCCACAGTGAATTCCAAGTCAGCCTGAGCTAGAGTGAGAACCTACCTCAAAAAAACAAAATAAATAAATAATAAAAAAAATAAATCTTGGGCTGGAGAGATGGCTTAGCAGTTAAGGTGCATGCCTGTGAAGCCTAAAGACCCTGGTTCAATTCTCCAGATTCCACATAAGCCACATGCACATGGTGGCACATGTATCTGGAGTTCATTTACAGTGACTAGAGGCCCTGGTGTGCCCATTCTCACACACACTCTCTCTCTCTCCTTCTCTCTCTCATAAATAGATAGATAGATAGATAGATAGATAGATAGATAGATAGATAGATATAAAATAAATCTTCACTTCTTTAAGTTGTTTCTGCCAGGTATTTGCTCATAGCTGTGCAAAATTAACTAATACCTCAAGAAAAAACATTTCTTAAAAGTAGGTAAACAACGTAAGCCAGATGCACAAGGGGCGTACGCGTCTGGAGTTCGTTTGCAGTGGCTGGAGGCCCTGGCGCACCAATTCTGTATCTGTTTGTCTGTCTGTCACTCTCAAATAAATAAAATAAAAATAAAATAAAAGTCTTACTTTAAAAAAAAAGTAGGTAAACACTTTCAAACCACTTTGCTTGGCAGCTCTGAATTTAGATGACTCCTTTGTTATAATATTCAATATAAAACGCTGTGGGTTAGATTCATCATCTGTCCTCATCTACCTCGAGTCCCCCAGAATGACATCAGATTAGTTTCCCTTACTGTAAAAAAAAAAAAGATCCAATAGTTCTCAGGTTTCCTTTGGACTTTGTAATTTTTTTAATTGTATTTTATTTATTTGAGAGAGAAAGAAAGAGGGGGCACACCAGGGCCTTTAGCCACTGCAAATGAACTTAAGGTGCATGTGTCACCTTGTGCATCTATCTGGCTTATGTGGGTCCTGGGGAATAGAAACTCGGCTTTGGCTTTGCAGGCAAGTGCCTCAACCACTAAGCCATTTCTCCAGCCCTGGACTTGGTAATTTTTTTACATCTTTATTTGAAAACTGCACCGCCTGCTCTTGAGCAAGCTTTAGCCATAGTTTAATGTAGGGCTAATTCTGGAGCCTAAGCTAAGACTGGTTTTCAGTAGTCAGTTCAATGTGCATACCTTTTTGGGAGAAGTTCCTGTGCCAGGCACGAGCTGGGGACCATGAGATAAGGTAGCCATTCAGACGGTCTGTCCTAGGTAGCAACAACAAGCCCTGAGGAGGTAATGGAGTAATGGATGCCACAGGGACTCAGGGCATAGAGAGATATGCCATTGACAGGGAATGCTTCAAAGAGATCTAAATTTTCAGCTGGATTTTTAAAAAATGTTAGGGTTAAGATATTTAAGAACCAGTGTGTGGGGGGGGGGGGGGATTTTCCTGTTAGGAGAAGGAAAAGTCCAAAAGGGAGAATATTTTCTGTTAAGAGGAGAAACAGAGTGCAGCGGGAGAGCATTTTCTGTTAGGAGGAAGAAACAAGGTCCAGCTGGTAGAGCATTTCTTGTTAGCAGGAAGGAACAAGGTCCAGTAGGCAGAGCGTTTCCGGTTAGGAGGAAGGAACAAGGTCCAGTGGGGAGAGCAGTTCCTGTTAGGAAGAAGAACAGAGGGCAGCGGGGAGAGCATTTCCTGTCAGGAGGAAGAACAGAGGGCAGCTGGAAGAGCATTTCCTGTCAGGAGGAGGAACAGAGTGCAGTGGGGAGAGCATTACCTGTCAGGAGGAGGCACAGAGGGCAGCTGGTAGAGCATTTCCTGTCAGGAGGAGGAACAGAGGGCAGCTGGTAGAGCATTTCCTGTCAGGAGGAAGAACAGAGTGCAGTGGGGAGAGCATTTCCTGTCAGGAGGAGGCACAGAGTGCAGCGGGGAGAGCATTTCCTGTCAGGAGGAGGCACAGAGTGCAGCGGGGAGAGCATTTCCTGTCAGGAGGAGGCACAGAGTGCAGCTGAAAGAGCATTTCCTGTCAGGAGGAGGAACAGAGTGCAGTGGGGAGAGCATTTCCTGTCAGGAGGAGGCACAGAGGGCAGCTGAAAGAGCATTTCCTGTCAGGAGGAGGAACAGAGGGCAGCTGGAAGAGCATTTCCTGTCAGGAGGAGGAACAGAGTGCAGTGGGGAGAGCATTTCCTGTCAGGAGGAGGCACAGAGGGCAGCTGAAAGAGCATTTCCTGTCAGGAGGAGGAACAGAGGGCAGCTGAAAGAGCATTTCCTGTCAGGAGGAGGAACAGAGTGCAGTGGGGAGAGCATTTCCTGTCAGGAGGAGGAACAGAGGGCAGCTGAAAGAGCATTTCCTGTCAGGAGGAGGAACAGAGTGCAGTGGGGAGAGCATTTCCTGTCAGGAGGAAGAACAGAGTGCAGTGGGGAGAGCATTTCCTGTCAGGAGGAGGAACAGAGTGCAGCTGGTAGAGCATTTCCTGTCAGGAGGAGGAACAGAGTGCAGTGGGGAGAGCAGTTCCTGTCAGGAGGAGGAACAGAGTGCAGTGGGGAGAGCAGTTCCTGTCAGGAGGAGGCACAGAGTGCAGCGGGGAGAGCATTTCCTGTCAGGAGGAGGAACAGAGTGCAGTGGGGAGAGCATTTCCTGTCAGGAGGAGGCACAGAGTGCAGTGGGGAGAGCATTTCCTGTCAGGAGGAGGCACAGAGTGCAGCGGGGAGAGCATTTCCTGTCAGGAGGAGGAACAGAGTGCAGCTGGTAGAGCATTTCCTGTCAGGAGGAGGAACAGAGTGCAGTGGGGAGAGCATTTCCTGTCAGGAGGAGGAACAGAGTGCAGTGGGGAGAGCATTTCCTGTCAGGAGGAAGAACAGAGTGCATTGGGGAGAGCATTTCCTGTCACGAGGAGGAACAGAGGGCAGCTGGTAGAGCATTTCCTGTCAGGAGAAGGAAGACAGGGCAGCGGACAGAGTATTTCCGGTCAGGAGAAGGAAGACAGGGCAGCTGGTAGAGCATTTCCTGTCAGGAGAAGGAAGACAGGGCAGCGGACAGAGTATTTCCGGTCAGGAGAAGGAAGACAGGGCAGCTGGTAGAGCATTTCCTGTCAGGAGAAGGAAGACAGGGCAGCGGACAGAGTATTTCCGGTCAGGAGAAGGAAGACAGGGCAGCGGGGAGAGCATTTCCTGTCAGGAGGAGGAGCAGAGTGCAGTGGGGAGAGCATTTCCTGTCAGGAGGAGGCACAGAGTGCAGCTGGTAGAGCATTTCCTGTCAGGAGGAGGAACAGAGTGCAGTGGGGAGAGCAGTTCCTGTCAGGAGGAAGAACAGAGTGCATTGGGGAGAGCGTTTCCTGTCAGGAGGAGGAAGACAGGGCAGCGGGCAGAGCATTTCCTATCAAGAGGAGGAACAGAGGGCAGCTGGTAGAGCATTTCCTGTCAGGAGGAGGAACAGAATGCAGCGGGGAGGGCATTTCCTGTCAGGAGGAGGAACAGAGTGCAGGGAGAGCATTTCCGGTCAGGAGAAAGGAACGTGGTCAAACTGGGAGAGCATTTCCTGTCAGGAGAAAGGAACAAGTTCCAGCAGGGAGAGCATTTCCTTTCAGGAGGAGGAACAAAGGAGCATCTGATTTAGGATGAAGGAAGGCGCTGATAGAAATGGCACCTGTGTGATAGGATTCTCAGAACGAAGGTTCTGGAAAAGTCCAGGGGCAAATGATAAGGTTAGTAAGTCAAGGGGCTGCTTGGTATCTGCTGGAGTTTGAACTTTTCCAGCGTGGCATTTCTGTGATTTCCTAGGGTCGGGCTCCCTCCCCGCCGCAGGGCACCTCACACAGGCTACCCTGCTGTGGGTACAAGTAAACATCCAGCCCCAAAGAACCGATGATGGATTGATGGCAGGACAGAGGAAGGCCCAGTGCGGTGACAGGGCTCTGTTTGGCTTGTTTCTTTTTCCATCTTCATTCGTGTTTGCCAATGACATAAGGAAACATCTGCAGCGCGCATGTATCAGGGTTTCAGATGATACCAAACTGGAGGGATAAGTGAATGCACTTGTTGACACACCAAAAAAAGATCCTACTTCCTTTCGGTTGCAGCCATCACCTTCCAGTAATTCGCCCAAACGAGGAACTGGAAAGGAAAGAGGAGAGACAACCGTATATATTCTTTCGGTCTTCTAGAAAACATGGGGTTGCTCCTATGGTCACAGAAGTAAATGTACAAGGAAGGAGGCCTAGCAGACATCAGGGGAATCCATGGTATTAAAAGAGGAATGTCCCACAAATGCTACCATACCAAAACTGGAAGCCCAGAATGTCACCCAGCATGCTCTTGGCAGTGTTGTAAACGAGTTAAGGACATATGTATTGAATATATCAAGCACCGTAGGAGCTGAGATAGCTTCCTGAAACATGCAGAGAAAAACTGAAAATGAAAAAGATGACCCAGGGTTTCAATTCCCAAGCCATTCACATAAAGCCAGATGGGCATGTGCGTGCAGTGGCAAGAGACCCTGGTATGCATACACACACACACACACACACACACACACACACACACACACACACATACACACACACACGGAAGAAACTGCAGGAAAAGATCCGTGGACTCAACTGACAAGCTGTTTTGCTCCACTAAGAGAAGCGTAGTTTGTGTGAACCAACAGGACAGAGCAGAGATGGAAACCTATAGGCCCTGAAGGCTGTAACATAAGAGGTGTTGAAACAGTAAAAGGCTTCTGCGCTGAAATTTAAAAAAAGAGGGGCTGGAGAGATGACTCAGCAGGTAAAGTGCTTGCCTGCAAAGCCTAACGACCCAGGTTCAGTTCCCCAGGACCCACATAAAGCTGGATGCACAAGACTGGTGTATGCATCTGGAGTTCGGTTGCAGTGGCTAGAGGCCCTGGTGCGCCCATTTCCTCTCTCTTTGCAAATAAATAAATTTCAAAAAGCTCCTTTGGACTACAATGACAGCTTATACAAGTATCTGAAGTAAGTAGGTATGAATGTGAGATACTGTATTTGGAGCCAGATTCTCAAATAGCAACTGGAGGAATCTACCTTCACATGTGAACACAGAACACAGGGCTTTGCTCAACCACTGTGTGCCCCAGCAATGTGAGGCACTTGGAAAATGAGACTGTGTTTAGTAAACAAAGCCTTTGTGTTCTTTTATTTATTTATTTGAGAGAGTGGACATGCCAAGGCCCCTAGCCACTGCAAACGAACTCCAGACGCACGGACCACCATGTGCATCTGGCTTACGTGGGTTCTGGGAAGTCCAAACTGGGTCCTTAGGCTTTGTAGGCAAGCACCTTAACCACTGAGCAATCTCTTCAGCTCCCTTGTGTTCTTTGTTTAGCCCCCAACATGTGTCAGGCACTGAGTGGGGCATAAGGCCGAGTTCCTGCCCTCACATAGACATGTTTAGCAGGGGTGAGAAATAGCCACCAGAAAGACTGCAGAAACACATGAAGTCATTAAATCTTGTGACAAGGGCTGGAGAGATGGCTTAGAGGTTAAGGCACTTGCCTGCAAAGCCAAAGGATCCAGGTTTGATTCCCTGATACCCACGTAAAGTCAGATGCAAAGGGTGGCACAAGCATCTGGAGATCCTTTGCATGGCTAGAGGCCCTGGTGTACCCGTCCTCTCTCCCTCTCTCTCAATCTCTCTCTCTGCTTCTTTCTCAAATTAGTTAATTAATTAATCTTGTGACAAGGGGCCTATAGGGGTCACAACTGAAGGTAAGAGAGTATGGAGAGCCTTGCTGTTCATAGGGTAGTCAGAGCCGGCCCCTCTGAGGAAGTGGCATTTCAACTGAGGCAGGAGCATGGCAGGAGGCCCGACAGCGAGCAGGAGTCTAGAAGGAACTTGATGCGTTCCTAGAACTGAAAGACCAAAGAGACTGACTTCTGCTTGGCCACAGGCCTTCCTTACCGGTGGGTTCTGGGTTTTACAGCCTCCTTTACTGTTGACCATGGCTGTGGGCCCAAGTTCTCCTGAGTGGACACAAGCAACCCCTTTCTTATGCCGCTCTTCTCTTGTTGGTTAAGACCTGTCAGCAACCAAGCTTGGGTCAGAGCACCCCATGAAAAGCAGAGCCCCAAGTGGAAGTGACCTGGATTGCTTAATGATTAACAGTGAACTGAACCACCTGTTAACCTGGATCGCTAACCTAGTACACTTGCTTCAGAGAGAAAAAGACTTCCGCATTCATTAAAATACTAAATTATTTGTCTGCCTCTGACCTAACCCAACTACTATATAAACAAAGGAGATACCACCAGCACCAACCAGTCACATGTGGAACATTCACTGAGTTCAAAGGGTACTTGAAACCTGCCCCAGGGAAAGATCACAACGACATTTAGGAGTCTAAAAGTCAAGTCAATGAACCTCTGTCACAGACAGTTATTTAATTTGGAAAAGCGGCTACTCCAGGATAGCATGATGGCTGTCTTTAGACAAAGAAGAGGAGTGAAGCTGAATAGACCTATGCATAGTTGGGATTTATGCTGAACAGACTCTACTCAGTGTAGCAGAGGGGTTTCTGTTATGATGAGTGACTGAAAAAAAAACCAGAGCCAGGCATGGTGGAGCGCGACTTTAATCCCAGTACTTGGGAGGCAGAGGTAGGAGAATCGCCATGAGTTCAAGGCCACCTTGAGACTACATAGTGAATTCCAGGTCAGCCTGGGCCAAAGTGAGACCCTACCTCAGGGGGAAAAAAAAAAAACCTAAAGGCCAGGCCTGGTGGCACATGCCTTTAATCCCAGCACTCAGGAGGCAGAGGTAGGAGAATTACTGTGAGTTTAAGGCCAGCCCGAGACTACCTTAAAAACAAAACAAACAAAACAGAAAGACAGATTGGGGCTGGAGAGGTGGCCCAGTGGCTAAGGCATTTGCGTGCAAAGCCTAACAACTCAGTTTCAGTTCCCCAGTACCCATGTAAAGCCAGATGCACAAAGTGGTGCATGCATCTGGAGTTCATTTGCAGTGGCTTGAGGCCCTGACATGTCCCCCATCCCCTCTTTCTCTCTCTGTCTTTTTCTGCTTGCAAATATATATATATATATATATATATATATATATATATATATATATATGGTTTTTTTTGAGGTAGGGTCTCACTCTAGTTCAGGCTGACCTGGAATTCACTCTGTAGTCTCAGAGTGGCCTTGAACTCAAGGCAATCCTCCCACCTCTGCCTCCCGAGTGCTGGGATTAAAGGCATGCGCTACCATGCGCGGCTAATAAGTAATTTTTTAAAGGACAGATTGCTTTGTACCAGAAGTGTCTCTGTGGCCAGTCAGCCACCTAAGCAAGGCGATATTGCTGAGGTGTCCCAACATCCTAGTGGAGGGCCCAGTGACTTCTCGAGTTGGAGTCACTGGAATAACATAGGTCGTAGCCATGTCAGACCAGATTGAATCTTGGAGGCAAGCAGAATCTTGAAGAAAAACTGAGTGAAGTAGCAACATGATCCAAACAACCTTCTAGAAACATTGGGCCAATGAGTGGGAAGACAGCACTAGGTTCATATTCCATGTTGAGCATTTGGTACTTATATTCCCCGAACCAGTAGTGATTTAATGAAAGCCAAGAATATATATATATATATATATATATGTTGATTTTCTTTCTTCTTGAGATAATCCAAAAAGCATCCGTGGACTATCATTTTGTTTTTAAACTTATCTTCCAAAATGAATGATCCTTTCATTCCAAGGAACTCAAAGTACTTTACACCCTAGCCATATTCAGACTTGTCACATATCTAAACTGCTACGTCAGGGTCAAGATTGTCAAGCTCATCTCTCAGATAAGGAGAAGGGCTCACAAAGAGGGGGAGTGAGCCATTTAAGGTCACAGTGAGTCACAGCAGGGAAGCTTCTTGACCGAGGTCTCCTGACCCCTCGGGCCTGCACACTGCCCCCTAGCCCACAGTAGGGGTGCCCTCAACCAGGCAAGTCTCCTCATTCCAGAGAAACCAACCTGGATCCTGAGTGAACATTCTTCCAGAGTTAGAAATTAACCCAGGGATTTAAGAGTTAATTAGTTTCATGTTACAGATGAAGAAAGTGGGGTTTCGTTGGGGGGGGGTTCACATAGGCAAGGGCCTATATATGATTTAAACCCAGTTCCTTGGCTGGGAAGATGGCTCAGTGGTTAAAGCCGCTTGCTTAAACTCAGTTCCTGGCACTAGATTTTACCATGCTATCCACCCATAAAAATGGCAGACCCAGGAACACCCCATGTAGGGACCTGGAATCAGGCCCCGTTGTAAGCCGCACTGTCTGGAAATATAGAGGCTCCCACTGTGTTGGCTTTGGCCACTGAAGAGAGGGGACATTCTACAGTCCTTGAAAACTCACAGCTGAAGGGGGTGGGGAGGAGTGTGTGCAGACTTGTACTTACAAAGTCCAAAAGGGGAAAACATGTGTTTCCCATTTGTCTCGGGATGGGAAAGAAAAACTTTTCCTTTCACTTAATCTTGCTTCAAACAAATAGAGAGACTGCCCTTTTTGTAAACTCACCGAATGTCAAACACTGTTCACCAGCATGGCATCGGCTTACTAAGCCACTATCGAGCCACTTTCCTCACGTAATCCCCTCAATTAGACGGCACTCCAGCCTGAAGAGGGACGACTAAACTAACACACATTTCCTCTGATGCACTGGACAAGAGTCAGCCCTGTGGAGTCAGGTTTCCAAATCTATAGCCTCTGATTTCACCCAGAGCCCTGGAGGCAGCACGGCTTCAGTCATGACTCAGGATTTTGTGAGTGGAGGCAAGCACGTCAAGTGATGTAAGAAAATTCCCCAGTTCCTGGTCCCCTGGCCTCCTCCTCCCTGGGGAATTCAGGCCTCAGAAGAGAGCAGCGGGTGTGTTGGGGGTGGGAGGGCATCATGGCCCTCCTGGGTGCCTGGCACACCTAGCAACTTGCCAGCAGTCAGGGTCAGCCCTTGACAAAAGGAGGTGCTCTGTGACAGTGATTTGCCTGTTGGCTCATGAGCTCAGTTAACTGTGCTGAAATATATGTGAGAGTCTCATAAAGTAAACCAAGAGACGGGGAGGGGGGCATGGTGGCCTGGGCTAATGTCAAGTATGTTCAGGGAGGCGGGGAGAGCTGTGTGTGATGCAGGCCGACCTTTGAAGTCACTTTGTTTGTGAAAAGTCTGCCCTAATCTCTTAAGGAAGCGCTGCTGGAATGAGGTTTCTGCGCATGTGGGGTTTAGGGCTATTGTCTTTGGCTCTGGTGTTCACCTCAAGCCCTAGCTAGGACATGTTTAAATCCCATAACAACAGGCTGACATGAAATTGCTCACCCTCTTATTGCATCAGGGGACTTTTACTCAGGCGGATTTTGAATGCCTCATTGTTTAATAGGACAGGAAGTTTATTCTCTATGTAAATGAGGAATCTTTACCCCCACCCCCCCTCCCTTACCTCCTTGGCAGACTTGTATAGAGGCCTGGCTTGTTATCTGTAGTGGAGCTCCTGGTCTAGCTCCTTCCAGGAGAGCAGCTAGATACAGTTTCTTTCTCAGAGTAAAGCTGTTCTTAGGACTGAAGCTATAGGCAGGCTTCCCCCATAGGTGACACTGGCTGATGGGTTCAGCAAGGGCCGCCTAGGGACAGGGCAGGGTTGGATCTCCTGACAAGGGTTGGATTGGACTTTCTCCAGTCGTAGGTTCTGACCTGGATCACGGTCTCTTTATTACACTCACAGGGAAGCCCTACAACGTTTTATCTTTTCCTTGGAAAATACCAAATGATAACAAGCTTTAATTTCAGTGCTGTGGAGGTGTTGAGAGGGTGGGTGGAGGTAGGGGGATCACAGTGAGTTGGAAGCCAGTCTGAGACTACATAGTGAAAAAGAGAGAGAGAGAGAAGAAAAAGTATCAGACAACAATAAAATGGTGCTTAGTTCACAACCATGATCCTACCCTCCATGACAGCAAGTCATGAGAATAGAAAGGACTAGGGAAAAAAAAAAAAAGAGAGAAAGAAAGGAAACCTCATGGGTTGCCCATCTCACTTCATGCCCTGCTCACAAACTCTTACAGAAGCACAAGTATGAACTCAACCTTTTGCTGATCCCCTGCCAAGAGCCTATCTGAGAAGGCTCTCAGCACTAACTTTGTAGGATGAGGAAGCCCCAGTTTATTTGGCTTGTTTCTCCAGAATCATTTTCCCTGCACATTCAAAACAGAAACAAATAATGTATTTATTTTATTTGAGAGAGAAAGAGGCAGATAGAGAATGGGCATGCTAAGGCCTCCAGCCACTGCAAACGAATTCCAGACACATGCGCCACCTTGTGCATCTGACTTACGTGGGTCCTGGGGAATTGAACCTGGGTTCTTTGGCTTTGCGAGCAAATGCCTTAACAACTAAGCCATTTCTTCAGCCCAAATAATGTATTTTTGAACAAGGAAAGGAAGCTGGGTGTGGTACGGCACACCTTTAGTCCTAGGCTGAGGTAGGAGGAACGTCGTGAATTGGAGGCCAACCTGGACTATAGAGTGAGTTCCAGGTCAGTTGGAACAAAAAAATAAATGAAGGAAGAAAGAACAAAAAAAGAAAGAAAGAAAGATAGTCAAGTACTGTGCATAAAACCTAAGGATTGATCTAAGGCTATATTAACATTCAAACTGTCTTCTCCATATTCCCAAGAATCATGGTAGCACTGGATGGACAGAGTCAAGAGGTTCAGAAGTTCAAGGTCTTCCTTGGCTACACAGTATGTTCAAGGTCATCCAGGGTTATGTGAGCTCATGTCTTAAAATACAAATTCATACAGTAAGATAAAATCACAACATGACCATAATTTTCTATGTGTATGTGTGTGTGTGTGTCCGTGTGTACCAACATGTGTGTTTTTACATTTGCACTGGCCCAAGTACAATTAAGCAAGAAGGGCTCAGAACTCTGTTCTCAGACCTGCCTTCACATGGGCATTGCCTTCAAAGCTTTATCTATACGTGCATGTCTGAGCACCAAGTATCCCCACCAAGATTCTGTTTTAATTAGACTGGCCTGAGATCATGGTACCCATTTTATTTATTTATTTATTTATTTATTTATTTATTTATTTATTTATTTATGAGAAAGAGCATGAGAAAGAGAGAGAATTGGGGCACTAGGGCCTCAGCCACTGAAATTAAACTCCAGATGCTTCCGCCACCTAGTGGGAATGTGCAACCTTGTGCTTGCTTCACCTTTATGTATCTAGCTTACGTGGGATCTGGAGAGGGGATGGAACATGGGTCCGGAGGCTTCGCAGGCAAGTACCTTAACCGCTAAGCCATCTCTCCAACCCATGGTACCCATTTTTTAAAAAGCTTTCCAGGTGATGGTAGTGTGTGTCTAAGCTCCCTACCCACTGGTTCAGGCCAGCCCCCTAATGGAACCTCCCTCCATTAGCCCACAAAATCAGACCACCAGTGAGCTCCTTCCATGGTGTTTTTCTTTAGACATTAGCATATTATTTCCCTTGTCCTAACCCTGAACTCACCCTATATCTGGCCTCTGTGGCAATGTCCTGGCAAAGTTTTCCCTAAAAATGTTCTCAAATAACCAGGTGAAGTGGCACACACCTTTAATCTCAGCACTTGGGAGGCAGAGGTAGGAGGATCACTATGAGTTCAAGTCCAGCCTGAGACTGCATAGTGAAATCCAGGTCAGCCTGGGCTAATATAAGACCCTACTTTTTTTTTTTTCGAGGTAGGGTCTCACTCTAGCCCAGGCTGACCACTATGTAGTCTCAGGGTGGCCTTGAACTCACGGCAACTCCTACCTCTGCCTTCCAAGTGCTGGGATTAAAGGCATGTGCCACCACGCCCGGGTGACCCTACCTTTAAAAACCAAAAGAAAAGAGGGGGGCTGAAGATGGCTCAGCTATTAAGGCACTTGCCTGCAAAACTTAATGACCCAAGTTTAATTCCCAGTACTCATGTAAAGCCAGATACACAAAGTAGTGCATGTGTTTGGAGTTTGTTTATAGTGGCTGAAGGCCCTGGTACACCTATTCTCTCTGTCTCTCTTCTCTCTTTGTCTCTGTGATTAAAAATAAATAAATAAGCTGGGTGGTGGCACACACCTTTAATTCCAGCACTCGGGAGGCAAAGATGGAGGATCTCTGTGAGTTTGAAGCCACCCTGAGACTACATTGTGAATTCCAGGTCAGCCTGGACTAAAGTGAGACCCTACCTTGAAGAAAACCAACAACAACAAAAAATTATTTATTTGTGGTTTTTTGAAGTAGAGTCTCACTCTAGCCCAGGCTGACCTGGAATTCACAATGTAGTCTCAGGGTGGCCTCGAACTCACGAAGATCCTCCTACCTCAGCCTCTTGAGTGTTGGAATTAAAGGCATGCGCCACCATGCCCAGTTGAGAACATTTTAAGAAATGTTTTATTAAGGTGGGAGTGGTGGTGCATGCCTTTAATTCCAGCACTAAGGAGGTGGAGGCAGGAGGATTGCTGTGAGTTTGAAGCCAGCCTGAGACTACATAGTGAATTCCAGTTCAGCCTGGGCTGCAGCAAGACCCTACCTCACAAAATCAAACAACAAATGTTCCCAAATATAACTCTGCATTTTAATTATTCCTTCGTTCTCAATAAATATTAGTGCATTGGCAACAAATCTATTCGTTCTTGTGGAATGAGCTGAGAACCACCACGCTTTGGTCAGTGGCATATAACTGTTCACTTCCTTGGCAAACCCGTGAGCCAGCTTCCTAAGGAATGGGTGCTAATCTGTCTCGTAGAAGTAACCATGTCATGACTCTTTAGGAAAATCTGGGGCCTTGGCACATCCGCTGAACAAACTTCTGGTGAAACTGAGACTATAAAAGTCTGCAAAATCAGAGCGCTTCCCCAGTCTAATGTGACTCTGGAAATTCAGATGACCGCACTGAGAAAAAGTTGTCCTGGTGATTATGAATTCCACCCACACTGAACGCTGGCTGTGTTCACATGCTGCGGCAGAGCTAGCCCAAGACTGCTGGAGGGATTGGCAGATACTCATGTACAGAGAGCTGTCCTGCCTGCCTCTCCCTCTTCCTAGCCCTCGGGAAGAGCATTTTTAATTTTTTTTTTTTTTTTTTTTTTTTTTTTTTTTTTTTTTTTTGCTTTTTTGGTGTTTCAAGGTAGGGTCTCGCTCTAGCCCAGGCTGACCTGGAATTTACTCTGTAGTCTCAGGCTGGCCTCAAACTCACTGCGATCCTCCTACCTCTGCCTCCCAAGTGCTGGGATTAAAGGTGTGCACCACCACGCCCACCTGACTAGGAAGAGCATTTCTTGTCATTGCAGATGTGGGGCACAGGGGTGCCTTTTTACCCAGAAAGCCATTTAGCCAGTTGAGTTATAAACAGGCCCCCTGCATTGTTGCTTATCAAACATGAATGAGAAGATTTTCCTTAAGCACTCAAGTGGCCCAATTTCTCAGCATTACCCATGCCACTTCACTGCGGACTTATTCCTGGAAAGAGGAAATAGACCTTGAACGAGCCTTTGTTAGTATATATGATGCTGGGTTTATTATATTCTTGTTTGTTTGTTTGTTTTAGTTTTTCAAGGTAGGGTCTCACTCTAGCCCAGGCTAACCTGGAGTTCACTGTATAGTCTCAGGGTGGCCTTGGACTCACAGCAGTCCTCCTACCTCTGCCTCCCCAGTGCTGAGATCAAAGGGGTGTGCCACCACACCCGGATATTTTTAGTTAATATGTTCAGATTGCTTGTAGGACTGATCTCTTCCCTTTTTCAGAATTATCTCTGTCATCTTCTCTCACTCATTAAATATGATTTTTTACTTATGTGTGCATATATATGCATGCATGTTTGGGAGGGTTATGTGTGTGTGCAGATGTGCATACAAGTGTGTGTATGTGTTTGTGTGTGTGTGCCAGAGGACCACCTCAGGTGCTATCTACCTCCTCTCACTGGCCTGGAGCTTTCCAGTTAGGCTAGACTGGCTGGCCAGTGAGTCCCAGGAATCCTCCTAGCTCCATCTCCCCAGTACTGGGATTACAGATTTAAATGATCATGCCTGGCATTTTACATAGATACTGGAGATCAAACTCAAGTGTTTTTTTTTTATTTTAGTTTTTTTTATTTATTTGACAGAGAAAGAAAGAGAGAGAGAGAATGGGCACACCAGGGCATCCAGCCACTGTAAACAAACTCCAGACGCGTGCACCCCCTTGTGCATCTGGCTAACATGGGTCCTGGGGAAATCGAACCTGGGTCCTTTGGCTTTGCAGGCAAACACCTAACTGCTAAGCCATCCCTCCAGCCCAAACTGTAGTATTTTTAATATTTTATTAATTTATTAGAGAGAGGGGGCATATAGAGAATGGGCACACCAGGGCCTCTAGCCACTGCAAATGAACTCCAGATGTATGCGCCACCTGTGCAACCAGCTTATGTGGGTACTGGGGGAGTGAACCTGAGTCGTTAGGCTTCGCAGGCAAGTGCCTTAAAAGCTAAGCCATCTCTCCATCCCGTGGTACCCATTGTTTAAAAAGCTTTCCAGGTGATGGTAGTGTGTGTCTAGGCTCCCTACCCACTGGTTCAGGCCAGTCCCCTAATATGCAACCTCCCTCCACTAGCCCACAAAATCAGATCAGCAAGGCAAGAACTTTGCTGACTCAGCTATCTCTCCAGCACCTAAATACGATTTGACTGTTTGTGTGACGTGCGGGTGGAGGAGTGCAGTGTATGCACCTGTGTGTACAAAGGCACACACCTTCGTGTGCACATGCGCAGGGGCCAGAGGACAGCCTCAGTGTCCTCCTCTGTTGCTCTTCCATCCTATTTCCCTGAAACAGACTCTCTCACTGAACCTGGAGCACCTTGATTTTGGTGAGGCTGGCTAACCAGGAAACCCTGGTGATCCTCTTGTCTCTACCCTGCCTCAGCACTGGGGTTACGGCTATGCACAGCCACATCTGGCTTTTTGCATGGGTAATGGGGATCAAACTCAGGGCCTCATGCTTGATGACAAGCACTCTTTCTCACTAAGCCATCTCTCCAGCCCCTAGATTAAAAAAAAAAAAAATACTATTCTTTATTTATTTGTGAGTAGAGGGAGAGTATGGGCACACTAGGGTCTCTTTCCACTGCTGGTAGACTACAGACTCATGGGCCCCTTGGTTCATCTGGCTTTATGTGGGTACTGAGGAATCAAACCTGGGCTGACAGGCTTTGCAAGCAAGGCCTTTAACCACTGAGCCATCTCCTCAACCCAGTGGATTTATTTTGTTTGTTTTGTTTTTTGAGGTAGGGTCTCATGCTGGCCCAGGCTGACTTGAAATTGACTCTGTAGTTTCTGGCTAGCCTCAAACTCACGGAGATCTTCCTACCTTTGCCTCCTGAATGCTGAGATTAAAGGCATGCACCACCACCCCAGACTCTCAATGGAGATAGATAGATGATTGATAGATAGATAAATAGATAGATAGATAGATAGATAGATAGATAGATAGATATAACTTATTTGTAAGGAGAGAGAGAGAGAGAATGGGCAGGCCAGGGCTTCTAGCCACTGAAGACAAACTCCAGATGCATGCACCACCTTGTATATCTGGCTTTATGTGGGTACTGGGGAATTGAAACTGGATCTTAGGCTTCAGAGGCAAGTACCTATACCACTAAGCCATCTCTCCAGCCCCACCCCCATGGATTATTTTTTATTAACAACTTCCATGATTGTAAACAATATCCGATAGTAATGCCCTCCCTCTCCCCAGGTTTTTGTAATCAATGAATCAAATGGAGTTTTTTATTCGAAATCACAATGAGTAGACAAATTACCTTGAGGCTAAAGAAAATTTATAAATTTAATTTTCCTATTTAACTATACTCATTTTAGGCACACTCTCCTATTGCTGTTGTCCATCTGATGTTGGCCAGGAGGTGATGTCCACTCTCTGTTCATGCCATTGTTTTCTCCTTCCATCATAGAGCTTCCCCTTGAGTCTGTAAGCCAAAATAAACCTTTTTGCCCCACAAAAGAATATTCAATTATTTAAATCTCTTTTAAAACTCTCCTAGTGAAATCGTCTGTCATTCTTTTTTAATATTTATTTGCAAGCCGAGAAAGAAAGAGAGAGAATGGCATGCCAGGGACTATTGCCACTGTAAACAAACTCCAGATGCATGTGCCACTTTGTGCATCTGGCTTTACATAGGTACTGGGGACTCGAACCAGGCTGTTGTGTTTTTCAAACATGCACTTTTCACTACTGAGCCATCTCTCCAGCCCCACCTGTTTTTTTTTTTTTTTTTTTTTAAATAAAGATCTCACATAGGGTTGTTGCTAGGTGACTTATGGCTTCAGACACTGTTGTAAATAGAATGTTGTCATTATGGTTTTCAGTAGCCTATGGGTACATGTCAGATGAATGCTTAGAGCTTGTTTATCTTGGGCCCAGTCATCTTTCTAAACCCTTTCATTAACTCTGGTAGTTTTTAGCTGGTTCCATGAAATTTCTTAGGGATGCAACCACATGATTGCAAAGAATGATGTTTTATATTGATATACAAGTCAGGGCAGGTAGCGGTCCAATATATTAATATCCTAGGGCTGCTGTAACAAGTACCACAAACAAGGTGACTTAAAACAACAGCAGTAGGTCTGAGGAGATGGCTCAGTGGGTAAAGTACCCATGGCACGAGCATGAGAAACTGAGTTTGATCCCCAGAACCCACGTGAAATACTGGGCATCTTGGCATACATCTATAATCCCAGCCCCGGGGAGGCAGAGAAAGGGAATCTCTAGGGCTCACTGGTTATCTAGACTAGCAGTAGACTTAGTCTCAATAAATAAAGCGGAGTGTGATAGAGGGAGACTCCTGATGTCTACCTCAGGCATCCAAAAAGCACACACACACAGCCATACACAAACACACACATATATATGCACACACACACATACACACAAAAAAAATGGGCACTGGGGAGATGGCTCAGCAGTTAAAGGCACTTGCTTGCAAAGCCTATCAGCCCAGGGTTCGATTCCCCAGCACCCATGATGCAAAAAGTGGCAGGAGCATCTGGTTTGAAACAGCACCCTCACCCTGCGACCCCCCCCAACACACACAAAAGTAAGTAAAGTGTGGTGACACACACCTACAATCCCAACACTCAGGAAACTAAGACAGCAGGATTGTGGGTTCAACCCCAGCTGGACTGCATAGGAAGACCCTGTCTCAAAAAGCAAATATACAGCTGGGTGTGGGGGCGCTCGCCTTTAATCCCAGCACTTGGGAGGCAGAGGCAGGGGGATCGCCATGAGTTTGAGGCCACCCTGAGACTATATAGTGAATTCCAGGTCAGTCTGGGCTAGAGCGAGACCCTATCTTGAAAAACCAATATATATATAATAAAAATTAAAAAACAGAAGTATGCTCTCTCAGAGGCCAGAAGTCCCAGTGGAGGTGCCAGCAGGGCCTGGAGGCTCCAAGAGTGAATTTGCTCCATGCTCTGCCTCTTGGCTTCAAGAAGTTGCTGGTGATTCTTAGCCATCATGTCAGTCTCTCGTAGATACACATAGCTTTATTTCCATGTGGCTGAGAATCTCTAAATCTCTACCTTTAAGGCTATCAGTGACTTGGCTTTAGGACCCACCCTAATCTATTGTGGCCTTATCTTGACTGCATCTACAAAAACTCTCTGTCCAAATAAGGTCATATTTGCGGGTACCTGGGAGTCAGGACTTCAAGCACATCTTTTAGGGGGACACAATCTGCAATGTTCTTTATCTCTGACCAAACAACATTTAGAAGTTGGGGTGCGTGTTTCAAGAGGTATACCGTTGAAAAACTTATTTGTGTACCGATGAAAGTGACCACACCATAAGGAATCTCGTTTCCGGGGTTGGAGAAATAGCTTAATGGTTAAGGCACTTGCCTGCAAAGACTAAGGACCCAGGTTCGATTCCCCAGTACCCATGTAAGCCAGCTGCACAGGTGGCACATGGGTCTGGAGTTCGTTTGCAGTGGCTAGAAACCCTGGTGTGCCCATTCTCTCTCTCTCAAATAAATAAATGTTAAAAAGAAAAGGATCTCACTGCCATAGGATAAGAAGTGCTATGGGAACCATCTTCAGCTTGGCTCCAGGCCTTCTGGAGGAGTATAATACCACCTGCACATAGTTCCAGGGCTTTCCTGGTGCACCTAATCAGTGTTATTCCAGGGGTGCCATTCAAACGGAAGATGAGCTTGGCTCGAACTAATTTTGGCTCAGAGATCCAAAAGATCTTTGGGCTATGGCTGCCTACCAACCTTGTGCACCAGAAGCACTGCTGACTTACCTCATCCTTCCCTCATCTAACAAGTATGTATGATGTGTATTGTAGGCCAGGCATCAGGCCCCAGGCCAAGCAATGGGACAATGACAAGTCTCAAGGGCTGCAGGTCTGGCCTTCAGGAAGCCTACGTTCTAGAGGATCCTGAAAAGGGCCAGGCAGGATGGCTGGACACATGTTTCGCATACTGCAAGGCTAAGGCCCATGGTCTTTATGATCCTTAAAAGGTGATATGGGGGGACTGGAGAGACGGCTCGATGGTTAAGGTGCTTGCTTGCAAAGCCTAAAGACCTGGGTTTGGTTCCCCAGTACCCGCATAAAGCCAGATGCACATGGTGGCACGTGCATCTGGAGTTGGTTTGCAGCGGCTAGAGGCCCTGGTGAGCCCATTCTCTGTCTCTCTTCTTTCTATCTCTCTCTGCTTGCAAATAAATAAATAAAAGTAAATTTAAAAAAAAAGAGGTGATATGTAAATCAGGGGTTTGAGGTGGCAGTGGTAGGGGTCGTATGAGATTTTAAACATGAGATTCAGATGAGCAGGCACAGGGCTCTCTTTGGCAGGACACAACTTTTACACCATCACACATGCTGGACCCTCAGCGGAGAATTTTTATCTGCACAAGTCTCAGCTTCCACTCTCCTGCTTCCAATTACAGTGTTCTGGGTCTTCTCACCCCACCCATCCTGAGTAACAAATGCTCGACAAACAAACAGCCCAGACCCACAATGGCTGCTGGGTCTGGAGCCACCTCAGTGCGGATACCAAATCCCTCTCCCAAATCGCAGCGGACAAGATAGTCAGGGCCCTAGGTGCTTCCCCTCGGCCTGAGACACCTAGCCAGGGAGAGCAAATCGAGAAGCCTAACTCAAATGTTTTCAGCAGAACCAGGCCCTGGGGTGGAAGGGAGAGGCTTCCACTCTCTGTGCTCAGTAGTTGTTCCTCCTTCTCGAGCCAAGACAAAACCAGTGCCAGGGAAGTTAATCTGCCCTGGAATAAAGCAGGGCTACTCCCTGAGGAGCAGAGCCAATCATGGGCCCAGGGCAACCTGGCCCAAGAAACTAGGCCTGATGAGGCCATGAGGCCCAAGTGGGAGTGACCAGCTCCCCTGAAAGAGGGAGGTGTGAGCTTGAGTTCTGCCCTTTAGCTGTAGGTAACAATAAACACATGTGTGAGAAGATCCACGGTTGTGGCTGAGAATGTAGTTCAGTGGGTAGAATGATTACCTGGCATGCAGGCATGCATGAAAACCTGGGTTTGATCCCCAGAACTATAAATCATGTAAGCACAGTGGAGAACACCTGCTTTATGGTGGCTGGAAGACTCAAATGAGAGATGAAGTGGCCTGTCTCTAAATAAATAAATAAATAAATAATACAATATTCCCGAGAAACACATGATAGTTCACACCAAGGAGGTCTGAAAACTCAACTGAGGGCTGGAGAGATGGTTAAGACGCTTGCCTGCAAAGCCAAAGGACCCAGGTTCAATTCCCCAGGACCAATGTAAGCCAGATGTACAAGATGGCACATGCATCTGGAGTTCATTTGCAGTGGGCTGCAGGCCCTGGCACACCCATTCTCTCTCCCTCCTCCCTTTTTCTCTCTCTCGAATAAAATATATTTAAAAAAAAATTCAACTGAGGCTGGACGTAATGGCGCACACCTTTAATCCAGCAGTCAGGAGGCAGAGGTAGGAGGATCGCCATGAGATCGAGGCCAGCCTGAGACTACATAGTGAATTCCAGATCAGTATGGGTTAGAGCGGGACCCTACCTGGGTGGCGGGGTGCAGGGTGGGGGAGAGAAGAAAAAAACAAAACTCAAAGGATCCGTCATCTAGAGATGGCAGTGTTCCTGTCCTCATGGGCCATCTTTTCCCTGCCTTCACACACTGGCGGGCAACCTCCCCAGCGCACACACACATTCGTATACCCTAGACGCGTGCACCGGCTTTCACAGACATACATCCTCATGTATTTATATATATACCCACACACATAACCCATTAGCATGTACACACTCACCCTTGTAGACATTCTTAGGCACATTTTACCTTCGCATATAAGCAGATATATACACAACATATATTCTCACACAATATCCACACAAAAACATGCTGGGCATGGTGGCGCATGCCTTTAATCCCAGCACTCTGGAGGCAGAGGTAGGAGGATGGCCATGAGTTCAAGGCCACTGTGAGAGTACATAGTAAATTCCAGGTCAGCCTGGGCTAGATCGAGACCCTACCTTGAACCCCCCCCCCAAAAAAAAACTCATTTAGAGCTGGGTGTGGTGGCGCACGCCTTTAATCCCAGCACTCGGGTGGCAGAGCTAGGAGGATTGCCGGGAGTTCGATGCCACCCTGAAACTTCAAAGTGAATTCCTGGTGAGCCTGAGCTACAGTGAGACCCTACCTCAAAAAAATAAAATAAAATAATTTATTTATTTTCAAGCAGAGAAGGAGAATGAGCACCAGGACTATTACCACTGCAAACTAACTCCAGGTGTATGTGCCACTCTGTGCGCCTGACTCTACATGAGTACTGGGGAATCGAACCTGGGCCATCAGGCTTTGTAAGCAAGCGCCTTTAAGTGCTGAGCCACCTCTCCAGTCCAAAGGGACAGTTCTTATACTTGCTGGTCCAAGGCACATATTATAAGGTGCCTGTGTCTCTCCCTCTGTGAAGTCGGGCTAACTGAAACATTTCCAGGGGTGTTCTAAGAAAGGAACTGTGTTTAACTGATTTTGAATGTAACAGGAAAGATGTAGGCTTTCATGTTTGAAGTTACATTGGCCAGCTTGGGGTGGGGGGGGCAAAGAGAAGCTACATGGGGGAAGATCCAAAGAAACAGAACCTGACAGAGCTCCCAGGGTGCTGCCTGACAATCTGGAACTATGCTGATGGGCACAAAGGGAAGATGCAGCCGCCGAGCCAGCTCTTGGCAGGAGCCCTGAGAGCCGCCCGAGGGGCCAGGAGCAGACGCTGAGACTTCTCCCCTGAGTTATTGCAGCTTCCTTCTGAGCAGCCCTGGCACGGACACGGGTGGCGAGCCCTCCTCCCGCCGACTGCCTCAGGGCCTCGGTTTCTCTGTCCGGCATGAAGCAAACCAAGTGCTTCTCTTTGAGGACAATATCATGATATAATTTAGTGAGTGCCTGGTACGGAACTGAGTTTTGCACACTCATTATCTCACTTGATCCTTAAGACAACTCTGGAGGTGGTAATTATTACAGTCACTTCCCAGACAGAAGGATTAATCAGAGAAGGTAAGAACTTTGCCTAAAGTCACAGAGCCTGCAAGGGGATTTGGAGATAGAGGGAAGGTTCGAACGCAGAGCCATTTGCCCCCTAACCCCGGTGTTGTTTTGCTGAGAAAGGACAAATATGCCTCTCTTTGTCTGTTCCATCCCCTAACTGGGGGAGCCAGGATGCTCTGGGGTCCAAGTAGCCTCCAGAAACTGCCTCTTGCATGCCCACAGCCAGCCACCTCTTTTCACAGTGAGGGAAAGTGACAGCCAGCGACTAACTCAAGGTCATGCTGTGTTTCATACCCTTTCCTCATTCCAAACTTCAGACTCTCCCCCGCCCCCCCCCCCCCCCCCACACACACTCACAAGGACGGAGCTGGGGAAAAACCTCCCCAGAGGCATTTCCTGGGATGACAACTAGAAAGCATGGCCAAGCTGGGGGCTCTTGTGACCCCCACGATGAGGCAGTGACGAAAGACCTGTATTTCCTTGGCATCAGACAAGTCTGGGACGAGGCGAGGCAAGAGGAACTTGGCAGGGATCTAGCTATCGGCCATCTGGAGGCCAGCGGTGTGAGCGCCGGGGAAGCCACGACCCATTCCCCTTTGGTCCGGTTTCCTGACTGTGGTCACAGCCCTCTGTGCACAGGAGACGCAGCTCCAACCCGATGGGGAAATTTGGAGAGAAATGCCACTCAGGAATCCCAGTACAGGGCAGGACTTCCTGCCATGCAACTTGGCAGCCCTTTTTTTTTCTGTCCGGTGGGATCCAGCGAGTGACGATTACACACCGGACTGCCCATCCGGAAGTGGGCCTGGCGTCATTGCATCGAAAGGGTGACTTCCTAATCGAGGTCACCACTGCTAAGCAGCGTTGGTGTGTCAGGGAAAGTGCTCATTTGCATACTCTTGCTTCATCCTCACCACTACAGTGTGGGAAGCGTCGCCCATCCTCACCTCCATAGGAGGATCTCTGGAGACCCCCAGAGTTAATAGACTGAAAAAGGTGATGGATGCTGGAACTTGATCCAAGGGTCCGAGGTCAGAGCACAGGCTTCCACCCTATATACCTGTCACCACTTCCGGTTACCGAAAAAAAAAAAGAAAAAAAAGACACCTGAGTATCACTGAAGAAGAAATGGCTCACATCCTGGCTATCGCCCCCTGCCCTAATTTCCACTTGAGATTGGGGACCTCAACAGAGACAGCCCCAGGGGGTTCCACCCACCCCTCATGTTTGGCCTTGCTCACCCACGGATGAGTCAGCTGGAATTTTTGGACATCGAAGAAGGCTCCGCGGCTACAGTACCAGGAGCTGTCAGGAAGCAGGAATGAGTGGAATGCGGCCCTGTGGGCTCCTGCCCCGGCTGCCATCCCTCCCCCCACCCCAGGCCCAATCTGAATCCACAGAGAGGTTTGGAAGGTGAGTGCCACGATGTTTGTCAAAGGCTGGGGATGGCAGGTGCATGGGAAGATGAAGACAAGCTTGTCTCCAGGCGGCCGGCACAGTTCCACAGGCCGCCCCCACACGTCCGCCTTCCAGGTCCGGATGCTTGGAGCCCTTGGGCTCCAGTGCACAGCAAGAAACCACTGATTAGGGAGCGAGGGTTTAAAAGCCGTAGCCCAGGGCTCTTCAAGGACGGGACCACGGGTTTCTTTGCACCACTCTGGCTTTAGCCTTGCAACTCTGTCATTCTGAAAAACGTGACCTTGCGCGGCTCCTCAGATGCCTTTATGCACCCTCCACGGATCTTTCCAGCACCTTCTCTGCACAGGGCTTTGCGCAGACATTGGTGAATGGCAGAGAACAGAGTGATGTCCTCCCTTGTGGAACTTTCCTTCTACACAGGGGTTCCGACAGTCCACAGGGCATTTGGTGACAGGTGGCCAGGGCCAAGAAAGAACCAACGAGGTCTGTGGCAGAAAGTAAGGGGAGGGGCTACTCTAGAATGAAATTGAGCCCCTAGAGCTGTCCACTGGCCACCTCACATCTCCACTTGGCCATCGTGGCCGATGTCATTTTCCTCCCCAGGTTCCCTCTTCTTCCCACCTTCCAAAAATCTATACCACTCACCCACACTCTCCAACTTACCATGTGACCTCTTTCTCTTTGCCCTCCCTACATGGGCAGCGCATGGAGACAGGAAACATGATCCTCTCACGAACCGGTGCCTTACCTGTGGGACTTGCCTCAGACACAAGCGCCCAAAAGCTTTGTGCTTTGGTGTTGGTCGCTAGGGAGACATGCCATAGCTATATCTTTAGGGCATCCACGGCTGCAAGTGAGTCATGGAAGGTTGGAGAGGTGGGGGGAGGGGGTCTGATCGAAGAGAGTACCTGTAGGAAGCACCAGTGGATGCCATGGTCCTCGTCATGCCCATGCTGTTCAGGAAGAAGGCAGAACTGACGGCAGAACGTGTTGGATTAGGGTTGTATTCTAGGAGCTCAGATCTCCAGCTGTTGCTTTGCTTGCCTATCAACATGAGCAAATGGGGCTGGAGAGATGGCTTAGTGGTTAAGGCGCTTGCCTACAAAGCCTAAGGACCCAGGTTCGATTCCTCAGTACTCAGGTAAGCCAGATGCACCAGGTGGCGTATGCATCTGGAGTTCATTTGCGTGGCTGGAGGCCCCAGCACGCCCATTCTCTCTCTCCCTCTTTCTCTCAATCAAATAAAACATTTTTTAAAAAATTTAATGAACATGTTAGGCGTGGTGGTACACGCCTTAAATCTCAGTACTCGTTGGGGGAGGGGTTTGCAGAGGTAGGAGGATCACCGTGAGTTCGAGGCCAGCCTTGAGACTACATAGTGAATTCCAGGTCAGCCTGGACTAGAGTGAGACCCTATCTCGAAAATCAAAAAAAAAAAAAAAAAAAAAGAACAAATGGCAGAATTCACCGAAAGCCTGGTTGACACAGGGCATTGGGGAGAAAACACATTGGCCTGATTATCTTGTTTTTATCAACATCTGTTTTAGCTCATCATCTCTGCTTCTCATCTTTAAAGAGATGGCTGGAGAATTACAGAATCTCGGGGCTGGGAGGGACCTCCGAAACAGCCTCACATCTCACCTCCTTTGTAGATAAAGGACTTGTCACTCAGAGGCTGTGACTCAGCTGCAGCCACATAACTTGGTGGGAGGCCCAGCTGAGCCCAGATCACCGCTCTCACCTCCCAGACCAGAGCTCTTCCCAGTTTTCCAAGCTGCCTCTCAGAACATGCCAAGTCATTTCCATATTTGCTTTGGTCCAGGTCATTAGTGAAAGAACTGACCAGGGCCCTTGCTGGAGTCCAGCCCCTTCCCTTCCCACCAAAAAGGCAAGAAAGAGCTCATTCAAGACCAAACACAGATGCTTTTGCTGGTCATCTGGTGCTTTATATTATCCTTGCTGCCAGCCCCTCCAGGATCACAGCCACCACATTCACCCTGGTTATAACAGAATCGCCACTCACTGTCCCATCAGCCTGTAGAATCATAGTCTCTACAAGGGACAAGGGACACAGAGGCAGGTCAACTCTTCCCTGACCAAACAAGGTTCCAGGCATCTCAACCTTGGTTCTGAGTCTCTCTCTCTCTCTCTCTCTCTCTCTCTCTCTCGGAGGCAGGGTTTCATTCTAGTGCAGGCTAACCTGGAATTCACTATGTAGTCTCAGGCTGGCCTCAAACTCACAGCGATCATCCTACCTCTGCCTCCCAAATGCTGACATAAAGGTATGCGCCACCACGCCTGGCCTGAGTCTCTCTTTATTGATGGTCACCCTCCACTCAATGCCACGTTGGTGTGCTCTCTGGAAGGGGCTTCCCATCCATGGAAAGGAAGGATTATGATCCTCACCATCACCCCATTCTATATTTTTTCCTTAAAAAAAAGTGGAAATTTGTGCATACCACTCACACCATATTATACACACACACACACACTATATATATATACATATATATATACACATATATATATATATTGTGTGTGTGTGTGTGTGTGTGTGTAAGTATGTATGTGGAATGTAGAATGTAGAAAGCTTAAGTTACCTTCCTGCCCTTGGTCAGCTAGTGAGTGGTGGAGTCAGAATTCAAACCCAGCTCTGACGCCAGAGTTCATGCCTTTCCACAAGGCCTCTCCACCTTTCCATGTGCCTCAAAGGAGCTGAAGGCATCTCAGGATGTCCCTCCATGCTCAAAAATAGTTTCCTCCATGATAAGACCCTATTGCTGATGACAGTTGCGGGACACTGAGACATCAAGCGAGCACTGAGCTGGGAGCCTCCTCCTCCCTGCTGGCTAGCGGTCACAGCATCGCAAAGCGTGATCCAGGCTGCTGGAGGGGAAAAGTCACCAACAGTCTTAACTGCCAGTGAATCCTGCAGACCGCACAAATGGCCGGTCAAGCAAGATGTAGCCAGATGTAACAGTGGCATGACTGCTATGGGAGTAACCAACTGCTGCCCCGGCTGGATTCCATGGACAGGTAATTCATCCCTGGTACTGAAAACCTAGTCAAAAGCCTATGGCTGGAAAGGTCATAGGCCCGAGGGGGGGAAGCTACCATTGCTGTTTGGCTAAATGGATGCATTGTACCCATCAAATCACCCTCTAAATATTTATGTTCATGCCCATAGATTAGTGCTGCTCTCAGCTTTGGTCAGAGAAACATCTTTCATCAGGTAGCTGTGATTACTGGGGGAGACTGAAAGCTGAGAATATGTGACTGTTGGGGCTGGAGAGATGGCTTAGCAGTTAAGATACTTGCCTGCAAAGCCTAACAATCCTGGTTCGATTCCCCAGTACCCACATAAAGCCAGATACATAAAGTGGTGTATGCATCTGGAGTTTGTTTGCAGTGGCTAGAGGCCCTGGCATGCTCATTTCTCCCTCCCTCCCTCCCTCTCCCCACCTAAAATGAATAAATACAATTTAAAGAAAAGAATATGTGAGCCAGATGTGGTGGCACATGCCTTTAATCCCAGAATTTGGGAGGCAGAGGTAAGAGGATCACTGTGAGTTTGAGGCCACCTTGAGACTACATAGTGAATTCCAGGGCAGCTTGGGCTAGAGTGAAACCCTGCTTTACAAAAAAGGGGGGGAGGGCTGAAGAGATGGCTTAGCGGTTAAGGTCCCACGTAAGCCAGATGCACATGGTGGCACATGCGTCTGGAGTTCGTTTACAGTGGCTAGAGGCCCTGGTGTGCCTATTCTCTCTCTCCATTTCTCTGTCTCTAATAAATAAATAAATTAATTAATTAAAAGAATATGTGATTATTAAGTTATCAGTGTTAAATGGGACATCTATAGCACCCCTCCCCCCATGGCTCAGGGAACACTGCAGAAGAGAGGGTGGGAAGAATATAAGAGGTAGAGGATGGGGAGGGTATTTTGGAAAACTGTCTTCCAGATTCAAAGGCTGTTACATGCATGAGCTGACAGTGGCTGCCATTGCCTGCACAATATTGGCCCATCAGCATTTTTTTTAACTTTTATTTTTATTTATTTGTAAGGAGAGAGAGAGAGAGAGAGGGAAAAAGACAGAGAGAAAGAGAGAGGATGGGCACACCAGGGCCTCTTGCCACTGCAAATGAACTCCAAATGCATGTGCCACTTGTGCGTCTGGCTTCACATGGGTACTGGGGAATCAAACCTGGACTGTCAGGCTTTGCAAGCAAGTGCCTTTAACCACTAAGTAATCTTCCCAGCCCTTTTTAAACTTTTCTCTTTTTAATATTTTATTTATTTATTTGCAAGCAGAGAGAGATAGAGTGAAGAGAGACAGAGAAAATGGGCTCACCAGGGCCTCTAGCCACTGCAAACAAACTCCAGCTGCATGTGCCACCTTGTGCACCTGGCTTTATGTGGGTACTGGGGTATCAGACTGGGATTGTTAGGCTTTGCAGGCAAGTGCTTCAACTGCTAAGCCATCTCTCTAGCCCCTTTTTAAACTTTTTGTTGAAAACCTTCATACATATGTACCCTGATCATAATCTCCTCCATCAACATTCTGTCATAGATGATAAAAAAAAAACAACATGGGGGCTGGGAAAATGGCTTAGTGGTTGAGGTATTTGCCTGTGAAGCCTAAGAACCCCAGTTCGATTCCCCAGGACCCACGTAAGCCAGATGCACAAGGGGGCACATGCATCTGGAGTACATTTGCAGTGGCTAGAGGGCCCTGGCGCGCCCATTCTCTCTCTCTCTCTCTCTCTATCTGCCTCTTCCCTCTCTCTCTCTCAAATAAATAAATAAAATACTGTTTTTAAAGGACATTGAAGTAGAAGAGGGGCTAGTTGAAAAGAAGGGGTTCAGTGGAAGGGAAAGGGAGATAAAAGAAGGTAACAGAAGCTGGGCGTGGTGGTGCACACCTTTAATCACAGCACTAGGGAGGCAGAGGTAGGAGGATCTCTGTGAGTTCAAGGCCAGCCTGAGACTACAGAGTACATTCCAGGTAAGTCTGGGCTAAAACAAGACCTTACCTTGGAAAAACAAACAAAAAGAAATAAACAAGCAAAACAGAGAAGGTAATGGGAGTTAATTATGATCACAATGCTTTATGTACATATTTTCACTTTAAAAAGTTTTTTGAAAAAGGAAAGAAATAGTGGGCTGGAGAGATGGCTTAGCAGTTAAGGCTTGCCTGTGAAGCCTAAGGACCCACATTCGATTCCCCAGGACCCACATAAGCCAGATGCACAAGGTAGTGCATGCATCTGGAGTTTGCAGTGGCTAGAGGCCCTGGCGTGCAGATTCTCTCTCTCTCTAATAAATAAAATAAAATTAAAATTTTAAACATAGAAATAGTGTCCCCACTGGCTTGCTCAAGTGTCAAAATTCCTTTTCTGGGGTCACCCCTCAGGAGCCACCAAGAGTCAGATCTGAGTGGTGGGCCATTTTGTCCTAAGGGGATAGACTAGGGAGAGAGAAAAGAGAACCCAGCAGCCCCTTAGCATAGACTTGCTTATTACAGTGATGCCTAAAGCTTTATAGTAAAGCCCAGATTAGGGGCTCAGGGTTGACAGGAGGAACTCTGGAGGGAGGTAGGGCAGGAGGGCAGCACCAGGGAATAAAGAAGGGACTTACTCAAACCCATCGGGGGCTGGCTTCAGGGCAGGGACTGGTTTTAGGGTGGAAGGTGGAAGGGCTCAGTGTGACCCTGGCTGGGAAGCATTAGTCAGCTGAGAGGCTTATGAAAGGAGGAATTGTCCAGGCGTCCTTACTCACTGGCCAACTGGTTCGTCCCCGGAGCCTGGGGAGCCGGGCTGGTATCAGAAGAGAAACGGAACTCAGAGACAACTTGGTCATTACCCAGGTTGAATGGCTGAGGCCACGGGGACCAAGTGCGGGGGCCCTGCCTGGCTTCAACACCCTGTGAGTCACACAACTCAGCTGAGTTTCTTCATTGTCCTTGTCTGTGGCACAGTGGGGCTAAAACCCTAGTGGAGGTTTGACTCCTCTTATGATAGAAGAGATCCCAGGCTGGTTTACAGGCACCTACTCCAATTCTCACCCACCTGACCTGTGGCTGTCATCAGAACGCCACAAATCAGCCATTCCTGGAGATCCCAACCTCCTCCGACCCCTGTCTTCTTCAAGTAATGTATTGAACAGTATTGCAGGCTTCAGAAAGTATCATATTCTGGATTAGGGAGATGGCTCAGTGGGTAAAATGCTTACCACACAAGCAAGAGGACCTGAGTTCAGCTCCCAGCACCAGATGTGACTGTGTGAACCCTTAATCCCACTGCTGGGGGGGGGGGCGCATAGACAAGAAGAGCCAGGGTATTTGCTGGCCAACTCATCCAGCTGCGTCGGGGAGCAGTGAGAAACCATGTCTCAGAAATAAGATGGAGGACTGGAGAGATGGCTTAGAGGTTATGACGCTTGCCTGAAAAGCCAAAGGGCCCAGGTTCAATTCCCCAGTACCCACGTAAGCCAAATGCACAAAGTGGTGCATGCGTCTGGAGTTCATTTGCAGTGGCTAGTGGCCCTGGTGCTCCCATTCTCTCTGTGTGTCTTTCTCTCTCTCTTTCTCTTTCAAAATAAATAAATGAATAAAGAATAGTTTAAAAAAAAGAAAAGAAAGAAGGTGGAAAGTGACTGAGGAAGTATACAACATTGACTTCTGCCCTCTACACACATGTACACGCACACATGTAAATGAACCTCATACACACACACACACACACTCACAACACACACACACACTGGCTAAAATAGGAAATTTATGTATACTTTACCACAACAAAGAAAACCAAATGAAAAGCAATGTATTATCTAGATAGTATATAAATGACAAAACATTATAAAAAAACAAATAAATAAAAATAAAAGATGGAACCAAAAATTATAGTGTAGTGCTGGAGAGATGGCTTAGCGGTTAAGTGCTTGCCTGTGAATCCTGAGGACCCCTGGTTCAAGGCTCGATTCCCCAGGACCCACATTAGCCAGATGCACAAGGGGGCGCATGTGTCTGGAGTTTGTTTGCAGTAGCTGGAGGCCCTGGCGCGCCCATTCTCTCTCTATCTGCCTCTTTCTCTCTCTGTCTGTCGCTCTCAAATAAATAAATAAAAATTTTTTTAAAATTATACTGTAGCTCCATTAGTAGAACTTAGTATGTACGAGGTCCTGAGTTTGAAACCCAGTACCAAAAACCACCACCACCAACAAGACCTACCTTGTTGTTAATAGTTTAGAATATTTCTCGTCAAACGCGATGATTCTATATGCAGCCATGCATGTGTGGGAAAAAATTGACCTGAGGTCCATTGCTGGATATGCTCATTTCTGACCCTAAAGGACAGTGCTATGATAGCATCCTGTTGCCAGGCAGCAAGGTCATGGCAAGGTTGCCGCAAGGCATTAGCAATACCAGCCTGCAGGGATGCCTTGACGTGTCTGGCCCAGCACTAAACCCTTCAATCATTTGAACTCACTTAATCCTCACACCAAGGCCAGTGGGAAGGTGCATTTTTATGCCCACTTCAAAGTCCATCTCATAAATACAGACTCAGGGGCTGGAGAGATGGCTTTGTGGTTGAGGCGCTTGCCTGAAAAACCAAAGGACCCAGGTTCGATTCCCCAGTACCCAAGTAAAGCCAGATGCACAAGGTGGCGCATGCTTGCAGTGGCTAAAGGCACGCCCATTCTATCTGCCTCTTTCTCTTCTTTCGTTCTCTTTCTCTCAAATAAATAAATATTATTTTTTAAAAATAAAATTAAAAAAATAATAAAAAATATAGACTTGAGAGCAAAGGTGCCACCCGGGTCACATGGCGGGAAGGAGGCAGGCAGGGTGGCCCGTGAAGTCACACTGTTGAATTGCAGAGGTGAGGGGGCCTCTGCGTGGTGCCCTCCCTCCCTCAGGGGCTTTCCCGGGACTCTGCACTAATCCGTCCCCTGCTGGCTTCCCCTGTCAGCATTCCCAGGAGAGGGCCTGTGCTATCTCGCCCTGGACATAGCACTCCCCCAAGCCTCAAGGCCCGGAACACAGTAGGTGTTCAGCAAATATTTGCGGAGGAACACTCCTCATTCATTTCTCTGTTTGATCTTCCCCCGCGCCCCGTGAGTGAGGCAGCAAATTAGGAAACGTGATTGCTGCTGGTGTTAGTCATCTGCTTAGTAGCTAAGGTGGGGTGATGCCCGCCCGGTTCCATGGGGCCCCAGGGCCCGCCGGGCTGCAGTCTTAGGACTCCTGGCTCCCCTCCCAGGCCTTCCCAATGCTGTCACCAAGACCTTGGTTCTAGCTATTAAAAGACAAAGATATTAATTGGGAGGAGGAACTCTCTGAGTCATTACCAGCAATAATAATTACAGTCACACTCATTGTCTTTAATTTGTGTTAATCCCACATCCTTCGCACCAAGGAAGTGGGTGCTGTTATCATTTTTCGCATGGGTCATTCTAAGGATAGACAGAGAACTTTGTGAAGAATTTCCCAAAATCGCAGAGCTGAGAAATGGCTGAAATTTGAGCTACAACTTGTTCCAGAGCATATAGACCATATTCTACCAAAAAGAGAGAGAGAGAGAGAGAGAAAGAGGAAAGGAAAAGAAAGGAAAGGGAAGGGAAGGGAAGGGAAGGGAAGGGAAGGGAAGGGAAGGGAAGGGAAGGGAAGGGAAGGGAAGGAAAGGAAAGGAAAGGAAAGGAAAGGAAAGGAAAGGAAAGGAAAGGAAAGGAAAGGAAAGGAAAGGAAAGGGAAGGGAAGGGAAGGGAAGGAAAGAAAAGGAAAAAGCCCTTAAGTCTATGTAGCACCCTCTGGGATGCACAAAGAGATTCATAGTATAGGTGATTCATAGCCCAGTTGGTGAGGAAGGGAGTTGAATGAAGTGTCTGCCAGCTCCTCCTCCAGTCTATCTGGCACCATGTGCTCAGTGAGACCCACCTGTGTGCTCTGATACATTGCCTTAACTCAAGCAGGAATAAGGTGAGCCAGTCTCTGTCCCAGGGAGCCTCTGGCCCTGCAGGACAGGCCAACGAGAACACAGAACCACACAGTTGTTTCATTACAGAAGACATGTGTCATCAAGAAGAGTCACAGCTCTGCCAGCCACTAACGGGGCCAACCAGGTAGGGCCCACCACTATAAGGTTAAAAATACATTTGTGAGAAGAGGGCACACTCTCTGTGCTGCCTGACCTCTCCTGAACCTCCAGCTGCTCGTGAGTTCCCCCTGGGCTTGGCCCAACTGGGGGCCCAAGAGGAGGGGAGAGCCCCCCCACCCTTACTGTCCCCATGATTCTTTACCCCTTCCAGCTCCCCACATGGCAGGAGTTCTTTGCACTTCTCTCCACAGTTTTCCCAGGCCCTCCATGTGGGATCTCTAGCCATGTGGGTGCCTTTTCCTTGACTCTGTACTTCCCTAAATAAATAAAATAATTTAACAATTATCCTTCTCAGTCTTACTTTATTCACTTCTTTGATTAAAACATAGACACAGATCTAGGGTCTTTAGGGTTCAAGGACTTTTCTGATCCCCTATTACCTCATTACAGAATAGGGATGTGGGCCAGTGCCAACCTGCCCAGTGCCTGAGTCCTTGTATATAGGACCAGAGACTAGTGCTGCCATCTTTGCTCTCACTGTTAGCCTTGGAAAAGGCAATATTAGCCTGGTGTGGTGGCGCATGCCTTTAATCCCAGCACTCGGGAGGCAGAGGTAGGAGGATCGCTGTGAGTTCGAGACCACCCTGAGACTACATAGTGAATTCCGAGTCAGCCTGAGCTAGAGTGAGACCCTACCTCGAAAACCAAAAAAAGGGCAATATTCAGCCAGCTGTGGTGGCACATACCTTTAATCCCAACACTTGGGACTTCAAGGCCACCCTGAGACTACGTAGGGAATTCCAGGTCAGCCTGGGCTAGAACAAGACCCTACCTCAAAAAAAAAGAAAAAGAAAAAGCAATGTTCTCATAATCCCCAGGTACTAGAGCTCAGTAGGGCCTCCAATGAGCGTTCCTCCCACCAGACCAAGCTCCTGCCCGGTTGTCCACAGGGAACATCCTTCTCACTGCCTTTGGCCTTCCCAGTGATTTGGAGAAAGGGCAGGAGAGCAGGGCCAGTCCCCAGCACTGTGGCAGAAAGCCCTCTTCCATGCTGGCCTTTTCTTCTCCATTAGATGTGCTTGATAACACCATTGTCTTTGGATAGCTGGAAGTCATGGGGATGTTATGTGACATAATCCAGGCCAAAGTCACCGTGGAAGACTCAGTGGCTGACATCATTATCATAATCGTCATCATGAATGCTGAGGCATTCTTACCCTTGCCATCCATCCCCTAACACTTCCTGAACTACAGGCTACCACCAGGTCCCAGGGCTGAGAGGCAGCAGGGTATAGGATACGCTTCTATTAAAGAACTTACAGTCTGGGGCTGGAGAAATGGCTTAGCGGTTAAGGCACTTGCTTGCAAAGCCAAAGGATTCAGGTTCAATTCCCCAGGACCCACATAAGCCAGATGCACAAGGAGAACATGCATCTGGAGTTCATTCGCAGTGGGGCTAGAGGCTCTGGCGTGCCCATTCTCTCTATCTGTCTTTCCTCTCTCCCTCTCTCTCTCTCTCTTCTCTCTCTCTCTCCTTGCAAATAAATAAATAAATAAATAGGGCTGGAGGGATGGCTTAGTGGTTAAGGCATTTGCCTGCAAAGCCAAAGGACCCAGGTTCGATTCCCCAGGACCCATGTTAGCCAGATGCACAAGGGGGTGCAAGCATCTGGAGTTCGTTTACAATGGCTGGAAGCCTTGGCGCACCCAATCTCTCTCTCTCTCTCTCTCTCTCTCCCCCCTTCTTTCTCTGATAAATAAACAAATATTTTTAAAATGTTTAAAAAAATAAATAAATAAAGCTTACAGTCCAGCAAGGGAGCCAGCTCAGCAGGGACTCAAGGCAGCTGGTGAAGCACCGTAGAAGGCCATGGCTCGGGAAGCACGGGTGAGCAGGTATGGATAGAGGGGTCAGGAGGCCATTTGAACTTATGAAATGAGACTCCGGCGAACCTGGGGTGATTTGTGGTGAGTGCGCCCTCCTGAGGGCTGGAGCCAGTGGGGCTGAGGCTGACAAGTGAGTTAAGATCACATCTGGAGGGCTGGAACTATGGCTCCATATCCAAGGGTCAGAGACCCACCAATCAACCCAGTCGTGGCAACTGAAGACTGAGTCTTCCTACAAAGCATCCAACTAGAGGACAGATCCTCCCAGCAGCATTCATTTAGAATCGTTTTCTAATTATAGGAGTAATTTGGACCAGGCGTTGTGGCACACGCCTTTAATCCCAGGACTCAGGAGGCAGAGATAGGAGGATTGCTGTGAGTTCAAGGCCACCCTAAGTAGTGAATTCCAGGTCATCCTGGGCTAGAGTGAGACCCTACCTCAAAAACCAAAAAAAAAAAAAAAAAAAAAAGAGGGCTGGAGATATGGCTTAGCGGTTAAGGCACATGCCTATGAAGCCTAAAGACCCAGGTTCGAGTCTCCAGGTCCCACATAAGCCAGATGCACATGGTGGCACAAGCGTCTGGAATTCATTTGCAGCGGCTAGAGGCCCTGGCATGCCCATCCTCACACTCTCTCTTTTCTCTGTCTCTAATAAATAAATAAAAATAAAACTCTTTAAAATAAAGAATTTATTTGTGAGATGGGGTGGACGGCCTTCCTTTGTTACCTCAGCCTCCCAAGTAACTGGAAGTTCATACGTGAGCTCATGGGCCCGGCGTATGGAAGGGGACTGGGCACACTGTGGGAAAGGCAGCGTGCATGCGCACCCCCAAGCACACGGTGCACAGGAGAGCTGAAATCACTGCTAGCTCCACGCTCCAGGCAGCCCTGGCCGACCTTGGAGAGGTCAACCTTCCAGCTTTTTGCTCATTCTCCAGTAAGACCAACTGAGAGTACAATAAGATGAAGCCCTAGGAGGCTACAGACACTGGGACAGTCAAGATGACCTTGTGGAGAGAGTGGAATTTGGACTTGGCCTTAAAAGAGGGGAAGGGTTTGGAAAGGCCACAAAGAAGAAGAATTCCAGACGAGGGGCGCAGCCCTGCTGAGGCACAAGGGCTGGGAAATGAATGTGACCGCCTGTGGTGTCCCTGCCACCGGGCCAGCTTCTGTTATGCATAACACATGTTACCTCTTTCCATCTTTCCAGCAACCCGGGGGTGGAGACAAGGATTGTCCCATCTGAGGGTGAGAAACTGAGGTGTCTGTACCTACTGGCCTTGGAGAGACTGTCATTTAGACCCAGGGCCAATTCACACCTAAGTGGAGTAGAGGGTGCTTGGAATAAGGGGATGGGGCCCACTAAGTCAGTGGTGCTGACCCCTTGACACCCATCTTTCTGAGGAAGGAGCATGAGGAGTCAGGACTTGGGGCAGGTTCAACAAAAAGGGGGGGACTGATAACTGGAGAAACTGTTCAGTGGTTAAGGCACTTGCCTGCAAAGTCTGAGAGCGTGGGGTCCGATTCCCCAGTAGCTACATAAAGGCAGATGTTCAAAGTGGCACATGCATCTGGAGTTCCTTTGCAGTGGCAAGAGGCCCTGGTGCACCTATTCTCATTCTCTCTCTCTCTCTCTCTCCTTGCAAATAAATAATTTAAAAAATAAAAGAGGCATGGAGGAACCTTACTGCCTGCTCAATCCTGTGCCACAGAGACTTTATCAGCACCCTGCAGACCCTGACAATCACCACTGCCTATCTGAAACCCGGCTTCTATAAGCACGCGGCCTGTCATCCTCAAGGCCAGAGATAAGGCAGGCCTGGTCATGAGGCTCTGACTGTTGCTGACCAGCCAGAAGCCACAGCAAAGATGATGGCCAGTGTAAAGGAAGGGAGACCTCCCCAGAGCCTTCTGGTCACTCCGGGTCAGTGAGGAAAAAACATATCCAGAAGAGGAGAGCAGCAACAAGAAGGACACTTAAGGCCCTTGCATTGGTGCAATGCCTTTAGGTTCACAAAAACAGGGTCTCAGAGCTGGCCTGGGTTCAGCCCTCCGGCTACTAACTCTTTGACTGTGTAACTATGAGCAGAAGACCTCACTTCTCTGAGCCTCAGTCTCCTCAGCTATAAAATAACAATCATGTTGGGCTAGAGAGATGGCTTAGCATTAAGGCACTTGGCTGCAAAACCAAAGCACCCAGGTTCGATTCCCCAGGACCCACTTAAGCCAGATGCACAAGGTGGCACACTTGTCTGGAGTTTGTTTGCAGTGACTGAAGGCCCTGGTGTGTCCATTCTCTCTCCCTCTCTATCTACTTCTCTCTCTCTCTCTCTCTCTCTCTCTCTCTCAAATGAATAAATAAAAGTAAAAGATTAAAAATTTTAAGAAAACAATAACGTCATTTCGCCTTTTCTGAGCTATGTCCAGCCAGCCCGTTGTCATGTTGCCGCTGACCCTCTGTCCTCTCACAGTGCCTCCCTCTTTCTCCAGAAGACACCACTTCTACACTGTGCCAGACACCTGGGGCCTTGCCAGGCCAGGAGTTGAGTCAGACCTCCAGCCACCAACATGCTGCTGGGTGCATGAGCCCAGAGAGCCAGAGGAGTCTACTCCCAACTTCCTCCTGGCAGCCAGAAGTTCCCAGGTCCAGGAGGCCAAGAAAGAGGGAGGGAGGGAGGGAGGGAGGAGCGAGCCCTGCTGGGAAGGCTCGGATGTTGCCAGTGAAGTCTTTGTGCTCTGGAATGCCAGGCCAGGCCAGTCTGCTCTGCCAGGGAGAAACACAGGCCTCCAACAATAATGTTTTCCCCAGCTTTTCTACGAAGCTTTCTAATTCAAACCATCGGGCAGAGACTTCCTAGGTCTGAGCCTCCAGACGCTGCAGAAGGAAACGGCTCCCACAGCCCAGGCAAGCAAGCGCAGGCCTTGATGGGAGCTTGTTCCTGGAGCCTTTAAATGGGAGGCTACAGCCGTGGCCCGGGTCTCCCCACCCCAGTCATTCGCACCACACATATGCACCAAGGACCACCAGGTCTTGTGTAAGGCTTCTGGAGACATCCTCAGAGCTATTCATGTCACTAACATTGACTGAGCGCATGTTTTTTTGAAAAAAAAATTATTTATTTATTTTTATTTATTTATTTGAGAGTGACAGATAGAGAGAAAGAGGCAGATAGAGAGAGAGAGAATGGGCGCGCCAGGGCCTCCAGCCACTGCAGATGGACTCCAGACACGTGTGCCCCCTTGTGCATCTGGCTAGCATGGGTTCTGGGAAACCGAGCCTCGAACTAGGGTCCTTAGGTTTCACAGGCAAGCGCCTAACCACTAGGCCATCTCTCCAGCCCCCAAGCTAAGCTTTTTAAGCTGAACATCTCGAAATGGTGATCACTAGTAAGTACTCCATCCCACATCCATGCCAAAGTTGGCATGCAGCCCCTAGTCCCCCAGAGGCCTTCAGGCCTCACTGCTCAGCAAACAAAGTTTAGGGCTCATCACTTCGCACCTTCTAAGATGACAAGAATCCAGAAGCCAGATGGAAAACAGAGACAACCAAGAGGTGGAGACACCATGACCCTTGTAGGCGAATGATGGGAGAGGGTGTTGTGTCTCGGGTGCTGTGGGACAGCAGCTGAAGTTCCTCCAACAGTTGAACATGGAGTGAGCAGATGACCCAGCTAAGTACATAGTGAAGAGGAATGAAGATCAGGTCCACGCTAAGACCCATCCTCTAGAGCAGCATTATTCAGAATAGGCAGAATGGGTCTGGAGGGATGGCTTAGCGGTGAAGGCATTTGCCTGCAAAGCCAAAGGACCCAGGTTCGATTCCCCAGGACCCACGTTAGCCAGATGCACAAGGGGGCACACGCATCTGGAGTTCGTTTGCGGTGGCTGGAGGCCCTGGCGCACCCATTCTCTTTCTCTCCCTCTTTCAAATAAATAAATAATGTGACATTAAAAAAATAAAAGAATAGGCAGAATGTAGAAAGGACTCAAGTGGAGGAAGACAGCACGTTCTGTCCATACAACATAAGCTCTAACCCATGCCACAACAGGGCTATCTTTGAAAACATTAGCATGAGTGATGTAAGCCAGTCCCCAAAGGCCACATGTGGGGTTCCATTTGTGTGAAATGTCCAGAGCAGGGAAATCCACAGGCAGAAAGCAGATGTGTTGCTCAAGGGGTAAAGTGTTGGGTGAGGAGGAGCGACAGCCAAAGGGCAGAGGGGTCTTGTTGTTGTCTGGTTGGTTTTTTGAGACCCAAACTAGTCTCAAATTCACAGTCCCCAGCCTTCCAAATACTAGGATTAAAACTACATCCGGCCGGGTGTGGTGGCACATGCCTTTAATCCCAGCACTCGGAAGGCAGAGGTAGGAGGATCGCTGTGAGTTCGAGGCCACCCTGAGACTAATTCCAGGTCAGGCTGGGCTAGAGTGAAACCCTACCTCAAAAACAACAACAACAACAAAAAACTACATCAGACCTGGTTTCTTTCTTCTTCTTTTTTTTTTTAATTTGTTTTTTGAAAAGGAGAGAGAGAGACAGTTGGAAGCACCTTAGCCACTGTGAACGAACTCCAGATGTGTGCCCCCTTGTGCGCATGTGCGACATTGTGCACTTGCGTCACTGTGCATCTGGCTACGTGGGACCTGGAGATTCAAATGTGAGTTCTTGGGTTTCGCAGGCAAGCGCCTTATCCACTAAGCCATCTCTCCAGCCCCTGGTTTCTTTTTGTTGTTGTTGTTGTTGTTTTTAAGGTAGACTCTCACTCTAGCCCAGGCTGACCTGGCCCTTACTCTGTAGCCTCAGGCTGGCCTTGAACTCACAGCAGTCCTCCTACCTCAGCCTTCTGAGTGTTGGGATTAAAGGTGTGTGTGCCACCACCCCTGGCTTTCAGGGTTTCTTTTTGAAGTGATGAAAATGTTCTAACTTGTCTTTGACAATAGCTTACATATCTGAACACACTAAAAGCCATTGAGTTATTGGGGAATTTATATGGTGTGAACTTTCTATAGTCATATAACTGTTTAAAAAAAGAAAAGGCCAGACCCAGGCGTGGTAGTGCACACTTGAAATCCTAGCATTTGGGATACAGAGGCAACAGATTTGGGGTTGAGGACAGCATGGCCCCCATAGAGAAACCCTGCATTAAAAAAGAATGGAGGAGAGGTCGGAGAGATGGCTTAGCAGTTGGGCACTTGCCTATGAAGCCTAAGGACTCCGGTTTGAGGCTCGGTTCCCCAGGACCCATGTAAGCCAGATGCACAAGGTGACGCATGCATCTGGGGTTCGTTTGCAGTGGCTGGAGGCCCTGGTGCACCCATTCTCTATCTATCTGCCTCTTTCTCTCTCTCTGTCTGTCTGTCTGGCACTCTCAAATAAATAAATAAAAATAAGCAACAACAACAACAACAAAAAGAATGGGGGAGGCTGGGCGTGGTGATGCACACCCTTAATCCCAATACTTGGGAAGCAGAGGCAGGAGGATCGCTGTGAGTTCAAGGCCACCCTGAGACTACATAGTGAACTCCAGGTCAGCCTGGGCTAGAGCTAGACCTTATCTCGAAAAACTTTAAAAGAAGAAGGAGGAGGAGGAGGATCTGAAGAGATGGCTCAGCCATTAAAGGTGCTTGCTCTCAAAGCCTGGCAAACCAGGTTTGATTCCCCAGTGCCCACGTAAAGCCAGATGCACAAAGTGGCGCATGCCTCTGGAGTTCGTCTGCAGTGGCAAAAAGGCCCTGGTGTGCTATCCATTCCCTCAATCTCTCTCTCTCTCTCTCTGCTTGCAAATAAATAGCTAAAAATATTTAAAACAAAATAACAACAACAAAAAAGAATGGAAAGGGAAAGGAAGGGAAGGAGAGGAAGGTAAACTTTAAGGTGCAGATTGGAAGGATTTCATAAGTGAGAAGGACAGACAAGCGAACAGTTCCAGTCACGGTACCAGTAAGCACAGGCTGAGACCATGAGACAAGCAATCTAGGGAGGTCTCTGTCAGGAAGGCCTGCTGCTCTTGGTCCTGAACCCCACCCTCCCCCACCCCCACCCACCCTGGGCCTCTCCAGGAAATCTGGGTGCCTGAGGAGAAATCAAAACAGAAATGCAGGTGTCTCTCTCTGGGAAGATTCCAAGAAAGGACAGAGGGTAGCTTCCAGAGGTGAAACCCGTGAGCTTTGAAGGGAGGAAGGAAACGCTAGCCGCGAAAGGAAGTGAAAGAGGAGGGTAGGTGTGAGAGAGAAGTAGGTGCCCGGGTGTGGGCCACGCATGCCACACTCTATGCCTCTCTCTCTCTCTCTCTCTCTCTCTCTCTCTTGCGCGCGCGCAACAGGGCACTTCTCTCATCACTGTGTCCCTAAGCCCTAACACTCTTCCTTCTTCCTGGTACCTCTCTCAGTCCCTGTGACCCTGCTATTTATGTGTCCTGAATTTGGAGACAGAAGACCCTGCCATGTCTTCATTACATTTTTTTCTCTTATAAACAAAAAACTAGCTGTTGGGTGTGATGGCCCATGTCTTTGATCCCAGCACTGGAGAGGCAGAGATAAGAGGATCCCTGTGAGTTCAAGGCCACCGTGAGACTACAGAGTGAATTCCAGGTCAAGCCTGGGCTACCTCGAAAACCACTATATGTATATATATTTTCTGGGCACGATGACACATGCTTTTAATCCCAGCACTGAGGAGGCAGAGGTAGAAGGATGGCTGTGAGTTGGAAGCTAACCTGAGACTACAGAGTGAATTCCAGGTCAGCTTGGACTAGAGTGAGATCGATCGATCGATCTATCTATCTATATATATCTATCTATATATATATATATATATATATATATATATATATATATGTCTGAGAGACAGCTTGGGTGCACCAGAGCCTCTGGCTGCTGCAAATGAACTCGACACTTTGTGCAGCTGACTTTGTGCATCTGGCTTTATGTGGGTACTAGGGAATTGAACCTGGGCCCGTAGGCTTTGCAAGCAAGCACCTTTAACCACTGGGCCATCTCCCCAGTACCATACACTTGTTTTCTCGTTGTTCAGTCTTGGGGATGGAAACCAGGGTCTCTGGCGTGGTAGGCATATGCTTCCACTGAGCAGTGTTCGCTCACTGCAGTCTAAATGACGCTCTATCTGCTCATCTGTAAAATTAGTGTCACTCATGACTTTGTCTCTGCTATCAGGGAATTAGCAGGAAGACAGATTTCTTATGTCTTTCATGTATGCCATATATAAATACAAAACAGGGGCTGGAGAAATGGCTTAGTGGTTCAGGCACTTGCCTGCGAAGTCTAAGGACCCAGGTTTGATTCCCCAGAACCCATGTAAGCCAGATGCACAAGGTGGTGCATGTGTCTGGAGTTTGTTCAGAGTGGCTAGAGGTCCCATTCTCTCTCACTCGCTCCATATATATATATGATATATATGTCATATATATATATATATATATATATAAATCTGTCTCTTTCAAATAAATAAAATAAAATAAATTTTAAAAATACGAATACCAAACAATATGTCCTGGGTCCTAAGGAGGGTATTTGGTAGGGCAGGGAAGAGTCACAAACATGTCCTCAAATATTCAAAGCCTTCTTCTTAGGGGAAAAAAAAAAGCTAATGAGACTGGATCATGGTGGTCCTGAGAGTGATTATCAATTGCCCTTGGAGTCCCGGTGACACAGAGAAAAGATGTCACCAAATGGTGAGAGACAGATGGAATAGGCTGTCGGAAGTGAAGTGTGAGGCTGGAGAAAGAAGGAAAAGCCAGCTCTAACTCTGACTCTGACTCAGTTTCTTGTACTGAATTCTCATAGCACTGAGCATCTGTGTAACCTAATGATGACGCCACTCAGTTCTGACACCCTCCCCCGGTGGGAGCTCAGTTTCCAGCACCGTACCCTTTCAGATGCCAGTGGTTTCCTTCTAGCTTCTGACTGGCCAGCTATAACTCAGGGCCGCCCTCGCCCCTTTCCTGGCTTCCATCAGTGTGCTTGAGCCACTCACAGAAACACCTCCACTGTTATTGTTAGGGAGATTACAAAAGCTAAGATGAAGAGACTCCCAGACCTTCCATGCCCTCTTTCCAATGCTTCCCACCAGGAACACTTCCCCATGTTCCAAAGCTTCTCAAGCTCAGTCTTGCTGAGTTTTTAAACTTTTAAAAAATGTATAGATTTCTTTAAACTTATTTTATTTGCTTGAGAGAGAGAAAGAGACAGATAGAGAGAGAGAATGGGCACACCAGGACCCTCAGCTGCTGTAAACGAACTCCAGACACATGCGCCACCTTGTGAGTGTGGCTTACATGGGTCCTGGGGATCGAACCTGGGTCTCTTGGCTTCGTGGGAAAGCACCTTAACTGCTAAACCATCTCTCCAGCCCCATAATATATTTTTAAAATTTTATTTGCAAGGAGAAAGAAAGAGTGAGTGGGTGCACCAGGGCCTCTAGCCCCTGCAATGAACTCCAGACACATGCACCACGTTGTGCATCTGGCTTTATGTGGGTACTGGGAAGCCAAACTTGGGTCCTTTGGCTTTGCAGGCAAGTGCCTCAACTGCTGAGTCATCTCTCCAGTCCTTGCTGAGTTTCTATAAAGACTTCATTGCATGGGCGTGAGTGCCAATAGACTGAGACCCAGCGAGGCCTCTCTGTTCAGATCTTCTTGGTGTCTCTGTGCAACCTCCCTCCCTCCAAGGGATGGAGCAGGGCCTTTCTGGAATAAGAAGTGCCTTCTGACCTACAATCAAACATTTTGTTATCTTCTAGCTCTTGTGCTTTCCTAAATGGTATCGGTGTGCCTCCGCGTGTGTCCTCCCATTGAACAGTAGGTTCATGGAGAGCCAGCTGGGTCTTGCTCAACTGTGGGCACTCACATAGTGGAAGCTCCCTGTGATGGTGAAGTTTGTTGTCAACTTGATCTGTTTAGGAATCCACAGACATTCCTCTTGAGTGGGTCTTAGAGGTTGCTTCCAGAAAGGATTAAGTGAAAGAGGAAGTCCTTCCCCCAGTGCGGGTGGCCCCTCTTGGAGGGGGGCTTTATCTAAGGAAGTTCTGGGAGAAGAGTCCCTTCCTCCCACCTGGCTGTTGATACCACTTGCTGCCTAATAGCATGGACTGAAGAGCAGCGTGGACTGAAGAGCAGCGTGGACTGAAGAACACTGTGGACTGAAGAGCAGCGTGGACTGAAGAGCAGCGTGGACTGAAGAGCAGCATGGACTGAAGAGCAGCGTGGACTGAAGAGCAGTGTGGACTGAAGAGCAGCGTGGACTGAAGAGCAGTGTGGACTGAAGAGCAGCGTGGACTGAAGAACACTGTGGGCTGAAGAGCAGCGTGGACTGAAGAGCAGCGTGGACTGAAGAGCAGCGTGGACTGAAGAGCAGCGTGGACTGAAGAGCAGTGTGGACTGAAGAGCAGCGTGGACTGAAGAACACTGTGGACTGAAGAGCAGCGTGGACTGAAGAGCAGCGTGGACTGAAGAGCAGCATGGACTGAAGAAAACTGTGGACTGAAGAGCAGCGTGGACTGAAGAGCAGCGTGGAGTGAAGAACACTGTGGACTGAAGAGCAGTGTGGACTGAAGAACACTGTGGACTGCAGAGCAGCGTGGACTGAAGAGCAGCGTGGACTGAAGAACACTGTGGACTGCAGAGCAGCGTGGACTGAAGACCAGCGTGGACTGAAGAACACAGTGGACTGAAGACCAGCATGGACTAAAGAACACTGTGGACTGAAGAGCAGTGTGGACTGAAGAGTAGTGGCTCTCCAGGAAGCCTCCAGGCCTTCAGCGCCGGATTGCGATGGCTGAGGCATCCAGCCTCGTGGACCGATGTGAGCTACCGGTTCCTTGACTCTCCGGCCTGCAGACTGCTATTGTTGGACTGCCGTAAGCTTATCCAATAAATTCCCTTTGCATACAATTCATTCTTAGTTCTGTTCCTCTAGAGAATCCTGACGAATACACTCCCCATGTCTAGTTCTCTGGAAACTATTGTGCATATACAGTAGGAGAAATGTCTGCAAGGGACCGAGGTACCGGTGTCAGCTCAGCCGTCAAGTGAACCGACCTCCTGGGTCAGGGTTGCTGCCTGCCTGTGTCCCCCCTCCCCAGCCCCCCATGTCTCCTCAGGAGGCAGCCTGTTCCTACAGGGCCTGTGTCCAAACACAACCACTCCACAGGAAGGATGAGGGGAGGGATGTGGGCAGAACCTTCCCCTGAGGAGGGAGCGGCCTGCAAAGAGAAGGATCCCAGTTGTGACCACCAAGCTCCAGACACCCAAGCAGCCGCTTTCTTGCAAGTGGAAGGAGGATACTTGGGGATAAGTGAAAACAGGCAGGTGGGAGATTTCCCGGTTCAGTGGCCAGTCATTCGGGTTAGGTAGAAATCACAGTCCAAGATGTGAGGAAGACCGTGGCCCTCGCAGAACTACCCTCCTGGGTTTCTTTTGTAAAGCCCAGAAGATTTGAACTAATTGGTGGTTTCCAAGCTTTTGTGGGTGTTTTTATTTTGTCTGTAGTAACAGAACCCCTACTTCTTAAAGGGATATCTCATGCAATACCTAGGAGTGAGTGGTCCTGAATTTCCTCCCAACCCTAACAGGCTCCCCAGTTTAGAACTCAAAGTCTCTCTGAACCCCTTCAGCTGCAGCTGCCCACTTAATGGTGGCACACCCCCCCACACACATATCAGGGTGGGTGTTGGATGACTCAAAGGCCCCCACTCACAAGACCTGGTTGATCATGGTGATTTCGGGTTATCCCTGAACATGCAGATGGAAAAGTCTGGTCATCGGAGTATTCTGTTTATTTCTCTGGGTCCCAGTATAAACAGGAATTCACAGTCCACAGCAAAGACTCATTATCCCAGAAAGGGTTACAGGACCAGGGCTCAGACATACCCAGGCAGGCCCCTGTTGGTTTTGGATGACAAAGCTCAGAGTGGAGATGCCCCAGCTTTGCTCCCAGCCTGACAGCTGTAGCCACAGCCCCGAATAAGTAGGCCAGAGCTCTGAAAAGCCATGCAAGGGTTAACATTTTCTTAATCCTTTTGAAATTATGAAATGTGCCATATAGTCTTTATAAATTTATTTGAGAGAGAGAGACAGAGACAATGGACGTACCAGAAGGTTTTTTTTTTTGGGGGGGGGTTCAAGGTAGGGTCTCACTCTAGCCCAGGCTGACCTGGAATCCACTATGTAGTCTCAGGGTGGCCTCAAACTCATGGTGATCCTCCTACCTCTGCCACCCCAGTGCTGGGATTAAAAGGTGTGCGTCACCAAGCCCTGCATTTTTTTTTTAAACGCATGTATATGTGTGGGCGAGTGCTCATGGGTGTGGATGCTCGTGCAGGAGGACAGAGGACAACCTCAGTGTCATACTCAGGAATATTGTCCACATTTTGGGGGACAATCTGCCCCTGGTCTAGAGCTCGTCAGGCTAGACTACGTAGCCAGAGAGTCTTAGGGATCTCTCGGTCTCCACCTCTCCAGCGCTGGGACGACAAGCACATGTTCTCACATTTTACATTTTTTAATATGTGCTGGGAATTAAACCTAGGTCCTTGGGCTGCAGCGATGGCCTATCAGGTAAGGTGCTTGCCTGGGAAGCCTAAGGACCCAGGTTCGCTTCCTCAGTACCCATGCACATGCATCTGGAGTTTATTTGTAGGAGCTAGAGGCCTTAGTCGTCTCTCCCTCTCTCTCTCTCTCTCTCTCTCTCTCTCTCCCTCTCTTCTTACAAATAAATAAATTTAAAAAAAAATGGGATCCTCATGCTTGTAAGGTAAACATTTACTGACTGAGCTATCTCCTCACTCCACCCCTGTTTTTAAGAGAGGAAGAGAGAGGGAGAGAAAAATCAAGAGAGAGAATTGACATGCTAGGGCCTCTAGCCACTGCAGTTGAACTCCAGACGCATGCACCACCTTGTGCACATGTGTCACCTTGTGCGTCTGGCCTACATGGGTTATGGGGAGTTGAACCTGGGTCCCTAGGGTTTGAAGGCAAACGCCTTAACCGCTAAGCCATCTCTCTAGTCCCCACCCCTCCTTTTTTTGGTAAATGACAAAGATACTGATGCTCAGAAAGGTGGTGTCACTTGCCATCAGCTAAGGCTTTAGCTGCCATCCACAGAGCCCTTAACAAATCTGAGCTCAGTCTGCTGACTTGAAAATGGTGGGCATTTGACAGGAGTCTGTTGAACAGAGACTGGGAAGACACATGGCTGATTGCCCTGGGTCAGGACTGTTGATTGAGAAATCAGTAAAGATATGGCCTGTGGGACAAAGAGACAAGGCTAAGGCTGCAGGCAAGCCAGTGGGAGAGCAGATGAAGTTTTTTCCAAGAAGGTATCGAAACCAATTCACAGGATGTGCAGTTAAATGACAGACGAGGCAGCTTTTCCTCCACAGCAAACAACCTGTGCTGAGGGATTCCTCCGTCTGTAACTTACTTCCTTCGGTACTGATGGGTCGTGAAGAATGATGAGAAGGAAGGATGCGTATCCAGGATCAATATCTCAGCTAGAAAATAGTGTTCTGGCCGGGCGTGGTGGCTCATGCCTTTAATCCCAGCACTCAGGAGGCAGAGGTAGGAGGATTGCTGTGAGTTCAAGGCAAGCTGGACTACAGAGTGAGTTCCAGTTCAGCCTGGGCTACAGTGAGACCCTACCTCAAAAAAGGAGGGCTGGAGAGATAGCTTAGTGGTTAAGGGGCTTGCCTGTGAAGCCTAAGGACCCAGGTTCGATTCCCCAGTACCCATGCAAGCCCACAAGGTAGCACACGCATCTGGAGTTCATTTGCAGTGGCTAGAGACCGTAGTGCACCCATTCTAACCAGTCTCCTTCTCTCTCTCTCTCCTTCCCTCTCTCTCTCCCTCAAAAAAAAAAAAATTTAAAAAATGAAATGGAAGGAACTGGAGAAATGGCTTAGCAATTAAGGGGCTTGCCTGCAAAGCCAAAGGACCTTGGTTCAAATCCCCAGTACCCATGTAAGCCAGATGCACAAGGTGGCGCATGCATCTGGAGTTCGTTTGCAGTGGCTGGAAGCCCTGGCATGCCCATTTTTTCTCTCTCTCTCTCTCCCTCCCTCCCTCTTTCCCTCTCTCAAATAAATAAATAAAAATAAAATAAAAGAGAAACAGAAAATAGTGTACTGTTCCTAGAGCTGGGTTCCTAGGCTTCAAGAGACCCTGAGGCTTCCCTTGAGCAACAGTTCAAGCATCTCTGGGTTCTCTACATCAGTTCTTGCTAGATCTGAGAGAAGCTGGTAGAATAAGCTTGTCCCCGAGGCTACCACAGTAAATTATCACAGAGGCTGAAAACGGCAGCTATTTATTCATTGGAAGTGCTGGAGACCAGAAGTCTGCAGGGAAGGACCCACAGGGCTGCCCCTTCTAGAGGCCCCGGGGGAATCTTCCCTCGCTGCACTCCTACAGATGGCTTCTAGCAGGTGGCTGGGGCATTCCTTCGTTGGTAGCTGCCTCACTCCCATCTGTGCATCTCGTGCTTTTCCTCCATGTGTCACAGTCACCCTCTGCCTTCCTCTGATAAGGAAAACTGTCACTTGGTTTAGGGAATCCCCTCATAATCCAGGATGATCTTATGTAGGGCCTCAACTTAGTCACACCCACAGTGACCATTTCTCCACAAAGCTCACATCCTCGGGTTGTGGGACACACACCGTTCTGGGAGGGCCACGCTTCAACCTGCTGCAGGGCAATGCCATGCGATAGCACCAGTTGGTGTGTGCTGGGGTACGCAAGGGGGATAGGTTCTTGCCTGGGAAAACCGCTCAAAATCACCAGGCCCTCCGGATGTCCCAGGATCCTGGCACTGAAGCCACCTGCTTATTCGAGCAGTAACACGCTGCCCTGCCTAGGACAGGCCAGACCTTGTTCAGCGTTAACGTGTCTACTGACTCAGAGGAACCCCATTCCACAGAGGAGGAAGAGGGGCCCAAAGAGGTCCTGGGTCACACAGCCTGTCTCTGCCTGATGCTGTCCCCTATATCTCTGGTGGTCAGAACCGTCCTGGCGCACAGGGGCTCAGCACAGGTGAGGGCTTGTATAACTGCTGTACAGTTCTGCTCAGTGTGGCTCTGCGGCCTCAGCGGGGTACGGAGGGAGTCTGGGGTGTAGCTGGGCAGCAAGATGCATCCAAGGTCATACCATGGACTAGGCCTGAAGTAGACCACTGGTTCCCAGGATCAGGCAACAGAGGGATGCGAGGGGCAGAAGCCGAGTATGCAAGGGCAGGAATAAATGAAACAAGGATCTGCAGGATGTGTCTCCCTCCCCTCCCCACCATCACCACAGCTCAGCTTTATGGCGCCCAAGGCAGGATGTGGTGGGGCAGACAGCTGAGAGGTGGACGGAGCAGGCGGAGGCTCTCGACTTGATCCTCAGGGCACTGGGAGCCACCGAGGGTTTAAACAGGATGTACCTCAGTCAGTTTGTTTTAGAAAGATCGTTCTGGCTCTACCTTTCCCTTGGATCTGGGCCAGGTCCTGTGAGGCCAGAGGAGGGAGGGGCTGGATGTCTCTGTGGGGACACCTCCCGAAGGGGTGCTACCAGACATCAGCTCCAGACTCCAGTAGAGCAAGTACGGGATGAAGCTCCCTGCTGATGAAAGCCCTGGGCCGTGGCTGGAAGTCTGCGTGCAGACAGAAAAGATCTGCAGACGGAATTTAGCACAAGGCCAGCCTTCCTACAGAGACGTGTTCACGGGCCCTTCAGGGAACAGGTCAGTGGGATGCCTACTGGGTGGTGTCCATGGAACGTGGTCCCAGAAGAGCTTCTTTGGAGATTCCAAGGACTGCCATGCATACCATTTCTACCCAGCTGTCCTGAAGGCTCTGAAAAGTTCTTCAAAAAAAAGACCTCCTTTTAAGTCTAATTTAGTCCATTGTTTTTCAAACCTTTTGTTGTTCTGTTTTGTTTGCGAGGTAGGGTCTCACTCTAGCCCAGGCTGACCTGGATCTCACTCTGTAGTTCCAGACTGGCCTCGAACCCACAGTGATCCTCCTACCTCTGCCTCTCAAGCGCTGGAATTAAAGGCGTGCACCATCATGCCTGGCTCCAAACTTATTATTATTATTATTGTTACTACTACAAAGTCCTGCTTTTCTTTGAGCACTGATAAACATCCTTGTTTTTTTTTTTTAACTTTTATTTTTACTTATTTAGGAGAGAGAGAGGGAGAGAATAAGCACTCCAGGGCCTCCAGCCACTGCAAACGAACTCCAGACACATGCACCACCATGTGCATATGGCTTACATTTGTTCTGGGGAATCGAAGCTGGATCCTTAGGCTTCGCGGGCAAGTGCCTTAACCGTTAAGCCATCCTTCCAGCCCAACACGCTTGTTTTTGACAGAAGAGTAGTAGAGCCCGCTTTAGCAGATACTGCTAAGGGGAAAAAAAGAAGAAGAAAAATAAAAAACAAGAGTTCCTAGCCAGGGCGGGATAGCTGAGTAAGGGTGATCTTTGCAAGAACATCCGTTCCTTCTCTGGGCCTCCATGCCCTCCTGGCTCCTACTCAACAGCTACCTTAGTGATCACAGGACTCCCAGTAAGATGACCCACTGGTGTGCTGGGGTCCAGTGCAGAATGCATGCTTAGAGGAAAAGGCTGCAATGAGAGGCCTACCTCCGCCAAGCCCCCAACCCCCACGGAGTCATTATGGAACCAAATACCTGAATGCCTATGAGGTGAGTTCAAGGTGGTAAAGTTGAAAGCCCTGCTTACTATTAAGGGACCATGTTTTCACATACACTGTATTTCAAGGGGCCTGATCCCCCGCCAGCTGGCCATGAGCCTCAAATTCCACCATTAGTCACCCACTTGCCTTAGGGCACTAAAGGCCCCAATGAAAATGTAAATGTGTGGCCTCCTGTGTCTTTCCTCAGCCACCAGCACCCTGACATAGCCTCACGTCATCACTGTAAGCAATTCACTCGCCAGATTAATCCAGTCAGAAAGTAGTTTAGATTCAAACCAAAGGGAATATGGGGTCCTGGGAGCCTCAGGGAACACAGCCTATCCACCGTGGAACCACTGCCTTCATCAGGCCCTGTTACCTACATCAAACCATGTCTGGGTCTGAGGCTTCAAGAGGACAAGCCAAGACTCACATAAGTGGTCTCTGTCCGCAGTGTCCCGATTATGTGGGAAGCCCACAAGACAGGTCTCTCTATTGGGACCACGATGCTCCCTCTGGGAAAATAGGAAGTATATCAGTGACCTTCTCATTGCTGGGACAAAATACCTGACAAAAATCAGTCAAATGGACGAAGAACTTTATTTCAGCTTAGAGTTTCAAGTGACAGCAGAGCATCACGGTGGGAAGACATGGCGGCAGGAGCTGAGGCAGCTGTTCACATCCAGTCCACAGTGAGGAAGCAGAGTGATGAGTGCTTTTGCCCAGCCAGCTCTCTCCTTTTTATTTTATTTTATTTTATTTTATGTTGTTGTTGTTTTGGTTTTTTTTTTTTTGTTTTTTTTTTTGAGGTAGGGTCTCACTCTATCCCAGGCTGACCTGGAATTCACTATGTAGTCTCAGGGTGGCCTCGAACTCACAGCAATCCTCCTACCTCTGCCTCCTAAGTACTAGGATTAAAGGCGTGAGCCACCATGCCTGGATGGCCTTTTTTTTTTTTAATGCAAGAGAGCAAAAGTGAGAGAACTGGCATGCCAGTCACTGTAATTGAACTCTAGAGACACGTGTGACCCTGCATGCTTGAGTCACATTGTGCGTCTGGCTTATGTAGGACCTGGAGAGTTGAACATGGGTCCTTAGGCTTTGTAGGCAAGTGCCTTAACTGCTAAGCCATCTCTCCAGCCAGCTCTCTCCTTTTTTTTTTTTCGAGGTAAAGTCTCACTCTAGCCCAGGCTAACATGGAATTCACTATGTAGTCTCAGGGTGGCCTTGAACTCACGGTGATCCTCCTACCTCTGCCTCCCAAGTGCTGGGATTAAAGGCGTGCGCCACTGTGCCCAGCTCAGCTCTCTCCTTTTTACACAGTCCAAGACCCCAACCCATGTGCTGCTGACATTGAAGGTGGGTCTTCCCACCTCAATTAACCTAATCAAGATAATTCCTTACAGATGTGCATGGAGGCTAATCTGGTCTACATAATCCCTCGCAGGTGATTCTAGATCTTAAACCCTCACACGAAGGAAGTGCTGAAGCTTGGAGAGATGGCTTAGTGGTTAAGGTGCTTGCCTGTAACACTTAAGGCCCTAGGTTTGATTCCCCAGTACCCATGTAAGCCAAATGAGCAGTGTATACATATGGAGTTTACTTAAAGTGGCTAGAGGCTATGGTATGCCCATTCTCTCTCTCTCTTGCAAATAAGTAAAATATTTTAAAGAAGGGAGAGTTGAGCCCTTCCCCTACTTGCTCCCATCAGGTGGCAGCCTATTGGTTGGTGGTCCCAAAGGGGTTTAGGAAATAGTTGGCCAGAATCACCCTTTTATCCCCTAAGTAGTCATGGCAGAGCCAAGAAGGCAGCAGATGGAGAAACTGAGGCTTCTCTGTCAGGTCTTGTTCAGCTAAGTCAGCCCCTTCCCAGACTGTGCCACAGCCTCCAGGGCATCCTGTCACCAACTGACATCATTTTGTGTGTTTATGGACTCCTTCATCACCCCTCAGGCAATTATTTTCAGACATACTCCAGGGCTCAGGCAACTTTTTCCTGCAGAAGATGGAGCACTAGCTATTTTAATCCTTATAGACTGATGAGGTACACCACCACTCAACTCTTTTGTTGCTCCAAAAAGAGAGATGATACGTAAATGAAATGGTGTGACCATGTCCCAATAAAGCTTTATTTTAAAAAAAAAAATGCAGAGGGCTAGAGAGATGGATCAACAGCTAAAGGCACTTGCCTGCAAAGCCCAATGACCTAGGTTTGATTCCCCAGTATCCTGTACAAAGTGGCACATGTGCCAGGCGTGGTGGCGCACACCTTTAATCCCAGCACTTGGGAGGCAGAAATAGGAGGATCACCATGAGTTTGAGGCCGTCCTGAGACTATATAGTGAATTCCAGGTCAGCCTGGGCGAGCATGAGACCCTACCTTGAAAAACAAAACAACAACAACAAAAAAGTAAAACAAAGTGGCACATGCATTTTGGAGATAATTTGCAGCAGCAGGAGGCCCTGGCATGCCCATTCTCTCTTTCTCAAATAAATAAATAAGTTATTATCATTGGGTGTTTTTTTTGTTGGTCGTTTTTTGTTTTTTCGAGGTAGGGTCTCGTGTTAGCCTAGGCCGATTTGGAATTCACTATGTAGTCTCAGGCTGGCCTCAAACCCACAGCAATCCTCCTACTTCTGCCTCCCAAGTGCTGGAATTAAAGTGTGTGCCACCACGCCTGGTTTATACACACACACATTTATATTTAAAGCAGAGAGCTGGATTGAACAAATGAAAATTCAGGACACCAAGTTAAATTTGCAACCGTAGGCTGGCAGGACACAGTTGGTATAGACTGGGTTGGTTTGAAACTCAAAGGGACAGGAAAGGAACAACCTGTGTTACAGAGTAACTTATTGCACAGGTGACACTGTGCGTGTCTTCTGAGTGGTGTCACGCTTGTCTTCTCAGCAGCCCTGGACATTGAATAGCTTAACACCCTTTGACATATAAGGAAATGGGGACTCAGAAGACATGTGAGGAGTCCGACCTCCCCGAGCTGGTCAGGGACACAGACTGACTCAGGGCAGTGGGGGCTATAAAACCTGGATTGAAAGCTGGGCGTGGTTAATCCCAGCACTCGGGAGGCAGAGGTAGGAGGATTGCCTTGAGTTTGAGGCCGTCCTGAGACTCCATAGTGAATTCCAGGTCAGCTTGGGCTAGAGCGAGACCCTACCTCAAGAAAAAAAAAAAAAAAAAAAGCCTGTATTGGCGTACACCAACCTCGCTTTATTTTCATGTACCAGTGCATGTGTACACGTATGTATGAGGGAACAACCTCAGGGGTCATCCTTTCAGATGCTGTCCACCTTTTTCTTATTACTTATTTATTTATTTGCAAGGAGAGAGAGAGAGAGAATAGGCAAGCCAGGGCCTCTAGCCACTGCAAATGAATTCCAGTGCATGCACCACTTTGTGCATCTGGCTTTACATGGGCACCAGGGGAATTGAACCCTGGTCATTAGGACTTAACTGCTGAGTCATCTCCCAGGCCCTCCACCTTTTTTTTTTTTTTTTTTTTTTTTTTTGAGACAGGTCTCTCATTGGCCTGGAATTCACCAAATAGTCTGGGCTAATTGGCCAGCGAGCCACAGAGATCTGCCTGTCTCTGCCTCACCAACACTGGGATTACAAATGGCCACTACCACGCTTGGCTCTTTATCTGGGTTTTGGAGATCAAACTCAGGTTTTCATAGTAGTAAGGTAAGCACGTTAGCAACTGTGCTGTCCCCAGTCCCTAACCTCACTTTAGTATGTGACAGCCAGGACTCAGAGAGATGAAGTATTGGGTCTGGCCTGCCCTAGGCAGAGTGAAGGGCCTCCTAGCTCCCTGTCCCTTTAGCTTCCCAGAGCCACTCCACACTTCTCTGTGCGCAAAGCTTCCTAGCTGGTGACTTCTCAGGAGCTAAACATGATCCCCTGTGTGTATGGTGTGTGATGGGGGGGGGGGGTTGGCTAGATCTTAACTCCAACATCACTATGATCTGGGAGCAGATTAAAAGCAGCTGCAGGGCTGGGGAGATGGCTTAGTGGTTAAGACACTTGTCTGTGAAGCCTAAGGACCCAGGTTTGATTCTCCAGGTCCCACATAAGCCAGATGCACATGGTGGCGCATGTGTCTGGAGTTCCTTTGCAGCAGCTAGAGGTCCTGGTGCACCCATTCTTCCTCTCCCTCTCTCTGTCTCTAATAAGTAAATAAAAACAAAGCCGGGCGTGGTGGCACTTGGGAGGCAGAGGTAGGAGGATCGCCATGAGTTCAAGGCCAGCCTGAGAAGACATAGTGAATTCCAGGTCAGCATGAGCTAGAGTGAGACCCTACCTCAAAAACAAAATTAAAAATAAGTAAATAAAAGCAGCTGCAAGATGGTGGATTGATTTGGGGGGACACTGCTGGCAGTTTGAGCTACATGATTGGTGGTAGGGGGCGGGGGGGGGGGCTCTGTCCTTGGCCATATAACAGGTTTAGCAGAATCTGCAGCCCAGGTCTCTACCCACCAGTGATGTGTGCCAGCCACAAATGTCTCCAGGCAGCACCAAGTGACTTGGGTGAGGGTTGACAATTCCTGGCTTTGCCTGTCTGGGGCTGAAGTCCCCTCTGTCTCATCCTCTTCAGAGACCTGGGGTCTCCCCAGGCCTTTCCCAAGACCTTTTTGGACATCCAGAAACATGCCTGGCCTTACTAGAAAATCCCGAAATGCAGAAGTAGGGGGTTCTCTTGCTCCCAGCAGGCACAGGATAGAGTGCCACGGTTGCACATGTAATGATGGTCCGTAGAAGCTTCCAGAACGTGTGCACTGTGGGCTATCCAGAATCAGCACCGGGGTCCACTCTGTCCTGGAATCCCTTTCTCAGTTTCTCCAGCTCTTGCAGGTGATTGGGTGGTTCACCGAAGGCCCTTTGGAGGCAGCCCTGAGGGGCTGGGAAGATGAGGAGAGGGGCGCCTGGCTTGCTTGCATCCCGCCACGTGGGTGGCTAACTTCTTTGCGTCAGGCTGGTCTGGTGGAGACAATGACCTCACCTGCTTGGAAGAGCCCTGGGCGGCTGTTGGGATCTTGGGTCGGGGAGGGGTCCCAGAAGCCCAGACAGAGAGGAGCTGGGGGCTGAAAACGCCCCTTCCCCCCTGCCTGGCCATGGCCCAGCGTGGCTGCCTGTGGTCTGGCCCCAGAGCAGGGGACAGACCTCCTCTGTGGCTGGCACCCGCTCAGCGGCCTCTTCCCAGCCACAGTGGGGAGAGAGAGAGGGGCTGACGCGGGGCTGACCTCATGCGAGGCTCCCCCTCCGCCAGTGCCTCCCTCGGGCCTTCCCTGCTGCCGGGAAGCAGGACCTCCCTGGGCACTGGGAGGAGGGGAACAAGCGGAGTATTAGAGGGCTGGACGGGGGTGACCCCCCAGCCCCCAATACTTCCTTTGTCCCTATAGAAGAGCTGGGATGCCCCTTCTGAGGGCTGTGTGAATGTAGAGAAAGAGAATTCCAGAAATGAATCAAGGATTGATGACCCCTGTGGGCAAGACTAGGCAAACGGGGCAGGGACAGGGACATGGAAGAGCGCTGCCTGGCCCTAGATGTGGATGCTTCATCTGCCCTCTTAATGACCCCAGGACAGTCACCCTACCTCGAAAAACAAAAACAAAAACAAAAAAAAAAAAAGGAAAGTAAGAAAAAAAGAGCCGGGCGTGGTGGCGCACGCCTTTAATCCCAGCACTCGGGAGGCAGAGGTAGGAGGATCGCCATGAGTTTGAGGCCACCCTGAGACTACAGAGTGAATTCCAGGTCAGCCTGGGCCAGAGTGAGCTTGTGAATGGAAATGAACAGAGCCTCTGAGAACAGCAGCTGAATACAGGTTGTACTGGGTAGAGACCGACCAACATGCTGGATGGGTGGGTGTGTGCGTGCGTGTGCATGCGTGTGTGCATGCGTGTGTGCATGTGTGTGTGCGTACATGTGTTTGAATCCAGGGCCTTGAACATGCTAGGCAAGCATTTTACCACTGAACTATACCCCAGCCCTCCTTTTACTTTTAAAAAAGATATTATTTATACGAAGGAGAGAGACAGACAAAGTGAGAGGGTATGGGCTCACCAGGGCCTCTAGCCACTGCAAATGAGCTCCCAGCACATGTGCCACCCGGCTTACGTGGGTACTGGACAATCAAACCTGGGTCCTTAGGCTTCGCAGGCAAGCGCCTTAACCACTTAGCCAGCTCTCCAGCCCATACACTTTTTGTTGTTGTTGTTGTTTGAAAAAAAAAATTTTTTTTTGTTTAGTTTTATTTATTTGAGAGTGACAGACAGAGAAAGAGGCAGATAGAGAACAGGCACGCCAGGGCCTCCAGCCACTGCAAACGAACTCCAGATGCGTGCGCCACCTCGTGCATCTGGCTTACGTGGGTCCTGGGGGATTGAGCCTCGAACTGGGGTCCTTAGGCTTCACAGGCAAGCACTTAACTGCTAAGCCATCTCTCCAGCTGCCCGCCTTTTTTTTTTTTTTTTTTTTTTTTTGTTTTGTTTTTGTTTTTGAGGTAGGATCTCTGACCTGGAATTCACCTGTAGTTTCAGGTGGCCTGGAACTCATGGCGATCCTCCTACCTCTGCCTCCTGAGTGCTGGGATTAAAGGCGTCAGCCACCACACCTGGCTTCCATTCACCTTTTCTTGAGACAGACAGACTCACTAGCTTGGAGCTTGCCTATTTAGACTAGACTTGCTGGCCAGAGAGCTCCAGGAACTCACCTGTCTCCACCTCTCCAGCTCTGGGGTTACAGGCACGCGCCTGCACATCAGGCATTTTTAAACACTGGTACTGGAAATTGAGATCAGGTGTTCACACCTAGGAGGCAAACATTTTCCCAACTGGACTGTCTCCCCAGCTGCAGGAACAAATTTCTAAGCCTCTACCATGGCCAAAGGGAAGTGGGCATGGATGAGGCAAACCCAGAAAGTTAAGTTGTCCAGGATATATTTGGTTTGCAAAATGGAAGTGCCAGAGTCGGCTTAGCTGTTAAGGTGCTTGCCTGTAAAGCCAAAGGACCCAGGTTCGATTCTCCAGTACCCACATAAACCCAGATACACAAGGTGTTGTATGCATCTGGAGTTTGTTTGCAGTGGCTGGTGCACCCATTCTCTATCTTCCTCTCTCCACTCCCCCAATAAATGTATAAATGAAATATTTAAAAACAGAAAAAAAAAAAAAAAGCTGTTGTAGAAACCTGAGAAGGAAGTTAAGTGACTGCAGGAGAGATGTTGGGAGGAGTGGTGGTCAAGCCACATGGTGACTGCTTTGGACACATTCAATGCAGGTACTGAAGAAGGGATGGGAAAGGTCTGAATGCTCGTCTGCTGCCATCACTGTAACAAAATAATTGAGACAGGGCTGGAGAGGTGGCTCAGTGGTTAAAAGTACTTGCTTACAAGCCTTCTGAACCAAGTTCACAACTCCCCAGCCCCCACGTAAAGCTGGACGTAAAGTTGCTCATGCATCTAGGACCCCAGTGCACTTAGGACAATGCGAGGTGGAACCAGGAGAACTCAGAAGCTCACAGCCTGCTAGACAGGAAGCGAAATGGCAAAAACAGAAAAACCGCAAGGGAGAGACTGTCTCAAGAGGGGGGTGGAGGGACGGACAAATGCCCTGGGGCTGACCATAGACCTCCACACATGCACTGTGGATACACACACACACACTTAAGAAAAAAACAGATTGAGGGCTGGAGAGATGGCTCAGTGGTTAAGGTGCTTGCCTGCGAAGCCTAAGGAACCATGTTTGATCTCTCTTGAGATCCCACGTTAGCCAGACGCACAGAGGGGAGGCAGGTGCAAGGTTGCACATGCCCACTGGGTGGCCCAAGCATCTGGAGTTCGATTTTAGTGGCTGAGGCCCTGGTGTGCCAATTCTCTCTCTGTGTCTCTAAAATAAAAAATAAATTTTAAAAAGATTGAGCCAGGTGTGGTGGCACACGCCTTTAATCCCAGCACTTGGGAGGCAGAGGTAGGAGGATTGCCATGAGTTCGAGGCCACCCTGAGACTACATAGTGAATTCCAGGTCAGCCTGGACTAGAGTGAGACCCTACCTTAAAAAACTAAAAAAAAAAAAAAAAAAAGCTTGAGATAATGAATTTAAAAGAGTTGCTTGCTTGGCTCACTGATTTGGAAGCTTGAATTCATGGTCAATGGCCCCAGACAGCCCCTGGCTTATGGCTGCATCACCCCAGGTTCTGCGTTCAGTGGCCTTCTCCCCACATCTGCTGTGTGTGTGTGTGTGTGTGTGTGTGTGTGTGCACCTTATTATTATTTTTTTTTTTTAGTGGCACACACCTTTTTTTTATTGACAACTTCCATAATTATAGACAATAAATCATGGTAATTCCCTTCCCCCCTCCTACTTTCCCCTTTGAAACTCCACCCTCTCTCATACCCCTTCCTCCTCTCAATCAGTCTCTCTTTTATTTTGATGTCATCATCTTTTCCTCCTATCATGATGGTCTTGTGCAGGTAGTGTCAGGCACTGTGAGGTCATGGATATCCAGGCCATTTTGTGTCTGGAGGAGCACATTGTAAGGAGTCCCACCCTTCCTTTGGCTCTTACATTCTTTCTGCCACCTCTTTTGCCACCTTATTTTTTTGAGACAGATTCTCTCACTAAAGCCAGAGCTCACTGCTTCGGTTATAGACAAGCTAGCCACTTTCCCAGTGCCAGGATTAGGGGCTCTTGCTGCCGCACCTGGCCTTTGCCCTAGGCACTGGGAATGGGAACTCAAGTCCTCACACTTGTTCAGCCAGCGCTTTGCTGACTGTCCCGTTGTGTATCTGAGGACATGGATTACCAAAGACACCTCACATTGCGATCCTTTGAAAAAGATGGCTTTTTTCAAACAAGGGCCACAGTCACAGGTTCTAAGCACTAGCACCAGCCCATGTTGGAGGTAGGGGTGGGGCAACTTCAAACTACTGCATCAGGCAGTGCAAATGACACCCCAGAGTGGACTGGGGGGGAGGAGGGAGAGGAAACCAGGCAGAAGAGGACACTGAGGTTCCTGAATCTGCGGAGCTGTTCATACCTGGACCTTGCCTGGGACAAATCCTCACCCTCAAAGACCAAAGATCAGCCCTTCTGGGGGCCTGGGGGAGTTCCAGCTGGCCTGCTGAGCCCAGAGGCGTGGGGTCTTGGAGGAGGCGCCAGGGGATAGCCCCTGACAGGTAGGGCCCTTCCCAGCTTTGATTCATTGACCATCTGGCCAGGAGCTGGCCAGGCCGCTAGGAATGACAAAAATGCCTCACACATTTTTTCCTCTCAGCCGGTGGTTTAGCTCTGGGCCAGTGTAGCAGAGAAAGCCTGTCTGCTCTGTCTGCTCACTGCGCCCCCCCCACACACCCCCACTCCATCCCCATCCCAGGCCTGTCTGCGGCTCTCCCTCTCTTCTTCACATATACCCGCCTCCGTCCTGAGGCTGGCTGGAGTGGGCAGGGCTGGACCACGGCCTCATAATTGAAATATTTGGCCCTTGAAGTGAGGCCAGAGCAGGGTGGTGCTTTCCCAAGTCAAAGGGACAGATTCAATCTGGACCTCTGAATAACAAGAGGAGGCTCCCGGAAGCAGACTGGATGTCAAAACCAGTGACCAGTCAAAGACTTTATATCAAGGTCCCAGAGGACTCGAATGGCCTGGGAGTGAAGTTGGATCAGGTACCCAAGACTACAGCTCCCCTAGTCCCTGCCGCAGTCAGGGTGACTTCCTCCTAGTCCCTCATAGCCTCCTCGTGCACCCCGTGGCATCCCTCCTTTGCCCTTCAGAGAAACTTCCAGGAGCCACTTGATGCCTATTTTGTGGGTACATTATAGATCAATAAAAAGGGTTTTGAGGGCTGAAGAGGTGGCTTAGTGGTTAAGGCGCTTGCTGGCAAAGCCAAAGGACCCACATTCAATTCTCCAGTACCCATGTAAGCCAGATGTACAAGATGGCACATGTGTCTGGAGTTATTTGCAGTGGCTGGAGGCCCTGGTGCACCCATTCTCTCTATCTGCCTCTCTTTTTAAATAAATAAATAAAAAGGGTTTTGAGAAGCCAGGCATGGTGGTGCACATCTTTAATCCCAGCACTTGAGATGCAGAGGTAGGAGGATTGCCGTGAGTTCGAGTTCATCTTAGGACTACAACGTGAGTTCCAGGTTAGCCTGGGCTAGAGTGAGACCCTACCTCAAAAACAACGACAATAACAAAAAGATTATAACAATTATAACATGCATTCAGCCAGGTGTGGTGGCACTTGTCTTTAACCCCAGCACTGGGGAGGCTGAGGTAGGAAGATCGTTGTGAGTTCAAGGCCAGCCTGAGACTACATAGTGAATTCTAGGTCAGCCTGAGCTAGCGTGAGACCATATCTCATAAAAAGGAGGAGGGGGGAAGGTTTTTGTGTATTCAGGAGGGTGAGGTAGAAGGATTGCTGTGATGTCAAGGTCAGTCTGGGCTACAGACTGTGTTCCAGGTCAGCCTAGGCTAGAATGAGACCGTGCTTCAAAAAATAAAATAAAATAAAATAAAATTAAATAAAATAAAATAAAATAAGAGCCGGGCGTGGTGGCGCACTCCTTTAATCCCAGCACTCGGGAGGCAGAGGTAGGAGGATCGCCGTGAGTTCGAGGCCACCCTGAGACTACATAGTTAATTCCAGGTCAGCCTGGACCAGACTGAGACCCAACCTTGAAAAACAAAACAAAAATAAATAATAAAATAAAAGAGGGGTGAGGGGTAAGAGTCAAGCATGGTGGCACATACCTATCATCCTAGTACTTGGGAAGCTAAGGCAGGAAGGTTGCTAGTTTGAGGCCAGCTGGGGCCACATAGTGAAACCTTAACTCACTGTCCCCTCCCCATAAAAAAGGGCTTTGAGCCGTGTGTGGTGGTGCACTGCCTTTAATCCCAGCACTCGGGAGGCAGATGTAGGAGGATCGCCTGTGAGTTTGAGGCCACCCTGAGAATACAGAGTGAATTTCAGGTCAGCCTGGGCTAGAGTGAGACCCTACCTTGGAAAAAAAAAAAGTTGGGGGAGCGGGGGCTTTGAAACCTTAAGGGTAGATGGAAACTTCTGAGGTATATTCAGCACTTACCCCACCATCAAGACTCGAAAGTCCCCACTTAGGGAAGGATGAAGGCCCACTGCATAGCCATGTCATCCTGACCCCTTGTAAAGTCCCATTCATTGAGTTGCACTGGAGATGCTGTAGAAACAACACCCAGGCACCCACTCATTGTTGACGGTGAGGCCCACCTCCATCCCGGTGGGTTCCCAGTCCCAGGATTTGCACACCTCCACCTCCCCCCCCCCTTTTTTTGAGGTAAGCTTAACAGACTGGCCTTTTTATTTTATCAGAGAGAGAGAGAATTGGTGCCCAGGGCCTCTAGCCACTGCAGTTGAACTCCAGATGCATGCGCCACCTTGTGCACATGTGCGACCTTACACATGTGTGTCACTTTGTGCATCTGGCTTACACGGGACCTAGAGAGTTGAACATGGGTCCTTAGGCTTTGCAGGCAAGCGCCTTAACCACTAAGCCATCTCTCCAGCCCTCCTGTTTTTATTTTAGTATATTTATTTATTTATTTATTGGCAGAGAGAGAAGAGAGACAGACAGAGGGAGAGAAAGAATGGGCACTCTAGGGCCCCCAGCCACTGCATACAAACTCCAGACACATGCGCCACTTTGTGCATCTGGCTTTACGTAGGTCCTAGGGAATGGAACCTGGGCCCTTAGCTTTGCAGGCAAGTACCTTAACCACTGAGCCATCGCTCCAGCCCCCAGCCTCCTCTTTTCTAATTGTGAGAATCACATAACAAGATCACATTTCCCTTTTTCCTGTTGCTGCCAGGAATCTCAGAGCCAGCTTTGAAGTTGAGCCATGGTAATTACGTGGCCCCTTGTGCTCTGAAACAGTTATTTTTCTTTCTGTGGTCTCGGTCTTTTCATTCTGTTTATATCTTCTCTGCCGCTGATTCTCGGTTATCAGTGGCTTTTTTTTTTTTTTTTTAATCATGTGCCTTCTACTGTAAGTGGCTTGAACTGCTGCTACTGCTGAGAACAATGAAGACTATAAATCAGAAGACAAATATATGGTTCCATCATGTCCATCCTATTTATTGCTGAAAGCACACAATACATTTTCCTACTGCATTATCTTTGAAATTGGGCTTTTTTTAACGTGGGAGCTTCTCTTTCTCTCATCCACTAACACACGACCCCTTGGGTACAAAGCCTAGTGAAAAGTGGGCTCTTATCAGTATGTGTGAAGCCCTGACCAGGTATGTGATGACCACATAACAGATGTTGCCAGAAACATCACTGAATATCCAGAGCAATGAAGCACCTCACAACACCTGGGCTCCTTAAATCAGCCCTTGGGAGACAGAGGCAGGAGAATCCAGAGTTTAAGGCCAGCCGGGGTTACATACTGAGACCCCCATCTCAAAAACAAAGCAGATGTAAAAAAAATTAAAAATTAAAAAGAAAAACACAGATGGACTGGATTGCTTAGTTAAGGCGCTTGCCCACAAAGCCCAAGGACTCATGTTCAAACCTGCAGGTCCCACGTAGGCCAGACACACAATGACGCAAGTGCGCAATGTCACACTTGTGCACAAGGGGGCGCCCGCATCTGGAGTTCGCTTGTAGCAGCTGAAGGTCCTGGCATGCCCATTCTCTCTCTCTCTCTCTCTCAAATAAATAAATTAAAAATTAAAAAAAAATAAACAAAAAAAAACAAAAAAACCTCCCCAGAAAATCTCGCAGCTGGGGATATAGCTTAGCGGTAGAATGTGTTCTCAGCGAGAAGGGGGGGGGAGGGAGAAAAAGAGAAAGAGAAGATTTTATAAGGTGAGTGGTGTCAGGATAATCCCTTGACCTCCCTGCTGGGCCTTAGTTTCCTCATCTGTAAAATGGAGAGAATGACCTAACCCTATCTTTGCCGAGTAGTTGAGACAGTTTAATGATGAGTGTCAACGTGTGGTGTAAACTGCCAAGTGCAGACTCCCACTATGGGCTCATGGAATATCTGTTGGCAATTGTTCCCTCAGATTGGAAGAGCATGTCTTGTTGAACTCCTGGGGCCCCAAATTAGAACCAACCTGTTGGGTAACTGGGCTTCCCCATATCTCCATCGTGTGCCTGATATCATGAGGCCCCGTGGCTGGGAGTGTCCTGTGGCCTGGGACTGGGGTTGCCATCAGAGCAGTAATTGTCGGGGTGTTTGTCTGCCCTCCCCTGCTTGTCTCCATTCGCCTAGCATGGCCTCCGACTCAGAGCTGACAGAATGCCCCTTTCCATATGCAACAGGGGACACAGGGAGCCTCTGCCTGCAAAGCTGTCATCAGGGCTGTGAGATTCACTCGGCCTTCTGTCCCCCACCAAGCTCGATTGGATAGACTGGGTCTGGAGCGACTCACTGTTCACCCAGCATCTCCATCTCTCTAACCCTCTGCTCTTGGGGCAGCCCTGTGAAGTAGCTAGACCATTGGTCATCACTGATTGTGCTTGTGAGCTCATAGATAAGGAACCCAGCCAGCTCTTCCCAGCAGAACAGGCCCACAGTGTCTCTTTCCCTCCCACCACACCATTGTTGGTCACTCTCACTTTGGAGGGTGACCCAATTAACAGTCCTTTGTTCTATCAGGCCAGGCCACGGCCTCTTAGCAGGGCGGAGAATTCATTCCAGAGACCAAAGACCTGGGTGACCCTGGCAGCCCCAGAGCTCACCTCAGGCCCCACATCCCTGCATTTCCTGTCTGCACTCGGCCTGTGAGGCACCCAACTGGAGGGGTGGAATTGGAACCCCAGAGGCTTTGTTGTGGGTCTCAGATGGACAGGGAACTACAGAGAATCTTGATGCTTGATGTTTGTTTTAGATCATGCATTGATACAACCTCGCAATGCCATCTTTTGCACTGCCAATGCTTCTTCTGTGCCAGTGTGTGTTTTGGTTTTACAGGCTCACAGTTAAAATACATTGGACTATGGGGATGTTTGGATTGACAAAAACAATGGGGAATTTTATTTATTTATCTTTTTTTATTTTTTTTTTTTTTAATTATTTTTGTTCATTTTTATTTATTTATTTGAGAGTGACAGAGAGAGAGAGAGGCAGATAGAGAGAGAGAGAGAATGGGCGCGCCAGGGCTTCCAGCCACTGCAAACGAACTCCAGATGCATGTGCCCCCTTGTGCATCTGGCTAACGTGGGTCCTGGGGAATCGAGCCTTGAACCGGGGTCCTTAGGCTTCACAGGCAAGCGCTTAACCACTAAGCCATCTCTCCAGCCCTTATTTATTTATTTTAAATTATTTATTTATTTACAAGAAATGAAGGAGAGAGAGAGAGAGCATATGAATGGGCATGCTGGGCCCTCTTGCCTGTGCAGGTGAAAGTCAGACACATGCACCACTTTGTGCATCTGGCTTTATATGGATACTGGGGCATCAAACCTGAGGCATTAAGTTTTGCAAGCAAGTGCCTTTAACCACTGAGCCATCTCCTAGCCAGTGGGGACTCTTAAAGTCAGACTGAATGTATTACATTCTACATCATGACTATCGTGTGTTTATGGGGCCAGGAGTGGAATGTGGTAGTTTGAATCAGATGTCCCCCATAAACTCCTGTGTTCTGAATGCTTGGCCCCCAGCTGATGACAATTTGGGAGGTGGAGCCTTGCTGGAGGAGGTGTGTTTCTGGGGATGGGCTTAGAGGTTTTATAGCCAGCTTCCTTTGCCAGAACTCGGCTCACTCTCTTGCTGCTGTTTTCCTCCTGTTGTGGAAGAAGTGATGCCCAGCCTCTGCTCATGCCATGCTTTCCCCTGGCATCATGAAGCTTCCCCCTTGAGACTGTAAGCCAACATAAAAACTTGTCTTTCATCTGCTGGTTTGGGTCAGGTCTTTGTCCCAGCAATGAGAAGGTGACTACAATAGAAATCCTCAACTTTGGGCTGGAGGGATGCCTTAGCAGTTAAGGCCCTTGCCTGCAAAGCCAAAGGACCCAGGTTCAATTCCCTAGGACCCACGTAAGCCAGAGACACACAAGGTGGCGCATGCATCTGGAGTTTGTTTGCAGTGGCTGGAGGCCCTGGTGGCCCATTCTCTCTCTTCGCCCCCACTCCCTCTTTCTCTGTCAAATAAATAAATAAAATATATTTTTTTAAAAAACATCTTCAACTTGCTCTTTCCTGAGCCATACGTAAGACCTGGGCAGGCTACGGGAGGCTGGCAGGATGGCAAGGAGACCTGGACTGCCCGCAGATGGAAAAATCTAAAGACACAGTCACTTGTAGGTCCCACTGGCTCTTCCTCCCCAGAGCTGCCCCTGGGGCCCTGGGCAACTTGCACTTGGATTAACACGGTGACCTCGGGAAGAGTGTGAACTGAAAGGGCGTGTGACCTTCCTCTCGCTTCCCTGCGTGCACAAATAAATGGGGACCTTGCTGAAGTTTTCCAATCAGCGGCCTTCGCTAAGGGACCAGGCTGAGAGTCCGTGTTTCTAACTGGCTCCTAGGTGAAGATGCCAATGTTGAGCCATGCTGAAGGCCAACCCATCATGGCACAGTGAACCAGAGAGGACAGTGACTGGAAGTCTCTAGTGGCCACCAGAGTAATCTTCTGATTTTGATCGACCCCCTCCCGGGGAGCTCTTCCATCACCCACGTCTTCCCAGAGGTCGATCGTTGTTCATTACTTCCATCCGCCTGTGAGAGACTCTTACACCACTCACACACCAACGTACGTGTCACGTCCAGAAACCAAACCCAGATTTCCAAAGTGAATCTGCCTGAGGGAGCTCCAGCTCTGAACCCCAGAGCAAAGCCCGTGAGGTGCTGGGCACCGCGCTAGGACCTCTCACTGTGGCAAACCAACTTAGATCTTCCTTGTTGCCCCCAAGGAGAAGGGTACAAGGAGGCTGGGGAGAAGGTTGCTGTGGAGGACACTTCTCCCAGGGTGAGGCAGGAGAAGGGGTAAATAGTGCCACTGTGGGAGCTGCAGGGACCCAGAGAAGCTCAGTAGAAAAGTCATCGGGGGCCGACTGGTCAGTTCCAGCTAGGGACCTGGGTCCTATGTGATTCCACGCAGAACCAGCCCTTCTCCTTCTGTCCCAAAGTCTCTATGGGCCCTTCTTGAGTGACCATTATGTCGTAACAGACCCTTCTTTTTTTCTGTTTTGTTTTTTGTTTTGTTTTGTTTTTCAAAGTAGGGTCTCACTCTAGTCCAGGCTGACCTGGAATTCACTCTGTATTCTCAGGGTGACCTCAAACTCAATGCGATCCTCCTACCTCTGCCTCCCAAGTGCTGGGATTAAAGGCGTGCACCACCACACCTGGCTTCCAACAGACCCTTCACTTATGGTAGCGCTGGATGGCTGGTATCTTCCGAGTCCCTGAAGTCCCATTCAAGGGAAAGAACAGGAGGCCTGAAGATGAATTGGCCCAAACCCGTCCAGCTGGTGAGCAGCCACACTTCTCATTAAGAAGGTGACCCCAACATTTCAGATGACCCTGGGCACGCAGTTCTAACTCTCTGTGCCTCAGTTTCCTCTTCTGTTAAATGGAGGTGGGGAATCAATGAAACTGTTGTGGGAATTTGGTGAGTATCAAAATGGCATACCAGGGCTAGGGAAATGACTCGGTAGTCAAAGATACTTGCCTGCAAAGCCTGAAGGCCTGGGGTTCGATTCCCCAGTACCCACATAAAGCCGGATGCACAAAGCGGCACATGTGTTTGGAGTTTGTTTGTGGTGGCACTGGGCCCTGGTGTGCCTATTCTCATTCTCTCTCTAGTTGCAAATAAATAAATAATATTATTTTTTAAAGTGCACACCAGCCTCTATAAAAGCACTCTGTCTCCTTCCTTGGTTGCACCACATATTCTGCATATCATCCACCTATTTATGCATGGGCCCCAAATCCCATCCCTACTTATGCCAGCGCCCTGAGCCAACGGAGATGTCCCCCCATCTTCCCACTCTCGTGCCTTGTCTCCCCACATCCAACACATCTTCTAGCCCTGTTTCCACACAATCTACATACTCCAGAAGATTGACAAGAGCAAATTCTTTATTATTTCTTCTTTCTTAAAAAAACATATTCCTTCAGTATAAAAAAATAAATATTTTAAATATGATATTGAATAAATAAAAATAATCTGTCAGTATGAAACATTCCCACAGGGTACATTCATCAAAGAAGAATTTGTTGCCCAAGGCCAAGTCCCTTCTATTGGAAAGGAAGGAGGGAAACATCTGAGGTCCCTTGGACTGAGCGAGTAGAGAGGAACCGGGATTGGGCAATGCTGGAGACCATTTGAAAGCAGAGACATCTGTACTGTCTGAAGAGAAACTGCTACCTTGCTAGGGATTCGGGGGCTCCAGACCCCATGTTGTGTCTGCTCCGGAGAGCCAGCAAAATAGGGCTGGACTGCTTCAGTCAGGGTCAAGAACAAGAAGGAATACAAGGAGAAAAGAAACTAGCAGTGCTTTGGGGATTTAAACTTTTAAATAATAAATAAAGGTTTCTATACATCTCTCTTGATAAACTGTAAAATGACTATCCTACCCTTTCCTTTACCGGTGCCTCGTCCCTCCCCCACTGGCCCAGGGGGCACAACCCATCGTGCCAGGTAGGTAGGGGTCTACACCAGCAGATGAAAGGTGCCAAGATGAGCAACGGTCTATCCTGAAGCTTTTTTTTTTTTTTTTTCACACAAAGGCCCCATAATTCAACGAGGCTGTGCCAAGTGGGTGCCAACCTGACAGAACCGGATCTCGGCGGGGTGGCTATCACAGAGCCAGGGGCTGTGCTGGCATAGAAAAAGTCCATTGGTCCCTGAGCCTTCTGAGGCTGCCTAGGTAGACAGAACCCAGGGAATCTATGTCCACAGGGAGATGAGGTGGTGGCAAGACCCAGCTGGCCTCGGGGTGTGGAATTGTCCATGCCGGCTTTCAGACCAAGTTGTCTCTCTTGAATAGCTTGGAGAAGAGCAGCCAGGCCTGAGCCGAGCCCCAAGCAGCAGAAGGAGTGACTGGGCAACAAGCTGCCCCCCCCCCCCGCGCCACAACGGTATGACCCACATTTAAACAGCATCCCTGCCATATATGCCGCTGGCTTCCCTACACGAGTCCTCGGAGCCTGTCTCCTTTCCACTGTGGAGGTAAAGTGCTTAGAGAACACAGAGGTGCAACATGCTTGCAGCCCAGAGAACCTCACCGCTGAGCTGCTCAGGACCGCCCTGCTCGGGGGTTGAGAGGCGGCCAGCTGTAGCTGCCCTAGCTTGGCTGTCTCGCTCCCTCCCCTGCTTTGCTCCCAGACTGGAGGGCGTTTCTCGGCTTGCCTGGCCTCTGCACAAAGAAGAGATCAGATCGGGTTCCCTGCCTGGGAGCCCAGACATGGGTGGGAGTGGGAGGGAGGCGGTAAAAGCAGGGACCACAGCTTCCTGGTCGGTGTCCCAGGCATCTCGGGCCTTGTTCTCCCCTCTCTCTAGAACGCTGGGCAGCTGTTCAGTCCCCGCACTGCCCCAACTTCCTGCATTTGCCCTCTGTGGGTGTTCCGGCCACCCGAGGAGCTTCTATGCTGGGTGGGAGTATGCGGGGTGCTGCTCATCCAAAGACAAGAAATGAGCCTTGCCCAAGGCTCCAGGGCCATTCAGTTCAACCACGAGCAATGCACCTTGCAGTAAGGGGCTTGAGCGAGCACAGACGGGAAGAAGCCCTCCCCACCCCCAGACCAAAAAGAAAGAAGAAAGAAAAAAAAAGACTAAAGACATTCAGCCATTTCACAGAGTGATCCAGCAACCTGCCTGGAGAACCTGACATCCCCAAAGTGAGTCCCAGTGTGGGCAGATGAGCCGGCCAGTCCTTTCTGATCCAGACCCCTCTCTGGGCTTCACTCTTAAGACTTTTGCCACTTGTAACAACGTCGACTCCCAGACCAGGCCCCATTAGGTGAGGCCTGGCAATGGCTTCTCTGTGAGGGGCCATCATGTTATTTCTGCTGGGTAGGGAGCAAGGAAAGGGGTTAACTTTGCCATGTAAAGCACCAATAAGTTAATATAAATAGGACATCATAATAAATAGATGACTGTGTTGGGTCAGACACAGTACTCTTGGATCTCAGGCTTCCCTGAGACCCCAGCCTCAAGTTCTGCTGTCCCTTGCTCTAGGAACCAGAGGTGGCCTCTGGACCCTCTCAAGTACCTTTGTGTAACCTCACAGGGCCTCCATGGGCCTCAGATGTGAGCTGCTACTCTAAGCTATCCGTCTACTCAGGACAACCTGCTTAGGGGTTAGAAGCAGCCAGAACTCTGCAGTCTGGGACTGCTCCTTCCCCAGCTCCCATACCCTTATAGACCCTTCCTTGGACGGAGGACTCCGGGTCCCCTTGATCCTCCTCACCTGCCTTTGCAACCTGCTCCTGCCCACCCACACGCACTCCCACCTTCAGGTCTGGCCAACAGACCTGAGCCATGCCAGAGTTCAGAGAAGAGAGACAACAAGCTTTGGAGGGGAGGGGTCTCTTCCTCTTCCTGGGTCCTCCTTTCCAGACCTGAAGTTGACCTCTCTGCCTCCCCAAGAGCCTGAATACTTTTGACCTTCTAGAACCTTCCACTGGACAATACCTAGGGCTGAACTCTCTAATCATGCTCTAGAATAGATAGCATTCCATTCCAGGTCCCCTTCTCATCTTCCACCCACCAAACTTCAAGGGGCCAAGGAGTCCTTCTGGATCCCAGCTCCTCTGACTCACTCAAGTCCCAAGCAAGCCTTCTAAATTCTCCCTAAGGGACAGCAAAGGCTCAGTGGACAGTCGCCCCAATGGGGGCTGGGCAACTGTCCAGACCGTTTCTGTCTTGCCCTGTGTCAGGGCTGCTATCGACAACTTGTGCAGCTTGCTCACACATATAGTAAACAAGGAGCTGATGGGGACAAGGAGTGGGACAGAATCCCATGCCCACACTTCCCTCCCCATCCAATACCCTGGTTGACACCTCCCAGAGGAAGGGGTACCTGCTTCTAGTTGACACTGTATGAAGGACCTGCCTGTGAGAGTTTCAACTCTGCTGGGGGGGGGCCCATCACAGCCCACCCCAAAGTGGAGTGGCTGACTGAGAACTCGCAGGGGTCTGCCAGCAGGCCCCCACTTGTGTTGAACAATGCCCTGGGCCCCCCCAGTCAAGCTTTGAGCCCCCCACGTCTGGATCCTGCTCCTGAGATTCCCATGGTCCATTCTTCGAGACCTCGTGTCTAGAAGGCCTGGGCTACCGTGCTGATAACCTGCTTGTACGTCCCCAGGAGCTGACAGCCCAGCTTTTTCTTCTGGAACACGTCCTTGCCTGAAGTGTCAGGGCTGTAGGACACGTCCACGTGCCCCACATGGTACTTGTTGCACAGGCGGCAATGCACATTGCTGAGGAGGCCACGCATGGCATCTGCAGTGGCGTTGAGCTTGCTGTGGAGGCTCTGGGCATTAGGGTTCAGGATCTTCTGGTCCCTGGTGATGTTGCCCAGGGAGGCCCCCAGGTACGCGACGATGCGGTACAGCTCCACCAGCTTGGCTTTCTCCGTGCCGTTGGCATGGAAGGGTGGGAAGTCCGTCATGTTGGGCCCACATAGCTTCTCAAGGTTGTTGGGGAATGGATCCCCCTGTGCTGTGTACTGAGGAGAAGGAGGGCAAAGGAGAAGATGACGTGGGAGTCAGGAATGGGCATCCCAGCCTGCCCCCACCTAACCCTTGTAGCAAGCTCTTGGGCCTCAGTTTCCCCACCTATATCATGGGGACCAAACTCCTAGCCCTGTAGGCATCTAGAATCATGAGAAACAGAAATGATCAGAAGTGTGAACTCACTTGCTAACCATTAAGGCCTAGACATCATATAAGTGGTTGTCACCAGTACCATCGTGACCACATGGGGACAGAAAGGAAATGTGGTGTCTCACCAGTGTCATCTCAGCCAGTACACCACAGACACTTGCACTTGTACCCATGACACTCAGCCTCTTCCTGCCCCTCCATGGACTCTCCCTGTCCATTCACTGCCTTACGTATCCATTTCTGTGGCCCACTGCTCCTTGTGGCAGAGCGAGACTGGAAATGCAGTCAGTCCCCGCCTCTCGCCCCAGCTCTGCTCCTTACCCAGCGGCCACCTTGGCAAAGTGGCTTCCAGTGTGTGGGGAGGAAGCTGTGAGAGTCTGGGTTTGGTTTAGCCACTCTGGCTTTCCAGCTCTGAAAGGGTCCCCTCCAGCCCAGGAAGCCATATCCGCAAGCCCTCTTCCCTCCCTCCTTGATCTCCAGGGGAGTAACTCACATAGGAAATAAATAGGGCATTGGCACTGCCATTGAGCTGTGCCAGTTGGTTCCTGATCTGGTTCATGAGGTTGCTGTGACACGGGTGGCGTGTGGCGCAGGTGGCATTGACAGAGGTGATGGGAAGGGGGCTCCCGGCCCCGTGTTTCCAGTGCAGAACCAGCAGCAAAGGCACAACTCCTGTGACAACACAAGAAAGAAACTAGGTGGAAAGGCTGCCAGTGCCTTGGGCTTTGTACAGCACCCTGGATGGGGACTGGGCAAGGATCCTTGCCCATCTCCCCTCGCCCTCCAGCTCGGTCTCCTTCACCCAGTCATAGTTTTCACTGCAAGGCTGTGGATGTTTCCCTGGCTCCCTAGCTCCAGATCTCCAACTCTATATCCTTTGCCTTCTTACTTCTTGATCTTGGAACTCAGTTTACCCTGCTACACCATGTTGGTTGAGTGGAGGAGCAAGGTGTCAGAACAGGAGTCATTTGCCCCTGCCCGGGAGCCCGGCCCTGTGGGGGGTCCTGCCACCCTTGCTGGAAGGCATCACCTCCTGGAGTCCAGTCGAGGCGACAAGAAATAAGGACCCCGTCTTCCTCCCTTCCCTATCAGAGCTGGAAGACCAGATTCAAGCTCATTGGCTCATTGCAGACCAAATCTTTAGACTAGGTCCCCTATGTACAACAGGGGTTTGATTGTCTTCTCAAACCCACCACTAGGTATCTAATTCTGATAGACTCCCTCCACCTCGGTCCTTTCCCCATGGGGCCTGTCCCCCATCCAGGACCTTCAGCTCCACCCCAACGCTTCAGGTCCCCATTCTCCATCTCTTTCACCTCCCCCAAAACTCTACACATACTTCCCCTCTTGTCTACTCTCTCCCTTCCCCCACTCCCCTCCCCCCCCAACCCCCGCTAGGGTTGGGGCGAGGACTTCTCCCGTCCCTCCACCCTAGGTACCTGGGCTTTGGAGCGAGAGGAAGCGGTGCAACCAGGAAAGAGAAAGGGGAAAAGGTCGCAGGCAGTTAGGCGGGAGAAAAGCGAAAGGTGTTGGGAGAGCGAGGAGCTGTCCGGGCCTGTCCCGGTCGCCCTTCCCCCCCCAGGGGTCCCCCCTCCTTCACGCTCAGATACCCCCCCCCAATCTCCGCCTTTCTAGGACCCAGCAAGCAGGCATCTGAGGGTGATGGGGGCCCGAAGTCAACCCACTGGGAAGGCTGGAGAGCTCCCACCCCAACTCCCGTGCAGGGACGAGAAGTTTCCAGTTCACTTCTCTCGCATCCCCGAGTTCCTCCCAGCATCCCCGGGCAGTGCAGAGGCCCCGGGATGGCTGAGTAGTGGGGGGTGGGGGGGACCCACAGCCAGCCACCCCATCTCACCTAGAGCAGATCACAGTGTTTCCAGGCACCTGCTCGGGTCCCTGGCGAGCTGGAGTTTGCAAGCTGCTCGGAAAGGGGGCCGCCTGCGTCCCTCCCAGGGAGCAGCCCGGGACGCAGTTGGAAAAGAGAAAGCAGAAAAGAAAAAGACAGAGAGAGAAAGAAAGAAAAAAAAAAAAAACAGGGAGGGTGAATCCAGGAGAAAGCGAAGAAAGAGCTGCGCGGCAGAGGAGTGGAGCGAGGAGGAAGAGGCAGCGGAGGAGGAAGGCTTCCTCTCTTGCCGCCAACCTGCTGTGCCCCCCCCCCGCCCCCCAGCCCCGGCGGGCCAGGGCGCACGGTACCCGGACCATGTGCCGCGCTCGCTCCGGGGCCGGCCGCCACCCAGCGCCTCCGGCGGGCCCGGGGCGGACTGCACGGGCGCCCCAAGTGTCCGAGCGGCTAGCGGCAGGGCAGGGTGGACCGTCCCTCGCGGGGTTGCTCCGCCAAGTTCCCTAAGCTGCCGCGCTGCCCACCCCCTCCCTCCACCCACCCCCCCGTGCAGCAGGGGGGCGCTGGGAAGCGGCGCCCTGGGGCGCGTGGATTTACCTGCAGCCAAGACCTTCATTATGGACTGGACTCCAGAGAGCCTTGGGAGGAGGAGGAGATCTTAGATGCCAGGGCCGTTTTCAGAAGTTCATGCTCAAATGGGGAATTTTGCCTGATTTATATACTGGAGCCTGTGTTGTAAGACAGAGAAACAGCTATATTTAGCTGGGATCCCCAGTCCAGGAAGTTGTTTGAGGTGCATCATAGGAAATTATGAATGGAAGAAAGTGAGAGTGAAGTGTGTGTGGGGGGAGGGGAGGGTGAACGGGCGAGGGGGGGGGAGGGTGGAGAGAGCAGGCTTTTTCCTTCTTCTAAGAATTCGATTGATAAAATTATAATGAAGTCTTCGACAAAAAAAAAAAAAAAAAAAGAAAGAAAGAAAAGAAAAAAAATCGCCCTGTGGTTTTCCTGAGTGGCTAACCCCGGGTGCTTATTTGCAGATAGGTTTGGTGGGGAGGGGGCCCCCAGCGGATTCAGAAGGGGTCCCCCACCCTTAGGCACCCCGGATGTCATTGACTCACCTGGGCTTGGGAAGGTGATAAGAGGCTGGACAAGGAGATGGAGGTTGTCCACTGTGCCCCCTGATCAAGAGGCTTTGGGGGGCAGTGGGAGGAGGCAGGCTGGGGCTTGGCTGAGCAGGTTCCAGGAAGAGGGGCTGGGGCCTGATTGGACTTTAGACAGTCATAAAGTGGAAGAGAACGTGGGCATTGAAAGCCACCTTAGGGGTGGCCTTTTCCAGCCTGCCCATGGCCACAGAGAAAAGAGGGGTTCAAAAAGGATTTGTGTGGCCAGGGTTCAAGAGTGCCAGGCCACCGCCCCCCCCCCCAACAACCATCAGCACATCCTGTCATCAGTACCTGTGAGGCCTGTGAACAGACAGGGTGGTCACTCTAACTTCATTCTTTGGGGACCGTCTGGGGAGGAACTTCAGGAATAGGGTTCAACCCTCCCACGCTGAAGGGACACTTAAAGCCAGAGATCCAGGGAGGCTGAGCAAATTAGGACCCCAGCTTACCCAGGGGACTGAGGGATGCTGGGAAACAGGAATGGCCAGAGCCTCCCAGGCCCTCCTCAGAAGGCCCTTGGAGCTCCGTCTCAGAGGACGATGGTGGCGTCCAATGGGTACAATCTGAGGCAGGGTCCTAAGGTCTAGTATGTGTCATGGCCAGGTAGGTTGGTGAATTTGTGAGGGACACAAAAAGGAAAGCTGGAGACAGGCCGAGATGAGCGTAGGGTCTCGCTAAGTATGAGGCAGTAATCAGAAGCTGGCCAGGTACCACACCCACACGTGGGCCCTGCTGTCCCCAAAGCGGCCAGGTCTTCCTAGACCTGCAGATGTCTCACTGCTCTGGCAATCCCATCCCAACCCTTCCATCTAATCCTGACCATACAGCCAGATGAGACGATTGGTTATCCTAAGTGGCTGCCTGGTCCCTGACACCCCCACCTACCTCCTCATCCATCTGTTGGCCCTCCATTGTGCCAGGACAAGCCTTCGTGCCTGTCTCCAGTCCTCACCACTTTACACATACACAAACACACACACTTCCCCATCCCGGCTCCTGTTCCTCATAGTTCTCTGGTAGGGCCTCAGATGGTGGGATGATAAAACCGTCTTTCCCAGTTGGCATTTTCTGGCAAGGAAGAGCCCTTGGAACCCAGGTTGGTTCTCTTCCTCCTCCCCATAGCCCAACATGCTTTGTCTCTACTTTAGGGGGTCCATCTGGGCCTTATTTCTTCTATATACCTGGTCTAGGGTTAGCATGTAGCCACATACCCTTAATCTGGCCCAGCAATCCAACACCCCAGCGTGCCCCCCCACCAAGCTGAGGGAACCACTCAGAACACAAGAACTTTGGGGCAGGAGAGATGGCTCAGCAGTTAAAGGCACTTGCTTGCAAAACCCAATGGCCCAGATTTGATATTCCCCAGTACCCACATAAAGCCAGCTGCACAAAGTGGCCCATGCATCTGGAGTTCATCATCATTTGCAGTGGCAAGAGGCCCTGGTGTGTCCATTCTACCCACCCTTCTTCCTCTCTCTTTCTGCTTACAAGTAAATAAATAAATAAAATGTTTTAAAAGATTAAAACTGGCTGGAGAGATGGCTTAGTGGTTAAGGTGCTTGCCTACCAAGCCTAAAGGCCAAGGTTTGATTCCCCACCCAGTATCCACATAAGCCAGATGCACATGATGGTGTATGCGTCTGGAGTTTATTTGCAGTGGCTGGAAGCCCTGGCATGCCCATATTCACCCGCCCTCTCTCTCTCTCTCTCTCTCTCAAATAAATAAATAAAAATTAAAAAATAAAAATAAGGAAGAACACAAGAATTCTGGACTAGCCTCTAGTCCCACTATGGTGCCTCCCAGGCATGTGTCATTTAGCTCCCTTAACATGGACCCCAAATCTACTGGCCCAGGATCCCATTGTGCCCCCCATGTCCATCTCCTGTCCCCCAGGCTGAGCCCCTCACTGAGTCTTCCAGTGCTCTTGGAGGTCATCACCCAGACACCCCCAGATCTCCCCTACAGCCTTTCAATAGATTTCCAGGCTATGCACTGTTCCTTGGCTCCTCAGACCCCACACCGTCCCCAACCGGCCACCCCTTAGTGGCCATTTAATCTCAGCTCCACCCCACAGGAAACAGGAAGTGGAAACCGGATCTAGAAAACCATGATGCTAGGGCCAATTTAATTCCAGCCCTGACTGTGTCTCTCCCGTGCCTCAGTTTCCCCTCTCACAGTACCTGTCTTAGTCCATGCTTCCCCAGCATTGTAGACCCCTCTGCGCCCTAGGTCCAGCCTCCTGCTTCTGTTCATGTCTGGGCACTATCTGCGCTGGGCCTCTGGGGAGAAGCCAGGCAGGGTCTCCGAGCTGGGAGTCTGTTTGTGAGCAGCGTGCAACGTGGCTGGAGTTTGCATTCGTCCCTCCCTCCCTGTGCTGCTGCTGCTGCTGCTGCTGCGTGTGTGTGTGCGTGTGTGTGTGTGTGTGTGTGTGTGTGTTTTCCCCCCTGCTCTCTCACGGAAGGCACCCTCCCTTCTTGGCTGCCTGCTCCCGGGGTTGTGACCCTGGGCCCCACCCTGGAGTGACAGCCCCAGCCGGGCCCCTTCCAGCTGTGACTTCATCTGCAGCCTGTCTTGTTCCTGCACTGGGCCTACTGGGGGTTTGACAGGCCTCAGGGTGAAAGAGACTTTGGGGACCCATATGGGGACCCTCCCCCCTCACACCATCAGAAGGTCAGAGTGCTGTCTCCAGGTGGCAGCGTCTTCTTTCCAGGAAGTGAGCATGCAGACTGGCCTGGGGGCCTTGATGGTGGGGCTTTCCCAGAACCCCTCAGGGCTCGCTCTTCTATGCACTGTGACACATATGGCCAATCAGCCTCTATGTCTGTTGACTTTCAACCAACATCCACATGTCCCTTCCCCCCCCCCTCCGCTGAGGTCCCCATTGCTGCTTATTTTTCACAAGGAGAAACTGAGGCTTGGAAGGTAAAGGCACTCACGCAAGGCCGCAGGGAGTTAACAGAAGAAGTGGGTCTGGGGCCCACTGACAGCACCTTTCTCCGTGAGAGCCTTGGAGCCCTCCTGCCTGACCTTGGTTCAAGCGGGAGTTCACTCCTCAGTCTCTGAGGGTTTGGATAGGGTCTGCTCCTGACAGCACCCATCTTGGTTAAGACTGAGAGTCGATGTGAAGTTTTTTTTGTTTTGTTTTGTTTTGTTTGTAAAGCATTTTACACCTTCCGAAAGCTGTCTTAGCCCAAGGCCTCACACTGAGGCGGTGCGGAAGTCTGCTGGTTTGAAGCCTGAGTGGACTTTGGCCTCATTCAGAAATAAGCTGGAGGTTTGGCTCTGCCAGATATGGGCTGTGTGGCTTTGAGGGAAGTGGCCACCTCTTGGCCTCAGTTTCTTCACCTGTAAGGCAGCAACTAAGGCGCCTACAGAATGAGTTTGGTGAGCGAGTCCAGGCCTCAGCAGGCACCCAGCAAACCTCCTCAGTGGCAGAGTAAATTGTACTCACTTCCCGATGAAGGAGAGGTCCGTGTCACATTTGGTGATAAGGACACTCTGGCATACTCCAAAGCCAAGGGTGACAATTGAGCAGGAGAGGGGGACACCCTTCAGCCCACAGCTTCCAGACTCAAGTGCGCCCCAGAAAACTCAGATGGGGGTGGTGGGGCAATGTGCTTGTTCTCCTGGTGCCCCCCCCCAGGGCCTATTACTGAAGCCAGCTGCTGACCTCTCCGCCCCCAGGAGTTGATTCACCCCCCCTCCCCAGGCCCCATCCCAGAAGCTCAGCTCAGAGGGGCTTGAATCACCAGCCACCCCCTACGGAGCTCCTGGAGTGAGGGAATGTGGGGGTGGGGGCTAGTCCCCTGGCTGTCTGTCTCTTTCCTTAGCCCCAGGGGCACTCAGGAGAGAGGGCCACATGACAGTGGCTACTGGCAGTGGGTAGGGGGAAGTGCCAGGCATCCTGTGTGGGCAGCCAACAGTCGTTACTCAGCAGGTAAGCATCTCTCCGGGCATTGGGAATTCCCCAAGACCAGTGACCCAGATTCTGAGCAGCCCCCACATGCCAGGCCAGAGCCCCCCTCCCCCCAGGAGGGGTTTCCTCGGCTTTCTGAAAACAGACAAGCTTTAGTCAGTCCTGGGGGCTCCCATCTGGAAGATGAGCAGGAAGTTAGGGGCCAGAAGATGTTGTTGCCCAAGTGCAGGGCTAGGAACAGGTGGCCAGAGGAGATGGGAGAAGCTCAGGAATGTCTGGCACAGCCTGGCAGTTGGTGCCCTGTTCAAAGATGCCTCTTTACATGACACTTAAGAAGTGAAGGTGTTATTCCCCCTGCGGCCACTGTTTCCACCCCACCACGAAGTCACAGGGATACCTTAAGTTGACAAGTCAGCTTTGGGCCAACCATGGTGAACAGTTGTTGCAAAGAGGGGAATAGAGTCAAGCTCTTCAGCCAGACAGATTGTCCAGATTCTGCCTATTACCACATACCCGTTTGTGGGAATGTGGACAGTGACTCCTCTCGGAGCCTCAATTTCCCCAGGACTGGCTGCCTGGGACACACTAGCTATTCTGACCACCACGGGTACACAGGTTGGCACAGTGGGACTTGATGGTCATCGTGGGAGGTGTGAAGGGGGACGGACGGTCCGGGGCTCTCTCAGTCCACGGAGCTTGGCATAGGCCCCCAGGGGGATGCAGCCTCCCAGAGCATCAGCAGGCCTTTCCACCTCATGGTCCTGGGGAGCCCAGATACTGAATTTAGAATCTGCCCCTTCTTGAACTCACCCCATCATCCCAGGAATACCCCCACGGGTCCAAGGAGGAGCCAAAAGCAGCCTGACTCCCAGACAGTGGCCCCAGCATCACCCTGACATTTCCTGACTCGTTCTGCGTCAAGAATCAACCCCCTGGAGGTGAATCAGAGTGACTGCATTTTTTTTTTCTTCATTTCTGATAGAAATTGCAAAGGAAACAGCAGCCCACAGAGCTGACTGACCATCAGCAGGGTCAGAGGTCTGCTGGTGGTGTTGGGAGGGGTGGCATCCCAACCTTCCTCTTCCATCCACACTTCCATCTGTACAAAGTGAGGTTTCTGTGTCTGAGGTCACAGCATATTGTGGCCATAGCATGTGAGAACTTTTACATCCACCCATCTTTCCTTCAAAAAGAAATGGAAAGGCCGGAGAGATGGCTGAGCAGTTAAGGCGCTTGGCTGTGAAGCCTAAGGACCCAGGTTTGACTCCCCAGAGCCCATGTAAGCCAGATGCACAAGGTGATGCATGCACACCAGGTGGTACACACATCTGGCATTTGATTGCAGTGGCTGGAGGCCCTGGTGTGCCCTTTCTCCCTCCCTCCCTCTCTCTCTCTCTCTCTGTCTCGTTAAAAATTTTAAAAAATAGGGGGCTTGAGAAATGGTTTAGCAGTTAAGGCATTTGCCTGTGAAGCCAAAGGACCCAGGTTTGATTCCCCAGGACTCATATAAGCCAGAAGCACAAGGGGCACATGCATCAGGAGTTCATTTGCAGTGGCTGGAGGCCCTGGTATGCCCATTCTCTTTCTCTCTCTCTCTGCTTGCAAATAAATAAATTATATATATAGTAGGGCTACAGAGATGGCTTAGCAGTTAAGGCACTTGCCTGCAAAGCCAAAGGAGCCCTGTTCAATTCTCCAGGACCCACGTAAGCCAGATGCACAAGGGGGCACATGCATCTGGAGTTCGTTTGCAGTGGCTGGAGGCCCTGGCACCCATTCTTTTTCTCTCTCTCTCTGCCTCTTTCTCTGTCTCAAATAAATAAATAAATAGAGCTGGGTATGGTGGATCATGCCTTTAATCCCAGCACTCAGGAGGCAGAGGTAGGAGGATCGCCATGAATTCAAGGCCACTCTGAGACTACATAGTGAATTTCAGGTCAGCCTGGGCCAGAGTGAGACCCTACCTTGAAAAAACAAAAATAAATAAATAAATAAATAATAAAAGAAGTGAACCCTCAGGAAAAAAAAAAAAGTTTTTTTAATTTTGTTAAGGAAATTCAGTGCTGGAGAGATGGCTCAACAATTAAGGCGCTTGCCTGCGAAGCCAACGACCTGGGTTTTATTCCCCAGGACCCACATAAAGTCAGATGTGCAAAGTGGCACATGCATCTGGAGTTCGTTTGCAGTGGCTAGAGACCCTAGCGTACCCATTCTGTCCTTTCTCTCTCTATTCCCTCTCCCTCTCCTTGAGAATAAATAAATAAATGGAGCAGCAAAGTTCCTTGACATCACCAGAGTCAGGGCAAGCATTGTTCTGTGAGCTATGTTTTTTCTTTTTTCTTTTTTTTTCCTGGTTGTATCAGTGTGTTTCTTACAGTGATGCAGTCTAGGCCCAGAGTGACTTACCCAAGGTCATTCAACAGTTGGCAGCAAGGTGTCCCTGACTTCCACCTCAGCTGCCACGGGTGCCAGCTCAAGAATGGGCCAGGGGTGCTGCATGGGCTTGGGCGGGGTGGGGTATGGGCAAACAGGGTGGGCAGGGGCAGAGGCCTGGCATCAATGCATGCTATAAAGAGGGCTCTCTCATAACCCACTTTCTCGCCATCTGCTCCCTTCCTCGGACTCAGACCGCAGTGCTCCCTGTCTGCTTTGCTCAACCCTGGTGGGACTGGGGTCAGTCACAAGTTCCAGACCTTTTTGCTGTGGGCAGCAGGAGCTCTTCATCCCCACTGCAATGCACATCCAGTGGAGCAGGAGGTGGCTGGGCACTTTCAGGGCAACCAAGGCCCACAGGAGCACCTGGGGCTGAAAAGAGGTACTCTTGGGACTCCCCGAGGGTCATGGGCATGGCTGGGTCTGAATGGCCATTAGGCTATAAGTGTGTAGGCATACTGTGTCAGTCAGTGCAAGTCTCTGTTCAACTGTCTGATCCTGTGTATGTGTGTGTGTGTGTTTGATTACACTGCTTGTCTGTGTGTGGCTAAGACACAGCTGGACTTTGTGAGTCCTGTGTGTGTGCTGCCTATGTGAGTCTGTGCTAGACAGGAGACCTGGGGGCTAGAGAGGTGTGACCCTGTGCATGAGTGTGCACGTGTTCCTGTGTGTGCCCCAGCCTGTGTCTCCATCACTCTCCACTCTTCACTGGCCAGCTCCCCGCCCCGGCCGCCCCTGGGAACCATGGGGTAGCCTCGCATCACGGGGGCCACCAGCAGCTGGTTTCCTCCCTGCCCCGCCCTGCCCCCCCCCACCCCGGCCACCCTGACTCTTGGCACAGGGACAACGCTGATGTCAGAGCCCCAAGCTGACAGCTTCCTTCTCCCACTGGGTTTTCCAAAAGAGAGAAAGACCACAGCACCGCTGTTATTAAATAATCGCAGAGTGGGGGTGGGGGATGTGTCACTCAATAATTTCCTGAAGTCGGAGGCAATAAACAGGACAGGAAGTGGCGATGGACGGTCACATTCAGCCTGAAACTGGCCACAAAGTTGGGTCTGGCCTCTTCTCCATCCCCTCCTCCAGCCAAGTTCACTAGGCTAAACTGGACCAAGCGATGGATGCTAGGGAGGTGGTCAGGGGCCTGTCCCCAACCCTTGCCTCAGTGCCAGGGGGACCTGAGGAAATGTTTTGAGGGTAGGAGGTGGGTGATGTGAGCCTTGGATCTGGAGATGCTGATGCGACGGGAAGAATAAAGTGGTCGTTCCCAGGGATGGTGGGAAGGTGAGACCTGCTTAGAGGCGGGAAGAGGGAAAAGAACGAACTTCAGAAGTCAGGGCAGGAGAGAAGCAGATAAGAGGAGCCACTGGTGGGATCCAGGAGGGCAGGCCCAGGACTCCCCAGCATCTCTCAGACAACCTGTCTCTCACCAGCCCTATACTCTGCAGACCTAAAGAATTCTCCCAGCCGGGCGTGGTGGCGCACGCCTTTAATCCCAGCACTCGGGAGGCAGAGGTAGGAGGATCGCCAAGAGTTCAAGGCCACCCTGAGACTACATAGTGAATTCCAGGTCAGCCTGAGCCAGAGTGAGACCCTACCTTGAAAAACCAAATAATAATAATAATAAATAATAATAATAATTCTCCCAGCCCTTCTTGGGGGCACAAGGCTGGCATGCCATCAAACCCAATGGCCTCATGAGGTACTCTACCCAATTCCATGCCAGCAAGTCATCACAGAGTACTTACCAGGGCCCCAAGATCTCCAGTCCTCCCTCTCCAACCCATTTGATAGATTTGGAAACTGAGAGCCCAGAGTGAAGTGATTTGTCCAGGACCACACAGTGTGTAACCACTCATATCCCCACCCCAGCTTCATCCTCCCAGGAATGGACCTGCGACGCCCAGCGGTGGTCAGGCAGCCAGATGGTGCTCACAGTAGTAGGAGCTTATGACGATCACCCAGACCAGTCACCCCTGGGGAGTGTCTCTCTCTGCCTGGACCAGGTGACCGGTCACTTATCAGGCACACAGCTCCATGACACAATAGGCTCTGATCTCCTGCCCAATGGGCCTCCACCCCACCCCACCCCTGGACCCTGCTTCCGTTTCCTTCCCTGCTGGGTGGAACTCCACCTGGCCCTGGTATCACAGGGCGCGGGGTGGGGGTGGGGGGGGATGACATAGAAAGGGCCCAGTCCTGGCCAAGTCCTCAGCTGTTGAATCTCTCCTGGGTTCACTTTGACCTTCAGCTGATGACCAGCGACCTTCTTAGAGGAAGTATAGTGGCCTGGGGGCTCTAACCCTTGCACACCTCCAACAGAACATCAGTGACCCAAGATAGTTGGAGCAGGGGGTCGGGTGGGCTCTGGAACCAACCAGACCTCAGTTTCAATCCCAGCTCTGCAACTTACAGGTTATACCATCTCAGGCAAGCGACTCCACTGCTCAGGCTTCAGTTATAACATGTGCCAACCCAGGGGAACAGTGTCATCCACCAAGAAGTTGGCAAGACCCACAAATGTGTCTTTATTATCCATATCATTACAAGGTATGGTTTTAAAGGTGGGGCCCTGGGAGGGGAAGTCACTTTTCCAAAGCCTGACAGCATAAGCAGTGGGACATCCACAATAGTATATGTGGCCAGTTCTTTCGCCTTTCTTGGACTCCGAGGGTGACAGGACCCCAGGTTTCCTGAACTGATTCGTTTGTGAGAATTCCAGAAAGAAGTTTCTGGGATCTCCATTGGCTAACCTAGACCCAGCCATCAGGCTTGGGAGAGTGGATGGAGGAGGATAGAAAATAGTCCCCTGGGGAATGGCCAAGGCCAGGGCTTCCTGCAGTGCAGCAACTCCAAGCCCTGGGCAGCAGCGCCCCCCACTGCCCAGGGGCAGCATGTGTCGAAGCCACAGTCTTGACAGCCCCAGGCCTCATTTAGCCCCAGTTCAGGTGACGGGCGGGGGCGGGGGAGTAAGCCTGGCAGGATTTGGGGATTTGAGGAAGTGAGTGGGTGTGCCTAAGGCTCAAATTGGGGTGGGTGGAACCAATTGACCAATACAGGGGACAGGGACAGGCACATCTAAGGTTCATCACCTGCAGGGGAAGGCCCTGAACACCGACCACAAGGGGGCGCCAGGACCACACGCAGTGGGCAGTGAGATACACCAGCCTTAGTGCAGTACCAGCGCTGGGGTAGGGAGAGAAGTCCCTCTCTCCTGGCCCTCACAGTCCTTCCAGGTTCGGATCGACAGGAGAACCACTGTGACCCGAAACTGAAATGACCTGCCCAAGCTCACACAGCAAGAGCGGGAACCAGAACCAACCAGGGCAGCCTACCACAGAATCGGTGGTGGTAGGCGCCTCACCTCCCTGTCCTGTCCAAGCATGGCAAGTGACCCCAGTGTCCAGGCCCAGCACAAGACCCTGGGAACAGAGTCCCACCCTCCTGGCAACCCCTTCCCTAGGCCTTGGGAATTACTGGCCTCAAGGTGGGGCCAAGCGCCCCTCTTTCCCACACAAGGCTCTCTGCGCAAAGACTTGGCTTGCATTTTGCTTCTCTCCCCACTACTATCCCAGAGCTACCTCTTTGGGTTTTGCACTGTCCCAAAGTCATACAGGCTATGACCTTGGCTGATCAAAACTCCCTGGAGCCCCCCCCCACACACACACACAAGGGTCCCCATGACCCACTGCAGCCCCTCCTGAGGGGACAATGACCAGTCCTTGGATGCTCTGTCACCATCAGAGAATACACAGGGCCTCCTTGGGCTCAGAACTCCCCTGCTGTAGAGAAAGGGAAGTGGAGGGACCCTGGAGAATCCAGGGACCAAGACAACCACAGAACGAACCTCTGCCACGACCATACAAGGCAGAATTTGAATCACGCGCTCTCTCCTCTGCCCTTTAACCCACCGGTGATCTTTAACCCCTCACATGACCATAGGACACTCACAGCTGTTTCTCCTGCTTTGTCTGGATGACCTCAGAGAGAAAGATTCAGGGCGCCTTACAATACATGCCATTACACAGATGGGGAAACTGAGGCCTGGAAAGCTGTATGAGCAACTGGGTGCCCCTGACATATAGCGCAATGAGTGCTCCTCCCCACGGGGGATAAATGAGGTTGCCAGCACCCCTCAATCCTGACCCCCTCAGGGAAGCCTACCGTGGTCTCTGAGCCTGCACAAAGCCTTCCACAGTCTGCAGATGTCCAGTCTTCAGGGGGACACCATCGTCTTCGGGCCCAGCCCCTCTGCTTCCCTCTCCAGTTGAAGCTTTTCTGGCGTCCTGGTAGGCTCCTCACCCCGCCCCCCACCTGACTTCCCGTCCAGAGCCCGGTAGCTTGAGGCTCCCCCCACTTCCACCCCACCCCCAAGCTCAGCACCGGGGGCAAGAGGGGCAGAAAGCCCCCTCTAACTGAGCCTGACACAGGGGAGGGCAAAGTGGTGGGGGGGGGTGACCCAAGGGAGAAGCAAGGTCAAGGTGTGGGGAGTGGGGGGGGGGGGGTCCCTGTGCCCAATGCCCCTGGCTGGGCTGCGTGGCAAAGCCACTGTGGCCTGAGTCACAGCTGACTGGGCGGTGCCCAGCCTGCCTGGGTGACCCAGGCCAGCATAAGGCAATGACTGGGCAGCCCTCCGCATGACCGGCTGGGGTCGGCCTTAGGTGTTTTGACTCAGACCTGCCACAGGCCGTGTGCACCATGACCACCCTCCCTTTGCCCCGTAGTTAGAAAAGCCCCAAGCCTATAGCCGTCCCCTTGGACACGGTACTTCCAGCCTCCTGTTCCCCGGGGCACCCACCTCAGAACCTTGGGAGCTACCTGGCTCATCTGGTCTGCCCTCCGACCTAGGCTCCCAGGGAGGGGAGCCCCACCTGCCCAACCCCATGCTGAGACCTTCGTCCCTCCCTCCCCGAGCAAGCCCTGCCCTCAGGGACGCCCCAGGAAGCTGCTGGCTTTGCCGAGGGCCTCCTACTCCACTGTGGACTGTGACCTTGCCCTGGGTGCCGCAAAGGGATCCTGTGGACACCCCGGTCCCTGCCTCCAGGGTGGGAGGTGGATGGAGACAAAGACAAAGAGAAGAGCTATAGAGAAAGGAAGGAAGGAGGGAGGGAAGGAGAGAAGGAGACCAGTAAGGAGGGGAGATGAGAGGGATAGGACAGAGAGAGACAGAGGCAAAAAGTGACAACACACAGACCTACCCTGGGCAGGTCTGTCACAACGGGGAGCTGGGCCATAGCAGCTTCATTGTACGGAGGGGAAACTGAGGCTTGGCCTAGGCAGGTTACTGGATAGGGCAGGGACCGGGCTTATTTTGCTTAAGTCTAAGGTCCTTCTCATCTCGTGCTAAAAAAAAAGAATAAAAAAGGACACTAAAACGTGGACAGGAGGGGCGCAGGAGATGGCTCCGTGGCTAAAGTGCTTGCTAAGAAAATATAAGGATGTGAATTTGGATCCTCAGCGTCCCTGTACAATGCCAGGTGTAACCATCTGTGGCTGTAGTCCCAGAGCTGAGGAAGCAGAGACAGGGGGACTCCCGGGGTTTGCTGGCTAGCTTGTCTAGCCTAGCCAGTGAGCTCCATGCTCAGTGAGAGAGACTTTGCCTGAAGAAGTAAGATGGAGGCCGGGCATGGTGGCACACACCTTTAATCCCAGCACTCGGGAGGCAGAGGTAGGAGGATCACTGTGAGTTCAAGGCTACCCTGAGACTATATTATGAATTCCAGGTCAGCCTGGGCTACAGCAAGCCCCTACCTCAAAAATAAATAGAAAGAGAGAGAGAGAGAGAGAGAGAGAGAGAAAGTGGAGAGATAGAAAGATGGCTCAGCAAGTAAGAGTACTTGCTGTGCAAGCATGAGAGCCAGAGAGCTCCTGAGTTCGATTCCCCAGCACCCATGTTAACAGGCATGCACACCTGAAGCAGCAGTCCTGTGAGGAGTGGGGACTGGAGAATCGCTATGGATCATGAAAATGCCAAACTGGGGAATCAGTAAGAAACTCTTTCTCACCAGATGTGGAGGCACACGCCTTTAATCCCAGCACTCAGGAGGCCGAGGTAGGAGGATTGGCTGTGAGTTCGAGACCAGCCTGAGACTACATAGAGAATTGCAGGTCAGCTGTGGGCTAGAGTGAGACCCTACCTCGAAAACCCAAATAAGAGAAAGACACTCAAGGAAACAAGGGCATCAGCAGTGGAGGAGCGACACCTGATGTTCTCTGGCTCTGCGTGGGCACACAGGGTGCTACATCTGCACACATAGGTACACACAGCACCCCACACATACTACACACGCGTAAATACAAAAAAGAAGAAGAAAGAAAGGAAGGAGACACCCAACGTCGACCTCTGGCCTGGCCTCCACACATATGCACACACATGTACATAACACACCCATGTAAACACACACACACACACACACACACACACACGCAACAAAATCTCCTGGGACAACACTGGGCGTGGTGGTGCACGCCTTTAATCCCAGCACTCAGGAGGCAGAGATAGGGGGATCGCTGACAGTTCAAGGCCACCCTGAGACTACAGAGTGAATTCCAGGTCAGCCTGGGCTAGAAACATGGTGGTATACCCCTGTTATTCAGGATGCTGAGGCAGGAGGATGGCAAATTCAAGGCCAGTTTGGGCTCCATATGGATACCCTGTCTCCACAACAAACAAACCTTAGAGAGAAAGAGGAAAAAAAAAAAAGACCCCTTAGATCTCAGAGCACAGTATGTGGTGTTATTCCCAGCACTCAGGAGGCAGAGGCAGGAGGATTGGTGTGAGTTGGACGCCAGGCTAGGTTACAGTAATACCCTGCCTCAAAAAAAAAAAAAAAAAAAAGCACCTTAGATTTGTAGCTCACATCTAAGTACTTACCTGACATGCTCAGACCCTGGGTACCATCCCTAACACCAGAATGAACAAAACTGGGACAGTGAGGGCCATCAAGCCCTCTGCCATAGATAACTTTTAATATCTGAGTGTGCGACATGTAACAATGACAGAATCTGTGACCGTCACCCTGAGAAACCTGGAAAAGAAACAGACACCCCAGCTTTAAATGGGTTCAGTTTCAACAGAAAGGAGGAAGCTCTCGGGCATACGTGTGGCCACCCTGTCCCTTCACACAGGGCGGTGGAGGGAGCACACATTCACTTGCATCAACCCTGTAGGAAAAATAAGTGTCTGGCTAGAGAGATGGCTCAGCAGTTAAGGTGCTTGTCTGTGAAGCCTAAACAACCCAGGTTCAATTCCCCAGTACCCACAAAAAGCCAGATGCACAAGTTAGAGTGCAGCAGTTGGAGGCTCTGGTGCGCCCATTTTCTCTCTCTCTTTCTCTCTCTCTCCTTCTCCCTTCTCTCTATCTTTCTGTGCTTGCCAATAAAATAAAAAAAATAATAATAAATGTCAGCCGGGCGTGGTGGCGCACGCCTTTAATCCCAGCACTCAGGAGGCTGAGGTAGGAGGATCGCTGTGAGTTCGAGGCCACTCTAAGACTACACAGTGAACTCCAGGTCAGCCTGGACTAGACGGAGATCCTGCCTTGAAAAGAAGCAAAATAATATAAAATAAAATAATAAAAATAAAATAAAATAAAATAATAAAAAATAAAATAAAATAAAATAAAATAAATGTCACGTGGAGACATCAGCTCACACTGGAGCCCAAAAGCAGTTGCTTTCAGATCCCTGTCTCTCACCAGCATGGGACAGTGACATAACCAGAGCCCTTGTGCTGTGGGAGGAAAGGACTTGTTTTGCCAGTACACACTCCACAGCTGGCGCCTGAGCGCTGCCCCCAGCGCCAGGGAAGTCCCACCGACCCGCCTCCTCTATGCAAATTGAGGAGTTGGGGGCACTTGCGCGATGATGGCATGGAGGAAGTGAAGAGGAGGAGTTGGCAGCTGTAGGGAGGCAGCTTGCCTGCCCACGATGCACTGGGCCCCCAGTGCCGTGCCAGGTCTGGACTGGGAGCAGGAGGGAATCATGGAAATCTTGAAGGCAGAAGATAGGATGACTCTGGGATGTTTTCTGAACCGCGTGCCGGAAGCCAGACCCCGGCTGGGGGAGGGGAGCCAAGGAGACTCGCTCGCTCAGCACCTGATGAGGGACAGGTGTGTAAGCACTGAGCGACGGGTGGAAGGAACCGAATGGACTGGGATTCTAGAACGTTGGGAGCGCAGCAAGGAGATGGAGAAAGTGGGTGGGGCTTGTGGAGACAGTAAGCTTGGACCTGAGGCCCTCCCAGGTCCCCCTGTCACGCGGGGTGGGGTAGAGCTAGTGAAGAGATCAGCTCTCAAGCTGGAGAGATGGCTTAGCGGTTAAGGCACTCGCCTTCAAAACCCGAGGACCCAGGTTTTGTTCCCCAGAACCCACGTAAGCCAGATGCACACGGTGGCACATGCATCTGGAGTTCCTTTGCAGTGGTTAGAGGCCCTGGCACGCCCATTGTCTCCTCCACCCTCCCTCCCCTCTCTCTCCATAATAAATAAATACAAATAGAATAAAATTTTTAAAAAGAAGATCAGCTCTTCGATTCACCAGGAGGCAACAAGCCATGGGCATATAGACAGGTGTCTGAGACCCTTCACGGTGCCTCGAATGTCTTCACCTGCTACCCCAGGCCAATGCCAGCTCAGACAACCCTCCTAGAAAGGGCTTGTTTGGGGGGAGTGGCAGACCCACCTCTGCCCTTCCCCGAGGACAGTCCCAGTGTCCTCTACAGCACCCACTCCCCTTTTGCTTCAGGAGGTTGAAGGTGCCTGTGCCCGGCATTTATTGGGTGCCACCTCTCCCCCACAACTTCCCAGCAGCCAAGGCCAAGGAAAGCCCCCTTCCCTGCTGTGGTCAGGGCAGCCTGGAGAGAGAGCCAGTCCCTTGCATTGGGAAGCTCTGGTCAAGACTAGCTGTTGCAGTCAGGTTCGCATTGCTGGCAGAAATCACCCAACCAAGAGCACCTTGTGGGAAAAAGAGGTTTATTTTGGCATATAGGCTCGAGGGGAAGCTCCACGATGGCAGGGGAAAATGATGGCATGAGCAGAGGGTGGACATCACCCCCTGGCTCACATAAGGTGGACAACAGGAACAGGAGAGTGTGCCAAACACTGGCATGGGAAAGCTGGCTATAACACCCATAAGCCCACCCCCAACAATACACTGCCTCCAGGAGGTGTTAATTTCCAATTGCCATCAGCTGGGGCAACTAGCATCCAGAACACCTAAGTTTATGGGGGACACCCGAATCAAACCACCACACTGGCCATGTCATTAGGATGGCATCATGGTAGGGAGAGGTCCCTGGTGGGCTCATGAACAGCCTTCTTCTGTCATCTCTTCTGGCTTGGGGATTAGGAGCCCTCTCATTGAGCTCCTACACATTGAGCACCTTACTGAGCACCTACCATACACAGGGCACTGTGCTGGGTGCAGGGACAGAATGATGGAACCAATGGTGGCTCTGTCCTTCAAAGTCCTGGGCCTGTAGGGAAGGTAGTCAGTAATGCCCCTGAAGGAACGCTCCTGCACGGGGTGGCTTTAAAAGAATGTAGAACCAGATTACGAGGCTCAGTTCCAGACAGGTGGGAAAGAGTTGCTGCCAATGCCCTTGAGCTGACACAGACAAAAGGAGGTGAATTAACTTGACAAAAGATCAGGAATAGGGCTGGAGAGGTGGCTCAGCAGTTGAGGCCCTTGCTTGCAAAGCCTGATAGCCAGGATTTGGTTCCCAAGTACCCACATAAAGCCAGATGCATAAAGTAGTGCATTCATCTGGAGTTTTCTTTGCAATGGCAAGAGGCCCTGGTGCACCCATTCTCTCGCTCTCTTTCTCTCCCCCTCTCTCCTTGCCAATAAATAAATAAATAAATAATATTTTTTAAAGAGAATAGGAGGGATGGAGAGATGACTCAGCAGTTAAGGCACTTGCCTGCAAATCTGAAAGACCTAAGTTTGATTCCCCAGTGCCCATGTAAAGCCTGATGCACAAAGTGACACATGTATCTGGAGTTTGTTTGCAAGTGGCTAGAGGCCCTGACATGCCCATTCTCTCTGTCTCTCTTTCGTTCTCTCTCTGTCTCTCTCTCTCTCTCTCTCTCTGTCTCTTTCTCTCTGTCTCTTAAATAAATAAAATATTTTAAAATAGTTTTTTAAAAAGAAGAACAGCAGTGAGTTGTTGGCCAGTGTGGTCCCTGATGTCCCCAAAACATTACAGGCCATTGCTGAGGCCCTTGGTTTCCCACCAGGAATATATGGTAAGACACTATTGCTGAAGACTCCACATAGTTGGGCTGCAAGGCCACTGAAAAATCCTACTGGAACTGAGATGATAACCTCCTCCATGAAGACCAGCTGACAGAAAGCTGGAAGAAGCCATTCTGCATGTAGTTCAATGGAAGAGAGAGAAATCACCAGTGAAGACACTCAACAGTGGACACTGTAAGCCTTATATTTGGCCAGCCAGGCCAAGTGAGCCAACGGGTGCAATAGTGGCACGTCTGTCATGGTGGAAACCAACTGCCCTCTAATTGGACTGGAGGCCCGCTCCATGGGAGGGAACACATCCCTGATACTGAAAACTTAAAACAGGGGTAGTCATGAGCCCTAGAGGTGTAACGTCTGCTGCTGTCTGGCTAAATGTATATACTATGCTCATCAACCTGCCCAGTAAGCATTTCTCTTAATGTTCATACCCATATATTAATGCTACTGTCATTTTTGGTAGAGAACCTTCTCTTTTAGATGGCAGTGGCCTTGGGATGACTCAAAAGGCACCATGGTACTGGAAAGAAGTGACAGGAGTGCTCAGCACTGAAATATCTCTTTCACACCTTCCAAGGCTCAGGGTCCATTGCAGAAGAGGTGGAGGAAAGAATGTAAGAGCCAAAGGAAGGGCAGGACACCTTACAATGTGCTCCTCCTCCTCCAGACACAAAATGGCCTGGATATCCATGACCTCACACTACCTACACAAGACCGTCATAATAGGAGGAAAAGATCATGACATCAAAATAAAAGAGACTGATTGAGAGGGGGAGGGGATATGATGGAGAATGGAGTTTCAAAGGGGAAAGTGTGGGGGGTCATTACCATGGGATGTTGTTTATAATCATGAAAGTTGTTAATAAAATAAATGAATAAATTTTGGGGGGAAAAAAGAACAGGAATAGCATTTTAGACAGAGGGAACAACATTGGTGATTTATAGTAGGAGGAGCCCTGGGAGAGACAGTAGGAGAGTCTTGGAGCACCCTTATGGAGTTCTTGGCTAGGAGCCTGGAATACACTGGACAGCTGCCCTTCATAAACTGCTATTGGGAATTTGGGGGCAAGAGTACTAGAACTAGCCTTGTACGAGAGCTCTGTGGTCTTGAGACACATTCTCTACCTCTCTGAGTCTCTTAGCTGCATCGCAAACCCCCTCACGAGTGCTATTCTGATCCTTGAATCGGGAGCCTTTGCCCTAGCTGTTCCCATCACCCCCCCCCTGCACGTCATTCAGACCACAGTGTGGACGTCATCTCTCCAGACACAGCCTGACCACCCACATCGCCTGATTCTTGTTCTCTGTATTACATCACCTCACTGTTTTTTTTTTTTTTTTTTTTTTTTGTCCTTCTCACGCAATCTCGGATGCTCCTGTCGGTTCTTTTGCTTGTCTATTGTCTGTCTGCCCCTTGCCCCGGAGCCCAGTGACTCCAGGAACTCTTGCAATTGTCAGCCAAGTTGCAGAGGCGGGAGGTGAAGGGACCAGGATGATGCTCCTGCCCTGGGGTCCGAAGAACCTCAATTCTAACCATCCCCTCTTGGGGCTACTTTGCTCTGAAGGACCCTCAGGCTTCCTGAGTTACAGTCTTCTTGTCTGCAAAGTGGATCACCTCTACTGCAGAATCCCACAGCCGGTTCCCATCTTGGCTCTTAGCACAGGAAGCAGGGGTGGCGGTGGGGGCGTGGGGAGCTGGGGACTGATCAGGTCAAGTTCATCTTCAGCTTCTTCTTTTCTTCCGACAATGCTGGGGGTCAAACCTGGGGCCTTACATATGCTAGGTAGTGCTCTACTATTGAGCTATGACCCCAGACACCCCCCCCACACACACACACACTTTTATAGGAAAAAGAACACACAAAATTTATTACATGCCCAAGGTATGAGGATATTAAACTCCAAATTCACTGGCTTCTATTGGCCCTTCCCCTGCTATTGGCCTACAGGTTCCTCTCCCTTACCTGGAAGGAGCTCAGTCTCCCAGGGTTCCCATGCAAACGCATGTAACTTCTAAATCCTCAGGGCATTTGGGAATCAGGTTTGGCACACACCAAGTCACAAGCTCTGTCGCAGGCAAGATCTGGTATGACTTTGTCCATTTCACAGAGGAAGAAATAAGAGCTCTGGTACCCTTATTTTGCCCACAGTCTCCCAGACAGGTGGGAGGGGGCTGGAGGAAACTTCAAACCAGCCAGATCTGGGTGACTCACACTGCACTGCCTCCCGCCCTGACCTAAACCCTGCACACAGCCATTCCTACCTGAGGACCTGCCATGGGGCTGACAGGGGTGTAGCTGGCATCTCACATATCGATTCATTCCACACACGCTTACAGCACCCACTATGATCCAGGCACCGGCAGGACCTGTGTCCCTCCATCATTACTGGCCCATGTGTCCACATGCATGCACATGATGACATAAGGAACACATTCAGAAACACACCTCCATTCCCATAAACCACATGAACACAGAAATTACAAGCTTAAGCATCTGCTAAGACACTAGCATCCAGGCTTCAAGATTTACACGCACAACCCCATCAGCACACACCCATCAATACATACACTCATCAGTATACACACCCATGTACAGCCACTGTCACCGCATCCATCCATCAACACACAACCCCTCACTAGCACACACACTCATCAGAATACACACCCATCAGTGTACACACCACAGCACATCTATCAAGGGCTGAGGAGATGGGTCAGCAGCAAGTAGGTTCCACCCCCCCCCAGGACCCACATAAATCCAGATGCACAGACTGACACATGCATCTGGAGTGTGTTTGCAGTGGCAAGAGGCCCTGGGGCACCCATTCTCTCTGTCTCTCTCTGCTCCTCTCTCAAGTAAATAAATAAATAAATTTTTTTAAGTGGGCTGGAGAGATGGATTACTAACTAAGGCACTTGCCTGCAAAGCCTAACGACCCAGGTTCAATTCCCCAGTACCCAACTAAACCAGATACACAAAGTGGTGCATATGTCTGGAGTTCATTTGCAGTGGCTGGAGGCCCTGGCGCATCCATTCTCTCCCTCTCTCTCTCTCTCTCTCTCTCTCTCTCTCCCACTTTCTTGTCCTTTTTCTCCCTCTCAAGTAAATAAATAAAGAAAAAAAGTGGGCTGGGGAGATGGTTCGGCGGTTAAAGGCACTTGATTGCAAAGCCCAATTGACCTGGGTTTGATTTCCCAGTTCCCACACAAAGCCAGATGCACAAAGGGGCACATGTGTCTGAAGTTTGTTTACAGTAACAATAAATAAATGAATAGTGTTTTAAAATACACACTAACCGGGTGTGGTGGCCCACACCTTTAATCCCAGCACTTGGGAGGCAGAGGTAGGAGGATCACTGTGAGTTCGAGGCCAGCCTGAGACTACATAGTGAATTCCAGGTCACCTGAGCTAGAGCGAGACCCTACCTCCAAAAAAACAAACAAACACTGACAACATACACTCATCAACATACAACATACAACACCTATCACCACATGGTACCCCTCAACACATACACACTCATCAAGACACACACATCCCTAAGTACACACCACCTGCCAACATACATGCTGGTCAACACACAGTCCCATAAGCACACATGCTTAGCACACAACACCCATCAGCACATATACCCAGTAACATGCAACACCCATCAACATGCAGTACACCCCCACAAACACACACACACACACACACACACACACTCACCAGCACACCGGCCTAACCTCACTACCGCAGTCGCCCACTAGCAGCCCACATGGTCCATCCTACCTTCCTCCTCCCCTCCTCCCTGGCTTCTCCCCTCCCCCCGGGGGGGGGGAGCTCCAAAGGCTGAGGGAAGTGAGACACCCCACAGCTGTAGTCCCCCCACAAGGCTGTGGCACATGACTTCCCTTCCATTACGCCACCTAGCTCTACAGCCCACCCAAGAGTGTGAACACTTTTGGCCTTGCCATCTTGGGGCTCCCCTAGTGTTCTCTCCCCCCCACAAATCCTCTCCAACAAGGAAAGACAGACACTCGCTTTAGAAACAACACAAATTTTAAATATATGTTAGCAAAATATCAACATTAAATACATATCATAAATAAGCCTTATAAATATGAAATTGATTTAAAAAGGATAAAAAAAAGTCAATAAATTACTCTTGTCGCTCCAGAGAATCGCCCAGCAACTTCTGGGTCCCCTTTTCAGGAGGACAATGGTTCCAGCATATGAAAAAAATCCCACGACCCACCACCAGGGGGAAGCACCGAGCAGCAAAGACCCAAGATGGTGTTTGCAGGCCCTGGAGAGAACACAGAACGCAAGCCGTTCGCACCTTGTGTCCCAGTTTACAGAGAATTTGCTGTCACAGAATCCGAACGACTGAGGGCCTTAGTCTCCCCCACACACCCATGCCCAGCTTCCCAAAGAGAAAACTGAGGTCCAGAGTGGTAAGAGTGACACGTCCAAGGAGGTCACGCAAGAGTTTGGGGGCCAAGCTGAGAGACCTGAGCCTCAAACCTCTGGACTCCTACGTCAGCCATTCTGCTAGAACACCCTACGCCTGTCACAGCTGCCTAAAGTGAGGTCACCCAGACAACCAGGTGTCTAGCCTGAGCAGCCATGAGGCATAGGAGACCAGCTCAGGCCCTGACCTCCCCGTTGGAACCTTGCCACCCTAGAAAGGAGGAAGTCTGGGGGTAACAAGCCTGCAAGTCATAAGAAGGAAGAGCAGGCAGGCCTTGGGTGGTGGTGGTGTGGGGGGGGGGGAATCAGCCCAGCATGAGTCACCTTGTGTCAATGGAAAGTCGGGCCCACAGCCTGACCCAGCCAATCCCAGCAACAGGACTAGGGAACTCGGGGCTTGGAGGGCACCACTATTGACTATTCCCCCAGCCCAGTGGAGGTAGGAGGGAGGGCGGCCGGTCTCCACTCCTTAAAGTGCTCTTCTGCATGTCGGGGAAGGATGAGCATGTCTGGAGACTCCCCAGAGGCGTCACCCTGCATCCGTAAAGCATGCTGTTGTTCAATCAGCATGAGAGGCCTGGTCGGGGCTACCGGGGCCTCCGGGCCCTGCGCACTGGCCTCTGGCCCCTTCTGGAGGGTCGGATCTTGCGAGTCCCCTTGGGCAGGACGACCCTGCGAGGGCTGTGTCTCCGGCTGCGGTTTGGGTTGCCCTCCCACTCCCTGAAGACCCTCCCCACCGAGCCTATGAAGTGGTGGTAACCCCACAGGAGCCTGCAGCTCTTCATCTTGGACCAAAAGACATCGAGCGCTGGCGTAGGAGTTAGGGAGACCCTTGAGCCCCCCTGTGTGGGCTCAGATGTCTCCAGAGGGCTGCCGAGCCACCAGGCCAAGCAATGGATGTTGTTTCTCATGCCTTGGATGTTCTGCTTGGTTATAGTAAGCCTCGGCAAGTCCTGGTCCTGCAAGAGTTGTTTCTGTAAAGCAGTCAGGCTATTCCAGAGCCGGCCCAGCGTGGCATGCACAGTGCGCAGGAAGCCAGGCTTGCTCAGTGCCCGCAGGGCATCCTCACTGGGGAAGACCGAGGGGTACACCATGCAGGAATTTCTTAGAATATCTGTGTCCAGGTCTTGCAGGTGGATCTGGAGAAACAAGAGAGTGAGAATTGCATGCTGTAGCCCTAGATGAGCCTTCCCTCCCTGACTGCCTTTGGAGCCCCAGACCTGCCTTGTGTCTGTGTGATCTTCCCAGAGCACAGATGCAGAAAAAGAGGCCCAAGAGATGGGGGGCAGGGAGGACAACTCTGAGATGACCAAAGGCAGAGTCAGAGGGCTACGGCACCATGGGGGACAGAACAAGGAGGTCAATGGGTGTGTGGCAAACACGCCAGACAAGCAGAGGAGCTAAGAATGAGTTTAGGAGCTGGAAAGTTGCATGATTTTGGGGGTTGGGGGGGAAAACAGCCTGGGCGTGGTGTTGCATGCCTTTAATCCCAGCACTCGGGAGGCAGAGGTAGGAGGATTGCTATGAGTTCAAGGCCACCCTGAGACTACAGAGTGAACTCCAGGTCAGCCTGGGCTAGAGTGAGACCCTACCTTGAAAAACAAACAGAAAAAAAATACAACAGTGATTCGGTTTTCCCACACACCCCTCACTGGTCCTCCCAGCGCTTTCTCTCTCAACAACCCCCACAATTCTCTGAGGCTCAGACACCCCAGGGACTGGTGCTCACATAGGGCTCCAGGAGCAAGTTGGGGTTCTCCTCCATGTTCGCCTGGTTCTGCAGCTGGCTCAGGAGCTGCGCGTAAGACCTGGAGCAGCCTCGTATGGCGGCCGCCGCACTCGCAAGTAGAAGGCTGAAGACCAGACCTGGGGCACGGAAGGGTGGGGTCATCAGACGTGGCTGTGCAGCCCAGGGTGTAAGTGGTGTGGCACGGGAACACCTGCCAGGGCCACCACCCCCTTCCCCGGCGAATCACCAAGTGGACCCAAACAGGGTGGGAGGGGTCAAGACAGCAGCTTGGATTTACCAAGCGTGTCTCAGAGGGTGAATACAAATCTGCCCATGTCCCTTCCCAACCTGAGGTAGGGGGCCCGGGGCTGGGGACAGCAGGCAAGCAGGGGACAAGCTCTCTGTAGACATCTGGGCTAAAGGCCGACCTCGTCCCAGGACCCTGACTCGTTGGTCTTCTAAATCCCCATTACAGACTCCAGCACTAGGTGTCGGGACTGGAGAGAACCTTGAGGGCAGCCTGGGAGCAACAGACACCTTGAGCTCTATGCAGAGCCCAGAGAGATGCCCTTTCACCCAAGGGGTCATGCAGTGCTCATACCCATTCTATGAATGGGAAATCAGGTCACAGAAGAAGGTCCTGCCCAGGTCACACGGGCCACTGATCTCCTCAGCCTCTCTCTATAAATATCCCCTCAGTCAGAAACCCCCCCACACACACACCCAGGGATTTGAGGATCCCATGAGAAGGTTTCTGAGAGTTGGCACAGTCCCGGCTGCTGCCCTCCAACTCCCCCACCACACGCACACACACACACACACACGCACACACACATACACACACAGGCACCAGCAGCCACGTGGTCGGAAGGGGCCTGTGGCGCAATGGCCCGGAAGGCTGTGACACCATCCTTCCCTTCCTACAAACTGTCCAGCCCCATGGGAAGGACCAGCTGTTGGGGAGAGCTGGACGCCCAAGCTTGCCAACCACAAGGCCTCCTTGCCACTTCCCAAGCACAGCCGCGCTCGGGGTGAAGGGCCTGCGGAGGGCGTGTGACAGGTGCACGTGGCAATAAGGGCCTGCGGTGGTGTGCGGCCAGGCCTGGGTGAGGCACCTCCCTGTCCACTGGGGCCCTGATCTGCAGGTGAGCTTGCTCAGGTCGGTGAGAGAGAGGACTGGGGGAGACACCATGGGCTCTGCTTGCCTGCCCCCACGTGGATGTGATTATATGTGCATGGGTAACTGTGAGTGACCCAAGACCCCTGGGCCTGGTTTACTTCTCGCCCACCCCAGACCCTGAGAATCCAACCCGGGCAAGAAGGAGGAGGCCCCATCCGAGCACACATTGCCCCACTTCCTGAGAGTTTCTGCAACTTCCTTCCCTGCCCTGCCCATCTTCTACCTGCCTCCCACTTCCCCAGCCTCTTCCCGGCTCCATCCTCTCCTCTCATACCCTGGTCCCTCTTTAGCATTTCCTTCTGGAAGCCTCTGTGGGATACTTGGTCATCACCTGTGGGGACACTGCGGGTCCTCTGAGACCCTTCCTTTGCCAAGCCTCCCCCCCCCCTCTCTCTCTCTCTGTCTCTCCAGCATCCTTCTACCAGGTACTCAGCCTCTGCATCTCCCCAAGGGTAGAGGGTGCCCCTGCACCCCACCGTCTGGTGCAGCTGTGTCCTGGACTGGCAGAAAGGAAGGAAGTACTTACTGAGCAGGGTCCTCTGGGCCTGCATGCTGGGTGCCCACGCTCCGGCCCGTGCTTCTGGGGGTGACAGGTCCCGGCTGGGAGCCCTGTGGGCTGACAGCCACTTTATGGCCGCTGGGGTGATTGGCCAACACCTCGTGAGGTGGGTGGGGAGGGGGAAGGGGGAGGGCAGGCCTTCTGGGAACATGACCCCAAAAACCAAAGTCTCCATGGGCGGCCAATGGGCGCTGGGCACTGCGGCGTGCCCGCTCCCCCTCCTGTTTTCTTCGAATTCGTTCTTCGAGGTCAGCCCCACGCCCAAGGATGATGTAAACCGCAGCCTCAGCCTTCTTGAGGCTGGCGGGCAGCACGGGGGTCCATGCCATCTTCAGGGGGAGGTCAGGCCTGGGGTGGGAGGAGGAATTGCAAGCCAAGCCTCTGGAGGTGCCAGTCAGTCCTTAGCCCAGGAGTCTCCTGGCCTCACAGAACACCGAGGTTTAGGGCTGAGGGGAGCAAGACATCTTCCTTATTGAGTGCCCTTCCCACCCTCTCGCTGGGGATGTTGGGACTTCTCTGAGCGGAAACCACCCGACTCTGGGCACAGAGCCAGACCTGGGTCAGCAGCCCCGAGATTGTGGTTCTAACTCCTGGGCTAGCATCCCCTAGCCTTGTTCAACTCCCCTTGCCTCCATTCTCTCATCGGCAACCCCCTACCAGCCTCTCCATCCCAGGCCCCATCTTGACAGATAGGATCTTCTGGGGACAACTGGACACTTGGAGCAAGAGGGGAAAAAAAAAAGACCAGGTTTCAAGCCTTCTGACATGCTATGTGACCTGAGGCAAGTCACTCATACTCTGGGCCCCACCTGTAAAGGGAAAGGGAAGAGGGCCATTGCCAACATGATCATAAAAGGCAAAAAAAAAAAAAAAAAAAAAAACTGAAAGGAAAAAGAAAAGTGGAAACTCTACTTCCAAGTACCAGTTTTCGGGGGACGGGATGGGAGGGGGGGCAAAGGAGATGGGGAAGATGTGAGCTCAGAAGGGAAGCTGGAGGGGTGGGGGACGGCTGTGGTGACAGTTGGAGTCCAGGTTTCACTTTCTCTGAAAGATAGCGATCGTGGGTTGGTCCCCTTCGTCTCAAAGCTGTAGGCGCGTGAGAACTTAGGGGCCCTGGAGACAATGTCTCCCTTGTCGATCTGCTTCTTTATTATGGGGTAAACTGAGGCTAGAGGCACTCTGGTGTAGGGAGCTGACCCAGGCCTGCGGGCCATGCTTGATATTCCCCAAGCCTGTGATCTTAGGAGCCCAATAGGAGGCAGTGCCAAGGAGTCTGGGGGAGTAGGGTGGCACCCCTAGGGGCTTCCAGGAGCCTGAGCTGCTCCATCTGGGAATAGTGAGGCAGCAAAGTTCCAACCAAGGGGACTCCACTTCCTGCCACCTCTGTAGTTGTGCACGCCACTCTCACATTCATTCAACAAACTTCTTTGGCCCCATGCCAGCCAGTTGAGGCTACAACTAAACCAGCCAACCTCCAAACCCAGGAGGTTGCCGTCTACACCCCCTCCTCTGCACCCGTGTTGACAGTGATACCCCACCTTCGCCAATCACGACCCAGGCTAGATCCGCTTCCTGAGGATTTGACTTCCTTCCACTAAATTCCTCAGTTCTGCCTCACGCCCCCCCCCCAAAGCCTTGGCCAGGCAAGGATCCTTCTGCATTTCACATCCCCGATTTCGTCTTTCGATAGCCCCCGCTCCCCACACCCCCACTAGGGAGCTGTCTCACGTCACCACCGTGAAGACAAGAAGACAGAAGCTCTGGGAAGTGCCGAGGCTGACTCAAGGCTGCAAAGCTCCTTGCCCTTCCCAGATTCTGCTGACAGATCACCACACCCGGGACAGCCCCATGCCGTTGTCTCAGTGGGTCCTCCCCTAGCTCACAGAGGCTGTGTTAGCTCCCCCATCTAAAATCACTGCTTGGTGGGCTGGAGAGATGGCTTAGCGGTTAAGAGCTTGCCTGTGAAACCTAAGGATCCCAGTTTGAGGCTCGACTCCCCAGGACCCACGTTAGCCAGATGCACAATGGGGCGCAATGCGTCTGGAGTTCGTTTGCAGTGGCTGGAGGCCCTGGCGCACCCATTCTCTCTCTCTCTCTGTCTCTGTCTCTCTCTCTCTTTCTCTCTCTGTTGCTCTCAAATAAATAAATAAAAATAAACAAACAAAAAAAATTAAAAACACTGCTTGGAGCCAGGCATGATGGCGCATGTCTTTAATCCCAGCACTTGGGAGGCAGAAGTATATTTTTATTGGGCTGGGGGGATGGCTTAGCAGTTAAGGCATTTGCCTGCAAAGCCAAAGGATCCCGGTTTGACTCTTCAGGACCCACATAAGCCAGATGCACAAGGGGGCGCATGTATCTGGAGTTCCTCTGCAATGGCTGGAGGCCCTGGCATGCCCATTCCCTCCCTTCCTCTCACTCTCCCAAATAAATAAATTATATATATAATATATATATGTGTATGTATACATGTGTATGTATATATATATATAGAGAGAGAGAGACACATACACACACACACTGTTTGGGGACTGTGGAGATGGCTCAGCAGCCCAGGGTTTAGTTCCCCAAGACCCACAAAAAGCCAGATGCACAATGTGGTGCATGCATCTGGAGTTTGTAGGCAAGAGGCACTGGTGTTCCCATTCTTTTTCTCTCTCTCTCCTTATCCCTCTCCCACCCTCTCTGAATCTGCTTGCAAATAAATAAACAAAAAATATATTTTAGGTTGGGCATGGTAGCACACACCTTTAATCTTCAGCACTTTGGAGGCAGAGGTAGGAGGATTGTTGTGAGTTTGAGACCAGCCTGAGAGTATATAGTGAATTCCAGGTCAGCCTGGGCTAGAGTGAGACCCTACCTTGAAAAACATTATACACACACACACACACACACACACACACACGGCTGGAGAGATGGCTTAGCAGTTAAGGCACTTGCCTGTGAAGCCTAAGGTTCAATTCCTCAGTACCACTTAAGCCAGATGCACAATGTGGCGTATACATCTGGAGTTTGTTTGCAGTGACTAAAGGCCCTGGAGTGCCAATTTTCTCTCTCTCTCTCTCTCTCTCTTTCAAATAAATGAATAAATTAAAAAAAACTTTTAAATAAGGTGGAGAGTAACTGAGGAAGACACCTGACATTGATAGATTTGGCCTTTTAAAAAAAGAAAGAAGGGCTAGAGAGATTGCATAGTGGTTAAGGCCTTGCCTGCAAAGCCTAAGGACCCATGTTCAAGTCTCCAGGCCCACGTAAGCTAGATGCACAAGGCAGCACATGCATCTGGAGTTCGTTTGCAGTGGCTAGAGGATCTGGTGTGCCTATTCTCTCTCTCTCAATCTCTCTCCTCCCTCTCTCTGTCTCTAATAAATAAATAAGAATAAATAAAAGTTTTTTTTTAAAAAAGAAAGAAAGAAGAAACACATAAATAAATAAAACAAAACAGGCTGCAGGTATGGGTCAAGGTAAGGCAACTGCTTGAGGCTCTGGGTTCATTGATGGTTCCTTAAAAAAGAGGAGGGGCATTCAACCAGACCTATCTAATTTGGAGGACCATGCTCTTAGCACAGAGCCCATGAGAGTGCTCTGCACAGGTCCTAGGCATCAAGGTCACCAAAGGCAAGGACAACTTGCATGTTAGTTGGCTAGGAGTGCCATAATGGGGTACAACTGTCCCTCCGGATCCACAAGAGATTGGTTCCAAAGACTCCAAAATCTCTACATGCTTAGATCACTCCTTTAAAATGACACAGTATTTGTATGGAATCTACCTAATCCTCCTATAGATTTCAAACCATCTACCTGACGTAAGGAATCCCTCCTATAAGGTGAATGCTATGAAGATAGTTGTTAGGGGATGGAGAGATGGCTTAGCAGTTAAGGTGTTTGCCTGTAAAGCCTAAAGACCCAGGTTCAATTCTCCAGGTCCCATATAAGCCAGATGCACAAGGTGGTGCATGCATCTGGAGTTCGTTTGTAGTGGTTAGAGGCCCTGTTATGCCCATTCTCTCTCTCTCTCTCAATCTCTGTCTCTCTACCCTCTCACTGTCTCAAATTTAAAAAATATTTGTTAGATTGTGTTCCTTGTGGAATTAGAAGGGAAAATAAACTCTACACATGCTCCACACAGAGGAGGCCATCACAGGCATGGCTAATTTCCATGTCCTACTTATTTGAATCTGTTTTTTTTTTTTTTTGTGTTTTGGGTTTTTTTGAGGTAGGGTCTCAATTTAGTCTAAATTGACCTGGAATTCACTATGTAGTCTCAGGCTGGCCTCGAACTCACAGCAATCCTTCTACCTCTGCCTCCCAATTGCTGGGATTAAAGGCGTGCGCCACCACACCCGGCTTACTTGAATTTTCTGATGCAGAGCCTATGAGTGTGGAGGCACTGTATCACAGGCTGGAAATTTGAGATCAGACTGTCTATAGGGTTGGTTTCTCCTCAGACCTCTGTTCTTGGCTATTTATTATTTACTCTGTTTTTTTTGTTTGTTTGTTTGTTTGTTTTGAGACAAAGTCTCACAGTGTAGCCCAGGCTGACCTAAGTATATAGTCCAGGTTAACCCTGAACTTGCAATCTTCCTGCCTCTGCCTCCAGTATACTGGCGGTATAGGTGTATACCGTCACATGTCTTTGGTTTGCAGATGGCCATCATCTCACTGTGTCCTCATATGACCCTCTGTTGGTCTACGTGCTATCTGTGTCTTGATTGCCTTTTTTTTAATTTTGGTTTTTTGAGGCAGGGTCTCACTCTAGCTCAGGCTGACCTGGAATTCACTCTGTAGTCTCAGGGCAGCCTCTAACTAACGGCAACCCTCCTACCTCTGCCTCCCAAGTGCTGGGATTCAAGGCGTGTGCCACCACGCCCGGCTCTGATTGCCTCTTTTTAAAAAATATAGTTAGAGGCTGGAGAGATGGCTTAGTGGTTAAGGCATTTGCCTGCAAAACCAAAGGACCCACGTTCGATTCCCCAGGACCCATGCAAACGAGATGCATAAGGTGGCACATGCATCTGGAGTTTGTTTGCAGCACTAGAGGCCTGAAATGCCCATTCTCTCTCTCTAATAAATAAATTTTTTAAAAAAATTTTAATATTTATTATTTATTTATTTGAAAGAGAAAGAGAAGCTGATAGAGAGAGAGTGGGCATGCCAGGGACTCTAGATACTGCAAATGAACTCCAGATGTATGTACCACCTTGTACATCTGGCTTACGTGGGTCCTGGGGAATCAAACTCAGGTCCTTGGGCTTTGCAGGCAAACTCCTTAAGCACTGAGCCATCTCTCCAGCTCCTAATTGTCTCTTTTTTTTTATTGTGGGGTGGTAGTGTAGGGTGTAAGGTGAAAACACGTGTGTGTACGGGTGAATGGACCTTCGGCACGCGCGTGGGTGTCTGGGAGGACGGCGGATATCTTCTGTAGCTCTTCCACTTTTTCTCCTCGAGAGGAAGAAGCTCACTGAATCTGGAGCTGCTGTTTTCTTCCAGTCAGACGGGCTGACCAGGGAGCCCAAGCTATTCTGGGGTTACAGGCATGTGTGGCCACACTCGGTGTTTTACGTGAAGGCTTTGGCTCAAACTCAGGTCTTAATGTTTCTCCAGCAAGCACTCTTAGTCTCTGAGCTATCTGCTCAGCCACAACCACCCTTTATAAAGATCAGATCAGAACCCACCCAATAATTTCATTTTTCCATAGTTACAATTTTTTTAAAAAAATATATTTATTTGAGAGAGAGAAAGAGGCAGAGAGAGAGAGTGGGTTGGGGAGGAAGAGAATGGGCGTGCCAGGGCTTCCAGCCACTGCAAACGAACTCCAGATGCATGCAACCCCTTGTGCATCTGGCTTATGTGGGTCCTGGGGAATCAAACCTGGGTCCTTTGGCTTTGTAGGCAAACGCCTTAACCGCTAAGCCATCCCTCCAGCCCCACAGTTACCTTTATTTCTGGTTTTCTCAGGTAGGGTTTCATGCTAGCTCAGGCTGACCTGGAATCCACTATGTAGTCTCAGGGTGTCCTTGAACTCTCAGTGATCCTCCTACCTCTGCCTTCTGAGTGCTGGGATTAAAGGCGTATGCCACCATGCCAGCCTCCATAGTTAACCTTTTTAAAAGTGTTTATTTGTTTATTTGCGAGCAGGGTGGAAGAAAGGGTGCGCCAGGGCCTCCAAGCCACTGCAAACGAACTCCAGATGCATGCACTACTTTGTGCATCTGGCTTCACACGGGTACTAGGGAATCAAACCCGGGCTATTAAGCTTTGCAGGCGAGTATCTTAACTGCTAAGCCATCTCTCCAGCCCATAATTACCTTTTTAAAGGTCTCATCTCCAAAAGAAGTCACATTTCAGATACTGTGAATTAGGACTTATACCAACAACCTGGGGTTGGGGACTGATTAAACCCATGACAGCTTATAAGAGGGGGTTGAAGGCTGCAGGGAGTGGGCACATTGGCCAGAGTGGGCGAGAGTGGCCCAGAGGTACAGAGGCTGGCCTCACAGCCATCCCATCTGGGCAAAGCGTGAAGGAAGATGCGTCAGCATTTCTGGTGAGGTCAGCGCCCAGTGACGTCCCTGTCGCTAGCAGGAAAGGCTTGCAACAGCCAGTATAAATAGGATCCTCAACCACAGGACCCAGGCTGTCCCCTCTTCCTGGGCCACGTCAACCAGGCCCGCGTGATTAAGAGAGGACGGGCTTGCTTCCTTAGAACTGTTACTGCCCAGCCTTTCCGGCCCACCCTCTGGCTGTGAGAGTCCTGCGCATAGAAATGAATGGACAGGACCTGTGGTACCCTAGGGTGGGAGTAGGGGGATGTTTCACTGGGCAGAGAAAAGGTGGACTACAACCTTTTGCGTCAGGGGTGGTCCTCAGCTGAAGTTCCGTCTCAATTTGGGCCCAGTATGCATGGCCGAGTCACGTCCCTTCTCAGAGCCTCAATTTGCCCTCCTCATAAACTTCAATGGCACAACTAAACGATAGCAAGACACAACGCAATCCAATTTATTAATTAATTTACTTGCAAGCAGACGAGAAGAGAGACAGACAGAATGGGTGCTTCATGGCCTCTAGCCACTGCAAATGAACTCCAGATGCATGCGCCACTTTGTGCATCTGGTTTTACATGGGTACTGGGGAACTGAACCAGGGTTGTTAGGCTTTGTAGGCAAGTGCCTTAACCACTGGGTCATCTCTCCAGCCCAAAATCCACTTTTAAAATGGGCAAAAGGCTGGGTATCATTGCTCAGGGGAATGGGGTCGAGGAACAGGGGACATAACAAGATAATCCCATGGGAATATGACCAAGTCGCAACAGGTTCATATATTAAAGTTCCCTTTTTTTTTTCTTTAAAAAAGGCTGGCTTGGGCTGGAGGGTTGGCTTATTGGTTAAGTCACTTGCCTGCAAAGCCAAAGGACCTTAGTTCAATTCCTTAGTTCAGGACCCACGTAAGCCAGTTGCACAAGGGGGCACACATGTCTGGAGTTTGTTTGCAGTGGCTGGAGGCCCTGGTGCACCCATTCTCATTCTCATTCTCATTTTCTGTCTCTCTCTTTCCCTCTCTCGAATAAATAAATAAAAATATTTTTTTAAAGCTGGTTTATGGCTGGAGAGATGGCTTAGTGGTTAAGGCAAAGCCAAAGGACCTCGGTTCGATTCCGCAGGACCCATGTAAGCCAGATGCACAAGGGGGCGCATGCATCTGGAGTTCATTTGCAGTGGCTGAAGGCCCTGGCATGCCCATTCTCTCTCTCCTTCTCTCTGCCTCTTTCTCTTTCTCTCTCTCAAATAAATAAAGTCATTTAAAAAAAATAGACTGGCTTATACTTGAGATCCCAGCACTTGGGAGGTAGAGACAGGAGGATCAGGAGTTTAAGATCATCCTTGCTGTGTAGTTGGAGGCCAGCCTGGGTTAGAGACCCTGTCTCTAAAAAAAAAAAAAAGAGGAGGAGGAAGAGGGAGCTAGAGAAATGGCTCAGTGGTTAAGGTGCTTGCCTGCTAGGGACATGATGTGTTCAGTGGTAGAGTACTTGCCTAGCATGCATGAGGCCTTGGGTTCCATCTCTTTTTTATTTTGTCTTGTTTTTCATGTTTTTTTGTTGTTGTTGTTGTTGTTTGTTTTTTGTTTTTGAGGTAGGGTCTCGTTCCAACCCAGGCTGACCTGGAACTCATGCTAAAGTTCCAGGCTGGCCTCTAACTCACAGCAGTCCTCCTACCTCTGCCTCCTGAGTGCTGGGATTAAAAGTGTGGCCCACCATGCCTGGCTTGGGTTCCATCTCTAGCACTGGTGGTAAGGGGAATCAAAATTGGCAAAAGATTTGAGCAAACATTTTTCCAGAAAGAAAAATGTTATATGAACCCAACGTGGTGGTGCACACCTTTGATCCCAGCACTCAGGAGGTTGAGGTAGAAGGATCACTGTAAGTTCAAGGTCAGCCTGGGCCAGAGTGAGACACTGCTTAAAAAACCAAAACAAAAATGGAGAGGGCTGGCTTCGTGGTTAAGGTGTTTGCCTGCAAAGCCAAAGGAACCTGGCTCGATTCTCTAGGACCCACGTAAGCCAGATGTACAAGGGGGCACATGCATCTAGAGTTCGTTTGCAATGGCTGGAGGCCCTGGCGCACCCATTCTCTCTCTCTCTCTCCCTCTTTCTAGCAAATAAATTTAAAATATATTAAACTCATATTAAAAAATAGAGAAAAGATATAAATGTTCAACCATCCAAACTATGATGAGAAGATACCATATCGTACCCACTATGGTGGTCTTAACGGAAGACAGACAATAACAAGTGCTGACAAAGACATGGAAAAACTGGAGCCCTGTACACCGCCAGCAGGAATGTAAGCTGTTTGCATTGCCTAGCACAGAGCTGGACGGGTTTTCAGATCAAACACAGAGATACACTCAGCAATTCTACACCTGGACTTATAGCCCCAGGAAACAAAAACAGGTATCAAAAAATCGGAAAGAGGCAGATAGAGAGTGGGCGCCAGGGCCTCCAGCCACTGCCAACAAAGTCCAGATGTACTTGCGCCACCTTGTGCATCTGGCTTACATGGGTACTGGGGAATCAAACCCAGGTCCTTAGGCTTTGCAAGCAAGCACCTTAACTGCTAAGTCATCTCTCTAGCCCTATTTATTATTTTTTGGGATAAGCCTCACTCCACCCCAGGCTAGCCTCAAACTCACAGCAATCTTTCTATGTCAGTGCTGGTATTACACATATGCACCCCTATGCCTGCCCACGTCCCCGCCCCCTCTCCGAAAAAAAAGAATTTTGTTTTTTTGGTTTTTCGAGGTAGAGTCTCACTCTGGCTCAGGCTGACCTGGAATTCACTATGTAGTCTCAGGGTGACCTCGAACTCTCAGTGATCCTCCTACCTCTGCCTCCCCGAGTGCTGGGATTAAAGGCATGAGCCACTACGCCTGGCGAGAACATTTTTTTAAGCATCAAGCAACTTTATTAAGGGCTGGAGAAATGGCTTAGCAGTTACAGCACTTGCCTGCAAAGCCTAAGGACCCAGGTTCGATTCTCCAGGTCCCAAGTAAGCCAGATGCACAAGGTGTTACATGCACCTGGAGTTCGTTTTTCAATGGCTAGAGGCCCTGGCACACCCATTCTCTCTCTCTCTTTTTCTTTCTCTCTCTCCTTATCTCCTCTGTCTCAAAGAAAAATAAATTAAAAATTAAAAAAAGAAAACGGATAAACAAAATGTAGCCCACCCAATACTACAATGGATGATTATCAAGTTACAAACAGGCGTCAAATACTGACAGTAACAACACAGGTGAACCTTGAAAACCTGATGCCAAATGAAAGCAGGCAACAGAAAAGGTCATACAGATGGTGAAATGCAGGTTTACTCAATGGCTGGCAGGCCCAGGAGATAGACGGCGGGTTACTGAGAACCCGGGAGTTAGTGGGGAATTCAGGGATGAGCGCAGCCATGCAAGGGGTTGTGGGACATGAAAAGACTATTCTAGAATTAGACAGTAGACTTGACTGATAATCTTGAATATATGAAAAATACTATATGACCTGCATCTGATTTTTTAAAAATGCAGTGGTGGGGCTGGAGGGATAGCTTAGCAGTTAAGGCGTTTGCCTGCAAAGCCAAAGGACCCATGTTAGCCAGATGCACCAGGTGGTGCATGCGCCTGGAGTTCATTTGCAGTGGCTGGAGGCCCTGGAGCACCCATTCTCTCTCTCTCTCTCCCTCATTCTCTCTGTCAAATAAATAAAAATATTTTAAAAAATAAATTAAAATGCAGTGGTGGTTTGCTGGGCGTGGTGGCGCATGCCTTTAATCCCAGCACTTGGGAGGCAGAAATAGAAGGATTGCCATGGGTTCGAGACCACCCTGAGACTCCATAGTGAATCCCAGGTCAGCCTGGGCTAGAGTGAGACCCTACCTCAAAAAAACCAAAAAAATTAAAAAATAAAAAATAAAATAAAATAAAATGCAGTGGTGGGGCTGGGGAGATGGTTCAATGGTCAAAGGTGCTTGCTTGCAAAGCCTGCCAACCCTGGTTTGATTCCCCCATGCCCATGTAAAACCAGCTGTGCAAAGTGATGCATGTGTCTAGAGTTTGTTTGCAGCATCAAGAGGCCTCGAGTCACTCATTCTTTCCTTCTCTCCCTCTGCTCATAAATATATCACTTTTTAAAAAATGCAGTGGCACGGGCCACATCTAGGGCTGTCAGTGTCATTCAAGACAGGAGTCTGGGGCTGGAGAGATGGCTTAGCAGTTAAGGCGTTTGCCTGCGAAGCCAAAGGCTCCCGGTTCGATTCTCTAGGACCCACATAAACCAGATGCACAAGGGGGTGCATGCATCTGGAGTTTGTTTGCAGTGGCTGGAGGCCCTGGCACACTCATTCTCTCTCTCCTCTCTCTGCCTCTTTCTCTCAAATAAATAGTAAAAATAAATAAAATAGAGATGAGTCTGACCCTCAGTGGGCCTGGTGAAATGTACCCAGCGTCCCCTGTTACGGAGGAGGGACTGCACTTGTTTATGTCACCGGGTAGCATTGGGGCAGTTGGGAAAGGCGGGTTACGTAAGCCCTGAGTGAGCAAGAACCCAGGTCAGTGAGGTCACCCAGGCCCAGGGATTCCTCTCTCCCTCCTCTGCGGCAGAGTCCTCCTGAGACCCGGCCTGTCAACAGGTGCAGGAAGCCGTGCAATCCCTGGGCCCAGCTGCCTCCCAAATTGACTGACGCCCAGGGGCCTAAACTACTATTCAGAGAAGGAGAAGGGTGTGGGAGGGCCATCAGCTGAGGTCTCTCTGCCTCCACACAAGCTGAGGCCACAACTCCAGAGACCAGACTTGCTGCAGAGAACCCGAGTCCAAGGGACATCCGATGACAGGTGACCACAGCAAGGTCACAGGCCAACAGCAGAGGTGGTACCGCTACCTGGCTGGCTGCTCTGGGACAACCCTGCCACCCTCAGCAGGCCCAGTCATGCCTCTACCCTTTTCTCCATGATAATACACAATGCTGATGTGAAAAATCAGATTCTTGGATTGGAGAGATGGCTTAGCTGTTAAGGTGCTTATCTGTGAAGCCTAAGGACCCATGTTTGATTCCCCAGGAGACACATAAGCCAGATGCACAAGATGGCACAAGTGTCTGACATTCATTTGCAATGGCTAGAGGCCCTGGTATGCCATTCTCTAATAAATAAAATATTTTTAAAATATTTTATTTTTATTTGAGAGAAAGAGAGACAGAGGCAAAGAGGCAGAAAGAGAGAAAGAGAATGGTGTGCCAAGCATCCTGCCACTGGGAACGAACTCCAGATACATGTGCCACCTTGTGCATCTGGCTTATGTGGGTCCTGGGGAATCAAACCTGGGTCCTTTGGCTTTGCAGGCAAGTGCCTTAATTGCTAAGCCATCCCTCCAGCCCAAAATAAAATATTTAAACACACAAACACTTCCACCATTTCCTACTGTATTACTATACCACCACACCCTCTTGCCTCCCCATAGCCTTTCGTTTGCCATCTCTCTGACCTTCCTCGGCCCCTCAGGTGAGGCGAGTTCATACCTCAGGGTCTCTCTGCATGTGCTGTTTTTCCACTTCAACACCTCTACTCGCTGAGCTGCCATCCGGACATCAAAGTCCACTCCAACTTCTCTCTGGGGAAGCCCTCCCTGATTCCTCCGCCCCAGGCTGGTCCTCGCTTCTGCTGACCCTCCCAGAGTGGCCCGCGTGTCCCTCTGGGCAGTACTTCTCAGAAGTGGGCACTTCAGTATCTTCGGATTGTCTCCCCAGCCAGGAGAAATCCCAAAAGGTATGCCATTGTAGAGAGCTGGAATGTAGTGAGTGATTAAGAAATCCTCAGATGGGGTCTAGAGAGATGGCTTAGCATTTAAGGCATTAGCTTGCAAAGCCAAAAGGATCCCAGTTCGATTCTCCAGAACCCACATAAGCCAGAGGCACAAGGGGCCACATGCATCTGAGTTTGTTTGCAGTGGCTGGAGGCCCTGCTAAGCCCATTCTCTCTCCCTCTCTTTCTCAAATAAATAAAATACGTTAAAAAAAAGTCCTCAGATGTATGCATGGCCATCCAGGTACATGTACAGAAGTTCCAAAAACGGGAGGCTGTGGCTCCCATACTGCATTTCTGCATCTATGAGCCCCGGCGGCCAGCCTTCTAGACTGGCAAGGCCAGCAGCGGCTGCTGGGGGGGGGGGGGGGGGGGCAGCGTCTCTCAGACAGTTTCCATCAGCTCCACAGGTTCCTGTTCCAAGGAAGTCGAATCCCCGCCATCTTCAATGCACCCAGCATGTGACCCGGATTCTGGGTAGCCTTAAAAAGACGCTGACTTTTTCCTTCGTTTTGTTTTTAAAGCAAATTCAAAAAAAAAAAAAAATTTTTTTTTGTTTTTTTGTTTTTGGTCCACTGTAGATTGCAACACTTTCCAGGAAAAGTAACTGAAAAAGAAAAGGCCTACCCATTTCTCCTGCTTCCTGTATAGTGCCAATTCGGTGCCAATTCCACACAGGCAGCACCTGCTGGCCTCACAGGAGGCTGGCCAGTGCGTGAAGGGATGCTGCTCTTTGTAAATACAAAAGACAGATCGCAGTGGCTTTCCAGTCCCTCCCTGTACCTAGGAGTTGGGCACCAGGCTGGGCACAAAGACAAATCAAGAAAGACAAAAAGAAACTCGTGCCTGAGTGAGTTTGCTGTGAAAGCCTTTTTTACAATGGGATTTCGAAAGGTGGACGAGCACACTAGCACAGACAACGTGCACACGCACACATAGACCCATACCAGCGTGTGCCTGGAAGACCCAGGCGCCAGGCGCCCACTCCTCCCCTGAGGCCTCCAGCGTCCCTGGGTGTTCCAAGCAGGACCACTCAGAAACCTTCCCTGGGACTGACGCCAGATGCAGGAAGCACACCTCTGCTACATAGCTGGGGTTCTCCACCAGCCTGTCAACATGGGAAGCCAATCTTCCCCAACGTCACGAGGCAGGAGTGGAGATCCTGACAAAAGGGGAGAAGGAGGCTGGATATAGTGGCGCATGCCTTTAATCCCAGCACTTGGGAGGCAGAGGTAGGTGGATGTGAGTTCAAGGCCACCCTGAAACTACATACTGAATTCTAGGTCAGCCTGAGCTAGAGTGAAACCCTACCTCGAAAAACCAAATATATTGTTTCTAAATATTTTGAGAGAGAGAGTGGACGCATCAGGTCCTCTAGCCACTGCAAACAAACTCCAGATGCATACACCACCCTGTCATCTAGCTTTACATGGGTCCTGGGGAATCGAAACTGGGTCCTTTAGTTTTGCCAGCAAGCACCTTAACCACCAAACCATCTCTCCATCCCACCTTCTTCCTTCTTGTTCTTGGGGTGACACAGAGGAAACCCTGGGTTTTCTTCTTGTTAAAAAATAATTTAGAGCTGGGCGTGGTGGCGCACGCCTTTAATCCCAGCACTCGGGAGGCAGAGGTAGGAGGATCACCATGAGTTCAAGGTCACCCTGAGACTACATAGTGAATTCCAGGTCAGCCTGAACTAGAGTGAGACCCTACCTTGAAAAACCAAAAACATAATTTGCCAGGCGTGGTGGCACATGTCTTTAATCTCAGCACTTGGGAGGCAGAGGTAGGAGGATCACCGTGAGTTTGAGGGCACCCTGAGACTATATAGTAAGTTCCAGGTCAGCCTGGACTAGAGTGAGACCCTACATCGAAAAAGCAAAACAGGAAAAAGATGGGGGGCTGGAGAGATGGCTTAGCAGTTAAGGAGCTTGCCTGCAAAGCCAAAGGATCCAGGTTCGAATCTCCAGGACCCACGTGAGCCAGATGCACAAGGAGGCGCATGTATCTGGAGTTAGTTTGCAGTGGCTGGAGGCCCTGGCATGCCCATATATTCATATTCTCTTGCTCTCTTTCTGCCTTTCTCTCTCAAATAAATAAAATATATTTAAAAAAATAATTTATTGTACCAACAAGACTGTATACACTGTGTACATAATAAAAATGAGAGCGGCAGATAGAAAATGGGCATGCCAGGGCCTCTAGCCACTGCATATGAACTCCAGGTGCATGTACCACATTGTGTATATGGCTTACATGGATACCAGGGAATCAAACCTGGGTCCTCAGGCTTCTCAGGCAATCCAGGTCAGCCTGGGCTAGAATGAAACCCTTCCTTGGAAAAAAAAAAAAAAAAGTTGAGTTGAAACTAGACTCCAGAGGTCACACATGGTATGGCTGTATGATTCCATGCATATGAATACCAACAAAGAACTGGAGAGATGGCTTAGCAGTTAAGGCGCTTGCCTGCGAAGCCTAAGGACCCAGGTTAGATTCTCCAGGTCCCACGTAAGCCAGATACACAATGTGGCACATGTGTCTGGAGTTCATTTGCAGTGGCTACAGGCCCTGCTGTGTCTTCTCTCTCTCTCTCAAATTAAAAAATATATATTTTGTTTACAATCATGGAAATTAATAAAAAATTAATTAAAAAAAAGCAAGAAACAGGGCATGATGGCTCACACCTATAATTCTAGCAGGAGGATAACCAGTTCAAAACCAGCTGGGGCAACACAGTGAATTCCAGGCCAGCTTGAGCTAGAATGAGACCCTGCCTCAATTAAAAAAAAAAAAAATCTATGGTGCTTGCCTGTGAAGCCTAAGGACCCAGATTCAATTCCCCAGGATCCATGTAAGCCAGATGCACAAGGTGGCGCATGTGTCTGGAGTTCGTTTGCAGTAGCTGGAGGCCCTGGTGCTCATTCTATCTGCTTCTCCCTCTCCCCCACTCCCTTGCTCTCAAATAAATAAATCTCTCATATTTATATGTATTTGTGAAGTACCTGACGGAGGTAAATGCAGAGATAGAACAGAGACTGGTGGTGGGCTGGTGTCATGAAAATACTTTGAACTAAATGGAACTGATGGATACACAACATGGCGAATGTGCCAAATGCCACTGAATTATTCATTTTAAAATGGCTAACTTGGGGGCTGGAGAGAGGACTCAGCAGTTAAGACACTTGCCTGCAAAGCCAAAGGACCCAGGTTCAATTCCCCAGGACCCACATAAGCAGATGCACAAAGTGGCACATGAGTCTGGAGTTGGTTTGCAGTGGCTGGAGGTCCTGGCGCGCCCATCCTGTCTTTTCATTGCTTGCAAATAAGAATTTTTTTTAATGGCTAACTTGGCTAAAGAGATGGTTCAGCAGTTAAGTTGCTTACCAGTAAAACCTAATGACCCAAGTTTATTACCCAGTAACCCACATAAAGCCAGATGCACAAAGTGGCACATGCATCTGGAGTGAGTTTGCAGCCGCTAGAGGCCCTGGTACACCTATTCACTCTCTCTGCCCATCCCCCCTCCACACCCCCCGGCATGGTGTGCACACCTTTAATCCCAGCACTTGGGAGGCAGAGGTAGGAGGATCGCTATGAGTTTGAGGCCACCCTGAGACAACATAGTGAATTCCAGGTCCGCCTGGGCTAGAGCGAGATCCTACCTCGAGAAACCAAAAATAAAATATAAAATGTCTGTCAGCTCCTCATGGCGATATATACCTGCAATCCCAGCCCTGAAGAGGATCACAAGTTTCATGCTGGTTAGATATACATAGATATTGTTTCAAGAAAAAAAAAACTTAATTTTATATTATGTGAATTTTACCTCAATTTAAAAAAACACAAGGACTGGAGGTGTTGCTCAACATATAAGAAGCCTTGCTTCATCCCTAGTAGGGAAGGGAGGGAAGGAACGCAGCAACCCCAGGAAAATCAATGTCTGCAGGGGACCAGAGTGAGTCAGAGGCCCCGTTCCCCACCTCCAGGGGGAAGGTGATGCAGGCTGCTCTCTCAAACCCAGACTACACGAGCAGCTGGCAGCAAGCTGTGCTTGGGGACAATTCACTTGTGCAGCTAGATGAAAAAGAAACCGAGGGCTGGCTGAAGACATGGCTTAGCGGTTAAGGCACTTGCCTGCAGAGCCAAAGGACCCTGGTTTGATTCCCCAGGACCCACATAAGCCAGATGCACAAGGGGGTGCACGCGTCTGCAGTTCGGTTGCAGTGGCTGGAGGCGCCAGGGTGCCCATTCTCTATCTGCCTTTCTAAGTAAAATGTTTAAATATACTGAGTTAGGGAGGGCAGCAAGGGTCAAGGACAGCTAATCAGGACTCCTGGAAGGGGCAGGGGCTGAGGAGTAGTGGGGGATATCTCGGATCCAGACAGGACCCTCACCGATTGTGCAGGGGGGGCAGAAGAAGACAGGGTAGGTTAGCTTTGGTGGCAGCAAGGGAGAATGAGTGGCGGAAACTGGACCAGCTGAAGCCAGGGAAGGGAGTGGGCAGAGAGCATGGCACCCAGGCCCAGCACACACATGCCATCCACCTAGAGACACAAAAGAGACACACACCCACACAGACATTCGCACGTGAGTGACGCCCACACATCCGAAACTAGTCACAGCTGCCAACAGAAACACTTATAGACACAGGTCAGTCCTTCCCCACCCGCACCCACACAAGCATACGTGGACAAATAGGAAATGCATGTACAGCCACAGACGTCCAGAGATCTGCCACAGAGGACAAAGTAATGGCCACACCATTCCTCCGACACACATGCGCACCCCCATGCAGCACCCCCATCCGCACAGTGTCACAGCTAACCCTCTGGGAAGGAGGCTCTGGGCATCCCCACAAACCTCCTCAGCTCAGAACCCCAGCACTAGGACCCGCTTGGGAAAGACACAAACCACGGCTATTGCCCAACACCCCTATCCTATCCAGCCCAGGGTCAGGGAGAAGCCAGTGCCAGGCCTCGCGTGCCTGCCCACGTACCCGTTGCCACCAGCAGCAGACATCCAGTCACCAACGCAGACAATTGGGGTTGCAAGGCATCTTGCAAAACCTCCATCCTTCAGGGTTCAGCTAGAGTGTCTTCTCAGCCCTACACACACACACACACACACACACTCCCAACCCCGTCCCAGGAATTTAGGCTCCTTTGATCACATGTAACCTTTCAGAATTCCTGGTCCTTCTATGCCCGGCTGGGTGACCTTGGGCGAGTCATGTCATTTCTCTGTGCATCATTTCTGCCTATGCGAAGTGACGGTAACATTAAGTCCACACTGAATACGTGTATGAATTAATGTCACACCCCAGCACTTATACAGAGGAGGGCACCAAAGTGAATGGGGGACGCAGCTTCCTTGTACACATGGCCAGGCAACTGCACACCGCTCACCTGCCCTCACCTCCTAGCGCCACTGGCCGCAGGACCTTTTCTTGGCTTTTCGAGGTAGGATCTCACTCTAGTCAAGGCTGACCTGGAATTTACTAGATAAGTCTCAGGGTGGCCTCGATCCTCCTACCCCTGCCTCCCTAGTGCTGGGATTAAAGGCGTGAGCTACCATGCCCGACTCCTTTCTTAAATGGTAGTATCCTAAAACAGCATGCACATTGTTGGGTTTTTAGGTTTTTTTTTTTTTTTTTTTACACTTTTTGCAAGGAGAGAGAGCAGGGGGAGGGAGAGAAATGGGCACACCAGGGTTTCTGAACCCCACATGCATGCACCACTCTGAACCCAGCTTTACCTGGGCACTGGGGAACCAAACCCATGTTGGCAGACCTTGCAGGCAAAGCTGGGCCATCTCTCCAGCCCACACTCTTTCTTGCTCTACTAGAGGGAAAAAAGACAACTGTAGAACAACTTGGCAAGCCCAGGACCAGGCAGCCCCTCAGGGCAGGGATGGAATCTTGAACCCTCCAGTTCCTCCTCCTGTACCTCCGAGGAAGACCTGAGAGCTTGTTTCTTGTGTACCATCAGGAAAGGGTAGAAATAGCTCTGGCTGAGGCGTCCCCCCTTTTCTTTACAAACCCAATCAAGCCCACATCTCAAGAGAAACTGGACCCTGGGATGCCAGAGCACACCTTTCGTTGCCTGAGGGAGTGTGACGGGCCAATACCTGTCCAGCTGATGACACTAGCTTTCTCTGCCCAGGTAGGACCAGAAGGGTCTGTGAGTCTCCATCTAAGTGTGGAGAGCCTGAGGCCTGACTTAGGGCATCAACATCAATGAGGTGGGGACCCATCCCCAAAGTGCCTCCTAGATATTGTGCCTGGGACCCCAGGTGTATCTGAGACTCCCCAGCATTCCTCAGTGTGTTTCTGTACCTGTGACCTACACAGGCACTCTCAGACGTAGGCAAGAAAGACAGCTGGGCACATGAACATGCAGGCTTAGGTCAGGCTAGCCTACTGGGCCATACCTGTGGTCCCTTACTGGACCAGCCCGTGGACAGCTCTGAGAGTTAGCCAGGGCCGGGCTAGGACCCTGATTTAAGGAACTGGGTGAGACCTAACACCCTTTACGAACTAGAAGCACCCAGACCAGACAGTGACTCACAGGCACACAGAAGAGTGGTCAGACCCCCCAAGCGGACCATGGATCTGGGAGCTCTCTAAGGGGTATGAGAGGCAGCCCTGAGGGACCTGGCCCCAAAGCCACCGCCTCCTCCCAAGCCAGCACCCACACGGGGCGTTCCAGGGAGAGGAACCAGGACTTCTCCATCCTACTTCTAGCCACAGAAAACCTCCAAGGAAATACTCCCTCTCGGGCTTCTGGAAGGAGCCGCTTCCTGGGTCTCCGTGCTGCGTATGAGGAGAACAGGCTGAAGGGAAGGGCCGGCCAAAGTCCCCCACCACTCACTCACCAGGCTGGGCTGTGCTCTCGGCTCATCTGATCTGCAGCTGGAGGCCCAGCCTTGAGGGGGGGGGGGCTCTCCCAGAGCCAGGCGGGCGCACTGCCAGAGGCCTGGCCCGTTCTGGCTTTTCTGGGGAGTCAGCGAGACCTGGGTACACAGAAGTCACACCCTTCTTCCCTTCCCGAGCTCGGGCGGGTCTGGGCTGAGGGTACCTGATAACCTCCCAGGGCCTGTGGGGAGGACTCCCCCCCCCCAACCCCGACCTCTGCAGTTGAGGTCTGGCCTTGCTAAAAGGGAGATGGCCCTGATGGCAGGAGAATCCAGACCCAGATGTGCCCAGGCATGCAGTGCTGGAGGACAAAACAGGCTCTGGGTGACCTCGAGGGTCCTGCTCTGTCTCCTAGCCCTGGGCCTCAGAGGGGATAATCATCTGACCACCACTGTAGGGGGACCTGGTGGCACAAACCGAATGACTTCACCATAAGTGGGACATTAGAGCTCAAGCACGGCCCAAAAGGAAGAAGGCAGGAGCCTGGGACAAAGATGCTTTGGGGTACTCCATGGGGTTCCAAGCAGCCCAGCTGGGGGACCCCTAAACAAGAGACCTTGGGAATTTTGTTACCTAGATCAAAAACTTCCCATGTTTCTTGCAGAGAGCAAGGAATGAAGGGAGCCCCGGGCTTCTGAGGCAGACAGCTCTGGGTAGGAACCACGTGACTGGCTAAGTCACTGGGCTGCTAGAAGCTTCAGTTCCTCATCGGAAACACACAGCCATATTTCACATACTTGTGAGAAGCCAAGAAGGTGGGGTGACTGGCTGGAGTGAGCTACAGCACGAGGCCAGGAGCTGACGTTTGGGGCATGAGGCAAAGCCATGGCTGACATTCAGAGACAGGAGACATGGCCTAATCTGTCAATATCTTGTCAATATCAAGTCTTTTATTTCAACAGTCATTCAAAAAAAACAAACAAAAAAAAGTGAGATGTAAAAAATACTTTTCTTGGGAACCTGGGGGTGGGAGGCACTGTCGGAACTCATCTGGCGAGGAAACCCACCCAGCCCCTGCAGGGCCAGAGGGGGATGGCTTGGGCCTCAGGCAGGGACTGTGCAAATGCTGAGGCCACGTTGGGGAGTGATGGGTTGAGGGCGTAAGCCCCAAGCACCAAGGCCCCCTGTGTGGGCAAACAAACTGGGGACAGCACCTGCCCACAGCGCACCGACGACGGCCGCACACACATGTGCACGGGAGCCAGCCCCTGCACGCAGCTGACGTACAGAGGAACGAAGGGTCCCTGGCAGGATCAGGGTCTCAGCTCCGGAGCTTCGGGAAATAGCTTAGAGAAGTCTCTGGAAGCTGAGAGGCTGAGAAAGAGTTGGGAACCCGCTGTTCCTTATGAGCCACCAGAGGCCAGGCCCTCCTGCCTTTGCCGGAGGACCTCTATGACGTTGCTGATCCCGTCCTCAGGCACCTGGGTGGGCGGGAGGTGTGCAGGAAGGGATGTCAGGCCAGGCTACTCAATCCCCTTGGGGGGGGGGGGGGCTGGGACTATCTTCTGTCCCTACCTCTGGGGCCTCAGAATCCCAGAAGCCTCCTGTCTAGCCCATGGCTTACCAGGGCATGGTCAAAGTTGAAGGTACTGATGTAGTAGGCAGAGATGTCAGCGGCAGCCAGGGGACCGGCGATCTGCGCTACGATGCCACACTCATCTGAGGGCAGAGGATACATGTGGCTCATCCTGTCCGCCATGGTTACCCCAAGGCTCCTCCCCACCCCCGACACAGGGGGGCCAATCAGCCTTTACCGAAACCCAGGGGCTGTCCTCCTATGCGCACCATCCTCCACAGCTCCCCAGAGGAGCTGGTCAGCAGCAGGTCACTGGGGAACCTGAAGAAGCAGGTGGGGTGGTGAGTAGGGTACCCCAATCTTCTCCACCCACTATGAGCCCTGGGGTAGATTCTCCTGATAACGCCCTGCCTCTTCTCTCCCCAGGACTGACTTGGGGGTCTGTGGCCCACTTGGGAGTTGGGGGACACCTGAATCAAACCATCACATCAACTTAGGTGTTCTGAATGCTAGGTTCCCAGCTGATGAAGAGTCAGGAATTAACTGGGGGCAGTATATTGTTCGGGGGAGGCTTATAGGTGTTATAGCCAGTGTCCCCTTGCCAGTGTTTGGCACACTCTCCTGTTGCTTTGGTCCACCCTCTGCTCATGCCAGAGTTTGCCCCTGCCATCATGGAGCTTCCCTTTGAGTCTGTAAAGCCAAAATAAACCCTTTTTTCCCCCCTCAAAGTTACTCTTGGTTGGCGATTTCTGCCAACGCGAACCTGACTGCAACAGGGGTCATGGGTCACATACATTTTCTGTGTCTCTGCGTCCATGACGATGGAGATATAACCCTCGATGAGGGAGAAGGCGAAGAACGGGATGGAGCTGGGCTCAGGATCACCTGAAGCTGCCTCCTTGGTGACACTGGGAAGAGAGGACGTGTCAAGGGATCTGCCAGGCACAAGGGCCGCTCCATTTCCTGACCATCAGCCTCCAGACCCTAGGGGAAAGAGGCTGCCGTGGGTGGCTCTGGGCAGGCCATGCCGCTTCTGTTCCCCTGTTCAGTTTTGACTTCCTGAAGCACACTGGGGCAGAGAGAGCCTGAGGGGAAAGGGGGCTGGCGAGGTGGCTCTGTCAACATCTCCATCTCTGGGGGCAGTAGCTTCTAGAACATGGGTGACAGGCCCATGGCTCCGCATGACACCGGGCAGGGCACAGAGTAGCAGCAGAGGGAGGAAGGTGGTGGGTCAGAGTGTGCAGAAACACTGGTATGAATGAAGCCAGAGATGAAGGGTACACACAGCCCACCTGTGTGAGTAAAAGAGGACGTCGATGAGGGTGGTGGCTATGGCTGGCAGCGTCTCGGGGTCCAGTGTGAGGACACAGAAGCGGTTCTGAGGGCTCTGAATGGGATGTACCGTGGGGCTGGGTCCTGCTCAGGATGGACGGGGCGCCAGGTGAAAAGGTATCTGTGGGCCAGGGCGACCCCTAGTGGCCAGAGAGGGAAGGGCATGGGTGCGCCCTCCCCACCTCCCAGTTTGTGAGATGGTGTTTTTTACAGTAAGGTTCCCCTCGCCTAAGGGCCCACCCCTACAGGGGACCAGTCCGTGGGGGAGGAGGTCCCACCCAAATGACGGTGTTAGGGGGCAGACCTCACCATGGTGGGCACGGGGAAAGCCATTGCTGGAATCTTCTCTGGTAACAGGCACAGGTTCCCCACCTACTTCACGGTAAATGTCGAACTCTCGGGCCAGGGTGTGGATCACCACCGACAGGTCCTGCTCCCGCACCTGGGCCAAGGCAGGTGAGTCCACCCCATGGGTCCACTCTGATACCTTTACCCACCCTACCCTAAACCAGTACTTGCCAAGCAAGGCTTACCAGAATGAAGTCGGTCTGGTATGTGGACAACATCAGCACGGACACATGGTGCTCGGCGAGCGGCGCAATGACGGAGCGCGCGATCTTGGTGACCCCAGCAGCCTGCACTGCCGTGCCACTGTGAGAGGACACGTTCATTACCAGCCACGTGGCTTCAGCCACTTGCAGGAACTCTGACGGGGGTAGCTCTGTGGGTATGGGGCATGGGTCCTGGTTACGGTCTGCAGAGTTGGTGTCTCTCCCTCCCTCCCTCCTTCTGAGCCCGTTTCCCCAACTGTGTCCTGAAGGTTTTTTGCAAGGTAAGGACAGGTCTGGAGACTGGAGCTGCCTCCCACTGTATTTATGCTTCCATATGCATTCAGATGGAAGTGCTTCAAAAGCTGTTAGGCTGGGGCCGGGCGTGGTGGCGCATGCCTTTAATCCCACCACTTGGAAGACAGAGGTAAGAGGATCGCTGTGAGTTTGAGGCCACCCTGAGACTACATTGTGAATTCCAGGTCAGCCTGGGTTAGAGTGAGACTACCTCGAAAAACAAACAAAACAAAACAAAAAAAGAGCAGCTATTAGGCTGGGAAATCGAACTGTCTCAGTTCACATCAGAGCTTCAAATTCAGAACTGGGTGCAAATCTCAGCTTTGCTATTTATTTGCTGCATGACTTCAGAACAAGTAATTTCAGTCTCAGAATTTAGTTTTTGTTTAAGACAGGGCCTCTTACACTGTAGCTAATGCTGGCCTCAAATGATCCTCTTGCCTCAGCCTCCTGAGTGGTGGAGGGCACTACTACACCCAGCTGAAACAATCCCAGCTTCTAATCCATAAAATAGGATAACAGATATTCCCCAGGACTGTTTTGCAGACTAACGGGTTTTATGCTATATGGCCACCACTAAGGGGCACCATCCGATCACGTTGCAGATCCAACATGCATGTTCTGCAGGGAAACTAAGTCCTAGCAGAGAGAGGAGAGGGGAGCCAGGCCAAACTCCAAGTGGCTGGTCTGAGACCCCAGGCCTATGAGGACAGGACCAGGAAGGCAGAAGTGGAAACAAAAAAAATCTTCGGGGCCTAGGGAGGGACCAGGCTAGCGTCCAGTCATGAGCAGGGACAAGAGCCAGGGTGGTTGTTGTTCGCCCAAGCCCAGCCAGGAGGCCCCAAGACCCTGCTCTGGGCTAGATGCCGGCTCCAGCATTCCTTCCCCAGCCCTCAGACTCCTGGAGTTCCCAGACCAGCAAGGGGAGGAGCTGGCCGGCACTGGGGAGATAAGTCCAAGAGGAAATAATATCAAGTGGCTTAAAATTGCTGCAGGAACCACCCCCCCCACACACACACACACACACTCCCACCACCACACACACTTGGCCGAAACTGTAACTGAGGCCCCCTTGCTGGCCAGAAGAATTACTATCAGCTCTTCAGGAGTCTTGTTTATAAAACCCTCCTGAGATGTTGTTAGGTTACCAGCAATAAATTTAGACTCATTTTGTGTAAAGCAGTTGAGAGAAGGGAATGATTTGCTCAAGTGAATCGTGGCAGATTTGAACCCAGACCCATCTGCCCTGAAAGACCCAACCTCTTGGGGACGCTGGTTCCTTGTGAGAATCCCGTGAAGAGGTTGAGGACAAGAGACCAGCTCCCACCTTTAAAGCCTTCCTCATCCACCATGAGTGTGTAATCCTCCGGGGTCTCCGTCAGGCTGAAGAACTTGCACCTGGGGGGGAGGGGGATTTCAGCCCGCAGTGAATTCCCATTGCTGGAGAGGGCCGGTGGACTTCGCTCCCTCCTCCCACCTTAAAGGACCCTTCGCTGGGCTCCTTCCTGACCAGCTCCCTCAGGTCTCAGTTCCCTCCCCGAGAGCTGTGAGGTGTGGACCGTACACCTCCAGGAACCACCTTCAGACCTGCCCCCTAAAAGAGGTGTCCGGAACTTGGGTTCCCTGGGCCAGTCAGTTCTCGCACCCGATGTGAGACGTCTGGCAGGAGCCGCCCGCAGTAGCCATGGAGAAGTGACCCCACGCATACCACTTAGAGTTAAGCATTGCCCACTTCCAGGCTGTTTGCGCCTTGCCTGGCACTAGGAAGAATGGGGGGGGGGCGCTTATGGGGCCGGATAGGCGGCGTCCCAGGAAGGGTAGGCCCAAGCCGGATGGCAGCCAGAGGGCGAGAGCCTCTCTCCACCCGCTCCCCGTAGCCTCCAGGCAAAAACCCTCATCCTCCGACCCTGGTCCGGAGTCGAGACAGCCGACCACCACCACCAACACCACCACCAACAACACCACCAACACTACCCCCACACCCCACCTGCGCCCCCGAACCCGGGCGCGCACCGGCTGCGACGGGGCAAGAAGAGCAGCTTGATGAGCGGGTGGGTGTAGAGCCAGAGACCGGGGCGGGCGACGCTCAGCACCCGCACCCGGTGTTCTAGGATGTGCAGCTCCATCGCCGATCGCGCTGCCCCGGCCCCGCCGCCTGCTACACCCGGGCCGGAGGCGGAGCGGGACGGGTGGCGCCCCGGGATTTAAAGGAGCCGCTGTACCGCCGTACCCACGCCGCCGACCACGCCCAGCTCCTTGTTGGCCACGCCCCGCAGAGACGAGTGGCCACGCCTCCTCCCGACGCCAGCACTTCACTTCGCACCTTCCAGCCCCACCCGGGATAGCTCCACCCACTCTAGCCCTGGCCTCGGTGGGGAGGGGGCGTGGAAATTTCCGCTTGGCTCCACCCCCTCTCAGGCTCCGCCCTTTCCGCAGGATGCCAGCTGTTTTGAGTTTGGGGTAGCAAGCAGGCAGCCAAGGGTGCTTTGAGGCTCGCACGTGGACACTGCATTGAGGTCATTTAGGGCTCAGAAAGGGTCTCAAGAGCTCGGCTGGGGCTGGAGCGCGTTCCCCAAACCCCTAGAGCGTGCAATTTGTTCCCAACAGAGCTCCTTTCTTTACTTTTCCAGGGATTGCTGGGGGAGGGTTTGCCAGAACTGCCTGGGAATGGTGGGGGCTAAAGTCCCGAAAGGAAGGACTGCCCAGAATTGGTATTGATAACAGTCCTTCCCTACCTTTCGAGTGGGCCTGACCAACTGAAATCTTGCCAAAGTTTTTAATCACCCAGCTTTCAGAGTAGAAGGCTACCCAGCAGGCACAGAGAAAAGAAAAATCCTGGGTCACTTTGGTATGAGCGACATACTGTGAAGTAGAGCCGTCCTGAAAGTGGCCCAGGCCTATAGCTTACTGTGTTTCAATGCAATGCAAACCCAGAAGTACTTGGAATGCCCACGGCTCAGACTTTTTTGGGGAGATAGGCCCTTGTGGTTGAGGCTTGCTTGTTACTCGGGCCACAGACTTGCACCTTCCCCTGAGACTACATAGTGAATTCCAGGTCGGCCTGGGCTAGAGGGAAACCCTACCTCGATAAACCAAAGAGAGAGAGAGAGAGAAAAGAAACCTCCCCAAGCCGGGTGTGGTGGCACACGCCTTTAATCCCAGCACTCCGGAGGCAGAGGTAGGAGGATTGCCATGAGTTCGAGGCCATCCTGAGACTACATAGTGAATACCAGGTCAGCCTGGGCTAGTGAGACCCTATCTCGAAGAAAAACAAGAAAGAAAGAAAAGAAACCTCCCCAAAGCCTGTGGCCATTAGCAAAATTCAACTGGCCTGAGCACATCTAAATTGGCTTCAGGCCCAAGGAGGCGCCCATCATAGGCAGACAACCTGAGGAATGGTCAGGCCTGTGCAGGTTTAAGACATCAAGGCTGAGCAGGCATGAGCAAGCTCAGGTTGACTCCATTGGCAGAGCCCAGTGTGTTCCAAGGGGCTCTTTGCTGGGTGCAAGTACCCTCAGGCTTTGAACCAGGTTAAAGCAGGTTTCAAGCCTGACGAGGACCTAGCAGGCCTATGCAGGCCTCCTGCCGGCTCTGGTCCGGGCACCGCAGGCAGATGGAAGCTGGGCTCGACCTCTTCGTTGCTCTCTCCAGCTCTGGGGGAATCTCATGGAACACTATGTAGCTGCCACATCCTGGCCTGTCCCCAAGAGGACTGGGAGGGCGAGTGCTTCCCAAAGGCTGAGCCCATCTCATCCATGGATGGGAAACCACAGGGGTGACGGGGCAGGAAGTTGGTACTCTGCCCTGAGTCTCGTTCACCTCCTTAGCCTCAGTATCCCTAACTGTACCTGGACAACATGTTCCAGGGCTAGGCTATGCCTGAAGGCTCCCTGGGAGTCTGCTTGTTCCTCCCCTGCCTGCCCCGGCTATGGTTTGGCCCAGCTTGGTCTCAGGCCAGGAACAGCCCTATTGTTTGATTGGGAAAGCTGCTTCCTCAGCAGAGGGGGGGGCCCTCTCCCAGGGACACCCAGTTCTCAGCCTTGCCAGTTATCAGGTTGTCACCAAGCACCTGCCTTGAAACCTTAGACAAGAAAGGTTGCTCAGTGGGGGTCTCTGGGTGCACATGTGACTCTTGGGTGGGCATGAAATTCTTTTTCCCATTCAGTTCACATTTCCCACCTGTCAGGCACAGCCAGCCCAGCCTGGCTTCTCTCCCCACCCATCTGCATTGAGGACATTCATAGTGCCTCATGCCTGGAGCCAGCCCAACCCTGTATGAGTACGCTCAGAAGCTAAGTGGGGCCTGAAGTGACATCCAGGCTTGGCCTTGGAGGAGTGCTCCCCCTCGCTGAAGAGCAGGGACCAAGGCCTGGGAATCATGCCCTGATCGGCCCCAGTGGAAGGCTTTGATCATGGGGTACCTCATCCCTGCTGGAAGGTAGATATGGGGCAGAAGCAGGGAGAGGCAAAGTGGGACAAGAACAGAGGCTGGGGCTGGGGAGATGGCTCAGTGGTTAAAGGTGCTTGCCTGTTAGCCTGGGTTCAGTTTCCCAGTACCCACTTAAAGACAGGTGCACAAAGTGGTACATGCATCTGAAGTTCATTTGCAGTGGCCAGAAGCCTGCCATGCCCATACATTCTCTCCCACATTAGAGAGAGAAAGATAAGTGTGGTGGCGCATGCCTTTAATCCCAGCACTGGGGAGGCAGAGGTAGGTGGGTCACCATGAGTTCAAGGCCACCCTAAGACTACATAGTGAAATCCAGGTCAGCCTGAGCTAGAGTGAGACCCTACCTCGAAACAACAGCAACAACAACAACAAAAACTGTGGTGGGTTGAATCGAATGAGGCGTCTCCCATAAACTCCTGTGTTTTGAATGCTAGGCTTCAGCTGGTAGCAATTTGGGAATTGAAGCCTTGCTGGAGGAGGTGTGTTGTTGGGGATAGGCTTATGAGCATTATAGCCTGGCTTCCCCTGGCCAGTGTGCAGCTCATTCTCATGCTGCCGTGTTCCACTGCTGTGGCATAGGTGATGCCCAGCCTCTGCTCGTGCCACACCTTCCCCTGTCATCGTGGAGCTTCCACTTGAGTCTGTAAGCCAAAATAAGCCTGTTCCTCCCATCAGCTGCTTTTTGTTGGGTGTTTTATGCCAGCAACGGGAAGGTAACTGCAATAGAACAGAGGCTGGCCCTGGACTTGGCACTTCTCAGAGGGATTCTTGCTGGGCTGGGGGCCCAGGACAGAGGATGCACTCCTTCCAGGTCCCGGGCTGCACAACAGTCCTCTACACAAGCTTGTTTATTTCTGTACAAAATCATATTTCTATTTTACACAAAGAGCACCCCACTGCTCCTTTCACACCAGCACGCTGGTCTGGGGAGCATTCCTCAGAAGGAGGGGACTGAGTGAGGCCCCACCCACTTGGCTGTAGATTCTGCCAGCTCGAGCTTCACTCTAGAGAAAATAAATAAGGAGGCTCAGGCAGAATCTGTGCTGGACCGGCCAGACTCCATCCTGGTCCAGCAGCCAAGCGGCTAGGGCATCAGGAGCACAGGCCCTCGGGTGCACAGGCCCTGGAGTGTCTGTCAGTCTTCGAACCGAACAGAGTTAAGTGTGTGAAGACCCCGCCCTGGAGGCCTGAGCTGCCGGGGTTACAAATAGGTGTCCTCACTCTCCTGGGAGATCAGGCTCTCTCGGGAGTGGTGGTGAGCTAGGTCCTGGGGAACAGAGTCCTGGGGGGCTGGGTCCTGGGAGACTGGGTCCTTCTGAGGCACATCCAATGGGGAACATGCATCTCCTCCAGCAACCACCACTGTCGCATGACTGGAAGCTGAGGACTTGTCCAGCTGCCCACTCGCCTTAGCGTGCTTCCGCTGTTCCTTCTGGACCTGCTTGAGTGGTGTAGCTTTGGAGCCAGGGAGGGGCGCATCTGGAGGCAGGCGGATGGAAGGTGAAGGTTGCAAGGCAGGCCGGGGACCAGGCTCTGCATCCAGGATGGCCTTGGCACCATGCAGCCTGGGCGGGGAGCAACACTGCAGCTCTCCCCGGGTCTCCTTCCAGCGCCGCATCTGGATGAGGTGTTCACGCTCGATCTGGCGCTCTGTCACGGGCAGCTCCACCACCTGAGGACCAGTGAGGAGCGCGTGAGCACTGGGAAGAGGCCTTTCCCTTCTGCCCCCTCTAGTCACAGCTCCCCTCCATCTGCTAAAAGTTCCTGTCAGGAAGGGTGGAGGTGTGCTCAAGTCTCAGAGCTGCGCCAGGTGAGTTAGACACAAGACCACTGCCTCAGAGGAGAAAGCTGCCCACAACTCACCACTCACTTTAGGTACTGGGCAGAAAGGGCAAGACTCAGATGGGCAATATGAGCCCCATTGCCCAAGGTAGGCTGGCTCAAATTACAGCTCTATAGCTTTCTGGCTGGTGACTAGGGGGAGCCACTGTGAGGCCCTGACTGGGTGAGCCTCTATTTCCTCAGCCCTCAGCAGCTACTGGCAAAGCAGCTGCAGAATGGCCTTCTACTGCTCCCTGCACACTCCCACAGCCTGCCCTGGCCCTGCAGCAGAGAAGACACCTGTGCAGGTATCTCGTTATAGCCCCTGAGAGACAACTGTCCACAGAGAGAAAAGAGGGGGTTACAGGCCACAGCTCCTATTAATTCCCAAGTGGACTAGATAAGGAAGGCTCTGCAAAGCTGGGCCCCTTGATGACCCATCTCTTCACCCTCCACCTGCTCTTGGTTGCTGAGCAGGAGGTCGGACATGAGTAACCAACCCATCCTTGGGGAAAGGGGCTTCCCAGGCTCCCAGCAACGTCCCTGCCGGTTCTCCTCCCTCCCGTGGCAAGGGACAGGTAAGGGTCGCACCTCCTGAACCAGGAAGGCCTCCTGCATGATCTTGGGGCTGAGACTCCGCAGCTGCTCGATGGTCTCATACTGGCCCTGGCAGGCTTTGAGCTTTTCAGGGGATCCCAGTGCGTGCTTCAGCAGCACCAGCCCCACTCGGAAGATGATCTTGACACCTGCATGGGGGGCAGGCAGTGAGTGCAAGGGGGTTTTTTGGGGCTTCCCTGGCACTCCTCACCACCCAGACCAACCCAGTACCTTCACAGAAGAACATGTCCCAGACGCGCAGCACAGAGCTCCAGGGCAGGGTACGGGCAAAGGCGCACATGAACCACTCTGTCATGTAGAGTAGGGGGTCAATCTTCTGCCGGCTGAGATGCTTGTGAGCGACCGGGGACACCTTCTGTAGTAGCGAGAAGAGGATCTCGCCATCTAGCTGAATCGCCTCCTGAGGGAACATGGAGACCACAGAGCCATGACCATAGCCCACAAGGGCTCCTGGCACCAGGCCAACATTCATAAATTCATCAAGTAGCTATGACCTGCAGGGGACTGGAAGACCGTAAACAGCAAACCAGACATAGCTGGTCCTTCAGGGAACTCAGCTTGTAAGCAGTCTAGGAACGCAGAGACCAGGACAATGGGCAGAATGCCCTGCACATGGCAGGAACAGGAGCACTCAACAAGCACGCGCTGGAGGGTCCTGCCTGCCAGGGTCAAAGACAGCTCTATGCTTGAGCCAAAGCCGAGGGGAAGGAGGTGTTCCTCCAGGGAAGGAGAGCAGGATGGAGCCTCAGCCAAGGCCAAGGAAGGAGGAGCTGGGTGCCCCGGAGGAATGTGCATCCTGCCAAGTAGCCAGAGGCAGGTATGGAGGTGAGAGTGTGACTGATGATGCTGGTGTCTAAAACAGCCAGACTCTCACAGGTCTTGGGACTTCAGCCTGCAGTGGCTTTAGAGAAAAGAGGGCATCCAGCCTGGGGTGGGTATAGGCTTGGCAAGCACTCACCAGTTTCTCACTGTAGTAGCCAGGCAGGTACTTCTCACAGATCTGTACCAGACACCAGAAGGCTTGCTGCAGATGAAAGAAGACACGAGGCCTTGCTGCTGGGGTCGGTCCCCTGCCCGCCTGCCCGCCTGCCCTCTCACCCACCCAGGGCCTGAGGTACCTCAGCAGGCATGTGCATGAGCAGCACGGCAGCAATGGGCGCCTGGGCCTGGCAGTAGCCCTCCTCGGGTCTGTACAGCGTATAGGCCTTCAGCACACGGAACAGGTCCTGCTGGCTATGGAGAGGCCAGGCAGGGTGGTAATGACAGGGGTGACTGTTGCCCGCTGCCCTCACCTGTGCCCCACTGGACCAGATCTGCCTCAGAATCTGCCCTTCCTTCCCTGAAGAGGGGAGGTGATCTGCCTATGGTCACCAAGGAGTCAGTCTCCCAACTGCAGCACATGGGTGATCATGTGACCAGGTGAGTGCAGGACTCAGAGAGAAAGCAGGGATTGGGCCAGGGCAGGATGCTGGACAGATACAGAATAAGGAGGTGTAAGGGGCTGGAGGGATGTCCCTCATTGGGAAGCTTGTTCCTGGAATTCCATCTTGGTCCTCTTACCTACCATATCTTTCCCCTCCTATATACTCTCCACCCATCCAACCCTTCTCAACCAAGGCCAGGCCAAGCAAGCCCCAACACTCTGGATAATAAATGATGGGAGCTACTCCAGGACTCAAAGATGACGCTAAGCGTACCAAAAACTCAAACAAAGAAGGCCAACTCCACAAATGGAGTTTTGGACACATTGCTTCTAAGCCCCTGGGATGGTCCCAAACTCTTTTCACCATATTTCCTCTGACCTCCTGAGGGACAAGGCCTAGAGCCACCTCCCAGCCCACAGACCCTGCCTACTCACCCATGGCCTCCCCGAGACACAAACATCTCATGAAAAGGGAACTGCCGGTGTAGGTCACGCTCAATCACATCCAGCCATTTGGGGTCCCCAGGAGACATGTCCAGCTCCTGAAAACAAGGGCACACATCAGGGAGACCTACAAGGGGCACTCCTGAAAGGATATGACTATCCCAGATATCAGATGAGACACTAGCCAGGCCCTTAATGGGAATGCATCTTCCTCAAGACAGGCGAGGAAGCCTGGGCAACAGCAAGCAGGGCAGACCCTGAAGAGTCCGAGAGGGATCCTCGCTCCCGGAGACTCTTGTGAACAAAGTGTCCATTATGACTGTGGCTAGAATTTCTGACCACTCCAGGCAGGACCCAGTCTATCTAGGAATGATACCACATCCTTAAGATGAAAAGCTACTTCAAGCTAAGCTACCACCCATTTCCATGGCTCAGGGCCAGGTGCTGAGGCAAGCATGGAGCATGTAAGAGTGTCACTAGTCCTTCCCCACCCAATGATGGGTCCTTTAATCACAACCTGTTCACAGGTGAGGGAACTGAGAGTTAGATGAAAGCCCCTTGCCCAAGGCTTTGGGTTAGAAAAATGGTGGCATTGGGTCTTGAAGGCAAGTGTGACTCAGAGCCACTAACCTCAGCTTCTCTACTGCTGTTTAGGAAGGGGACATGACATCTGTCAAATCATTAACTTCAGGTGCTTGGGTTTTGTTTTAAATATTTTTATTTATTTGTGAAGGGAGAGAGAGAGAGAGAGAGAATAAATGAATATGGGCATGCCAGGGCCTCCAGCCACTGCAAAAGAATGTACCACAGTGCATCTGGCTTTACATGGGTACTGGGGAATTGAACCCGAGTTGTCAGGCTTTGCATGCAAGCACCTTCAAGTGCTGAGCCATTTGTCCAGCCCTTGTTTATATATATATATATATATATATATATATAATTGGGGGGGGTTGATTTTTTGAGGTAGGGTCTCACTCTGGCCCAGGCTGACCTGGAATTCACTATGTAGTCTCAGGGTGGCCTCAAACTCACAGTGATCCTCCTACCTCTGCCTCCCAAGTGCTGGGATTAAAGGCATGCACCACCACACCCGGCCCTTGTTTCTATTTTTTTGAGGAAGGGCCTTAATCTAGCCCAGGCTGACCTGGAACTCACTCTATAGCCTAGTCTGGTCTCAAACTTATAGCAATCCTCTTACCTCAGCCTCCCAAGTGTTAAGATTAAAGGTGTGTGCCACCACACCCGGTTAGTGCTTGAATTTAACTAAGTTTAACTTTCTTCTTTGAACCTTTTAGCATGTGTACCTTTACAGAAACAATAAAGCTGTAACAGAAGAAAAATGGTATCATGGTCATTTGAAATATTCTTTTTATTTTATTTTTCATTTTTTTTTAGGTAGGGTCTCACTCTATCCCAAATTGACCTAGAATTCTCTATGCAGTCCCAGGCCGGCCTCATAAGTTCTTTACCTTGATATATATGTGTGCATGTGTGTGTTTCTTTTTGTTTTGTCAAGGTAGGGTCTCACTGTAGCCCAGGCTGACCTGGAATTCACTATGTATTCTCAGAGTGGCCTCGAACTCACAGCTATCCTCCTACCTCTGCCTCCCAAGTGCTGGGATTAAAGGTGTGTGCCACCACACCTGGCTCTGCATTATATATTTTATTATTTTTGAGAGAGACAGACAGAAAAAAAAAAAAAAAAAAACAGAGAAAGAATGGGCATACCACAGCCTTTCAGCTGCTGTGAACAAAGTGTAGATGTGTGTGGCCCCTTGTGCGCATATGCAACATTGCATGCTTGTGTCACTGTGTGTCTGGTTATGTGGGACCTAGAACTCGAACATGTGCTATTAGGCTTTGTAGGCAAGCACCTTAACCACTAAGCCATTTCTCCAGCCCCCTGTGCATTATATATTATTTGTCAAAACTCACTGAACTACACACTCAAGATCTGTCCACTTTACTTTAGATAAATTCACACCTCAATTTTCAGAAAAGAAAGAATAAACAGAAATGAACTTAACAAGTACTATCTGCCTTCACGGCTACATAGAAGGTCCTAGGGAGTGAGCTGGGAACACACTTCATGGTATAGACCAGGCCTGGGCCATGGCTCAGAGAGGGCCCTTTCTCATGGCCCAAAGTGGAGGCGAGCTACAGTTTAACTGAAGAGCCTATAGCGCCAGAACCTAAGAGTAAATACTGAGAGGAAAGACTGGTGGAATGCTCAAGCTAGAGGACAGAGGAAGAGACTGCGATTTCTACAGTGGAAGGAGGGAGTGTTGCCCTTTTGAGACCAAGGGACCCTCCAGTAAGGGTCTGTGGATGTCCTGTGCACTCCCATACAATTTGACCATAATGCTGATTTGCTTTAAAAAAAAAAAAAAATGGGACGGGAAGTGGTGTGGTGGTACATGCCTTTGATCCCAGCACTTGGGAGGCTAAGAGGTAGGAATTCAAGGACAGACTGAGGCTACAGAGTTCCAAGTCAGCCTGGGCTAGAGTGAAATTATACCTCAAAAAAAAAAAAAAAAAATATATATATATATATATATATATATATATATATATATATTTGGGCTGGAGAGATGATTTAGCGGTTAAGGTGCTTGCTTACAAAGCCAAAAAACATAGGTTCAATTCCCCAGGACCCATGTAAGCCAGATGCACAAGGTGACACATGCGTCTAGAGTTCATCTGCAGTGTCTAGAGGGCCTGGCGCACCCATTCTCTCTTTAAATAAATAAATAAATAAAGATAGATAGATAAATAAATAATAAATAAATAAGTACAAATTCATAGCCAGGGTTTGTGGCATACGCCTTTAATCTCAGCATTCGGGAGGCAGAGATTGGAGGATCACTTGAGTTCAAAGCCACCCTGAGACTATATAGTGAACTGCAGGTCAGCCTGGGCTACAGCAAGACCCTACTTCCACAAACAAACAAAATCTGGGCTGGTAACAGATCACCAGGAACCCAGAGGGTCCCCTCCAAGTCAAGCTCGGGAGGACACCTACCCCTGACAAAGACTACAGCCCTGCTCTAGTCACTCTGGAAGCTGACTCATCTATGTATGGCAAAAGCTTGAGGAATTCAATGTGAGATATCAAAAAAAAAAAATGTTTTAGATTGTATAGACTGCACAAGCTGTCATGTCCTGCTTCTGTAAACCAGCTGCCTGTTCTCCTGTATGAAAATTTGTTTTCTTAGCCGGGCGTGGTGGCACACGCCTTTAGTCCCAGCACTCGGGGAGCAGAGGTAGGAGGATCGCCGTGAGTTCGAGGCCACCCTGAGACTACATAGTGAATTCCAGGTCAGCCTGGGCTAGAGTGAGACCCTACCTTGAAAAAACAAAAAAAAAAAAAAAAAAAAAAAAAATTGTTTTCTTGTTCACCTTAGCTCACCATTCTGATTACTGCCATCTCTGTACTCATAATTCTGTTACTTTCAGGATTGATTGTAGGCCTCTGAATTTTAAATGCTCTAATCAAGTTTATCCAACAGAGGACTTTCCTCAGTTAAAAAAAAAAAATCTGGGCTGGAGAGATAGCTTAGTGGTTAAGGTGCTTACCTGAGAAGCCTAAGGACCCTGATTCGATTCCCCAGTACCCACATAAGCCAGATGTACAAGGTGGCACATGTATCTGGAGCTCGCTCTCTTAAATAAATAAATAAATAAATAAATAATTTTAAAAACCCATCTATCATCTATCTATCCATTTATTGATCTACCTACCTACCTGTCTATGAAGATGGAGACAGATAAGACACAAACAAAGAAAGAACTTTAGGCTGGGTATGGTGGTACACCATACATCCCAGCACTCAGGAGGCCAAGGCAGGTGGATCACTGTGAGTTCGAGGCTAGCCTGGACTACAGTGAGACCCTACCTCAAAAAACCACACACACACACACACACACAAAAAGCTTAGGTGCACAAGGGCCTCTTGCTGCAAATAATCTCGTGACACATGCATGATTTTGTGAGTACTGGGGAGTTGAACCCAGGCCAGCAGACTTTGTAAGCAAGCACCTTTAACCACTGGGCCATCTCCCCAGTCCTGCTTAGCTTTTTTTTTTTTTTTTTTTTTTCGAGGTAGGGTTTCACTCTAGGCCAGGCTGACCTGGAATTCACTATGGAGTCTCAGGGTGGCCTCGAACTCACAGCAATCCTCCTACCTCTGCCTCCCGAGTGCTGGGATTAAAGGCATGTGCCACCACGCCCAGCTTCTGATTAGCTTTTTTAAAAAATATTTTTTGTTCATTTTATTTATTTATTTATTTGAGAGCAACAGAGAGAGAGAATGGGTGTGCCAGGGCCTCCAGCCACTGTAAATGAACTCTAGATGCATGCGCCCCCTTGTGCATCTGGCTAACGTGGGTCCTGGGGAATCAAGCCTCAAACAGGGGTCCTTAGGCTTCACAGGCAAGCGCTTAACTGCTAAGCCACCTCTCCAGCCCCTGATTAGCTTTCTTTACCACTTCAAATATCAATGGCTAGGATGTATTCAGCTGGCATCTCAGCAGTACAAGGACCTGGGCTGGTAAGGAAGGAAAAGGGACAGCTGCATTAGGCACCACTAGCAGAGAAGAAAACTAGGTTAAAAAGCACAGGAAGGGCCAGGCATAGTGGCACACACCTTTAATCCCAGCCGAGGTAGGAGGATTGCTGTGAGTTCAAGGCCACCCTGAGACTACATAGTGAATTCCAGGTCAGCTTGAGCTCCAGAGAGACCCTACCTCGAAAAGAAGCAAACAAAAAAAGCATGTGAAGGAAGTATAAGTTCCAAGAGAAAATAAAGCCATCAGAGTGCAAAATCTGCCCTAACTGGTGGGGTGGGGCCAGCTGCTGCCAGCACCCCTCACTGTGGCCGTGTGCATCGCAGGAAGCTTTCCACCTCTCTCTGCGTCCTCCGGGTCCCCACAGGCAAAGTCCTTCCAGGCAGGCTTACAAAGACTGTTGGGGCCCTGAGGACTGCCATCGGGACCCACCACTTAGCTTCAGAGCATCAAAGCCACATAAGCAACCTCCCAGACATCTCGGTTCCCTCTAGGCATACTATTCCATGCACAAATGCACAAAGCCCCAAGCTTTATTGCACACTCTCACACATAATGGACACTCGTACCTGGACAGTTCACCCAGGAGGCTGGTCATGCCTGGGCCCTGGCAGTCTGATATGACTATGGTGAGGCTCCTGTCCCTGAACCTCCTACTCTTCTCAGGATGCAGCCTGCTGGGATACTGAGGCAACCTCTGGAAGTCAACTGCTTCCCCAGTATTTCTTAGGACAGCAGGTTCAGTGGCTCATTCAGTGGCTGGAGGAGTATTATGCCATGGCCAAGGTGGTGACAACAGTAGATGAGACAGACTCATGGCTACAGAGGGCATCCTCTGTGGCCACTGGTTGGCTTCTGACCCCTGAAGATAGTGATTTGGCTCTGCTACTCCCAGAACTGACAGATCCTCAAGATATTCTGTGGATCACATCTGACCAGGCTTAGAGACAGGAAACAGAGCTTGGGAAGCCAAACTTGTGTCAAGGGTCTTGTGGTCCTACCAAGGAAGCTTCTAAAGGCCTGCTGCACAGATTCAAGACAGAGGAGGACACTGGGTTGGCGTGGTAGGCACACCTTTAGTTCCAGCAGAGGTAGGAGGATCACCACAAGTTCGAGGCCACCCTGAGACTACAATAGTGAATTCCAGGTCAACCTGAGCTAGAGTGAAACCCTACCTAGAAAAACCAAAATAAACAAACAAACAAAAGAGGAAGTTGGCAGAAGCAGGAGCATCACTGTGAGTCTGAGGCCCACCTGAGATTACACAGTGAATTCCAAGTCAGCCTGGGCTAAAAAAGAGGAAATTGGTCTGAAGGTCCCCTCCTGATGACCAAGAGCTACAAAGTCACACAGCTCAAGAAAGCAAACCTGAATGACTGTCAAGGGAAAGAGTTGTGGCTGGGGCTGGAGAGATGGTTTAGCGGTTAAGCGCTTGCCTGTGAAGCCTAAGGACCCTGGTTTGAGGCTCAGTTCCCCAGGACCCACGTTAGCCAGATGCAAAAGGGGGCGTACGTGTCTGGAGTTTGTTTGCGGTGGCTGGAGGCCCTGGCGTGCCCATTCTCTCTCTCTCTGTCACTCTCAAATAAAAAAATAAACAAACAAACAAAAAAAAGAGTTGTGGCTGGGAGATGGCTTAGTGGTTGAGGGGCTTGTCTGCAAAGCCTAATGACCTAGGTTCATTTCCCTAGTATCCATGTAAAGCTGGATGCACCATTCTGGCATGTCCATTCTGTCTGTCTGTCTGTCTGTCTGTCTGTCTGTCTCTCTCTCTCTCCCTCTCTCATCTCTCTGCTTGAAAATAAGTAAATAAGAGAAAGAGGACTGGAGAGATGGCTTAATGGTTAAGACACTTGCCTGCAAAGCCAAAGGACCCAGGTTCGATTCTCTAGGACCCAAAAGGTGGCACATGTGTCTGGAGTTCATTTGCAGTGGCTAGAGGCCCTGGTGTGCCCATTATCTCTCCATCTGCCTCTCTCTCTTTCTTTCTCTCTGTCAAATGAATAAAATATTTTTAAAAAGAGAGAGAAAGAGTTGGAATGGCAGATGTGTTGGTCCCACTGAGACGTGCTCTGACTGAATCATGAGATGAACAATAAGTCTTTAGGAGTCATGGCTCCTAGAATGGGCCAATCTGGGTCACAGTCAGGCCTGTGACTGAAGGGTCTATCAACTGCCAACTTGCTTTGGCCTAGGACAGTGCAAGGAGATCACTTCCATGGGAAGATGCCCAGGAAAGGAAGACGCATCATGAATAGTGAGGTGAAGGAAAGAAACTCACGTCAAATTTTCCAGGGTTCTGCTGTAGTTTCACCTTGCCTCCTGACAGGTACTGCCAAGCTCGTCCCCGCAGAGAAGGCGGGATACCCTTCTGGCATCTCAGACGAATCTGAAAGTCAAAAGGACAGCTGTGCCTATGTATCCCCATCAGCAGCTCTTAGGGCTGGGGCCCTTTGCGAGGGCTTGGTGGGCCTTCAGTAAGCATAATGCAAGAGCAAACAGGGGAGGACAGAGGACATTCCTACTGTTGCTACAATATAGAACCTACGGTGGAGACAAAGGGTACTGCAGTTAGACATGTTACCATCAGGTGATGGCAGAGGGCACATCCTTCAGTGACAACACAGGTATTCCTGAAGTCTGTCACAGAATTCTAGACCCCATAACTCTAGCCATCCCTCAGTATCCATGGGGATTGGTTCCAGGATCCCCTATGGACAGGGAATTCTGCTCAAATCCTGTTATATAAAAAGGAATAGTTGGGCTGGAGGGATGGCTCAGCAATTAAGGCACTTGTCTCCAAAGCCTAATGACCTGGGTTTGATTCCCCAGCACCCACATAAAGCTGGATGCACAGGTGGTGCATGCATCTGGAGTTCTGTCTGCAGCAGCTGGAGACCCTGGCATGCCTATCTTCTCTCTGTCTTTCTGTCTCTCTTTCTATCTCTGCTTGAGATTAAATAAAAAATGAAATTTTGAGCTGGAGAGATGGTTTAGTAGTTAAGGTGCTTGCCTAGAAAGCCAAACGACCCAGGTTCAATTCTTGACTACCCAAATAAATCCAGATACACAATGTGGCACAAGCATCTGGAGTTTGTTTGCAGTTGCTAGAGGACCTGACATACCTATTCTGTTTCTCTCTCTCTCTCTCTCTCTCTCTCTCTCTCTGCCTGTTTCTCCCTCAAATAAATAATAAAAATGAAATTCCGGGGCTAGAGAGATGGCTTAGTGGTTAAGGCACTTGCCCGAGAGCCCAAGGACCCATGTTCAACTCTCAAGATCCCACGTAAGCCAGATGCACAAAGGTGAGGCAAGCACAAGGTTGCACATGCCCATTAGATGGCGAAAGTGCCTGGAGTTTGATTTCAGTGGCTGAGGCCCTGGCACGCCAATTCTCTCTCAAATAAAAATAAAACTATATATAAAAAAAATAAAAGCTGGAGAGATGACTTAGCAGTTAAGGCGTTTGCCTGCAAAGCCAAAGGACCCAGGTTCAACTCCCCAGGACCCAAGTAAGCCAGATGCACAAGGGGACGCATGCGTCTAGAGTTCATTTGCTATGGCTAGAGGTCCTGGCACACCCAATCTCTCTCCCTCCCTCCCTCTCTCTCTCTCTAATACATAAATAAAAATTTGAAAAAATAAAAAATTTTTAGAAAGGAAGAGTATTTGTACATAACCAGTGCATATCCTAGTAAATAATGTATTTTTGTTTGTTTGTTTCAAGGTAGGATCTCACTTAGCCCAGGCTGACCTGGAGCTCACTCTGTAGCCCCAGGTGGGCCTCAAACTCAACAGTAATCATACTACCTCTGCCTCCCAGCCTGGATCACTCACATCCACTTTAAATCATCTCCAGACTACTTACGATACCTAATACTATGCAAATAGTTGTTAGACTGCTGTTTAGGGAACGATGACAAGGGCGTGCACATGCACATGTTCCGTAGATGCAATCCTCATTGGTCCAACTTTGCTTTCAATCTGCAGCTGGTTTGATCCACTAGTGTGGACCCACAAATAGAACTGACTGTGTTTTTGGAGTAAAAATACAGCCCTACAAATTGAGCTACCCCATGGTTTATTACTAGGAAAGGCTGTGCACTGTATGGGCACAGTTGTAGGCAGAGGCAAGGTCACTTACAAGATGAACCAGAACATGCTCAGAACTATGGTTCAGACATCCCTTCCCTCCCCTCCCCTCCCCTCCCCTTTCCTTTCCTTTCCATCTTTATTTATTTATTTTGGTTTTTCGAGGTAGGGTCTCCCTCTAGCCCAGGCTAACCTGGAACTATGTAGTCTCAGAGTGGCCTTAAAGTCATGGTGATCCTCCTACCTCTGCCTCCCAAGTGCTGAGATTAAAGGGTGGGTCCAGCTTCTGTTTTTTTGTTTGTTTTGTTTTGAGGTAGGGTCTCACTCTATCCCAGGGTGACCTGGAACTCACTCTATAGTCCCAGGCTGACCTCGAATTCATGGCAATCCTCCTAGCTCTGCTTCCCGAGTGCTGGGATTAAAAGCATGCGCCACCATGCCTGGTTCAAGCACTTTCATAAAAGTATTGTTTTAAGCCAGGCATAGTGGCACATGCCTTTAGTCCCAGCACTTGGGAGGCAGAGCTAGGAGGATTGCCATGAATTCAAGGCCACCCTGAGACTACTGAGTGAAATCCAGGTCAGCCTGGGCAATAGAGTAAGACCCTACCTCGAAAAATGAAAAACAAAAAACAAAAAAACAAAAAAACAGTGTTGGTTCAATCAACTGTGTTGGCAGGACCCAGCCAGAATGAGAATGGAGAGGAGAAATATCAGCCAAACTCAGAAGACAGGGGCTGGCTGCTCACACAGCATGATCTTTGTTTTGGTCAGAATTCCTCTCTTCTCCTTCCCTGACCCTGAGCTCCTGGACCCAACCTCCACCTGGGGCAGCTGGGCCACGGCTGAGTACTCATCCTAGTGCTTGCTAAAATGGTCCATGTCTTCCCTGCCATTCACAAAATAGGGAAGTGAAAGAAGTATTTAAGGTAGCTCATAGCCCACAGCTAGTCTCCAATTCAGGCTAGCTACTTTTATCAGAAAAAAAAAAAAAAAAAATGGTTGCCACTGGCAAAACCTGGTTTGAAAAACTAACATATCTTTTAAGAAAGGGAAACTGAAAATTTTCTCTAGAGTGGGAAAAACTAAGGTTACAGAGTCAGAAATGTTACCACCACCTGTACCACACAGCTAGAAAGACCCAGATAGAAAGTGGATAGCACTTTCTACCTCACTGGTCCCTCAAGAGATGCACAGGGCACAGGGGAAGGAGTAGGCTCCCTTGAGCGTAAGCTCAGGAAGAGGCTCTGAAGGAAGCTTCCCTAGCCCATCGGGTGGGCAAGTACAAAGGCAGAGGCCCAGGCCTGTGAGATATTCATAGAGGGAAAGGGCTGGATGACAGTGGCATTGTCTCACCCCTGCACTAAGCACCCAGGCCTGAGCATCAAGGAGACATGTGCTTGAGGCATGAGAACAGTGGTGTGGGTTTGAATCTCACACTAACTTTGGATCAATCACTTCTCACCAATTTTAGGGTCTAATTGAGGTTACCTACCACTCTGAAGACTTGCTCAAAGCATTCCATTAGAAGTGAGGAAATGGGCCGGGTGTGGTGGTGCACGACTTTAATCCCAGCACGTGGGAGGCAGAGGTAGCACAACCACCATGAGTTCGAGGCCACCCTGAGACTACAGAGTGAATTCCAGGTCATCCTGGGCTAGAGTGAGACCCTACCTCGAAAAATAAAAATAAAATAAAATAGAAGTGAGGAAATAAACTGGGCGTGGCGGCGCACGCCTTTAATCCCAGCACTGAGGAGGCAGAGGTAGGAGGATCGCTATGAGTTTGAGGCCACCCTGAGACTACATAGTGAATTCCAGGTCAGCCTGGGCTAGAGCAAGACCCTGCCTCGGGAAACCAAACAAAAAGAAGAAGAAGGGAGGAAATGTGCTTAAGGTGAGGCCTAATTCAGTCTGTTCAGTGACAACTCTCTTTCTACCCTCATCCCAGAAGGATGCTTGACACAGAAGCCCCAGGGTCTCAGCTCCCACCTAACTTCTCCTCACCTGGAAAGGCCCCTCAAGCAGTCCCTCTGGAAGCTCTCAGAAGAGGAACACAGAGGCCCTGGCCTTCCTGATGACCAGTACAAATAGGAGGAAACTTTTCAGAGGTCAGAGCAAGTCAAGAACCAGGAGGAGACAAGCAGCAGGCCACGGGCACTGGGCAAGAACCACCGGCTGCTCATAAGAGCTAAGCTACAGCTTCTGCGACTGCTGGAAACAGGGAGAGAAGGGAAAGGAAGGAAACCGCCCTGACACTGGAAACAGCTTCCTGTTGCTGTGAGACAAGGGTCACCTTAAGGAAGCCACTCTGGGCAGGTTTTGGCAATGGGAAATAGGACAGCTCAGATCACAGGTCCTTCAAGCTCACACTTAGCCTTCTCCAAAGCAAACCTGGAACACACTCAGTCCACTGAGGTTCCCCGTAAAGCTCTGCCCTTATGCAGGACTGGCCAGGGCAAGGGAAAGAAAGGCGAGAGCACAGTCAGCCTTTCCCAGCTCCAAACCCTTTTCAGCACAAAGGGGCAGAGATGGTCATCCACCTTCTTGTCTCTCTTAGAGAGGATGGGGAGGATGAGCTGGGCTAACACATGAGGAAGCGTTCATAGAAAGCACAAAGGATTACCAATCTCTGAGGTGAGTTGCTGATGAAAGCTGAGTGGAGCCATGGCTCCTTGCTGCCTGATCTGGTGTGGCAGGGCCCTGCAAAAGAAAGGCACAGCCCTGCCTCTCTACAGGCCCACATTTCTGTCCTGAACACAGCTGAGCCGGGGAGGAAGGCATCTCCTGGCAGGACTATGGATGAAGTCAAGAGAAGTATCAGTTCTGAACCCACTCCCCAAAGCAGATCTAATCCTCGCTGTGCCTTGACTTCCAGAACAGAGGGAGAGTCTACGCCTCCTCCCAGACAGGAAGAAGTCCTCCAGCTGGGCCTGGTGTGGCTGCAGCTGAGCGAGCAGGAGGGGGTCCTGTAGCAGTCCTGAATTGGGCCTCTGGGAAAGGTGAGTTGAAGTACACCTCTGAAAGCCTCTGTTGGACATGGGCAGCCAGGGAACAAGAGGAAGTGCTGCTGAGCTCTATCTGAGAGGAGCTCCTAAGCTGCCCTCAGGAGTCTCAGTGTGCAAAGGAAGCTAGGGCAAGAAGGCCAGCACCAGTTCCTGCCAACCACCAGTCAGCACGAAAGAGAGCCAAAGAGCTAGCTAGCTACAGCTCAGGTTAAGAGCCTGAGATGAGGCAGGCCTTCCCCCCCCAAAAAAAAAGTTAGTCAAGGAACAGTTGAAGAATAACTTCTTTAAAATACTAAGAGTTTGCCAGGCGTGGTAGTGCATGCTTTAGTCCCAGTACTCAGGAGGCTGAGGCAGGAAGATGACTGCAAATTGAGGGCCAGACTAATCTATACAGCAACACCCTGTCTCAGAAAGAGAGAGAGACTGGGATCTGTGGCCATGAGGACCCAGGAAGGTTTCTAGGCCAGCAAATAACTAAACCTTGGGAAAGGTTGTCAAAGACACTGACACACACTTTAGAGTGGCAGGTGAGCATGGTGTCCCTACAGTGTGAGCAAGTTAGTACCCAAGGATAGCCCAACTAGATAAGGAATGAGTGTTTTCATTTCTATAAGACTCCTGTAAACTATAGGGTTTGTTTTTGTTTTTTTTCTCTCTCTCTCTCTCTCTTTCTTTTGGTTTGGTTTTTCGAGGTAGGGTCTCGCTCTAGCCCAGGCTGACCTGGAATTCACTATGTAGTCTCAGGGTAGCCTTGAACTCACAGCCATCCTCCTACCTCTGCCTCTCAAGTGCTGGGATTAAGGGTTTTCTCTTTCAACTCTGGCCAGGAGGCAAGAGGGAATCATTAAATAATCTAGATGGTAAAGAAGGCTCTCACTGTGGTGGTTAAGAGGGCTCAAATCTCGACTCTTTGGATCATCAGTAAAACAATACAGTCACTATTACTATCCTTGTCGAGGTGTTAAGAGGGCTCCTGACAGTCGGGATGATCACCTTGAAAATGTTCCCCACAAGTTAGCTAGTACTAATACTGGGAAGTTCTTCAGCCCTTCTCTCAACAGGGCTGGAGCAAAGCCACCTAGAGGGGCAACCAGCTACAAGGGGTTTTGAAGTTTGCCTCCAGGACAAAGTTCTGTGCAACTCTGAAATTGTGTGAAAGGACCCAATCTTCCCCTGTCAAGCAGCCAGCTTACATTCCCTATTTGGCTAACAGAGGACATCTAAGGCAGCCTGGCAGTTGAAGAAGCCCCTGTTTATTAAGCTGATAAACTTTTTCCCTCTTCCTCCTCTTTCTCCCCAGGCTGCCAACTCCAAGCCCAAGGTCCAAGGCCGACCCCTCACCTTTTTGTGCTTCTTAGCCATCCACTTGTCCCAGTTGTTGAGCATGTCCAGCCACTTAGACTCCCTCTGCCTCAGCACTTCCAGGGGGACCTCCTCCAGCCTGTGGAGCAGAGAGCAAGGCCCATCAGACATACCAAGAGAAGCAAAGGCCTTGACTTTGACCCAGCCTCCAACCTGGTTGGCCCCTGTTCTCCATCCCTGCACCTCCCTTCAGGGCTGCAAACTCTTAATGCCCTTTTGCAGATGAACAGAATACCAGGTTTAAGTGCCTATTCCCCAGTGCTTTGAGAGGCCAGGGACACCCTGCTTCTCAGGGGCAGAGGCTGAGTCTGTGCATCTGTGCACTGGAACTAAACATTCCTGTCTTGGGCCTGCCTCCATAAATAAGCCTCTTCAGAGGACCTGGGTACTAGAAGCAGAGTTAGATGCAAAAACCAGTCAAACAAGTACATAAATAACATGCTCACCTCTTCACCTAAGCCAAACTAATTACTCAGACTTTCCCCAATTACGCCCAGATTCTTCCCCACCTCTCAACCTCTACTTATGTCAGCCCCTTGGCCAGAATGCTCCACAAGTTGTCTCCATTTATTAAAATCACAAGACACTGGGGGCTGGTGAGATGGCTTAGCTGTTAAGTCGTTTGCCTGCAAAGCCAAAGAATCCCAGTTTGACTCTCCAGGGCCCATGTAAACCAGAAGCACAAGGGGGCGCATGCATCTGGAGTTCGTCTGCAGTGGCTGGAGGCCCTGGAGCACCCATTCTCTCTCTCTCTCTATCTCTCTCTCTCAAATAAATAAAATATATTTTAAAACATTAAAAAATAAAATAAAATCATAAGACACTTCAAAGCCCATTCAAATGCCACTGCTTACATTTGTATGACACCTGTTGTCTGAACAGCTATGTTGGGCCAGAGCAGGCTGCAGGGATGTATTCCCATGACCCTTGTGGAACTGACATGTAGACAGCCCAGGCAGACAGACCAGCACCAAAGCAGGCAGTGGGAATCCCTGGCTTAGCCAAAAGGCAAATCCACTGAGTGGGCTTTCTTTAGGGAGTGAGTTCACAAACTCTCCAAGGAGTGAGAAACCTGGGATGACTCAATACCAAGCCAAGTCCTAGCCTAGAGCTGGCACTCAGTCCTACCTAACTTTCAGAAAGGGGCACAGGGTGGGAGGTGCTCAAGGCAGCTCTGAGACGCTCTCAGGAACAGGGCATGGTGGAACTGGGGCCTGGGCCAGGCCTGGAGTTTCTGACTCTCTTTGCCGGAAGGAAATGTGTTGCTATGACTTTTACTGGTTGGGAGAGCAGAGGGAGGGGACCTGGCAGAGCCAAGACACAAAAGGGCAAGCCCTCTTCTTAGTGCGCTCCAGTTCACAGGGGAGCTGCCCAGGCCGGACAGCAGCTGGGGAGCAGACCACTGGCTGAGGAGGGACTACAAGCTGGGGCTCTTAGCACATTGACAAAAATCACCTTCCCTCAAACTGCTGCCTCTCATCCCCTAGATGCAGAACTAAAGCACAAGGATAACTTTCTTCCTTTCTCTCTTTGAAAAGAAAAAACAAAAACAAAAACAAAAACAGGAGGGCCCAAGGCTTTAAAAGGTCAAGAAAATTACAAAAGGATATGCATATTCAGGCAACCCCAAACAAACAGGGAGCAGAAACTAAAGGGCCCCACATCACTAGCTGTGGTGATGTTATACCCACAAGCTACTCACTTATGCAACAAGTCAAGGATGAGCCTTCCAGATAACTAAAGGGATGGATATCCACAGGAGTTAACAGGAAGTTCTGGTACTTATGGATGTGATAACATCTGATCCAACATCCCTCATCCTCCCCCCCCCACACACTCTAATAAAGAAACTGAGGCTTAAGCCGGGCGTGGTGGCGCACGCCTTTAATCCCAGCACTCGGGAGGCAGAGGTAGGAGGATTGCCATGAGTTCGAGGCCACCCTGAGACTCCATAGTGAATTCCAGGTCAGCCTGGGCTAGAGTGAGACCCTACCTCGAAAAACTAAAAAAAAAAAAAAAAAAAAAATTAAAAATTAAAAAAAAAGAAACTGAGGCTTATAGAGACTTTCAACTGAAATTGCCCATTTCCCAATAATGCTGATGTGATTAAATCTAAGTTTATTTGACACCTCAGCCCTAGGGTTTGCTGGTAAAACTGGACTGCAAGAGACTCAGAGCTTACTTTCCCAACTGCAAATCACAGAGGAACATGTTGAGAGTTCTTTTTAACTGATGCCAGATAACAGCTTCAGCAGTTTCAAGGACCCAATGTTAAACCTCAAACCGGAATTTCAATAGAGTACAAAACAAACTACCAAATTTCCTGAATTCTAAGACACCACTGATTTTAAGCTATACCATTTATTTGGCAAGATACTTTCACAAAGACAAAAAAAAAAAAAAAAAAAAAAAAAAAAAAAAAACTGCCATTGCTTTAATATGTGTCAATCAAAAGATGTTTTGAGTCAGGTGTGGTGGTACATGCCCAGCACTCAGCAGGTAGAGGTAGGAGGATTGCTGCAAGGCCAGCCTGAGAGTACATAATGAATTCTAGGTCAGCCTGGGCTAGAGCAAAACTCTACCTCAAAAATCCAAAAATAAATAATAAAAAACAGGACTGGAGAGATGGCTCAGCAGTTAAGACACTTGCCTGCAAAGCCAAAGGACCCCAGGTTTGATTCCCCAAGACCCACATAAGCCAGATGCACAAGGTGGTGCATGCATCTGGAGTTTGTTTACAGTGGCTGGAGGCCCTGGCATACCCATTCTCTCTCTCTCTCTCTCTCTCTCTCTCTCTCTCTCTCTCTCTCAAATAAATAAAATTAAAATATTTTTAAAATTAAACTCAGAAGGTTAGGGTAGACAGATGGCTTGTTCAAGAAAAGAAAAGAAACAGAAATAGTAATAGTCTGGGAAATTGGCTTAGTGGTTAAGAATGATTGCCGCTTAAGCATGAGAGCCTGAGACTGACTCTCCAGAACCCACCTAAGAAGCTGACATGTCATGCACATGTGTAACCCGACTCCATGGGGAGGGCAAGGGGGGTGAAGACCAGAGAACCACTTACTGGAGCTCCGTCCCCATCTGTACCCAGGCTTGAATTCATAGTGATCCTCCTACTCCTACCTCAGCCTCCTAGGATTAAAGGCATGAGCCACCACTCCCAGCTCAATACCAGGACATTTTCGGCATAACATAAAAGAGAGTTTTAGCGGTAGAAAATTGCTCAGTTGGGTGGCTTTCCCTGGAGGTAATTAAAGCCCCAGCCCTGGTGGAGTTCCAATAGAGGATGGATCCCAGAAACTCTTCTGAATAGATTCTTTGATCCTTAGGCCTCCTTTAGGAAAGAGGTCTTTTCGGAAAAGTGAGTGAGTTCCTGACCTGAGGCATCACCATGGATCAGTTGGGTCAACTTCTCTCTCATTAGGTCTTGGCTCACACTCTGTCAGGACCTTCATACCACCATGTAATGTGCAGGTCTGAGTTCATTCCAGTTTCAGCCCTTAGCCTTTCTGGGCATCCTTCTGGGGTTAAGTCACAATGCAGCTATCCAAGTACATAGGAGAACTGAGACTCAGAGAAGGAAGAGGATTTGCTCATTATAAAAGGGATTCCTATAGCCAGAGCAGGCACTATCTGAAATCCTGACTGATCAAATTGAAATATCCTTTTTTGGGTTTTGTTGTTGTTGTTGTTGTTGTTTTTCGAGGTAGGGTCTCACTCTAGCTCAGGCTGACCTGGAATTCACTATGTTAGTCTCAGGGTGGCCTGGAACTCATAAGGATCCTCCTACCTCTGCCTCCCGAGTGCTGGGATTAAAGACATGTGCCACCATGCCCGGCTCAAAATATCCTTTAAAAAAAAAAAAAAATCTCGGGCTGGAGAGATGGCTTAGAGGTTCAGCCACTTGCCTGCAAAGCCAAAGGACCCAGGTTTAGTTCCCCAGGACCCACAAAAGCCAGATGCGTAAGGGAGCACACATATCTGGAGTTCGTTTGCAGTGGCTAAAGGTCCTGGCATGCCTATTCTTTCTCTCTCTCTCCCTGCCTATTTCTCTCTCAAATAAATAAATAAATAAATAAATTCAAAAAAAAATTTTGCCAGGCATGGTGGTGCACGTCGTTAATCCCAGCATTCAAGAGGCAGAGTAGGAGGATCAATGTGAGTTCAAGGCCACCCTGAGACTACATAGTAAATTCCAGGTTAGCCTGGGCTAGAGTGAGACCCTACCTCAAACAAAACCAAAAAAATTAAAAAGATAATGAAATAAAATAGAAATCTCTGCTGGACGTAGTAGTGCACATCTTTAATCCCAGCACTCAGGAGGCAGAGGAAGGAGGATCGCTGTGAGTTTGAGGCCACCCTGAGACTACATAGTGAATTCCAGGTCAGCCTGAGCTAAAGTGAGACCCTACCTCGAAAAACCAAAAAAAATTATTTATTTATTTATTTAAGAGAGAGAGATGGGGGCTGGAGAGATGGCTTAGAGGTTAAGAGCTTGCCTGTGAAGCCTAAGGACCCCAGTTCAAGGCTCCATTCCCCAGGACCCACGTTAGCCAGATGCACAAGGGGGCGCACGCGTCTGGAGTTCGCTTGCAGTGGCTGGAGGCCCTGGCACGCCCATTCTCTCTCTCTCTCTCTCTGCCTCTTTCTTTCTCTGCCTCTTTCTCTCTCTGTCAGTCGCTCTCAAATAAACAAAAATAAAAAAAATATTAAAAAAAAAGAGAGAGAGAAATGGGCTGGGCAAAGTGGCGCATGCCTTTAATCCCAGCACTCAGGAGGCAGAGGTAGGAGGACCGCTGTGAGTTCAAAGCCACCCTGAGACTACATAGTGAATTCCAGGTCAGCCTGGGCTAGAGTGAAACCCTACCTTGAAAAACAAAAACAAACAAACAAACAAAATCAGAGAGTGGTGGGCACACCAGAGCCTCTTGCTACTGCAAACAAACTCCAGATGCATGTACCACTTTGTGCATCTGGCTTTTCGTGGGTATTGGGGAACTGAATCCTGGGACCACAAGCTTTGCAAGTAAGTGCCTTTAATCATTAAGCCATCTCCCCAGCCCCAAAAGATCCTTTAACTTTTTTTTTGAGGTAGGATCTTGATCTAGCCTAGGCTGACCTGGAATTCACTATGTAGTCTCAAACTGGCTTTGAACTCACTACAATCCTTCACAAATGCTGGGATTTAACCTTCTGGCATTTATTTATTTACTTATTTATTTAAGAGATGGGAATGGGCATGCAGGGCTTCTAGCCATGGCTAACGAACTTCAGACGCATACACCACCTTGTGCATCTGACTTATGTGTTGTGTCAGGCAAGTGCCTTAACCGCTAAGCCATCTCTCTAGCCCTACCTTCTGACTTTTATTTTTATTTGTCAGGTTTGGTGGCTCATACCTAAAATTCCAGCTGAAGTAGGGAGGTAGGAGGATTACCATGAGTTCAAGACCAGCCTGGGCTACAGAGTGAGTTCCAGGTCAACTTGGGCGAGAGTGAGATCCTGCTTCAAAATAATGAGGAAAAAAAAAAGCCAGGTGTGGTGGCTCACACCTTTAATCCCAGCACCTGGAAGGCTGAGGTAGAAGGATCACTGTGAGTTCAAGGCCACCCTGAGACTACTACCTGAATTTCAGGTCAGCTCGGGCTATAAAGAAACCCTACCTCTTAAAAAAAACCTGGCGTGGTGGTACGCGCCTTTAATCCCAGCACTCAGGAGGCAGAGGTAGGAGGATTGCCATGAATTTGAGGCCACGCTGACACTACATAGTAAATTCCAGGTCATCAGGACTAGAGTGAGACCCTACCTCGAAAAAAAGATAAAAAAGGAATGGTTCCCTGAAGACAGACCTAGTAATCTATTCAAGTTCCTTCATGTACTAGATAAAATCATTTTCTAAAACAATGCAAACTTCATGTTACATAGGACTGCAATATTAGTAGGTCACCAGAAAATGACACTTACATGGCAACTTATCTTTGCAGCTAGAACTTTCACATCCTCTTTCTCATCTGACTGGGAGGCAGGGCAGAATTATCTCCACTTTAGCTACAAGGTCATGGGGAGCACGAGAGATTATATAACTTACTCAGTGACACACGAACTATACATTCTCCCAGCCCTACCACTTTTTGCTTGTTTGTTTGTTTGTTTGAGGTAGGGTCTCACTCTAGCCAAGGCTGGACCTGGAAGTCACTAAGTAGACTCAGGCTGGCCTGGAATTCACAGTGATCCTCCTGCCTCTGCCTCCCAAGCACTGAGATTAAAGGTGTGCGCCACCACACGCAGCTTCTAGCCCTACCATTTTCTGGCTGTGTGAAACAAGGAAGGGCTTCTCCACTCTCTGAGCTTCCAGTTCCTTGTCACTAATGTGTGCCATGTAGCTGTAAAGATGACAGGAGGCAATAAAAGCCAACACATTTCAAGCAAGCACCTTCATCTGCTGAGCCAAAAGCTGACACATTGCAAGCACTGGCCATGTGCTAACTACCAAGCACTACAGGGCATACAATTTCACCAAGGAAGTGGCTTTTATTACCTGCACTCAATATCAAGAACTCTAAGATGCAGCACAGCTCAGTAATCTGCCCACACTGCACATCCTGGAAGTGGTTGCTAACACTCAGGTGCTAAACCATGCAACAGATATAAAGTGCGCTGCACACAACACAGCCTCAGTCTTTGTCACATTCTCTTTCCTACTCTTTACAACCCTCTGAGCTGAGAAGGGCAGGAATAAAGAACATGACAAGCCAGACCCAGTGGCTCACACCTACAATCCCAGCGCCTGGGAGGCTGAGGTAAAAGGAGCTTCATGAGTTCATGTAGCCAACCTGGGCTAAAGCAAGACCCTACCTCAAAAGAAAACCATGACGGCGGCCTTTCACAATTGCACAACTGGGTCTCTAGGGTGGAAAAGAGGTTCCCTGACAAAGTCCATCAAAGTGTGGAAAATCAGGGATGTGCAGAGAAAATATGGTTAATCATGAATGGAAAGACAGTAAGGGCAGGGAATCCAGGAAGAAAAGTGAGGACCAACAGAGACTGACCTACTTTGCACACTGAGTGACAACCTCTGGAGTTCATTACCCTAGGAGGGGAGTAATGACTAAAAGTATGACTAGCTTGTAAACCAGTCCTATAGAAAGAATGATGAGAAACTAGAGTGTGGGAGAAGGTAAGCTGGTGATGGGCTAATAGGCCTGTGAGATCACACTGTGAGAACACCCTTCCCAGAGAGCTGAGGTGGCAGGAGCTCAGAGGGAAGTGGCCTGTCCGAGGGCCACGCCATGAGTAGTGTGAACAGGTGATGGTCTGTAGCAGTCTGGTACTCCCTCCTATGGCCTGACCACCCTGCCTTGGAGCTAGCTGGCAGTGGTCAGGCCCCTGTCTGAATGAGAAAATCTGGCTTGCTTAACTTTCTCTGGTTCCCAGTGCAGGCAAGTGCTGGGCCTGCCTCTCTTTCCCATGAGGCATTCCCTGGCTCTGCTCCTTCCGGCTCTGGGTCAGTGCACAATGGTAAACAGGTTCTCTCCACCCTTCACTGGCCTCGGCACCCTGGGCCTCTGTCCAGCTCTCCACTCCGTTCAGCTCCACCCTGTTCCATGTGAGGCAGAAGAAATGGCTCCTTTAGGCACCAGTCTTGCTGACTCCAAAAAACCAAGGTCTCTTCTCCTTTCATCTGGCCCAATCAACTGGGGGAGGGCAGAGACAGCACAATCCTACAGAGCAGCCTTCCCTAATAACTACAGCAAACTGTGAAGCCTTTTCTCAACAGGAGATAGTCCTTCCCCAAATCCCAACCCCAACAAGGTAGAATAATGCTTGAAACTTCTGGCCAGGAACTGGTTCTCAGGTCACAATCTCCCCATGGGCACCCAGGACTCATGTATGCCCCCCTCACTATTCTTCCAAACTGCTAGGTCTTACTGATAGATCTCACCTAACTGTCTTGACTGATTACACAAGGGCCCCTCTTCTTCCTACTCCTTCATGGCTCTCTGTCGCCCTCCTTCTCCATAAGAAACTGTAGGCCCTACTCTCCCCCCCCCCCTCCTGTTCCCTGTCCATTACTCCTTTCACCCCTGGGCTTATCTCTAGGCGCCCCACCCTATGAGCCACTTCCTTCAGCCTCCCCACTAACTGGTTCTCACTCACCATTGTAGGCCTCGGTTAGAGCTACCTTCACCTCTATAATGCCTCTCCTACCTGATCCAGGAAGAGCACAATTTGCACTTCATTACATTCCACACACCTCTCTGCAGACTGTGCTACAAAGATGGATAAATGCAGGTCCTGCCCTTGAGGACACAGAAGTGACAGCACAGAGCATGTGGACGAGTGCTGGCAACCTGCAAGAAATCCCCAGGGTGAGGGCGGAGGGTGTCTGGGGAACTTCAAAGAGGAGCCTGACTTAAATTGGGGTTTGAACAGTGACAGGAAGTAGCCAGGCTGAAAAAGGGAAAAGAACACACTAGGCAGAAGGCCCAGTATGTGCAAGTGCAAGCTAATGGGAAAGGCGTGCTTGTAAGGGAATGTGAGCAGTCCAGCAGAGCGAGTCCGGCTTCCTCACCCAAGCCCTGCTCTGCTGAGGCAGCTTTGCTCAGGGGGTATGCTCCTGGAGGGCTCAGTCAGGCCCATTCTCTGCAGCGTGTCCCAGGTACCTAATAGCACCCAGTAATTCATGTGTTCTGTGCTCTCAGATGTCTTAAGTCTTAGTGTTCTCAGGAGTGTGCTGGAAATACTGATTACCTTGAGAGTAGCTAGGTCGGTCAAGCACAGTCACAGTGTGGTAAAGGGCACCTCCTCTCCAGACCAACACCAGCTCCAGATCTTGCTAAAGGCCAGTACACAGCTAAGGCCAGATCTGCTTCACAATGGTCTTTTACAACATTACAATTCTATTCAATTAATGTAACTGAATGTCTGTTATATCACTTACTAGGCACTTGCTCTGCACCAGATACTGCTCAACACTTAACTGACAGCATTTCATTTAATCCTGGAAACAAGCCCATGAAATATATCCTCCAATTATCAACCTCCTTTGGCAGATTTCTCGGCATGCTAGTCACTGTCCAAGTCCACAGCAAGCAGGCATGGCACTGGCCCTGGCAGGTGAGTGTAGGCCCTTTCCTCCTCTCTGGCTCTTACCCACTTCAGCCCTGGATGCTGTCTGCTCAGCTTCCAGAAGCCTGGAGCTCAGTGGACTTCAAGCTGCAAGCTGTGTGACACTTGGCAAGTCAATTTACCTCTCTGGAAAATGGGGATTATGACGATAACTACATCTCATAGATTTAGATGAGGTGCGGTATGTGACACCCTGGTCCAGCATACAGATTTCTCTGTGAAATGGCATTATGATGACAATTCTGAGAGAATGGAGAAGGTCACCTTCGGGCAGGCCAAGAAGCCCAGGATAAAAGCCTACAAAGCACGCAGAAGGAAGACGGTGACTGCCACTACTTAGGAGAGCAGAGGTCCCATGTAGCCCTCTGGTCACACATTGGTCTCAGGAGACCCATCTTTGCTCTCACTTTTGCTTTCTATTCATGAGTAGAGGAGAAGAGCAGGCCCAGAGTGAGGGCTGCCTAAGGGTTCTACTGCAAATGACTCAATGAGGAATTGGAAGGGGAGGATTCCCAGCCTGACCTAGTAGACCACAAAATTCCTGACCACAAGCTGATTGGTACTGGTTCCTGTCTTATCCCAGTACCATGGGGGGTGGGGTCTGTGGAGAAAGCATATCAGGGAGGCTGGATTTTTATACTCATGCTTCCTTGCTTCCTCATGAACCAAATTTTATATATATACACACACACACACACACACACACACACACATATATATATACACACACAAACATATATATGTATTTTTTTGAGGTAGGGTTTTGCTCTAGCCCAAGCTGACTTGGAATTAGTCTCAGGATGGCCTTGAACTCATGGCAATCCTCCTACCTCCGCCTCCCAAATGCTGGTATTAAAGGTGTGTGCCACCACGCCTAGCTTAAATATTTTATTTATTTATTGGGGGGGGAGGGAGAGAGAAAGAGAAAGAGGCAGATAGAGAGAAAGAGCATGCCAGGGTCTCTAGCCACTGCAAAGGAACTCCAGACACATGTGCCACCTTATGCATCTGGCTTTACATGGGTACTGAGGAATTGAACCAGGGTCATTTTGGTTTTGCCGGCAAGCGCTTTAACCACTAAGCCATCTCTCCAGCCCTATTTATTTTAAATGGGGGAGGGGGATAGGAGTAGCATCTTCCAAAAAGGACAGGCCAAGAAAGATTATTCTAAACCCATGGTGTCCAGGGCCCAGACACAATAAAGTTTCTCACACTTACACTTCCCTCCCTGGGCCCTTTACAACCTGCTCCTGCCTCATCTTGGGGTACATATGAAGGGAGGAGTGTGTGCAGACAAGAGGAGTTGTTCTATTCTTTGTAACATTCAACCATCAAAACAACCCAAGAAGCAGGGTGTGGTGGTGCAGTGCACGCCTTTAATCCCAGCACTCGGGAGGCAGAGGTAGGAGGATCACCGTGAGTTTGAGGGCACCCTGAGACTACACAGTGAATTCCAGGTCAGCCTGAGCTAGAGTGAGACCCTACGTCAACCCCCCCCCCCCAAGAAAAAAAAAAACGAGACCGATTAGGCAAAGTACAGACACTTGGGATTGGGCCTAACTTCTAAGACTGGGGCGGGAAATGGGAGGAGGGGTCACAAGGTAGACACCAGCTTTGGTGAGAAGGAAAATTGGGAAAGAGGAATCTCAGATTCCAGGTCCAGCTCTATCACCTCCTCAGCCTCGGCTTCCCTATCTGTAAACATGGCTAAATAATCTTTGCCCTTTACCAAATTCCCACTGTTCTTTTAAGGGATTCCGGAGACGGAAGAGCTAGATACGTCACAGCACCCTTCACTCTAATCGCCCCTCCAAAGATACGAGGGCCACTGGCTCTGCGCACAAAGAAGGATATGAGAGGAACAGAGCACTGCAGGAAGCACTGGTTCCTGCGGGATGTGCCATGATGACCCCTTGTGTTGGGACACCTACCATGTAAAAAATTTCTCAAAGCATTTTTCCAAGGTCAGTCTCAGAATGTTAGAGATAGGTAAGTTTGACTTTACGTGTGGGGAAACTGAGGTTCAGAAAGACTAAGCAACCTTCTCAAGGTCACACAGCCAGTGACTAGCTCAGGGAAGCCCAGGATTGGATCTTCAGATCCTTGCTCAGTAATCTTTGTTTACAATGTTCCTAATCCAGTTACCTTGTTTGAGCCTCACAATCTTTATACATAGCCACACCCATAACTACTTTCTAATGTATGACTTCCCTGCTAGGCTGTAGGTCCTATGAGTGCAAGACCAGTATACCCTGAGGCTGGCACAAGGCTGCACACACAGTAAGTGCTGGATGAAGAGCAGGGCCATTAACCCTGCAGTTGGATGGGAAACATGCCTAAGCTATGAACACTAAGAGTTATTTGAGAAGCCGATACAGCTAACCCTGTGCTTGTATCAGAGCACTTTCCTCTGACATTAGTCTAAGGCCACATTTCCAGCCAAAATCTCTGATCTCTACGAGCCACTGGGAGAGCCCCTAGGGTCTGCCTCTCATAGGCATAGAGCTTGCTTCCACCTGCCCAGCCACGGCACCAAGCACTGAGACCAGAATAAAATTACCTGGCTGAAGTGAAGCTAGTTCTCAGTTGTCATGTGTTTCCCCTTGTCCAGTCTATGCTGTGCCTCAAAGGCCAGACCCACCCTCCCAGCCGTCACACCACCCTAAAGCAGCATTTTCCTGTCCTTGGCCTCACTCCCTGGAGAGGAATCTGGCTCTCCTTGCAGCCTTCTTGCCATTCAATATGTTTACCAGGCACAGACCACAAAGCTCGGTACTACTCGCCCCACTCCCTCCCAACCAGGTCAGCCAACCCACTCTCCTGCTGGAGACAAAGAGCCCCTTGATATGCCCTGCACATGCCAGCCAGCCAAGCCAGGCACCTTGGGAAGCCCAGTGCTATGACAGACCTTAACCAGCAGCAGCTCACTGCTCACTCAGTACGGAGGAAAGAGCAGCTAGCTCTGCCTTCACGTAGCCAAGCTACAGGATGGACTGACTCTGTGATGTGTTCCCACCTCCCTTCAGCCCACAAGGGCCTGCCACAGTCCAAGGCCCAATGATTCACCAGTCTGGTCCTCCTCCTAGCTCTAGAACTTTTCCAGGTCTCATCACAGTTCTTTTGGCCTACCTTGCATTCTCCCAACAATCTCACCACTTGTGATCCAACTCCTCTTTCTGCTATCTTCCACAACTAACCTGCTGAAACCCAGGACTCAGCCTGGCATTCAAAGCTAACCCTCTGGCCTAACATCTTTCCCCAACCTATCTAGTTTCTTTCCTCCTACGTGCCACTCTCCTGACCACCTCTGCTCTTGGCACACTATACTTTCAAACAGCGGGTCTGGGGATGGAACACTGGACATGGGAGCCTTCCCTTCCAGTGGAATGACCTTCTGGGATCAAATACTAGTCTTGCTGCTGCTTCCTCCTATTGCCTCCCAGAGTAGCTGCATGCCCAATTACAGCTTTTGTCTCTCAACACTGTAAAGACTTGTTTGTGGTTGTTTTCCAACTACTCTTTGAATCCCTTGAGGGCAGCAAGACAGTTCAGTTCTTATTCCAATCACAGCACCCAGTGGAGTCAGCACCTAAACAGGAATATGGGGAAAAAAAAAGCTTACTGCTAAAGTGTCAAAGTTAGCAAAAGCAGCCTCAGTGGCTGTCCCCAGAGGCTTGCCCACCTGCCTACCCGAGCAAAAGTAAAGAGCTAAGTTCTGACAACCTCTGAGAAGCTGGACAGGGGATCGAGTAGGGTAGGATGAGGGTAGGAGAGAACTAGACAAAGGGAAAATGAAACAGAAAGCCAAGTTGGAAAAGCTGGACGTGGTGGCGCACGCCTTTAATCCCAGCACTCGGGAGGCAGAGGTAGGAGATCGCTGTGAGTTCGAGGCCACCCTGAGACTACATAGTGAATTCCATGTCAGCCTGAGCTAGAGTGAGACCCTACCTTGAAAAAAACAAAGTAAATAAATAAATAAAGCGAAGTTGGTAGTAGCCCTAAAATCCTGGACAAGAGGCTTCAAAGTGTCAGGAGTATTTTTCTAGTGAAGCAGTCAGGCCAGTTTTCTGCCTTCTAAGAGGGTTTAGAATAGCAGGTATGTCAGGGGTAAACTAAATGGCTAAAGGAGGCCTCCCCCTCAAATGTGCTTCCTGCAGGACCAAGGAAGTAATGAGTTAATACGCTGACACCAGTGGGTCCTGGGCTGGGGCTCAGGGGGCTCCACAATGACGAAGAGAGTAGACAAGGGCACACAGCTCCACTCTTAACTAATCCCAAGTTGTCTACATTTCAGACTCCTTGCTGGAACAAGAAACAAAATCCTTGCCTTGCCCACAAAAAGTATAAATACATCTTCCAAAGAGGCACAAACTGGGGGGAGATAAAAAGGCACAGAATGGTATCAAAGCCATGTGGTCACTTGGAGGTCAATATCAATGCAGTATTGTCTCTAGCCTATAAAGGACCAGACCATGCCTCCAGGGCCTCCCCAAGGATCTTTCTCTGTAGGCTTTTCTCCCACGTGGACAGTCACAGATTTTCACTGTACTGAGGCATGCCTTGGCCTCCACACTGGCATGGTGGCATCCAGGTTCCTGCTAACTCCTGGCTGTGGGGGCCCTCAGAGATAATGAGAACCAGCACCCTGCCTGCTGCCACCTAGGCAAGGCTTAGTGACTAGAGTCAATATCAAGAATATCAAGTTCTTGCTCCAGTTCTGCCACTGATCAGCTGGTACATTTGCAGCACTCTTTTCTCAGATCTTTAGTACTCATGTACAGAATGGGAATAATTACCCCTTTTCAGAGGAAATGAGAGGTCAACTGGATTAGGATTCACTCCTGCCAAAAGGGCTGACCCTACTCATCATCATGGCCAGAGAGGGGAAGTAGAAAATGAAGACAGGGCTGGGAAGATGGCTCAGCCGTGAAACGTGTTTGCTGCAAAGACTGCAGGCCCAGGTTCAAATTCCTAGCACCCAGGTAAAGCCAGTTATACAGTGTGGTGCAAGAGGCCCTAGCATTTGGGAGGCAGAGGTAGGAGGATTGCTGTGAGTGAATTCCAGGTCAGCCTGAGCTAGAATGAGACCCTGCCTCGGAAAAAAAAGAGGCCCTAGTGTACCCATTCATATTCAATATCCCCCTCTCCCTCTCAAATAAATAAATAAATAAATGCTTTTATTTAAGGTAATGATGGCAGGGTCACTAACTGCTCCAGTCTTTGAGAGGAAGAAGACTATTCACTGAACACCTACTCTGTTCCAGGCTCTTGCCAACCCTAGGTTCATTTAAAACCTGCAAAGTCAGCATTAGCTAATCCATTGCACAGGTGAGACAGACACTGATGCTCAGAAATGAGGCACGTGTCCAAGGTCACACTGGGTGACTCTACAGTCTCGTAGGAAGAAGCACATGGCTACCTTCTCTCCCCCACCCTTGTGTAAACAGACTAGGAGACTGGACCTGAGCCAGGTATCCCCCTGGAGGTCCTGTTTCAGACAGATGCTAGGAGGACAAAACATCAAGCAAGCCCCATCACCTTATCTCTTTCCCACAGCTTAGGGTTTCCCAGCAGGTGGACACACAGGCACCTTCCCAGGGCAGCAGCTGGTGTGCTGCCCACTTCTTTACCAAGTCAGGTCTTGTCAGAAGCCCTAGAACACCCACAGGGCCACCAAACCGGATTTTCCTTTGAGGCTCAGAGTAGGGAAAAAGGAGAAAAGAAACAGGGGGTGGGGGGTGGGGGCCTATGGTCCATAGTCACAGACCAAAGCCCACATGTGCAACTGCCTTTTTCCAGATGGGGCCCCCACGGACCATTCAATGCCAGCTCCATGCTCTCCTGGGATCTCAAAAAAAAAAAAAAAAAAGTAGATGCAGGCAGAGGTAGGAGGATCGCCATGAGTTCGAGGCTACCCTGAGACTACATAGTGAATTCCAGGTCAGCCTGGGCTAGAGCGAGACTTGACCTCAAAAAAAATAAAATAAAATAAAATAAAACTGTGTTGGTGAAGTAAAGAGACCAAGCTTAAGCCTGAAATAAAGCTCCTTGCCCTTGCATAAAAAATAAAAAAGTAGTTGCTCTGAGCTTACAAACAAGAGGTGGTGGTAGCAGGTGGGCAAAGAAACAGGCTCTGGCTTGCCAGGAGAGCCCTGGCCCCATCTCAACCAAAACTGGCACAGACTAATATATAAGGATGCCAATTAAGCCAGTTCTATGATTCCCATGTCTTATTTTATGGATATCCTAACTGGTTGAAAGCAGAGGGAACAAGGGAATTAAAGAAGGCAACACTGCTTGCTATTCCAGATGTTTCTCCCAGAGCCCAACTCAGATCCCTTAACAGGAAGTCAACACCCAAAGGATCCCAGGGAGCATAGCTCTCTAGCTCATCTGACCTGCAGCCTGAGTAGAGTAGACTGAGGCTGGGTGGGAAGCTCTAGCCTCAGGCTGGTCCTGACATCACATGGAAAAAGGAGAGAAAGGTCCCAGACTCATCTCTCAGGTTATCTCCCTCAGGCAAGGAGATCTGGTATTCAACTTATATCTGCTTTCCCTTCCTGACCTGCCAGGCTGCAGAAGGAGTATTGCTCAGGCTTGGTCCTTCTACCCCCAAGAGCTATGGAAGGGGAACATCGTTCCTCCTACCCATCCCTGCTCAGAACACCTGGTCTTCCTGGGTCTACAATGCCCAAGTTGGTCTCTGGCCAAGCTAGAAGGAATGCTGCCAGGTCCTCTATCTGTACCTACACCACCCACGGGGTCATTCACTGGCTACCTGCTTTCTTGCTTCTGGCTATTGCTCAAGAGCAGACAGGGAACATCTCGGTCCTACCAAAGGTTCCCTGAAGAGTAGTCTAGCAGAGAGAAGGTGAAGAAGTGTGAAGGCATAAGACTGGGAATCCAGCTCTGCTCCTTATAGGCTGAAGAGGGAAAGTTAATCACTTCTGTCATAACTATGCAAATGGTAACAGCCATCTCCAAGGTCACTTTTTAGTTTTCCAACTTGAAATGTCTAACTTATTCAGTTAATAAATATTGAACATTTACTCCACTGCAGGCCTGAGGAGGAAAAGGTGAATAAGCCTAGTCGCAGCCATAAGCTGATCAGGATAATGACAGCCACCTATTAGTCTCCGACACTGCTGAGGGAGTGAGAAGTGCTGAGCTAAGCCAGGAAGTTGGAGGTTCCTCTAGGTTTTTTTTTTTTTTTTTTTTTTTTTTAGTTTTATCTGTTTGACACCTGATTTTTTTTTAAGATTTATTTTTATTTACTTTTTAGAGATAGAGAGAGGGAGAGAGGGAGTGAGAATAGGTGTGCCAGGGCCTCTAGCCACTGTAAACAAACTCCAGACGCATACACCACCATGTGCATCTATCTGGCTTACTTGGGACCTACAAAATCGAACCCGAGTCCTTAGACTTTGCAGGCATGCGCCTTAACCACTTAAGCCATCTCTCCAGCCCGACACCTGATTTCTTGCTGGGGCCAAAAGGACACGAATATGGGCAATGCAGCTGGTCCTGACCTGGGATTCTGGAACCCTGGGCCCAAGTCCTGGTTCTGCCAGAAATATGCTATGTGATCTTTAGTAAGTTATTCATCTCTCTATTCTCCATTTCCTCTCTATAAAGTAAGTAAATGCTAACCTAGTTGAATCCTCGCCCCAACCCCTGTCAATCTTTCAAGATCACTTCCAGCTCAGTTAATCTATGGTTTTATGATATACTCGTCTATTCATGCCAGGTACCTAACAGACACCTGAGGTGGCCTCTGGTTGTTTTCTTTCTCATGCTCCCAGCCCCTGGCAACTACCAAAACTGACTTGTTTTGAGACAACCTTTAGCCCAGAGTGGTTGAAATGGACCTTTAATCTGGAGCCAGAGTCCCCACCATCTCCACTGCAGCCTTCAGTGCTAATGTTTCACTTCTCTTAGACAGCACATGGACTCCCAGTCCTCAACCACGAGACTAGGTTCAGGGCGGTCACCCTGAAACTTCCCACAACTTCCCCCCTTATGGCTTTGAGCTGGGACTTACTCTTGGCTTTCTGGGAACCACAATATAAACTAAACAAGGAAAACCCAAGTTTTCCAGTATCAGAGCTTTTGCTAACCATCATCAAAAAAAGTGAGGCAGGGAGAGAGGAATGGTCTTGGCATCTCACTTCATCCTTGGCCTTATAGACACCAGAGATATAGTGGGCATGTTGCAGAGCCACATGCCAGATTTGCGGTCGGGGGTGGGGAAGACAGATGTCTGGCGGCTTGGTTGGGGACCACAGCCAAAGGGAGGCTCTCCCACTGGGGCCTCTTTCTGCCCACAAATACCAGAGATACACCCTTATTTTCTCATTTTTCAGACCCTTAGAAGGAAAAAAGTATGTTATGAGCTACTAATTGTGCCAGGCACAGTGCTAGGTGCCTTTATATACCTTGATTCTCATTGACTCCCCTCAGTAATGTTAGATATATGTGTTACTGTTGCCCTTCAGAGTGAGTAAACAGACTCAGAGGATCTGCCAAGTGTGATCAATAAGTCTGGCCGCTCTTCACTATATGATGCTAACCTCACTCTGAGATCTGGTCAAATGCCTGATAAACATGGAGGAGGAATTCCCATGGCTTAAAATTGACCAGCAAGCCGAGCGTAGTGGTGCTCGCCTTTAATCCCAGCACTCTGGGGGCAGAGGTAGGTGGATCGCAGTATGAGGCCAGCCTGAGACTACATAGTGAATTCCAGGTCAGAGTGAGACCTTAACCTCAAAATACTAAAACAATAATAATTATTATTAGTAGTAGTAGTACTAGTAGTATTAACTAGCAAATTTGCACTGCTACTTCCAAGGCCCCACAAATGAGACTGAGAACTTCCCACCCTCTCAAGAACCCACCCCTCCCTGGGCCCCTGATCCCTGGAGACTATGCCCCAATTCAAACACACCCTATGTCTTTACAAGTTCAGGGTGAGGACTAAGAATGAGGGATGCTTTGTGTAGGCTTGGCCTGCTCTAAGTGGGGAGGGGCTGGATCTAACTGGAAGGAGACTCCCTCTAGAAGAAGAGCTAATTTTCTATATATTTCTCCTAAGAAGGAGGTCTGGTGACTAGGAGGCTTTGGGGTGGAGGGGTGGGATCTGGAGACTGAAAGTGACTTTTATGGTGTAGAGTTTTGGGGTAGCCAAGCACTTCCATAAGCCACAAGTGTCTGGGTGCACCTTGGGCAGTCACAATCAATCAAAGAGGAGGAGAGAGAGGGGGTCATGACTGGAGTAGGGCCTCCTTGTTGACTTATGAGGGGCTCTATGTTAACTGGAAGCTTCACACAATTCTATGCATGCCACTAGCCTTGTATGACAAGACAGCTAGGATAGGATGGGAACTAGACGCCATCTTTCTTAAGGGACCACCAGACTGCAAGCACATTATCCGGGAGGACTGAGCTCAGGGTGGGTTGTGTGTGGCAGAGAGCTGGGGCCCAGCCTGCCCATGTTGGAGTGAAGGCGCTGATTACTACCTGACCTTTCTCTGCCTGCCATCTGGGTGCCTGGGTGTGCTACACAAGTGGGGGACCCTGCTGTTTTCTTACTACTCCTACCCACAAGCATCCCAGGAGTCAGCATGCTGCCTGTGAAGCTGAGGTAAGGGAGGACTATGGGCCCACCTGTTGCCTATGACAAGGGAGAAAACTGCCTTTGGGTGGTGGAGGAATAGGTGGGAGGGTGACATTCACTGACCCTTTCCATGAGGAGAAAAGAGCCGGTCAATGTCAAGATGGGACTATGGTCGGGGAGGAAGCTGGCCAGCCTCAACCCAGGGGAGGAACGGGAGGGTTAGTGTGTCCAGGAATGGGGTTGGGGGGGGGGGGCAGCAGAGAAGGAGGTCCTTCTAAAGTCTACCTAGGGTTTCCAGGGTTGGGGAGTGGATGGATGGCCAATAGCTGTCTACTGGGGGTGGGGAGAGATGGGGAAGCCATCTGCGTGAGCCGATCATGGGGTGGTAAAGTCGATCTGCCCCGAAGGCCTGGGTGACAGCGGTGGGTTTGGGGCTGGTGTCCATGGTGGTCTCGCAATTGGCAGGACAACGACCTGTCCTTCCGTCCTTCCTTGGGGGGGTGGGGGGCGGGTCGGTGTCTCTGGAGGGAGGGGCTTGGAGGCAGGGAGGAGGGGTTGGCCTGCCTGTCCCCTAGATCGGAAGTAGAACTGCAGCCTCGGGCGGGACTGTGGGGATGGGACAGGACAGCGGAGGGAAGCCAGGGTCCGGCGTCCCCTAGGTTGGGAAGGAGAAGTGTCGGGGAGTGAGTGTGAGTGAGTGAGTGAGTGTGTGTGTGTGTGTGTGTGTCCCACCCCCACCATCACCACCGACGACGGCGGGCGGCAAGGTCCGCCCAGGTCCCACGCCTGCGCGGATCCCGCGCCTCCGCCCCCCCTCCCCTCCCCATCCCCGGATCTGCCGGGGGGGAGGGTCTATAGGTAGACGCCCCCCTCCTCCTCCCCGCCCCCCGTAGCTACTCACGCGCCCTCGGCGCCTTGCGAGCCCACTATGAAGCCGAACTTGTCGATGCGGCGCTCCGCGAAGCCGTTGGCCTCGGAGTCAGAGCCCACAGAGCTGAGTTCATCGGTGGTGACGGCGTCGGCACCCTGGACCAGGTTCTCCCGCGTCCCCGACAGGCTCCCGCCGTCCGCAGGCGCGCGCGGCCCATCCTCTCCTCCGCTGCTCTTCGCCATCCTGGCCGCGCCCGCCACCACAGACGAGAACCCCAAGCGGCCACCTCAGCCACCTCAGCCGCCCCGGCTGACGCCCCGCCCACGCGCCGCGCCCATTGGCTGGAACAAGGCTGTGGGCGGGAACGTTCGAGTTCACGCCCAATAGACGCCACGGGCTGCAGGCCACGCCCACCTTCCAGGCTGGCGCCAACGGGACGGACGTGAGGGGGCGGGGCAGCCGTCACCGGGAACCCTCCTTTCCCCCCCCCCGCCCCCGCTGTCAGTCATGGGAACTCACCTGGACAAGCTGCTCTGGCCTTTCCGGGTTGGCTCCAACCAGGTCTGTCATCTTTACAGCTTTCAGGCAAGCCTAGGCCCTAAGGGCATCCCTGGAGATTCGGCCCCGCGCCCTGCTGGCTTCCGGAGGCCCGCGCCTTGCGGGGAAACCCCAGAGTCGTGAATGGGATGGTTTCCGCTGAAGAGATCCTAATAGAGAGATAGGTCTAGGGATTCGGCTTAAAGGCCCACCTCCCCTGCTCACTGTTTAGAAGACTTTTAAATTGGCTTGCGGAAGACCTTATTTATGAATGATGTTCAGGGCTGCAGAGATGATCTGCTTGCAAAACCTGACGAACCCGGTTCGATTCTCCAGTACCCAAGTAAAAAGCCAGATGCACAAAGTGATACATTTGTCTGGAGTTCATTTGCATTGGAGGAGGCCCTACGGTGTTTATACTCACTCTTCTTTCATGCCTCTTTGTCTCTGCCCAATGAATAACTTTAATATTAAAAAATAAAAAGAATGATTTACATTTATTTACTGCCTTAAACTCTATGTGCTTTCTCTTGAAATCTTGTTTCCAAGATAACTTTTTTTTGGTGGGTAGTTTTATGTTTTTTGGGGGGGCGCTGCAAGAGAGATAGAGGCAGATAGAGAATGGACACTGCAGATGAACTCCAGACGCATGCACCACCTTGTGCATCTGGTTTTACTTGGATACTGCGCAATCAAACCTGGGTCCTTTGGCTTTGCAGGCAAGGGCCTTAACCGCTAAACCAGCCCTCCAGCCCCTGTTCACTTTCTTGAGACAAGGTCTCAACTCTGTAGCTCAGTGTGATGTCTTAAACTCAGGCAACTTGCCTGCTTCAGTCTCCCCAATATTGGGACTATAAGTGTGGTCTCTTCAGTAGTTTTACTGGGCTATTACTATACTTCATAGGTCTGCACCCCATTACCACCAAAAAAATATAGTTAAATAAAAATTAAAGGTCAGCCAGGTATGGTGGCGCATACCTTTTAATCCCAGCACTTGTGAGGCAGAGGTAGGAGGATCGACGTGAGTTGGAGGCCAGCCTGAAATTACATAGTGAATTCCAGGTCAGCCTGGGCTAGAGTGAGACCCTACCTCGAAAAACAAAAAATAAAATAAAAATAAATAAATAATAATAATCCAGTCACAGTAGGACATGCCCATAATCTCAGCCTTCAGTAGGATGACACATAGATTGTGAGAAGCCAGCCTTGGCTACAATAAGAGGCCATATCTCAAAAAAAAAAAAAAAAAAAAAAAGAGAGAGAGAGAGAGAAAGAGACAGACAGACAGAAAGAAAAGAAAAAGGAAAACAACCAGGCTGCGTGCAGTGGCACACACCTTTAACCCCAGCTCGTGGGAGTCTGTAGTAGCCGGATCACTGTGAGTTCAAGGCCAACCTGTGGCTACAGAGTGAGTTCCAAGTTAGTCTGGGATACAGTGAGACCCTACCCCAAAAAACCTAAAAGTAAAAAAATAAAATAATAGCAAAATATACAATTCCATTTTTAGTATATTTAGAGTGTGCAACCATCACCACAATCTAATTTTAGAACGTTTCATCATCCCCAAAAGAAACTCCTGTTCCTTAGCAGTCACTACTTTCTGCCAATAGACTTGATTTTTCTGGACTTTTCCTTTTTTAAAAAATATTTATTTTATTTATTTGAGAGAGAGAGAGATGTAGATGATAGGTGCACCAGAGCTTTCAGCCACTGCAAATGAACTCCAGACACATGCACCACCTTGTGCATCTGGCTTATGTGGGTCCTGGGGAATTGAACCTGGGTCCTTTGGCTTTATCAGGCGAACACCTTAACTGCTAAGCCACCTCTCCAGCCCTGGACTTTTCCTTTTAAGTGGAACCCTAATCATAATGTGTGGATTTTGTGTCCAGCTTCTCTCATTTTCTCTCTTTTTTTTTTTCCCCAGTTTTTTTGCGGTAGGGTGCTCTTCCTACCTCTTCCTCCCTAGTGCTGAGATTAAAGGCACGTGCCACCAGCTTTTGTATTTTTTCTCTGTCTTTTGTTTGTTTGTTTTTGTTTTTCGAGGTAGGGTTTCACTCTAGTCCAGGCTGACCTGGAAGTCACTATGTAGTCTCAGGGGGCCTCAAACTCATGGATTGCTGGGGGGATTGCTTCCTACTTCTACCTCCTGACTGCTGGGATTAAGCATGCACCATCACACCCAGTTTCCTTTAATTATTCCTTTTAATAATTATGCTTATGCAGATATAATCAGTCCTATTTTATAGGTAGAAGAATTGAGAGTCTGTGTAGAAATAAAGTCATAGTGCTTCAAGGTCCCAGAATTAACACACCCAAGACTCAAACCCAGTTCTCAACAAACCAAATGCTTCTATTAGCAAGACTGGGGGCCAATGGACTTAGCCCCCAGCAGCCAAATTCTGCACTAGAGATTGTCAACTCTTAGAGCTGTAATGACAGTTCCTCACTTAAGTTTAGTATTTTACAGTTTACAAGTCACAGCTATGGTGCCATTTAACACTTCCCTACATACCTAGGGGAAGACAGGCCCAGGAAAGGAAGGGACTAGAAGAGACAGCCTGAGCTGCAGGCCTAGAGACAGGCTACAAAGGGCCAGAAGCAAGCTCCAAGAGGGGAGGATTTATGTTTGGAGAAATTCACTGTTTCTTTGATTGAAGATCTCACTGCACAGTCCTTTTTTTTTTTTTAAGGACTTAAAAAAAAAAAAAGCATATGCCTACAAAGTCAGAGGACCCAGGTGCAACTCCCCAGGACCCACATAAGCAAAAAGCACAAGGTAGCGATGCGTCTGGAATTTATCTGTAGCATCTGGAGGCCCTGGCTTGCCCATGCTCTCTCTATCTGCCTCTTTCTCTCTTTGTCTCTCTCAAATAAATAAATAGGGGCTGGAGATATGGCTTAGCAGTTCAGGCACTTGCCTGCAAAGCCAAGGGACTCAGGTTTAATTCTCTTGTACCCTAGCAAGCCAGAAGTACAAGGTGGTGCGTGTGTCTGGAGTTTGTTTGTAGTGACTGGAGGCCCTGGTGTGTCCTTTCTCTCTCTCACTCTCTCAACTAAAATAAAAAGTGGTAAGCCAGACGTGGTGGCACATGCCTTTCATCCCAGCACTTGGGAGGCAGAGGTAGGAGGATCGCCATGAGTTCGAGGCCACCCTGAGACTACAGGTGAATTCCATGTCAGCCTGGGCTAGAGTGAGACCCTACCTTGAAAAAAAAAAAAAAAAACACTTTTTAAAAAATTTACTTATTTGCAAACAGAGACAAGAGAGAGACAGGTAGAATGGGTGTGTCAGGGCCTCCAGCCGTTGCAAATGAACTCCAGAAGCATGTGCCACTTTGTGTATCTGGCTTTTGCAGCACTGGGGAATTGAACCTGGGTCATTAGTCTCTGCAGGCAAGTGCCTTAACCACTGAGCCATCTCTCCAGCCCCTTACTGCATAGTCTTTACATGCCGTGGGATTATGGTTTGCCACAAATGGACACATGGCATTCATGGGAGTGGGCATAGGCAATTTGTCCTTAAGTCCTCCATCTAGGAGAATATTCTTCCTCTCCAATGACTAGACAGAGGTATTGACTTTTAGTTCCAGCTCCCAGGAAAAAGCAGAGTGGGCCTTACCTCAGGGTGTAGTCATATCCCAGGAAAAGGAAAGAGATGAATCATATATACCCAGAACAGATGTAAAGCCCCAAACATGGCAAAGTATTTACAACCCTTCGACTTTGGCATCCTGGTCCTAATAGGGTTATTTTAAAGCTCCCAAACATATTCCTAAAAGGGCATTGTATACCAACTATATTATTCAAGGAAGTAAGGGTCTATTTCAACTCATAGTTTGAGTATGACTGTCTGTCATGGTGGGGAAAGCATGGAAGGGGGACAGGACATAGCTGGTCACCTTGTGTGTCCAGACAGGAAGCAGAAAGAGATAAATGCTAATGTAAAGCTCCCCACTTCCCACTTTATATGTAGTCCAGGACCCTAACCTACCCCCAGTCAGGGTAGATCATCCCTCCTCAGTTAAACTTGTCTGGAAATACCCTCCCATAGATGCCCAATGGTGTTTCCTGGGTGATGGCAAACCCTGTCAAACTGACAATGAAGGCGGGTGTGGTGGCGCTCGCCTTTAATCCTAGCACTTGGGAGGTAGAGGTAGGAGGATTGCCATGAGTTCCAGGCCACCCTGTGACTACAGAGTAAATTCCAGGTCAGCCTGGATAAGAGTAAGACCCTACCTTTAAAAAAAAAAATTGACAATGAAGCTTAACCTTCACACATTCACCTCAGGGGTCCTTGGGGTGGGAGTGGGACATTGGGTACCCATATTTGAGAGAGTGGATAGATCCCAGTTGGTGACCACAAAACAAATCACTTTTTTTTTTTCAGGGTAGGGTCTCACTCTGGCCCAGGCTGACCTGGAATTCACTATGTACTCTGAGGGTGGCCTCGAACTCACAGTAATTCTCCTACCTCTGCCTCCCGAGTGCTAGGATTAAAGGCATGCCCCCCCCCCACATTTGGCTTAAAACAAATCACTTTTTACTGACAATTTACATAGTTATAGACAATAAACCATGATAACTCCCTTCCCTCCCCAACTTTCCCCTTCACAAATACTTTTTAAATTTTTTATTTACTTATTATTTATTTGAGAGAGAAAGGAGCAAATAGAGAAAGAAGGGGGCTGGGAGAATGGGCATACGAGGGCCTCTAGCCACTGCAAAGGAACTCCAGACGTAGGTGCCACCTTGTGCATCAGGCTTACGTGGGCACTACAGAATCAAATCTGGGTCCATAGGCTTTGTAGGCAACAGCCTTAACAGCTGAACTGTTCTCCAGCCCCCCTTTTTTTGTTTTGTTAAGTAGTGTCTCGCTGTAGCCTAGGGTACCCTGGAATTCACTATGTACTCTCAGGCTGGCCCTGAATTCACGGCAATCCTCCTACCTCTGCCTCCCAAGTGCTGGGATTAAGGGTGTGCGCCACTACAACTAGCAACAAATCACTTTTAAGGCCTTCTTTTGAGCCAAGGGTATGCTGCCTAGGCTGGCCTCCAACTTCTGGGCTCAAGTAATTCAAGTGATCCGCCTGCCTCAGCAAGTCCAAGTAACTAAGACTGCAAGCATACACCACCATGGCTGGCTTCTCTGAGATTATTTTCTCATCAGAAAAGAAAAAAAAAAAAGTTGAAAATACTCCCTTGGAGGAACTGTAACAGTATTTGCTTAAACATTTGGTATATGGAAATAAATGCTCACTGGTCAGGAATGACAGCATTTGAAATTTTCAAAATCATTGCTGTCTTGTTTCCCACCATAGACTGTGGTTGTAGGAAGGGAATTAACACAATCTAATTCTTGGCACATGGCCTGGGAGATTTTGCTTCATGGCTGTGCCCCTCAGTAACTGGGTATTCTTGTGAAAAATTACCTAATCTTTTAGAACTTTATTTAATCTCATTAAAACTAGAAATGTGGGCTGGAGAGATGGCTTAGCGGTTAAGCGCTTGTCTGTGAAACCTAAGTACCCCAGTTCGGGCCTCCATTCCCCAGGACCCACCCTACCCAGATGCACAAGGGGGGCACATGCATCTGGAGTTCATTTGCAATGGCTGGAGGCCCTGGTGCACCCATTCTCTCTCTCTCTATCTGCCTCTTTCTCTCTGTCTGTCGCTTTCAAATAAATCAATAAAAATAAACAAAAAAATTTAAAAAGCTAGGTGTGATGGTATATTGGAATTCCAGCACTTGGGAGGTGGAAGGAAGTATGAACATCTGGAATTCAAGGTTATCTTCACCCACTGAGTGGGTTCACACCCACACTAAACTATGTGAGATTTTGTCAAAAAAAAAAAAAAAAAAAAAACCAAAAAACTGAAATGTCCTAGAATTTGAGTAAATAAAGAAACCTAACATTAGTAGGGTGTGGTGGTCTAAGCCTTTAGCACCAGTACTAGGGAGGCTGAGGTAGGAAGATCACTATGAGTTTGAAGCCATCCTGAGGCTACAAAGTTTCCAGGTCAGCCTGGATTAGAGACCCTGCCTTTAAACAAAATGCTATGTCCTGAGGCTTTAGCTCACTGACTCACGAAGTCATTATCAACATTCCTATTTTTTAAAATACTTATTTATTTACTTACTTGAGAGAGAAAGAAAGAGGGAGGAAGGGAGAGAAAGAGGGAGAGAGGGAGAGAGGGAGAGAAAGGGCGCACCAGGGCCTCTTAGCCACTGCAAAGGAACTCCAGATGGATGTGCCACCTTGTACCTCTGGCTTTACATGGGTGCTGGGAAATTGAACCTGGGTCATTAGGCTTTGCAGGCAAGCACTTTAACTGCTGAGCCATCTCTCCAGCCCCAACATTTCTTTTGTTTGTTTGTTCTGAGGTAGGGTCTCGCTCTAGCCCAGGCTGACCTGGAATTCACTTATGTAGTCTCAGGGTGGCCTTGAACTCATGATGATCCCCCGACCTCTGCCTCCCAAGTGCTCTGGTTAAAGACACGTGCTACCATGCCCGGCTCCAACATTTCTTTTTTTTTTTTTTTATTGGTTTTTTGAGGTAGGGTCTCGCTCTAGCCCAGGCTGACCTGGAATTCACTATGTAGTCTCAAGGTGGCCTCAAACTCACAACAATCCTCCTATCTCTGCCTCCCGAGTGCTGGGATTAAAGGCGTGCACCACCACGCCCAGCAACATTTCTAGTTTTAATGATTTTGGTTTTTTGTTTATTTTCATTTATTTATTTGAGAGCGACAGAGAGAAAGAGGCAGATATATATAGAGAGAATGGGCGTGCCACGGCCTCCAGCCACTGCAAACGAAAAAAAATTTAAAGCCAGATGCACAAAGTGGCGCATGTGTCTGGAGTTTGTTTGTAGTGGCTGGAGGCCCTCATGTGCCCATTTTCATCTCTTCTCTCCCAAACAAATAAATAAAATAAAAATCTTTTAAAATGTGGATAGTCTTCAGGAGTTGGCAATGAGAATTAGAAAAGCTATGTATACAACTTTTGTTTTTGAATGGATTTTTTTTTCCATATGGTGTGCATACATGTGTTTGCTTGTCCATGTCTGTGGTACTTGTGCATGTGGAGGCTATAAGTAAGTACCAGGCATCTTCCTCAACCACTCCAGCCACTGCTAACGAACTCCAGATGCATGTGCCACCTTGTGCATCTGGCTTTTGTGGATGCTGGGGAATAGAACCGAGGTCCTTTGGCTTTGCAGGCAAACACCTTAACTGCTAAGCCATCTCTCCAGCCCCTCCATGTTGTTTTTTTTTCTAAATTATTTTTATTTACTTTTATTTATTTGAGAGAGTGAAAGAGGCAGAGAGAGAGAGAGAGAGAGAGAGAGTGAATGGGTGTGCCAGGGCCTCTAGTCACTACAAACGAACTCCAGATGCATGTGCCTCCTTGTGCATCTGGCTTATGTGGGTCCTGGGGAATCGAACCAGGAACCTTGGGCTTTGCAGGCAAACGCCTTAACCGCTAACCCATCTCTCCAGCCCCTCCATCTTGTTTTTTTTTTTGGTTTTTCGAGGTAGGGTTTCACTTTGGGCCAGGCTGACCTGGAATTCACTATGTAGTCTCAGGGTGGCCTCGAACTCATGGTGATCCTCCTACCTCTGCCTCCTGAGTGCTGGGATTAAAGGCGTGTGCCACCACGCCCGGCGTTCATCTTGTTTTTTGAGCTAGGGTCTTTCCCTGAACCTGGAGCTGGATTTTGCGACTAGCTAGTCAGCAAGCCCCAAGGATCCTCTTGTCTCCACCTCCCCAGTAGTTACAGGCACATGCTACAGAGCCCAGCTTTTATGTAGGTCCTGGGGATCTGAACTCAAGTCCTCATGATGCTTGTGCAATAAGCACTGTAGAGACATCTCCTTAGCCTGTAAAATTTATTTAAGTTTTTATTTATTTATTTATAAGAGACAGAGAGAGCCAGGTGTGGTGGCACATGCCTTTAATTCTAGCACTTGGGAAGCTGAGTTAGCATGGGCTGGAGCAAAATCCTACCTTTAACCCACCCCCTAAAAAACAAAACAAAACAGGACAAGGGAAAGGATGGTACCAATGATGTATCTATACTAAGTATATCAATAAAAAGAGAGAGAGAGAGGGAGGGAGGGAGAGAGGGAAGGAGGGAGGGAGGGAGGGAGAGAGAGAGAGAGAGAGAGAGAGAGAGAGAGGGAGGGAGGGAGAGAGAGAGAGAGAGAAGCCGGACAATGTGGTGCATGCCTTTAATCCCAGCACTCGGGAGGCAGAGGTAGGAGGCCGCCCTGAGACTGCATAGTGAATTCCAGGTGAGCCTGGGCTAGAGCAAGACCCTACCTCGAAAAAACAAAACAATAACAAAAAGAGGGGGGCAGGTGGTAGCTGGAGAGATGGCTTAGCCTGTGGGGCACTTGCCTGCAAAGACTAAGGACCCAGGTTCAACTCCCCAGAACCCATGTAAGCCAAATGCACATGGCGCCAGTATACGTTTAGAGTTCATTCGCAGTCATTAGAGGCTCTGGTGTACCCATTCTCTCCCTACTAAATAAATAAATAAAAGAGAGAGAGAGAGAAAGAGGCATTGAGAGAAAGAGGCAGACAGAAAGAGCCTGAGTATGGGTGTGCCAGGAACCCCTGCCATTGCAAACAAACTGTAGGTACATGCACCACTTTGTGCATCAGGCGTTATGTGGGGGCTGGAGAATCAAATCTGGGCCATCAGGCTTTGCAAGCCAGCACCTTTAACCAGAGTCCTCTCTCCAGCCCACCTGTAAAATTTAAATAGCAAGGAACTACCCTGCAAGGCTACAGGCCCTATCCACCTTCTGAATAGGAAGTGTAATGTCAGGAAACAAACTGGGTCTGTAGCTGCTGACAGTCACAAGGCCTTGAGGTCAATCAGCCTTCTGCAACTGCCTAAACCAGGACAGATGTTCATTCAGGAGCTCCGGGAAACTGCTCACTTGAGAGTGCAGCTCAAAGGGCCCATTCACTTGCCGGTTCTGCCCAACATTCCTGGCCTCTTGTCATAGCCTCACTGTGGGGCCTGCCAGTCCGTAGAGGCGTATGCTCTGACACCATGGCCCGGCCCCCATTACCAGAAAGGAGAGCCTGGGTGTGAGGCTCTCTCAGGCCTCTGGATGCCCTTTTCTCTTGGAGTGAGCTGAGGTAGCATTCTGGAAGATTCCGTACTGCCTCTGGAGAAGTACCTAGTAGTGAGCTCACTTTTAGGACCCAACCCAGAAAGTACTCTTCATCAAGCCAAATTTTGGTATTGACCCCTGGGGCAAACTTCCAGCAACTAGGTAGGAGGCAAATGTCATACAGGGTAGGAAATGCCATGACATAAGGTTAAACATGTGAGGACCCAGCAGTTTGCAATGGAGCAAAGTGCTGGGCAGTTTGAGTTTTACCTCTCTGAGACCTGGGAAGGATGTGAGGCAGATAGTCAAATGAAGGGACTGCAAAAAAGGTGCTGGTGGGTTAGAGATGCCTTAGCGGTTAAAATGCTTACCTGCAAAACCTAAGGACCCAGGTTGGATTCCCCAGTACCCACATGAAGCCAGATGCAAATGGTGGCACATGCATTTGGAGTTTGTTTGCAGTGGCTAGAGGCCCTGGTGTGCCCATTCTCTCTCTCATTTGCCTTTCTCTCTTAAACAAATGTGCTGGGGAGATGGCTCAGCAATTAAAGACACTTGCTTGCAAAGCCCACCAGCCCAGGTTTGATTCCCAGTACCCACATAAAGATAAGACATGGTGGGCTAGAGAGATGGCTTAGCAGTTAAGCACTTGCCTGTGAAGCCTAAGGACCCTGGGTTTGAGGCTTGATTCCCCAGGACCCACGTTAGCCAGATGCACAAGGGGGTGCACGCGTCTGGAGTTTGTTTGCTGTGGCTAGAGGCCCTGGCATGCCCATTCTCTCTCTCTCTCTGTTGCTCTCAAATAAATAAAAAATAAACGAAGATAAGACATGGGCTAGAGAGATGGCTTAGCGGTTAAAGTGTTTGCCTGCAAAGCTTAAGAACTTCTGTTTGAATCTCCAGGTTCCATATAGCCAGATGCACAAGTACACAATGTCGTATATGCACACAAGGGGTGCACGTGTCTGGAGTTCGTTCACAGCAGCTGAAAGGCCCTGGTGTGCCCATTTTCTCTCTCTGCTTCTTTCTCTCTCAAAAAAATAAATAAAAAAAAATAAAAAAGATATGACACATAAAGTGGCACACATGCCTGAAGTTCATTTGCACAGGCAAGAGGGCCGGGCATGCTCATACACACATAAATAAATTAATTTTTAAAAGGTACTGGGAGCTCTCAGAAGTGTTAATTCTCAACAGGAAGTCTGCTTCAGGTTTAAAGCCAGTCAACAGCTATCAACAAGCTCTCACCTCCCTCCCTCTGAACACCCATAGCAGCACCTATCTCCCCTCGAGATAGCACAGTTCTAAAAATAATCTGCATTTAGTCCTTGCTTAGGTGCTAAGACTGTGGCAAGTGTTTTGCACACATTCTTTTCATCTTTGTACCATGTGACTGTGGCCATGTGACCTGCCCTTTTTGCTCCTCAGGGTCAAACAGGATTATTCACATTAGAATTAAAAAGTTTACAAAGTACTTACAGTAGTAAGCGGTAAAGTGGGCTTTATGAAGTCCTGACAACAGTGCACGGCCTTGGTACAATTTCTTACTGGTCTGTATCTTACAGAACAATCATCACATCTACTTGTACTAGGTGATCCCAAGCCCGCAGGAGACTACTACCCTGAGCTGTCTTTTGTCGGTGGGACACAGCATGCTGAAAGTATCCTGTACCATTTTAATACATGCTTGGTCTTCTGGAGGGCCTCCATGTTTTAAAGGCAATATAATACTTTTTTACAAGCAGCACTTAACACCTCAAAGACACGACTGCCACACAAATTTATATACAAACACCAGGACTTCTCAGACCACAGGAGCTACACAGCACTGTGAAGTGGACACAGCTGGCCAAGAGACAGGTCTTTTTACACTGCTTTCAGAAGCATCCAAGAGGTTTATTACAGACCACAGCAAGATACAAAACGATGAATGACAATAATCATATTCTATGCGCCAAGTGTCACTTGGCACTGTGAAATTATTCTGTAGGATATTACTGGGCTTCCACTTCTTATTGGACTGCCTGAAGGACTTAAAATCCAGACCCTAAGAAAAACATTCCAAAGAATAGCTTACAAAGCTTTGCTTCTCTTACCAGTGTTGGGGAGTGCTAAGTTGTGGGTGGGTGGGGGGGAACCTTAAAAGGGCAATGTGAATTTCCAAACTAAGAGGGAAAAATACACAGGCAGTGCTTGAGGTCCCAGCAAAGTTCTCAGATCACAGTTAAAAGGGCGGCGGCGGGGGGGGGGGGGGGGGCACGGCAGCACAGGTGACGAGAGAGGCCCAACAGCAGGGACTGGACAGTAGGTTTTCTTGCTCTATTTCTTCCTGCCACCTCTCTCCTTGAGGGCCAGGTGGATGACAGCACCATTGGCCATATTGTAGTAAGCCAGTGAATTGGAATCCTTGATGAAGATACCCTGGAAAATAGAGGCATGCCTTAGTGTAAGGCACCTGACCCCGACCCCAAGCACATCCCTGAACCTAGCAGCAGCTTAGGGGAGGCAGGAGGGAAGTGGACTGTAGGGCTCCAGTTCCTTCTACAATGATTTTCCTTCCTTCCCTCCACCTGATGCAGTAACAGAGTGCTTTGTCAACATTTGGCTCAGAGCTGAACTCCCCAAGATGCTGGCCCAAACCAACCCCAGGGAGAGCTGATTGACCCTGATGTCTCTAGACCTTCAGTGATAACCTCATCCCATCAGCCATTTTTTTCCCCTGAGACAGGGTCTCATATTAGCCCAAGCTGACCTGGAACTTACGCTGAAGTTCCAGGCTGCCCTTGAACTCACAGCAATCCTCCTACCTCTGCCTCCCAAGTGCTGAGATTAAAGGCATGCACCACCAAACCTGCCCATCAGCCTCACTTTATAGAGGAGATGAGGCCTGGAGTGTGGCTATACTCAAGTCTAAAAAGGAATGTAACACCACATAAGACATGGCAGATACCCCTTGCATCAACACAGATCTGGGCTGAGTTGACCCCACATTGGGTCAGGAACCACCAGGGCACACCCAAAGATCTAGACCTCCAGCTCCTGGTCATAGAGGCAAAGAGTTTTCTGGACCCCATGCTAGACTGTACTGTCAGAGTATGCTATCCCATATCACTTGAGATGGACCCAGATGGCTACTCCCAGGTTTCTCTCCACCCTATTCTGCACTCCCAAGGGAGAATTAGTTTCTAGGATGGCAGAGGTGTTGGGACCGAAGGGGCAGAACTGGGGCGGTCCTGACTCACCTCATACTGCAGCTTCTGCTTCCCCGCAGGCATGCCTGTGGCTTCATGAATCTTCACCTTGATGACGGAGACCTGTGGAACGAAGGAGAGGTCATTCATTCCTTCGCTAAGGCCACCTGGAAAGTGTCCTTGCCCCTTGACACCTGGCACCTGCACAAGTGGGTGGTGGTAGCCCATACCTGGTCTGTGAGTGGGAGGGTGAAGACCAGCACCTGTCCATTCAGCTTCCATTCCGTCTTATCCTGCATGTTGGGCACCTGCACTTTGATGGATACTGGACCCTGTAAATAAGAGTGGACATTATGAGTGAGGGGACCTGAACCAACCAGGAAGTATATTCTGCACATCTGGACCCCTGTCACAAGATTTCATTTCTCTTCATCATCATCATCATTATTATTATTTTTCAGGCAGGGTTTTGCTCTTACCCAGGCTGACCTAGAACTGACTCTGTAGCCCAGACTGGCCTCAAATTCAAGGTAACCTTCCTACATCAGCATCCCAAGTGCTGGGGTTAAAGGTATGTGCCACTATACTCTGCCCCTCCCTTAAAAAAAATTATTTATTTATTTATTTATTTATTTGAGAGTGACAGACAGAGAGAAAGAGGCAGATAACGAGAGAGACACAGAGAGAGACACACACACAGACAGAATAGGCGCTCCAGGGCCTCCAGCCACTGCAGACGAACTCCAGACGCATGCCCCCCCTTGTGCATCTGGCTAACATGGGTCCTGGGGAATGGAGCTTCGAACCGGGGTCCTTAGGCTTCACAAGCAAGCGTTTAACCGCTAAGCCATCTCTCTAGCCCTGCCCCTCCCCTTTTAAAGATAAGAGTCTCATTATGTAGCCCAGGCTGGCCTTGAACTTGAGGCCATTTTCCTACCTCCACCTTTGGAATGTTTAGATTATAGGCATGCACTACCATGCCCAGCTTTTTCTCACTCCTTTTTAACTAAAGATTTTGTTTTTATTTTTATTTTTTTATTAGAGAAAGAGTGAGAGTAAGAATGGGCACACCAGGGCCTCTAGTCACTGCAAATGAACTCCAGGGCCTCCAGTTGCTGCAAAGGAACTCCAGATGCAAGCACCACTTTGTACATCTGGCTTTATGTGAATACTGGGGAATCAAATCCAGGGCCATCAGGCCTTCCAAACAAGCACCTTAACCGTTGAGCCATCCCGCCAGCCCTGTTTCTCTTCTTTATAAACTGACCCCTGCCTTCCCTCCCAGTGAATCTGGAGCTAAGGTGAAGTAGGTAGAAGGTAAAAATGTTCTGCAACCCTCAAGAAGCACCAATACAGGAAAGAATGTGGCCTGTGAAGTCAGAAGACTTGGGTTTCCAGCTCAGCTCCAAAGCTGACTAGGCCTGGGTCTCAATGTCACTTGACTGTAAACCAGGCTGCTGAGAACTAAGTGAAGAGTCTGTGAAGTTAGCATCTTGAGTAGGTGATCAATAGACATGATAAAAAAAGAAAGAAAGAAACAGTAATCATTAGCTGATTAGCCAGGCGTGGTGCACTCGGGAGGCAGAGGTAGGAGGATCACTATGAGTTCAAGGCCACTCTGAGACTACATAGTGAATTCCAGGTCAGCTTGGGCTACAGTGAGACCCTACCTCGAAAAACCAAAAATAAAAGGCATGAGTCTTAGAAACAAAACAGTTTGTCAAATCTGCTGGGGAGTGGGAGCTGTGACTGTTTGTGCCTCTTTACTGAAGCCTAACAGTCTTCCTAGCGACCTGCAGTCCTAAGGTGGGATCCTTATTCTAGCACACCAACAGAATCTTACTCTAACAGGTAGCCCTGCCAACGACTAGAGCCCAGGGAAAAGTCTGAATTTAAAAACAGTACCCATGGGCTGGAGAGATGGTTTAATGGTTATAGTGTTTGCCTGCAAAGCCTAATGACTCAGGTCCAATTCCCCAGGATCCACATAAGCCAGATGTGCAAGGTGGTGCATACACCTGGAGTTTGCAGCAGCTGGAGGCCCTGGCATGCTCATTCATTCTCTCTCTCTCTCTCAAATTATTAAAAAATATAAATAAATAAATAAACAAACAAACACCAGTACCCAGGATTTCCTCTAGTTGTCTAGGGCTCCTGTCACACTCAGGTCATTTTGTCTAAGCATGTGGATCTCCAAGCAGTCCTCTCTCTGTCAGGGTCCACACCATAGGAACCACCACCACCACAACCTTCTGTTCCCTGAGGTGTTGGACTTTATAGTTAACATATGCTCAGACTCTTCCAATGGCTGACATAGGCCCCAGGAGCTAAAACTGTGAGGAACAGCCTGAGGAACGTGGACAACCCCTCTCCCTCCTGCCAGATGCTCCAGGGGCACAGGCAGCATTCTGAGCCACAGACCTTATTTCTGCGCAGGAACTCTTCCTCAGGCATGAGGCTGTCCTCTGTCTTCAATTTCTTGGAGGGAGGCTCATCTTCCATAGGAGGCGGGGGGTGAACAGGGGGCATTGGGGCTGGAGCTGGGACAGGAGCCACAGGTGGGGCCGGCACAAAGGCTGTAAGATAAGGACCAGCAGCCAATGAATGGAGGAAGGAGGAAGGAGCCCAAGGGCCCAGGATACAGGGCCCATGAGATTTTGTTTCATTTTGAGGCACGGTCTCTTTCTAGCTCAGGCTGACTTGGAACTTAACTCTATAGTCTAGGCTGGCCTCAATCTCACGGCAATCTTCCTACTCCATCCTCCAGAGTGCTGGGATTAAATATGTGAACCACCATGCCCAGTTTGAGATTTTGAGAAGTGAGATTGCAAAAGCTTTGCTCCATAGAAGTGTGAAGTGCCACTCACTGTTTAATCTGGCAACCAGCAAGTTCCTGGTAGGGAGCCTCAGGAGACAGACTACCCAGATTGGGTAGCATGGGATTAGAGGAAGAGCAATACTGATAATGGACTGGCAGGTGGCATCTGTCAGGTTTCGGAGCCTGTTGAGGGCCTAGCCCCCTAAGCGAAGATATAAGCCATGCCATATCAGCCTCCTATCTCCCCGAGGAGCTATGGCTCCCAGTTCCCAGCTTGGGCATCTTCACATGCAAAGCCAGGGCTCTCTTCTAGGCTGGATACCCAAATGGAACAACTTTCATTAACACCATATGTGACTCTGTGGACAGTGCTTGGAAAAACAATACCAGAAACTGACCTGTTGGCACAATCATAGGAGGTGGGCGAGGTGCCATGATAGGAGGTGCTGAGGGAGGCATGGGTACCACGTTGATCCTGGGTGCGTGGATGATGGGTGGCATGGGAGCGATCACTGAGCCTGGGGGCAGTCGGACCACAGATGCCATTGGTGGCCGAGGCATGACAGGTACTGCAGATACAACTGTGGTACGGACTGGAGGTGGCATCTGGGGAGGGGGAAGAGACCCAGGGGTCACAGGAAGCCAAGGCTTGGGTCCAAGGGCGCATACAGCTAGTCTAGTACTGGCCACTAGCGTAGGTAGCAGTTAGATAGCTTGGACTCTGCTAGCTGAAGCCTCACAGAAGGACAGAAACTTAATGCTGAGAGCCATAGGGTGACACTCTCTTTACCCCGGACTTGGTAAGTCTGACGCTACCAGCTCCTCATGACAGACAGACCCATTAAGGGGTCTGACTTTAACTCAGCCCCCTGAAAACTGGCCAGCAGTTCTTAAAGACCTGTTAGGCTCACAGTGCTTCTCTGCCTCAAACCTATTTTCCGTAATTTGCCACTCAGCTCCCCGGCGCTCCAGTCCTCCTCTGCAGGTGGAAGACCAGGCTAAAAGTTTCCACTTCCATTTCAAGGGTCTGTTCTCTTTCGACTTGACCCACAACCACTCAGGCCCTGATCTACAGTAGATAGTCCTCTGAGACAATAACACCCAACCCCAAGAACCAAGCTTTTAAAAAAACTGGTCACAGGGCGGCTGCTGGCTTACCGCAGGTGGCCGGGGAACTGAGGTGATGGGTGGTGCCGAGCTGGGGATGTTGGTGGCTGAAGACGGAGGTGGTGGCTGCTGGGGGATTTCATTAGGTTTGCTGGGACCAATCTTCTCCTTGGTGTCATCTTCCGGCACCAGGCCTTTGGCCTTGTGGATGGCCTCAATCTGCTCCTGGAGAGTTATGTTGGCCTGGGCAGCCTGCTGGGTCCGGGCCATGCTGCCTGAGTGCCCATCCCAGGTCACCTGCAAGAGAAAGCAAAGATACAGCCTGACAGGGCTCTTGGAACTGACCATAGGTGGGAGATGGAAGGCAGGAAAGTCACCCTGGGGCTCTCAGGATCCACTAAAACCACACCTTTTCCTCTGGCTTCTGGATCTCCTCCTCTCCAATCTTCTTACCAATGGCTGTTTCCTCTACCCCAAAGATGTCAGTACGTCGCTCAGCCAACTGCTTCAAGCTACTCTCAATATCGAGACCTGTATGCAACAGGACGGGAGAGGGGGAAGTTAACCCTGGTGCCCTCCCAACAAGGTAGTAGCTCTCTGGGAATTCAGGGTGAAGCCAATGATACATAGTTGATTCTGGGCCCCAACATGTCACTTCTACCCTGAGTCTGGGGAAAGCTACCAGATCAGTACTAGACTTAAGAAAGCCAGTATAGGGCTGGAGGGATAGCTTAGCAGTTAAGGTGTTTGCCTGCAAAGCCAAAGGACCCAGGTTCGACTCCCCAGGACCCACGTTAGGCAGATGCACAAGGGGGCGCATGCATCTGGAGTTCATTTGCAGTGGCTGGAAGCCCTGGCATGCCCATTCTCTCTTTCCCCCTCTTTCTCTGTCAAATAAATAAATAGAAAGCCAGTATAAAGCTGGGTATGGTGGTGCATGCCTTTAATCCCAGCACTCAGGAAGCAGAAGTAGGATTGCCATGAGTTCAAGGACAGCCTGAGACTACATAGTGAATTCCAGATCAGCCAGGGCTACAGCGAGACTCTACCTTGAAAAACCAAAAAAACAAAAGAGAGAGCCAGTGTATGTCTAACCTTTGACTGATAAAGACCAGTGGGCCAGAGAGGGCAGCCGGGAGGATGGGAATAGGTGAGGAAGCAGCAGTCAGGACTGACAGGCAAGCTCCCTGCCCTCGGTGGCTATCTCCCTTAGCCTGCTGCATCCTGGAGCAAGAGTACTCCAATCAAGAGTCTAAGTGAGCAAAGGACGGAACATTACTCCCAGTCATTGCCAGATCTTGCTGTGGGCATCAACAGATATGTGGTATCTTTGTCAGTGCCAGCCTCTGGAAGATTTTTCTGGAAGAATCTTTTTGTAAAATAGTTCTTTTACAAGGTCACAGGCTGTGCTTATTCTCAAAAACCTTTACTGATCTCAAAATTGTTGTTTTCTGTTTGTGTGAAGCAAGCTGTGGGTTGGAACCCCACCTCACCTGGGGCATAAACTTCATCATCACTCTGCTTCTCCCGGATGGAGCGATCCCGCTGCTCCAGCCAGCGGGGGTCGAGAAGCCCAATGCGCATGTGCTCTTGCATTTTGCTGGCAGGGATCTTCTCCCCAGTGATGGGGGAGACAAGATATTCATCTGGAGCAGGGGCTGGAGGAAGGGGCTTGGAAGCTGAAAGAAAACAAGATATCCAAGTGAGAATACTAAATGAGGTTGAGTAGTTCATTCAGGCATCACCCACCATGTGGTGGCACCCTTCTGCCAGGAACCATCCCCACCACAACATGGGGTCACCTCAAGACCTCCTTAAACAGCCCAGTTTGAGTAACATACAAGACCATTCAGGACCCTCAGGGACAGTGCAAGGGCTGGGAGGCAGGCCCTACCTTTGGGATCATAGTCCTTTCGGACAATGACTTGGTCTGGAGTTGGGGGCAGAGGCGGAGGCATGGGCGTCTCTGGAGGTGGGGGCACTTTCTGCCCTTCCTCTTCATCATCTGAGCCCTGGGAAAAAAAGAAGGAGTCATAGATGGGGTGAGGATAACTCCCTGCAGCTGAGCCCTGGCATCTCTCAGGGTGGTAAGGAGCCTGCCAGCCAGTATCCATGTGCTAAGCCTCCTGGGGCAGCCCAGGCCAGCCGGCAGCTGGCCAAGCTGCTTCCTCACAGCATGAATGGGAGCGTCAGAGGCCAGGGTGTTAACACTCCTCCCAGGCATTTCCAGCAGCTGGCACCAGGCAGTCCCAAGAGGCCAAGGGCCCTTAACATGCAGGGGAGGGACAGGGGTAGGCGAGTCAGCACTCAATGGTACTGCTCCCGGAGCAATACTGGGAGGGAGAGAAAAAGTCAATTCCCACAAACACAGGGGCCCTTTCTTCTCAGACTGCACACAAATTCTTTCTGAGGGGGGAGAGCAACTTGGCTCTGGAGACTCTGTGCCTACTTGGAAGGCCAGGTTAGAAGGGGGTAGGGATGTCTGAAAGGATGTGTAGGCTACATTTAGAAAAGCTTTGGGAACTGCTTTGGGCCAAAGAGCATGAAAGGCATAAGGGGGTGGTTGGCACCAGGGCCTATGAGCCAAAGGGAAGGCCAAAGAACAAGGCCGGCAAAGCGTTTAGATCCTTGTCTGTGAATCACTCTTTGTTGCTGGAGCTGGAGAGAAGGGCTGTGCTGCCTGCGCTTGGAGAGCTGCACTCAGTCTGCCCTTGTCCAAGGCGCACACTGTCGTTTTGAGGCGCACAAGGAACTGGACTTTGGACTCAACGGAGATCATCACTCGACCTCATGGGCTCCAGAGGAAAGGACAGTCCTCAGGCCCCTGGGAGCTTACCTCATCCATGTCCTGCACTTGGGTGTCCTGATCCAGCTGTGAAGGAGGCTCCTCGGTCTTCTCCTGCTTCTCATCTTCCTCATCAGACTCGACCTCCATTTCCACCTCTTCACTTTCCCCAAACTTCTCATAGCGCTCCTGAATGAGGATACGGGCTCCCAGCTCTTCTGGAGTGGTCGGGGGAGGGAAGTTTCCTGGAAGAGGCGAGCCAGAGTCAAAATTGTTCTGGCAGAGTTGAGCCAGCCAAAAGCATTCCTTGCCCTGTCTGTGAGCTCCCTGGGGGCTGGGGAATTGTTTATCTGTAGAAGCCACCAGGGCCAGACATAGTAACCAGTTGCTGAATTGCATTTAATCTGGGCAAAGTGGTAGAAATAAGTCTTATGGGACAATGGGAAACAAGTAAGATCCTCTGCGCCCTGAGAACACCTGCATGAGGTCTAGAGAGTGCTCAGGGTTCCTGGCTCCCACCTCTCCTCCTAGACTTACCTTGTTCATTGGGTTGAAAGTCCACTGTCTCCACAACCACAAAATCATGCCAGTCGATCTGAGCATAGGCCACACGCTCCTTCTCTTTCTCCTCCTCTTCTTTCTTTCTCTCCCGCTCTTGGAACTTGGCCCACTCCACTCGGTAACACACCTGTGGGGATGGGAAACAGCACAGTATTCTCAGTGAAGCTTCAGGGCAGTCCTCAAAGCCAGCATCTCCCCATACAAGGATGCTGCTCTGCCTACAAGGGGAGCTTCCAATGTTCTGCTGCAGTTGGCATGGGGCTCTGTGCTCCCAGTAGCGCAACCTTCTTGAGGAAGTCTGCAGGAAAACCTAGTATCTTCAAAAGAAGTGGCCTGAGAAATAGAAGCTTTCATACAGCCAACCAAGCTGCCAGCATCAATATTCCTGCTTGATCCTGAACATCTGGAGACTTCAAAAGTCATTAGCCAGGCGTGGTGGCACACACCTTTAATCCCAGCACTTGGGAGGCAGAGGTAGGAGGATTGCCATGAGTTCAAGGCCACCATGAGACTACATAGTGAATTCCAGGTTGGGGTGAGCTAGACTGAGACCCTACCTCGAAAAACCAAAAACCAAACCAAAACAAAAAGTCATCTATCAGCAGAAGACCTGCTGGGGAGGTGGTCTTTTGCCTAAAGTTTAGAAAAAAAGGAGTGCTCAAGCTGACAGCAAAACTGAAAGTAGCATTCATTATGGGGCATCCAAGTTCCCTTGGCCTTGGTAGCCATGAGGCTTTTCTCCTCACCAACCTGAACCAAATGTGGTACATGGGGACTACTATAATTACCTGGTGTACTTGAAGGCTACAAATATTTTTAATTTTAGAATCTTTGCATATATATAACCGTGGGTACAGGAGCAAAGTCTAAATATAAAATACATTTACATTTCTTTTTTTTTTTTTTTGGTTTTTCGAGGTAGGGTCTCACTCTAGCCCAGGCTGACCTGGAATTCACTATGGAGTCTCAGGGTGGCCTCGAACTCACGGCGATCCTCCTACCTCTGCCTCCCGAGTGCTGGGATTAAAGGCGTGCGCCACCACGCCCGGCTACATTTACATTTCATATGCATAGTCTGAAGGTGATTTTATACATTTTTAGTATACCATGTGACCAATCATATGAGGTCAAGTGTGGAATTTCCTCTTGTGGTATCATGTAGGTATGTCCAAAAAGCTTCTTTCTTGTTTTCCTTTTTCTTTCTTTCTTTTTTGTTAAAAAATATTTTATTTTTTTAAAAAAATATTTAAAAAATATATTTATTTGAGAGATACAGAAGTAGGCAGGTAGAGAGAGAGAGGGAGAGAATCGGCATGCCAGGGCCTCCAGCCATTGCAAACAAACTCAACTCTGGATGCGTGAGCCCCTTGTGCATCTGGTTTACATGGGTCCTGAGGAATTGAACCTGGGTCCTTTGGCTCTGCAGGCAAGCGCCTTAACCGCTAAGCCAATTCTCCAGCCCGTTTTTGTTTTTGTAGGTAGGGTCTCACTCTAGCCCAGGCTAACCTGGGATTTATTATGTAGTCTCAGAGTGGCCTTGAACTCACAGTGAACCTCTTGCCTCTGCCTCCCAAGTGGTGGGGTTAAAGGTATGCACCACCATGCCTGGCCACTTCTATTATTTGTTTGATGTAGTTTTTTTTTTTTTTTTTTTTGGGTTGTTGTTATTTTTAAAAAATATTTATTTATTTGCAATCACAGAGAGATAGAGAGAACAGAGACAGACAGAATGGGCATGCCAAGGCCTCCAACCCCTACAAAGGAACTCAGGATGCATGTGCCACCTTGTGCATCTGGATTTACATGGGTACTGGAGAATCAAACTCTGGTCATTATTAGGCTATATAGGCAAGTGCCTTAACTGCTAAGCCATCTTTCCAGCCCTTGTTTAATATTTTTGAGGTAGGCTCTCACTCTAACACAGGCTGACCTGGAACTCACTTTATAGCTCAATCTATATATATATTTTGTAATTAAAGAGTTCCTCCTACCTTAGTCTCCTACCACATCTAGCAAGTTGAAGCCTTTGGAATGTTTTGAATTTTGGATTAGGGAGGTCAACCTGTACTGCCTTGGAGAGAGTTTGCAAACACTTAACAAATCCTACCCAGTAGAACCTGTTCCTTCAGTAAGTGGTTACAAGAAATCCTATTCCATTTACCTGGTCCAAAACTTCTCGAGGATTTTCAGCCTCTTTCTTGAGCTTCCCGAATAAGCCTTTAGGTGGAATTAAGATCTGAAACAGAAGAGTCACATCATGAGGCAAAGAGGCAGCCTTGTTGGGAGCGTTACAGAAGATGGGACAATCCCAGCTCCACTTGGCTGTGGGACGTTGGGTACCCTTCTACAAATGGTGACACAACCACTTAAGAGTTGACACCATCAACTTTAGAAGGCTGTTTCCAGTACTTGCAGAAAAGTATGCAAAGTGTTGACAGGCCACCCAGAAGATGGCCAGTATGTTATGGCTGCTCAGGTGACACTGATCTGTTCCTATCATTTTGAAAGTGCTGCTAAGGCCTCTCTTACTGTCCTACTCAGGACTGCAGCCTTACCCTCTGCCTCTCTAGATCTGCATCCCTTATCTTTAAAATAGAATACTTATTTGCAAGCAGAGAGAGGGGGATGGAGAAAGAATGGGCACACCAGGGCCTCTTGCTGCTGTAAACAAATTCCAGATGCATGAGCCACTTTGTGCAACTGGCTTTATGTGGGTACTGGGGAATTGAACCCAAACCATAAGGCTTTGCAAACAAGTGCCTTAACCACTGAGCCATCTCTCCAGCTCCATTTCCTTGCCTTTTAATTATTATTATTATTATTATTATTATTATTATTATTATTATTATTATTTTGGTTTTTCGAGGTAGGGTCTCACTCTAGCCCAGACTGACCCGGAACTCACTCTGTAGTCTCAAGATGGCCTCAAACTCATGGCTATCCTCCTACCTCTGCCTCCTGAGTGTTGGGATTAAAGGCGTGCACCACCTCACCCGGCCATTTTTTTAATTTTATTTTTGGTTTTTCGAGGGTAGGGTTTCACTCTAGTCCAAGCTGACCTGAAATTCACTATGTAGTCTCAGGGTGGCCTCGAACTCATGGTGATCCTCCTACCTCTGCCTCCCAAGTGCTGGGATTAAAGACATGAGACACCATACCCGGCGTGTTTGATATTATGATTTTGCATGTGTATTCACATGTGATATGTGTGGTGGGCAGAGGTCTAAGTCAGGTGTCTTCTTAAGTTGCTTTCTACCTTATTTTTAATATTTATTTATTTATTTATTGGGGGGGGGAGAGAATGAGTATGCCAGACCTCTAGCTATTGCAACAAACTCCAGACACACGTGCCACCTTGTGCATCTGGCTTACGTGGGTCCTGGGGAATCGACCCTGGGTTCTTTGGCTTTACAGGCCAAGTGTCTTAACCACTAAGCCATTTCTCCAGCCCTCTACTAAGCCATCTCTCCAGCCCTCCACCTTATCTTTTTAAGACAGTCTCTTACGGGCTGGAGAGATGGCTTAGCAGCTAAGCGCTTGCCTGTGACGCCTAAGGACCCCGGTTCGAGGCTCGATTCCCCAGGACCCACGTTAGCCAGAATGCACAAGGGGCGCATGCATCTGGAGTTCGTTTGCAGTGGCTGGAGGCCCTGGTGCGCCCATTCTCTCTCTCTCTCCCTCTCTCTCTCCCTCTCTAATAAATAAGTAAAAATGAACAACAACAAAAAAAGACAGTCTCTTGCTGAGCCTAGAGCTCACCAGTTCAACTACACTACAGCTAGCCAGCAAGCCCTAGGGATCTGCCTGTTCCCAGCTCCCCAACACTGGGATTACAAAGGCATGTCGCCATGCCTGGCATTTTATGCAGGTGGCAGGGGTCTGAACTCAACTCAAGGCCCCATGCTTGTGCAGCAAGTGCTTTACCCACTGAGCCATTTCCCCAGCTCATAAATTAGTTATTTTAGATTTTGTTTGCTAGAGGTGTAGTGAAGACAAGGTCTCTTACATTATAGCCCAGGCTTCCCTCAAACTCTTAGCAATCTTCATTCCTCAACCTATCTAGGCCTGAGATTAAAGACATGAGCCACCATACTATCTGATTTTTAAAAAATATTTTATTTTTATTTATTTATGGGGGTGGAGAATATGGACACGCCAGGATCTCTAGCCATTGGAAACTAACTCCAGATGCATGTGCTACCACATACAACTGCTTACATGGGTTCTGGGGAGTGGAACCTAGGTCTTTAGGCTTCACAAGCAAGTACCTTAACTGCTGAGCCATCTCTCTAGCCCTATCTGTTTAAATACCAGACTACCAGGTCCAGTTTCTTTCTTTGTCATTGTTTTGGTATTTTATTTTATACTTTGTTTTTATATATTTATACTTTGTTTTTAGCCAGTCTCACTCTGCAGCCCAGGCTAATCTCAAACTCTAAGTGATCTTCCTGTCTCAGCCTCTGAGTACTGAAATTAAGTGCATGTGCCACCTGTCTGGCTTGCCATGTGCAGATTCTTGACTGCAACAGGAAAACCTGGCAATTAAGATCTGACAGGCTATAGTGAAAATGCCAGACTTCCAGTCCTCCCTCTATAATCTCCTGGCACACAATATTGGCTCAGTTAACTTCTCTGTAGTGAGAATAATGGCTACCTTACACATTGCTGGGAACGACAAGGGAAGATGTTACATGTGTATGTTCTCAATGTTAATTATACTAACTTATTAATAAGTGCTTCCAAATACCTACTTAATAATATTTCTAATTTAAGTTACTTTATAGGGTGAAAAACAACAAAGGTTTTAGTCAAGCATAGGTTCAAATCTCACCAGACAGACCGTGAGTGATTTGATTTCTCTTTCCTTTACTCCTCTTCCCCTGCCCTTAAGTGTTGGGAATAGAACCTATGGTCTCAAACATTGCTAGGCAAGTGCTCTAACCACTAAATTATATCCCTAGTCCTATGACTCCACCTTTTCTTACTCAGTTTCTGCTTGTGAAAGCTGGGGGGATGCCATACCACTGGTCTCATAGGTTCTTAGGAGGATTAAACTAGGTACAGAAAGCAATTGTTAGAAGTTTGAATCCCAGACCCTGTATGAGGAAAATGAAATGTTTATAAAGCAGTTGGTGCTACATGGCCATGTCATGTAACACAGCAGGCAATCCCCTGACAGGAGTTTACAAACATGCTTGATTTCTCTTTAGGAGCAAGGTCTGTATTCTCTTTTTTGGTGCTTGTTTGCTTTTGTTTTTTCGAGGTAAGGTCTCACTCTAGCACAGACTGACCTGGAATTCACTCTGTAGTTCCAGGCTGGCCTGAGCTCATAGTGATCCTCCTACCTCTGCCTCCTGAGTGCTGAGATTAAAGGTGTGCGCCACTGTAGGTGGCCCTTAAAAGGTCTGTATTACATTTAAAGAAAAAACTAAAATAGAAACCCAGTTTTGGAGCAGGGAAGATGGCTCAGTGGTTAAAGGTACTAGCTTGCCGTTCAATTCTCCATAGCACCCATGTGGGATGCAAAGTGGTGGATGTGTCTGTAATTCCAACATGCTACAGTGATGAGAAGTGGAGCCAGGAGAACCTGGAAGCTTGCAAGTAGCCACAGCAAAACAAGAGAAGTCCTGTCTCAAAAGAGGGTGGAAGGAGCGGGCTGAAATTTCCCAAGGTTGTCCTCTGACGTTGCAACATGGCAAACACAATTTAAAAAATGATCAGAAAAAAATGACCAAGAATTTACACTGGGCATGGGCCTGGCACATGCCTTTAATCCCAGCACTTGGGAGGCAGAGGTAGGAGGATCACTGTGAGTTTGAGGCCACCCTGAGAATATAGAGTGAATTCCAGGTCAGCCTGGGCTAGAGTGAGACCCTACCTCAAGGAAAAAAAAAAAAAAAAGAATTTACATTATTACCCTGGGATTCCTAACATTTGCCCAGAGGCTCCACAGGGCAGATGGTGTCCTTACAGACTGAGTGGACACAGTGCTCCCAGTGGTGAGAATCTGCCCTCCCAGGGCCCACCCCAGCCCCTGCCCAGCACCTTGGTATACTGCTCCACCAACTTTGTGAAGTAGTTGAAGAGGCTGTGCTGCGGACGGAGGAAGTCAAACTGATAGTTGCGTTGCTCCTTCTGCATTAGCTGTGTCAGAAACTGGCGCCCATTCCTGGCCACAAACTGAGCTGTCAGCTTCACCACATCCAAGTCAAAGGCTGAGATGGAGGGAGGGTCAGCGATGAACTCAAACTCAGGAGGGGGCTCTTTGGGCACAATGGTCTCTTGGATCACCTGGGCTTGGACCTAGGACACAGAGGGTGTGAGGTAAGAGGTGCAAGGGGTGAACTAGTTCCCCGTAGGAAGGCTGAGAACCTCTACGTTCCATCAGTTGTGGGCACTACTGGTACTTGCTTTGAGAATCCTAGCCCATAAAAGCACCAATTTCTCACCCAAGTGGTACCTCAACTCCCTGACTGGTTTCAACTGAGAACCTCACCCATCTGTCTTTCTGCTACTGTCATGAAAGGTCTAAACTGAGTGGCAAAAGACCTGACGAATTTGCCTTTTTAAATTTCACCTGAGGGGGGTGGAAATGCCCACTTGTGTGCAGATAAAATTATTGTGCACAGACAGAGCAGGTGCTATCAAGCCTTTTTAAAGATGAACAAATTAAGGCAGCCTGAGGCCCTCTGAGCTGCAAATTGCAATGTAAGGTCTTCAAACATGACTTCAACCTTCATTTCCCATTGCAAAATAAGGGGCTACCTATGCCACCAAGGTGAAAACAAAAGACAAGCCAGGGCTACATAGGAGACAAAACGTGTTGGCTTTCTGGCTTCATTGACATTCCTAATAGTCCCTGGTGATAAGCCCAGCACAGGAAGATGTTAGAATTCAGGCAGTCCCAAAGAGAAGAGAAGGGACAGCATTAAGTGGACCTTCAGGCCAATTCATCTCCTTCAGCTCAGCCAGAGAAGTTATCCACACTCCACAGTACTAATCCTCATGCCATGGTCAAAGCCTTGGATAAGCCATAATTGAACAAGTCTTAGTTTCACCATTTGTAAAGCAGTCATTCTGCCAGCCTCCTCATGCAGACCCCGAGGAGTCAGTGAGCCAAGGCTCCTAAAGCACTGAGTGTGTGCCTTTGAAAGATGGGGATGGCAGCTTTATTTCTGCTTCTGGGTGGTGATGAGGCATGGACAGCAGAGTTAATTATGTAACGCCCTCCCTGCTCTTGCCTCCAAGTCTGGGAAGAGGGGCTATGCTCCAAACCTTCTGGGGCAGCTGCTGTTGGGTAGCTTGCTGCTGCTGTTGCATGACCTTGGGGATGGCAGCTGAGGGTTCTTGAGCCTTCCCCTCCTTGAACTCGCTGACCTTGTGGCGGTAGTAGGCATGGTAAGGGTCATTGGGATTCAGGAAGTTGAACTTGGGGTTGTTGATCTCATTCTGACGTATCCTAGCTTCAAATTCAGGCCCGTTTCTGGAAAGAACACAAAACAGAAGAATTAACACCACAACCTTTGTGACTACTTAAGATTCAAACCCTGACCCATTGCAGCCTTCTCCTTTTCATTCTTCCACTACTCAAACCAGCAGAGTTCCTCCAGTTTCCAGGGAACAGTGCCAACTGCCTCAGGGGATCTGGTCCAGGCTGCCTCTACCTACCACAGGGCCTCCCTGACATCTGTCATTCTTTAGCCTCACTGCCAATTCTGCAATATCCACACCAGCTGGACTGCAGGTTTTTTTTAAAAAATTATTTATTTATTTTTGAGGTAGGGTCTCACTCTGGCCCAGGTTGACATGGAATTCACTCAGTAGTCTCAGGCTGGCCTTGAACTCCCAGTAGTCCTCCTACCTCTGCCTTCTGAGTGCTGGGATTAAATGTGTGTACCACCATGGCTGGCTTTATTTTTAGTTTTTTTGGCTTGTTTCTTTTTTGGTTTTTCAAGGTAGGGTTTCACTCTAGCTCAGGCTGACCTAGAATTCACTCTACTATGTCTCAGGATGGCCTTGAACTCACAGCAATCCTCCTACCTCTGCCTCCTGAATGCTGGGATTAAAGGCGTGCACAACCATGCCCGGCTTTTTTTTTTTTTTTTTTTTTAAGTTTTTGGCTTTTTGAGGTAGGATCTCGCTGTAGCTCAGGCTGACCTGGAATTTGTTATGTAGTCTCAGGCTGGCCTAAAACTCACAGAGATCCCTTCACCTCAGCCTCCTGAGTGCTTGGATTAAAGGTGTATATCATCATACCTGGCTTTTTCTTTTCTTCTCTTTTTTTTCTTTTCTGGCTTGTGTGTATATGCAAGTGTATGTGCCCTTGTAAACACACCCCACTGGCTCACCTACAGTGGCCAGAGTGGAATGCCTGGTGTGCTGCTCCATAATACTTCTGCCTGGTCTTGTTTTGAGCTGGGATCTCTTTGTACTGATTCTGGAGCTTGAAGGACCCTGGCTCTGACAGTTCTCAGGTCTCTAACCCCTGTGGGACCAGGTTTGCAAATGTAACCTAGCCATGTGCAGCTTTTATGGGTGGGTTCAAAAATAAGGGGAGCATGTTACCACTATTCCAAATAAAAACCAGTATGCCTTCACTAACAAAAGGCATTACCAGTGAAGACAGCAAAGCGATACTATCCAAGCTATGCCTAAAGTTTGCTGAGACAAGCTAGTTCTTTTAACTAAAGGGGATTAGTAAGTGCTGGAGAAATGTTAAAGATACACTAGGACCACACTGAGACTTTGCCCTCTGGGTAATGAAAACAAAACAAAACAAAACAAAAAACAAAAAACACACAAAAAAAGGAAGAAAATACAGAGGACTTCATTTAATGTCTTGTTCAAGTACTGCCTAGCAACTGGGTATGATGGCCAGTCACTCAGAAAGCTGAGGTAGGAGGATCTATTGCTGTGAGCTCAATGCCAAACTGGGGCTACAAGGGGAATTCCAGATCAGCCAGGGCTACAGTGAAACTCTCCCTCAAAAATAAATGAATAAATAATTAACTACAAGTGGTGGTGCACGCCTTTAATCCCAGCACTTGGGAGGCACAGGTAGGAAGGAGGATTGCTGTGAGTTCAAGGCCACCCTGAAACTACATAGTTAATTCCAGGTCAGCTTGGGCCAGGGTGAGACCCTACCTCAACACCCCCTCCCCAAAAATAAATAAATAAAATTATCAACTACTACCTAGGAAACACTGTTTTGTAAGGATCCAGATCTATAAAGTTGTGTAAGGCACATTCTGATGACAAGGGTATGATAAGACAGGCTGGAGTATGAGGGTGTCTCTCAGCATTCTACCTAGAATGGATATGCAGATAAATCCATATTCCCAACTTTCTTGTTTTAAAACCTCTCAATAATGCAAACATGTCCTAGTTACCATGTTTAGGGAATCCTGACTTTTAGAGTTCCAATAGTAGTAATGTAAGGTGTCACATTTTCTTTTCTTTTTCTGAAGTAGTCCAGGCTGGTCTCAAATTTCTTATGTGGCTGAGGCTGGCCTTGAACTTATTATCTTCCTGCCTCTACCTGCTACATGTTGGGATACTCAGCTTGAGGTGCCATACTTACATATAACACCATGTGACATCCAGAAAGTACACAAACCTTAAGATACATTCAAGTTTCATCTTTACTACTTATTCTGACTCAGCACAAGAACCAAAGCACCTACTTGCTTTGATTTCAAAATATAGCTAATATCCCTTCTCTCTGTACCTTGAAATATTAAGAAGACTAAATTAGTTAAGGAGATGCTCATGTTGTTGAACCACACAGCAAATGAATGGGAAAGTTCCCAAAACATTTGTGACTGGTACGTGGAAAGGCTTTTGTGGGGCTTCCTCTGCTCTGCTCAGAACCCTGTACTCAAGAGGCATGCTGACCACACCAAGGCATGGCTCCAGGGGCTGACGCCAGCCAGATCACTCAACTCTCATACTTTTGCACCCCTAGCCCTATCAGTTACACAGAGCAGCAGACAGAATGCAAGCAACTTTGTGCTGCAGCTTAGCCACCACAACAATCTGTGCTAGCCAAGGCACAGACTGTGCAAGGAGGGCTGGCCCCTAGCAAGTTCTGGTCACACCCTGTAGCGTGACTAACACCATGAGGTCTCAATTTGACCATGCATTTGTCTTAACTGGATCCTCATGCTTTGGGAAGAAGCATTTTTCCACCTCCCTAAATAATGCCAACCACACACAAGGAGGAGGATAAATACAGACTCTGATGCTGTTAAACCAGGTCAACATTTGCCCATGGCAGATGGTTGCTGGAAAAGGGGGCTTTGGCTGTCTCTGTCATTGCTACCTCCTGAGAGTTATAACCTCAACGAATCTGCAAACAATTGGGAAGATACAACAATGAGAATACAGGCACACTCATTCCAAGTGATTCTGTTGCTCACATTGGCTTACTGTTAATTTTAGGGCACTTCCAAGACAAAGAATAGATTTCAGCAGAAAATGACATGATTCTGACTCAGCCCAGCTGGTGGGACTTTTTAAGGGATTTCCAACTTAGTTTTTTGACCAGAAAATGCAGGGACTAGGAAGACCAAGACAGAGGAGAAAACAACAAAAAACTCCTTTTGGATAATTAGACTTAGCTGTAGGTAACTGCTGCTTGCTCCACAATATGTATGGCCTGGCAGAGGCAAAGCAGACACCTGAATGCTGGCTTTCTCCCAAAGTGGGACCTTGGCCTGTCCCTTCGCCGTATGCAAAAATGAGCTCAGATTTTAGAATGCTTGCAAAAGTGATCACCATGGCTGAAAACTCATGTAGAGAGCAAGGTATGTGCTGCACACCTTTAATCCCAGCACTCGGGAGGCAGTGGAAGGATCGCTGTGAATTTGAGGCCACCCTGAGACTACATCATGAATTCCAGGTCAGCCTGGTAGAGGGAGACTCTACCTCAAAAAACTCAACAACAACAACAAAAAAAGTAGAATTATATATATATATATATTTGCAGTGTTAGGGATAGAGCCCAGCACTCTACCACTAAGCTATAAACCCATGTTTGTTTTACACCATGTAGCTAGCTGGTCTCACACTTCCAATCTTCTTGCCTCAACTTCCCCAACGATGGGATTCATACCCAGTGATACGTGTGTGTGTATGTATATACATACATACATACATACATATATATACATATATATATTATACATTTGCCCCGTGTGCGTTTGTGTATGACTGGGTTTCTTCTGCAAATGAATTCCAGTAGCTCTGCATCTGGCTTTATGTGGGTGTTGGGCAACTGAACCTGAGGTGGCAGGCTTTGCTAACAAGTGCCTTTAACCACTGAGCCACCTCCCTAGGCCCTGCATGTTTTTATTTTTATTTTTTTGGTGGGGGGGTTCAAGGTAGGGTCTCGCTCTAGCTCAGGCTGACCTGGAATTCACTATGTAGTCTCAGACTGGCCTTGAACTTCCAGAATCCTCCTACCTCTGTCTCCCTAGTGCTGGGACTAAAGGTGTGTGCCATCAAGCCCAGCCTAGAAATCTTTTTAAAAATGCTCAGTCAATAATGAGTCACACAAGATTTTCTTCTGAGACAATGTAAAAGGGAAAGAAAATGCTGACCTCTTGCAGCTTCACTGGCCAAGTGAAAACACAGAAAACAATCTCAATGGAAAATACACAGGAGACATCTAAGTCAAGGCCAGTCCACTGCCTGGACACACGATGTATCCTTTCAATGAAAGAATGCAGCATGAGGGAGATCATGGAGTAATATGGTAAAAGGATTGCAACTTAGTGTGGAAGGGAAAAGAGCCAGGACAGTATCTGTGAGCACGATAATGATCTAAAACAGGATGCCTATCAAGGCCAGCTTGGAGCTACAGAGTGAGTTGCAGGTCAGCCTAGACTAAAGTAAAACCATGCCTTGAAAAATACAAACAAGCAAAAAACGAGTCACGGGACAGAGGGATGGCTCAGCAGTTAAGATGTTTGCCTGCAAAGCCAAAGGACCTGGTTCAATTCCCCAGGACCCACATTAGTAAGACGCACAAGAGGGCACACGCATCTGGAGTTCTTTTGCAGTGGCCGGAGGCCTTGGTGCACCCATTCTCTTTCTCTCTCTCCCTTTTTCTCTAATAAATAAATAAATAAAAATAAAATATTTTTAAAAAACTAGTCATAATAAAACTCATTATGGGCTAGAGAGGTGGGTTAGTGGTTAAGGCACTTGCCAGCAAAGCCAAAGGACCTTAGTTCAATTCTCCAAGACCCACGTTAAGCCAGATGCACAAGGTGGTGCATGTGTCTGGAGTTCCTTTACAGGGGCTAGAGGCCTTGGTACACCCATTCTCTATCTGTTTCTTTCTCTCTCTCTCTCAAAAATAAAAAAGTAAACACACACGCACGCACGCACGCACGCCTTATGAGCAACCAGGCTTTTAAAACAGGATGCCAAGGGCCAGAAGGAAACAGGAAAAAGGGAAAACAGCTGGCAGAAATTATTCTGGGAATGAGATTGCACTGATTCTTTACCCAACATCCTCTTTCCATTTATTAATATAACGGGAAAGGTGGAAGGCACGAGGGTTGCAATGAAACATTAACCAATTAAACATGACACCTGGTGCCCTATAATGAGAAATGCCTATTAAAAACAGAGCAGGACTAGTGAGATGGTTCATCAGTTAAGGCACTTGCTTGCAAACCCTGGTGGCTTGAGTTCAAATCCCTAGTACCCATGTAATGCCAGATGCACAAAGTGGTGCCTGCATCTGGAGTTCATTTGCAATGGCAAATGGCCCTTTTGCACCCACTTTTTCTCCTTTTGAAAATGAAAAAGAAGAAAAAGCAGCTTTAAACTGAAGACTCAAGTTAATTAAAGCTAGTAAAATATGATGAGATGGGGCTGGAGATGGCTCAGAGGTTAAAGGTGCTGGCTCACAAAGCCTAACAGCCTGGGTTTGATTTCTCAGTATCCACGTAAAGCCAGATACCATAAAGTAGTGCATGGTGCATGCATCTGGAATTCGTTTGCAGCAGCTAGAGACCCTGGCATGCCCAAACTCACACATTCTTTCTCTTTCTCTGAAACAAATACTAAAAAAAAAAAAAAATCCTTTGGTGGGAGGGAGGGTATTACCATGGGATATTTTTTTATAATCATGGAAGATGTTAATAAAAATTGAGAAAAAAAAGAAAAAAGAATCCTGGACCAGAAAAAAAACAAAACAAAACAAAACAAAACAAAAAACCTTTATTGTGGGCTGGAGAGATGGCTTAGTGGTTAAGGCATTTGCCTACAAAGCCAAAGGACCTTGGTTTGATTTTCCAAGACCCACGTAAACCAGATGCACAAGGTGGCACATGCATTTGGAGTTCGTTTTCAGTGGCTGGAGGCCCTGGCACACCCATCCTCTCTCTCACTCTCGCAAGTACATAAAATTTTTAAAAATCCTTATTGAGCAGAACCTGTGATAGACAACCAGGGTAATCTCTATGCTTCATTTTATTAAGAGGATGGGAAAGGAAGAAAAAGCTATTTAATATTAAAGGTGCCAGAGATGTTGTTTCACTGGAGTGACTGTCAAGGTGTGGGTCCCAGACAATATGCTCTGCTACTGTTCTAACTACTGCTTCCACACAAGGAGCAGCCCAAGTCCTCAAGGGATACCAGAAATCCCCCACCCCCCCCCCCCATGCTTATGCAAACTATCCTACTGAACTCTGTGGGTAGGAAGGGGACTACGGGACTAGCGGGAAGAAGTGGTCTAGCAGGAGTGGGAAGAGCTAACAGAAGGCAATGGTGTGTATATGTGTGATCAGAATATATACACAAAGGAAACTGTCAAAAGTCAAAGGGCTGGAGAGTTGGCTCTGTGGTTAAAGGTGATTGCTTGCTGGCTGGGTATTCACTTGCTGTGGCAAGAGACTTTGGTGTGCTCATGTGCACACACACAAGCAAGTAAATAAACTTAAGAGAAAAAAATAAAGAAAAACATCTTTATGGGGGTAATATTGTTTTATTTAGTAAGAGCTCAAATATGTATGAGTTTTAATAACTATATGTCATATATTACATATTATACACACAAGCAAGTAAATAAACTTAAGAGAAAAAAAATAAAGAAAAGCACCTTTATATGGTAACATTATTTTACCTAGTGAAAGATTTCAAATATGCATGAGTTTTAATAACTGAATGTCATATGTCACATATTAATGCAAAACTATATATCAAGATATGTATGTATTAACATTTGTGCATATTAATGGTCTAGTAACCTACGAGCTATCATAATTACAAAAAAATGTGTAAAGACAAAACATTTGTAAACTGGACATAGCCTGCTGGCTACCAAAAGAATATTCTGTAACTGCCCTAAGGTGGGGGATGTTTTGACCTTGGGAGTCAAGTGGCCCTCAAGAAGATTCCATCTAAGGATGTGTGAGTATGTATAAGGATGGGGAGACTAAGAGGAATGTTGACCAACTGTCACCTGTCTGGGAAGACAGCTAGAACTTGCATGAAGTGACTAAGCAATCAGCTATCTCTTGCTCCACAACAAGGTCACATTTTATTGAATTTTGTGTGGTCTTGAGTCTCTGTGGAATGTGGTCCTTGTACAATGAGAACGAACAACTCCCCTTTTTTTATTTCTTAGGTCAACAGCCCAGACACAGACATACATATAGTAACAAAGTAGCATTCCAGGAATTTCCACAGGCCTGCTTTGGAAGTAGAGGCTTTTGATGACTACACAGTTGGGTACGCTGCTCACTGTTGTACTATGTCAAAGACACCAGTCCTGTCTGTTGCTCCTCTCACTGCCCTGCTGTGGTTCTGGAGGAACTAACAGGCCTAAGGCAACACTCCTGTGTAAATCCCAGGCTGCTCTCATGCTGATTCAAGAGCTTTACATGCTACCATCTTCCCTTGACCCACTGTGTGGAAGTACCTACATTACCTGGCCACAAAGCTGGCAGTCTTGTCAACAATATTCCTGACTTCTGGAGGAGGGTAGATTATTCCCACTACTGGCTTGGAAGGGGTGGAATCCTCCTTTGAAGATGCTTCTTCTTCAGCTGCCTGTGAAAACAGAAAAAGGAAGTGAGGTCTTCAAGTCCTTGATTTGGCTGAATATCATCACTCTATTCCTATAGTATACTGCTGAGAACAGACTAAGGTCCTGAAGACCTCCTTGGGCTAGGATCAAAGCAGTTCTCAGCCAGACGTGGTGGTGCACGCCTTTGATCCCAGCACTCGGGAGGCAGAGGTAGGAGGATTGCCATGAGTTGGAGGCCACCCTGAGACTACATAGTGAATTCCAGGTCAGCCTGGGCTAGAGCGAGACCCTATCTTGGGGGGGGGAGGGGAGTAGCAGTTCTCAGGCTGAAAAGATGGCTTAACAGTTAAGGAGCTTGCCTGCAAAGCCAAAGGACCCAGGTTCAATTCCCAAGCGCCCTTGTAAGCAAGAGGCACAAGGTGGTACATGTGTCTGGAGTTCATTTACAGTGGCTGGATGCCCTGGTGCACCATTCTACCTGCCTCTTTCTTTCTCAAATAAAATAAAATAAAATATTTTAAAATAAAATATTTTTAAAAAATTTAAAAGAGAGGTAATTCTCATAACCACCATGCTTGCATGGTCTAGTGGGTCCAGAAAACTACATTTTTGCTTGTGGTGCTAAGGTGCCAACACAGGCCCTCACATGTGCCAAGCAAACACAGTACCACCGAGCCACATCTTCAGTCTAGAATTCTGCATTTTTACTAAGTGCCCAGGAGACTCAGATTCAGGGCTGCTGGCTTTAATCTAAGAAACCACATTCTAGAATCCAGCAGACCATGTCTGTAGTCCCGAATCAGTACTGTAACCAGCTTGGAATACTTACTCTTTACTGAGTAAAGCAGCAGCAGCTCAGTGGTGTAATGTGTGCTCTGGGTTCCAAGCCCAGCCATCTCTACAGCCCTAAAAATATTTTTATCTATTGGGGGGGGGGGGGCGGCGGAGAGGGAGAATGAGACTGTGTCAGGGCCTCTCAACACTGCAAACAAACTTCAGATGCAGGTGCCACTTTGTGCATCTGGCTTTACCTGAATACTGGGGAATTGAATACTTGGGCCTGCAGGTTTAACAAGCAAATACCTTTAACAGCTGAGCTATCTTCCTAGTCCCATCTTTCCTTCTGGCTTCTGTTTTACCTCCTGACCTACAATACTGAAGGCTTTCAAATATCTGTCTTGTGTTTTCTTCAGTGTTCATATTGTCCTCAGTCAGGCACTCAAAAGCATGCCCTCCACTTCCCTTCAACATTTTAGGCTGAATAATCTGGCCCAAATCCATCTCCTTGAACACCCTTGAATGCTACAGAGCTTTAGATCTTGCAAATGTCTGGGCATGTTCATCTCCAACCTGTGAATGGCTTCCCAGTTATGCAAGCCAGAAATCCGGGCCTCCTCATCCTTCCTCCATCTCCTTATTCAGTAACATTTATCAACTACAAAGTAGACCTTAGGCACTTTAAATATATTAACTCCAGGTCAGCCTGGGCCAGAGGGAGACCCTACCTTGAAAAACCAATAAATAAATAAGTAAATAAATACATATATCAACTCTTATGAACAGGATAGTAGTTACTATCCCCATATTGCAGAAGACGGAACTGAGGGAAGAAGGGCTTCACTGGCTCTATGGACGGTATCAGGATTCCAGCACATCACTCTGGCTTGAGAGCCTGTTCTACAAACCATCCTGTGATGGGCACTTGCCCATCCGCCTTAACTGAAATTTAGTTCAGGTCTGACTTCTTCACATCATTGCTGGAGTGTCTTTTTTAACATTCATTTGAGAGAAAGACAGAGGAAGAGTGTTTGGGCACGCCAGGACCTTTTGACGCTGCAAGCTCCAGATGCCTGTGCCACTTTGTGTGTCTGGTATTACATGGCCACTGGGGAATTGAACCAGGGTCATTAAGCTTTGCAGACAAGTGCCTTAACCACTAAGCCATCTCTCCAGCCCCTTAGCCTGTTTTTGATGCACAAATGTCATGACCTCCCACTGTCTTCAAAGACATGATCAAATCCTATCCACTGCATCTCCTGCCACCACTATCTTAAGTCTGCACTTCAGCCATGCTTGGCTCATTGACTCTGACTAGAGAGGTCCTATCTGATTCTTATCTTACTGTTTTTCTCATTATACAGCATCACCTTATTTATTTTCCCCAGTGCCCAGGAAAATACTAGTAACATACAGACAATCTCATACCTGTTTGTGGAAAGGGCCTCATCTGTCATGGTCCTTGTTACAGTCTGAACCCAAGAGTGATGAGCATACAGTATGTGCTCAATAAATGTATGCTGAGTAAATGAAGCATTCAGTTTCCATTCTTCTTAATCACTCTTCTGAGAAACTCTTATGCACTTCCCCTACATTTATCTCACCTCTATTCCCACAAGCAATGTTGATTAAATTGTAGGCTCATTTGCATAGTGTGGTGGTTTGATTCAGGTGTCCCCCCATAAACTTAGGCGTTCAGAATGCTATGTTCCCAGCTGATGGAGATTTAGGAATTAATATCTCCTGGAGGCATTGTATTGTTGGGGATGGGCTTATGGGTGTTACAGCCAGTTTCCCCATGCCAATGTTTGCCACACTCTCCTGTTGCTATTGTCCACCTTATGTTGGCCAGGGGGTGATGTCCACCCTCTGCTCATGCCATCATTTCCCCCTGCCATTGTGGAGTGTCCCCTCGAGTCTGTAAGCAAAAATAGCCCTCCTTTGTTTTGTTTTCCCAAAAGCTGCTCCTGGTTGAGTGATTTCTGCCAGCAATGCGAACCTGACTGCAACACATAGTAACTGGACTGCAATTATTCAGGCACACCTTTCCCCTCCAGCAGTTTAAGAGTTGGGAGGGGAGTTCTTTTTTCTTTTTTAGAGAAAGGGTCTCACTCTGGTTGCTCAGGCTGACCTTGAACTTAGTGATTCCCTTACCTCAACCTTCTGAGTCCTGGGAATTCAGATGTGTGTCATGTGCCCAGCACTGGCAGCTTCTTAAGCTTTTTAAAGTCTGATTGGCACTTTACCATTCTGATCAAAATAAGCGTTGAGTGCTCTTGTATGTCCACCTTTCCTCTAGTCTGGGAGTTCACCTAAAGCAGGGATTATGCCTCATTCATTATGGTAATGTTGTAGACTATCACCTGGTCTAGCTTATGGGTAAGCACCCAATAGATCCTATGAACATCCAAAACGATACCGTGGGGCTGAAGGGATGGCTTAGCAGTTAAGGCGTTTGCCTGAGAAGCCAAAGGACCCAGGTGCGATTCCCCAGGACCCACATAAGCCAGATGCACAAGGTGACGGATACATTTGGAGTTCGTTTGCAGTGGCTGGAGGCCCTGGCGCGCCCATTCTCTCTCTCTCTCTCTCTAACTCTCGCTCTCTCAAATAAATAAATATATCTAAAACAATTTTAAAACAAAACTACCGTGCAGGCTAGTAAGTCAGGGATTACTGGGTGGGCAAAGATTGAGGGACGAGTAGGCCCAACTGCCACAGACCAATGAATGGAATGGATCAAATTCTCAAAATTTTAATAAACCACCTTGAAATTTTGTTAAAATACAGATTCCTACTTAGAAGGTCTTGGGTGGAGGCTTCACATTTTTAAGAAGCTCCCGGGTAATGCCAACACAGCTGGTCGGCGGGCTACTTTGAACAGCTAACAGTCAAGGGGCTTTGCAGGACCAGAAGGCAGCGCGCGCGCGCTGCCTCCTGGGATTTGTAGTCCCTCCACGCGCTCCCGGGAGGCATCTTCCCCCGAGAAGAACCAGAGCGCCAGTGCCGGAGAGGAGGGGCCAGGCCTAGACTCGCGCTGCAGGTTTACGTGCTGGGGGCGGGGGTGGCGCGGTACCTGCTTGGGCTCAGTGGCTACCGGCGGCGGCGGGGGCACCGCCTGCACAGGTCCGGCCGGCATGACGGCGACGCTCAGGGCTGCCAGTCCGCCTCGGTGTAGACGACAGGGTACGGCGTAACGACGAGACCCTCCGCACCGACGCTACGACGAGTCTGCAAGATGGCGGCTGCCCACTGAGACGCGACGGAGGTCCGAATGACGTACTTCCGGTCCCGCCCTCTTTCGCCGTGGCGTGCTTCCCGCTCCTCCCGGCGGGCTCTGCGGCAGCAGCTGGAGACGCGGTTGCCATGGCAGCGGTCTGGGAACTGAGCTAAGGGGTTTCGAGGAGCTTCAGGCGCTGGCGGGCGGCCGAGGGGGAAAAATTGCAAGAACTGGCCAGACACCGAAGCTGAGCCTGCGACGTCGGGGACAGGTGAGCCTTTATTGTACACCACCCGCTGGACGCCGGGCGCAGTCATCTCACGGCCCTGGCCACAGCCTTACTCCACGGGCCGGTTCTCTTCCCGGGACCCCGCTTTCCAAGCCACCCCCCGCTTCCCCCGATCCTGCTCCTTGTCTTGGACCTAAATTTTAAAGAACTGCCCTCTTCTAGGATCCGCCTTATACACCCAACACTCAATCCCCACGGGTCTCTTTCATTGCTGTTATTGTTTTTGCTGTTATTGTTACTGTTGTTTTGAAGCAGGGTTTCGCTGTAGCCCAAGTTAGACCTGGAACTCACTGTGTAGCCTACGCTGTCCTTGGACTCGTGGTAAATCTCCTAGCTCAGCTCCCCTAGTGCTAGGATTAGAGGAGTGAGTCTCCACCCTGGGACATCATTGTTATTATCAGCGTATAGTAATGACGGCTATGATTTGCTGAACGTGTGCTGCGGTCCAAAACCCTGTGTCCAACACTACATGTGTAACATCAGTCTTGTTTTGTTTTGTTTTGGTTTGGTTTTTCGAGGTAGGGTCTTGCTCTAGCTTAGGCTGGCCTGGAATTCACTCTGTAGTCTCAGGGTGGCCTCAAATTCACTGTGATCCTCTTACGTTGGCCTCCCAAGTGCTGGGATTAAAGGCATGTGCCACCATGCCTGGCCTAACATCATTCAAAATTTATTTATTAGAAAGAAGAGAGAGAGAATGGGCGTGCCTCTAGCCACTGCAAATGAACTCCAGATGCATATGCTGCCATGTGCATCTGGCTTAAGTGGGTACTGGGGAATTGAACCTGAGTCTTTAGGCTTCGCAGGCAAGTGCTTTAACTGCTAAGCCATCTCTCCAGCATCAACGTCATTCTTTACTGTAAGCTATTTATGGACAAGGACCATGAAGTGCGGAATTAGAGCAAGAATCCATATTCAAGCCAGTTTTCTCTACTACTGCTCATGGTTATTACTGTGTCTTCACTCAGTCACTTCTGCTTTCCAAGGGGTCCAGTCAATAGCAATCCCAGGTCAGAGACTGACAACTACCATACTGGTGGGGTTAGAGTTCCCAAATTGTTTTCTTAGTTGTGACCAAATCCCAGTGAGCCCACCTCTTAGAAAGCAGATATAATCTTCCCCAGTGGAGTAGGGTGCTAGTTGTTGGGATGGCTTGAATGTTGAATGGGAATGGAAGAAAGGCTCCTGCTCTTCTCTGGAAGTCATAAAAGCCCCAGGGATGGGGTTGGGAAGAGTGCCCAAGTCAGGCTTGGGGGCTAGAGAGATAGCATAGCAGTTAAGGTGCTTGCTTGCTAAGCCTAAGGATCCAGGTTCAATTCTTCAGGTCCCACATAAGCCAGATGCATATGGTAGTGAATGAGTCTGGCCTGGCATGCCCAGTCTTCTGCGTCCCCCTTCCATCTCTCTGTCTCAAATAAATTAAAAATGTTTTTTAAAAAATGTCAAGCTTGGAGCTGGGTGTGTTGGCACACACCTTTAATCCCAGCACTTGGGAGGCAGAGGTAGAGGGATCACCGTGAGTTCGAGGCCACCCAGAGACTACATAGTGAATTCCAGGTCAGCCTGAGCTAGAGTGAGACCCTACCTCGAAAAACCAAAAATAAATAACTACATAAATATAAAATAAAAATAAAAAGTCAAGCTTGGCAGCATGTGCCTGTAATCCCAGTGCCGCAGAGACAGGAGGGTCCTTGGAGCACGCTGGCTGGCTCGTCTAGCCAGATTGGTGGATTTAGTGAGAGACCGTGTCTCAAAAAAAAAAAAAAAAAATAGCCAGGCGTGGTGGTGCATGTTGTTAATCCCAGCACTCGGGAGGCAGAGATAGGAGGATTGTCATGAGTTCAAGGCCCTGAGACTACATAGTGAATTCCAGGTTGGCCTGGACTAGAATGAGATCCCTACCTTGAAAAACAAACAAACAAACAAAAAAACTGGGCATGGTAGTGCACACCTTTAACCCAGCACTCAGGAGGCTCAGCACTCAGGTAGGAGGATCGCTGTGAGTTTGAGGCCAACTTGGAACTATAGAGTGAGTTCCAAGTCAGCCTGGGCTAAAGTGAGACCATACCTCGAGAACAACAACAACAAAAATAAGGTGAAGGTTACTGAAGAAGACTCTTAATGTTGACCTTTGTCCTCTATGTGTGTGTGCATACACACGTGCACACCACACACACACACACATATATATTATACACACACAATGCCCCGATGAACTAAATTAGTTGCTGCCCCTATTAGGGCAATATTGACTCAGTTACAGCCACCAAGATTCAAAACTTACAGAGAGGGCTGGAGAGATTGCTCAGTGGTTACCGTGCTTGCCTGCAAAGCCTAGGACAGGAGCCCAATTCCTTAGTACCCACATAAAGCCAGATCCTCAAGATGGCACATGTGTTTGCAGTGGCTAGAGGCTCTGGTGTGCTCATTCTCTTTCTCTTTCTCTCATTCTCTCACACATAAATAAAATATTTTTAATTATTTATTTGAGAGAGTCAGAGAGAAAGAGGCAAAGAGTGAAAGAGAGAGAGAGAGAATGGGTGCACCAGGGCCCCTAACCATTGCAAACAAACTCCAAACGCATACGCCACCTTATGCATCTGGTTTATGTGGGTCCTGGTGAATCGAACCGAGGTCCTTTGGCTTTGCAGGCAAACGCCTTAACTGCTAAGCCATCTCTCCAGCCCAAATAAAACATTTAAATAAAAGAATTACAGAGAAAGTTCGTGTCAAAGGCTCCTTTGCTTGACACCCATCTAAGTCATTCTCAAACCATGCATCTATATAATCTGTATTTCCAGATGCAGCAGTAGATGATAACTTTAGGTATTCTGTTGCTAGCATTGACCCCAGAGCCTCGTATGTTGTTAGACAAGTCCTGTACTACCAAGCCACAACTTCAGCTCAACCTTGGTTGGGGGCAGAGTTGAGGTCAGGGTCTTGCTCTAGCCCAGGCTGACCTGGAACTCATTCTATAGTCTTGGGCTGGCCTCTGCTTACAGCAATCCTCCTACTTCTGCCTCCTGAGTGCTGGGATTAAAGGCTTGTGCCACCACCACGCCCAGCCCAACCTTGGGTACTCTTGATGCTTTGGTATCTGTTGCTGTTTGTGTAAATCAGAATCTCTTGGGAGTTGGTATCCAAGACAGCCCTGGTGAACAGATAAATATTTTTCAGTGCTTCCTGAATATACTTCTTCCCTGGGCTTCTTTTTAATAAAAAAAATTAAGTTTTTCTAATTTTTATTTATTTGAGAGAGAAAGAGGCTGGGGTGGGGGTTGGGGAATGGACATGCCAGGACCTCTAGTCACTGCAAATGAACTCCAGATGCATGCACCCCTTTGTGTATCTGGCTTACATGGGTCCTGGGGAATTGAACCTGAGTCCTTTGGCTTTGTAGGAAAGTGCCTTAACTACTAAGCCACGTCTCCAGCCCTTTATGGTATCTTTAATATTTTATTTTATTATTTATTTGCATAGGGGAATACACCAAAGTCTCTTTCTGCCATTTTTTAGCATCTGGCTTTACATGGGTGCTGGGGAATTAAACCTGGGCCAGCAGGTCTTGCAAACAAGCATCTTTAACCACTAAGCCATCTCTTCAGCCCCCAGGTTTGTAGGCTTCTTGTTTGTTTTATTTCCTTCATGCCCTTCTCAGGAGAGAAATCCAGAGTGCATGCTTGCTTGCTTGCTTGCTTCTTTCCTTTCAATTATTTATTTATTTATTATTTGCTTATATTTTGTTAGACACAGAAAGAGAGCCATACACCAGGGCCTCAGTCACTGCAATCAAACGCCAGATGCTTGCGCCACCTAGTGGGCATGTGCGACCTTGTGCTTGCCTCACCTTTATGAGTCTGGCTAATGTGGGATCTGGAGAGTAGAACATGGGTCCTTAGGCTTTGCAGGCAAGTGCTTGCATCTCTTCAGCCCCCTTTTTTTCAAGGTTTTTCAGGGTGGTCTTGACTGAGACTACATAATGAATTCCAGGTCAGTCTGGGCTAGAATGAGACCCTACCTGGAAAAACAAAAATTAGCCAGGTGTGGTGGCACATGCCTTTAACCCCTGAAGTTGGGAGGCAGAGGTAGGAGGAAATCCATGAGTTTGAGGCCACCCTGAGACTGCAGAGTGAATTTCAGGTCAGCCTGGGCTAGAGCAAGACCCTGCCTCCCTGCCTTGAAAAACCAAAAAAAAAAAAAAAAAAAAAAAGAAAGAAAGAAAAAGAAAAGCACTTGGTGTGTGTGTGTGCGCGTGCGCGTGCATATTCATGTATTTGCCATAGCCCACATGTGTGGAGTTCAGAGGACAACTTTTGGGTGTCGGTTCTCACTTTCTATCTCATTTTGAGGCACAGCCTCTCATTCTTGTGCATTGCTCTCTTTGCTGGGTATCTGATACGTGAGCTTCTGGAAATTCTCCTGTGCCCACCTCCCAGCTCATCTTAGGCATGCTGCAATTACAAAAGCCTGTCATCCTTCTGGCTTTTTTTTTTCTTTTTTCTTTTCCGAGGTAGGGTCTCACTCTAGCCCAGGCTGACCTGGAATTCACTGTGTAGTCTCAGGGTGGCCTCAAACTCACCGCAATCCTCCTACCTCTGCCTCCTCAGTGCTGGGATTAAAGGCATGTGCCACCACGCCCGGCGCCTTCTGGCTTTTATGTGGGGTCTGGGGATCCAAACAGGCACTCAGGCTTAAGTTTTGGGGAGGAAATGTAGCTCAGTGGTAGAATGCTTCTCTAGCATGAACAACACCTGGGTTCAGTCCCCAACACCACAAAAAAAGTTTTCTATGACACAAGAACCTTCAGGAATCAGAACATAAAAGGATCCAAGAAAATCTGTGTGTATTCTTATAAACAACATGCAAAAGTATAGTCAGAGGACCAAAGAGTCAGTACTACTAATAAGGAGGGGTAAACCTAAACTGGGTGATATGGTTTATGCCTGCAATCCCAGCCCTGGGAGGATCAGGCTGAGGTAGGCCTGACCCTACTGGTGAGTCCAAGGCCTTTCTGACTGTGCCCTATTCTCACCTTCATCCATTCCCAGGAATGGGAAAGTCCATCTTTACACCGGAGCCAGGAAGCCAGGCACCAGCATGAGCCTTGGACTTCACAGCTTGGTCCAAGAGCTTGGAACAGTGAGTCATTCCAGCTCCATGGACAGGCACCTGTGAAAGGTGAGGACAGAGCCCAGTTCTCTGGGAAACTCAGAGTCTACTTCAGCCACTGGCAACACTCCTGAGTGTGTCTGGACTTTCCAGCACCTGTGGGCCCCAGCTAGACCTCAAGTCTCAGACCTGGTGACCAGATCCTACAGTAGTAAGCTCAAAGGACACAATCCATATACTCACAGGCAAATACATTCAACTACAGATAATTGAGTGGTGATTCCACCCCTGTGGTGATGTATGCTGGAAAGAAAAGACTGGATAGAAGCCAGGCGTGGTTGGCGCACACCTTTAATCCCAGCCTTTGGGAGGCAGAAGTAGGAGGGCCACCCAGAGACTGCATAATGAATTCCAGGTCAGCCTGGGCTAGAGTGAGACCCTGCCCCCAAAATAAACAAACAACAACAACAAAAAGAAATACATAGGATGGGCTGGAGAGATGTCTCAGCAGTGAAAGGCACTTGCTTTCAAAGCTTGAAGGCCTGGGTTTGATTCCTCAGTACCCATGTAAAGCCAGATGCACAAAGTGACACCTGTGTCTGGAGTTGGTTTGCAGTGGCACTAGGCCCTGGCATGCCCGTTTTCATGCATTCATATTTTTTCTCTCCTTGCAAATAAATAAAATTATTTTTTAAAAAAGCAGCAGCCGCCAGGCATGGTGGCATGCATGCCTTTAATCCCAGCACTGAGGAGGCCAAGGTAGGAGGATTGCTGTGAGTTCAAGGTCAGCCAGGTCAGCCTGGGCTAGAGCAAAACCCTGTCTCAGGGTGGGGGTGGGGCGGAGAATGAATGAATGAAAAAGACAGGGTGCTCTGAGAATGGGCAACAGAGGACCTCACACCGCCCAAGATACCAGGGGAGGACCACTCTGAGGATGAGATGTTCGGGAGAAGACCTGAGGGAGGTGTCTTATCTGGAGGAAGTAGGTAGGGTCATATCCTGGATCACGAAACCAGGAAGTGTTCCAAAACTTAGTGCTGGAGGAGCTGTGAGAAGCCTGGAAGCAAGGGATGAGTTGCTGTGCAGAAATGGCTGAAGTGGAAAGCCAGGCATGATGGTGCGCACGCCTTTAACCAGCACTCAGGGAGGCAGAGGTAGGAGGATCTCTGTATGTTTAAGGCCAGCCTGAGACTACAGAGTGAATTCCACATCTGCCTGGGCTAGAGCAAAGTCTACCTTGAAAAACAAACAAAAAATTAAAAAAAAAAATCTGGGCGTGGTTGCGCATGCCTTTAATCCCAGCACTCGGGTGGCAGAGGTAGGAGGATCGCCATGAGTTCGAGGCCACTCTGAGACTACAGAGTGAATTCCAGGTCAGCTTAGGCTAGAGTAAGACCCTGCCTCGAAAAACTAAAAAGAAAAACAAATTGATTAGGTGGAGCTGGGCAGAAGGAAAGTGAACAAACCCTTTGGGAGGCTATGGCGGCAGTCTGCGAGGTGGGTCAGGAGCAGGGTCAGTGGAGAGCACCCCTGGGGCCAGTGTGGTCTGGCTATGGGATTGACAGCACTTAGAGGAAAGGATTCAAGGAAAGTGCCCAGAGTCAGGTGTGGTGGCACACACCTTTAGTTCTAGCGCTTGGGAAGCTGAGGTATGAGCATTGACATGAGCTCCAGGTCAGCCTGGGCTAGAGTGAGACCCTGCTTTGAAAAAATAAAAAATAGAAAGGAAGTGTCCCGCTTTGGGTCAAGGCCTGCAGTAATCAGTGGGTACCACGTTCCGAGATGTTGAAAGCAGAAAGAAGAGATTTAGAAGAGACAGTTCCCAGATGGGCCTGGCCCTCCTAGGGTTGAAGCAGCTGAGACCTGAACACTCCCAAGCAGCTCTTACACTTCAGGGTGGGGCTGCCGTGGTACAAGGAGGTGCTTCCTGCTATTGGGAAGTCCAGGGGTCCATGCTGACAAGATGGGGGGAGAGACGAGGGCTCAGTATATCCATGCAGTGCCCAACACCCACAGGGTTGGAGGGAGCAGGGCAACAGGAAGGGCCAGAACTGTGTCCTCACTTTCCCACCTTGGGAAGGCCGTGATTGGCTTATCCACATGCCTGCCTTGAGATGTCCACAGGCTCTTGCAAATGGACCAGAAGCATTCTATGGGGGAATCTAGGAAGTATAGGAGCTAGGTGTGGGCTCAGGACAAGGATGCGCTTTGCACTTCTACTGGTACCTTGCCCTGCGAGGAATTTTCCTCAAGACTTCACAACAACCTTATCTGGTTGGAATCATTGCCCCCATTGTACAGCTGGTACAGCTGGTGGCAAAGGGTATAATGAAGGGCAAGGATAGGACTCCGTGTCAGTATGTAATGGGCTCCCTGTCTGTCACCAGAGTGACTAAGTCTTAATATAAGTTTTCAGGTTTTCCTCTCTGACCTTTAGGACTTGTTTTTCCTAAACGTTGGCACAGTTTCAACTTTCTTTGCATTGCCTTTTCTCCATCCACTTACTCATTTGTCAGTATGCATCCATAATGGGCTAGTCCATAGGCTGGTCATGCTTGGATCCCACAGGGACTGGGTGGCCTAGAGAGACTATTCCATCAGGAAGAGGTCAAGGATGAGTTGTTCCAACCAATCCTGGGGGCTTGAGGGAAAGCTCTCTGAAGGAGGTGATGTCCAGGAACCCTGAGAGGGGACACAGTAAGCTGTGACATGGGAATGGGATGGGGAAGCCTGAGTACACTGGGAACAGAGAGGCAAGACTTCAAAAAGGAGCACGCAGGGCCCATAACTAACTGCTGCTCATAGCTTGTAGCTGAAGTGGGGAGTATGAGGTGCTTGGGAGAACTATGAGGTGAGGACTGTAGCCAGAGGTGGTCACAGGGTCTCCACATGGGAGGAGTGTTAGCAGCAGATCAGGGCCAGATAGGGTTTGGCATAGATCTCTGGAGCTTAAGTTGATCAGACTGGAGCAGGCAGTAATCAGGGAAGGGGTCAGTAAGCAGAGCTACTCTGCAGCATGACAGGGTCAGATAGGATTTGGTACAAATCTCTGGAGCTTAAGTTGATCAGACTGGAGCAGGCTGGTATTGGTCAGCCTGAAGCTGTGGCCATGGTCTAAGCAAAAGATGATAGTGGCCGCCTGTCATGCTGCAGGCATATGTGTGTTTTGGTTGGAGGGAAAGGTAAGAGGCACTTTGCTGTCTGTATCTAACAAGGTGCCTAGGGCACAAGGGTTCTTGGGAAGGCCTTGGAAAATAGTGGAATGGGCACAGTGTTAGGGGGAGTTAAAGGGAGACTGGCCAAGAGATCCAGAGCTAGGTCCTAAGAGGGCTTGCCACCCAGGACTGGAGAGTAAACTTCTCCTCAAGAGCAGAGACATGGATGTCTCACTGTGCAGCACCCAGGCGGACTAGGGTTTTTAGAAGATTCCCCCAGAAGATCCACATTGCTGTGGCTGACCAGGACTCCTCTCTTCCCATCCCAGGAGCTGTGGGGATGGCACACCTGCTAGGCAGCCAGGCCTGCATGGACAGCCTGCGCAGAGACCTCACTGACCTGCAGGGGACCATCGTGGATGTGTTTTCCCGTGCTGGGCCTGTGCGCTCTCCCTCCTGGAAGTTCCCTGACCGTGTGGCCTGTGACCTTGACATGGTAGCCCTGCTGGAGCACTATGACCATGTGCCAGGTGACCCTGAGTTCACGCAATTGTCCCACGCTGTGCTGCTGGAGCTGGTCATCGACAGGTGAGGCCTTGGCCAGACCTGGACATCTTGGGATGCTGGAATCTGCTGCTCCTACCAGTACCCCCTTGTAGGAGTGGTGCCTGTAGAGGCAACAACAGTTACCATGGACTGAACACCTGTCAGGGGCCACAGCTCAGGACACTCAAAGTGCTCTCATGTCTTATTCTGTGCTACACGGTTATGCTATGCCATCCTATCCTACCTGCCTCCGAGTCGCTGAGGTCTCCACAGTGCCACAGCTCTGACCACTGTCACCTCGGAGCTTCTGGGTTAGGGATGTCATAGCTCCTGCTCCATTTCCACCCCAGACCCCTTCCTGGCACCTTGTGCGCCGTAGTCCATCTGTGCATCATGATGCAGGATGTGGGACGTGTTTTTCCAACTTCTGGCTGTGGTGGGAAGAGGCCAGTGGAGTCCCTGAAGCCCAACCACTTCTATGCCATCATTAAATAATATGGCCACTGGCTTCCCACCATCTGGGGACCACAACTTAGGCTCCCATGACCTGCCTGAGATCAGAAGACGCAGGGTACCTCTCTGCAGCCAGGAGGAGCCCTGAATACGAAAACAGTTGCACCCTCTGAGGAGCTGGGCGGTGTAAGCATGGAACACTCCTCTCCCAGGGCTCTGCACTGTACTGTACCCCTTCCTGCTGTGGTCCAGCCTCCTATACCCACCAACTCCCTGTTACTGACCCCTTCCCAGGAAAGCTGTTGCTGCTGTATCTCCACCCTGCCTGCCCTCTGCCCACCTCTGGCCGAATTAGCTAGGGCCTCTTCCATGTATAAGTAATTCCTGCCAGAAGCCACTGAGTCTGAGCCCAGGAAACCTAGGGTCAGGGCCATGACCTCTAGCCAACAGTGTGGCATTTTGAGATCCCCAGGGGTAAGGGTACAAACAGTGCAGCATCTCCTAGCATAGCAGCTGTTTGTCTAAGCAGACAGACGGCTGTGCTGAGAACATACTGTGCCTACCTTGCAGTTGCATCCCCACTCCTCATTGCTGCTGTCCACACTGGCCCAGAGGGGCAGGCCTGGAGGCAGTGGCCACCTCCCCAAGGCCCCAGTGGGTTGACATGACCCCCTATCTCTGCAATAAGATCACTTACCTTCCAGGTATATGTTACAAACAAAGTACCTTTGCTTTAAAAAATTTTTTTGGAGCCAGGCGTGGTGGCGCACGCCTTTAATCCCAGCACTCAGGAGGCAGAGGTAGGAGGATCGCCATGAGTTTCAGGCCACCCTGAGACTACATAGTGAATTCCAGGTCAGCCTGGACTAGAGTGAGACCCTACCTTGAAAAACCAAACCAAAAATAAAAAATTGTTTTTTTGAGAAGTAGGGTCTCCCAGGCTGGCCTCGAACTCACAGCGATCCTCCTACCTCAGCCTCCCAAGTACTGGAATTAAAGGCATGTGCTACCATGCCCAGATTACCTTTGCTCTTAAAATAATTTCTGGACATGCAAATGTCCACTTCCTTTTCCAGCACCCCAGTTCCTGTCCATGAGTACCTGTTTCTAATTTTGAACTGTAAACAGCAACCTAGATGTCCCCGCCCCAAGTCTCCATTGTCGCAGAGGCAACTCAGCCTGACTAGGACTAGAAGAGCATGCGTGTGCCCCTACCCTGCCCTGCTCACCTAGAATTTACCAAGCACTCAGGATACATCATGGATGGGGCCAGGCTGCCTTGCTCATCCCCTAGGTCAAGTGGGGAATCACCAGGCAGAAGTGCTGCCTGCCACCCAGGAAGCCCACAAGAGGGCTTCCTGGAGGAGGTGGCCCCTGGTTAAACCTGAAGCTGACCTGGGTCTCTATATCCCTGATGTCTCAACCGTTTTCCCCTCAAGCCAGACCCCCCTGGTTATGTGGTGTGAAGCGTGCTCTGGCACCAACGTCAGCCCGAGCTCACCCCGGCAACTCCCTCTACAGGCTCCTGCTGCTGCTGCAGAGCTGTTCCAGCTACCTGGAAAACCTTGGCTTGGAGCAGGCGATGCCCCGCGCCCGAGATCCAGGACCCTGCACGTCTGTGGGGCTCACAGTGCGGCGCTTCTGGAACAGCCTGCTTAGGCTGGGCAAGCTTTACCAACTGGCGGCTCCCCAGGTAGGTTGTCCACAGCCCCCAGCTGTGGTAGCTGCACTTACCACACTCCTTGTCCTGCTCCCTGCTGCCCAAAAGGAGCAACACAAACCTCAAGCCTCCCAGATATGGACTCCGGGCTTGAAAGCTGAGAATGCAGGCCTTGTGCTCAATGTCTTGGCGACTTTGAAAAACTACTACCGCCTCTGAACCTCAGTTTGTTCATCTATGCAATAGGGGCAGCGAGCTACACTCGATGCAGGCTGTCCCATAATCCTCATGGTCACCCAGCGGGAAAGGACAGCTGTGAGGGAGAGGGAACTAAAACAGAGTGGTTACTGGGGCATGAGAGCAAGTAAGGGCCTAGTGACAATCAGTTGTGATTTGTCAAGTCACCTTCTGGTACCATGCTCATATAGCCATATCAAGCCTGGACCTGGGAAGGGGACAGCAGGAAAGAGCCTGGGCTTGGCAGATTGAATCATGGGAAAAGAGGCAGAAGGGCCTCTGACTGGAGTCAGTGTTAGAAAACCACATCAGAGGGTCTGAGCATTGGGCAAGGCTGTCACCAGCATCCCCAGGGAAACAGTTGCCCCCCAGGTCCATTCTCACCTCCCTTCCCTTTCTTTTCCTGACCCCAGAAAAGGCAAAACCCAGGAGAGACTCCCACTGCCAAGCCCATGGCCAAAGGCGAGCCTGCCAGGAGCCCTGAATGTATGACTGCCAAGTTCATCAAACCTCCCTCCCCAGTACCAGGTTTGCCCCAGACCTGCCCAGGGCTGCAGGCCATCCCTGTCAGAGTGTCCCTGCGGTGCCCATCTGGGATATCGAGAACACCAAGAGCGTCCACTCCCAGACCATCGAAACAGCATTGGTACCCTGTGACGCTTGCACCAGCGTCCAGGGCAGTCTGCGAGAGGTGGGCAAGGTGGTCATCAGCTTATGTCAGAGCCAGAACTTGCCCTCATCCTTGGGCCAATTCCAGCAGCTGGTACAGGACAGCATGGGGCTCAAGCCCCTGCCAGCCGCTACCATGGGCCACTGGGCAGCAGAACAGAGCAAAGACCTGACACGCCTCAGTAAGCACGTGGGGGCCCTCACTCAGCTTGTCGGGCCCCTCAGGACCCAGCTAGAGGAGGCTGAGGGGCAGAAGGATGGACTGAGGCAGCAGGTGGGCAAGCTGGAGCAGTCCCTGCTGCAGGAGCAGAGGGAGCGACGGCGGCAGACGGAGGAGGCTGAGCGGCACTTGGCAGAGTGGGAGTGTGACAGACAGCAGCTGCTCACAGGTCTATTCCTCATCCCAAAGCCAGAGAGGTGGTGCCCAAGGGCTTTGCCATAGCTTTGGCATGGTCATCCCTTTCCTTCCACAACCAAGCAGGTCATGAGATAGGATTTTGAGTTCCAATAGTTTTCACAGAAGAGACCCAGGTTGGAGAATGGGCAGGCAAGAGGCTGAGAAGGGAAGGCGGTGACGAAGGGTGTGACCATCAAGCTGGAGACACTGGGCAGCTGAGCTCGGTCACAGTGGGGAATGGCCATGGGTCACACGTGTGCCTCAGACTTGTCCTGTCAGGAAGGGAGGGAGCTGGAGTGTTAATCCTACTCTCACTCCTGGTGGTTCTTGAAGGTGCTTCTGGTAGCTCATAGCTCATGTCTCTGGCACCTCCACTCAACATAGATTCTTCTGCTTTGGCAAAAATTGCTAAGCAAAGAGGTGGCAGCCCCTGGCACTGGATGTCACGAGTGCTCACTCTTCAGAGACCTGGGGGACTAGGGCAAGTCATCGTCATTGCCCAGTCTCACCGTTGCCTCCACGGAGGACTCAGGCCCAGAGAAGTGTAGGCATATGGCAGCCAGTCAGTGAGAGCACAGCAGGGTGCCAAGGCCTCCCGCACCCAGCAAAGATACCTCTCCTCTGCAGGGTACAATGGGCGTGAAGGCCACTGGCAAGCCCAAGTGACTCTCTGAAGGGTCTCTCCATTGCTGCCATAGAAACGTGTGACCTAAAGACAAAGGTGGCCACCCTGGAGGAGCAGCTGAAGGACCAGCAGGAGTCCATGCAGGCCGTGGGTGAGGAGCCCCGCTGTGTGGCTGGGTATGCACCCTCAGTTTCTGTCAGGACAGAGAAAGGGAACCACAGGAGGGTGAGTCTGACTGTCCACACTGCTGGGTGATGACCCAACCCGGGCTCTCAGTGGGCTGAGAGCACCTTCTGTGCTTCAGACATACCTTACGGAGTCCAGAACCCCATGCTGCCTGTGGCTGAGGGTCCTGAGGCTTAGAGCTGTGATGTGACCCTCCCTCAGTGTCATGCTGGGTCAGAGGGTACACAGGCTGCCCCTCCCCTTTTGCTCCTGCTTGCTCACTCGGCAGAGGCGAAGTCTCAGGAGCTGCAGGAGGAAGGAGAGCGCAGGGCGGCGGCTGAGAAGCAGGTGCAGGTGCTGGAGGAGCAGGTGCAGGTGCTGGCAGGGCGGCTGGACGGGGCTGGCCAGCAGATCCGCTGGGCCAGCACAGAGCTGGACAAGGAGAAGGCCCGCGTTGACAGCATGGTCCGCCATCAGGAGGTGAGAGGTGCAGTCCAGGCACTGGGCTGCATGCTCTGCAGCCCTCTCTGCTTACCCCCTTGTCACAACTCCTGACAGAGAAACTGAGGCATGGTCATGTTAAGAAACTTTGCACAGGCCACACAGCTAGTGAGGCAGAGTCAAGTGTTTCTGTTGAGTGGGTGTCAGGAAATGTGAGTTCCATGGTTCAGGCTAATATGATGCTGGAGACAGAAGAAAAGCCTGTTTTCCAGAATCCTCTTCAGGTGAGAACTGTGTATAAATGGAAAGTGGGGGCAATGCCAGCATCAGCCAACTTCCATGTAAGGGTTCAGGGTCTTCAAGCAGGGAGGGCCTGGCCTGGTCCAGATTGGGGTGCATCTGCGTGCTATGGTCCCTCTCCCTATCTATGGCCTTCCCTGTATATATATATAGACATGGCACCAGGGGAGCTGCAGAAATAACTTAGCGGTTAAGGCATTGCTTGCAAAGCCTGATGGCCTGGGTTCAATTCCACAGTACCCACGTAAAGCCAGAGGCACAAAGTGGTGTATGCATCTGGAGTTCCTTTGCAGTGGCAAGAAGCCCTGGTACATCCCTTCCCTTTCTCTCTCCCTCTGCTAGCAAATAAACAAATTTTAAAAAATTTAAAGAAGACATGGCACAAGAGAAAGGCACAGAGGGCCGTAGACACCATAGCCTCCTCAGGCCCATGTGCCTGGTCTGGTCCTGAGGGTCCCATAGCCACCCTGACCAGTGCATTCCCACTTAGTCTCTGCAGGCCAAACAGCGGGCCCTGCTGCAGCAGCTGGACAGCCTGGACCAGGAGCGCGAGGAGCTGCGGGGAAGCCTGGATGAGGCTGAGCTTCAGCGGGCTCAGGTGGAGGAGCAGCTGCAGACCCTGCAGATGGAGAGGGAGCACAAGCAGTGCCAGCTCCAGGCCCAGCAGGTGGGCGAGGGAAGGGGCAGTTCCTTCCCTCTCATCAGAGGAGCCTGCAGTGTCCCTGGTCCCATTTCATGTCTCAGGCCCCATGGGATGGTGTCCCCAGGGGAGCCCGAAGCCCCCCCTGGGGCCAGGTCTGAGCCTCTCTTGCCTCAGGAGCTGCTGCAGAGCCTGCAGCAGGAGAAGCAGGAGCTGGAACAGGCAAGCACAGACCTGCGGCTGACCGTCTCAGAGCTGCAGCGGGAGGTGGCCGAGCTGAGGGAGAGGGAGCGACTGCTGGTGGCCTTCCCGGACCTCAACAGGCCCACGGAGGCTCAAATCGAAAGTAGGGGACTGGGGGTGCTGCTGAGGGCATGCTGGGGCCTTGGTGGGTGACTTGTTGAGCAACTTACTATATACCTCTCTGGCCTGTCCAAAACAGGTAGCCTTGGAAGAAATTCACTTTTACTTTATTGCCAAATTTTTTGTGTTCTAGGACACCCCTAACTCTCAAGTTCTAAAATTGCAGTGTCACCTTCACAGTGGTTGGTGACAGGAAAGGGACCAAGGCCTCAGAAGATGAAAGGCCTAGGACAATGCCTAGCAGCCCTTTCCCCCATCCTGAGGCCCTGTCCAATTGGGCACAAGAAGCAGACCCAGTGAGCTGGGGATCACAGATATCATCTCTCTGCAGGCTCTGGCAATGTTACCTATGACATGGAGAGGCAAGTGCAGGCCAACAATATCCGTATCCAGGTCCTTCAGGAGGAGAATGAGCGACTCCAGTCAATGCTGACCAAAATCCAAGAGGTGGCTCAGCAGGGGGGCCTCAAGGTGAGCTTGGGGGCTTGGAGGAGGCACCTACCTGGCTGAGGTATTCAGATTGCCCTAGGTGCCTGCCTCATGGCATGTGGCTTTAGACCACATTTCTCCAAAGTTATTTCCTTACTCAGTATGGGGCGTGAGGCTATTAAAGACCCTGGCTGGGCCTTTCAACTCCAAATAGCTTTAGAGCCTCATATCTTACTTTAGATCCTCATCAGAGGAACAATATTGCCTGCTTGAGGGTTTGCAGGTGGGAACCACCCTGAATGACCTTCCAAGCTCTGCTCCTTAGTGGAAAGGACAGTGGGCAGGGGCTTGGGCTGTGCCTCCCTGTCCTTGCTTATGACATCCCCGGAACAGTGTTGGGGGGGAATACTGGGCCCTTGAGCTTTCCTTTCTTTGCAGCTGATCCCACAGGACCAGCTCTGGTCCCCTCCCCACAAGGACATCCAGGGAGCAGCACCCCCAGCACAGGCCCAGAGCGCACCCTCACGGTGAGCGAGGCTTTTCCTAAGGCAAGGCAGATGGGTGGTGTGGTTCCCTTGTTCCCAAGGACACCTGTGACTCGGTCCTCCCTCAGGCCTGTGAGCAGGAAGCACCCTCTTGGCAGCAGAACAGGCAGTGCAGGCAAGACCCAGCCTGGCCAGCCTCAAGCATCCCCATCCCGGCAGCCCAGCAGCAAGTCCTCCCCAGAGAACAGGACTGTCTCAGCCACCTGTGCCCAGAACCCCATCCGGGCCTTGGCCAGGCTCAGGAGGAGACTCTCGCCGAGCCGGGGTCAGTCTGGCTTTATACACCAGTCCCAGGAGCGGCCCATGTAGCCTGCAGCAGGGGCGGGTGGGGCTGGAGGGCTGCCAGCTGGCAAATCCCGCATGGAATAAAACGCCAGCGACCGGCCGCAGCAACCTGGCCTCAGCATGGCTAAGCGGCTAGAACAACCTTCCCTCCTTATTGGGCAGGGTAGTCTACGACCCCACCATGAAGGTTATCAGCCAGTAGTAACCCGCCTCCTCCCTGACAGGAACGGTGGGAAAGAAGCTCCTCATCCCTGGGCCAGGTGAAGAGCAGCCTTTTCACCCCACAGCAAAGACCAAGGGGTAACCCTGGACTTACTGACCAGCACCAAGAAAGGTCAGGGTGGGGGTGTGTAGGCTAAGGGCCAGGGAGGACATGTGAGGCAAGCAAGGAATCAGAGGCCAAGACCCTGGCTCTGGCTGTCCAGGGCAGGCTGAGAACAGTGCTGCCTCGGCCTTTTACCTTGGCTCTGAACCCAGGACTGGGGCATGAGGACTGAGGGCAACAGGCATCTCTCACTAAGGAACTCCTCACCTTTAGGGACTCTTGCAGTTCATCAAAGTTCCCTTCGAGTCCTATAGGTCAGAGTCCTATGAGGTCACCAAAGGCATGGCCAGGGCTTGGGATGCCTTAGCCACACTTAGTTTGATTGAGACCTTTACCTCAGAGCCCATCCAGTTCAGGCTGTCATCAGCCACTCAGAGGCCATTTTCTTTAGGAAGCCACTGACCTGTCTCGAATCACCTTGTCTCCATGGAAGGTGGTCACCCTGCTGGGGAAGACCCAGCCCTGGGAACAGCTTCTTGGTGCAAGGCCTCACCCAAGTCCAGGGGATAGGCTCTCTCACAGCAGAGCCTCTTAGGTCTCCACTGACTCAGTGTCTATTTCTTATCTCCCATTTCTGCGGGTTTGGAGTCCAGATCCTTAGCAGTGTGTTGGCACATGCCTATAATACCAGCCTTCAGGAGGCTGAGGCAGGAGGATCATGAGTTCCAAGCCAGACTAGGGTATATAGGGAGATTGCCTCAAAAAAAAAAAAAAAAATGCACCAAACACTCCAGAAGTGTAGGCCTTGCATGGGCAGGTCCTCTGCTGAAGGTGCTAGGAGGCCAGTCAAGTTACCACCCAGGGTGTGCTCCACTCAGAGGCTCTGGGGAAGAACCCACTTCCCAACTCACGCTGGTTACTGACAGAATTCAACACGTAGGGCTGTAGGACTGAAGTCCCTGTGGCCACCTTGCTCTCATCCCCCATCTTCAAGTCAGCAGCAGAAAATGTCTCCTGCTCTGAATGTTCGGCAGTTTAATACTTCTTCTACCAGCCAGGGCAGCTCTGCTTCTCATGGGCCCATGTGCCAATCAGATGCTTTTCTTGTCTTAAGACCCACTGTGTACTCACAGGGGTAAAACCCCTTAGAGACTGCAAGGCAGGGACTGTGAAGACCATCAGAATTCCACCTACCACCAGCAGTCGAACCCAAGATAATTCTGTTTTTGACTCATGTAGCCTAAACTTGTACTTGCTATAATAGCTGAGACTGGCCTTAAACTCCTAATTTTCCTGCCTCCTGTGTGCTGGGAATAAAGGCATGTGCCATCATACCTGGCTTTTATTTATCTATTTTATTTTAATTTATTTGAGAGAGGGAGAATGGGCATGCCAGGGCCTCTAGCCACTGCAAACGAACTCCAGATGCATGCGCCACCTTGTGCATGTGGCTTACGTAGGTCCTGGGGAATCGAACCGAGGTCCTTTGGCTTTGCAGGCAAGTGACTTAACCTCTAAGCCATCTCTCCAGCCCTTTATTTATTTATTTATTTATTTGGCTTTTTGAGGTAGAGTCTCACTGTAGCCCAGGCTGACCTGGAATTCACTATGTCATCTCAGGGTGGCCTCAAACTCACTCCTACCTCTGCCTCCCCAGTGCTGGGATTAAAGGTGTGTGCCACCACGCCTGGCTTCAGCCCTTATTTTTTTTTAAAGCAGCCTGACCTTAAATATTGATCTTTTTGCTTCTGCCTCCACAGTGGTAAGTATGTGCTATCTTGCCCAGTTCATTTTAAAATCTTAAAATAGAGGGGCGAGGTGGCACATGCCTTTAATCCCAGCACTGGGGAGGTAGGAGGATCGCCATGATTTTAGGCTACCCTGAGACTACATAGTGAACTCCAGGTCAGCCTGAGCTAAAGTGAGACCCTACCTCAAAAATAGAAAAATAAATAAAATCTTAAAACAAATTTTACATCTTATGTTAAAATATATTTCATGTTTATTTTATTATTAAAACTTCCCCACCCCAACAGTTTTTGTTTTAAAAAAATGGATGTCCTTGGAAGATGCACCACATTTATCCTGTGGCTTCAAGTATCCTGGTCAAGCAACATGTAGTCCAACCAAGAAGTACAGCACTCAATTTCTAAGGCCTCTGGTTCCAGCTAGATTGGGGGTGGAGCCCAGCTGGACAGGCAGCAAGATCCATGACTCCCAGTGCCCAAGATGAGGACAGTAGGCAGTTAATCTCACAGCCTTGATTTGACCAAGCTGTATCTAGAAAGATGGTCAGTCCAGTAGGCCCCCAAACCACACAGCATTTCCCTCTTCCTACCCACCAATAAATAGCATAAAACTCAGCCATTGTAGCCCCAGAACACTGGGGAGAGATGAACTGGCCACATTCTCCTTCCTCAGCCCTGGGAGCTGCCTGGGAAGAGGGCAGACACAGACGTCCCAGGATTGCAGACTAAGACTGCTTCCTTGCTGGAAAGTCTTGGCTCTGCCTCCTTAGCCTGAGGCATTGAGTCCCTCTTACCCAGCATAGGCATGGTGGGGTCTTTCCTCTGCCCGCAGGGCTGACTGGCCTTTCCATCCCACCATCCTCTCTCTCTCCAGGAGCCCAGGCTGCAGGCCAGGAGGGATCCATTCCCTGTGAAGAGTCCCCACTGGGGTTGGGGTTAGTCATCGGAGTAGCGGTTCCCTGCAGCAGGGGAGGAAGAGCAGGAGGGACGCATCAGGTGGGGTCAGCGGCCATGGGTCCAGGGCCCCGCCTGGCCTACGGTGCTCACCCAGTACATTGAACTTGCACAGCGGGCAAGTCTGCTGCAGCATCAGCCAGGGGTCCACGCAGTCTCGGTGGAACTCGTGCTTACACGGCAGCACCCGGAGCCACTGCAGGGTGGGCAAGAGGGCCTCAGGCTCTACGTAGGGGCGAGGCCCATGCCCCTCACAAGCTGGGCGCTGAGCTTCCCCGAGGTCGGCCCCTCCGTCCTGCTCTTGGTAGCCCTGGTGGGGACTGGGAGAAGGGCCTGTTGGGAGTGTTCCAGGGACTCTGGAATCTGATCGGGGACATCATAGGTCAGCTGATGGCTGATCTCATCCAGGCACTAACCTGCTTGTTACAGAAGTAGTCCAGACAAACAGCACAAGTCTCAGTCTCAGGGTCTGGGAGACCTTGTGCTGCCCTGCTCACCCGGCAGCGCCGGGTCTTGAGGGATGCCAGTCTTCGAACCACCCGGCGCTTGAACAGGTCCCCCTGTGGGAAGAGGACGGTCACAGTCTTACAGGCCCAGAGGCTGGAGACACCAGGGCTTCCACGGTCTCTCACCTGGCCTCCGGGTTCCTGCTGGCTCTGCCGGGATGCCTGTCGCTGGGCTTGGACCACGAGGCCTGTGCACAGGAGCATGGCCACCAGCAGGATGGCATTCCACAGCTGCTGCAGGGGCTTCTGCGGAGGGAGGCAGGTATCAAGGGGCTAGGGCCACTCCACAAGCTTCTTCCAGGAACATCCACGTCCCGGAATGCCGAGGGTCAGGCAAGAGACATGAGACGAGAGACTGAGGGCGTCTGTCTCTACGGGCTTCTCACTTGTCCTTCTGAAGTCTCCATCCCTCCACTACCTACTGTGCAGCTTGTCCTGGGCCCACAGTTACGTTGATCCTCAGCATCCTGTGGCCCTAGCCCCACCCTACCCTTCATCCTGGCCTGTCCTCAGGCCCCTCTATGCTCCACTCATCTCCATTCAGGCTGAATGGTCACACCTGAAGTCACAGAGGGAGCCTTCCCAGCTCTGTGGCTCTGCTGTCCTAGAGATCTCACAGGCCCCTCCTCCATCCTATGATCTTCCACTCTTTCACAGCATCCACCCATTTTTTACCCACAAGTCTGGGAACCGCCTGCAAACCTGACCCTGTCGCATGCCTTCCTGTCTTCATCTTTGTCCCTTCTCTTTCCCTATCTTAAGAAATCTTCCGTGTACTTCCCTTATCTTAAGAAATCTTCCACGTACTTCCTTAAGAAATCTTGGGCTGGAGAGATGGCTTAGCAGTTAAGGCATTTGCCTGCAAAGCCAAAGGACCTTGGTTCGATTCCCCAGGACCCACGTAAACCAGCTGCACAAGGTGGCGCATGTGTCTGGAGTTCGTTTGCAGTGGCTGGAGGCCCTGGCGCACCCATTCTCTCTCTCTGCCTCTTTCCCTGTCTCTCTCTCTCAAATAAATAAATAAATAATAAAATTTTTTTAAAAAAGAAATTTTGCCAGGCCTGGTGGCACTTGCCTTTAATCCCAGCACTCAGGAGGCAGAGGTAATTGTGCAAGAGTCTGAGACCACCCTGAGACTACATAGTGAATTCCAGGTCAGCCTGGGCCAGAGTGAGACCCTACCTCAAAAAAAAAAAAAAGGATGTGGTTCAGCACAGCTTCCAGATAACACGCTAAAGTTCTGGACTCCCACAGGCACTAAATAGCCAGTGTAGGATGGTGACCCATGAGCCCTAGAGTCAGGGATGACAGCCCAGTGCTCCTCAGGCCTACTACCTGAGATGCCTGTCCAGCCACCTTTTGGACATTGCTTTGCAGGTGCCACACAACACTTGCCCGGACCACTCCCATCTGGGCTGGCAGCATTGCTATGGCTGGGCACCTTTGTCTTTTTTATCAGACAACCTCACCTGCTCACTGTAATTCCCAATGCAGGGCAAAAAAAAGGGGGGGCTATAGAGAGATTGCTTAGTGGTTAAGGCACTTACTTGCCTGCAAAGCCAAAGGACCCAGGTTTGATTCCCCAGGACCCACATAAGTTAGATGTACAAGGTGAAACATGCATCTGGAGTTCATTTGCAATGGCTGGAGGTCCTAGCACACCCCCCCCAACCTCTCTCAACTAAAAAAAAATATTTAAAAATAAAAAAAAAGTTGAGCTGGGCATGGTGGCACACGACTTTAATCCCAGCACTTGGGAGGCAGAGGTAGGAGGATCATTGTGAGTTTAAGGCCACCCTGAGACTACATAGTGAATTCCAGGTCAGCCTGGGCTAGAGTGAGACCCTACCTCGAAAAAGAAAGAAAGAAAGAATACAAGTGGGTGATAGAGCTGTGAACGTTACTGAGCAGAAGGAGAACACAACAGGAACCGCTGGGTCACCTAGCCAGGTACCATGTTACTAAACAGAACAGCTCTTTGCAGTGAGGAGGGCTGTCCCCACCATCAAGGCAGGGAGTAACCACAGGATACACCAGATAAGGTGGATCTGTGGTCCCACCTGAGCTTCTGTTTCTGTGATCCTGTACAAATCCACTGGGACTCACCTGCTCCTGGGCCCGACTGCCTCCCAGGCACACCAAGTCTTGCCAGCCTCCATAGCCATCCTTAGAGAGGCCACAGGTGGTCCACAGGGTAAGCTTCCACTCAATGTTGGCTGACAGAGACTCTCCACTGGTGATCTCAGCTGTAGCCTGAGTCCTCCTGGGTGGGAGAATCACAAAGGGACCACATTCATCCACCTAGCTCTGGTGGAAACCCTAGAATATCACTGTTGCAGGCCTGCCCCAGCTCTCAGACCTTTCTCGGTTGTTGGTTTTCCCAGTTCTCACCCAGTCAGGCCAAAGAACAGCCTTGTCAGGCATCTGGTCTCCTCATGTTGGGCCAGTCCTCCCTGTATATAGGGCTACCTCCTTTCTCCAGGCCCTGGCTCCCCTTTTGCATGCCCTTAACCATTTTCAAACATGGATACTAGTTTTAGGGGTCCCAAGACACAAAAACACATACATACATATATACACACCAGAGCCCACGGGAGAGCCAGGGGACCCTCAGCACCCAGGCTTCCAAGCCCAAATCCCAACTCACTGCAATAGTGCCTCCAACAGCTTGGTGACATTGGAAGAATAATGGAGGACGATCACTGGCCTGAGCAGAAGCTGGGATATGTCCAGCTGCAGGGGACAGGGAGGTCAGGAGGCCTTGGTCCCCATTCCTCAACCTGCTCCCCCTCACAGCCTGCTCCAGTTTACCTCTCGGACCACGTTGTGGTTCAGGATGAGGAGAAGCAAAGCAGAGGCTCCCAGGAAGAGGGCCCGTCGCATCTGCAGGACAAAGTAGGAAAGTAGCATACACCCTGCCACCACACACCTGTCTCATCACCAGTGGCCCAAGTTCTGGAGTAAGCATGTCCTCTGGACAAATAAGTTTGTGTGAGGTCAGAACAGAAACTTCCACTCTATTGCATTCTGAAGAATCCAGCTTTCTCTGGTCCTGGCAAGGCCGTGTTCTCACTGACTCCCATCACACACACTCAGAACTGGTCCAGCTTCCTGAGCAACTGCTTTTCCTCCTCCTTTCTCCTTGCTCCCACACAATACTGCCTACACTCTCCATGCTGGGGTCTCCTGACCCACTCCGGTCCGGGGCTTCTCTGGTGGCCTTCTTATAGGCCACTTGATAGTGTGGCTCAATGAGATGCTTTAAAAAAATTTTTATTTGGCCGGGCGTGGTGGCGCACACCTTTAATCCCAGCACTCAGGAGGCAGAGGTAGCAGAAACGCCATGAGTTCAAGGCTACCCTGAGACTACATAGTGAATTCCAGGTCAGCCTGAGCTAGAGTGAGACCCTACCTCGAAAAGCAAAAGCAACAACAACAACAAAAAAAAAAAAATTTGAAAGAGGAAGAGGCAGGTGGAGAGGCAGACAGAGAATGGGCACACCAGGGCCTCCAGCCACTGTAAGGTTTACGTGGGTACTGGAGAATTGAACCTGGGTCCTTAGCCTTCGCAGGCAAGTGCCTTAACCGATATGCCAAATCAGATGCTTTGAATTCCCTTTCCATCCACCGATCCCCCCTCCTCCATATACACCCCTTGCACCTGCTGGACCAGAGCCTTGGGATAGGCCTGGCGGCCACTGCCCTGATTTTCCTGGTGGAACTGGGCCGCCTGGTCCTTGCCCACATATGCCACTGCAATCCAGCCTTCTGCGGGCACTTCTTCCTCCGCTTCCATGGCATCCATCTGCGTAGCGAGGGACCACAGACAGAGAAGAGGGAGGGGGCACCAAGGGGAGGGGGCATCAAGGACAGGTCAGGGTTTGGAAAGGAGTTTGGAGGACATATGGATCTCAGGGTTTTGTGAAAGCCCTGAATGCTGGGGACCAGGGGAGCATCACTGGGCGGTCGGGGGGTGTAGGGCTTTGGTCAACGATGAAGACGGGGTTCTGGGTCCGAGGCAGGTTTAGTGAAGCAAGGCAGCGCTCACCAGCAGCAGGCGGCCGCCCAGCGGAAGCCCCGGGTCGGCTTCGGGGCCGATCCTGACGCCCTCCAGGATCAGAGCGTCCAGCCGAGGGAGCCTCACGTCCACTCTCACGGCGCGGGCTCCACCCCGCCCCGCCCGGGCCGTCGGCTCGCTGCCATCCGCCGCGGCCCCGGGTCCCGCCAGGCCCAGCCACAGCGGCAACAGGGGCACCAGGAGCAGCAGCGGCGACGGCGACGACGACGGAGGAGGAGGCGGAGGCGGCGACCTCAGCGCAGGGCGAGCGGCGGGGCCCATGGTCACACCGGCGAGCTAGAGAGGCAAGCACGGGCGGACCGGGGGAGGGAGAGGACCGAGGGAGGCCGCGGCCCGCCTGGGCGGGGCGTGGCTGGGCAGCGTAAGGGGCGTGGCAGCGTGAGGGGCGGGGCGTGTCGGCGTGGGGGCGGGGCATCGACCGGGCGGGCGTGGCAGCGTGAGGGGCGGGGCTGAGGCCGGACGGGGCGTGGCATAGCGTGAGAGGGGGAGGGTTCGCGCGCGCCTCCTGGTGGCCGCCAAGAGAACTGCCACTGTAGACCACTCAGGGGAGCTGGGAAAGGGGCGGAGCCCCTGTGGCGATGCTCAAGTTTGTTAGTGCTGAATATCCTGGGCTGAATATCCCACGGTGTGGACAGGCCCATGTCACACTCCCCTCTTCCTTGAGCCAATATTTCTTTCCTTCTCTCTCTCTCTTTTTTTGTTTTTCGAGGTAGTATCTCACTCTAGCCCAGGCTGTGCTGGAACTCACTATGTAGTCTCAGGATGGCCTCGAACTCACAGTAATCCTTCCACCTCTGACTCCCAAGTGCTGGGATTAAAGGCGTGGGCCACCGGCGAGCAATTATTTCTTTATAGGATCAAACGTGGGAAACAGATGGGGGAGATTGGGACAAGGATCCTAGAGGAAACTGGACAGGGGCTAGGGGCCATAAGGCTGGATAAAACAACCAAATCCTTTTAGAAGATTTATTTTGGGAGGGCTGGAGATATGGGTCAGTGGTTAAGGTACTAGCCTGAAAAGCCTGTGGACCGGAGTTCAATTCCCCAGTTAATTACATAAAGCCAGATGCACAAAGTGGTGCATGTATCTGGAGTTCGTTTGCAATGGCTGGAGACCTTGGCCTGCCCATTCTGTCTGTCTTCTCTCTGCCTCTTTCTCTACTTGCAAATAAATAAAAATATTGTTTTAAAGGTGTTTAATTTTTCAGGCTGCAGAGATGGCTCAGTGGTTAAAGGTGCTTGCTTGCAAAGCCTGATGACCAGGATTTGATTCCCCAGTATCCACATAAAGCCAGATGCACAAAATGGCTCATGCGTCCTGAATTCATTTGCAGTGATTGGGTGATTGGAGGCCCTGACATGCCTATACTCTCCTCCTCCTCTCTCTCTCAAATAAATTAAATTTAATGAGGTAAAATGGTTAATTTTACATTCTTTGAATTTCACCTCAATTAAAAAGAAAACACAGGGGGAGAGGGAGGGTAGTACCATGGGAATTTTTTTCTTAATTTTTATTAACATTTTCCATGATTATAAAAAATATCCCATGGTGCTATCCTCCCTCCCCCCACTTTCCCCTTTGAAATTCCATGCTCCATCATATCCCCTCCCCATCTCAATCAGTCTCTCTTTCATTTTGATGTCATGATCTTTTCCTCCTCTTATGATGGTCTTGTGTAGGTAGTGTCAGGCACTATGAGGTCATGGATATCCAGGCCATTCTATGTCTGGAGGGAGGACGTTGTAAGGAGTCCTACCCTTCCTTTGGCTCTTACAGTCTTTCCGCCACCTCTTCCACATTAGACCCTGAGCCTTGGAAGGTGTGATCGAGATGTTAGTCAGTACTCCAGTCACTTCTTTCCAGCACTATGATACCTTCTGAGTCATCCCAAGGTCACTGCCATCTGAAAAGAAAAGATTCTCTACCCAAAATGAGAGTAGCATTAATATAAGGGTATAAATATTAAGAGAAGTGCTTACTGGGCAGTTTGATAAGCATAGTATATACATTTTTCCAGACATCAGCAGATGTTACACCCCTAGGGCTCATGACTACCCCTGTTTTAAGTTTTCAGTATCAGGGATGTATTCCCCCCCATGGAGCGGGCCTCCAGTCCAATTGGAGGGCAGTTGGTTTCCACCATGACAGACGTGCCACTATTGCACCCGTTGGCTCATTTGGCCTGGCTGGCCAATTATTAGGCTTGCAGTGTCCACTGTTGAGTATCTTCACTGGTGATACCTCTCTCCCATTGAACTAAATGTAGAATGGCTTCTTCCAGCTTTCTGTCAGCTGGTCTACATGGAAGAGGTTATCAGCTCAGTTCCAGCAGAATTTCTCAGTGGCCTTGCCACCCAAGTATGTGGAGTCTTCATCAATAGTGTCTTACTATCTATTCCTGGTGGGAAACCAAGGGCCTCAGCAATGGCCTATAATGTTTTGGGGCATCAGGAACCTCCCTGGCCAACAACTCACTGGAGGTAGCCATGGGATATTTTTTATAATCATGGAAAATGTTAATAAACATTGAGAAAAGAAAAAAAGAAAGAAAAGAAAACACAGTGCAGAGTGTGTGGCGCACTCCGGAGGTAGGAGGATGGCTGTGAGTTTGAGGTCACCCTGAGACTACATAGTGAATTCCAGGTAAGCCTTGGCTAGAGCAAGACCCTACATGGAAAACCCAACCACCACTCCTGGCCAAATAAATAAATAGAAAACACAAGCCAGGCATGGTGGCGCACACCTTTAATCCCAGCATTTGTGGAGTCAAGATAGGAGGATTGTTATGCGTTCACGGCCAGCCTGAAACTGTATAGTGAATTCCAGGTCAGCCTGGGCTAGATGAGACCCTATCTTGACAAATCAAAACAAAAGAAAAGAAAAATGAAGAAAAGGAATTGAGATACACAGCATTCATTCACCAGAGTAGAGTGTAATTGGTGAGGGCTCCTCAGGGGCTCTGTTGGTATTGGAGTCTGTTTCTTGGGGGGCTTGGGGAGGGTGTATGTACATGTGTGCATGCCACATGCCCATGAATGCAAGGGCCAGAGGAGGACATTGGTGTCCTCTATGACTCTCCCACCTTACTTCCCTGAAATATAGTCTCTCAATGAGCTGGAGCTCCCTGTGTTCTGGTTAGATTGTCTGACCAGAGAGCCCCAGCCATCCCTCTGTCTCCACTCATCCCCAGAACTGGGGTTACAGGCATGCACGGCCATGCCAGGCTTTTTACAGGGGTGTTGAGGATCAGATTCAGGTTCTCATGCTCTTACTCACTGAGCCATCTTCCAAGCCCCAAGAATGGGTGGTTGTTTTTTGTTGTTTGCTTTTTGAAGCAGGGTCTCACTCTAGCCCAGCTGACCTGGAACTCACTCTGTAACCCAGGCTGACCTCCAACTCATAGCAATCCTCCTACCTCTGCCTCCCTAGTGCTGGGATTAATGGCATGTGCCACCATGCCTGGTCAAGTCTGTCTTTTGTTTTTGTTTCTGTTTTCGCTTGTGGTGCTGGGAACCCAATTCAGAACTCCATGCACATCAGATGCACACTTGTCCATGGAGCCACACCCCTGCCTGATGTACTGCTTTAAAAATTTTTATTTTATTTTTTAACTTTTTTTGTTCATTTTTATTTATTTATTTGAGAGTGACAGAGAGAGAGAGAGAGAGAGAGAGAATGGGTGCACCAGGGCTTCCAGCCACTGCAAACGAACTCCAGATGCGTGCGCCCGCTTGTGCATCTGGCTAATGTGGGTCCTGGGGAATTGAGCCTTGAACCAGGGTCCTTAGGCTTCACAGGCAAGCACTCAACCATTAAGCCATCTCTCCAGCCCTAAAAAAATTGTTTTTTTTTTTTTTTTTTTTTTGTTTTTAGTTTTCTGAGGTAGGGTCTCACTCTAGCTCAGGCTGACCTGGAATTCACTATGTAGTCTCAGGGTGGCCTCGAACACATCGTGGTCCTCCTACCTCTGCCTCCTGAGTGCTGGGGTTAAAGGTGTGCACCAACATGGCCGGCTGAAAAAAATTAATATTTATTTATTTGAGAGAGAAAGAGGCAGATAGAGAGAAAGAAAAAATGGGCACACCAGGGCCTCCAGACACTGCAAATGAACTCCAGATGCATGTACCGCCTTGTGCGTCTGGCTTACATGGATACTGGGGAATCAAACCTGGGTCTTTAGGCTTTACAGAGAAGTGCCTTAACCTCTAAGCCATCTCTCCAGACCTGCCCCCAATTTATTTTATTGTATTTTCAAGGTAGGGTCTCACTCTAGCCCAGGCGGACCTGGAACTGACTCTGTAGTTCCAGGCTGGTTTCAAACTCACAGCAATCCTCCTACCTCTGCCTCTCAAGTGCTGGGATTAAAGGCATGTGTCACCATGTCCAGCTTTTTAAAAATATGTATTTATTTATTTGCAAAGAGAGAGAGAGAGAAAAGCCGGGCATGGTGGCTCACACCTTTAATCCCAACACTCTGGAGGCAGAGGTAGGAGGTTCACTGTGAGTTTGAGGCCACCCTGAGACGACAGAGTGAATTCCAGGTCAGCCTGAGCTAGAGTGAGACCCTACCTCAAAAAACCAAAAAAAAAAAAAAAAAAAAAAAAAAAAGAGAGAGAGAGAGAGAGAGAGAGAAAGAGCAAGCACCAGGGCCTTTAGCCACTGCAAAGAAACTCCAGAAGCATGCTCCACTTAGTGCATCTGGCTTTATGTGGGTACTGGGGAATGGAATCCAGGTCCTTAGGCTTTATAGGCAAGCACTTTAACCACTGAGCAATCTTTGCAGCCCATGATGTACTGCTTTTGAATGTTCATTATATCATTAAAAAATATTTTGGCCGAGTGCGGCGACACATACCTTTAATCCCAGCACTTGGGAAGCTGACGTAGGAGGAATGCTGTGAGTTCTAGGACAGTGTGAGACAAATTCTAGGTCAGCCTGGGCTAGATCAAGAGCCTACCTCAAAAAAAATTCTTTTTGGCTGGAGAGATGGCTTAGTGGTTAAGGCATTTGCCTGCAAAGCCTAAGGATCCAGGTTTGATTCCCCAGTACCTGCAGGAAGCCAGATGCACAAAGTGGTGCTTGCATCTGGAGTTTGTTTACAGTGGCTAGAAGCTCTTAAGAGAAGGTGTTAACGAAAGAAGAGAAGTTGGCCGGGCATGGTGGCACATACCTTTAATCCCAGCAAGAGGGAGGCAGAGGTAGGAGGATCACCGTGAGTTCGAGGCCACCCTGAGACTACATAGTGAATTCCAGGTCATCCTGGGCTAGAGTAGTGAGATATTACCTGAAAAAAAAAAAAGTGACAACAGTGGATACTACAAGCCTTAAGTTCGGCCAGCCAGGCCAAATGAGCCAACGGGTGCAATAGTGGCACATCTGTTATGGGGGAAAACAACTGCCCTCTAATTTGGAGGCTTGCTCCATGGGAGGGAATATATCCCTGATACTGAGAACCTACAACAGGGGTAGTCATGAGCACTAGGGGTGTAACGTCTGCTGCTGTCTGGCTAAAGGTATATACTATGCTCACTAAACTGCCCAGTAAGCACTTATATTAATGCTACTCTCACTTTTGGTTAGAAAAGCTTCTCAGATGGCAGTGACCTTGGGATGACTCAGAAGGCACCATGGTGCTGAGAAGAAGTGACAGAGGAGTGCTCAGTACTGAAATATCTCTATCACATCTTCCATGGCTCAGGGTCCATTGCGGAAGAGGTGGTGGAAAGAATGTCAGAGCCAAAGGAAGGGTAGGACTCCTTACAACGTGGTCCTCCAGACACAAAATAGCCTGGATATCCATGACCTCACAGTGTCTGACACTACCTACACAAGACCATCACAATAGGAGGAAAAGATCATGACATCAAAATAAAAGAGAGACTGATTGAGAGGGGGAGGGGATATGATAGAGAGTGAAGTTTCAAAGGGGAAAGTGGGGGAGAGAGGGAATTACCATGGAATATTGTTTACAATTATGAAGTTATCAATAAAAATATAATTAAAAAGGGTGAGGCAGGGGATTTGTTTTCCAATGGTAATGGGGGTGGGGTGGGCCCCAGAAATGGGTGCACCATGAGGCTCAGAAATCTTACACATACTAGTTCCCTTCTAGTTCATTTCTTTTGCTATGTAGATGTCACTGGGATGGACCATGATGCTGGCAGAAGCAGGAAGAAGGGCAGGGAAGGCAAATCCACATGAAGGACCACTGTCATAAAGCTGCCACTAGATGGCAGGCTGGTCCTTGGGGAAGAGGGACCCATGGTTGGTCTCTTGTTTTGTACAGAAAGGGTCTGGAAGAAGGAAGTACCTGGATGATAGGATGGAACCACTCTGGCAGAAGGGGATTCAAGTTTAGCGCCAATGAGAGACAGTGAGGCTGGGTGAAGGGTGGTAATTTCGGAACTCAGAAGTCCCTTCACCTTGCAGCCAAGAAATCCAGGATGTCAAACAGAAAAGGGAAATCTAGCTGGGCGTGGTGGTGCATGCCTTTAATTCCAGCACTGGGGAGGCAGAGGTAGGAGGATTGCAGTGAGTTCGAGGCCACCCTGAGACTACATAGTGTATTCTGGGTCAGTTTGGGATAGAATGAGACCCTACCTCGAAAAACTAACTAACTAACTAAAATAAAATAAAATAAAAATTTTTTAAAGAAAGAAAGAAAAGGGAAATCTTAGCCATCCATTGGTGACCTAGTTCCATCACCTCTTCCCTCTGATTACCTGGATGCCCAGAGAGGGTTGGTGACTTAGCCAGGAACACGCAGGGCTGGAGGCAGACAGGAGACCAGTTCCTTCCCTTGGCCAGCCCTCCTGGGGTAGGATCAGTGTTGGGTCCTACCATACAGCCTGGGCACATAGCTGTGATCAGCTGATCAGCAATGGCTCTTGCCCTTGAGAAGAGAGGAAAACTTAAACCACAGGCACTGCAAGACCATTTCAGACCACAATAGATGCCACAAGGAGACCAGACAGCATTAGAGAGGGATTGGCACTCGAGACAACTTTGTCCTCAAGATGGGCATGAGAAGGTGGGGGGGTGGATGCCTGCATGGCAAGAATATCTGGGGGAAGAAACAGGAAGTTCAAGTAGAAAAAAAAAAAACAACAAAAAAGCAGACACATTCTCTAGCTAGGGTGCTTGTCATAAATTACCTCACATCATTTCACACCAGTGGAGTGAGGTAAAATTATCACTGTCATTTTTCTGGATGGGAAACTGAGGTACTAAGGTGACTTTGCTAGATGACAGAACCCGGTGGTTTGATTCCAGAGTTCTTGTATCCCCTAACTCTTGTCCCCTTCCAACATCATTCTGCTTTTTCTGAGTCCATGGTATGGAGTGAACAGGCCTAGTGGTAGGATCTGGGCTCCATCTTGGATTTAGAGGTGGGAGCAGAAATGGCGGCCCATCCTCCTTCAGGGAAATCTCCAGGCCTCGTGCCAACTAGTGCCAGAGCTGGACCGGGGTCTCTAAGATCCTTTCCATTCTCCAGGGCCCCTCTGGGGAAGTCCTGAGGTCCCAGCTCCCTGTCCCCCACCCCCAGCCTCTCAGTTCACAGCAAACTGGGCCACCTCATTCTAAAGGGATTTGATTCTCTGCGACAACTAGAGACTGGTGAGAAAGGACTTAGGGATTAGACAGTGATACCCAGGCAGGTGAGGGACTTAATGGGGGGGGGGGCAGCTCGAGTGTGGGAAGTAGGGTTGGGAGAGGATTTGTGTCTTTACAAAGCCGGGCTGGACTGCGGAAGTGAGGAGGAAGTTGAGGCTCCAGGGGAGGAGCAGGATGGGCTCAAGTTCACAGTTTCTCTTGTGCCTTCAGAACCAACCCACGATAGTACCAGTTCGTAGTGGTCCCTCGCCCTGTACTTCATCCACGTTCCCAGTGATTATATCACTTGGAATTATCACACTGGTCCCAGGGAGAAAGGCAAGGATTAGTTTTCACCCCAGGCTACTGGCACCCAGGGAACCAGGTGACCTAAAGCCACTGCAGCTGCACATGGCCAGGCGGAAGAGAGAAGAGAGGTTCGAATCAGGGCTGTGAGCCCAAGGACTTTCCAGAAAATTCCTGTGTGGCCCCAGCCCCATGGAAGTAGAGTGTTTGACAAATATTTGTCATAGGGTTGAAAAGACGGCTCTACTGAGTCTCAAATCACGGTGCCAATCCCTGTGCCAACCCCCTCTGCTACTGGCGTCAGGAGATCTGAGGTCAGGGACCAGGGGGAGGAGCTCTCGATTTGAAGCCAGTGCCCTCCATTTGGTGAGAAGAGAGAGAGAGAGAGAGAGAGAGAGAGAGAGAGCGCGCATGGGAGAGCAGATACAGAGAGAAAGCTGGGCATGCCAGGGCGTCCAGCCACTGCAAGCTCCAGATGCATGCACCACTTTGTGCAGCTGGATTACATGGGTACTGGGGAATCGAACCTGGGTCCTTTGGCTTTGCAGGCAGGCGCCTTAACTGCTAAGCCATCTCTCCAGCTCCTAAAATATTTGTTTATTTATTTATTGGGGAGGGGGTAATCGGTGCATCAGAGTCTCCTGCTACTTGCACCATCTGGCTTTACATGGGTACTGGGGAATCAAACCCCAGGCTGTCAGGCTTTGTAAGCAAGTGCCTTTAATTGCTGAGTCATCTCTCCAAGCCTAGTTCATGCTCTCAGCCACATGCCCAGCAAAGTACACTCAGCCAGCAAAGTACACTCAGCCACGCAAACCTTCATTACAAATGTTTCTCCCCTCCAGGCTGCCTGACCAGGTTCTTCCTGTCAGGCCAGGCTGTTCCCAGATAGTGTACCAGGAGAACACAATAGAGACCCTGTCAAGGTCCAGAAGAAAGGGCCTGAGGAGGGGCTGCATGGAGGAAGTAAGAGAGAGCAAAATCTCTGACAGAGCCGGGCATGGTGGTGCACGCCTTTATTGCCAGCACTCGGGAGGCTGAGATAGGACTGTTGCGAGGTCGAGGCCACCCTGAGACTACATAGTGAATTCCAGGTCAGCCTGGGCTAAAGTGACACCCTACATCGAAAAAACAAAACAAAACAACAACTCTGACAGAGACATGAAGGCAGAGGTGTGTGTAAGGAATGGTAGGGAGCATTTCTTTCTTTTCTTTTCTTTTTTTTCCCCCCCTTTTTCCTTTTTCTTTTGTTTTAGAGTGAGAGAGATAAAGAGGGAGAGACAGTTGACACACCAGGGCCTCAGCCACTGCAATCAAACTCCAGATGCTTGCACCACCGCGTGGGCATGTGCAATCTTGTGCTTGCCTCACCTTTGTGTGTCTGGCTTACGTGGGATCTGGAGAGTTGAACATGGGTCCTTAGGCTTCACAGGCAAGTGCCTTAACCACTAAGCCATCTCTCCAGCCCGATAGGGAGCATTTCTGACTGAAATCAAAGTGTGCATGGAAAGTGGGTGTTGGTGTTTGGTAGTCAAGACCACAGAGTGCTGGGAAGAGGTGGAATCCAAGTTGGCCTTGAAGCCAGTCAGTAGAATTGACCTTTCTCCTCCTTCTTCTCCTTCCTCTTCCTCCTTCTCTTTTCTCCTTCTCCCTTCTCCTCTTCCTCCTCCTTCTCCCCCCCCACTTTTTTTTTTGTTTTTTCAAGGCAGGGTCTCACTCTAGCCCAGGTTGACCTTGAACTCAAGGTGATCCTTCTACATCTGTCTCCCGAATGCTGGGGCTAAAGGCTTGTGCCACAACACCCCGGCTTGAGCTGACGTCTGAAGGAAGTGGGGAGTCAATGAAGGTCCTTGAGCAGGGTGGGAGCGTGGAGGGCAGAGGCCTGGAAATGGGGAAAAGATAAGGGTAGGGAGAAGAGTCGCTCTTAGTAACCATCTTGGAGGAGTTTACCAGATTATTTATCTAGGATTTATATTATCAGATTAGCAGCTTCCCAGTGGGCCAGCCATAGGTAAATCTCAGTGGAAAAAGTGAACAGCTATGGAGCTGGAAGGGCAGGCAGAAGGGAGAGTTCTTATTCTTAAAAAAAAAAAAATTATTTTTATTTACATATTTGACAGAGAGAAAGAGAGAGAGAACGGGCGGTGTGGGGGGGGGCACCAGGGCCTCCAGCCACTGTAAACAAACTCCAGACACATGCGCCACTTTGTGCATCTGGATAACATGGGTCCTGGGGAATCGAACCTGGGTCCTTTGGCTTTGCAGGCAAATGCCTTAACCGCTAAGCCATCTCTCCAGCCCGAAAGGAAGGCTCTTGACTTAGACATGTTCTTGGGTAACTCCAGGTTTAGGCTTGGGGAAGGAGTTGGGGGTAGGGAGCCTGGAGACTATTTCCTTTGGGGTGAACATCTTTCTAGGCAGCCCTTATAGGCAGCTCCCAGGTCAGTCTGCACCTCAGCCCTGAGGGCATCTGGAAGCAGATGGCCTGGAAGTTTTGTCTCATAGCAGGTGTTCTCACTGGAACCAGCCTTCTCCTTCAGGTCCTCCACATATCACCTGACCGGCCACTCTAGACGATGAGAAGCTAGATCTGAAAGGCCATTGTAAACTGTAAGGGCCTGAGCCACATGAGGGCCTGTTCTAGTTTCCTTTGAGTAGGAGCTACTCCATAAAGAGTACATTACCTCTGGGAGGGTCTTAAAGACCTTAGCTATATGGTCAGTGGGGAGGGCAGCCCTGCCCAGCCCCAAGCCAGAAGCCGGGAGCCTTTTCCAGGGCAGGGCTGCTGATTGCCTGAGACTTCTGCAGAGGTGGGGGCTGGGAGCCCCTCAGCCTTCACTCTGCATCCTGCAGTGTATCTCTAAGGCAGGGGCTGCACTAGGGCACAGTAAAGTTCTTCCAGGAGTCTTAAAAGGGTCAGCTGTAGGGTTGGAGAGATGGCTCAGATATACATATATGTGTGTGTGTGTGAAGCCAGAATCACAAAGTGGCACATACATCTGGAGTTTGCAGTGGCAAGAGGCCCTCGTGTGCACATCCCCCATTTCTGTTTTCAAATGAATAAATTATTATTTTTTGTTTGTTTTTTTGAGGTAGAGTCTTGCTCTAGCCTAGGCTAACCTGGAATTCACTATGTAGTCTCAGGGTGGCCTCTAACTCATGGTGATCCTCCTACCTTCTGCCTCCCAAGTTCTGGGATTAAAGGCTGTGCGCCACCACACCTGGACCTGGCTTTTTTTTTTTATTTTTGAGAGAGAGAGAGAGGGTGGGAAAGAGACAGAGAGAGAGAGAGAAAATGGGCGCACTAGGGCTTCCTGCCACTGCAAACGAATTCCAGACGCATGCGCCACCTTGTGCATCTGGCTTAGGTGGGTCCTGGGGAATCAAACTGAGGTCCTTTGGCTTTGCAGGCAAGTGCCTTAACTGCTAAACCATCTCTCCAGCACCCCCCCTTTTTAAAAAATATATTTATTTATTTGAGAGAGAGAGAGAAAAAGAGGTAGAGAGAGAGAGAGAGTGAGAGAGAGAATAGGCGCGCCAGGGCCTCCAGCCACTGTAGACGAACTCCAGACACATGCACCTCCTTGTGCAGCTGGCTTACGTGGGTCCTGGGGAATTGAACCAGGGTCCTTTGGCTTTGCAGGCAAACGCCTTAACTGCTAAGCCATCTTCTCAGCCCTTGTTTGTTTTTTTTTTTTTTTTTTTTTTAAGCAGGGCCACAAAATAACAACAACAAAAAAGCAAGGCCAGGACTAGAGAGATTAGTGGTTAAGGTACTTGCTTGTGAAGCCTAAGGACCCAGGTTTGATTCCCCAGTACCCACATAAGCCAGCTGCACCAGGAGACGTGTGTATCTGGAGTTCATTTGCAATGGCTGGAGGCCCTGGCATGCCCATTCCCCCCCCCCCCCGGCCACCTCCCATCTGCCTCTCTCTCTCTGTCATACATAAATAAATAAATATTGTTTTTTAAAAAAAAGTCAAGCCAAGCCAGGCATGGTGGCGCACACTTTTAATCCCAGCACTTGGGAGGCAGAGGTAGGAGGATTGCCGTGAGTTCGAGGCCACCCTGAGACTCCATAGTGAATTCCAGGTCAGCCTGGGCTAGAGTGAGACCCTACCTCGAAAAACCAAAAAAAAAAAAAAAAAGTCAGGCCAGCTGCCTCTGCCTTCCACCACCTCCAGATGAGGACAGACATGGGGAATAGTGTTTTCTACCCTCCTGGAGACTTCAGTTTTGAATTAGCTGGGCCCATCTGGGACATTAATTCCAGGGAGCAAGTGGAGGGTCTACCTGAGCTCTTTTTACAGGTGCCAGTCTGTCATGTCACTAATGCCTTCCTCTTTGGGCCCCAGTTTTTCTAGATGTGAAATGAGGCAAGCTCCGTGAACCTATATGACTGCTGCTTGTCTCACCCTCCTGGGATACCCCCAAGTCCTGCTTTAGTTTGGAGGATTTCTTTTCTTTGGGTTTTTCCCCTCCTTTTTGTAAAAAATTTTTAAAAATATTTTAGTTTTAATTAATTTATTTGACAGAGAGAAAGAGAGTGTGTGTGAGAGAGAATGGGCATGTCAGGGCTCCGGCCACTGCAAACGAACTCCAGACGTGTGCTCCCCCTTGTGCGTCTGGCTTTCGTGGGTCCTGGGGAATTGAACCTGGGTCCTTTGGCTTTGCAGACAAACGCCTTAACTGCTAAGCCATTCCTCTAGCCTCCCCCTTTTTTTTGAGGTAGGGTCTCACTGTAGCTCAGGCTGACCTGGAATTCACTATGTGGTCTCAGGGTGGCCTTTGACTCATGGTGATCCACCTACCTCTGCCTTCCAAGTGCTGGAATTAAAGGCATGTGCCACCACGCCCAGTTTTTGTTTTTTTTTTTTTTTGTTATTGTTTTTGAGGTTGGGTCTTACTCTAGCCCAAACTCACCTGGAAATCACTCTGTAGTGCCAGGCTAGCTTAGAGCTCACAATCTTCCAACTCCTGCCTCTCCCAAATGCTGGGATTAAAGGTGTATGCCACCACGCCTGGCCTTTCCCTCCTATTTTTAATTAACTTATTTTTTGTCTATTTTTATTTATTTATTTGAGAGCAACAGACAGAGAGAGAAAGAGGCAGAGAGAGAGAGAGAGAAAGAGAGAATGGGCACGCCAGGGCCTCCAGCCACTGCAAACGAACTCCAGATGCGTGCGCCCCCTTGTGCATCTGGCTAACGTGGGTCCTGGGGAATTGAGCCTCGAACTGGGGTCATTAGGCTTCACAGGCAAACACTTAACCACTAAGCCATCTCTCCAGCCCTTCCCTCCTATTTTTGTTTTAAGGTCTCACTATATAGTGTGCGTCATGACATGCATGTGCCCCAAATCACACATACACACCCAAAAACCCTAGAACATACTACACACATACACAATACATCAAAAAAGTACCTACCATTTACATAAATGCAAGGAATACACGAACACAAGTAAAACATGGTGGTACATACCTATAATCCCAGCTAAAATGAGAGAATCACAACTTTTCAGTCAGTTTGTGCTGTATTTTTAAACCTTTTTGTTTGTTTTGTTTTGTTTTTCAAGGTAAGGTCTCACTCACTCTAGTCCAGGCTGACCTGGAATTCACTATGTAGTCTCAGGGTAGCCTTGAACTCACAGCGATCCTCCTATCTCTGCCTCCTGAGTGCTGGGATTAAAGGCGTGGACCACCATACCCACTTTATATTTATAAATTTAATTCACATTTGTTCCCCCACATATACATACTCATAGATATTACAAGCTAGGTCCTTCATATCAGATAGAACATGCAGTTTTTGTCTTTCTGAGTTTATCTCTTCACTTAATATGATTCCTTCCAAATCCATCTATTTTCCTGCAAATTTAATAATTTTGTTTTTCTGTACTACTAAATTTAATCCCATTGTGTATATGTGCCACATTTTCATTATCCATTTATCAGTCCATTTCATTATCCACTCACTACGCATTCATCTGGGCATCTTGGCTGCTTCCAGTTCTTAGTGATTGTAAATAGAGCTGCAATCAACATGGATATGCAAGTATCTCTACAGTAGAGTGTGGCGTTCTTAGGGTATGTGCCCAGGAGTGGTATAGCTAGGTCATATGGGGAGATCTATTTCTAACTTTTAAAAAAATATATAACTTTAAAAACATTCTAACTTTTTTTGTTTGTTTTTGTTTTTTGAGGTAGGGTCTCACTCTAGCCCAGGCTGACCTGGATGTGCATCTGGCTTACGTGGGTCCTGGGGAATTGAACTGGGGTCCTTAGGCTTCACAGAAAAATGCCTTAATGGCTAAGCCATTTCTCCATACCATTTTTTTTTTTTTTTTTTGGGGAGTTAGAGTTTTCCTCTAGCACAGACTACCCTGAAATTCACTATGTAGTCTCAAGTTGGCCTCAAACTTGAGGCAATCCTCCTATCTCTGCCTCTCAAGTGCTGGGATTAAAGGCATGGGCCACCATGCCCAGCTAATTTTTTTTTTTTTTTTGAGGTAGGGTCTCATTCTAGCTCAGACTGACCTGGAATTCACTATGTAGTCTCAGGGTGGCTTTGAGCAATCCTCCTACCTCTGCCTCCTGAGTGCTGGGATTAAAGGCATGCGCCACCAGGCTTAAGTTTTTTTAAGTATAACTTAATTTAATTTATTTATTTGGGGGGGAGAGAGAAAGAGAGAGAGAGAAGGGAAGAGAATGGGTATACCAGGGCCTCTAGACACTGCAAACAAACTCCAGACATATGTGCCACCTTGCACATCTGGCTTACATGGTACTGGGTACTCAAACATGTGTCCTTAGGCTTCGCAGACAAACATCTTAAGCACTAAGCCATCTCTCCAGCCCCTAATTAAAAAAAAAATATGAACTCCAGATGTACGTGCCATTTTGTGTGTCTGGTTTATCACGGATACTAAGGAATCAAACCTGGGCTGGAAGGATTTGCAAGCAAGTGTCTGTAACTGCTGAGCCATCTCCTCAGCCTGTTGATGGATGGTGTCTTTTGCTGTGCATAAGCTTTTAAATTTCATGTTGTGTCATTTGTTGATTCTTGGAACTATTTTCTGTGTTACTAGAATCCTGTTCAGAAAATTCTTGTCTATGCCAATATCCTGGAGAATGTTCCCTATTTTTTTCCTCTAGCACTTTCTGTGTTTCAATTTTTTTTCTTTTTTGAGGTAGGATCTCACTCTGGCCCAGACTGACCTGGAATTCACTATGTAGTCTTAGGGTGGCCTCGAACTCACGGCAATCCTCCTACCTCTGCCTCCTGAGCGCTGGGATTAAAGGTGTGTGCTACCACTTTGTTTCAGGTTTTTGGATCCACTTTGACTTGGTATTTGTACAGGGAGAGATATGGATCTAATTTCGCTCTTCTGCAGGTGGAATCCAGTTTTGCCAGCACCATTTGTTGAGTAAGCTAGCTTTTTTTTTTTTCCACTGAATATTTCTGGCTCATTTGTCAAAGATTAGGTGGCTAAAGCAGTGTGGGTTTATTTCTGCTTCCTCTCTTGTATTCCATTGCTCTGTGTGTCTGTTTTGTGTTAGTATCATGTTGTCTTTATCACTGTTATACGATTTCACCTTATTGCTATTATACTATTGTAGTACAATTGAGATTGGCTATTGTGACACCTCTGGTTGTGTTCTTTCTCCTTAGGATTTCATTGACTATTTGTGGTTCCATGTGAGTTCCTGGATTCTTTTTCCTAGCTCAGGGAGGAGAATCATTGGACTCTTTTTTTTTTTTTTTTTTTTTTTTTTTTTTTTTGGTTTTCTGAGGTAGGGTCTATCTCTAGCTCAGGCTGACCTGAAATTCACTATGCAGTTTCATGGTGGCCTCTAGCTCATGGCGATCCTCCTACCTCTGCCTCCGGAGTGCTGGGATTAAAGGTGTGCGCCACCACGCCCTGGCTTCATTGGCCTTTTGACGGAAGGAATTGTGTCAAATCTGTACATGACTTTTGGTAGCATAGCCACTTGCCATTTCCAGGAACATGGCAGGAAGGAAGACCTTGGGCTTCGGATCCTCTTGCCTCCACCTTCCGAGTGCTGGAATTACAGGCTTGTACCACCAAGCCGGTTTGTTTGTTTACTTATTTATTTATTTGGAAGAGGGTCAACATTGGGTCTTGCTATAGTCCAGAGTGTCCTGGAATCACTATGTAGTCTCAGGGTGGCCTCAAACTCACAGCGATCCTCCTATCTTTGCCTCCTGACTGCTAGGACTACAGGCTTGTATCACCAATCCCAGTTCGTTTATTTGTCGGGAGGGGGAGGGGTTCAACATAGGGTGTTGCTCTAGCCCAGGCTGACCTGGAATTCACTCTGTAGTCTCAGGGTGGCCTTGAACTCATGGTGACCCACCTACCTCTGCCTTCCAAGTGCTGGAATTAAAAGCGTGTGCCCGGCTTTTTTTTTTTTTTTCGAGGTAGGGTCTCACTCTAGCCCAGGCTGACCTGGAATTCACTCTGTAGTCTCAGGCTACCCTCAAACTCACAGTGATTCTCCTGCCTTAATCTCTGTAATGCTGGGATTACAGGTGTATATGACCAAGGTAGGTTTCTATTATTATTATTATTATTATTGATTTTCCGAGGCAGGGTCTCACACTAGCTCAGGCTGACCTGGAATTCACTATGTAGTCTTAAAGTGGCCTTGAAGTCTCCGCAATCCACCTACCTCTGCCTGCCGAGTGTTGGGATTAAAGGTGTGCGCCACCACGCCCAGCTTCCAAACCTGGTTTATGTGGTATGTGGCATCAAACCCAGAGCTTTGTGCATGCTAGGCTGGCACGCTAGTGACTGAGCTGTGTCCCTCGCTCTCCAGCATGCACTTGTTGACCTGCCTTGTCTGCGGGGGGCTGTGCTGGAGGATGTGGGGCTTATGTGGACATTCGTGAGTAGAACAGGACCCTGTGCCCAAGGGCCTGGTCTTCTAGAAGGGAAGATGCTCCTAAGCAAGGAAGGTCACACTGAGGCTCTGAGGAGCCTCCCCACCTGTGTCTCTCGTCACCTCTCTGGTTGTGGCCACACTTCCCATCCACCACCACAACTTAGCTTCTGCCACAGGGCCTGGCCCAGAATGAAAATCTCCCTTGCATATCTCCCACTTTTTTGTTGGTTGGTTGGTTTTTCGAGGTAGAGTCTCACTGTAGTCCAGGCTGACCTGGAATTCATTATGTAGTCTCAGGGTGGCCTCGAACTCACGGTGATCCTCCTACCTCTGCCTCCCGAGTGCTGGCATTAAAGGCGTTCACCACCACGCCCGGCATGTCCCCTGCCTTTTAAGGCTAAATCAAATCCATTCCCTCCTGAAGCCTTCTTGTATTCTCCGACCCCAAAGCAAATTCTGCCCTTTCTAAGCCTCTAGCCATTTGCTTCCTGTCCTTGGGTATTTAGCTTGTGCGTGGGCTGTAGGGAATGTATTTCTGCTTATTATTTTGGGAAGGACAGAGTGGTGTCAGATTCATTTCTGGGTTCCTGATCAGTGCCTACTGCCTTGAACACAGTAGGAAGAAAGAGTGGTCCAAGACATGTGACCAGGTGCTCCCCCACACTCGGTAGGATCCGAGTGCAAAGGGACCCTAGAGTAGGGGGAAGGCTGTTGAGCTCTGAATAGAGAAAATTGCTTTTTTTTTTTTTCAAGGTAGGGTCTCACTCTAGCACAGGCTAACCTGGAATTCACTATGTAGTCTCAAGGTGGCCTCCAGCTCATGGTGACCCTCCTACTTCTGCCTCCCGAGTGCTGGGATTAAAAGCATGTGTCACCACGCCTGGCAAGAAATTGCTTCTTCCTCTTTTTTTTTTTTTTTTTGAACATTGTTCCTTATTCCATTACCAAGGGAGTGGAAGACCTCAGTGGAACGAGCCTGCCCACTGGATTCAGAGGCAGTGACCAGGGTGTGACTGGACATGAAGAGGCCACTGGGCTGCAGCTGCCAGAGAATCCACCCACAAGTTAGACTTGCCACCAGCCGGGAGCCCACAGGCAGTTAGGAAGCAGATAAGCTGATGGCAGGCCTACGAAGCCTGGGCACCGGGTTTCACCATGGCTTCCTCCTTGCCCATCCTAAGGCTGAGGTCTGGCCAGGCAAGCAGTAAAAAGCGGTTGGGCAGGGCAGGCTAGGAAGTGGCCACAAGAAGCCAAGCCTGAGAAGAACATACATTAATTCCCTTTAGCTTCTTGCTGGCTTACAGACCAATGGTCACCACCAGTTAGTGAGAAGGCACTGCAGGGACTGGAGGGAGGGCTTAGTGGTTAAGGCGCTTGCCTGAAAAGCCTAAGGGTCCAGGTTTGATTCCCCAGTACCCACAGGAGCCAGATGCACAAGGTGGTGCATGCGTCTGGAGTTTGCCCTGGCTGGAGGCCCTGGTGCGCCCAGTTTCTCTCTCTTTCTCCCCTCCCTCTCTTTTTGAAGTAGGGTTTCACTCTAGTCCAGGCTGACCTGGAATTCACTATGTAGTCTCAGGGTGGCCTTAAAATCTCTGTGATCCTCCCACCTCTGCCTCATGAGTGCTGGGATTAAAGACGTGTGCCACCATGCCCGGCTCTCTTTCTCTTTTAAATAAATAAATAAAAACTTTTTTTTTTTTTTTAAAGAAGGCACTACATCTTAGAGGCAAAAATGGTTTAGCGGTTAAGGTGTTTGCCTTCCAAGCCAAAAGACACTGGTTCAATTCCCCAGGACCCACATATGCCAGATGCACAAGGTGGCACATGCGTCTGGAGTTTGTTTGGATTGGCTAGAGGTCCTGGTGCACCAACTCTCTCTCTCTCTCCCTGCCTCTTTATCTCAAATAAATAAATAAATAAATAAATAAAATAGAGAGGCATAGAAGGATATGGAACAGTGCTATGGAGACCTAAACCTCTTGATTTCTAGGTACTGCATGCCAGCTGAGTGGGGAGAGTTTTGGGCGCAGGGAAGGTCAGACACAGAGGACAGGGTCTTGGATGGTGGGCACCTGGGTGTCTGCTTCCCTGCCTCTCTGCCTGTCATGCAGGGGGAAGAGGAAAAAAATGCATCAACTTGGAATGGGCCCCAAGCTGGGTTGGTAGCAGCAGTCTAAACTGATGGCAGGCCAGATAGAGGGCCGCGAGGAACGGAGGAATGGGCCACAACTGCACAGTTGGCTTAGGGGACATCTCCTTCCAGGGGGCGCACCAAGGAGCGCTCCTACCATCTTGAGGGAAGGAGAGTGGAGAAGAAATACTCAGGCAGGTCCTTAGAAGAGCTCATTCAAGAGAAGAGGCCCATCTTGAACTATATATGTGGTTCAAGATTGGGGAGACGCTGCTGGCTGAAGTCACAACGGTTGTGAGGGAATCCAGCTCCCTGCTCACCCTCATTCCCCAAGATGGTCCTGGGGAATGCAGGCAGGGTTCCAAAGTGCAGAGGACCTGAAGAGCAAGTCACGTGACACAGGAAACCATGAGGGTTGGAGGCTGAACCACTGACCAGCTTGCACGAAACGTGGACATCTGCCTGGTGTGGTGGCGCATGCCTTTAATGCCAGTACTCCAGAGACAGAGGTAGGAGGATCACTGTGAGTTCGAGGCCACCCTAAGACTACATGGTGAATTCCAGGTCAGCCTGAGCTATAGTGAAACCCTACCTCGAAAAACAAAACCAACGACAACAACAACAACAAAAAACCCAAACAAACAAACAAAAAAAACCATGGACATCTTTAGTCAACACTTGACAATATAAACTATATATTGTGCTGGCTGAGGCCAAAGGTCCAGATCACTGGCCTGCTATTGTGGGGGGTCCCAGCCCAGCTCTGCATGGGCTGAAGTGAGCCCTCAGCACAGGCCAGTTCTCATGCACACAAAGATGGGGTATAGGTACGAAAACTGAAACCTTTACAGCTTCTATAGGGCATCTTTTCTTTTCTCTTCTCTTTCTTTTTCTGCGTTTTCGAGGTAGGGTCTCGCTCTAGGTCAGGCTGACCTGGAATTCACTATGTAATCTCAGGGTGGCCTTGAACTCTCAGCAGTCCTCCTACCTCTGCCTCCCGAGTGCTGAGCCTAACAGGGTGAACCACCACGCCCAGCTGGGTATATTATCTTTTTAGGAATGAAGGAAACTCTCCCAGTTTTGAGCCATTCTTTTGTCAATTCTACAAAATTGCACATAACTTTATAAATATTTTTAAAAGATAAGAGTTTTGTAAATATTTAATATCTGCTAATTTGCTTTTGAATTGTAAAAAAAAAATCCCAGTTCTGTTTTGGGTTTTTAAATGTTTTATTATACTTTTAAAAAATATTATTTATTTGAGAGGGAGATAAAGAAGTAGAGAGAGAGAGAATGGGAGCGCCAGGGTCTCCAGGCACTGCAAACGAACTCCAGACACATGCCCCCCCTTGTGCATCTGGCTTACGTGGGTCTTGGGGAATCCAACCGGGGTCCTTTGGCTTTGCAGGCAAACACCTTAACCACTACGCCATCTTCTCCAGCCCTCTGGTATAGTTTTTTAAAAAGGAAAAAATTGTACATTTTTAGAATGTTTTTATGAGTAAATTTAATGTACTGAAAATTTAAAAAAAAAAAAAAAGAGTGGGGAAAGATGGGGAGGGAGGCAAGAAGCTCAGGTAGCTTATGTAAGGTCACTAAGAGCTAAGGCTGGATCCCAGACTTCTGTGCCTCCGCTCGCCTCTCGCCATGGTCAGGTACCACCACGGAAGGATGGATGGAGGGTGGGGTGGGGGTGACCCGTGGGGGTGACCCGTGTGCGTCTCGCCCCGCCCCGCCCCTTAGGGCTCCTTTAAGAGGCGGGGCTTGGCCGCCTGTCCCCTTCGGGGCCCGTGCCAAAGGCTGGGACTTTTTACACCGGCTGCTGCGGCGACAAACGAATCCGAGCTCCATCAGGCTGCCGCAACGCCGAGCCCCGGAGTCGAGGCGCGATGAGCGGCAGAGTCGGCGACCTGAGCCCCAAACAGCAGGAGGCACTGGCCAAGGTGAGCCCGCTGCGGGCCTCGCTGGCTTCTGGTCCTCCTCGCCCTCCCTCCGGCTGGGGTGGAGGGAAGGGGTGGGGGTGGAACTGTCCCCAGGGAGCAGCAGCCAGTCGTCCCCGCCCGGGCTGGACCCGGTGCCCAGAGGATCACTCCTCGCTGTGCCTGGGAGACCCCTGAGAAGTTTGGCTACGGCTGTCCCCCAGGCCCCCCACCCCAGCAGCCTCGGAGGCGTCACCGGGGAAGAAGAGGTTGCTTGGAAACCCTCGGAAGGCAGCTAAGGGCACAAAGGCAACATTCATCCTCTGGGCTGGCAGGGACTGGGACCGGGGCAGGGCCCCAGGTTTCCTCCCATTTCCGGGAGGCTCTCCTCTTGCGGAGGGAGGGGGCTAGTGGCCGATGGAAGGGCCCTGGACAGCTCCTTTGCATAACTCCTGAAGCCTTTGCCCGGGGGCATCATCAAGTCACTGTGCCACCTTCCTGGGCTCAAGCCCTGTTCTCTTGGCTCTTTGATGGCATGGAAGAGGTTGGAACAGCCAGTGATGCTGAAGGGATAGTGTTTGAAAGTTCAAGACCACTGGAGACTGGGCATAGGAAGGCAATAAGAGGTTGGGGCTAATTTGAATGAGAAGGATCTCTCTCTCTAGCAATCCAGACCCCTCCCTGCTAGACTGGGGACTTAAGTGACGTTCCTCAGGAGGCCAACCAGGCTTCACAGAGGAGGGACAAACAAACAGTTCAAGGGCTGGACCCTCCACCACACCACCAAAGTGAATCTCCTCTGTTGCCCTCCGGGAGAAGAGAAGGATGGTTGTCCTCCGGGCCACAGTTGATTGCGTCCAGCCCTAAGGTTTGGCCACGGCTCGGTGGCTGGGCAGTTTTCTGTTGCTGAGTGGGGACTGCAGATGTCTGAAAACCTCCTCTCTCCCAGGTTTACTGCTACCCTACAAGGGAAGTCCAGCAGAGACGGGATTAGGTGGAGATTAAACTGGAAATCGGGGGCTGGGCATGGTCCTTGGTGAGGGTGGTTTCAATGCTTGCCATTCGGATGACCATTGTCCCTTAGTGCCGGGAGCTGGTTTGGGGGATGGGCTCCTAGTTGACCTAGGCAAGCGGCAGAGGTGTTCAGTCTTCATTGGTCATCTCTGGGGCTGTCCTACAGGTCAGTGACCAGGGAAAAAGTGAGTGGCTGGGGCATGAGGCTTGGGGAAGGCCCAAGTGGACCTGCTCATCTACTGGGTAGTGAGAGATTGGAGGTGGGTGTGGCTGTCCCCTGGGGTCACTCTCTCTGCTTCCTTGGATTGGTTTTTCTTTGTACTTTCCCCTTTCATGGCTCTCTACTGGAACTGTCCCCCCATTTGGATTCCCCACCTCCCACACTCTGGTGTTTTTCAAATTTAGCTCCAATGCTGTTGTTGAATGAAGTTGTTACGAGACTACACTCTTCCTTCCCTCTGCTCCCAGCACACCGTCCTCCATTTCATTTTCAAGGGAGTGGAAGACCTCAGTGGAAAGATTCTGGGTTCAGATAGATCCTTATCTGTATCCCAACTCTGTTTATTACTATCTGTTTGACCTTGGACATGTTGCAGAGCCTCTCTGAGTTTTCATTCGTTCATCTGTAGAATGGGGACAGTGATACCTGTAGGGGCTCTGAGTGAGGTATATGGCACAGAGCCATGATCAGCACTGTACACATAAGAGGATGCTAGGTACACAGGTGGCATTCACGGTGGCATGCGTACCAGAGTGCCTGCTATCACCATTAGCTGGGAACACATCCACCTGCTCACCCGATTGGTGTGGAAATGCACCCACAGTGAGGCAGAGCAATGTGCTGTTACCTTCCTATACAGTCCTGCTGCCAGGCACCCCCATCAAGACAGAACACCCCACACAGTGCACGTGCTCGGCCAGTGTCTGCAGCATTGGTGTATAAAGGTGTGCTCTGGGGCCGGAGAGATGGCTTAGCGGTTAAGGTGCTTGCCTGCAAAGCCCAAGGACCCATGTTCGACTCTCCAGATCCCACGTAAGCCAGATACACATGCGCACAAGATGGCACATGTATCTGGAGTTCGATGGCAGTGGCTGGAGGTCCTGGAATGCCAATTCTGTCTGTCTCGCTCTCTCGCATTAAAACGAAACAAAACAAACCACGAAAGAAAGTGTGCTCTGGTAGAGGTCAGAGAGGAGTACCCTGGCAGAGGGTGGGCCAGGGGGACTTTGCACTCATCCAGCTGCCTGTCCCTACAGTTTCGGGAGAATGTCCAGGATGTGCTGCCCACCCTGCCGAATCCAGATGACTATTTTCTCCTGCGCTGGCTCCGAGGTGAGGGAAGAGGGGCTGTGGGAAGCTGGGGCAGGGGCGCATTCTGGACAACAGAATGATATCTCCTGAACATCTGAGAGCTTGGAGAGCTCAGAGTCAAAAAGATGTGTGGCAATCACAAACCGTGTGACAATCACAAACCCACAGCCCTCCTATTGGGTACGGACATGAGACCCAAAGGATTGAAGTGGCTTGTTAGGTGAGCAAGAAGACTAGAGGCCCCTGGGTATAAACTGTCTGCCCAGTGCCCTTTCCATCTACTCCACAAGTCCGCTCTGCAGATGGACTGAAAGGCCTCAAAGTTGGAGGCAGAGCTGAGGTTAGAACCAGGGTCCTGCTTCCTGGAAAAGGCTAGCTCTCTCTACTGTCATATGCATAGGAAATATGAAGGGATAAGGATTCTCCTCAACCCTCTGCCAGACTTCGAAGGTCCTGAATCCTAGTTCTATCTCTATGCTGGCCTGGCTGTGGCACCTGAGCCAAGGTCACAGCTATTCCCTAGGCTCCTCCTCTGAAAAAACAGGACGAGACAGAGTGCCCAGCCCTTTGCAAGACATAGCATGACAAGCTGCCTGTGGGATGATGGGGACATGTTGCTGCTAGCATCAGGATCACACTCAGCCCCAGCTGCAAAGACCTTTCTGTCCTTATCCCTCTCCTCTTGTCGTTCAAGTCATGTGCCACCCTTCCTGGCTCTCCTGACACACTTTTATTTTTCTTTGTAGAAACTTTATTATCAGACATAAAAATAAAATTCTACTCTTGTCTACCAGCAGGGTTCAAGTTGTTATGTAGAATTTTATCTTTAAAAAAAAAAGCCATGCCCTGTTCTTATTTGTAGACATACTCACACACTTCCATGCCCTTAAGGGTCTCAGGACAGGTAAAAATACATAATCTAGCTCAGGCTGACCTGGATTTCACTATATAGTCTCAGGGTGGCCTCGAACTCATGGTGATCCTCCTACCTCTGCTTCCCGAGTGCTGGGATTAAAGGCGTGCGCCACCACACCTGGCTGCTTTTACTTTTTGCTATACAGGAATGTAATAGAGCTAGTATGTTCTTCTTCTTTTTTTTTTTTAAGAATTCACATTATTTTTATTTATTTATTTGAGTGAGAGAAAGAAGCAGAGAGAGAGAGAGAAAGAGAGAATGGGTACATCAGTGCCTCCAGCCACTGCAAACGAACTTCAGACGCATGTGCCACCTTGTGCACCTGGCTTATGAGGGTCCTGGGGAATCAAACCTAAGTCCTTTGGCTTTGCCGTCAAGCGCCTTAACCACTAAGCCATCTCTCCAGCCTGAGCTGGCATGTTCTTAAAAGCCTGCTAGCAACACCTGAGGCCAGGTGTACCCAGGAGCACCATGTGGAGTTCATGGGCCTCTAGCATGCCATTTGCCCGTTTCCCTCCCAAGATGCAACCCTGTGCCTTCCCCAGCCCACCTAGAGAGGGTGGAGGGGCAGCCGTGGAGTCCAGTCAGCAGTCAGTCCCCGGCTGGAAGAAATTTTGGCCCAGCATTTGCCGAAGGGCTGGGGCTAGAATGGGTGGGCGGAGAGAGTGGGAGACAAAGGCCCCGTTAAAGGGCCAGCTGCAAGATGATCTAACCAGCCACAGAGCTGCTGCTGCTAGGAGGAACAGAAGTGTGGTTCCAGTGAGCTGCTCAACAGCTATGTTGCTGTGTTTTATTCAGGCAGACATGGGTGTGGGGTCCTGGCAGCTGGTCTCCCAGACATTAAACACACACTAACTAACACCACCACCACCACCAAGTCCTAACCCTTCGTTGCATAAGGCTTGCTAGTTCACCAAGAACCCACATTTGGTACCAGGTACATCCTCGTAGGAATACTAGAGTATGATTGTCCTCATTTTCCAAATGAGAAAGCAAAGGCTCAGAGAGGGGAATGGATTTACCTGAAGGCACACAGTCCACGAAAGCAGAATCAGGACAGAACCCAGGGCTCCAGATTCTTGGCCAGCCCCCTTCCAGAAAGCTCCTGAAGCCAAACTCGGCTCAGTAATTGTTTTGATCGTGTTTTTTTTTTAAAATATTTATTTATTTATTTTTATTTTTTTATTTATTTGAAAGACAGACAGAAAGAGATAGAATGGGCACACCAGGGCCTCCAGCTACTGCAAACAAACTCCAGATGCATGCGCCCCCTTGTGCATCTGGCTTACGTGGGTCCTGGGGAATTGCACCTGGGTCCTTTGGTTTTGCAGGCAAATGCCTTGACCACTAACTCATCTCTGAAGCCCTCAGTTTTGTCTTTGCAGCACTGAGGATTGAACTCAGGGCCTGGCGCATGCTTAGACAAGCAGTTTACCACTGAGCTACACCCCCCAATTTTAAACTCTTCTTTTTCGAGCAGAGTTAGTTTCTCTGTATTTCATTCATGTCTCACACATTCTGGGCTGGAGCTCAAGCCTGGTCAGACCCTATTATGAATTTGAATTAGAGTTTTTGTTGCCTTCCAAAAAAAAAAAAAAGCCACCTTTTCTCTTTTTCCCTTTGATTCTAAAGGAGGCGTTTGTAAGCCATACACCAGCAGAATATGGTGTGAGCTTGGGGGTTCAGTTTTCTGATGGTCCCCTCCAGACCCTGAAAGCAGGAATGTAAGTCCTCACTGCCCCCTTCTGCTCTGGTTTGGGGATGAGCTCTGGGTACTCCAGCGAAGAGGGTCACTGGGCAAGATGGCACAAGTAGGTGATGGACCCTGAGTAACAGCACAGCAGGTGTGAGTCTGTGTGGTCTATAGGACTAGGGTGTGGGCAAGCCGGAGCCCAGAGTGGCTGCTCCTGGATTGGTTTAACTTTGCCAATGCCCCATGCCAGGCTTTGAGCTTCCCTTGAACCAGGTTCCACCAGGAACCTGGAGAGGCCTGACTCAGCAGTTATGGGGAGCACCAGTTTGTAGCTGAGGGACTTTGCAAAATACCCTGGCAGACAAAAGCTAACTGGTGAGGCTCCCCCAAGATAAGAGGGCTCACAGTTTACCACTACTGGCCCCTGTCCTCTAAGGAGATAAGGGCACTCCTCTGGAGGAGGAACTCTTTCTACGGGAGACTCCCATTTCCATGGTCTAATTCTCTATCAAGAGAGGTTGTTGTTTTACTAGGCTTTCTGGACTGAATGATCTGGTCAGAGTATGCAATAACCTTTTCTCTCTCTCTCTCTTTTGTTTTGCTTTCTTTTCTTTTCTTTTCTTTTCTTTTCTTTTTTTCTTTCTTTCTTTTTTTTTTTTTTTTTTTTTTTTTTTTTTTTTTTGAGGTAGGGTCTCTCTCTAGCCCAGGCTGACCTGCAATTCACTATGTAGTCTCAGGGTGGCCTCAGACTCATGACAATCCTCCTACCTGTGCCTCCCCAGTGCTGGGATTAAGGGCATGTGCCACCACGCCCAGCTTTTTTTTTTTTTTTTCTAGGTAGGGTTTCACTCTAGCCCAGTCTGACCTGGAATTCATTATGTGGTCTCAGGGTGGTCTCGAACTCATGGTTTTCCTCCTACCTCAGCCTCCCAAGTGTTGGGATTAAAGGCATGCACCACCACGCCTGGCTTGCAACAATCTTGTCCAAGGTCAAACACACAAGGTAGGAGAACTGGAGTGCAGACCCACACTACGTTCCTCTCAAAGATGCTCCATGATGCTCCACGATGTTCCAGGGCACAGGAAGGGTGGTAGTCAGGTGGGCAAGGCGTGGGGATGTTCCTAAGACAACTCCCGAGCGTGGCTGCTCAGTTCTGCTGGAAAGGACCCAGCACCCGTGATGGGTGTTGCATTGGCCAATCCATGTTTCTCCTCTTCTTATGATAGGGTTTCAATATGTAGCCCAAGCTAGCCTGACCTTCCTATAGGCTTGCCTTCACCTCAAGATTCTCTTATCTCAATCTCTTGAGACACCATATCTGGCTTTGGACAGACCTGGCTCAAGAGATAGGATTGAGGTTGGAGAAATGGCTTAGTGGTTTAAGGCCTTACCTACAAAGCCAAAGGACCCAGGTTCCATTCCCCAGGACCCACGTAAACCAGATGCACAAGGTGGCTCATGTGTTTGGAGCCTGTTTACAGTGGCTAGAGGGCCTGACATGCCCATTCTCTCTCTCTCTCTCTCTCTCTTTCTCAAATAAATAAAAAAGAAAGAGTATTGGATTTCACGACCGTAGAGTCAGGGAGTGTGCTCGGCTGCTCTCAGAGAATGACGATGAAGAGATAATAGCGACAGTCCAGAGGGCAGCCTGCCTGGCCCAAGTTCCTGGGCTGTCAGCAGATCTAGATGCCAACCGAATCCACGGAGGATGTACGGCTGGGAGGGACGGTTCATAGGTCAGATAGTCGAATTGCTCAGGATCTCAGAAGCCCTTCCAAGGATGGAATGAAGTGGGCTGTACTGTGATGAAATGTGAGAGGGCTGCTTTGGGAAGTGTCGCCTCTTTATGGAGGGGATGGAGGCTTAGCCCACAACACAGGTGCAAAGGATTTTGGAGTTTCATTTGACTCTTTGCTCCTCCTGAACTAAAGGTGTTGCTAAGAGAATTCTTAGGGTTTGTTGGAGTAGACAAATAACACCTGGGGCTAAGCTCAGCTTGGGGGCTTACCTAAGAGCCTCCCCGCCCCACACACACTGCCACAAGGTGGACGGCATCTAAAGGAAAGTTATTAGGATGGTCTTGAATACAAGTGTGAGAAGCATTTAAAGTCTCCAAGGATGCATTATGGGAAGGAAAAAGGCAGGCTAGCAACAGCATAGAAATAACCTGTCCTGGGAGGGCTGTTACGTGGCAGAGAAAGTTCCGTGTTCTTGTAATGTCTCTGCAGTAGATTACAGTTTTGCATAAGAAGCCAGTGCAAGCTGGAGAGATGGCCCAATGGTTAAAGTGTTTGCTTGCAAAGCTTGACGGCCTGGGTTCAATTCCCCAGTACCTATGTAAAGCCAGATGCTGAATGTGGTGCATGTGCCTGGAGTTTGTGTGCAGTGGTAGGAGGCCATGGCGTGTCCATTCTCTCTACCCCGTCTCTCAAATAAATAAATAGGGCTGGAGAGATGGCTCAGTGGTTTGCAAAGCCTGATGACCTGGGTTCAATTCCCTGGTACCCATGTAAAGCCAGATGCACAAAGTGGTACATGAGTCTGAAATTGCTAGAGTCCCTGGCATGCCCATTCTTTCTTTCTTTTTCTCTCTCTCAATCCTTGCAAATAAATTTAAAACACACATTTAAAAAAGAAGCTGGGGGCTGGGGAGATCGCTTAGCAGTTAAGGCGTTTGCTTGCAAAGCCTAAGGACCCAGGTTCGATTCCCCAGGACCCATGTTAGCCAGATGCACAAGGGGGTGCACATGTCTGGAGTTTGGAGTGCCCATTTTCTCTCTTTCTCTCTGCCTCTTCCTCTTTTTCTCAAGTAAATACATAAATAAAATATTTTTTAAAAAGCCAGTAAGAGCTGGGTGTGGTTGTGTATGCCATTAATCCCAGCACTTGGGGAGCAGAGGTAGGAGGATTGCTGTGAATTCGAGGCCAGCCTGGGATTACAGAGTGGGTTCCAGGACAGTCTGGGCTACAGTGAGACCTTACCTCCAGGGGAAGAAAAGTCAGTGCAGCCCCAGTTGTCTGGGAGTAAGTGGTCTTGGGGGACAGTGAGATATTGTGTCCAAGTCTTGTGTTCAGACTTGAACAGGACAACTTGTTGGGGGTGCATGCATAAAATGAAGTGTGGGTTCAAGTGAACTTTGCTTCAGAAACTTCAGGAGCCCTTTGTGTTACTTTAAGGAATCTGTGGATTCTGTAGGGACATGGCACAATTGGCTGGAGGCTCGTGGATTCCATTATTTCAGTGGGGGTGTTCAGCCAGCCATGCCCCAGATTCTGGGACAGTCATGTTCATGTTTGAACTATGGGTCAATTTCTTGGAGCTGGATGGTAACACCGTGGAGGAAATAAAGTTTGTCCTGTGTGGGGATGGCCAAATGATAAGGGGTTCCAGGGTTCATTTTCTCTGAGATAACACCTTTCACCTGATTGTATCCACCTGAGTCACTCTCTGACCCTTGAGGTTGCAATTCTGCACCCCCATTGCCTTGAACTTGATCTCATCCCACAAACCGGGGACTGTGGTATTCCGCACGGTCTTCAGTGGAGGTCCTCTGAGAATCACATTTGAGAGTCAACTGGTCTAACCCTTACCATGTTTCCATTGCAGCTCGAAGTTTTGATCTACAGAAGTCAGAAGCCATGCTCCGGAAGGTGAGTCCCATTTGGTTCCAAAACTCACCGTGGCCTCATTTCCTCCTATCAGAAGCACACCTTGCCTGGACTTCTTTTGCCCGCCCCCCCTTCCCCCTCTACTCCAAATGCAGCTTTGGTTTGTGAGACACATTGAGGTCAGCCGGCCACTGCTATATTTTTCCCCTTGGACAAAGCGTATTTCCTTCCTTGGAAATGTAGAGTTCCAGGCCAGCCAAGAATGATCATCTTGTTAGATCTTAAAGAAGGCAGGACCTCCTTTCCCACTCCTGTCCAGTGCCTTGCAGGGGCCCACCTAGAGTCTTGTGGTCAGTTCATGCTGTCACTTATGGCTAGCTGGGATCCCCATCACTCGGAGTAACACATCAGCCATCACTAAGGACTCCCTCCCACCTCCCTTTCCACCCCCTGCTTACTGAATCTTTGTGCGTTTTTTCAGCATGTGGAGTTCCGGAAGCAAAAGGACATTGACAACATCATTAGCTGGCAGCCTCCAGAGGTGAGGACACATCATCCCGCCCCATCCCTACGAGGGGGACTCTTGTTACTCCCACAGCCTGTGTCCTGGTCGATTGGACTTGGATCCTCTGAGGACAAGTCTGATAATGCCACGGTTCCAAAATGGGTATCTGTCGGCATCTGGGGGGGGGGCCCTTGGAAGGAAAGACTAATGAACCCACAATCAAGCGTCGTGACGCAGGGAAGGGATGGATGCTCACCAGGTCACTCTATCTTTTGTCCAGGTGATCCAACAGTATCTGTCCGGGGGCAGGTGTGGCTATGATCTGGAGGGCTGCCCAATCTGGTACGACATTATTGGGCCTCTGGATGCCAAGGGTCTGTTGTTCTCAGCCACTAAGCAAGACCTGCTCAGGACCAAGATGCGGGACTGTGAGCTGCTTCTGCAGGAGTGTGCCCACCAGACCACGAAGGTGGGTGGCTATCCCACAGCCAAGAATAAGTTGACCACAGGGAGGACTTTCAGATTTCATAGACCACTGAAATCTCAAGGTTCTAGGACTGGCAAAACTACCCCCTTCCCGTGGAGCTTGAATCCAGGGCCTTATGCATGCTTGGCAAGTGTTCTACTTAGCCACTACACTATAACCCCAGCCTGCCACATTTTCATTTTGCCAAGACACCCATGTAAAGCCAGACACAAAAACTGGCACTTTGTGCTGGAGAGATGGCTTAGCAGTTAAGGTGCTTGTCTGCAAAGCCAAAGGACCCAGATTTGATTCCCCAGGACCCATGTAAGCCAGATGTACAAGGTGGAGCACGCATCTGGAGCTCCATCTGCCTCTTTCTCAAGTAAATAAATACAATAATTTTTTTAAAGGATAGATTTATTTTAAAAAGTGACACTTATATCTGGTGTTTATTTGCAGTGGCAAGAGACCCTGACACATCCACACATATACACACAAATAAATAAAAACATAAAATAAAAAAAAAAAAGATTTTCAGTTGGGCATGGTGGCACACACCTTTAATCCCAGCACTGGGGAGGCAGAGGTAGGAGGATTGCTGTAAGTTCGTGGCCACCCTGAGACTACTCCAGGTCAGCCTGAGCTAGAGTGAGACCCTACCTAGAAAAACAAAACCAAAATTCCTTTTAGGGCTGGGACTATGTCTAAGTTGTAGAGTGCTTTTCTAGCATATCCAAGGCCCTGAGTTCCTTTCCCACTACAGCAAAAACAAACAAACAAACAAACAAACAAACAAAAACCACACACACTACAGTGGGGCACAGTGGTATACTGCTGTAATCTTAGCACTCAGGAGTTTGAGGCAAGAGGATCTTGAGTTTGAAGCCAACCTGAACTACATAGAGAAACCCTGAAAAAAAAAAAAAAAAAAAAAAAAAAAAAACGAGGGTAGGAGATGGCTCAGCGGTTAAAGCTGATTGCCTGAAAAGCCTGCCAGCCCAGAGTTCAATTCCCGAGTACCCACAGAAAGCTAGATGCACAAAGTGACACATACATCTGGAATTTGTTTGCAGTGGCAAAAAGGTGCTGGCATGCCCATATTCTCTCTCTGCCAAATAAGTAAATTAAAATATTTAGAAATAAAGTCAGGCGTGGTGGCTCACACTTTTAATCCCAGCACTTGGACAATTGCCATGAGGCCACCCTGAGACTACATAGTAAATTTCAGGTCAGCCTGGGCTACAGTGAGACCCTATCTCAAATAAAAAAAAAAAATTAATAAAAAAAGAAACTAAAAAATTCACAAAGACTGTAGCTTAGTGGCAGACAGTTTTCTAGCACAAGTCAAAACCTGAGTGTCATGCCCAGCACAAGAAAGGGAGAAAGGAGCCAGGCATGGTGGCACACACCTTTAAGCCCAGCACTCAGGAGGTAGAGGTAGGAGGATCTCTGAGAGTTCGAGGCCACCCTGAGAATACAGAATGAACTCCATGTCAGCCTGGGCTAGTGAGATCCTACCACACACACACACACACACACACACACACACACACACAAAAAGGAGAAAGGAAGAACGAAGGAAGGAATAAAGAAAGATTTTTTTTTTTTCCCAAGGTATGATCCTGCTTTAGCCCAGGTTGACCTGGAACTCACTATGTAGTCTCAAGAAGGCCTCGAGCTCATGGGATCCTCCTACCTCTGCCTCCCCAGTGCTGGGATAAAAGGCGTGCACTACCACGCCCAGCTTGGAATAAAGAAAGATTTGAAGAGAGAGAAAGGAAGGGAGAGTGGGAAGGTTATTGTTATTTCTCTCATTTATGTGAAGACTGGTGAAATCTTATTATGGACCAACCACCCTTGGACAAATATTGAAGTACCCCTGGTGTAGATGAGCTCAGATTCCAAGATCCTCTGAGTGGATTGGCAAGAGACCAGGATAGATTATTTCCTTGCTAAGGAAAAGACTGAGGAACAAGCTAGAATTGCCACGTGACCTCCTTGCCTTTCTTCCTCCCAGAAGTTGCAAAGGATGTGTTAAAGCTTGGGGTCATTTCAGCACTGCCGTCTATAAACATTCACAGAGCATCTACTGGGAGCAGAGACCCCGAGGGGCTGGGGACAGAGGAGGGCTTACCCTGAATACACCCTTAGGTCTTAGGTTGGACAGAAGCATCTGCGCCTAAGGGAGAAGTGGCTCAGGCCCAGGTGCCATCTGGGTGCTGTGCATAAGGCACACAGTGATTCAGAGAAGGAAGCTACCAGGCAAACCTGTAAGAGGGAGGGGACCTCAGATGTGACCTAGATCGAGTTTACCAGATGAAAACATCTGGTAACTGTTTGCCAGGGTCACACAGCTCAGGCCTGGGACCATGATGCCCATCTGGAGCGCCTTGGGTCCAGAGTGGATCTGCTCTGGTCGCTTTGCATGCTCGGTGTAATCCGCGCTGACCCTGTGCTGGGCTTGGTATATGCAGTGGAGCGGCGTCGCGTGACTTCCTGCTGTCTGTCTGTCTGTCCCCTGCAGCTGGGGAAGAAAATAGAGACCCTCACCATGATTTATGACTGTGAAGGGCTTGGCCTCAAGCATCTCTGGAAACCTGCAGTGGAAGCCTATGGAGAGGTGAGGGGCAAGAGGAACGGAAGCAAGAGGGTCCTCCTCGGCTAGGCTGCCCCAGGGGATGGGAGCAGGCCAGTGCAGATCTCAGGTCCTCTCTGCCTGGCACAATGGCCTGAGCCTGCTGGAACTAGAGCCATTTTGCTTCCACAGTTTCTCTGCATGTTTGAGGAAAATTATCCCGAGACACTGAAGCATCTGTTTGTTGTTAAAGGTAAGTTGGGAGTTTCTGGTAATGGAGCCAAATGGGCAGTAGGTGCCCCAAATATTCCTTTTCTATCTTTTCTTAATTTAAGTTTTATTTATTTGCAAGGAGAGAGAGAGAGAGAGAGAGAGAGAGAGAGAGAATGGGCGTGCCAGGACCTCCTGGTACTGTAAACGAACTCCAGATGCATGCTCCACTTTGTGCATCTGGCTTCATGTGGGTACTGGGGAATCGAACCTGGGCCCTCAAGCTTTGTAAGCCTCAGCTTAACTGCTGAGCCATCTCGCCAGACCCCAAATATTTCTTTTTTTTTTTTGTTTTGTTTTGTTTTGGTTTTTCAAGGTAGGGTCTTGTTCTAGCCCAGGCTGACCTGGAATTCACTCTGTAGTCTCAGGGTGGCCTCGAACTCACAGTGATCCTCCTCCTCTACCTCCTGAGTGCTGGGATTAAAGGCATGGGCCACCATGCCCAGCATCCCCCCAAATATTTCTTGAGGGCAGACTGAGTGAAATAGTGAGCCAAAGGAGGGCCCTAAAGACATACTCAGGAGTCTGACCTTGGCCTTGACATGGACAGATGCTTTACAGTTCACAGGATGTGGGTGGGTGATGCCGCAGTAGATCATTGGGGCATATCCATCATATAGATGGGGAATTGAACCTCAAACAAACCAGGCTGAGCTTTGCATCTGGGGCTGCTTCAGGTATAGCACCAGGGAACATATGTGTTGACATGGGATGGAGGTGCTATAGAGAGGTGGGTGGTACATGACACCTTTTTAGGGACTGACTGACACATGGCCTGGTCTCTTTTCCAGCCCCTAAGCTGTTTCCTGTGGCCTATAACCTTATCAAGCCCTTCCTGAGCGAGGACACTCGTAAGAAGATTATGGTCCTGGGAGGTAAGTGGCCCAGACTCTTCTCAACTCTAGACTGGCATGTGGACCAAATGAAGTTTTGGCTTTAGAAGTATGGTTTTAGCCACCAGGTTCTCTTCTGTTTTATGGTAGTTTGGGCACAGGGGGCAAATGGGGCAGAACTGGGCCTTCCTGTCTGTTTTCTATTCCTTTTCCTCCTCTTCCCCCTCTCCATCCTCCTCCTCCTCTTTTTTTGGTTTTTCAAGGTAGGGTCTTGCTCTAGCCCAGTCTGACCTGGAATTCACTGTGTAGTCTCGGGGTAGCCCTGAACTCACACCAATCCTACCTGTGCCTCCCGAGTGCTGGGATTAAAGGTATGCGCCGCCACACCTGGCAAATAAAGACATTTTTCTTGGACACTCTTGAATCAAGCACTGGGGTCACCTACCATTGTAGTTTTAAAGATGAATCCTCCAGCTCCAGTCCTTATCTTTAAGGGGCTTACAGATAGAGAAAGCTGTAAACTAAGCCAGGTGTGGTGGCACATGCCACTTGGGATGCTGAGGTAGGGGGATCATCGGGAGGGAGTTTGAAGCCAGTCAAGTCTATAGAGTGAGTTCTAGTTTGGCTTGGGCTAGAGTGAGACCTTGCCTAAAAAAAAAAAAAAAAAAAAAAGCTTGAAGGCATTAGAAAGGTCATTGATTGAGAAGATGCCATCATGGAGGTCAGTTGGAGGCAAATGAGTGGCTCTACTCCCATAAGTGCCAGGCCCAGGGCTAAGTTTCATGAACTGCTCTCTGGGACGGAAACAAACAGATACCTATCAGCATGACATGATAAAAGGAAGAAAAGGGAAACCACTGAGTGTAGAGCCCGGGAACACACATCCCACCCACAGTGGTGCCTGCCTAAACTCCATGCAGGATGAGCAAGAGTCAGTCCCATGGAGTCAAGTAGGAAGCTGCTTGACAGAAAAGAGGAACACCTGGGCTTAGTGGTTAAGGCGTTTGCCTGCAAAGCCGAAGGACCCTGGTTCGATTCCCCAGGACCCACGTTAGCCAGATGCACAAAGGGGCGCACGCATCTGGAGTTCGTTTGCAGTGGCTGGAGGCCCTGGCATGTCCATTCTCTCTCTCTCTCTCTCTCTCTCTCTCTCTCTCCCGCTTTCTCTGTCAAATAAATAAAAATAAAATAAGAGCCGGGCATGGTGGTGCATGCCTTTAATCCTAGCACTCAGGAGGCAGAGGTAGGAAGATCGCCATGAGTTCAAGGCCACCCTGAGACCTCATAGTGAATTCCAGATCAGCCTGGACTAGAGTGAGACTCTACCTCGAAAACCCCCCCCAAAAAAGAAAGAAATAAAGGAAGAAAGAGGAACACCCAGCAAAGCCCTCCTTCAGGGTGACACAGGCAGTTGTCATGGAGTATGAGGCGAGGTGCAGAGAGAGATGAAGCTGGAGAAAGAATTCAGGGCACCATGTCGAGAAGCTGGGGCATGACTCTACAGGTCACCGGGAAATAGACAAGTTCTTGGCAGGGGAGTCACCACCATAATCAGAGTTTGAACTGAGACACGGAACTGGCAAGATTGTGCAGGGCAGATAGCAGTTTGCATGCCATTGCCGTGGTCTGTGAGAAGAATGTTGCAAGCAGGAACTGGGGAAAAGGTAATAAATAAAAATAAATATTTTTTAGCAGCGCGTGATGGCACATGCCTTTAATCCCAGCACTCGGGAGGCAGAGGTAGGAGGATCACCATGGGCTCGAGGCCACCCTGAGACTACATAGTGAATTCCAAGTCAGCCTGAGTTAGAGTGAAACCCTACCTCAAAAAAAATTATATATATATGTATATGTATTTGCAAGGGGGGGGGGAAGATTGAGAATGAATGAGGATGAGGATGAATGGATCAATATTGGCATGCCAGGACCTCTAGCTGCTGCAAACGAACTCCAGGTGCATATGCCACTTAGTGCATCTGGCTTATGTGGGTCCTGGGAAATCAAACAAGGGTCATTAGGCTTTGCAGGCAAGCGCCTTAACCATGGAGCTATCTCTCCAGCCTAGGGTTGGTGGGTTTTTTTTGTTTTTGTTTTTGGCTTTTTTAATTGACAACTTCTTTTTTTTTTTTTAATTTTTTTTTTTTGTTTTTATTTATTTATTTGAGAGTGACAGACAGAGAGAGGAAGAGGCATTGACAACTTCTATACCAGCCTGGTTTTTATTTTTTTCTGCTACTACCACCCACCATGTTCATGATACGGTTTGGTTTCCTGGCAGCAGAGCTATGGAGGAGGTTCAGTCTGTTCTCCTACCCACACCTAAAGCTCTTTCAGCCAAACCTGCCTTGGGCTAGGAACTGGATCTTCAACAAAGAAATGAAACTCAGTCCACACTGCTCAGTAGAGCTTAGCAATGCCGATGATATCAGGTCAAGGCTACAGGCGTGGTGTTTCCAGGAGTGGTAGGGTCCTGAAACATCTCAGGTCTATAGACTTGGACTGCCTGCAGGGTTTCAGCCAATAGTGCAGGGGACACTGGGCTGTCCCCTGTAGTTTGGAGCTTCTGGCCTATGGGAAGGTCAGCATGGAATGGTTTCCAGTATGTTGTACTTAGCTGGTATTTCTTTATGAATCTGGACTCATGGACTGGTTCTCAGCATTAGATAATATATATACATAATTGCATACATATAATTATATATACAAAGTATATATAATCAACTGCTAGGAGAGGATTTGATTACAGAAAGCAGCCAGGCATTGGCTAGGGTAAAGCCAACTAAACCCACTTAAGAGGCCATTCTAGGGCTGGAGAGATGGCTCAGCAGTTAAAGGCAGTTGCTTGCAAAGCCTGCCAGGCTAGTGTTCCATTCCCCAGAACCCACACAAAGCCAGATGCACAAAGTGGCACATGTGTCAGGAGTCTGAAGAGGCAAGAGGCTCTGGTGTGCCCATTCTCTCCCACTCTCTTTCCCCATCTCTCTCTCTCTCAAGTAAATAAATAAAAATATTTAAAAAGAAGGCTAGAGAGATGTCTTAGCTGTTAAGTTATTTACCTGCAAAGCCTAAGGACTCAGGTTCACCTCCCCAGTACCCATGTAAGCCAGATGCACATGGTGGCACATGTGTCTAGAGTTCATTTGTAGTGGCTAGAGGCCCCGTTGCACCCATTCTCTCTCTTTTTCATAAATAAATAAAAACAACATATTTAGGGTACCTTGCAGTTTACAAGGCCCTTGCAAGTGTACTTAGTTTATTTCAATTTCTTCACGACCCTATGCAGCAGGAAGATCTAATGCAGAGTGAAGTGGGTTCCCAAGGCCACTGAGCTGGTCAGAGGCCATGGCAACAGGAAGCCAGCTTTCTGATTCCTGGTTCAGGCAGCGCCATCCTCTGCTCTTCCTACCTCCTTGCAGTACTGTGTGTGAATCACATGCTCATAGTGCCCTCCTCTTTTAAAAAAATTATATTTATTTTAAAATTTTTTATTTATTTGTTTGTGTGAGAGAAACAGGCAGAGAAAAAAGAGAGAGAGAGAGAATGGGTGCATCAGGGCCTCCAGCCACTGCAACCGAACTCCAGATGCATGCGCCCCCTTGTGCATCTGGCTTATGTGGGTCCTGGTGAATTGAACTTGGGTCCTTTGGCTTTGCAGGCAACAGCCTTAACCACTAAACCATCTCTCCAGCCCAAGTATTTTGTTTATTAAGAGAGGAAGGAGAGAAAGAGAGGGAGAGAATGGACATGCCAGGGCCTCTAGCCACTGCAAACAAATTCTAGACACATGCGCCACCTTGTGCATCTGGCTTTACATGGGTACTGGGGAATCAAACCTGGGTCCTTTGGCTTTGCAGGCAAGCCTTAATCACTAAGCCATCTCTCATTTTTTTTTTTTTTTCTGAGACAGGGTTTTACTATGGAGTCCAGTCTGGCCTTTCAACTTATGGTCCTCCTGCCTCAGCCTCCTGAGTACAGATATGGTTATTTTTATTTATATATTTGAGAGAGGCAGAGAGACAGAGAGAGAGAGAGAGAGAGAGAAGGGGCACATCAGGGCCTCCAGCCACTGCAAACGAACTCCAGATACATGCGCCACCTTGTGCAACTGGCTTACATGGGTACTGGGGAATCGAGCCTTGAACCAGGTTCCTTAGGCTTCACACGCAAGTGCTTAACCACTAAGCCATCTCTCCACCCCTCCCTTTTCGTTGTTGTTGCTTAGAGGAGAAGGAAGAGAGGTTTTTTTTTCTTCTTCTCTATCTTATTAGTGTCAATCAACAGGGGCTGAAATCCTACCTAGTGACATGTCTCTCTGTCCTTCTCTTTCCTGCCAGCAAACTGGAAGGAGGTTTTACTCAAATACATCAGCCCTGACCAGTTGCCTGTGGCGTATGGAGGGACCATGACTGACCCTGATGGAAACCCCAAGTGCATATCCAAGGTACGGGGCCGCCAGGCAGAAGTGAGCAGGGATTCCTTGCTCGGGCATACCGCCCAGCTCAGTTCACGTTCTGCTTCTAGATCAACTACGGGGGCGACATCCCCAAGAAGTATTACGTGCGAGACCAGGTGAAGCAGCAATATGAGCACAGCGTGCAGATCTCCCGCGGCTCCTCCCATCAGGTGGAGTACGAGATCCTCTTCCCCGGCTGTGTCCTCAGGTAGGACCAGGCCCTTCCAGGGGACCGGAACCTTTCATCTGTAGGTGGCAGTGGGTGGGCTGGGGGTGGGAGGAGTCCTGTTGCTAGAGATGCCCACAGAGATGGAGCCATGTCTAAATGGGTGGATGTCTCTGCAGGTGGCAGTTTATGTCAGAGGGGGCAGATGTTGGTTTTGGTATTTTCCTGAAGACCAAGATGGGGGAGCGGCAGCGGGCAGGGGAGATGACAGAGGTGTTGCCCAACCAGAGGTACAACTCCCACATGGTCCCTGAGGATGGGACCCTCACCTGCAGCGATCCGGGCATCTGTAAGTATCTCAGTCTTGGCAGGGCTTGAAGCCTGCTACCTTTCTGTGTGTGACGCCCCTCTTTCTCCACGGACTACACCTCTCACACTGTTAGAATAGGAAGGGAAACTGTCAGGCCAGCTCTCCTGACACAGATGAGGAAACTAGGCTTGGAGAGGGGCACTGACTTGCTGAAGGGGACCCAGCTACTTAACAGCAGGATGGGAATCTGACCTGGTACTCCCAGGTATAGGTGGGGTCATAGTAACAGGTGAGCACAGGAATTTTTTTTATTTTTTATTTTTTGGTATCTCAAGGTAGGGTCTCACTGTATAGCCCAGGTGACCTGGAATTCACTATATAGTCTCAGAGTTGCCTCAGACTCATAGTGATCCTCCTACCTCTGTCTCCCAAGTGCTGGGATTAAAGGTGTGTGCCACCACGCCCGGGTGAGCACAAGGATTTAGAACATGTGCTTTTGGGAATTTGGCATGGTGGCACACGTTGTAATCCTAGCATTTGGAAGGCTGAGGCAAGATCACAAGTTTGAGGCCAGCCTGAGCTACAGAGAAACCTTGTCATAATTAGTTATGTATTTATTTATTTGCAAGGAGAGAGAGAGGAACTCCAAACTCATGCACCACTTTGTGCATCTGGCTTTATGTGGGTACTGGGGAACTAAACAGGCCATCAGGCTTTGTAAGCAAGTGCCTTTAACTGCTGAGCCATCTTTTCAGCCCTAGAGAGACCTAGTCTCAAAAGAAAAGAAATAAAGTCTGCTTGTGGGTCCAAGTCTAACTAGGCTTATGATAGTGTCCAGACATTTCTTGGGGAATGTCCTCCTGCAAAGGCCAGAGAGGCGGAACTGACTGGGTGGGTGTAGGGACCCCATGAGGAGTAGGGTGCTGAAAAGCACCCATCCTTGACCCCTCTGAGCATCACTCACTCCCAGGTTGACCAAAAATCAGGCACAGAAGGTGAGGAGGCAGTTTACACATGAAGAAATAAGAATGGCAAATGGCATTTGAAAAAGCGCTCAGCCTCGCTTACTTCGTAGTATTGATTGAAATGGCCTCAGACTCAGCAGTTCCATTTCTAGAAATGTATCCTACAGAAACATTTGCACAAAGACAAAGATAGAAAGGAACAAGGATGTTCCTGACAGCCTGTAAAACTAGCAAAAGCCAAATGGCCATATGAAGGTCCTGTTAAATTATATAAATTATATACTATACAAATATAAAATATATAAATTAGACAGCAGAATACCATGTAGTCATTAAAGAGAATATACTGACAAGTAAGATGTCTTTTTTTTTTTTTAAAGTAGGGTCTCGCAGTAGCCCAGGCTGACCTGGAATTCACTATGTAGTCTCAGGGTGGCGGTAAGATGTCTAATAAAAGTTAAATAAACATGAGACACAGCAAAGTGACTCTTCACTTTGGCTGAAAGCAGTATATGTAGACAGGAATTCTTGGAAATCTATAGTAACCCCAATAGTAACTTTGAGGTGACAGGTTGCTTATAGAGAGCTTTCATTATTTTTTCTATTTGATTTTTGCCATGTATGTGTGTAGTGTATGCATGTGTGTGTGTGCAGATGCACAGGCCCCATACACATATATGTGGAGGCCAGAGAAGAATGTCAGGCGTGCACTATCACTCTTCTATCTTTTCTAAAAATTTTTATTTCATTACTCATTTGACAGAGAAAGAGGGAGGGAGGGAGGGAGAGAGAGAATGGGCGTATCAGGGCCTCCAGCCACTGCAAATAAACTCCAGACGTGTATGTCCCCTTGTGCATCTGGCTAACGTGGGTCCTGAGGAATCAAACCTGGGTCCTTAGGCTTTGCAGGCAAATGCCTTAACAGCTAAGCCATCCCCTCCAGCCTCTTCTATCTTTTTTTTTAAATCCTTTTATTTATTTGCAAATGGAGAGAGGTAGAGAGGAAAGAGAGAGAATGGGCATGCCAGGACCTCCTGACACTGCATTGCTGAGCCATCTCTCCAGCCCCAGCTTAATTTTTTTTTGTTTGCTTGTTTTGTTTTCAGGGTAGTGTTTTGCTCTAGCCCAGTCTTACCTGGAATTCACTATGTAGTCTCAAGGTGGCCTTGAACTCATGGCGATTCTCCTGCCTTTACCTTCCTAGTGCTGGGATGAAAGGCATGCGCCGCCATGCTTGGCCCTATCTTTTTTTTTTTTTTTTTTTTTTCTGAGGTATGGTCTCACTTTAGCTCAGGCTACCTGGGATTCACTAGGTAGTGTCAGGGTGTCCTCAAACTCACGGCGATCCTCCTACATCTGCCTCCCGAATGCTGGGATTAAAGGCGTGTACCACCACGCCCGGCTTAATATTTTTATTTATTTGAAAGAGAGAGAAAGGGTTGCTAGGGCCTCCAATAGCTGCAAACGAACTCCAGACACATGCACCTTGTGCATCTGGCTTATATGGGTTCTGGGGAATTGAACCTGGGTCTTTTGGCTTTGCAGGCAAGCGCCTTAACCGGTAAGCCCTCTCTCCAGCCACACTCTTCTATCTTATTTCCTTGATGGCTCTCACTGGAGCTGGAGCTGACCATTTTCTAGTCAGATGGCTGACCAGGGAGCCCCAGCAATGCTGTCTTCGTCCTGCTCAGGCATGCACAGCCATCTCCCCTGCGTGCTTGGGGTTGGCCTCACACTTGCCCAAGCAAGCCCTCTTACCCACTGTGCCATGTCACTAGCTCCTAGTTTTTTTTTTTTTTCTTTCTATTTCTGCAAATATATTTTACAATGACACTATACTATATTTCTTTCTTTTCTTTTCTTGTGGTTTTTTGAGGTAGGGCCTCACTCTAGGCAAGGCTGACCTGGAATTCACTATGTAGTTTCAGGGTGGCCAAAACTCACGGCAATCCTCCTACCTCTGCCTCCCGAGTGCCGGGATTAAAGGCGTGCGCCACCACGCCTGGCTAGTATACTACATTTATAAGCAGAAAAGGTACACACATAAGCCTATAACAAAGCCAGCCAAATCTCCAGTTTCCTTTCTGTCAGAGCCAAGGGGCTAAAGGTGAAAAACAGGGAGAGCAAGGGCTTTATGCCTAGACCAGAAGTGGACTTGTCTGCTGATTAGGCATATAACCTTAGGCAAGTGACTTAACCTCACTGAGTCTGTTTCCATATTACTGTAACTGGCATCTTACAGAGTCACCAGATTACATGTGATAAGCTCTGTGAGGCAATTGGCATAATTCAAGGCATAGAACATGCACTCAGTCAATTCCTGGGGCTGCCATTATTATCATTAGGACGAGTGGGGGAGCAGGGCTACTACCCTGGAGGTCGTCATGAGAAGCCCCGGGTCCCTGTTTCTGAGGCAGCACCACCTGGACATCTGCGCTACCCCACAGATGACTGCTTTCATCCCAGCAGCCTGCAGTTCCTACTGACCCCTCCCCACAGATGGTTGGTTTGTGGCACAGTCTGGCTCCGGGTTGGTGTGGGGCGGGGCGGTGGGCATTCTTGTTAATGAGCAGCCAGGTACCAGGTGCTGGCATATACTATGTGCTTCAGCAAGAACAACTTAGTAGCCCAGCCCAGCCCAGCCCCAGCCCAGACTTTGTCACCCACAGGAGATACAGCACATCATACCGACAAGCTGCAATTTTCTTTTAAGGATGTGAAAACAGGTATAGAAAAGTTAGCCTCACTGGGCGTGGTGGCGCACACCTTTAATCCCAGCACCCGGGAGGCAGAGGTAGGAGGATTGCTGTGAGTTTGAGGCCAGCTTGAGACTACATAGTGAATTCCAGGTCAGCCTAGTCTACATGAGACCCTGCCTCAAAAAACCAAAAGGGAGCTGGAGAGATGGCTTAGCAGTTAAGTGCTTGCCTGTGAAGCCTAAGGACCCTGGTTCGAGGCTCGATTCCCCAGGACCCACGTTAGCCAGATGCACAAGGGGGCGCACGCATCTGGAGTTCATTTCCAGTGGCTGGAGGCCATGGTGCGCCCATTCTCTCTGACTGTCACTCTCAAATAAATAAATAAAAATATTAAAAGAAAAAACAAAAGGAAGAAAGAAAGGAAAGGAGGGAGGGAGAGAGGGAGGTAGAAGAAAGAAAGAAAAGAGAAGAGGAAAGGATGTCTTGGGGCTGGGAAGATGGCTCAGTGGTTAAAAGCACTTGAAGGCTCGCTGGGTGTGGTGGCACATGCCTTTAATCCCAGCACTGGGGGGACAGAGGTAGGAGGAAAAGATGTAGACTTTTGTCTTTGGTTTTTAAAAAAATATTGAGCTGGGTGTGGTGGTGCATGCCTTTAATCCCAGCACTCGGGAGGCAGAGGTAGGAGATTCACCAAGAGTTCGAGGCCACCCTGAGACTACACAGTGAATTCCAGGTCAGTCTGAGCTAGAGTGAAACCCTACCTTGAAAAACCAAAAAGAAAAAAAAAAATTATTTAGCCCAGCGTGGTGGTACATGCCTTTAATCCTAGCACTTGGGAGGCAGAGGTAGGAGGATCACCATGAGTTCAGAGGCCACTCTGAGATTACATAGTGAATTCCAGGTCAGCCTGAGCTAAAATGAAACCCTACCTCAAAAAAGCCAAAACAGCTGGGTGTGGTGGTACATGCCTTTAATCCCAGCACTTGGGAGGCAGAGGTAGGAGAATCACCACGAGTTCAAGGCCACCTGAGACTACATAGTGAATTCCAGTTCAGCCTGAGCTAGAGTGAAACCTTACCTAAAAAAAAAAAAAAAAAAAAAAAAAAAGAGGAAGATAGAGAATGGGCATACCAGGGCCCCTAGCCACTGCAAAGGAAGTCCAGATGCATGCACCACCTTGTGCATCTGGCTTACATGGGTATTGGGGAATCAAACCAGGGTCCTTAGAGTTCACAGGCAAGCGCCTTAACTGCAAAGCTATTTTTTTTTCCAGCCCTGGATTTCTGTTTTTGATGTGATCAAAGAGAGTAGATCCTCAGACCAGATTTTCTGCAAGATCATGGAGCCAGTTGGAGAGCCCTAACCCATTCACATCTCCTTTGTATCTGAAGGATGCATGACACAGCCTGAGAAGGGACTGTGAATCTTCAAACCAGGCTCAGGTCTGCTAATCCTGAATTGACTTTAGCTCCTCTTGGATCACTTTCCCACAGGAGCTTTACCTACTTGTTGGCCCTTCTTAAGAGGCATAGTCAAGCCATGGCATTGACTCCTCCTTCTCAGGTGTAAAGGCAATGAGGTGGGATTAGCTGTCTGTCACTTGGGTGCTAGGGCTAAGTTTAGAAGGAACTTGGCGATCCCAGGATTAGGTTACAAGTTCACTACTCTGTGTGTGTATGTGTTGGGGTCAGTGCCTCTGGGGACTAGACCTTTTGCAAGGTGGAGCAGTCACTAAGTAGAGAAATGAAGCCCGCAGGTGGGCCAGCCTCCCGTGGCAGCAGCACATTAGCTTGTCTGGCCCTTATCCAGGTGCTTGTCCAGGTTTGGACTGATTTCACCTTTTTCTTTCCACCTAATATTTACTGAGGACCTACTGGGTGTGTAATGCTCAACCAGGAATGGGAAGACTTCACAGGAAGTACAATGTGGTCTGGAAGACCTGAAACACCTTAGGAAGGTGTTAGACAGCGTTGGGGTGGAAAGAGGCCTGGTGGCCTGCTTGCTGAGAAAGTCTAGCTTTGCCACCAGCTCTCCAAGTGTTCGGAGCAGGTGTCTCTAAAGACGACAGCTGGATTTCCTTCTCCATAAAATGAGGGAAGTGGGTTAAAGCAAATCATCATCAGAGGCCCATGGACTCCCTAGAGCAGTAGTTTTAAGTCCTAAAGTCCAAGCTTCTCTTTTATAACAAATAGTGTCTACTGCCTCCATCCGTTACTCTTCTGAAATAAAATTCATAGACAGTGTAACCCACCTACGCACATAATTTAAAAATCAACATCATCAAGCCGGGCATGGTGGTACACACCTTTAATCCCAGCACTTGGAAGGCAGAGGTAGGAGGATCACCATGAGTTCGAGGCCACCCTGAGAATACAGAGTGAATTCCAGGTCAGCCTGGGCTAGAGCGAGACCCTACCTCAGGAAAAAAAAAAAAAAATCAACATCATCTCTCAGTACATAAAAGGGAAATAATCTGAGGCTGGAGAGATGGTTTAGCTGTCAAGGCATTTGCCTTCAAAGCCAAAGGATCCCAGTTTGATTCTCCAGGGCCCACGTATGCCAGATGTACAAGGGGGTGCATGCATCTGGAGTTCGTTTGCCCTCTCACGTGCTCTCTCTCTGCCTCTCTCTCTCAAATATATGTATGGAAATAACTCTTTTGAAATGCTAGGATCAAACCAGGGCGTCACACATGTCAGGTGAGTGCTGTGTCACTGAACTCCAGCCACAGTCCTGGAAAAAAAATGTGTATATATTCATTATATAAATGAGAGGGCAAGATGACACCTGCTACCCCGCTTCTCCTCAGAATAGGTTCTTTCCCACTGGGAACCAATGCCCAGAGGGTCTATGATGGGCTCCATTGTTTGCTGCCTTCAGATTCCCAAGGGGGCCAGATATTCAACAAAAGCCAACAAGCACTAGGCTGAAGGATCTCTAGGGGTTCTATGAGCCTATGGATAAGTGACTAATGTCAAACTGAATCCCTGTGTCTCTCAAGTTCTTACACTTAAAAATTATCTTATAGGGCCAGGTGTGGTGGCGCACGCCTTTAATCCCAGCACTCAGGAGGCAGAGGTAGGAGGATCACCATGAGTTTGAGGCCACCCTGAGACTACATAGTGAATTCCAGGTCAGCCTGGGCTAAAGTGAGACCCTACCTCAAAAAAACCAAAAATAAATAAATTAAATTAAATAAATAAATAATTATTTGCATGTGTAGGAACACCAGGGTCTCTTGCTGCTACAAACGCCCTTTCGGCTTTACATGGGTGACAGGGGAATTGAACCTGATGCCAGCTGGCTTTGCAAGCAAGCACCTTCAAGCACCTTTAACCACTGAGCCATCTCCCCAGCCCCTCAAGCTCTTATTTGATTCTGGGAACAGAATACCTTGCTGGGCAGAGCCATCTTAATTGTGGTCCGAGGAAATCGAAGCACCATGGGCCAAAGGCCTTGTCATCCAGGGCAGAGAGGAAGGGACTATGGGGTCCTGTAAGACCTCTGGTACAGACGGGAAATAGATGACTGGGCGTGGTGGTGCACGTCTTTAATCGCAGCACTTGGGAGGAGAGGTAGGAGGATCACTGTGAATTCGATGTCAGCATGATACTATAGAGTGAGTTCCAGGTAGGCCTGGCTAGAGTGAGACCTGCCTTGAAAAATACCAAAATAAAAGTCTATGGCGGGGGAGCGCATAAACACTAGGGGAGAAAATAGGTGGCTGACACTTCATGCCAGGAAGGAGCAGGTGTTACATTGACTGTCGGTCTTCTAAGCTATGCATTTTGTCCAGGATCAGGAAAAGGTCAAGTTTTTTAGGATACATACAGTTATTTTATTTTATTTTATTATTTTCTTGCTGGGAAAAGCAAGAGAAGACTAGCATAGCAAAGGGCAAAGCTAATGTTTTTGTTTCCATGCATGCTTCTCTTGAAGGGGCATTTGACTGAAATGGAACAACTTCTCAAAGAAATGGGGTTAGATTAAAAGCGAGTCTGTTCAGTTGCCAAGGCTTGAAAGCCTTCCGTGCCAACTTCATGTCTAGGTCCTCTTCCCAGAGTGAATCACTGCTAACAGGTCTTGTCTGTTATCCTACCAAGTATTTTCCATCCCTTCAGAAACACCACCTTTCCATATATGCAGGGGAGGTACATGCGTATGGATACACTCTCAAGAACGGTGTCCGTCATTTGGTGGATGTTTGAAATGATAAAACTCACCACAGGGTTTGAGAAAAAACTTTCCCTTTGGAGACACTATCAAACTTAGTGGTATCATATAAGAGAATGTGTAAGTGGAGATAAACAAAAAGCATATATATATACATATATATATACATATACATATACACATACACATACACATACACACACACACACACACACACACATATATGCAAAAATGTTGCGGCCAAGTCTTTAGCTTATTTTGGCTTCAGGACGCATCTCAGAGATTTTCCTCAATCATTTTATGAAGCTCATCCCCCTTCTCCTTCATCCCTAGATGCAACCCAGTCTGGTCTCGCAATTCTGCCTCACCCTCATAAGTGTTGGGATTTTGTGTGTGTGTCACTATGTCCAACTAGAAATTTATTTATGAGAGAGCGAGAGGGGGAGAAAGAGGTGATAGAGAAAGAATGGGCACACCAGGGCCTCCAGCCACTGTAAATGAACTCCAGACATATGCGCCACCTTTGAGCATCTGGTTTACATGGGTCCTGGGGAATCGAATCTGGGTCCTATGGCTTTGTAGGCAAGTGTCTTAATTGCTAAGCCATCTCTCCAGCCCAAGCTTTCTTTCTTTCTTTTTTTAAAAAAATATTTAATTAATTTATTTATTTGCAAGGAGGGAGGGAGGGAGGGAGGAAAAGAGGCAGAATGGGCATGCCAGGGCTTCTAGCTGCTGCAAACAAACTCTAGATGCATGTGCCACCTTGTGCATCTGGCTTTACATGGGTACTAGGGAATCGAACCCAGGTTGTCAGGCTTTGCGGGCAAGTACCTTAACTGCTGAGCTATTTCTCCAGCCCCCCTCCCCACCCCAAGCTTTCTTTTTGGATCAGAACAGTCTCCCATCAAATGGATTACAACAGATTGCTTAAGCAATTGTTCTTTGAACATCTCATCCTTTTAATATTAGAAGCAGGCATACAATGAGCACCCTTGTCCCATTTATCTTTCTGCAGGATTAATTTCTGCTTCAGAAGTTTGGCACACTTTGCCTTTTGTTAGAAACTGAACAGGGCTAGGCTTCCTAGGGCCCAAGTCAGACAGGATCAGAGGAAAATTCTAGCTACATTTCCATCCACAAGTATGACACAAAATTTCCCTTTTATTTCATGAAAAATGGGACTAATGGGGCTGGAGAGATGGCTTAGTGGTTAAGTGCTTGCCTATGAAGCCTAAGGACCCCAGTTCAAGGCTCAGTTCTCCAGGACCCACGTTAGCGAGATGCACAAGGGGCACACGTGTCTGGAGTTTGTTTGCGGTGGCTGGAAACCCTGGCATGCCCATTCTTTCTTTCTCTCTCTCTGCCTCTTTCTCTCTCTGTCTGTTGCTCTCAAATAAATAAATAAAAATAAACAGAAATTTTAAAAAATAGGGCTAATGGGGCTGAAGAGATAGCTCAGTGGTTAAAGCTCTTGCCTCAAAAGCCTAACAACCCAGGTTCAATTCTCCAGGTCCCACGTGAAGCCAGATGCACAGGGTGGTACATGCATCTGGAGTTTGTTTGCAACAGCTAGAGGCTCTGGCCTGCCCATTCTCTCTCTCATGCACACATGTTCTCTCTTCTCTCTCTCCCTGCTTGCAATAAATAATAATTAAAAACACATTTAAAAAACAAAACAGGACTAATACTGAACTATTATCACTATTATTAACTTTCAAAGTCTGGCCTGGCTCATGATCTGCCTGCTAAAATGCCCTGACTTTGGCTTTCAGACCCTTACAAATTTTATTTATTCATTTATTTATTTATTTGAGAGTGACAGAGAGAGAAAGAGGGAGAGAGAGAGAGAGAGAGAGAGAGAGAGAGAGAGAGAGAGAGAGAATGGGTGCGTCAGGACCTTCAGCTGCTGCAAACGCACTCCAGACATGTGCGCCCCCTTGTGCATCTGGCTATTGTGGGTCCTGGGGAATTGAGCCTTGAACTGGGGTCCTTAGGCGTCACAGGCAAGTGCTTAACCGCTAAGCCATCTCTCTAGCCCCCCCCTTTTTTTTTTTGAGAGGGAGAGAGAATGGGCATGCCAGAGCCTCTAGCTGCTGCAAACCCCACCTCTAGATGCATGTGCCACTTTGTACATCTGGCTTTATGTGGGTACTGGTGAATTGTAGGCAAGCATCTTAACCACTAAGCCATCTCTCTAGCTCTCAGAACCCTTTTCTTACAAACCATTAGAGATGTGATTTTTTTTTTCGCCATTACCTCGTTTGACCTATTTTGTGTCATACACTTTCCATTCCATGAGCAGCTTTTTTTTTTTTTCCCCGTGGTTCACTTGTTGTGTTTATATTCAAGTGTGTGTGTGTGGCGTGTTCGCATGTGGGGCACACGTGTTGTGTGTGTGTTCGTGTGTGTATATGGAGGCGTGTTAGAGGACATTTGGGTGTTCATCCTTATCTTCCAACTCCTCTGAGGCAGAGTCTCATGTTGTTCACTGCTGGTCTCCAAGCTTCATGGTGGGTTCTCTCTCTCTCTCTCTCTCTTTTTTTTTTTTTTTGGTTTTTCGAGGTAGGGTCTCACTCTAGCCCAGGCTGACCCAGAATTCACTATGTAGTCTCAGGGTGGCCTTGAACTCACAGTGATCCTCCTACTTTTGCCTCCCATGCACCACCACACCTGGCTCATGGTGGGTTCTCTTGTCTCTGCCTCCCTTCTCTCCTGGAGGTATGGCTGGCCTGCCACTGTCTGGCTTTCCTTTTTTGCACACATGCACGGGTGCATGTGGTATGGTGTGTGTGGTGTATGTGCCCATGAGCTTGTCCGTGCATTTGCCTGTGGTGGACAGAGGGTATGATAGTTGTCCCCCTCCATTGCTTTTCTGCCCATCCTGAGTCTTACTGATCCTGGAGCTTGTAGTTGTTTTTTTTTTTGTTTTGTTTTGTTTTGTTTTTCAAGGTAGGGTCTTACGCTAGCCCAGGCTGACCTGGAATTCACTATGTAGTCTCAGAGTGGTCTTGAATTCATGGTGATACTCCTACCTCTGCCTCCCAAGTGCTGCAATTAAAGGCATGCACCACCATGCCCAGCCAGGAGCTTGCAGTTTTTATTTATTTATTTCAGAGAAAGAAAGAGGCAGATATATAGAGAGAATGAATGTGCCAGGGCCTCTAGCTATCTAGCTACTGCAAACAAACTCAATGCATGTGCTACCTTGTACAGCTGGCTTATGTGGGTCCTGGGAAATTGAACCTGGGTCCTTAGGCTTTGCAGGCAAGTGCCTTAACTGCTAGGCCATCCCTCCAGCCTTTTTTTTTTTTTTTTAATAAATGAGTCCCAGCCATTCTCTGGCCTATGTTCTTCACAGGGCTAGGGTTACAGACATGCATGGCCATGCCTGTTTATGTGAGTCCTAAGGATCCAACTCGCAGTCTCTCAGGCCTCCTTGAGCCCTCATGCTTGTACAGAAGTGTTCTTAACTGCTGAGCCATTTCACCAGCCCATGTCTGGCTTTATATGTAGGAGCTGGGGTTCTGAACTCAGATACTCTTGTTTATATGGAAAGCACTTTAGTCACTGAGACATCTCTCCAGCACTTCTCGCTCTCTCTCTCTACATATATATATATATATATATGTACACACACATACATATATATTTAAAATATTTTATTTATTTATTTGAGAGAGGAAGAGGCAGATGCAGATAGAGAGAATGAGTATGCCAGTGCTTCCAGCCCCTGCAAATGAACTCCAGACACATGGGCCTCCTGGTGCATGTGACTTATGTGGGTACTGGGGAATCAGTCCTGGGCCCTCAGGCTTTGCAGGCAACCATCTTAACTACTAAGCCATCTCTCCAGGCCCCTCTCCAGCATTTCTGTGAACATCTTGTTAGTAAGTTTCAGAAGGTCAGACTATTATTGCTTTTGCTACCTTCATCCACATCACCTACCACACTGTGCTGTCCAGTCAATAAAAATAAACATCAACCGTTATCGCCATCCCTGAGCTCTTGTCAGAAAAGCCTCCATGTCTGGTTTTCTGCTCCCCCAGATGTCCTGCGGTTTGACAATACCTACAGCTTCATTCATGCCAAGAAGGTCAGTTTCACTGTGGAGGTCCTGCTTCCAGACAAAACCGCAGAAGAGAAGATGAATCAGCTGGGGGAAGTCACCCCCAAATAACGTCTCCTTCCTACAGCAGGCCTGGGTCCCTCGGTGTCTTCCTGTCTCTTTGTAGCAGTCATTTTTCCTACAGCCCTGCAGCCCAAAGACACTAGGCTAGAGGGAAGACTTCAGACTGGACCTGGGCGATTTCATTTGAGAATTAGAAGAGGATTGGTAGTTAGAGTGGGTCTCTTTACCTCTCAAATTACTAAGGAATCCCCAGAGGCTGGTCACTGTGACAGGATCTGTCTGTCCTATAAGCCTTGTCAACTTCACCTGTCCAGTGACAATTAAGACAGGGAGGGGAGTGGCAGTGGGGGCAATCAGGAAGAGGGGGAGAGATTAGGGTGTAACACTCAGGGAAATCAGCGACAGGAGAGGAACTTGCTTCCAAATGCACACGGAAGTAAGCCTCCGTGATTGTACCCAGCCTAGGTGGCAGCCTGCCTGCCAGTTATGGTGCAGATCCGAGGCTCTTCCAAACTTTTTTTTTTTTTTTTTTTTAAATCACGAGAATGGGTTATCTCTTGGCTTTCCCCAAATCTCAGGAGAGGCCCAAGTCAGCACAGCTCTGAAAAGCAAACATGCCCCTCTCTCCCCCTAGAGAATTTCACTAACTCCGGGGCCTCGCTGGCTTGCCTTTTTTGTTTTTATTAAACTAATCCTCTCCAGTAACTGAGAGCTTCCTGGGACTTTAGTACCCAGCCACTGCTTCCCAATGCAAACAAAACAACCCCCAAAAGCACAAGGGTAATTACCTCCAGGGATCACAGCTGTGGGAGTGCCACGGTAGCTGGGAGGGTCGAAGTGCCCTAAAGTCCCTAACCCTCCACGTGAGCATTCCAGACAAGGTGGCACTGCGACAGCATTCACAAGAGGGCATTTCCCAGTCAGTTTCCCATGGTGCCCGCCATGAGTTAATCATAACATGGCCTCGGCAGGCCCATCTCCGTAGGAGGTGTATAACGGGTGCCCGTGGACGTAGGTGGCCACAGGCCGGGAGGGTTGCCTGGGCAGGTGGCCAAAGGTAGGGCAATCATAGCGCAGAGACCGGGGCAGAGGCGGCCACAGGCGACATCTGAGCCTCAGCACTTGACCCCACACGTCCTGCGATGAAAGCCAGGTTGTGGACGGCCCAGAACTCAGGCAGGTTACTCTTCCCCAAGCCCTTGCGGACCTCCTTTCCCGCGGACCCAGGCCCTGGCGGTTTTGCAAAGCGACTGAAGGGTCCGTGGCTGCACCAGCCCCGGCGCCACCGCTCGGGTGGACACGCTGGCCTCGGTTTACAATGCTTGTTAGCAACGTTCACTAATGAATAAAGCAATGTCCAGTGCACAGGGAGTGCAGCTCAATGTCCTCCGCTCGCTTCCTGGCCGTCCCTTAACCTAAGATCCCGAGCTAAACACCCGCTCCCCCGGAGCAAGGAGCTGGTTCCCGCATGCCCGGAAGCGCTCCGCTCGTATCCTTTCCCCGAGAGACAGCCCGCAACTACCGCCTTGCCTCCTGATTGGCTCAGCCGAGGTCCGTCCGCCATCTTTGCTCAGGGCATCCAGATCAACTTCACGGTGAGGGCGGAGGCCCCGCCCCCTCCGAGTGTTTCCCTACGTGCCGGCTGGTTCGTGCGCAGCACCAGAGTCTGCGGTGGGCTCGGAGCGCGAGGGTGGGGGGGAGGGGGCGGAGAGGAGGGAGTAGTCACGTGGTGTTAGGGACCGTCTCCTAATTCCCCTCCAGGTCTGCCGGTGTTGCTGGGGCTGGGGATAGTTCTGCGTCCTTTCATCCAGCCCAGTCCCCATATGGTAATCGCTGACCTACAACTGCCCCATAGGATCCTGCAAGGACACTGTCTGGAAACGGTGGCCTCGATACGGAACCGCTGTTTCCTTTCTCGGGTCCTTCGTTGATGATAAAAGCTAATTTCTACTGGCCATCTACAAACCCTCCCCCCACTTTTTCTTTTTCTTTTTTTTTTCCTAGTTAGAGTTTCACTCTAGCTCAGGCTGACCTGGAATTCACTATGTAGTCTCAGGGTGGCCTCGAACTCACGGCAATCCTCCTACCTCTGCCTCCCGCGTGCTAGGATTAAAGGTGTGCGCCACCACTCTGGGGCTAAAACCCCTTTCCTAACTCCTGGGGTTGTTGCAAAAATTAAGAGAATGGGCTGGAGAGATGGTTTAGCAGTTAAGGCACTTGTCTGTGAAGCCTAAGGACCCAGGTTTGATTCCCTAGGACCCATGTAAGCCAGATGCACACGGTAGCACATATGTCTGGAGTTCATTTGCTGTGGCTGGAGGCCTTCTATCTGCCTCTCTCTCTCTCCAATAATTAAATAAATAAAATATTTTTAAAAATTAAGAGACTGTAAGTGCAAAGTACTACAAAAGACCTTGCTGCCTCCCCGTTTCCCCCCAGATATTGAACCTGGGGTTCAAGGAAGCTAATGTCTTAACATGCCTTACTACTGGGATTTGAACCCAGGACTGTCTCCAGTGGTCACACCATTGCCTCACTGATATCCCTAGAGGAGTCACAAAGAGTCACAAAGCTTCCCCGCTGCGTCCCTCCCCCCGGGAGGTAGGGTCTCACCCTAGCTCAGGTGGACCTGGAATTCACTATGTAGTCTCAGGGTGGCCTCAAACTCACGGCAATCCTCCTACCTCTGCCTCCTGAGTGCTGGGATTAAAGGCATGTGCCACTATGCCCGGCTTCACAAAGCTTTTAATGAAATGTACTCATTGCTCACATGGGTAAACTGAGGTCTGGCAAGGGAAGTGTTACCCTTGTTACAATCACTAAACACCAAGTTCCACCTTTTAGTGTGTTCATTTCATCTGGAACCATGTGTCTCTTCATTCATTCATTCAATATCTGGCCTCAAAAAGCACAACCAGGATGGAGAGATGGCTCAGCACTTAGGGCACTTGCCTGCAACGTCTAACGACCTGAGTTCAATTCCCCAGTACCCACGTAAAGCAATGCACAGGGTGGCACATGCATCTGGAATTCATTTGCAGTGGATGGAGGTCCTAGCATGCCCATTCTTTCTGTCTCTCTTTCATTACTCTTTGCTTGCAAATAAATTTTAAAAATTTTTTGAAAAAGAAGCACAACCTGGGAGTAGGTTAATGCAATTAGCTCCGTGTGAATGATATGGATCCCAGATACACACCTCTTCAGGGCCCTACACCATTTACTCCCCAACCTCAGTACCTGAGCCTACCTAACGTCACCGGAATCTGAACTTAATCCTGTCTAGATTCAAATCCCAGCTTCCCCTATTAACAGCTGTTGTGACCCACCCTCTCTGTGCCTCAGTTTCCTCTTCTGTGAACTAGGACCTTATGCTAGTAGATTTTTTTTTAAGGAAGGAAGCTTTTTCTAGAGTCCTTCTTAGCAAACCTCTGGGCACTGGTAGTGAACTCAATAAATGATGAGTTATAAAGAATCCTTACTGGGCTTGGTGACACACGCCTTTGATCCCAGCACTCAGGAGGCTGAGGTAGGAGGATCGTCATGAGTTTGGGGCCACCCTGAGACTCCATAGTGAATTCCAGGTCAGCCTGGGCTAGAGTGAGACCCTACCTCGAAAAAGCTAAAAAAAAAAAAAAAAAAAAAAAAAGAGTTCGAGGCCAGCCTGAGACTACATAGTGAGTTCCAAGTTACAACAACCAGAATCCTTGCAGGGCTGGAGAGATGGCTTAGTGGTTAAGGTGCTTGTCTGCAAAGCCAAAGGACCCAGGTTCATTCCCCAGTACCAATGTAAAAAAGAAAGAAAGAAAGATAGGGCTGTAGAGATGGCTTAGTGGTTAAGGCATTTTCCTGCGAAGCCAAAGGACCCAGGTTCAATTCCCCAGGACCCACGTAAGCCAGATGCACAAGGAACACATGCATCTGGAGTTCGTTTGCAGTGGCTGGAGGCCCTGGTGCACCCATTCTCTGTCTCTCTTCTCTGTGTCTGCTTGCAAATAAAAAAATAAAATTTATATTTAAAAAAGCCGGTTGTGGTGGCGCACACCTTTAATCCCAGCACTCAGGAGGCAGAGGTAGGAGGATCGCCTTGAGTTCAAGGCCACGCTGAGGAGACATAGTGAATTCCAGGTCAGCCTGGGCTAGAGTGAGACCCTACCTCAAAACAAACAACAACAACAAAAATATATTTGAAAAAAACAACAGATACACAAGGTAGCACATGCATCTGCAGTCTGCAGTGGCTAGAGACCCTGGTTCATTTTCTCTCCTCTCCTCTCTCTCTCTCTCCATATATATATATATATATATATATATATATATATATATATATATATATATATATATATCCCCCCCCCCCCCTCAGAGAGAAAATAACGCTTTTACCCTTAATCTGCAAATTCCCAGCCTGGGAAGAGGGGGCTTTGGGTGAGTGGGGCAATTTGCAGACGCTCCCTGCAGTGGCACTCGCCCTATCTGTCCTTTAGCTCTGGCTTTTTTTTTTTTTTTTTTTTTTTTTGGCGGGTCTCGCGGTGGCTGCACGACATAAGCGCTGGTGGAGGCGGAGGTGGCAGCGGGTCCTGGAAGATCCTCGGTGATTCGGGAGCGTCATGTCCGAGCCCCAGCCGCGGGGCGCCCAGCGCGACCTCTACCGGGACACGTGGGTGCGATACCTGGGTGAGCGCGGGGCGACCGGGACCGGCGCGGCGACCCCATCACCCCGAGGCCGGGGGGAGACAGGGCTCGGTCGTCCCCATGCAAGTCTGGAGCCTGGACGAAAGGTCATGGCTCCCCCTCGACCTGGGCGGGAGAGACTGGGCTCAGAGAGAGAGAGAGCTGGGGACTTGCCCAAGGTCACACAACCCTGGTGGCTTCATTTCTGCCTTGGCTCCCCAGTCTTTCCAGAACCGAGGTTCGATCGGGGTGATGCTGGAAAACTAGCCTGGGGGCCAAAGGGACCTGGACTCACCTGGGCCCTGACACTCCCGACTTCTGCCTGGGCCTCAGTTTCCCCCTCTGGGGGCGGAGAGGCCGAGAAGGAGGGCTTCTCACTGAGTTTTTTTCCCTTAATTTTTATTTTATTAATTTTTTTTGAGGTAGGGTCCCACGTAGCCCAGGCTGACCTAGAATTCAGTATGTAGTCTCAGGGTGGCCTCGTACTCACTTCGATCCTCCTTCCTCTGTCTCTGCTGAGGATTAAAGGCGTGCGCCCGGCATGTTGAATTTTCAAGGGTAGTTTCAATATAGGATCCAGAAAGACCTGACACCTGGTTCAGTGTCTGTGGAACCTTTGACCAGTCATTGTCTGGACGCCTGTCACCTCATTAGTGCAGACTCCCAGAACCACAGCGGGGAGCTTTCAACCAGTGAGCCAAGGTTAGTGGTGCCTGTGTGCCCAGTCCTACTACCGTGGCAGCTAGAGCCAAAGTGGACATCCTCGTCGGTGACACCAGGTCACAGGCTGGAAACAGAAAAGGTAAAAAAGTCACCGGACTGAGGGCACCCTGTGTAGCCAGCTAGGATTAGCACCAGCTGTCTCCCTCTCCTCTGTCTCTCTGGTGCCCTCTCCTGGAACCACCCTCTCTCCTTGCAGGCTATGCCAATGAGGTGGGGGAGGCTTTCCGATCCCTGGTGCCTGCTGCTGTGGTGTGGCTCAGCTATGGCGTGTCAGGCTCCTACGTGGTGGCCGATGCCATTGACAAAGGCAAGAAGGCCGGAGAGGTGAGTGTTAGTTTACCCTCCCAACCCCTACCCACCCCAGTGCTTCCTGTGGCCTCAATGCTCGGCTTGTGGTCGAGATCCTGTGGCCACAGTCTCTTGGTGCAGTCCATTCCCTGCAGTCCCGAATATGGTACAGTCCAGAACCCGCTGCTGAGGTAGTTCCTTCTAATCCATCCACCCTCCACCCTCACGTTCATTCGTGCCCTTGCCTCTGCCCCAGCTGGGTTCATTGTGTCTGTGCCCAGCAGATGCCGAGCCCCGAGGCAGACCGCAGCACCAGGATGACCGTGGCTGTGGTGGACACCTTTGTGTGGCAGGCTCTGGCCTCTGTGGCCATCCCAGGCTTCACTATCAACCGCGTGTGTGCCGCCTCCCTCTATGTTCTGGGCACTGCCACCCGCTGGCCCCTGGCTGTCCGCAAGTGGACCACCACCACGCTTGGGCTGCTGACCATCCCTGTCATCATCCACCCCATTGACAGGTGGGTGCCCTCCTGTCCTCGGGGTACAGCCACATTGCGGATAGATATAGTTGGGCTCTGAGAGCTGTGGGCACAGAGCGCTGGCAGGTGAGGCAAGGCTGAGACTTGAGGCGTCTGTCCTATGTGGCAGCTCCATTGCAGTCAGGGAAGAAGAACGCCTTGGGGGTATGAGGCAGAAGACAGTAAGTTCCCAGATGGAGGGTCTAGTGTTGTGAAACAGCCCTGAACCCCGCAGTGGTAGATTTGAGGGAGGTAGTGGTGACAGAAGCCAAACTCAGTCTGTTAAGTTAAAAAAAAAAGCCGGGCATGGTGACACACACCTTTAATCCCAGCACTTGGGAGGCAGAGGTAGGAGGATCACCATGAGTTCGAAGCCACCCTGAGACTACATAGTGAATTCCACGTCAGCCTGGACTAGAGTGAAACCCTACCTCAAAAAAAAAAGAAAAAAAGAAAAAGAAAAAAAGAAAAGCAGATGGTTGTTTAACTAGGGGACTGAGTGTGGCTTTCCCAAGTAGTTCAAGGTGGAGGAAGCATGGATATTAAATGCACCCAGTATCTAGGAGTCCCTTCCCTTAGCCCACACCCCTGCTTCCTATTCCCTTTCCCTCTCCCTGTAGGTCAGTGGACTTTCTCCTAGATTCCAGCCTGCGCAAACTCTACCCATCAGTGGGCAAGCCCAGCTCTTCCTGACCCTGCCCTGGTGCCTGGCCCGTGGGCTGGCCCATTCCTACCAGGGAATGTGGATGCTGGCTCCCCTGGGTCTGTGGCCCTGGCATCTGACTTGACTGGGTCTGAACCAGATGGAACGTCTCAAGGAGTGGCCGCTGCAGCAAGTCCCAGAGGCGGAAGCTGACCGCTGGCTGCTTTGGCAGCAGTCTTGAGCCCAGCTGGGCCGGTGTGGGCCCTGGGTGGGCTTGACTTTGATGGGAAACTTAACGTCCTCCCATGGAGAATGGGGAGACTGACACCCAGAGAAGACAATATGCCCAAGATCACGTGGCAAGCGTGAATCTGGAGTATCTGGATGTTCCCAGCTGCTAGGCTACATCAGTCTGTGGCATTGTGGCTGAGTTACTGGGAGAAGAAGCACAACATTTGGGACATCTTGGGACAGATTTTCTGGCTAGCCCATCCCTGCTGCAGGAGCTGCTGGGGCCTGGCTGACAGGCGGGTCAGCCACGAGCCTGGTGATGGTCCAATAAATCCTTAAGAAGCTGTACTTTCTTCTCTTATGGGGGGGGGCAGGGATGTGTCACCGGGGGAGGACATTTTTTTAAAAATTATATATATACATATACTTTTTTTTTCAAGGTAGGGTAGGGTCTCACTTTAGCTCAGGCTAATCACCTGGAACTCACTCTGTAGTCTCAGGCTGACCTCGAACTCACATCGACACTCCTACCTCTGCCTTCTGAGTGCTGGGATTAAAGTGTGCACCACCACACCTGGCTAAAAAATATTTGTATTTATTCACTAGAGAGAGAGAGAGAGAGTATGTGTGTATGGGCATGGCAGGGCCTCTTGCAACTGTCAACTCCAGACACACGTACCACTCTGTGTACCTGGCTTCATGTGAGTACTGGGGGATTGAACCCTGGCCCAAAGGCCATGCAAACAAGTTCCCTCAACCGCTGAGCCATCTCCTCAGCCTCTGAACCTGTGGGAAGGAATGGGGGAAAGGAAAGGGGAAGGGATGTCTCCCAGCCAAGGAACCAAAAAGGAATGAATGGCTGAAGTGAAGGCTTTGGTGGGGAGGGTGTTATATGTGTGTGGGGGCACAGTGGGGTGCCATCCATATAATGAAGGGCTCTGAGAGCTACGGCAAAAAGTCCAGCGTCTGCTGAACAATTAAAAAAAAAAAAAAGATTTTGAGAGAAAGAGGCAGATAGAGTGGGCCTGCCAGGGCTTCTAGCCACTGCAAATAAACTCCAGATGCATGTGCTACTTTGTGCATCTGGTTTATGTGGGTCCTGGGGAAGTGAACCTGGGTCCTTAGGCTTTATAAAAGCAAGTGCCTTAACCATTAAGCCATCTCTCCAGCCCTGTGCTGGACATTTTAAGGAATGGTTGGGGAGACAGAAAAGCTTGAAGAAGAGTGTCCTATTCTGTTTTCTGTCACTGACACAAAATATCTGAGACTAGGTAATTTATTAAGAATAAAGATTTAGGGCTGGAGAGATGGATTAGCTGTTAAGGCCTTTGTCTACAAAGCCAGAGGACCCAGGTTTGATTCCCCAGGACCCATGTAAGATGCACAAAGTGGCACATGCATTTGGAGTTCATTTGCAGCAGCTGGAGGCCCTGGAGCACTCAGTTTATATCCCTATACATCCGCCTCTTTCTCTCTGTCTCTCTCAAATAAATAAAGTTAAAAAAAAAAAAAGAATAAAGATTTGTTCTATCTAGAGCCCTAAGAGCTGGGGAATCCAAGAACATGGTGCCTGATGGCTGAAGTCTTATAATAATTTCTCCTAATTGAAATCTTCCCTGGGAAAGCTGAAACCCACGAAGTCACAAGACCCCTCCCCACTGCTACAGAAGCAGGTAATGTCTTTGGGTCGGGGTGGAGAGTGACAAGGGGCAGGCCAAAGCTGCCGACAAGTTGCACAGTGTCTAGAGACGCAGTCACGGTCATGCCTGTGCTGGCGTGGGCTTTTCCGCCATGCAGCTGCCTTTGGCTCCCCTGTGCTCTGTGAGTAACCCTCACCTGTGCTCTGTAAGTAGACCCTCACCTGTGCTCTGTAAGTAACGCTCTCCCGTGCTCTGTAAGTAACCCCTCCCCTGTGCTCTGTAAGTAACCCTCACCTGTGCTCTGTAAGTAACCCCTCCCCTGTGCTCTGTAAGTAACCCTCACCTGTGCTCTGTAAGTAACCCCTCACCCGTGCTCTGTAAGTAACCCCTCCCCTGTGCTCTGTAAGTAACCCTCACCTGTGCTCTGTAAGTAACCCTCACCTGTGCTCTGTAAGTAACCCTCACCTGTGCTCTGTAAGTAACCCTCACCTGTGCTCTGTAAGTAACCCTCACCTGTGCTCTGTAAGTAACCCTCACCGTGCTCTGTAAGTAACCCTCACCTGTGCTCTGTAAGTAACCCTCACCTGTGCTCTGTAAGTAACCCTCACCTGTGCTCTGTAAGTAACCCTCACCTGTGCTCTGTAAGTAACCCTCACCTGTGCTCTGTAAGTAACCCTCACCTGTGCTCTGTAAGTAACCCTCACCTGTGCTCTGTAAGTAACCCCTCACCTGTGCTCTGTAAGTAACCCTCACCTGTGCTCTGTAAGTAACCCTCACCTGTGCTCTGTAAGTAACCCTCACCTGTGCTCTGTAAGTAACCCTCACCTGTGCTCTGTAAGTAACCCTCACCTGTGCTCTGTAAGTAACCCCTCACCTGTGCTCTGTAAGTAACCCTCACCTGTGCTCTGTAAGTAACCCCTCACCTGTGCTCTGTAAGTAACCCTCACCTGTGCTCTGTAAGTAACCCTCACCTGTGCTCTGTAAGTAACCCTCACCTGTGCTCTGTAAGTAACCCTCTCCTGTGCCCTGTAAGTAACCCTCACCTGTGCTCTGTAAGTAACCCCTCACCTGTGCTCTGTAAGTAACCCTCACCTGTGCTCTGTAAGTAACCCTCACCTGTGCTCTGTAAGTAACCCCTCACCTGTGCTCTGTAAGTAACCCTCACCTGTGCTCTGTAAGTAACCCTCACCTGTGCTCTGTAAGTAACCCCTCACCTGTGCTCTGTAAGTAACCCTCCCCTGTGCTCTGTAAGTAGCCCTCACCTGTGCTCTGTAAGTAACCCCTCACCTGTGCTCTGTAAGTAACCCTCACCTGTGCTCTGTAAGTAACCCTCACCTGTGCTCTGTAAGTAACCCTCACCTGTGCTCTGTAAGTAACCCTCACCTGTGCCCTGTAAGTAACCCTCACCTGTGCTCTGTAAGTAACCCCCTCACCTGTGCTCTGTAAGTAACCCTCCCCTGTGCTCTGTAAGTAACCCTCACCTGTGCTCTGTAAGTAACCCTCTCCTGTGCCCTGTAAGTAACCCTCACCTGTGCTCTGTAAGTAACCCCTCACCTGTGCTCTGTAAGTAACCCTCCCCTGTGCTCTGTAAGTAACCCTCACCTGTGCTCTGTAAGTAACCCCTCACCTGTGCTCTGTAAGTAACCCTCCCCTGTGCTCTGTAAGTAACCCTCACCTGTGCTCTGTAAGTAACCCTCACCTGTGCTCTGTAAGTAACTCTCTCCTGTGCTCTGTAAGTAACCCCTCACCTGTGCTCTGTAAGTAACCCTCACCTGTGCTCTGTAAGTAACCCTCACCTGTGCTCTGTAAGTAACCCTCACCTGTGCTCTGTAAGTAACCCCTCTCCTGTGCCCTGTAAGTAACCCTCATCTGTGCTCTGTAAGTAACCCCTCACCTGTGCTCTGTAAGTAACCCTCACCTGTGCTCTGTAAGTAACCCTCACCTGTGCTCTGTAAGTAACCCTCCCCTGTGCTCTGTAAGTAACCCCTCACCTGTGCTCTGTAAGTAACCCTCACCTGTGCTCTGTAAGTAACCCCCTCACCTGTGCTCTGTAAGTAACCCCTCACCTGTGCTCTGTAAGTAACCCCCACCTGTGCTCTGTAAGTAACCCCTCTCCTGTGCCCTGTAAGTAACCCTCACCTGTGCTCTGTAAGTAACCCTCACCTGTGCTCTGTAAGTAACCCTCAACCCGTGCTCTGTAAGTAACCCCTCCCCTGTGCTCTGTAAGTAACCCCTCCCCTGTGCTCTGTAAGTAACCCCTCACCTGTGTTCTGTAAATAACCCCTCCCCTGTGCTCTGTAAGTAACCCCTCCCCTGTGCTCTGTAAGTAACCCCTCACCTGTGCTCTGTAAGTAACCCCTCACCTGTGCTCTGTAAGTAACCCTCACCTGTGCTCTGTAAGTAACCCCTCCCCTGTGCTCTGTAAGTAATCCTCACCTGTGCTCTGTAAGTAACCCTCACCTGTGCTTCTGTAAGTAACCCTCACCTGTGCTCTGTAAGTAACCCTTTCCTGTGCCCTGTAAGTAACCCCTCGCCTGTGCTCTGTAAGTAACCCCTCACCTGTGCTCTGTAAGTAACCCTCCCCTGTGCTCTGTAAGTAACCCTCACCTGTGCTCTGTAAGTAACCCCTCCCCTGTGCTCTGTAAGTAACCCCTCACCTGTGCTCTGTAAGTAACCCTCCCCTGTGCTCTGTAAGTAACCCTCCCCTGTGCTCTGTAAGTAACCCTCCCCTGTGCTCTGTAAGTAACCCCTCACCTGTGCTCTGTAAGTAACCCTGCCCTGTGCTCTTAAGTAACCCCTCACCTGTGCTCTGTAAGTAACCCCTCACCTGTGCTCTTAAGTAACCCCTCACCTGTGCTCTGTAAGTAACCTCTCACCTGTGCTCTGTAAGTAACCCTCACCTGTGCTCTGTAAGTAACCCCTCACCTGTGCTCTGTAAGTAACCCCAGTAAATTCATTGGGTTGCCAGAACTGGATTTTGGTGCAGTTGTGCCTTGGTCTGTCGTTGGTGCCAGCTGTCTGTTTGCACATCTCTACGGAAAAAGTGTCGTGCAACACAGTCATCCATTCCTGAGGGCTGCGCCCCTGTGACCCACACACCTGCTAGGTGCCAGCCCGAACACTGCTGCTTTGAGGAATTGACGTTCCGACACTGAGAACTTTGCCGGGACACTAAGTATAGCAAGGGGCAATAGCATGCTGCTGCCATCGTCCGGGCTAGGACAGATAGGAGATGTGGTGGGACTGGGAACAAAATTGAAAGGAATGGGTGTGAGCATTCTGTGTTCTGTGGTCGCAGAGAGGTGAGAAGACATCCCTAGGGAGGGACCTGGATGGGCAGGGGTCACAGCCCAGGCAGGCTCTTTCCCTACTTGATCATGTTGAGGGGACGGAAGAGCAGGCTGATTCTTATTTGTGATTGTCTGCTGTGAGGGTTCTGTCAAGTCACTTGCCTTCTCTGTTCTTTAAAGTTTAGGTCTAGGGCTGAGGAAATGGCTGACCTCATGCTTAAGGAGGCTTTGCTTGCAAAGGCTTCTCAGGTTTGATTCTCCAGTACCCACATTAAGCCAGATGCACAAAGTCGTACATGTGTCTGGAGGTCATTTGCAGCTGTAAGAGGCCTTAGCACAGTCCTACACACACACTGTCTCTTTCTCTCAAGTAAATAAAAATATAGAAAACCCAATAAAATTTAGGACCATGCTGTCTAACCACCTTCCGAGTTAGTTGGCAGGAGGGCCAGAGCAATAGAAGGTTTGCTGTCCACCGGTGCTGGGCTGTGCTTACCATTGGCTTCTTTAGGGATGGGAAAACCTGCCACGTCCATTTCCACAGTTAATGTGTTCCTATCATGGCCTTTTTCTTTTTTTCTTTTTTTAATTTTTTCTTATTTATTTGAGAGTGACAGAGGGAGAGAGAGAGAATGGGCGCGCCAGGGCTTCCAGCCACTGCAAACAAACTCCAGATGTGTGCGCCCCCTTGTGCATCTGGCTAACGTGGGTCCTGGGGAATTGAGCCTCGAACCGGGGTCCTTAGGCTTCACAGGCAAGCGCTTAACCGCTAAGCCATCTCTCCAGCCCCTCATGGCCTTTTTCAAGCTACTCACATGTAGTCTCTGAGTACAGATGGAGAATGGTAAGTAACTTCGTGTGATTGCCAGCAGGCCCCTGAAAGATGCTGCAGACCACGAATGCTGTCAAACCCTCCATACGCTTTCACCCCATATAGCAACAGGGTCTCACTCTAACCCAGACTGGAAACTCATGTAATTTTCCTATCTCAGCCTCTCTCTCTCCTCCAAGTTCTGGGATTAAAGACATGAGCCACCACCCCTGACTTTATGTCAGGTTTTTTTTTTTTGGTTTTTCAAAGTAGGGTCTCACTGTAGCCCAGGCTGACCTGGAATTCACTCTGTAGTCTCAGGGTGGCCTTGAACTCACAGCAATCCTCCTACCTCTGCCTCCTGAGTGCTGGGATTAAAGGCATGAGCCATCACGCTGCGCCTGTGTCAGGTATTTTTGTCCACAATGACGCCTGACACATAAACCCTCCCTGTGCTCTGTAATAACCCCCTCCCGTGCTCTGTAATAACCCCCCCTGGCTCTGTAATAACCCCCCCCCGTGCTCTGTAAGTAACCCCCCCCTTGCTCTGTAATAAACCCCCTGTCCTGTAAGTAACCCCACCCGGCCGTAAAAACCCTCCCTTGCCGTAAGTAACCCTCACCTGTGCTCTGTATAACCCTCCCCTGTGCTCTGTAAGTAAACCCCCCCGTGCTCTGTAAAATAACCCTCCCTGTGCTCGTAAGTAACCCCCCTTTTTGGCCCCGTAAGTAACCCCCCCCCGGGTTTTTGTAAGTAACCCTCCCTGTGCTCTGTAATAACCCTCCCTGTGCTTGAATTTTAACCCCCTCCCCTGTGCTCTGTAAAGTAACCCCCCCCCTGTGCCTGTAAGTAACCCCCACCTGTGCTCTGTAAGTAACCCCCCTGTCTCTGTAAGTAACCCCCCTGTGCTCTGTAAGTAACCCCCCCTTGCCTTTGAAGAAACCCTCACCGTGCCCGTAAGTAAAAACCCCCACCTGTGCTTGTAATAAAACCCTCACCTGGCTCTGTAAGTAACCCACCCCCTGCTCTGTAGTAACCCTCACCTGTCCTGTAAGTAACCCCCCCCCTGTGCTCTGAAGTAACCCTACCCGTTCTCTGTAAGTAACCCCCACCTGTGCTCTGTAAGTAACCCCCCCCTTGCCTTAAGAACCCTCACCTTTTGCTCTGAAGTAACCCTCCCTGTGCTCGTAATAACCCTCCCTTGCTCTGTAAGTAACCCCACGTGCCTGTAATACCCCCCTGTGCTCGTAAGTAACCCTCACCTGGCTCTGTAAGTAACCCTCACCTGTGCCTGTAAGTAACCCTCCCCCTGTGCTCTGTAATAACCCCCCCCTGTGCTCTGTAAGAACCCCCCCCCCTGTCTCTGTAAGTAACCCCCCACCTGGCTCTTAAGTACCCCCCTGTGCCTGTAAGTAAACCCCCCCCCTGTGCTCTGAAAAAACCCTCACCCGTGCTCTTAAGAACCCTCCCCGTGCCGTAAGTAAACCCCCAACCCGTGCTTGAAGTAACCCCCCCACCGGCTCTGTAATCCCCCCCCTGTGCTCTGTAAGTAACCCTCACCTGTGCTCTTAAGTAACCCCCCTTTCCCCTAAGTAAACCCTCACCGGCTCTGTAAGTAAACCCCCACCTGTGCTTGTAAGTAACCCTCCCTGTGCTCTGTAAGTAACCCTCCCTTGCTCTGTAAGTAACCCCTCCCGTGCCCTGAATAACCCTCCCTTTCCTGTAAGTAACCCTACCCTGCTCTGTAAGTAACCCCCCCCTGTGCCTGTTTTAAAAACCTCCCGTGCTCTGAAGAACCCCCACCTGTGCTCTGTAAGTAACCCTCCCTGTGCTCTGTAAATAACCCTCACCTGTGCTCTGTAAGTAACCCTCACCTGTGCTCTGTAAGTAACCCTCCCCTGTGCTCTGTAAGTAACCCCTCACCTGTGCTCTGTAAGTAACCCTGCCCGAACCTCGCCTGTGCTCTGTAAGTAACCCATCCACCCTGTGCTCTGTACAGTAACCCCTCCCTGTGCTCTGTAAGTAACCCCTCACCTCGTGCCTCTGTAAGTAACACCTCCCCTGTGCTCCTGATAAGTAACCCCTCACTGTTGCTCCTGTAAGTAACCCTCCCCTGTGCTCTGTAAGTAACCCTCCCTGTGCTCTGTACTTAACCCCTCACCTCCATGTGCTCTGTAAGTAACCCCTCACCTGTGCTCAGTGTAAGTACCCCTGCCACTGTGCTCTGTAAGTAACCCCTCACCTGTGCTCTGTAAGTAACCCTCAACCTGTGCTCTTTAAGTAACCCTCACCTGTGCTCTGTAAGTAAACCCTCACCTGTGCTCTGTAAGTACCCTCACCTGTGCTCTGTAAGGTAACCCCCTCACCTGTGCTCCTGTAAGTAACCCTCACCTGTGCTCTGTAAGTAACCCTCACCTGTGCTCCTGTATGTAACCCCTCACCTGTGCTCTGTACGTAACCCTCCTCACCCGTGCTCTGTAAGTAACCCTCACCTGTGCTCTTAAGTAACCTTCTCCGGGCTGTAAGTAACCCTCCACTCACCTGAGCTCTGATAAGTAACCCTCACCCCTGAGCTCTGTAAGTAACCCCAGTAAATTCACTGGGTTGCCAGAACTGGATTTTGGTGCAGTTGTGCCTTGGTCTGTCGTTGGTGCCAACTGTGTGTTTGCACACCTCTAGGGAGAAAGTGTTGTGCAACACAGTCATCCATTCCTGAGGGCTGCGCCCCTGTGACCCACACACCTCCTGCTAGGTGCCAGCCCGAACACTGCTGTGTTGAGGAATTGACGTTCCAACACTGAGAACTTTGCCGGGACACTAAGTATAGCAAGGGGCAATAGCATGCTGCTGCCATCGTCCGGGCTAGGACAGACAGGAGATGTGGTGGGACTGGGAACAAAATTGAAAGGAATTGGTGTGAGCATTCTGTGTTCTGGGGTCGGAGAGAGGTGAGAAGACATCCCTAGGGAGGGACCTGGATGGGCAGGGGTCACAGCCCAGGCAGGCTCTTTCCCTACTTGATCATGTTGAGGGGACGGAAGAGCAGGCTGATTCTTATTTGTGATTGTCTGCTGTGAGGGTTCTGTCAAGTCACTTGCCTTCTCTGTTCTTTAAAGTTTAGGTCTAGGGCTGAGGAAATGGCTGACCTCATGCTTAAGGAGGCTTTGCTTGCAAAGGCTTCTCAGGTTTGATTCCCCAGTACCCACATTAAGCCAGATGCACAAAGTCGTACATGTGTCTGGAGTTCATTTGCAGCTGTAAGAGGCCTTAGCACAGTCCTATACACACACTATCTCTTTCTCTCAAGTAAATAAAAATATAGAAAACCTAATAAAATTTAGGACCATGCTGTCTAACCACCTTCCGAGTTAGTTGGCAGGAGGGCCAGAGCAATAGAAGGTTTGCTGTCCACCGGTGCTGGTCTGTGCTTACCATTGGCTTCTTTAGGGATGGGAAAACCTGCCACGTCCATTTCCACAGTTAATGTGTTCCTATCATGGCCTTTTTCTTTTTCTTTTTTTTAATTTTTTCTTATTTATTTGAGAGCGACAAGCCGGGCGTGGTGGCGCACGCCTTTAATCCCAGCACTCGGGAGGCAGAGGTAGGAGGATTGCCGTGAGTTCGAGGCCACCCTGAGACTCCATAGTGAATTCCAGGTCAGCCTGGGCTAGAGTGAGACCCTACCTCGAAAAACAAAAAAAAAAAAAAAAGAGAGCGACAGAGGGAGAGAGAGAGAATGGGCGCGCCAGGGCTTCCAGCCACTGCAAACAAACTCCAGATGTGTACACCCCCTTGTGCATCTGGCTAACGTGGGTCCTGGGGAATTGAGCCTCGAACCGGGGTCCTTAGGCTTCACAGGCAAGCGCTTAACCACTAAGCCATCTCTCCAGCCCCTCATGGCCTTTTTCAAGCTACTCACATGTAGACCCTGAGTACAGATGGAGAATGGTAAGTAACTACGTGTGATTGCCAGCAGGCCCCTGAAAGATGCTGCAGACCACGAATGCTGTCAAACCCTCCATACGGTTTCACCCCGTATAGCAACAGGGTCTCACTCTAACCCAGACTGGAAACTCATGTAGTTTTCCTACCTCAGCCTCTCTCTCCCCTCCAAGTGCTGGGATTAAAGACATGAGCCACCACCCCTGACTTTATGTCAGGTTTTTTTTCTTTTGGGGGGGGTTTCAAAGTAGGGTCTCACTGTAGCCCAGGCTGACATGGAATTCACTCTGTAGTCTCAGTGTGGCCTTGAACTCACAGCAATCCTCCTACCTCTGCCTCCCAAGTGCTGGGATTAAAGGCATGACCATCACGCCGGGCCTATGTCAGGTATTTTTGTCCCCACAATGGAAGCCTGACACAGCTGTCTGACAGCCAGTTCACCCTTTCCTGAAAAGTTAGCAGTTTGCTGTGGCTCTGAAATGAAAATTTTGGGGTTCCTTGCCAATATGCCAATGCACCAATACATTTAGACTACTCCAGATTCTTGTCTTATGAATTTAAAGAATTAAAATCCATAGACCAGGGCTGGAGAGATGGCTTAGTGGTTAAGAGCTTGCCTGTGAAGCCTAAGGACCCCGGTTTGAGGCTTGATTCTCCAGGACCCATGTTAGCCAGATGCACAAGGGGGCGCACGCATCTGGAGTTCGTTTGCAGTGGCTGGAGGCCCTGGCGCACCCATTCTCACTCCCTCTCTATCTGACTCTTTCTCTCTTTGTCACTCTCAAATAAATAAATAAAAATGAACAAAAAATTTAAAAAAAATCCACAGACCAGAGGGTAAGGTTTAGAGAGACTTTATTAGATTAAGAGAAAGAAAGAGAAGGAAGTGCAGAGAGCTCTTGCCATATGGAGGGCAGGAGGGACTAGAGAGCCCATGTGGAAGGAGGGGGTTCTCCCCTTGTCTTGGCACAGCTAGGGGTCGAGACAAAGGAAGTTTACCAGAACCTGGAAGTTCAGGAGCCAGACAAGAGAGCCGCTTGTCCCCTGGCGGGCATCTATTTGTGGCCTTATTGTGGTTGGTGTCACCTTCTGGCTTAGGTGAGCCAGAGTGAGGACTGATTGGTCTGGGCTAGGGGCTGGCTCAGGAGGAGGCCAACCATAATACCAAATTCAAGGGGTTGAACTGGACCAACCACGATATCGAGATTAGATTTAAATTCTAGGAAAGGGTAGCCGGGCGTGGTGGCGCACAGCCTTTAATCCCAACACTTGGGAGGCAGAGGTAGGAGGATCAGATCGCTGTGAGTTTGAGGACACCCTGAGACTACATGGTGAATTCCAGATTCAGCCTGGACTAGAGTGAGATCCTACCTTGAAAAAATCAAAAAACTAAAAATAAATAAATTCTAGGAAAGGCTCTCCCAGGAGAGGCTCAGGTTGTTTGTGGAAAAACAGATCTAGGGAATTCCTCTAGGCAAGAGCTAAGAAGTCAGGGCTGGCTAAGCAGTTAAAGCACTTCCCTGTAAAGCCAAAGGACCCATGTCTGATTCCCCAGGACTCATGTAAGCCAGATGCACAAGGTGGCGCATGCGTCTGGAGTTTGTTTGCAGTGGCTGGAGACCCTGGCACTGTGCATTCTCTCTCTCTCTCAAATAAATAAATAAAAATAAATTTCAAAAAGAGATAAGTCAGATCCTTTGATCTCTAGCAAGTGGAGATTGCTAGGGCAGAAATTTCTGCCTTTAGTTTGGGGGGCCAGGTCACTCTATGCTACCTAACATAGCTACCTGATGCCCTCTTGGCTCCTACTAGCCAGTCCTGCACAACACTCACTGGCCCAAAGGTAAGATGGGCCAGCAGATCTCGAATGAGCCTGTCTGCCTGTCTCATCCACTTTCAAAAGATAACCTTGGGACTGGAGAGATGGATGGCTCAGTGGGTAAGGCACTTGCATGCAAAACCTAACAGCCTGAGTTCAATTCTCCAGTACCCACATAAGGCGAGGTGCACAAAAGGGGCACATGTACCTGGAGTTCGTTTGCAGTGCCTAGAGGCCCTGACATGCCCATTCCTTCTCTGTCTCCCTCTGTGTCCTCTCTTCTCAGTCTCTGCTTGCAAAGTAATTAATTAATTAAATAAAAACAATCTTTGTCATGGGGGCTGTTGGGCCCCTCATGAAACATTAAAGGACAAAGGGTGAGCCTGCCCCAGCAGTCTTCCCTGGGTAGCCACAGTTTGGGAGCAACCTATGGCAAAGGTTGTTTTTTTTTATTTTAAACTAATTAATTTATTTAATAAACACAGCACCAGCAAACAGGAGCTGACTCTGAACACACAGTAGACTAGACTTTACCCCAAGGTCCACCCTTGGTGACACACCTCCTCCCGCAGGGCTCTTGCCTCCCAAATACTCCACTTAATCAAAAACACCTGGGGCTATGGGGACATTGCATTCAGGCTACCACAGAGGGGACTACATAGTGAATTCCAGGTCAGCCTGGGCTAGAGTGAGACTCTACCTCGAAAAAGGCAAAAAACAAAAACAAAACCTACTACAGAAGGGTTCTACTCCCAAGAATGTATTCAGCCAAGTATGGTGGTTCATGTTTATAGCCCCACTAGTTGGGAAGCTAAGGCAGGGGATTGTAGGTTTGAGGCCAGCCTGAACAATGTCAAGACCTTGCTCCCCTCTCCCCCTCACAAAAAGAGCTTATTTGGAGGATATAATGGGTAACTTCCAGAAATGTTGTCTGAAGGTGAGTGAGTACTCCCAAACGTGTGGATAAAGAACCTGGGAAGGGGGCTGGAGAGATGGCTTAGTGGTTAAGGCGCTTGCCTGCAAAGCCTAAGGACTCATGTTCTACTCTCCAGGTCCCACGTAAGCTAGATGCACAATGACACAAGTGTGCGCACATGTCTGGAGTTTGATTGCAGTGGCTGGAGGCCCTGGCAGGCCAATTCTATGTCTCTCTCTTGCTCTCTCATATTAAAACAAACAAGCAAACAAACTTGGGAAGGGACTGCAGAGATGTTTGCTGGCAAAGCCAAATGACTCAGGTTCAATTCCCCAGTACCCACGTAAGACAGATGCACACGGTGGTGCATGTGTCTGGAATTTGTTGGCAAAGATTACAGGCCATCCCATTCTTTCTCTATCTGCTTCTCTCTTTCTCGCTCATAAATAAATGAAATGAAAAAGAACTTGGGAAGTCCTTGGCTTCTCAGTGCCTCAAGGAGCGTTCTTCAGACCTGCTCGTGCTGGTAGCTGAACCTCCCCAAGTTCCTCCTCTGTCTGGATATTTTCCACGACAGTGCAGCGGCCTCCAGGATCCAGTCTGAACCCCTCAGCCTGGCATTGATGACACAGCTCTGAGTCCTTGTCTCTGTCTCCCCTGACGTCTGTCCTTCTATGCTTCTACTTCAGCCTCTGTGGCTTTGCTCAAGCCATGCCGCCACCAGCAGTGCCCTCCTAGGCCTCCTCCTTCTTTCTCCTTCCCTCCTTCTCCATCAAGGCCCAAACCCCAGGGCCACATTGCACTTCCTTAGACAATGCCATCTGCCCTGTAAAGCTCTCCTCATCTCATCATGCCCGTCTAGACACTTGGATGCGAATTGTTAAGTGTCATCCTCAGAGGACAACGCTGAGTATTGCATTATGAAGTCCCTGGAGTGAGCTCGGTTGGGGCAGGGCACTCAGGAGACTGAGGCTGGAGGGTGGTGTATTCTAGGCCAGCTTGGATGATATACTGAGACCCTGTCACAAAGTAAAGAGGGACTGGGAGATGACTTAGTGGGTCTAAGGGCGCTTGCTGTATATACAAGCATGAGGACCTGAGTTCAATCCCTTGGCACCTACATAAAAAGCTGGGCGTGGCTGTGCATGCCTGTAACCCCATTGCTGAGGGCAGCTGAGAGAGCAGGATGTCAGGGACTTTCTGGGCAGCCAGTCTAAGTGAAAAACAAGGAGCTCTGGGTTCAATGAGAAAGTGTCTCATAACCGGGCATGGAGGCACATGCCTTTAATCGCAGCACTTGGGAGGCAGAGGTAGGAGGATTGCCGTAAATTCTAGGCCACCCTGAGACTACATAGTGAATTCTATCTAGGTCAGCCTGGGCTACAGCGAGACCCTACCTCGGAAAAAAAAAAAAAAAAACTCTCATAGAAATAAGGCAGAAGAGTGATATAAGGAGGGTACCAAGGTGCTCGTCTGGTCTCTGCGGTGTGCATGTCTGTGTACACACAGTGCCAATCTACAACACACGTGCCAACTCCACATACACCACACACACACCAAGACCCTAGATGCTAAAACATCTGAATATTAGAGCAAGAGCGAGCTAGCGAGAGCGAGAATGCACCAGGTTTGGTGGTGCTTGCCTTTGTTCCCAGCATTTGGGAGGCTGAGGAAGGAGGATCGCCACGAGTTTGAGGCCAGTCTGGGGTTACAGAGTGACTTTTCAGGTCAGCCTGGACTAGAGTGAGAACTTGCCTTGAAAAAAATGAGAGAGAGAGAAAGAGAGAGAAAGAGAGAGAGAGAGAGAGAGATCCCTACAACAGCTCTATGTGCCTGGCACTCCTTGTCACCTTTCTCCAGGTGAGATGTTGACATCCTCTCTGCCGTAGTGTAACAGGGCGGCATGAACTCTACGGAATGAAAACTTCAGGAAATTCCATTCTGCTGTAACTGCCTTGGCGGAATTGAAGACATTCTAGAGAAGCCCCGTGCATCTCCCTTTGGCTATCAGACCAGTCAAACAATGGTCCTTTGGGCCCCTTGCTGGGAGAGGAAAAAGTCAAAGGCTGGTGGCAGCCAGAGGGGGAACTTTTGTCTGTTCCTGAGATTCCACATTCTGACAGCTCAGACCACCTTGCAGGAGAGGCTGAAGTTGAGACACCATGGGCAGGACCAGACCTCGACCAGGATTGCTTAGTTATATGTACCTCTTGTCCTCTATTATTATTTTGTTTTGTTTTGTTTTGTTTTTCAAGGTAGGGCCTCGCTCTAGCCCAGGCTGACATGGAACTCACTATGTAGTCTCAGGGTGGCCTCGAACTCACAGCCATCCTCCTACCTCGGCCTCCCAAGTGCTGTGTGTCCTGAGTGTATGCCCTCTCTCCACTTCACCCTGCTCCAGGGGGGCCTTTCTCAGCTTTTTACTATTACTTGTCTCTTTAATTGGCTAGGCCTGGTTTGCTGGGGTGTCAAGGGCCCCGACTTTGACCCTAACAACTCCAGTCACAGCACTAGAAGGGACCCTCCCTCCCAGGAAGAGTCTTCTCACAGTTGTGCTAATTTATTTCTGCAGCTAAATTTACATATGCATATTTTCTTGACTTTTATCACCTAACAACAATAATTGTAACTCTGCTACAAGAAAAATGAGTGTGGGGGCTGGAGGGATGGCTTAGCGGTTGTGGCTTTGCCTGCAAAGACAAAGTATCACAGTTCGAGTCTCCAGAACCCATGTAAGCCAGATGCACAAGGGGGCGCCATGCATCTGGAGTTCGTTTGCAGTGGCTGAAGGCCCTGGCATGCCCATTCTCTCTGTATCTCTCTCTCTCAAATAAATAAATAAATATAAATGTAAATAAAAATAAATGGTGCGAAAGCAACAATTTGCACTCTGCCGTCCTGGCTGAAACTGTAAGTAAACCCATTTCTCTTGGCCAATTTTTATCTCCTTTTTTTTTTTTTTTTTTTTTTTTTGAGGTAGGGTTTCATTCTAGCCCAGGCTGATCTTGAATTCACTATGTAGTCTCAGGGTGGCCTCGAACTCACGGCGATCCTCCTACCTCTGCCTCCGAGTGCTGGGATTAAAGGCATGCGCCACCACGCCCGGCTTGGTTTTGTTTTTATAAGGTGGGAACAACTTTCCTCCTCCCATTCAGACTCTGTTAACGGTAAGCCTTTCTGCCATCAGTCCTCTCCCTCCTTTGCGGATTGCATGAGTGAGGAGGACACTGGAGCCTTTCGGAAGAGCTGAGGCACTGCAGGCGGGCTGTGGGCGTCACAGGGAGGGAACATGCACGTGCTCAGTCAGGTCTTGGGTGCACCTGCAGGTGACTCTTATTCTTTCTCAGCGTTCTCTGGGCTAATAGAAGGGTGGTGGACCAAGTTCTCTTTCACTCTCTGCCCACAGGGAACTGTTTGGTAAGATCCTGGGCAAGTCTCAAAGGTGGAGTGGGGTTGTTCTCTCTCCCTGAGCCTCTTTGTGCTCCTGGAGAGTCCTTTCTAGACAACCATCGCCCTATGCCCAGGTCGCAGCAGGAGCCTGATCTTGGCATCCTAGCAATATAAGCAGGAGAAAGCTGGCTTCCTGCTGGTTTGGGATTAGCTCACTCTGCTGGCACCCTGCTGAGACACAGCCCCCCCACTTCCCAAGGTCCCCTTTCCTCCACTGAGAGGTGAGGCTGCCAGGAGTGAGGGTCACCTCTTCCTTTTTCCCAACTATCACACCACATCTGATCTTCCTGCATCAGCCTTCCAGATGCTGGGATTACGGGCATGTGCCACCACACCTGACTTAAATTCTTTTCTTAATTTTATTTTATGAGAGAGAGAGGGGGAGAGAGAGAGAGAGAGAGAGAGGGAGGGAGAGAGAGAATTGGTGTGCCAGAGCCTCCAACCACTGCAATCGAACTCTGGATGCATGGGCCACCTAGTGCACAGGTGAGACCTTGCATGCTTGTGTCACCCTGTGCGTCTGGCTTACATGGGACCTGGAGAGTCGAACATGGGTCCTTGGGCTTCGCAGATGCTAAGCCATCTCTCTAGCCTTCTTTGCTGTTGTTGGTTTTTCAAGGTACGGTCTCACATTGGCCCAGGCTGACCTAGAATTCCCTATGTAGTCTCAGGCTATCCATGGAGTTCTGTCCATCACAGTTCTAAGTCGGTGCTGCCATGAGGATTTCATACCCAGAGATAAAGAAGATCAAGTCCAGTGTGGTGGCACATGCCTTTAATCCCAGCACTCAGGAGACTGAGGTAGGAGGATCACTGTGAATTTGAGGCCAGCCTGAGCTACAGAATGAATTTTATGTCAGTCTGGACTATGATTAGACCCTGTCTCAAAAAAAAAAAGTGGCGGGGGGTTAGAGAGATGACTCAGCAGTTAAGGCACTTGCCTACAAAGCCTAACAACCCAAGTTTGGTTCCCCATTACCCAAATAAAGCCAGATGCACAAAGTGGTGCATGTATTTGGAGTTCGTTTATAGCAGCTAAAAGTCCTGCGGTGCCCATTCATTCTCTTTCTGCTTGAAGTAAATAAATAATTTTTTTTAAAAAAAAAAGTAGAGGAGGAAAGAAAGAAAGAAAGGAGAAGCCAGGCATGGTGGCACACGCCTTTAATCCCAGCATTCGGGAGGCAGAGGTAGGAGGATCACTGTGAGGTTGAGGCCACTCTGAGACTACATAGTGAATTCCAGGTCAGCCTGGTCTAGAGTGAGACCCTACCTAAGGGGGCAAAAAAAAAAAGGGTGGGGGAGAGATTGGGGCTGTGACAGATGTAGTTTCCTCCCCATAGAACTCAGTTGTTGGGGACAGATGAACCATAATGCAGTTCAACATGGTGTGGCTTTGGGGGCAGGGTGTGGGCGCCCAGAAGGAGGTCTGTCACCCAGGTTCAAAACATCTGCAGCATATAGTTGGACAAGACCCTTGGAATCTGGCCAGAAGTCTTGCTTCTGCAATACCTCCTCATTCGTGTGATTTTGAGGAAGGGCCTCACTCTAGCCAAGGCCGACCTGGAATTCACTATGTAGTCTCAGGGTGGCCTCGAACTCCCTTTCTCAGCCTCCTGAGTGCTGGGATTAAAGATGTGCGGCACCACTCCAGGTTTGAGTGCTTCCTGTTCTAAGTGGTGGGGCACTGGGCATAGTCCTTCCATTTTATGGACCTGAAAGCCATGATGTGGGAACCCTGACAGCTGGCAGCTTGGGCTCTGAAACCCAGGCAATGAGAGCAACGGGAGGCCCTGGCTTGTCTTATGCCAGAATGTTTCACCTGCACCATGGTGGAATCCTTACCTGGAAATGTAGGTGGCTCCTCCTTGGAAAGGAAGGTCCAGAGCTGCCAGACCTACCTGTCACACCTGGCACCATGTCTGGATCAGAGAGGACTTATCAAAAGACAGGTGTGGGGCTGGGGAAGATGGCTCACTGATCAAAGGCACTTGCAGCTGGGTGTGGGGGCGCACACCTTTAATCCCAGCACTGGGGAGGCAGAGGTAAGAGGATCTCCATGAGTCCAAGGCCACCTTGAGATGACATAGTGAATTGTAGGCCAGCCTGGGCTAGAGTGAGACCTTACCTGGGGGGGGGGGAGGCACTTGCTTGCAAGTCTGCCAACCTGGGTATGATTCCTCAGTACCCATAGGTTGTAGTCAGCTTTGCGTTGCTGGGATGAACCTCCAGACGAGACACAGTTTATGGGAGGAATGGGATTTATTTTCAGGCTTACAGATCCAGGGAAGTTCCCTAATGGTAGAAGAAGCTGGTCCCCTTCTGCAGATCCACAGACAGAAGAAACCACCACTGGCACCAGTCAAAACAAGGACACTCTGGGAGCCCAGGCAGGACTCAGGCACTGTGCACACCTTAGGCTGGAATTCAGATCCCCCCCTCGCCTAGTAACACCCTAGGGCTGGACTCCAGATCTGCCCACAGTGACACCTCTTCCAGCCAGGTGGCTAGAAATCCAGTTATAGCTTTAATAAGACATTTAAGTCTATTGGGGGACATATATTCAAAGTACCACACCATGTAAAGCCAGATGCACAAAGTGGCACGTGCATCTGGAGTTCATCTGCAGCGATAAGAGGCCCTGGCATGCTCTCTCTCTCTTCCTCCCTACTTCTCATTCTCCCTCTTTACAAATAATTTTGTTTTGTTTTGTTTTGAGGTAGGATCTCACTCCAGTCCAGACTGACCTTGAATTCACTATGGAGTCTCAGGGTGGCCTCAAACTCACGGCAATCCTCCAACCTCTGCTTCCTGAGTGCTGGGATTAAAGGCGTGAGCCACCACTCCCAGCAATATTTTTTAAAAGGACAGGTGGGACTTTTTTTTTCTTGCTATTATGCCAGCAGTAGCTAGAGTAAGATATGACTTCCTTTTACTTCATAGAAAATTCCTTCGATTACCTAAAATGCGAGCTGTGAGTGCCAAAGGAAAGAAGTGTGTGAACAACGGATAGGAAAAGTCGAGTGTTCTGAGTCAGGCAAGGTAGGAAGTGGGCACTGCTGTTAGAGGCGTGGGGCTTCGGACTGCCAGAAATCTAAAAGGTGTCTCCAGGAAAAGAAATCTCCGCGCCTCCTCGGCCTTGTCCAAGGTGCTGAAATCTGACTCCTTGTGACACACCCATGAATTGCCGCTTCCTACTTTCTAGTCCTGTGTTCACCTCTACAAGTATACTATAAGCATCTGCCACACCGGAAGTGGAAGTAAAAAGGATTTGGATGGTTCTCCAGCCCAAGTTGCTTGCAGCTTGCAGGGAAGGAATTCAAGCACAAATATGTTAGGAATGCCTGGGGGTGGGGAGGGGGGGGAAGACAAGGAGACTCATCTTGCTCCTTCCTCTTAGGCAAACTTGCTACCTCACGAGGCTACAACTTTCATACCTCTCACTTTTGTTTTCTTTTCTTTTTCGAGGTAGGGTCTCACTCTAGCCCAGGCAGACCTGGAATTCACTATGTAGTCTCAGGGTGGCCTCGAACTTACAGCGATCCTCCTACCTCTGCCTCCCGAGCGCTGGGATTAAAAAAGGCGGGCGCCACCACGCCCAGCTCATACCTTTTTTGATCTGACCACAGCGAATATGTTTTCTCCAGGATAGCTTTCTCTACTCACTAGTGTCATGGGGTCAGTAGGGCTAATGATCAGCTTCAGGGGTGGAGAGTTGGGTGTATAGAGAGAAAACAGAGAGTCAGGGGTCTCAGGGCTCTTAAATAGGGGTGAGCTCTTCGTCGTATTTCTGCATGCCCTCATCCGGGAGCAGCACTTCCACTGTGAAGCTCACCTTCTTGGTGTGGACAAAACTATAGGTGTTGTCGAAGCGCAGGACATCTGGGGGGCAGATGGAAAGGGGCGGTAGGGTTTGGCTTCACGCTCTGCATCCCTGACCCGATTGTGAGGGAGGACAGCCTTGAGTTCCCGCTCTCTTCGTTTGCCAGACTGGCCTGAGTTCCCGCCACACCACTCCCTTCCTCACGGGACCTGCCACCCTGAGCAGAGCCTGTGAACGGACGCTGACTTCCTTAGCATGTGCCCAAGCTGGGCTTTAGTTGCACCAACTGGCAATGAGACTAATGGGTGTGTTACATTACATCCTAATGTCTTCACACTTGGATACTCACATGATGGACATAAGGGGACAGTTGAGAGCATCAGACTTCCCAGCCCCCACCCCCACCCCCCTGCCCTGGACAAAATAGGTGTCATGTCAGGCCAGAGATAAGGGTTGCAAACCCTGGGCTACAGGTGAATCAACCAAAGATCTTCCCCAGATTGGGCAGACTGCTACAGAATTATGCTCGGAGGCTAGGCTCACAATCTGCTTGATGGTGGCGCACAACAAAGGTTGGCTCACTTTTCAGGGACCCAGGAAAACTGACACCTGCCTTATTGTCCTTTGGATCTGTCCTGTGGCCCAAGTACCCTCAACACCTCAGGACCCTGTGTCTCTGGCTGTTAGTGCATAACAGGTGTGCACAAACATGACTTGAGAGTAAATGGATGACACTGATCTGGACCGTGTGCCCTGGATGTGTGTGTGTGGGGGGGGGGACAAGGGCCTCTGCCCCTTTGTGTCCTCCTCTAAACTATGGGACTGATGTCTCCTGCGTTTGGAGTTGTTACCCACACAGCTGGGACAAACTTACAGACACCAGCCTCTGAGCAGGTGAGGCTCCCATCCTCGGGCACCATGTGGGCATTGTAACGCTGGCTGTTCACCACTTCGGTCATCTCCCCAGCCTTCTGCCTCTCCCCCATCTTGGTCTTCAGGAAAACTCCAAAGCCGATGTCTCCACCGTCGGATAAGAACTGCCACCTGTGTGAGGGCAGGCTGCTGTCCACCAGATGCCCCCTCCAGGGGTCACAGCCCAGCCAGGGAAGGTGTGGTGGCCTGTCCCTACCTGAGGACACAGCCTGGAAACAGGATCTCGTATTCCACCTGGTGGGAGGAGCCACGGCTGATCTGTACTGAGTGCTCATACTGAGTCTTCACCTGGTCCCGCACGTACATGGACTTGGGGATATCCCCACCATAGTTGATCTGTAGGATGCAGGGGCAATGTGTGTGGGGGGGTCATATATCGTTTCTGAGATAGTTTCCCCATCTCTAGGAAGATTTCTGTCCCCTCTCCCCCTTCTAGAGCCCCCTTTGGCCCTCCAGTCAGTACCAGAGCTTTTTCTGGGAGCTTCTCCTTTTAGTTCATCCCTGAGTCTACACACCCCATTTATTGTTTATCTACACAGCTGCTCAGAAGCCCCCATAATCTGCAGTGGTCCAGCTCAGCACCTAGTCTCTACACACAGGGGTCTATCTGCAGATGTTTGTGGAATGAATAAGTACATGGGAAAAGAACCAGCTCTTCTCTCCCAACCCCTCCTCTGTCTTTGGACTCTTTGTACCTTGGTTAAACATTTGGGGTTTCCATCTGGGTCAGTCAGAGTCCCCCCAAAATGGGCAGGCAGCTCCTCGGGACTGATGAGTTTCAGCAAACCTTCCTTCCAGCTGTCTGGAAGGGAGATTGAAGGGTAATTATCACGCACAGTCAAGAGACCAACCAGCCCCCCCACATCCACCAGGATGCTCTGAACGTTCTTCTCCAGGTCCTGTGGGAACTAGACTGTTGGGATCAAATTCCTGGCCTCCTAGACCTCAGAGAGTAGGGAATGTAGGAAATGGTTTTCCCCAGCATCAAGTTGCTATGGAAACATGTGTGCCCTTGGGTGATGGGTCTGCACATTCTTTTTTTTTTTTTTTTTTTAAATTTTTTGTTTATTTTTATTTATTTATTTGAGAGCGACAGACAGAGGCAGATAGAGAGAGAGAGAATGGGCGCGCCAGGGCCTCCAGCCATTGCAAATGAACTCCAGACGTGTGCACCCCCTGTGCATATGGCTAACGTGGGTCCTGGGGAGTTGAGCCTCGAACTGGGGTCCTTAGGCTTCACAGGCAAGCACTTAACCACTAAGCCATCTCTCCAGCCCGGGTCTGCACATTCTTGGAGGTCTTTCAGCCATGAGTAGTAAAGCTAGGAGCTGCTTAATTGCTTCAAGATTGACTCAAGAGGACTTTAAAACCTTGTGAAGGGGCTGGAGAGATGGCTTAGCAGTTAAGCGCTTGCCTGTGAAGCCTAAGAACCCCGGTTCGAGGCTCAATTCCCCAGGACCCACGTTAGCCAGATGCACAAGGGGGCGCACGCATCTGGAGTTCGTTTACAGAGGCTGGAAGCTTTGGCGTGCCCATTCTCTCTCTCTCCCTCCTTCTCTCCATCGCTCCCAAATAAATAAATAAATAAACAAAAAAAAAATTTAAAAAAAAAACCTTGTGAGGTTAGGAGCTTGTTAGGATCACTCAGTCTGAGTTTGTGGTGAGGAATGGACAGCTCTGTCTTGGAGGGATGTCTGTTCCTTTAGTCATAATAACAATTTATTTATTTATCTATCTACCAGTGCTGACGATTGACTCCAAGGCCTCATGCATGCTAGGCAAACTGAGCAATGTCCCTAGCTCACATCCTGTCACTGTTGTTTGGTTTTTTTTCCCCAAGATTGGGTCTCACTCTAGCCTAGGCTGACCTAGAACTCACTCTGTAGTCCCAGGTTGGGCCGGAACTCACAGCGATCCTCCTACCTCTGCATCCCAAGTGCTGGGAGTAAAGGCGTGCTCCACCACACTATGCCTTCCAGTCACTTTTTTCATTTAAAAATTTATTTATTATTTATTTGGGGGGAGAGAGAGAGAGAGAGAGAGAGAGAAAATGGACTAACCAGGGCCTCTAGCTACTGCAAACGAACTTCAGACACTTGCACCACCTTGAGTCTGGGTCCTTAGACTTTGCAGGCACGTGCCTCAACTGCTAAGCCATCTCTTCAGCCCCTTCCTGTCACTTTTTTTTTTTTTTTTTTTTTTTTTTTAGGTAGAGTCTCACTCTAGCCCAGGCTGACCTGAAATTCACTACGTAGTCTCAGGGTGGCCTTGAACTCATGGTGAACCTCCTACCTCTGTCTCCCGAGTACTGGGATTAAAGGCGTATGCCACCACGCCCGGCTTCTGTCACTTTTAAAACAATTCTTTTGTATTTATTTATTTATTTGAGAGTGACAGACAGAGAGAAAGAGGCAGATAGAGAGAAAGAGAGAGAATGGGCATGCCAGGGCCTCAGCCACTGCAGACGAACTCCAGACGCATGCCCCCCCCCACTTGTGCATCTGGGTAACGTGGGTCCTGGGGAATTGAGCTTCGAACCAGGGTCCTTAGGCTTCATAGGCAAGCGCTTAAGCGCTAAGCCATCTCTCCAGCCCTAAAACAATTCTTACTACAGAAGTGGCAGTAACCTATAATCTTAGCACTTAGGAGACTGAGGCAGGAAAGGGGGATTTTGAGGCTACCCTGTTTCAAAAACAGACAAATAAAAAGAACTCTTGTAGGGTGGCCTCAAACTCATGGCAATCCTTCTACCTCTGCCTCCTGAGTGCTGATGTTAAAGGTGTGTGTCACCACGCCAAGCTTTACTTATATTTTTATTTATTTATTTAATTTTTTAATGAAAGAGAGAGCAAGAGTAAGAGAGAGAGTGAGAATTGGCAGGCCAGGGCCTTTAGCCACTGCAATCGAACTCCAGACACATGTGCCACCTTGTGTATATGTGTGACCTTGCGTGCTTGCGTCACCTTGTGTATCTGGCTTACGTGGAATCTGGAGAGCCCAACATGAGTCTTTAGGCATAGCAGGCAAGCGCCTTAACTGCTAAGTCATCTCTTCAGGTCTTTATTCTTACGTATAATATACAAGTTGAGAAAACACAGAAAAAATACAAATAATGACATTTAAAACATGATTTCTTGGGCTGGAGAGATGGCTTAGCGGTTACGGTGCTTGCCTGCAAAGCCTAAGGACCCAGGTTTGACTCCCCAGAGCCCACATAAGCCAGATGTACAGGTGATGCATGTGTACAAAGTCATGCATGCACATAAGGTGCCACATGCATCTGGAGTTTGATTGCAGTGTCTGGAGACCCTGGCATGCCAATTCTCTCTCTCTCGCACACACACACATTAAAAACAAAACAAAACAAAACAAAACAAAACATAATTTCAGGCTGGAGAAATGGCTTAGTGGTTAAGGCGCTTGCCTGCAGAGCCTAAGGACTCAGGTTTGATTCCCCAAGACCCACATAAACCAGGTGCACAAAGGGGCACATACGTCGAATTTGTTTGCAGCAGCTGGAGGCCCTGGCATGCCTATTCTCTCTCTCTCTGAAATAAATAAATAATAAAATAAAATAACATGATTTCTTGCTGTCAACCAATCAAAATCAATTATATTTCCTTCTAGAATTCCTTCTGTTTGTCTTTCCTTCTACATTTGACTTTGAAAAATAAGAATATACTGTCCACATGGCTTTATTACCTACTTTTCTTTTACTTAGTGGAATTTCCTATGCATTAAATATTCACTCTCAAATTGTTGGGTATAGTGGTATAAGCGTAACCTCAGCCTTTGGGAAGTAGAGGCAAGAGGAGAAGAAGTTCAAGGTCATCCTCAGCTACATAGTGAATTTGAGGCCATCCTGGGCTGCATGAGACCCCACCTCAATAAAACCAGAAAAAGCCAGGTACAGTGGCGCATGCCTTTAATCCCAGCACTTGGGAGGCAGAAGTAGGAGGATTGCCATGAGTTTGAGGCCACTCTGAGACTACATAGTGAATTCTAGGTCAGCCTGAGCTACAGTGAGACCCTACCTTGAAAAAAAAAAAAGAAAAAAAAACCCAGAAAAATAGGGCTGGTGAGATTGCTCAGTGGTTAGTTAAGATGCCTGCCTGCAAAGCCTAACAACCAGGGTTTGATTCCCCAGCATCCACATAAAGCCAAATGGACAAAGTGGTGCATGCATCTAGAGTTTGTTTACAATGGCTAAAGGCCCTGGCATACCTATTCTGTCTCTCTCTGATTAAAAATGAATAAATAAATAAATAAATAAGTAAGTAAATAAAATATTTAAACAACACCTGAGGCTAAAGTTAAAAAAAAAAAAAAACAACAGCTGGCTGTGGTGGCTCATGCCTTTGATCCCAACGCTGGGCGGGGGATGGGGGATGCAGAGGTAGGAGGATCACTGTAAGTTCAAGGCCAGCCTGAGACTACATAGTGAAGTCCAGGTCAGCCTGGGTGGAGGTCCCACTCACCTGAGGGCCAAGGCAGGGAATAAGGCTTTGGTAACTGGCTTGGCTCTACACAGCGTGACCCACCTCACTCTGTGGTACCAGGTGCTGAGCTGATCTCTGGGGAATGTGGTGGGCTATCACTAGGAAGCTTATGTGCAAGGCACAGGCACAGGGGCAGGGGCGTAGAAATGACTTACTTCCCAGCACTACAATTTTCCTGCGGGTATCCTCACTCAGGAAGGGCTTCATGAGGTTGTAGCCCACAGGGAACAGCTTGGTGGCTGGAGAGACACAAGAAGAATACAAGAAGGGAACCCCACTGGAGCACTCTTTCCATAATGGCTGTGGCCAATGACACCAAAGTGTCATGACAAGCCCTGGGAAGTTCCAGTGCCATGCACACAACAAACCATCCAACCGACCAGCCAACAGGCAGCCATCTAGTGTGCCACCTACCCACTCACACCGTAAATGAGGCGGACATGCAACCTCCTAACCAGCTACCCATCTGGTTGAATGATAAACCAGACAATCTACCAACAGCCAACCAAGTAGCCAGTAGCCAGACCTACCTGTTAACAAATAGCCTAGCTAGCATTAACCTTTTGATTAGCCAACCTCATGAACAAACTTCATAAATTGTCAGCCAAACAGAAAACCAATCAGTCAAGTGAACAATCGGTTAGTTATCCACACACTCTCTCCAGCCAGCCAGTCATTCGAAGAGCCTGCCTACTATCTTTTTATGAAAAGAGAGAGAGAGAGAGAGAGAGAGAGAGAGAGAGAGAGAGAGAGAGAACGCACTAGGGCTTTCAGCAGCTGCAAATGAACTCCAGATGCATGTGACACCTTGTGCTTGGTTTACGTGGGTCCTGGGGAATTGAACCTGGGTCTTTTGGCTTTGCAGGCAAACGCCTTAACTACTAAGCCATCTCTCCAGTCCCCCTTCCCTTTTTATTTTTTTGTTTTTCAAGGTAGAGTGTCACTGTAACCAGGCTGACCTGGAATTCACTCTGTAGTTTCAGGGTGGCCTTGAACTCACAGTGATCCTCCTACTTCTGCCTCCCGAGTGCTGGCATTAAAGGTGTGTGCCATCCAGTCCATTTATTTTCTTCCTTTCTTTCTTTTTGTATTTTGGAGGTAGGGTCTCATTCTCTAACCCAGGCTGATCTGGAATTCACTCTGTAGTCTCATGGTGACCTTGAACTCACAGAGATCCTTCTACCACTGCCTCCCAAGTGCTGGGATTAAAGGCATGCGCCACCACACCTGGCTCCAGCCCATTAAAAAAAAAAAAAAAAAGTTTTATTTTTATTTGAAAGAGAAAGAGACTGTCTACTATCTAAATAGGCAATTAACCAACTAACTCACCAAGCAGCCACCGACCCAGTCAGTCAGCCAAGCTGAAAACCAGCTACCCAACACTCCAGACTGTCAGCAGTTGGCTAACTAGCCAGATGGTCAGCTGGGTAGTTAACCAGATAACCAGCCAAGCCACCAACTGACCAGCCAACCATAAAATACATCCATCCTTCCACCTACCCAGAGAACAGCCATTCAGATACCTAGTAAGCAGCCAGTACAGTGCTGGGTCTGAAGGTATACAATGGGTGAGGCCCACCTTCCAGGAGCAGATAACTTGGCCAGACAAACAGATCTCATATGGCCAGGCCTGGCGGCACTGGCCTATGATCCCAGCTACTCTGGAGGCTGAGGCAGGAGCTTTGCAAATTCGAGGTCTATTCAGGCTACAGAGTGAGTTCGAGTCTAACCTGGGTAGGTGGGGGCCGGAGATAGTCCTAGGAAGGACAAATCATCGTGGGTGGGAGAAGAGAAGGAGATTTCTAGAGGAGCTGAGTTGGGTACTGTATGAGATACAAGTTTCTGAGCACTTCCTCTTGGCAAACACTAAAGTGATTTGTCGTGTCCCCCCCCCCCCCTTTATATCCCTGCAAGCCACCTGCCTCACAATTGCCCTGGGATAAAGAGCCCATCTCCTTGAGGGTAAATGATGAGGAAATGGGGGCCCAGGTAGGAATTCAGTTCCCACATACCTTTCACAATGAGCATGAACTTCAGGGTCTCTGGGTAGTTCTCTTCAAGGAGGCCAAAGAACTGTGAAACCAAGACAGATCCCATCCCATCAGCGCCCCTCCTCTTCTCCTTCCCCTCTCCTGACTGGAGATTGTAGAGTGGTTTTCCAATTTTTCATTACTTCTACTGCCACTAGAGGGAACCTGTTCACCGCATTCCGCTTTTGACTACACCCTGGTAGTAATCACAATCATTTTACAGTACACGTCATAGGGGCCACCATATCTCAGTTATGACTACAGCTTCTCAAATGCTCAGAATTTGCTGAGCACGGTGTGCACACTTTACAAAGCTCACTGAGAAACCCGACCTCACTGCCCCCATTCTGGAGGTGAGGCACTGACTCGCCAGAGACTCAGAGAGCCAGGGTGATAGGCTGGAATCAGCTGGTAGAAACTGGCCCCATGTTGCTCTGGGAGTTTGTTCTGTGGAAGTTTCTGGGAAACAGCTTAAAGATTTTTTGAGGGATCTAGGAGAGCAACTTCCTTTTTGTTTGTTTATTGTTTTTCAAGATGGGGGTCTTGCTGTAGCCCAGGTTGACCTGAAATTCACTATGTAGTCTCAGGCTGGCCTCGAACTCACGGGAATCCTCCTACCTCTGCCTCCCGAGTGCTGGGATTAAAGGCGCACACCCCCACGCCCGGCACCAATGACCTTTTATTAATTTGGTTCTGAGTAAACTGCTAAGTCAAAGCAGGCCGAACTGGTCGTCCAAGGATGTATATGTGTATACGTGTGTCTATGTGAGAGTGTGTGTGCCCGGGCACCTCCTCCTCACCTCCTGGTACACTTCCACCAGAGGTTTCCAGAAGTGCTTCAGTCCCAAGCCCTCGCAGTCAAATATCATCACGATGGTTTCAATCTTCCTCCCCAGCTGTGAGGATGGGAAAGGAGCAGGGCCAGGGTCAGAGTGGACGCTTGGAGGATGGAGACCCAAGTTCATGACCTCTAAGGGCTCTTCCAACTCTCCACTCTTGGCCTCAGAGGAGCGACTGGACAAGAGTGGATACATTTCCCTACTCATCTCTCCATTATCGATTCATCCATCCACCCATCTTTTCACTCATCCATACACCAGTTCTCCCATCTGTCATTCCTTCATCATCCATCCACCCAGCCAGACATTATCCATCCACCCATGTATCTATCCATCATCCATTTATCAACTACTCGTCTATCTGCACATCCCTCCCTCCCTTCACTTATATACAAATTCTTCCACCCGTCAGTTATTTATGTATATTATCCATCCACCTACCCCACCATCATCTACCCATCCACCTACATATCTATCATCCATCCATCCATTCCTCCATTCACTCACCCAAACATCGTTCCTTTTACCCCAACCTCCATTTAAGCCAGCCGCGGTGGCACATGCCTTTAATTCCAGCACTCCGGAGGCAGAGGTAGGAGGATCGCTGTGAGTTCAAAGCCACCCTGAGACTAAATAGTGAATTCCAGGTCAGCCTGGGCTAGAGCAAGACCCTACCTCGAAAAAACAAAACAAAAATCTCCATTTATTTATATTGCTATTGATTCCTTCATTCAATCCTCTATCTGTCCAACTGATGTTTATTAAGCACTTAGTTTGTGAGAGACACTAGGAGTATAATGGAGACTGCTTAATAATCCCACAGTTCTTGTCCTCGAGACATTCATAGTCTGGTTGAGGAAATGATAAGCAAACAGGGGCTCCTGGTCCTGTGATAAGTGCTGCTATGGAATAGCATGGGGTCTTGAGGAGCAGAGAAGAGATTTGATCCAGATTGGGGAGGGCCCCAGAGAAGGTGGTATATAAATTTGAGACTTACGGGATAGATAGGACAGAGCAGATAAAAGTGGGGAGAGGCAGTTGTGTTTGGAGAAAAGACTTGAGGAACAGTAGTAACAGCTGCCGTTGTTGAGAAATGTGTATTAGGCCTGTGTTAAGCCATGTACAAAAATCTCCAACTTACTTTTCTTTCTTTCTTTCTTTCTTTCTTTCTTTCTTTCTTTCTTTCTTTCTTTCTTTCTTTCTTTCTTTCTTTCTTTTTTAAGAGAGAGAGAAAATTGGCATGCCAGGGCCTCAGCCACTACATTCGAACTCCAGACACTTGCGCCACCTAGTGGGCATGTGTGACCTTGCACTTGCCTCACCTTTGAGCATCTGGCTTATGTGGGATCTGGAGAGTAGACCATGGGTTCTTAGGCTTCGCAGGCAAGCGCCTTAACCACTAAGCCATCTCTCCAACCCCGCCCCACTTTCTTTCCTTACATAATGATGGCATAGAAGTGACAGATAGTCAAACCCATCCTTTCAATGTTGAATTTTGAGCTTTCCTGGGTTAGCAGGACAACACTCTTTCATGATGTCCAACCATAGGCTAAGGGCTAATGTAAGTGTCCTGCACATGCTCAAGGCTGGCTACACAAAGCCTTAAAGCCCAGTGGGTTAGATAGGATAAGTACATCTTCAACTTAGCATGGGCTTGTCAGGATGCAAGCTCACTGTAAGCTGAGAAGTGTTCGTACTTGCAGAACCTTGTTTACTCTCGGCATCTACTACTTATAATCACCCTGCTTTGTAGGCTCAGAGAGGTGAGGTGACCTCCCAAGGACTCCAAAGCTGGTAAGCAGTAGAGCTAATATTTGTCCTGAAAGCGCTATGGTCTTGGTGCTAGAGAACATAGGGTCCTGGGACGCTAACCACTGGCAGCTTCACGACCTCCAGCCACCCGCCCGCTAGGCCATCTGGGCCTCACCCGCTCTGTCTGCAGGTCGCACTCATGCAGGATGCGCTCACAGTCCCTCATCTTGGTCTTGAGCAGGTCCTGCTTGGTGACTGAGAAGAGCAACCCTTTGGGGTCGAGTGGCCCGATGATGTCATACCACACGGGGCAGCCGTCACGGTCATAGCCACATAAACCCCCAGGCATATATTTCTGAATCACCTAGACGTGGAAAAGAGGCACAAAACTTGGCATTACACACCTGCCTGTAAACCCCCAGATGTTGCTAACCTGAGGGAACAAGCCTACATCCACCAGAGGACAAAGTAGTGGCCTGCCCTGGAGGGTGGCATCGATGTCCTGAGTGAGAAAATCCAGGGTCCTGAAGGAGGGCCTTGTTCACAGTCAGTAAATAAGTGAGCCAGGGCTGGAGAAATGGCTTAGTGGGTAATATGCTGGCCTGTGAAGCCTCTTGTTTGTTTATTTATTTATTTGAGGGAGAGAGAAGAAGAAGCAGTGAGCCAGAGAGAGAGAGAGAGAAACGAATTCCAGATGAATGTGACACTTTGTGCATCTGGCTTTACATGGGTACTGGGGAATCAAACCTAGGTCATTAGGCTTTGCAGGCAAGCACCTTAAGTGCTGAGCCAGCCCTGATTTATTCTTTTATTATTATTTTTTGAGGTAGGGTCTCACTCTAGCCCAGGCTGACCTGGAATACATTATATAGTCTCAGGCTGGCCTTGAACTCACAGAGATCCTCCTACCTCTGCCTCCCGAGTGCTGAGATTAAAGGCGTGCGCCACCACACCCTGGCCCTGATTTATTCTTTTCTGATGATTAAATGAGTTCATATTAAAGACTTTTAACCCAGGGCTGGGTCTCATAAAGCCCCAGGAAATATTCATTATTACTGCAGGGAAGGCACCTACAGGGCCCGGGGTTTTCACAGATTTCTCCATCGACTGTCCTTCCCTTATGGTCTCCAGGCCCAAAGGCTGCTTCAGTGATATATCCATGAAGACCAAGGTGGCTGAGGGTGTGGGCTTACCTCTGGAGGCTGCCAATCAAGGATGTGGTCAATATCCATGGTCTTCCGGAACTCCATGTACTAAAAAGGCAAGGGATAAGTTACGTTCCATAGATGTCCCACGTCCTGAGAAGGGTTTAGAAATAAGGGCATAAGATTGGGCGTGGTGGTGCACGCCTTTAATCCCAGCACTTGGGAGGCCAACGTAGGAGGATTGCCATGAGTTCGGGGCCACCCTGAGACTACATAGTGAATTCCAGGTCAGCCTGGGCTAGAGTGAGAACCTGCCTGGAAAAATCAAAACCAAAACTAAAAAAAAAAAAAAAAAAAAAGGAAAAGAAAAGAAATAAGGGCATGAGGCATGGATTTCCCCCCATGAAACCTGCCCCCAAATCTCCAGGAGGGGTGGGTCTCACCTTGCGGAGCATGGCCTCTGATTTCTGGAGGTCGAAACTGCGAGCTGTGGGAAGATGGAGGAGAAGCTTGAGGTGGGACAGGGGCTGCTCTGTCTTGCTTCTGACCATTAGGAAGTGTGGAGGACCCTAGGTTCCCTGGGTAGGATCTGACTTCTCCATCCCCTCTCCTAGTCCCGAGCACATGAAGCAAATGGTACGGTTGGGTCTTGATAGCCACTGTTGTTCTGGTGATGGGGTGATTCTGTGGAGATTTGGCTCCTCCCACTGCCCCCTCAGCCTGACTGCCCACACCTCAATCCTCACCTCGGAGCCAACGAAGAAGAAAATAATCATCCGGGTTGGGCAGGGCGGGCAACACATCCTGGACATTTTCTCGGAACTGGGAAGAGAGATGCTGGTTAAAGTGGTTGCCTCATAAACAGCCTTGCCCTCTCCCCGTTTCCCCATCCCCTCCACTTGGTTGGAGGTATTTGGTGATGGACAGACAGAAGGAAAGATAAGCATAGGTGGACATTGGAAGAATGCAGGGTGTATGTCTCAAAAGCAAAATGGGACCAAGTGTGGTGGTGCATCCCTTTGATCCCAGCACTTGTGAGGCAGAAGTAGGAGGACTGCAGTGAGTTTGAGGCCACCCTGAGACTACATAGTGAATTCCAGGTCAGTCTGGACTAGAGCGAGATGCCATCTCAAAAAAAAAAAAAAAAAAAAAAAAAAAAAAAAAAAAAAAAAAAAGAAAAGAAAAGAAAAAGAAAAAGAAAATGAAAGAAAACTGAGGAGATGGCTAAGTGGAGAAAGTTCTTGTCATATAAGCATGAGGACCTGAGTTCAGATCTCTAGAATCCATATAAAAAATGCTGGGCGTGAGAGGAAGTGACGGCATGAACACTGCTCTTACTGCTAACCTGACACCAGTTTCAGGGCCATGGTGACAGAGATGATCAATCAAAACCTATGAAAGCAGAAATCCAGAGGCTTCAGAGAACTCAACACTAAGTCAGATTGCCAACAGGCCTGCCATGGCTCAGGGTACATTGTAGAAGAGGGGTTTGAAAGAGTGTAAAAGTCACAGACTGGGTAGGAATACCCTGAGGCATGATCCTCCCCATCAACCCCACAGGGGCTGACTGAGGCCTTCATGATGCCACAGTGAATACCATAACCCACTGGGGATGTCCCCCAGGGTAATGCGAACTGGGGCGAGAAGATAAGAGTATAACCTGTCAGCCAGGCGTGGTGGCGCACGCCTTTAATCCCAGCACTTGGGAGGTAGAGGTAGGAGGATCACTGTGAGTTTAAGGCCAGCCTGAGACAACAGAGTGAATTCCAGGTCAGCCTGGGCTACAGCAAAACCCTACCTTGAAAAAACAAAACAAAGCAAAAGAGTATAACCCATATATATATATACATACCACCTACACATGGAAAAGAGAAAAAAGCAGAATGGAGAAAGAGCTGGGCATGGTGGCACACACCTTTAATCCCAGCACTTGGGAGGCATAGGTAGAGTTTGAGGCCAGCCTGAAGCTACATAGTGAATTCCAGGTTATCCTGGGCTAGAGCGAGACCCTACCTCAATAAAAAAAAATGGGGGGCTGGAGAGATGGCTTAGCGGTTAAGCACTTGCCTGTGAAGCCTAAGGACCCCGGTTCGAGGCTCGATTCCCCAGGACCCACGTTAGCCAGATGCACAAGGTGGCACATGTGTCTGGAGTTCGTTTGCAGTGGCTGGAAGCCCTGGCGTGCCCATTCTCTCTCTCTCCCTCCCTCCTTCTCTCTGTCACTTTCAAAGAAATAAACAAAAAAAATTAAAAAAAAAATGAATGGGTGGGTGAGTGGAAGAAGAAATCAATGGATGGATATACAGATAGGTGAATGAAGGAGAGATGAACAGCTAAGCAGAAGGACAGAGATGGGTGAATGAGTCTAAGAAAGAATACATGGCTTGGTGGATGGAAAGATGGACAGACAGAGGGAAGAAAAGCTAAGTGGTTGGTGGTAAGTGGATGGGAGCGTGGATGTGTTCTTAGTTCCCTCCAAGTGTTTATCCACCGAGACCTTTTGTCATTACACCTTCTGCAAAGACATGGTTAGTGACTGTGGGTCCTCTTCTCCGTCAACTGTAGCCGTGACAACGCTCTGTTCTGTCTCCCTGATCTGGATTTTACAGTTTGGTTTTCTTTTCAGGGGACCCAGGGAGAAAGGACTGGTCAGAGGGCCGACAGGCTGCCCCCTTCAGTTCCCCCTAGGGGCCTGGGAGGGAAGAGGTGGTGGGGGCAACTGCCAAGGAAAGTTCTCTGGGTCTGGCTCCTCGCTGAGGTTGGGCACGATTCTGGATGCATCATCCACCCTATTGCTGGAAGTGGAGCCTCCCCCTCAACCTCTGTTCTGGACCAGGCTGATGTCACTGCGCTGCGTGGGACTTGGCCCTTTTAGGGGCGACAACACAGAGAAGCAATGTTCAAGATGGGCAGAATCAACAGCGTGAGACAGGGTTCTAATCACGTCTTCCATCCCACCCCTCGTCCCTTTTCCCTCGGGCCCCCACGGTGGAGGGAGCTTACCTTGGCCAGGGTCTCTGCCTGCTTGGGGCTCAGGTCTCCCACTCGGCCACTCATGGTGCTGAGCTTGAGGAGCAGTGGTCACTGTAGGCAGAGGCCTAGCCTCGGCTGTCAACCCAGACTCAGTTGGGGCCTTTTGCCCTCACTCCTGGGCATGGCTCCAAGTCCCTCCTCTGGGCCAACTGTTTGGATTGTGCATTACATAATTGGGATTAAGTGAGGTCCCGTGCTTGGCTCTGGGACAGGTCTGAGGGGAAGGTGGGCTGGAAGAGTGTGCCAGAAACTCTGTGCCAGGGGAAGCCACCTTGAGGGAAAAGAGACTGGCTGCCTCTGAGAGCCCGGGGTGGTGTCTGCAGGCACCCTCTCATTGTTCCCTAACTGCCTGTGACCACTGTCCTAGACAATGGGGAGTTTCAGGAGGGAAACAGCCTCACTTCTAGTGGGTACCATTTCCCCACAAGTCTCAGTCTCCCTGTCTCTCTAATACAGACACTACCCCCAAAGCTCTCCAAAGAGCCTCCACCATCTCTCGTAACATAGGAGTTCGAGTTTGGCTCCTGCGCTGAGTTGGGAGGTGGGGAAGGCTCATGCCCTTCAGTTGTAGCAAACATCCATGGTTAATGGGCTGGAGAGGTAGCTCAATGGTTAAAAGCGCTTGTTTGCAAAATCTGATGGCCTGGGTTTGATTCCCTGGTACCCACATAAAGACAGTTGCCCAAAGTTGTGCACGTGTCTGTAGTTCATTTGTAGTGGCAAGAGGCCTTGGAATGTCCATTCTCTGTCTCTGTCTCTCTCTTCTTTCTTGCAAATAAACAATAAATAAAAAGCAAAGCATGGCTGGAGAGAGTTAAGGTGTTTGTCTGCAAAGCCAAAGGACCCAGGTTCGATTCCCCAGGACCCACGTAAGCCAGATGCACAACTTGGCACTTGCATCTGGAGTTCGTTTGCAGCAGCTGGAGGCCCTGGTGCCCATTCTCCCCCCGCCCCCCATCTCACTCTGTCTCTCTCAAATAAATAAATAAAATAAAATACAAAAAAATCAATCAAACAAACAAACAAAACAAGGATGGTGGTGCTTGCCTGGAATCCCTGTCCTCAGGAGGCAGAGACAGGAGCATCATGAGTTCAAGGGCAGCCTGGTCTACATAGTGAAACTCTGTCTTAAAACAAACAAAACCTCAAAGGAATCTGGATGGGCAAAAGCCATCTTCGGGCTAGCCTCAGCCTCCACAGCTAGGTCAGCCCAAGCTACTCTACCCAAGATTCTCCCTGGTCCCCCACCCCTGACGCATCCTAGTGTTTAATCTTTGGGCCACCATGGGCCTCTTTTCTGTGCTAACTGGGGTTTCTTTAGACAGATGACTATTGGATAGCTCCAGACACTGCCCTGGCATCTCTCCTGACTTGGGCCCCTGATGGAGTTGGGTCTACAGGAGAGGGAGGGGCCACCCCTGACCATTTCCCTTTGTCTAGGGAACCTGCTGTGTCACTCCATAGCAGTTAGGTAATCCTCCATACCTCAGCTCCACCTCACTTCACATTCCAACCTCAATTTCTGCAAAGCCAGGGGTGCGTCCACACCCACTTCCCCACAGGCGGACGCGGCCCTGCCGGCCTGTGGAGATTGGGTTCCCCAACTGCTCTTTCATTAGCTCCTAATCTTGCCTGTTTCTCACCAGTCTCCTTTCTCTCCCTAATCCTTCCAGTGGGAGGCTCGCCAGTCACTTTTGGGGGCATCAAGGGCTAGGCAAGAAGGGCTCGGAGAGGGAGTGACAGTTTAGGAGCTGTGGGACTTCACAGGTCACCACCTCCAGTGATCCATCTCCTCCAACAAGACCCATTCAGTATGAACTCATCAGTGGAGGAATCCACTGTTGAAGTTAACATCCTCATGGTCCAGTGGCCTATACATAGCACCACCAGCTGTGGACGTTAGCTTTCTGGGTATCTAGACTACAACAGAGAGAGACCCTGGGGAGTGGCAGGGATGTTACACTGAGCATCTTGGATTAGCCCCTCACTGCGTTTGTTAATCATTTTCCTCTGGGCTGAGAGTTTTACATCCTTATCAAATCATCTGGAAGCATCTACAAGCATTCCCATTATACAGCCAAAGAAATGAGTATTCAGAAATTAAGAAAATTTGGGGGGGGGGGCGCGGAGAGATGGCTTAGCTATTAAGGCGCTTGCTTGTGAAGCCTAAGGACCCAGGTTCAATTCCCCAGTAGCCACGTAAGCCAGATGCACAAGGTGGCGCATGCATATGGAGTTCCTTTGCAGTGGCTAGAGGCCCCGAAGTGCCCATTCTCTCTCTATCTGCCTCTTTCTTGCTCTCTCTCTCTCTCTCTAATAAATAAATAAATAAATAAATAAATAAATAAATAAAATATTTTTAAGAAGAAACTTGGGGCTGGAGAGATGGCTTAGTGTTTAAGGTGCTTGCCTGTGAAGCCTAAGGACCCCTGCTTGACTCTCCAGATCCCACATAAGCCAGACGCACAAAGGTGAGGCAAGTGCAAGGTCGCACATGCCCACTAGGTGGTGAAAACGTCTGGTATTCCATTGCAGTGGCTGAGGCCCTGGCGTGTCAATTCTCTCTCTCTCTAAAAATAAAAATAAAAATAAAAATCTCTTCTGATTTGAAGGTCACACAGGCAGAATCTCAACCCAAATCTGTCTGATTCTGGTATCTGCATTGGAACTGCTGCAAGTTTTCCCTTCGCTTGTAGGGCCTGGAGCTTAGGAAGTTAACCCTCCCCCCCCAAAAAAAAATAACTGACTGCTGCTCCCATGAGGCATAAACCATAATCCCATGGGGAATACCTGTAACCCCACTGAGGAGCGTCCCTAATGGAATGGGGGCAGGGACGAGGGCAAAGAGGGTACTGATACATGATGTGTCCATACGAAATATGTTGTTAATAACAACAATAATAAACATTTTAAAAGTAAGCATAGTAAGTAAAAACCCTAAAGCACACGATAGCAAGAAGGGGCCCTCTCTCCTTCTGACTGCATAGTGTCTGGGATTAAGTTCCCTCCTTTGAAACAAAGGGCCAGGGGCAGGAGACCATCCCCAAACACACTCAGAATCCCCAAGAACCCCCAAGTAAACACCCCCGGCTTGTGTGTATCAACTCATTTGCCAAGCATTCAGGGGACCAAGGTGACAACCACAACATAAACAAACATGAGGTTTGAGGTGTTGACAAAGCAGCTTGCTCTGGATCAAGAACCCTCCTCCCACGTTACTAGGAAACGAGCAAGGGCTGCCCCTGGGCCCCAACGTCCTCGCATTCCTGTCCACTTTCCCTAGAGTGGTCATGCAGAGCCAGCTGAGAGACGGTTCTCTAGACAGGAGCAGCAGAATGGCACGTGCATCTGGAGGTTCGTTTGCAGCAGCTGGTGTGTAGTCCTTACTCTGTCTTTCTCTTCCTCTCAAATAAATAAATAAACAATTTAAAAACATTTTATTTATTTATTTGAGAGAGAGAGAGAGAATGGGTGCACCAGGGCCTCCAGCCACCTGCAAATGAACTCCAGACGCATGCACCCCCCTGTGCATCTGGCTTACGTGGGTCCTGGAGAATCGAACCGGGATTTTTGGTTTTGCAGGCAAATGCCTTAACCGCTAAGCCATCTCTCCAGCCCCTAAATAGTTTTTTTTTTTAAACAAGGGAAGTAGGTGCACCTGAGTTCCAGAGAGTCTGTGCTCACACCCTGAAATAGTTCACTTCCCAGGTTTTATCCTTATGCAGGATGATGATGATGATGATTTGCAGTGCTGAGGGTCAAATCCAGGACCTTGTGCATGCTAGGCAAGAGCTCTGCCACTGAATTATGCCTGCTGTCCTTCATCTCCTTTGCAAATTAAGAAAAATTATAGGGCTGGGGAGATGGCCCAGTGGTTAAAGGCACTTGTTTTAAAACCTACCAATTTGGGTTAAATTCCCCAGCATCCAAGTAAAGTGGAATATGTGCCTCAAGTTCCTTTGTAGTAGCAAGAGATCTTGGCATGTCAATGCACACACACACACGTACAAATAAAATTAAAATTTATATATATATATATATATATATATATATATATATATATATATATATTTTGAGGTAGGGTCTCGCTGTAGCCCAGGCTGACCTGGAATTCACTCTGTTGTCTTAGGGTGGCCTTGAACTCACAGCGATCCTCCTACCTCTGCCTCCCGAGTGCTGGGATTAAAGGCGTGCGCCACCATGCCTGGCTAAAGTAAAAATATTTTTATTTATTATTTATTTGCAAGGAGAGAGAGAGAGAGAATGAGAGAAAGGGAGAAACCATGGCCATGCTTGGCCCTCTTGCTACTGCAGACAAACTCCAGAATGCATGTCACTCTGTTCATCTGGCTTTACATGGGTCCTGGGCCATCAGGCTTTGCAAGCAAATACCTTTAACCCCTGAGCCAACTCTCCAGCTTTATTTTTTTTAATATTTTATTTTTATTTACTTATTTCAGAGAGAGAGAGGCAGACAGAGGGAAAGAGAGAATGGGTACACCAGGGCACCCAGCCACTGCAAACGAACTCCAGACACATGCGCCACCTTGTGCATCTGGCTTTGTAGGTATTGGGGAATCAAACCTGGATCCTTATCATTATGAGAAAATACCTGACAACTGAAAAGAAGGAAGGATTTATTTTGCTCACAAGCTGCAGAGGTTTCAGGGCATGGGGTGGGGAGATCGTGGAGGAACTGAGCGGCTCCCATCAGGGACAGTCAGGAAGCAGTGAGAGAACGCCTGCACCAGCAGGTTTTCTTTCTCCTCTTTTATTCCATCCAGGCCTCCAGCCTATGGATGGCGCCAAATTTAAGATAAACCCTCCCCCTCAGTTAATTCTGGGAGGAAGCACCCTCGTAGTTGCAGCCAGAGATGGGTGTTGCTGGTCTCTTCAATGCGTCTCCGTTCAATCATCAATGACAATCAAATTGGACACCAATTCATCTACTTGTTTTTATTTAATTATTTGGGAGAGAGAAAGAGAGGCCAGGGCCTCTTGCTGCTGGGAATGAACTCTAGGCACATGTGCCACTTTGTGTAGCTGACTTTACATGGGTCCTGGGGGTTACTGGGGAATTGAACTTGGGCTACAGAATTTGCAAGCAAACACCTTTAATTGCTGAGCCATCTCCCCAGTCTTTTTTCTTTCCTTTTTGTCTTTTTTTAAATATTTAATTTAATTTATTTATTTGAGACAGAGGAAAGCATACACAGAGAGAGTGAGTGAGAGAGAATGGGTACGCCAGAGCCTCTAGTTCTGCAAATGGACTCCAGACACATGCACCACCTTGTGCATCTGACTTACGTGGGAATTGAACCTGGGACCTTTGGGTTTGCAGGCAAACGCCTTAACCATTAAGCCATCTCTCCAGCCCTTTTTCTGTTCTTCCTTCCTCTTTCTTCTTTTTCTTTCTTTCCTTTCTTGCTGCTTTCTTTGTTTCTTTCTTTTCTCCCTTAAAAAATATTTTATTTTTATTTGTTTGTTTAACAGAGAGAAAGAGGCAGGGGAGAAAGAGAGAGAGAAAGAGAGAATGGGCACATCAGGGCCTCCAGACACATACACTTTGTGTATTTGGCTTACATGGGTCTCGGGGAATTGAACCTGGGTCTTTTGGCTTTGTAGGCAAGCGCCTTAACCACTAAGTCATCCCTCTTGCAGCCCCCCCGCCCCTTTTTGAGACAAGATCTCAATTAGTCTAGACTGACCTCAGACTCACTAAGAAGCCAACACTGGCCTTAAACTGTCCATCCTCCTGATTCCACCTTATGAGATTATAAGAATGTTCCACCTTGCACAGCTCTGAAATTGTTTTATTTCACTTTCAGGCTATTTATTGGTGGTGTGTAGAACAACTTATTGCTGGTTATTATTCTTGTGTTCTGCAACCTTGCTGCTCTTGTCATCTCTAATCAGTTTTTCTTTTGTTTTCCCCTTGAGGTAGGGTCTCACTAACCTAGGCTGACCTGGAACTCACTCTATATTCCCAGGCTGGCCTTGAACTCACAGTGATCCTCCTACCTCTGCCTCCAGAGTGCTGGGATGAAAGGCGTGCACCACCACACCCAGTTAATGTTCTTTCTTTTTTTTTTTTTTTTTGAGGAAGGGTTTCACTCTAGTCCACACTAACCTGGAATTTACTATGTAGTCCCAGAGTGGCTTTGAACTCATTTGATCCTCCTACCTCTGCCTAAGCTTAAAGGCATGTGCCACCACACCCAGCAAGATTTTCTTTTTCAATATTTTCTTTTTATATGTTAACTACCTCAAATATTTTTGTCTTGGTGATGGCAAGCTAACAACGAGGCCCATGAATAATACATGGAGTCAGATGTCCTGAGCTATAATCCTAGTACCACCATTTTGCCACTGACTGTGTCTATGAGACTCACTTTCCTTCTCCGCAAAATGAAAATGGCAATCTGGGCGTGGTGACACACACCTTTAATCCCACCACTCGGGAGGCAGAGGTAGGAGGAGCGTTATGAGTTGGAAGCCACCCTGAGACCACTTAGCGAATTCCAGGCCAGCCTGGGCTAGAGTGAGACCCTGCCTCATAAAACAAAACAAACAAACAAAAAGGGAATGGCTAGTAGGCAGGGCAGGTACTCAGTCAATAGATCCATTCTCTTTGGCTCAGCTTTATGGGGAGTGTAGCCTGAGCGGCCTGTTGGAGGTGAGAAGTAGAGTAAGTTGAGCCAGGGGCTGGAGGGATGTCTTAGTGGTTAGACGCTTGCCTGTGAAGCCTAAGGACCTCAGTTCGAGGACCCACGTAAGCCAGATGCACAAGGTGGCACACTCATCTGGAGTTCGTTTGCAGTGGCTGGAGGCCCTGGTGCGCCCATTCTCTTTCTATCTATCTTCCTCTTTCTCTCTCTGTCGCTCTCAAATGACAAAACAAAACAAAAAAGAATAAGTTGAGGCAGATGATGGTTCTGTCTTGTGCTGAGCCCTGGGTCATTGTTCTGCAGGGATCTTAACTTTGCTGGGGCTGACTAGCAGGGCTCCTTTCCACAGAAAGTTAGGGGTGGAGGGAAGGAATCCAGGCAGACAGCACAGGGAGGCAGGCAATAGTTTGATGAATTGGGAGATTCTAAGACGACGCTGGAACGGGAATGAATGGCAGGTCGCAGAGGGCCTCGTATGGCGATCTGATTACACCCAAGAGGAAGTGAGGAGCCAGTGAAGGGCTTACACAGGGAGGAAAGAGACTGATTTTCATTTCAGAAAGATTACATGGCTGCCCTGCAGAGTTGGGGTTGGGGTTGGGGGGCGGCACTGGGCACATGGAGATGGTGGACTCCTACAAATGTAAGCCAGAGGCAAAAGGGGCCCTAATAGGGGTTGGCACCATGGGGAGGAAGTCGGAGTCCAGTCAGCAAGCAAGAGAATCAGGAGCTGAACCAAGGCCAGACCACCTTTCTGCCTTTTGTTTTGTTTGTTTGGTTTTTTTGAGGTAGGGGCTCACTCTAGCCAGGCTGACCTGGAATTCACTATGTAGTCTCAGGGTGGCCTCGAACTCATGGTGATCCTCCTACCTCTGCCTCCCAAGTGCTGGGATTAAAGGCAGTGCGCCACCACGCCCTCGCCCGGTCCTTTCTGCCTTTTGGAACAGCCTTAAACATCCTGGAGCTGATGAGCTTGAAGCCCTGGGCCTAAGCTGCAGGGAGTCAGGCTGTTAGTCAGTGAGCAGAACGCAAGTAGACACTACTCAGGCCCCAGGTGGGCAAAGGCCTGGCCAACACGCCCTCTGCTGGCTGAAGACAGATGTCACATGGCCACAGGGACCGCTCTGCTTCCAGCAGGCCACCAAGATTCTCCACTTCCACAGGACACATGATTCAAGTTCATGTCATCTTCTTTCTTTTTTTGGAGGGAGTGTTTTTCAAGGTAGGGTCTCACTCTAGTCCAGGCTGATGTGGAACTCATTCTGTAGTCTCAGGCTGGTCTCGAACTTATAGCGTTCTTCCTACCTCTCTGCCTCTTGAGTGCTGGAATTAAAGGCATGCACCATCATGCCCAGCTAACTTCTTTCTTTTTTTTTTTTCCTTCTTTCTTTCTTTCGTCATCCTCTTCTTTTCTAAATTAAATTGAATTAATTTTTAAAAAGATTTATTTTAATTAATTTATTTATTAGAGACAGAGAGAGGGAGAGGAAGAGAGAGAGATAGAGAGAATGAGTGCGCCAGGACCTCTAGTCACTGCAAACAAACTCCAGATGCATGCATCACCACGTGCATCTGGCTAACGTGGGACCTGGAGAATCAAACCAGGGTCCTTAGGCTTCACAGGCATGCGCCTTAACTGCTAAGCCTTCTCTGCAGCCTGAGTCTTTTATTTTTGATGTCATCATCTTTTCCTCCTATTACAAGGGTTTTGTGTAGGTAATGTCAGGCACTGCAAGGTCATGATATCCAGGCCATTTTGTGTCTGGAGGAGCACATTGTAAGGAGTCCTACCCTTCCTTTGGCTCTTACATTCTTTCCACCACCTCTTCTGCAATGGACCCTGAGCCTTGGAAGATGTGGAAGAGATATTTCAGTGCTGACACTCCTCTGTCACTTCTTCTCAGCACTGTGGTGTTTTCTGAGTCATACAAAGGTTCCTGCCATCTGAAAAGAGAAGCTTCTCTAGCCAAAAGTGAGAGTAGCATTAATATATGGGTATGAACATTAAGAGAAGTGCTTACTGGGCCGTTTGGTGAGCATAGAATATACATTTAGCCAGACAGCAGCAGATGTTACACCCCTAGGGCTCATGACTTCCCCTGTCATAGGTTTCCAATATTAGGCACATATTCCCTCCTGTGGGGCGGACCTCCAGTCCAATTAGAGAGCGGTTAGTTTCCTCCATGACAGATGTGCCATTATTGCACCCATTGGCTCTCTCTCTCTCTCTCTCTTTTTTGAGGTAGGGTCTCACTCTAGCCCAGGCTGACCTGGAATTCACTATGTAGTCTCAGGGTGGCCTCAAACTCATGGCAATCCTCCTACCTCTGCCTCCTGAGTGCTGGGATTAAAGGCATGCCTGGCCCCATTGGCTCATTTGGCCTGGCTGGCCAAATTCAAGGCTTGCAGTGTTCGCTGTAGCTTAAGTCCACAGGTGAAGTCACTCTCTTCCATGGAGCTGCATGCATCATTGTTTTTTCAGCTTTCTGTCAGCTAGTCCACATGGAGGAGGCTTTCAGCTCAGTTTCAGTAAGGTTTCTCAGTCTTTCTTCTCTTCCTTCCTTCCTTCCTTTCTTCCTTTCTTCCTTCCTTCCTTCCTTTCTTCCTTTCTTTCTTTCTTTCTTTCTTCCTTTCTTTCTTTCTTTCTCTGTCTCTCTTTCTTTCCCTCCTTCCCTTTCCTCCTTTCCTCCCTCTATCTCTCTCTCTTTCTTTCTCTTGTGGTACTGGGGATTGAAAACTGAGGGCTGTACACTTGCTAAGTAAGCACTCTGCCATTGAACTCTATTCCTTACCTGACTCCTGCAGTTCACAGCTTGCCTTCTCCATTTTATGTTGTGTGGCAGGATAAATCACTTCCAAGGCTTGCTCTGCCCACCTGTAAACTGGGGCTGATGCGTCCTGCCTGACTGGGCTGGGCACATCGTAGGTTCAGAAATGAAGCATTCACTGTCCCGTTTTATTGAGAAGCACAAGTGTTTGACTCTGGCCTTCCCTCATGTCCTGGAACCCCATGTTCCCTCTGACCATTGTGCGGACCCCACCCCACCAAGCCCTTCTTGGTAAAGATCCATATGCCCACATTAACTCTCTCCTACCGGGAGGCTGAGCAAGAACACTGTGGGCAGCTGATCTCCAGTCTGCCATCACACAGAGGCTCAAGTGCCAAGCGGTCTCAGTGTCCTGCCCTTCAGAAAGCTGACTGCTTCCGCTTGGCATGTCAGGAGCTGTGGAGGGCTGGGCCATGGAACTCCGCTGAAGACTTGCTGTGGGCTGCAGACGGCTATGACTCTCCCACAGTGGTGTCCCTTCTGGCTTGGGCTCCTTGGAGTGGAGATTTGAAGGTCAGAGGAACCTTTCCAATTGCTGTCCAAACACCCCTGTAAATACCCTACCTGCTGTCTCCCAAAGATTGTGGGGATTTCCAAGAAGAGATCAGTTGGAAAACATAGAGACCGCCTCAGGATTTCCACTGCCTTTGTTTTGAAAATTTTTTTTTTTGTTTCTTTTTTTTTTTTTTTTTTTTTTGGTTTTTCGAGGTAGGGTCTCACTCTAGCCCAGGCTGACCTGGAATTCACTATGGAGTCTCAGGGTGGCCTCGAACTCACGGCGATCCTCCTACCTCTGCCTCCCGAGTGCTGGGATTAAAGGCGTGCGCCACCACGCCCGGCTTTTTTTTTGTTTCTTGAAGTAGTGTCTCACTCTAGCCCAGGGTTCACTATGATCAGGCTGGCCTCGAACTCACAGCGATCCTCCTACTTCAGCCTCCCAAGTGTTGGGAATAAAGGTGTGTGCCACCATGCTTGGCAGTTGAAATTTTAAAAAATTACATTTATTTGCAAGGAAAGACAGTGAGGGAGAGAAGGAGAGGAAGAGAGGGAGGGAGAGAGAGAGAATGAATGTACCAGGGTGTCTTGCCATTGCAAATGAACTCCAGACATATGCACCACTTTTCGCATCTGGTTTTATGTGGAAACTGAGAAATCAAGCCTAGGCTGCCAGGCTTTGCAAGCAAAACACCCCAACCACTCTCCAGCCTTGTTTTGAAATTTTTATTTACACATGTGTGTGCATGTGTGGATGGGTGCACCAGGGTCTCTTGCCACTATTTACTTCAGATGGTTGCTTTTTGGGGGGAGGAGGGTTGAGGTAGGGTCTCTTGCTCTAACCTAGGCTGACCTGGAATTCACTATGTGGTCTCAGAATGGCCTTGAACTCACAGCGATCCTCCTACCTCTGCCTCCCAAGTGCTGGGATTAAAGGCGTGAACCACCATGCCTGGCTAGATGCTTGTTTTTTTTGTTGTTTTGTTTTGTTTTGTTTTGTTTTGTTTTCCTAGGTAGGGTCTCACTCTGGTCCAGGCTGACCTGGAATTCACCATGTAGTTTCAGGGTGGCCTCGAACTCACAGTGATCTTCCTACTTCTGCCTCCCGAGTGCCAGGATTAAAGGTGTGCACCGCCACACCCAGCTCTACGTGCCGTTTTATAACCATGAATCATGATTTTTATTATCATCTATTAACATTTTCTAATGTATGCAATTGTTCATGAAGAAAAAGCAGACCGAGGAGTTGGTAGCAATGTCATCAAGGCCCTGCCGCCTTTCCCCTGGCCCTAACACCCCATAGCCACTCACACTCTGTCTGTCCCTCTGGAGGCTCACTTCCACCTGGTCACCCTCCTCATAATCCCTCAGTGGTCACTTCCTTGGGCCAAAGCTTATCTGGCCCCTTCTCCATCAGGTTTCTTTGCTGGGTGCGCCTCAGAATTTGGCTTCTGCTGTCACAAGACACAACTGACAACATGTACCTGACATGATTACTGATCAATGGAGCCACTTTTGCTTCCCTCCATGTGAGCAAGCTTTCGTCAGCAGAGGTGAGTCAGCCTGGTGTCCCAAGGGATCACATTGTTAGGTGCTGGGCAAATACTAAGCATCGAGTATTGAAAGATGAGTGGATAAGTGAATAAACAATTCTCTCTCTCTAGGCAATACTTTTTAAAAAGTGACAGTGCCGGGTATGGTGGTGCACACCCTTAATCCCAGCACTCTGGAGGCAGAGGTAGGAGAGGATCGCTGTGTTTGAGGCCACCCTGAGACAACATAGTGAATTCCAGGTCAGCCTGGGTTAGGGTGAGACTCTACCTCAAAAAGAAAAAAAAAAAAAAAAAGGCCCGGCGTGGTGGTGCATGCTTTTAATCCCAGCACTCGGGAGGCAGAGGTAGGAGGATCGCCATGAGTTCAAGGCCACCCTGAGACTCCATAGTGAATTCCAGGTCAGACTGAGCTAGAGTGAGACCCTTCCTCGAAAAACCAAAAACAAAGCCGGGCGTGGTGGCGCATGCCTTTAATCCCAGCACTCAGGAGGCAGAGGTAGGAGGATCGCCATGAGTTCGAGGCCACCCTGAGACTACATAGTGAATTCCAGGTCAGACTGAGCTTGAGTGAGACCCTACCTCAAAAAAAAAAAAGAAAAAGAAAAACCAAAAACAACCAAACAAAAGTGACAGTGTTCTGGAGGGGTGTGTGGGGGGGGTAATACAGTGGAGGAGTGCTTGCCTACCATGCACAAGGGCCTGAGGTGGCTGAGGACACCTACTCTGTGCTGAGGTCTCACTGTGCCTCTGCTGTCACCTCTTTGGGTGACCTGACCTCTGTGCTCATTGCCTAACCACGAGGCATGCTGGGCCAGCTCTGGGATCCAGAGTCCCTGGTGCCTGCAATTGGCCCCTTGTTACCTGCTGCCCCATCAGGAGAAGTGGAATGAGTGGAATCTGGCACGAGGTCAGCCAATTATAGTTGGCCACACCCCCTTCCAGTCAGCCAAGGAATGTGCTGGGAAGGCCAGGGTGCCTCTGGGAGGCAGCAGGGAGAGTGGCGGTGTGTGTGGTGAGACAGTTTTGGAACTGCCTGGCACACCATGGATTCAGGAGCAGCCCTTGGACTTGAGGATGTCCTGCAACTGTCTCCTTGCCAATCTGCTTAACCCACTGTTGGGCAGACATTCCTCGCAGCGCTGCTTCCAGACAGTTAGCTGAGGTTTTTAAAAAATATTTTAATATTATTTAGTTATTCATTTATTTGAAAGAGAGAGAGAGAGAAAATGGGTGCATCAGGGCCTCTCACCACTGCAAACAAACTCCAGATGTGGGTCCTGGGGAATTGAACCTTGGTCCTTAGGCTTCATAGGCAAGCACACCTTAACCACTAGGCCATTTCCCCAGCCCTTTAAAAAAAAAGTTTTAAAGCTGGGTGTGGTGGTGCACACCTTTAATCCCAGCAGTCAGGAGGCAGAGGGAGGAGAATTGCTGTAAGTTCAAGGCCACCCTGAGAATACAGAGTGGATTCTAGGTCAGGCTGGGCTAGAGTGTAGACCCTACTTCAAAAAACAATTTTTTTAAATTTATTTTTATTTGAGAGAGAGCAAATGGGTGTGTGATGGCTTCTAGCCACCTCAAACAAACTCCAGATGCATGTACCATCTTGTGCATCTGGCTTAGATGGGGACCTGGAGAATTGGACCTTAGGCTTCACAGGCAAGTGCCTTACCCACTAAGCCGCTTCTCCAGCACCCCAACCCTTTTTTAAAAATAATATTTTATTTACTTATTTAAGAGAGACAGGCAGATAGAGAAAGAGAGAATGGGTACACCATGTTGCAGGGCCTCTAGCCACTACAAAGAAACTCCAGATGCATGTGCCACCTTGTGCATCTGGCTTTACATGGGTACTGGGGAATCAAACCTGGGTCCTTAGATTTTGCAGGCAAGATCCTTAACCGCTGAGCCATCTCTCCTGCCCATTTAGCTGAGTTTTGCACTGCCTCAGAGGCTCTAGGCAGGCTCTAAACCCTGGCCTCGAAGAGTCCAGCAGGTGCCAGGGCCACCCCTGAATAGTATCCCACATCTCCAAGCCACATCACTTTCATCTTTATCTTTATTTGTGAGAGAGAAAGAGGGGGAGAGAATGGGCATGTCAGGACCTCTACCCACTGCAAACAAACTCCAGACACACGTGCCACCATGTGTACCTGGCTTACATGCTTACTGGGGAATCGAACCTGGGTCCTTAGGCTTTGCAGGCAAGTGCCTTAACCTTTAAATGGATAATGAAGAGGGTTTCTAGTAAGTGGAGAAAATCAAATGCCATTCTGAGAGCAGGAAAAGGGGATGGGCCTGACATCTTTCTTGCAAGGCATCTGAACAGTGGTATGTGCCCCAGGCTTCTAGTATTTGAAGCCTGTTGGTATCCAGGCTGGTGACTTTGCAGCAAGGACCCCTTTTGCAGAGACATCTTATTACTTACTCCCATTAGTTGGGTGGTGTGGTGGTTTGAATGCATGTTCCCCATAGAGTCAGGTGTATTATTGAGCTTGTAACTTGGGTCTCCAGCTGCCTGGCTAGAGGGGGTGTGTGGTGGTTTGATTCAGCGCCCCCCATAAGCTTAGGTGTTCTGAATGCTAGGTTCCCAGCTGATGGAGATTTGGGAATTAAGGCCTCCTAGAGGCAGTGTATTGTTGGGGCAGGCTTATGGGTGTTATAGCCAGTCTCCCCTTGCCAGTGTTTGGTACACTCTCCTGTTGCTATTGTCCACCTTATGTTGGCCAGGGGGTGATGTCCACCCTCTGCTCATGTCGTCATTTTCCCTGCCATCATGGAGCTTCCCCTTGAGCCTGTAAGCCAAAATAAACCTCTTTTTCCCACAAGCTGCTCTTGGCAAGGTGATTTCTACCAGCAATGCGAACCTGACTACAACAGTAAAGTGTTACCGAGGGGTGGGATTGCTGCTAGACACCTGACTTTGTGGCTTTGGCCTTTTGGAGCTGATTTTCAAGAGGAATGTGGAAGGATTTGAAACCTTGGCCTAAGAGATGCCTTGCAGTGCTGTAAGTACAGCTTGATGGACTATTCTGGTCAGAGTTGAAAGACCTGAATGCAGTAAGGACTATGGACTGTGAGGTTTGGCTTATGAGGGTGAGACAAAGCTTTGGTTGGACTGGGCTACAAGCAGTTTGTGTGAGAAGCTTGCTGTTATGCCTGTGTCCTGAGAAGTTGTGCAGGGTTGCATTGTGTAGAAATGAACTGGTATGAATAGAGGGATATGGCATAGAAAAAATGAAACCTTTGGGTGAACTGCTGCCTGTTCAGCTGCAATCGAGAGATTACAACCTTTGAGATTGGGCCAGCTGTCCTGCACTGGGGCAACAGGAAGAATGTAGACTCTTTTGAAGGGGCCTGAGTGCTCAAGGAGTGTCCTGTTCTTCAAAGTCTGCTTTATTCCCCCCTGGATTAACAAATTGGCACCCTCCCTGGTATTGTGGAGTATAAGAAATGCAGGAAAGAGGGTCGTTGAGTTTGCAACATGGTTTTGTGTTTTGGAAATGGCCATGGATGGTGTGAAACAGGCTTGCTGGATGCCTGCATGGAGACCCTGTGGAGCCGTGAGGATGAATCGTGGATTGCAGTGGAGACCCAGTGGAGATGCCAGGACCACGAGATGGCAATCTTTTGCAATGAATGTTTATTCTGTGCCATTATGTTTTTTTTTTTTTTTTTTGGAGGACAGTTTTTGGTATTATGGCTCAGTTAAAAGACTTTGGATTATGGGAATATTTGAACATCATTAGGTTTGATAACTATGGGGACTCTTAAAGTCATACTGAATGCATTGTATTTTACATAATTTATGGATATTAGTTTATGGGGGCCAGGGGCGGAATGTGGTGGTTTGATTCAGGTGTCCCCCATAAACTTAGGTGTTCTGAATGCTAGGTTCCCAGCTGATGGAGATTTGGGAATTAATGCCTCCTGGAGGCAGTATATTGTTGGGGGCGGGCTTATGGGTGTTATAGCCAGTGTCTCCTTGCCAGTGTTTGGCACACTCTCAGTTGCTATTGTCCACCTTATGTTGGCCAGGGGGTAATGTCCACCCTCTGCTCATGCCATCGCTTTCCCCTGCCATCACGGAGCTTCCCCTCGAGCCTGTAAGCCAAAATAAACCTCTTTTTCCCACAAGCTGCTCTTGGTTGGGTGATTTCTACCAGCAATGCGAACCTGACTGCAACAGGGTGTCACTAGGGGCACATCCCTAAGGTGTGTTTGGGGCAGATCTGGTTTCCAGCCTAAAGGTATGCAGAGAAGGTTGAGCTCTGGCGGGGTCCCTGCCGCTGCCGTGTGTGTGTGTGTGTGTGTGTGTGTGTGTTGCTTTTGGTGTCAGCTGGCTGGTGATGGTTTCTGCCTGCTTGGATGGATGGAAGCAGCTCCTTCTGTCACTGATGGAAATTCCCCCTGGATCTGTAAGCTTGGAATAAACCCCTTCCTCCCCAGGACTGCGCCTGGTTTGGATGTTCATCCCAGTGACGTGGAGCCGACTACAACAGGTGGACAGCGATGCAGAAGCGTCGACAAGGAGGGCAGAAGCCTGAGTCGGGCCCGAGCCGCCCTGCATGCGATAGGGGTTTTCGGATGCGGCCAGGAGGCGGGGAAGAGAGCAGGGCCCAGGCTCCTGGGTCCCAGGCGATGGCTTCCTTGCTTCTGGAGTTTCACCACCAGAGCCACACTGGCTTGATCCTGGCAACTTCCTTCCTCAGCTCACTCCCAGGCAGGGTCTGCGCTCTCCGTTGGGTCTATGCACCCCATGGGGCAGGAGCATATGGTGGGTCTCACTGTGGGCCGCGGATAGCAGGACAGCCTTTGTAAAGTCATGTACAGAATCTGTCAAGGACCAGTTCCTGGGTCACATGGGAGCGAGATGTTGGCCGTTGGCTGTTGGCTCTCTCCTTGGTAAGATGGAGATGGACAAGTCTTCAAGAAGCAAATTAGACTCCAGGATGGCAGCTCGCACCTTGCACCCTAGCACTAGATCCTCCCTCCGGCTTGGCTTTGGTTCTGGGCCCGCTCAGGTCCGAAAGAATTAAAGTTAGCCAGGCGGTATACGGCAGCACCTAGAAGGCTAAGGCAGGTGGATTAAGAGTTCAAGGCCAGACTCAGAAGGCACCATGGTGCTGAGAAGAAGTGATAAGAGTGCTCAGCACTGAAATATCTCTATCACACTTCCAAGGCTCAGGGTCCATTGCAGAAGAGGTGGCAGAAAGAATGTAAGAGCCAAAGGAAGGGTAGGACTCCTTACAACGTGCTCCTCCAGACACAAAATGGCCTGGATATCCATGACCTCACAGTGCCTGACACTACCTACATAAGACCTTCACAATAGGAGGAAAAGATCATGACATCAAAATAAAAGAGAGACTGACTGAGAGGCAGAGGGGATATGATGGAGAGTGGATTTTCAAAGGGGAAAGTGGGGCATTACCATGGGATATCATTTATAATCATGGAAGATGTCAATTAAAAAAAAAAGAGTTCAAGGCTAGGGCTGGGCATGGTGGCATATGCCCTTAATCCCAGCACTCGGGAGGCAGAGGAAGGAGGATCGCCATGAGTTCAAGGCCACCCTGAGACTACATAGTGAATTCCAGGTCAGCCTGAGCTAGAGTGAGACCCTACCTCAAAAACAAACAAACAAACAAGCAAACAAAAAAGAGTTCAAGGCCATCTTAGTGATACATAGTGAGTTTAAGGACATCCTGGGACAGGCTATTGCCTCAAAAAAAATAAAAAATAAAAAATAAAAATAAAAAGAATCAAAGTTGAATGTCAGCAGGATCCCAACAGGTGTGTGTTGGGGGTAGTTGCCATGGAAACTCAGCCTTTCCCTGTTCACCTCTGTAAAGCTGGTTGTAGATGTTTTCATGACTGTAGACCTCCCTGACAAAGTCCCGCCTGTCCACTTGTAATATTTCTTCCAAAGACGGAATTTTGAGAGGGCCTGATGCTTAGCTGAAACTGGGACTCTCATCTTTACCCTGTATCCCACCCAGCCAGCCCCATCCATCCCTGCTGACCTCTTACATGGAGAGAACAGGGCTCCCCTGAAACTGTTACAGCCTGAAAGTTAAGGCCACATACACTACCCCCAGACTCGGACACCAGCCACAGCTGAGTCCTGGGTGGGCAGACCTTTTCAGGAGGATGCCAAGAACAGCTTTTGTAGGCAGGATCCTTCCTCAGTGAACACACAGTCACCCCCAGTCTCGTTCTCTAGGAATCGAGGGGGAAGTACTGCTCTGAACCTTTGGGGTCACCGCTCCACGCCTGCTTAGTCACTGGGCCATGTGGGAGTGGCAGAGATGGCGATCTGGGTAAGTGGCTCTCAACAGTCCCCCCCCCCTTTAGCACCACCCCTTCAGGAGGACAGGGGGCAGGAAAGGGGTGCAAAGGAGTTGGAGGGAGCAGGGGCAGAGGCGGCCGGCTCTTCATTGCCCTGAGGGGGGTCTCGTGGCCTTGAGACCCTGTAACTTCTCCTCGCATGCCCTGTCTGGGAGAAGCACTTCCACCGTGTAGCTAATCTTCTTGGGATGCAGCAGGCTGTAGGTGTTGTCAAAACGTAGGACATCTGCAAAGACAGAGAGAGGCGACAAGCAGATTGATCCTGGCTCATGTGCATGCCTGCGTGCCCGCTGATCTTGAAAAACAGGCTGTAGCCGGGCGTGGTGGCGCACGCCTTTAATCCCAGCACTCGGGAGGCAGAGGTAGGAGGATCGCCGTGAGTTCGAGGCCACTCTGAGACTCCATAGTGAATTCCAGGTCAGCCTGGGCTAGAGTGAGACCCTACCTCGAAAAAGCAAAAAAAAAAAAAAAAAAAAAAAAAAAAAAAAGAAAAACAGGCTGTCCAGGGCCGTGACGTGTCATGGGGATCTGTCACTGCTCTGCCCCCAAAACCCACTGCTCAGAACCACCTCCTGGGAGGATGCCTACGTAAGGACACCGTGGTGACCACCAGCACGTGCGTGCCTTCTCTGCCCTGAGCATTACGTCAGCACTTCACAGCTCCCGAGCCCTTCTCGCTGCCCCTGAAGAGACGGTCATTGAGCTCATTGTTACGTTCTAGGTGCCCACGGGCTAAAGGCTTAGTCCCCAAGGTGGCACTGTGGGGAGGCAGGAACTGTAGCAAGTGAGGCTTTAGGGTAGGTTTTTATGCCACTGGAGGGGGGCATGCCCCGTGACCTAGCCAAGTGTCTGTCTGTCTCTCTCATCTCTCCGTTCTCTCTCTCCCTCTCTCTCTCTCTCTCTGTGCATCCCCTCTCTCTTTCTCCCCACCATGGTCTCATTACCATGTAGTGCAGACTGGTCTTGAGCTCACCATCCTCCCAGCTTCCTGAGTGCTGGGATTACACGTGTGTACTACCACGGCTAGTTTCTTCTTTTCTATTCCTTTTTGCTTCCTGCCTTGTGATATAGGTGGTTTGGTTCCACGGGCTCCTGCCATCACGAACCACCCTTGTCAGAGGCTCAAAGTAAGGTGGTGAGGGTGGGGGTGGGGGAAGGCCATTCAATCTTCCACTGGGACCTCCAGAATTGTGAACTAAAATAAGACTCTTCTCTAACTTAATGGCTTTGGGTATTTTGTTACAGTAATGGGAAGCTGGCTAAGACACTGGGCCCTGCTGCTGCTACCACTGAAACTGACCAAATTGCCCCTGGCTTGGAACTTAGGGTAAACAACTAGAAAAAAGCTACTTCTATTGGATTCTGGGGTGTGGGCAGTTCAAACAACTGGGTGGGCCCCTCGCTGAGGTCTCTGGCATGAGTTCATAGTTGCTTAGTTACCTGTCTCTAAAAAATTTCTAATATAGTTTTAAACTTTGAGAGAGAGAAAGAGAGAGAGAGAGAATGGGCATGCCAGGGTTTCCAGCAACTGCAAACAAATTCCAGACACATGTGCCACTTTTGCATCTGGCTTTGCGTGGGTACTTGGGAATCAAACCTGAGTCCTCTGGCTTTGCAGGCAAGCGCTTTAACCACTAAGCAATCTCCCCAGCTCTAATTACCTGTCTGTTAGCCTGCCGAGGCCTGAGCTCTAAGCCTCAACTCTTCTGTGATGTGTCTCTGCCCTTGGCATCCACCCATAGATGCCACACAACAGATCCAAGACCCTGGAGGCAATCTTTCTGGAGTCCCCTTGATCTAACACTTTATTCTATCCTCACATAGAAAAAAAAAAAAAAAAACCCCGCAGCTCTTACAGACTCCAGCCTTGAGGCAGGTGAAGCTCCCATCCTCGGGCACCATGTGGGCATTGTAGCGCTGGCTGGGTACCACCTCTGCCATCTCCCCAGCTTTCTGCCGCTCCCCCATCCTGGTCTTTAGGAAAATACCAAAGCCGATGTCTCCACCATCCGATGCAAACTGCCACCTGAGGCAGACGGAGTCCCACTGATGACCACCTGCACAGGCTCTGGGGGTCCTTCCAGCTGTGCCCGGGTGTCCAGTTGGCCCTGCCCCTACCTGAGCACACAGCCTGGGAACAGGATCTCCTGCTCCACCTGCTGGGAGGACCCCCGTCCCACCGTCGCTGTGTGCTCGTACTGCAGTCTCTCCTGCCTGCCGTGGTGGTAACTCTTGGGCACTTCGCCCCCGTAGTTGATCTGTGGGTGGAGCGGGTGAACAAGAAATAGGTCACAGCGGTCTCCCCACCCCACCCCGTTCCCCATCGTCTAGGACCCTGTACCTTGGTCAAGCACTTGGGGTTGCCATCAGGGTCGGTCATGGTCCCCCCAAACTCCACAGGCAGCTGGTCAGAACTGATGAGCTTGGAAAGCTCCTGCTTCCAGTTGTCTGCGTAGGAGCCAAAGGGGCTGCTGAGGAGCTCCCCAAGGCCAACAGGGAGGGGCCCTGCTCCCCTGACAATCTACTCTGCAGCACCCACAAGCTTGCTTTCGGTGGCTCCAGGCCATAGTCTGGGACCCAATGCCTCACCTTGCGTGTAATGACTGAGCCAGATAGAAGAGGACTTTCAGCAAAATGTCCCCTGTTTTCTAGAAGCTGAAGGTCAGGTTACTCACCTCCCAGAATCAGTATCTTCTTCTGTGTCTCCACACTCATGAACGACTTGACTAGGTTGAAGGCCACTGGAAAAAGCTTGGGGGCTAAAACACATAAAACTTCCTTGGGAAGCTAGACCAGAGAAGACTCTAGTATAGAGAGCATGGCCAATGGCATGCTCTGGGCAAGAGCTGGACAGATCTGGACTCTGCTGTTCCCTGCTGTGTGACCAGCAGTGACTCAGCCCCTCTGGGTCCTAGTGCTGTCCAGCTGTAAGATGTAAAATGGAGATGAAACGAAGACACCACCGTGCCTGGCTCTCAATAAATAGCTGTGTTCCCTAATCCGGTTGTTACGATGTTGGGCACAATCTCTGAGTCTGGGATCAGCATTGATGGTTTCCCAAGGGTACCGCTTCTTTTCCACGCTCAAGGTTTTCCCAGATGGCATCCCACTGGGGTTCACGGAACTAGGGGATCTGCCTTAGACGTCCTGTCCCACCCTAAGTACACTCGCTCACTCAGCGCTTCCCGCAGGCCAGGCTCTGCGCTGTCTTCTCCAGACTCGTTTAACATCCCAGCCGTCTTCCGGAGGCAATGCAATCAATCGTGTCCCCATTTGTCAGATTGGGAAAACTGAGCTTCATTCAGTGACGTGAAATTTAGACTTGCTCAAAGTTATAGAGCTATCTAGACTTGAACCCAGATCCTCTGACTCCAGGGCATACCAGGATAAACTTTCCCAACACAGCCATGAAGGACAGGGCACCATTCCTGCTCACAGTGCCATCAGCCACTGTGGTCCATGGGCCAGTCCTTCCTGAGGTAAGAAAAGAAACTAATGGCAAATATCTTGAAACTTGGAACTGATTTAACACGGCTGGCTACAGCATACCAGGGCAGGAATTTGGGTATTTCAAAAATGCCAGTTCTGGGGCTGGAGAAATGGCTTAGCTGTTAAGGTGCTTGCCTGTGAAGCCCGAGGACCCAGGTTCGATTCCCCAGGACCCATATAAGCCAGATGCACAAAGTGACACATGTGTCTGGAGTTCGTTTGCAGTGGCTAGAGACCCTGGTGTGCCCATTCTCTCTCTCTCTAATAAATAAATAAAATAAAATATTCAAAAATATCAGTCTGTAAAGGAATGGAAGTAAAAACAAATAAAAATGTGATTCTTAGCTGGGTGTGGTGGTGCATGCTTGTAATCCCAGCATTTGGGAGGCAGAGGTAGGAGGATCACCATGAGTTTGAGGCCACACTGAGACTACATAGGGAATTTCAGGTCAGCCTGGACTAGAGTGAAACCCTACCTCGAAAAACCAAAATAAATAAATTAATTAAATTAAATTAAAAAGTAAAACTGTGATTCTGAATCAAGGATTTTTTTTTTTTCCAAGGTAGGGTCTCACTCTAGCCCAGGTTGACCTGGAATTCACTATGTAGTCTCATGGTGGCCTTGAATTCAAGCAATCCTCCTACCTCTGCCTCCAGAGTGCTGGGATTAAAGGCGTGTGCCACCACACCTGGCCGAGGATGACTTTTGAGCAGGCCTGAGTTCAAAGGCCTATCTACTGTTGTTCCCTTGCCATCTCCCATCTCTCCCTTTCCCTGGTGGTCATCTTGGTCATGGACTCACCGCGGACAACAACTAAATTCTTCACCGTCTCTGGATAATTTGCTTCCAAGATGGCAAAAAACTGTGAAGTCAAGACACCTCTGGTTACAGCTGTGTTCCTGCATCCCTGGCTCCCAGACGCCCACCTCAGCATTCCCCATAGCATGCACAACCTTCTCTGGGTCCTTCTTGCTCCTCACCCTCCTTGAGGGGTGGCCCTGAGGCTGGCCTGTGGGGACCAAGGAGGGCGATGCTTTTTTTTCTTCCCCCCATGACTAGAAGCTGGTGGGGGCTGTGGCTAGGGCCCTATTGGCCCGAGAGCCGTCGCTGCTCCAGCCTCAAGCCAGGTACCTGCCTTACCTGCTGGTAGACCTCCACAGCTGGCTTCCACAGGTGCCTCAGGCCCAGCCCCTCCATGTCAAATACCATGAGCATCGTCTCAATCTTCCTGCCCAGCTGCATGGGATGGAGCAGGCGCATCACTCGGATGGACTGCTGTTCCCACCAGGTGATCCTAGCCACCTCTTCCCACCTTCCTGACACCCCCCCCCCAGTAGGGGTGCTTGGCAATCCAGAACATGTCCCAGACAGAGGGTGCTTCACCCAGGGTGCGAGGGCCTTGATGAATCTGGGCTCCAGCAGAGTCTGTGGATGCCTGAGGTGTCATCACAGTTTGCTTAACACTATCGCCTCACTGAGTTAAGGATGCACTGGGCGTCTCCATACACATTATAAGTCATCCCTTAGTATTCACGAGGATTGGTGCTAAAACCTTGGGCAGCTACCAAAATCTACAGATGCTCAAATCTCTTCTATACAAGGCTACAACATTTGCATATTGCCTGCATTTATCCTCCATGTACTTTATTTATTTGAAAATTTTATTTTATTTTAATTAATTAATTAATTTATTTTTGGTTTTTCAAGGTAGGGTCTCACTCCAGCCCAGACCAACCTGGAGTTCATTACGTAGTCTCAGGGTGGCCTTGAACTCACAGTGATCCTCCTACCTCTGCCTCTCGAGTGCTGGGATTAAAGGTGTGTGCCACCAAACCCGGCTATTTATTTATTTGAGGGAAAGAGAAAAAGAGGTGAAGAGAGAAAGAGAGAGAATGGGTGCACCAGGACCTCTAGCCACTGCAAACGAACTCCAGATGCATGCATCACCCTGTGCATATGGCTTTATGTGGGTACTGGGGAATTGAACCCCGGGTCCTTAGGCTTCGCAGGCAAGTGCCTTACCTGCTGAGCCATCTCTCCATCCCCCTTCCTCAGTAATTTAAATCATCTTTTCATTGTTATGAGAATGTAATAAAAACGATGCTCAAAGAGCTCAGTGCCTGGCACGTGGCTAGCCGATAAATACTAGATGCCATTATTGCCATAATCATCACCCTAATTTAATTAGCTCCAGTTGGTAACATCCATCCAGGAGATGGAAGACACGGGGTGGACCCTACAAAGTTAGCCATCCTGTCTGAGAGACGCATATGAGCTCAAACCAAGCACTAAATGCGGAGCGCGCTACTCACCACTCACCTTCCCCGGACCCCGGGACACCCTTTGAACAGCCCAGGGCCACCACGCACCCCTCCTCCCCACATCGTGTCACTTACCTTCTCACTCTGCAGTTCGCACTCCCGCAGAAGTATCTCCAAGTTCTTGACGCGCTTCCGGATCAACTCCTGCTTGGAAGCTGACAGGAGGAGGCCCTTGGGGTCCAGGCTCCCGATGATGTCAAACCACACAGGGCATCCATCGTAGTCATAACCACACAGGCCACCTGAGTCATACAGCTGGACCACCTGGGCACAGGGGCAAAGTCCGGACTCACATCAGCTCACCACGACACGTCAGGTGGCTGGATATGGAGGGGAGCATCAGCTGGCCGGAAGGATGCTCATCCGGGCTCACCTCCGAAGGCTGCCACGTGAGGATGTGGTCCAGGTCCTGCTGTTTCCGGAACTCCAAATGCTGCAGAGATATGACAGGAACTTCAGACTCTGCCTGCCCGAAGGCCTCTGCAAACACCCTGGGATCCTAGGCCAGGTCCCTCTCTGCCCACTGCCACAAGATCCTGCCCCAGCATTACCAGGCTCCACAGAATTGAGGATGGGGACAAGAAGAGGGTCTAAGGAGGAGGGACCCTGGCCTAGCGCAGAAAGGAATCCAAGGAGGAAGAAGGAAGAAACATGAGAAGGAACACCCTGGGGTACAGTGGGAGGTAGTACACAGGGTGGGCTACTACCTTCCGGAGCATGTTCTCAGATTTCTTCAGGTCAAAGTTCCGAGCTATAAGAAGATGGTAAGATAAGGTTATATCTGGAATGAGGATTGTTATGACAGAGAAGGTATCCTGATCTTTTTTGGACATCCCAAGAATACAATGAGGGTCTGGAAATTTTTTAAAATTACTTTTATTTATTCATTTGAGAGAGAGAGGGAGAGAGAGAATGGATGCACCAAGGCCTCCAGCCACTGCAAATGACCTCCAGATACATGTGCCAATTTGTGCATCTGGCTTGCATGGGTCCCAGGGAATTGAACCTGGGTTCTTTGGCTTTACAAACAATGGCCTTAACCACTAAGCTATCTCTCTAGCCCATGGAAATTTTTTTAGTGGGATTCTGCTAATGAATTAAGCTAACATTTTTAAAATATTTTATTTATTTATTTATTTGAGAGAGAAAGAGGCAGACAGATGAGAAAGAAAGAGGAGTGGGGGGAGATAATGTGCATGTCAGGGCCTCTATCCATTGCAAAAGAACTCAAGACATATGTGCCACCTTGTGCATCCAACTTGTGTGGGTACCAGGGAATAGAACCTGGGTCTTTAGGCTTTGCAGACAAACGTCTTAACCACTAAGCCATCTCGCCAGCCCAGAATTTTTTTTTCTTTTTTGTTTCTTTTTTATCAGAGAAAGAGAGAGAGAGAAAGAGAACTGGTGTGCCAGGCCCTCCAGCCACTGCAATCAAACTCCAGACATGTGTACCATCTTGTGAGCATGTGCAAACTTGCATGCTTACATCACCTCATGCATCTGGCTTACATGGGACCTGGAAAGTCCAACATGAGTCCTTGGGCTTCTCAGGTAAACACCTTAACCACTAAGCCATCTCTCCAGCCCAGAATTTTTTTAATGCAAGGATCTTGGACTAGTATGTAGCTCAGTTGGTAGATTGCTTGCCTAGCATCACAAAACCATGGGTTTGATGCCTAACATCATATATACTGGGCATGGTGGCATCCTTGGCCACACAGTGAGTTCAAGATCGGCTTGGGGCACTTGAGACCATGTCTCAAAAAGACAAATGAAAGAGCTGGGTGTAGTGGCGCACGCCTTTAATCCCAGCACTCAGGAGGCAGAGGTAAGAGGACTGCCATGAGTTCAAGGCCACTCTGAGACTACTTAGTGAATTCCAAGTCAGCCTGGACTAAAGTGAAACCCTACCTTGAAAAACCAAAATAAATAAATAAATAAATAAATAAAAAATAAAACAAGGATATTCACTCCTGTGGAAGGTTCTACAGGGTCCTTGGTTTGGTTTCTAATTCTAGGCCTCTTGAAGACATTGGTATACTTTAATTTAAACTGTGATGTTTTCCTGGCATGGTGGTACACACCTTTAATCCAGCACGCAGGAGGCAGAGGTAGGAGGATCGCTGTGAGTTCAGGGCCACCCCAAGACTACAAAGTGAATTTCAGGTCAGCCTGGGCTACAATGAGACACTACCTCGAAAACCAAAAAAAAAGTGATGCTCTATTATATTTTATCATATATACTTTTTTTACTTTATTTATTTATTTTAGAAGGAGAGAAAGAGGAAGAGAGGGGGGAAGGAGAGAATGGGCATGCCAGGGCTTCCATCCACTGCAAACAAACTCCAGACACATGCACCACCTTGTGCATTTGGCTTATGTGGGACCTGGGGAATAGAACCTAGGTCCTTTGGCTTTGCAGGTAAACACCTTACGTGCTAAGCCATCTCTCCAGCCCATATATACATTTTTGAGACAGGGTCTTGCTATCTTTACCAGGCTGACCTTTATCCCGTGGTCAGATGGTCCTCTTGCCTCAGTTTTCCAAGTAGCTGGCACTACAAGCCAGCGCCTAGCACTTGGTCCTGCTCTATATTAGAAACACCACGACAGTTACTCTCAAAGGCCACTGGCTCACTGTTGAAGTTCGCCATGGATGGAGGTGCAGCGAAATGCAAGGTCAGAGATTTTCAAAGGGAAGGGGCCTCACTGACTGCCCAGGCTTTCTCTGTCCTGATCCATGAAATAACCGCAGAAGCCACTAACTCAGCCTTCGTCATCTCCTGTGCTTGGGAATTCTTGACCCATGCAAGCAACCTGTTCCATTCCTCAGTGGCTTTGAGCCCAATCTCCCTCATAAATGGCTCCAGCCTCTGTCAGAAGTCAAACAAATATAGGTAGCTGCTTGTCAACGGGGCGCCTTTGCAAATATCCAAAGATAAGACATCAAGTTCGCCTGCCCTGGTCTTTTCCTGCTGACTGCGCACTTACTAAAAGCACCTGCATTGGGGCTGGCCAACAGAATGTTCTCTGATGCCAGGTAAGCCCAGCCAGGTGTTCAGTGTGGTGGTTACTGGCTGTGCTGTGCTACTGGACAGCAGGAACGTAGCTAGTGTGACTGAGAACTTGAAGTTTTAATTTAATTTAATTTTAGTAGTTACATACATCTTAAGGCTACCATAGTGAACAGAGAAGTTCTAAATGTATCAGGAATTTAGAGGTTTTTTTTTTTTTTTTCTGGGTAGGTCTTTTGTGTTCTAAACTGAAAATCTAGGGGCTGGGGAGATGGCTCAGTGGGGAAAGTGCTTGCCACACAAACAGAAGGATGTCAGTTTGGATCCCCACATTAAATATATATGTATTGCCAGAGAAATGGCTTAGGGGTTAAGGCCCTTGCCTGTGAAGCTTAGGGACCCAGGTTCAATTACCCAGTACCTACGTAAGCCAGATGCACATGGTGGTACATGCATTTGGAGTTCGTTTGCAGTGACTAGAGGCCCTAGCATGCCCATTCTCTCTATCTGCCCTCTTCCTTCCTTCCTTCCTTCCTTCCTTCCTTCCTTCCTTCCTTCCTCCTCCCTCCCTCCCTCCCTCCCTCCCTCCCTTCTTCCTTCCTTCCTTCCTTCCTTCCTTCCTTCCTTCCTTCCTTCCCCCCTCTCTCTCTCTGTCTCTCAAACAAACAAATATCTATAAGCCCAACACTGGGGAGGTGGAGACAGGGATTCCCTGGGGCTCATTGGCTAGCTTGTCTAAATTAGGGATCTTTAGGCTCAGTGAGAAACCCTTTCTCAAAGAAGAGGCTGAAAAATGATTTTAGGAAGACACCTGATCTCCAGCCTCCATGTGCACACACACGTGTACAGGCACCCATGACATGAACGCACCCCCCACATACACGCAAAAGCACACCACACATGCGCACACTCATGCAAAAAAAAAAAAAAGTCATGGGCTGGAGAGATGGCTTAGCGGTTGAGCACTTGCCTGTGAAGCCTAAGGACCCCGGTTCAAGGCTCGGTTCCCCAGGACCCACGTTAGCCAGATGCACAAGGGGGTGCACGCGTCTGGAGTTCGTTTGCAGTGGCTGGAGGCCCTGGAGCGCCCATTCTCTCTCTTTCTCTCTCTCTGCTTCTTTCCCTCTCTCTGTCACTCTCAAATAAATAAGAATGAACAAAAAAATTTTTTTTAAAAAGTCACAATTTTTTTTTGGTTTTGTTTTTTCAAGGTAGTGTCTCACTCTAGCCTAGGCTGACCTGGAATTCGCTATGTAGTCTCTGGGTGGCCTCGAACTCACGGCAATCCTCCTACCTCTGCCACGCAAATGCTGGGATTAAAGGTGTTTACTACCATGCCCGGCTCTTACTATTGAATTTTATATTTGGTAATAGTAACGAAATTCCTCTTTGATCTTAGGTTTTTCTGCTAATCTTGTTGGGTTTTGAGTGAGGTAAGCAATTTAACTTCAAAACAATTTAATTCCTGGTCTTTATGCTATTATTCTTTCCTTAGAGCATTGATTGGCAAAGGTCTCTAGTTCTATCTTTATTTATTTTAATTATTTTGTTTATTTTTATTTATTTATTTATTTGAGAGCAACAGACAAAGAGAGAAAGAGGCAGAGAGAAAGAGAGAAAGAATGGGCGCGCCAGGGCTTCCAGCCACTGCAAACGAACTCCAGATGCCTGCGCCACCTTGTGCATCTGGCTAATGTAGGTCCTGTGAAATGGAGCCTCGAACCAGGGTTCTTAGGCTTCACAGGCAAGCGCTTAACCATTAAGCCATCTCTCCAGCCCTGTGTTTATTTTTAATGTTGACTGATGTCATCCTTTGCTTGTTCCTGGTCTTTAAATAAACATGTAAGATGTTAATAACAGGGAAATCTGGGGGTAGTGTATATAGCGACTCTCTGTACTGTCGTAATTTTTCTGAATTGTGGAGATCAAGCGAGTTGGAAAGTTAATTGAAAAAAGGAAAATGTTTGCACAGGCTAAGCCTGGGGACATGGAAAACTGGGAACCTTGGGAGCTTCTTTTTATTTTTTGGTTTTTCAGGGTAGGGTCTCACTCCAGCCCAGGCTGACCTGGAATTCACTATGTAGTCTCAGGATAGCCTCGAACTCACAGCAATCCTCCTTCCTCTACCTCCCTAAGTGCTAAGATTAAAGGCATGGTGACACCCAACTATGTGGAGGTTCTTGAAGATGGGGAAATTCTCAGCTTCCCCAAAGATTTCCTGATGAAATAAACCTAAACAAACAACTCATGATCAGGTCTGATGCAAACTCATAATCTGTTTTACGCTCTGATGCCCGATAGCTTTGGCTGCCTGAATCTAAATAAAAGCTATGAGTTAGCTGGGCATGGTAGTGCACGCCTTTAATCACAGCACTCGGGAGGCAGAGGTAGGAGGATCACCGTGAGTTCAAGGCCACCCTGAGACTACATAGTGAATTCCAGGCCAGCCTGAGCTAGAGTGAGACTCTATCTTGAAAAGCCAAAACAAACAAACAAAAAAGCCATGAGTACAGGCCGTTCAGGGAGCACTAGAGTACATCCCCCTGACCCTCCATTAAATCATATTTTGCCTGGTGTGTGTTCATTTCATGTTTATCCAAACATTGCTGGATGGTGTACAACACTGAATATCTAAAACTATTGTAAAAAATAAAAGTTATGAACTGGGGAGATGGTTCAGTGTGTGAAGTGCTTCAAGGCCATGCGTTTGGATGCCCGGGGCCTCATGAAAATCGCCAGGCATGGTGGCTCATGTTTGGATTCCCAGTGCTGGGGAGGCAAAGACAGAAAAATCCCTAGGGCTCACTTGCTAGCTAGACTAGCTCAGTCAGTGAGTTCTAAATTCATTGACAGACCCTGTCTCAAAATATAAGGTGGGAGGATTGCCATGAGTTTGAGGCCAGCCTGGGACTACAGAGTCAGTTCCAAGTCAGCCTGGACTCCAGGAGACCCTATCTCAAAAAACAAACAAATAGGGCTGGAGAGATGGCTTAGCGGATAAGGCGCTTGCCTGCAAAGCCTAAGGACTCATGTTTGGCTCTCCAGATCCCACCTCAGCCAGATGCAAAAGGTGAGGCAAGCGCAAGGTGGCACATGCCCACTAGGTGGCACAGTGTCTGGAGTTCGATTTCAGTGGCTGAGGCCGTGGCATGCCAATTCTCTCTCTTTCTCAAAAAAAATTTTATATATATATGTAGTGGTGCCAGGCATGACAGCACACATCTTTAATCCCAGAACTTGGGAGGTAGAAGTAGGAGGATCATGTAAATTTGAGGTCAGCCTGAGACTACATAGTGAATTCCAGGTCAGCTTGGGCTAGAGTGAGACCCTACCTCAAAAAAAAAAAAAAAAAAAAAAAAAGATGGAGACTAATAGAGGAAAAGACCCAATGTCCCAGTGTCAGCCTCTGGCCTCCACATGCTTGTACACACATATGTACACACACCCAAACACACGTGTGCACCCATAAAAGTACACAGACACACACGTGCACACACCTTACTTAATACACATGCAAGAAATAGTTTATTGAAATAATAATTTTTAAAAATGATTGTTTTCAAAGTACAGTCTCATTCTAGCCCGGGCTGACCTGGAACTCACTTTGTAGTCCCAGGCTTGCACTGAACTCACAGCGGTCCTCCTGCCCAGTTTCCCAAGGCTTGGGGTTAAAGGTGTATGCCACCATTCCTGGCTTAAAGTAATAAAAATTTTAAATATTTGTATCTATTTATTTGCAAGGAGAGAGAGAGAGAGAGAGAGAGAGAGAGAGGGAGAGGGAGAAGGAGATGAAGTTTTTAAAACTAGTTAGGGGCTGGAGCGATAGATAGCTCAGCAGTTAAGGCACTTGCCTGCAAAGCCTAACAACCTGGGTTCGAGTCCCCAGTACCCATGTAAAGCCAGATGCACATGTGTCTGGAGTTCATTTGCAGCAGCTGGAGGCTCTGGTATGCCATTCTCTCTCTCTCAAATAAATAAACAAAAATTTTAAGCCAGGCATGATGGCACATGCCTTTAACCCCTGCACTCAGGGGGCAGAGGTAGGAGGATCGCCATGAGTTTGAGGCCACCCTGAGACTACATAGTGAATTCCAGGTCAGCCTGAGTTAGAGTGAGACCTTACCTTGAAAAAAACAAAAGAAAAAAAATTTCTTAGAAAATATTTATTAAAGAAAATCACTATCAGTAGAATTTGCAGAGACAGAATACTGAATTCCCTGACTGAGAGGGGATGGAGGGGTTGGATTTTGTTTGTTTCCCTGTTAATAAAAGTTACTTAGAGCCTGGCTTGGTGGCGCACACCTTTAATCCCAGTACTCGTGAGGCAGAGGTAGAGGATTGCGGTGAGTTAAAGGCAACCCTGAGATTACATAGTGAATTCCAGGTCAGCCTGGGACAGAGTGAAACCCTACCTCAAGAAACCAAAAAGAGAGAAAGAGAGAGAGAGAGAGAGAGGTTACTTGGTTGTGTGGGGGTCCATATGAACTCATGGCAATCACCTACTTCTGCCTCCCAAGTGCTTGGATTAAAGGTGTGCACCACCATGCCCAGCTGAATTATTTTATTTTATTTTATTTTGTTTTGTTTTATTTTATTTTGTTTATTTGAGAGATAGAGAAAGAGGCAGATAGAGAGAAAGAGAGAATGATTATGCCAGGGCCTCTAACCACTGCAAACAAACTCCAGACACATGCGCCCCCTTGTGCATCTGGCTTATGTGGGTCCTGGGGAATCGAACCTGGGTCCTTAGGCTTCATAGGTAAATGCCTTAACCACTAAGCCATTACCACAGCCCCTGAATGTTTTTGTTTGTTTGTTTTTGTTTTTTGAGGTAGGGTCTCACTCTAGCTCAGGCTGACCTGGAATTCACTCTGTAGTCTCAGGGTGGCCTTGAACTCATGTTGATCCTCCTACCTCTGCCTCCCGAGTACTGGGATTAAAGGCATGTGCCACCACACCTGGCTTTCCTGATTTTTTTTTTAAACATGAACATCACTGAAGTCGCCAGGGTCTGCCTCTAGAAACTCTAACCTCAGTTCAACTGTATGCTCACCTAATGGCTAATGTCCACTGTGCAAAGAAACAAGGCTCAGCAGAGATTCATCTAATGCACAAGGAGCTCAGACAGAGCAGCCTTTGGCTCTGCCTGCACTAGGCTAACGTTCTTGCAGGGCTGTTCCCCGAAGTGTCCCGTCCCCTTTCCCCAAAACAATCCCCCTCCCTGGCCCCACTCTGTGATCTCACCTCGGAGCCAGCGCAGGAGGAAGCAGTCATCAGCCTTGGGCAGGGTGGGCAGCACATCCCGGAGGTTCTCTCGGAACTGAGGGAGGGGGCGGGATACAGTGGATGGTCAGAGTGTCACTGGAGTGTAAAGTCTGAGCTCTGGGAACCAAAACAAGCTAGGCTTGGCCACCTGCCTTCAATAGGCCAATTAAAGAAAGAAGTAATAGTGAAAAGCAGAGAAAGAAGATTCAATGTGGCCATATTAGAAAGAGGATCAGGGCTGGAAAGATGGCATAGCGGTGAAGGCATTTGTCTGCAAAACCAAAGGATACCAGTTCGAGTCCCCAGGACCCACGTAAGCCAGATGCACAAGGTGGCACATGCATCTGAAGTTCATCTGCAGTGGCTGGAGGTCCTGGCACACCCATTCTCTCTCTCAAATAAATAAATAAAATATATTTTAAAAAAAGGAACAGGACTAGAGAGATGGCTTAGCAATTAGGGTAATTGCCTGCAAATACAAAGGACCCAGGTTTGATTCCCCAGGATGCACAAGGTGACACGTGTGTATGGAATTTGTTTGCAATGGCTAGTGGCCCTGGCGAGCTCATCCCCCCCCCCACCGCCTCTCTCTCTCAAATAAGTAAAAATAAAATAAAAATAATAGAAAGAGGAAGAGGCCCAGTAACTCCCCAAGTCATGAGGTGTAGGTTTAACTAGAGAAAGAGGTATGCATAACTAAGCAGATGGGTCAAGGGGTATGGATCTGCCCATTACTCAACCTCTCTGAGAGTTAGTTTCCTCATTTGTGAAATGAAGATAGTGACAAACTTGTGCCAATCAAAGGCTGTAAGATGTTTAAAACAAAAACATAAACCAACCCAGCATGGTGGCACACGCATTTAATCCCAGCACTTGGGAGGCTGAAGTAGAAGGATTACTGTGAGTCAGAAGCTAGCCTGAGTCTAATTCCAGGTCATCCTGGGCCAGAGGGAGACCCTACCTTGAAAATACAAACAAATGTAAACCAAGCCTGGCATGGTGGCACATGCCTTTAATTCCAGTACTTGGAAAGCTGAGATAGGCGAACCACCATGAGTTTGAGGCCAGCCTGGGCTACAGTGTAACTCTGCCTCCAAAAAACAAAGCAAGCCAGGCATGGTGGCGCACACCTTTAATCCCAGCATTTGGGAGGCAGAGGTAGGAGGATCACCGTGAGTTCTAGGCCACCCTGAGGATACAGAGTGAATTCCAGGTCAGCTTGGACTAGAGTGAAACCCTACCTCAAAAAACAAAAAAAAAAAAAGGAAAACACAAATATAAACCATACATGGTAGTACATGCCTATGAACCCACATTTGGAAAGTGCGGTGGTTTGATTCAGGTGTCCCTCACAAATTTATGTGTTCTGCTAGGTCCCCAGCTGGTGGCAATGTGGGATTTGGAGCCTCCTGGAGGCGGTGTATTGTTGGGGGCGGGTTTATGGATGTTATAGCCAGCTTGCCCTTGCCAGTGTTTGGCACATTCTCCTGTTGCTGTTGTCCATCTGGTCCGGGCCAGAAGGTGATGTCCACCTTCTGCTCATGCCATCGTTTTCCCCTGCCATTGTGGAGCTTCCGTTCGAGTCTGTAAGCCAAATTAACCCTTTTCCCCCACAAGCTGCTCTTGGTCGGGTGTTTTCTGCTGGCAACACAAAGCTGACTGCAACAGAAAACTAAGGCTGGAAGATTGTGCCAGCCTGGACTACACATGAAGCTCCTCTCTCACAAACTGGAAAAAAGGGGCTGGAGAGACGGCTTAGTGGTTAAGGCATTTGTCTGCAAAGCCAAAGGACTTTGGTTCAATTCCCCAGGACCCACGTAAGCCAGATGCACAAGGGGGCGCACGTGTCTGGAGTTCGTTTGCAGTGGCTGGAGGCCCTGGTGTGCCCATTCTCTCTCTCCCTCTCTTTCTCTCTCTCTCTCAAATATATATTTTTTTAAATCTGGAATTAAAAAAAAGAGGGTGGGGAAGGTGGCTCAGTGGGTAAAAGGGCTTACTGTGCATGTATGATAACCTGAGCCCATACCCCCAGAATTCACATAAAGCTGAATACAGCAGTTAGCGTGTGTCTAGAATCCCAGCTGCGTACAGTGAGACTGGAGGTGAAGCTTGTCAGTTTCAGCCCTCCCTCCCGCTCCCAACTGGAAGAAACTGAGGTCTTCCTTCACTCCAAAGGACCTATGCCACTGGGTATCCAGACATCCTGTCTCCCCACAGCACTGGCCTCCAAACCCCACAAGTCTCCCTTCCACTGGCCAGTCCGCCACACCCCAAGGGTATGGACACAAAAGCCCTGCTACCATTTCCTTCAGTGTCTTTCTGTCCCTCTCTCTCTCTCTCTCTCTCTCTTTTTTTTTCTGAGGTAGGGTCTCATGCTAGCTCAGGCTGACCTGGAATTCACTGTGTAGTCTCAGGGTGGCCTCGAACTCTCCAAGATCCTCCTGCCTCTGCCTCCTCAGTGCTGGGATTAAAGGCGTGCGCCACCACACCCGGCTCTGTCCCTCTTTTGCTTACCAGGTGCATATGACTTCCTGTCTGTCCCCCTCAGCTTCCTACTCTTTGTTCACATATGCACCTTATTCTCTCTCTCTCTCTCTCCCTCATTCCTCCCCTCTCTTACTCATTCTATTTCTCTCCCTCCCTCCAATGTTTCTCCCTCAGCTTGCCTGTCCCCCTTGGTGCCTTTAATCCTCCTGTAGCCTGCAGCTGTGGGCACCGAACACTTGCGGCTGGTCACAGGACCTCTCTCCCAGCCTTCCTGACCTTTCCCCCTTCCCTCAAGCTATGCTGCTATGAGCCTCACTCCCCCTGTCCATTTCTCAGAGCTGATAATAAAATATTCCTATATATATATTTGAGAGAGGCAGAGAGAAAGAGGTAGAGAGAAACAGAGAGAGAGAGAATGGGTGCTACAGGGCCTCCAGCCACTGCAAATAACTCCAGACACATGTGCCTCCTTGTGCATCTGGCTTACATGTGTACTAGGGAATTGAACTGGGGTCCTTTGGCTTTGAAGCTAGCATCTTAACCACTAAGCCATCTTCTCCAGCCCAAAATATTCGTAATTAATCCACATAATGGTCTCTAAGCTTCTATTGAACCCCCTACTCCTAACAGAGACCAGAAAATTCCTGGTAGCTCATGGGCCATCTAGCCTGGAGTATGCAGCAGTGAATAAGAGAGCCTGCCTTGGACTGGAGAGATGGCTCAGTGGTTAAGGCACTTGTCTCCAGAGCCCAATGACCTGAGTTCAGTTCCCCAGTACCCAGGTACAGCCAGATGCACAAGGTGGCACATGCATCTGGAGTCTGTTTGCAGTGGCTGGAGGCCCTGGCATGTCCATTCTCTCTGTCTCTCTTCTATCTCCCTCTGCTTGCAAATATATTTTAGAAAAAAGAGAGAGAGAGAGATAAAGAGGGCTGGAGGGATGGCTTAGCAGTTAAGGTGCTTGCCTGCAAAGCCTAAGGACTTCGGTTTGATTCTCCAGATCCCATGTAAGCCAGATGCACTTGATGGCACATGCATCTGGAGTTCATTTGCAGTGGCCAGAGGCCCTGGTGCGCTCATTCTCTCTCTCTCTCCTTCTCTAATAAGTATATAAAAGTAAAAATAATCCCCGTGAGAAAGAGATGGTAAGATCCTATTGCTGAAGACTCCACATGCCTGAGAGGCAAAGTCACTGAGAAATCAAGTTGGTGCTGAGCAGAAAACCTTCTCCCCATAGCCCAGCCAACTGAAAGCTGGAAAAAGCTGCACTGTATGCAGTCTTATGGGAGACAGAAGTCATCAGCGGTGAAAACAGTGGACACTGGAAACCTCAAGCAGCACAATAACTGGTTGTGGTGGTGCACGCCTTTAATCCCAGCACTCAGGAAGCAGAGGTAGGAGGGTCACCATGAGTTTGAGGCCACCCTGAGACTACAGAGCAAATTCCAGGTCAGCCTGAGCTAGAGTGAGACTCTATGTCAAAAACTAACAATATATAAAAGCAGCATACTATATGAATCTCAACACGCTAAGGAAATTCTCACATCTGTAGCCTCCCGGGCTGAAGGAGGTATTGGGGGATGGGAGGGGACAGTGCCTTCAGTGACGCAATGACACTGCATGTCTCGGCCCTTCCAGGTGACCGGGTTCCCTCATTTAAACTTTACAGGATCACATCCTTGTTCTGCAAATGAGGAAACTGAACTTGGAGGGGTGGAGGATCTTTCTAGGGGATAGAGCAAAGGAAGTGGCAAGGCCAGTTTGAGGGCCACACTGCCCTCGGAACACACGTTAAGTAAAAGAGAAAAGGGCTTGAGAGATGGCTTAGTGGTTAAGACACTTGCCTGCGAAGCCTAGGGACTCATGTTCAACTCGCTAGGTCCCATGTAAGCCAGACTCGCAGTGACACAAGTGCACAAGGTTGCAGTGGCTGGAGGCCCTGGAGTGCCAATCCCCACCTCCTTGCTCTCTCACATAAAAAAAAAAAAGTGAAAGAGAAGGTCATATAGGTGCTGGGAAAGTCTGAAGTAACTTGGGGACAACTTGTCTTAGAACGCCATATGACGACTGCAGTATCTGACAATGTGATCCCATGTGGTTGACACTTGGCTCAGGAAAAATCTAGAAGGAAATGATCCCAGACGTAATTTTCTTGAGTTCTTTTGTTTGTTTGTTTCTCTCTTTAAAAAAAAATTATTAAAGAAACATAGTAGAGGCAGAGCAGGTAGAGAGAAGGACACAGATTTATTTTTATTTATTTATTTGAGACACAAAAATGGGGGAGAGAGAGAGAGAGTATGGGCACACCAGGGCCTCTAGCCACTGCAACTGAACTCCAGACACATGCACCACCCTGTGCATCTGGCTTACATGGGACCTGGAGAATCGAACCTGGGTCCTTAGACTTCACAGGTATGCGCCTTAACCATTAAGCAATCTCTCCAGCCCTATTTTTTTTTTTTTTTGAAGGTAGCATCTCACTCTGGCCCAGGCTGACCAGGAATTCACTATGTAGTCTCAGAGTGGCCTTGAATACACAGCAATCCTCCTACCTCTGCCTCCGGAGTGCTGGGATCAAAGGCATGCATCACCATGCCCAGCCTCAATTTTCTTGAGTTTTGAGACCATGAATAACCTCTCCCTCTTCTTCCTTTTCTATTTCCCCCTATTTTTATTTATGTGTGTGAGAGAGAGAGATAGTAGGTGCACCAGGGCCTCTAGCTAGTGCAAAGGAACTCCAGATGTTGCATCTGGCTTACATAGGTTTTCAGGCATCCAACCTAGGTCCTTAGGCTTCACAGGCAAGTGCCTGAACCACTAAGCCATCTGTCCAGGCTTCCCCTAATTTTTAAAATATTTAGTTATTTGCCGGGCGTGGTAGGCTCACACCTTTAATCTCAGCATTCGGGAGGCAGAGGTAGGAGGATTGCCGTGAGTTCGAGGCCACCCTGAGACTCCATAGTGAATTCCAGGTCAGCCTGGGCCAGAGTGAGATTCTACCTCAATAAAACAAAAGAAAACAAATTTATTTATTTGACAGAGAAAGACAAATTGGGCAGGCCAGGACCTCTAGCTGCTGCAAACAAATTCCAGATGCATGCTCCACTTAGTGTATCTGGTGTTACTTGGGTACTGGGGAATTGAACCCAGGTTGTTAGTCTTTGCAAGCAAATGCTTTAACTACTGAGCCATCTCTCCAGCTGCCCCCTGCCACTTAGTTTTTTAAAATAGTAAGCATCTGGTTCTGGGAAGATTGCTCAGTGGTTAAAGCATGAGGACCAGGTGTGCATGGTGGCTTCTGTAATCCCAGAGCTCAGGAGGAGACAGAAGACCCCCCCCCCCCCGCCTCACACACACAAACACATCCCCAAGACAAGCTGGCCAGCTAGACTAGCTGAATCAGCGATCTTTGGGTTTAAGTGAGAAAAAAAGAGGAGGGCCAACCAATGTCAACCCCTGGCCTAGACATGCATACACACATACACGCACATCTATACCCACATGTACACCCATATGTATACACACACACCACACACATAGACGACATACACTATGTAGTCTCAGGGTGGCCTCGAACTCACGGTGATCCACCTACCTCTGCCTCCTGAGTGCTGGGATTAAAGGTGTGCGCCACCACGCGTGGCTGCAAAATACTTTTAAATAAGGGAAGAGGTAGGAGTAAGCTTTTCCACATCACTGAGCGCTCTGGCCAGCAGGCACAATTTATGTTCAGAGATCAAGTGTCCAGTTCTTCTGTAGCTTAGTGCCTGGCTCTTCCTGAGGCCATCAGCAGTAAGATGCTCACCAAGGGGCCTCCTGTCCTTCCTTCAGCTGGGGACCCTTCTGCTATAGGACCCCTCTTTCACCTGAGGTGCCTGGGGTGAATTTTCAATGTTCCTTTCCTTCAGGTAGGGTCCTCTTTCTTCCCTGCAGGGCCCTTCCCTAGTGGAGACACTTCAAAGTTAGCCATTCCCCACTTTTTTTTTTTTTTTTTTTTTTTTTTTTTTGTTTTTCAAGGTAGGGTCTCACTCTAGCCCAGGCTGACCTGGAATTCACTACGGAGTCTCAGGGTGGCCTTGAACTCACAGCGATCCTCCTACCTCTGCCTCCCGAGTGCTGGGATTAAAGGCGTGCGCCACCACGCCCGGCTCCATTCCCCACTTTTTAAATAATATTTTATTTCTTTATTTATTTGAGAGAGAGAGAATGGGGGCACCAGGGCCTCCAGCCACTGAAAACGAACTCCAGACACATGCGCCCCCTGTGTATCTGGCTTACGTCGGTCCTGGAGAATTGAACTGAGGTCCTTAGGCTTCGCAGGTAAACACCTTAACCGCTAAGCCATTTCCCCAGCCCCATTCCCCACTTTTTATTGTTGTTGTTGTTGTTGCTCTTTGACACAGTTTCACTACTCAATTCAGGCTAGCCTTGAACTTGTGATCTTCCTACCTCTGGTTCCCAAGTACTAAGAATACAGGTCAATGTCTCCATGTTGGGTTTCACCCACAAATCTTAAGCTTGCCTTTCACATTGGCTGAGCAGGACCCCTAAGACCTGGAAAGTTCCCTAGCCCTGTCCCACCCCAGGTAAAGCCTGCAGGATAATCCCAAAAATATCCCCCCCCCCAAGCTCTCTATTTAATAATAATGACGACAACAACAACAGTAATATATAATAAAGTAGAAACATAGGAGGAAGGCTTGAGATCCTGGGGACAGACCAAACAAAACAAATAAATGTCGCAAGAATGTCGGAATCTACCCCAGGCTCCCAGCCGCTGGATGGCAGTGCCACCCCACCCCCACAAGCGGGGCGCCAGGGCCACGACTGGATGGTGGGGAGCCCACGGGCGATGGAAGACTGAAACTGTCCCATTAGAAAGAGAGGGTCCCTGGTCCAGGCTGCTGCGCCGAGCGGCTTTAGGACCTGGGCAGCAGGATGCCTGGGACCCCAGGGTGCCGGCCCGGTCACACCTCCGCGGCCCGCCCCGCCCATCGTGCCCCTCACCCTGGTCAGCGCCTCCTGCTGCTGCGGGCTCAGGTCCCCCACTCGGCCGCTCATGATGCCAGGCTGGAGCAGAGGGCTTTGTCCTGACCACCACCTGGCCTCACTGTCGCCGCCGTCAGCGAGTTTTGCCCTGCTGGGTCAGACGATGGTCCCGCCCCGAGGGACAGCAACTGCCCCGGCCTCTGCCCCGCCCTACCCAGTGCTTTCTTCCCCTCCCACCTTTTAAAAAATATTTTATTTATATTTATTTATTTGAGAGAAAGAGAGTGGGTGCACCTCCAGCCACTGCAAATGAACTACAGACACATGGGCCACCTGGTGCAGCTAGCTGCCTCCTGGGGAGTCGAACCTGGGTCTTCAAGCTTCACAGGCAAGCGCCTTAACCGCTATGCTATCTCTCCAGCCCCCCTCCCCTTTTATTTTACCCAGGACACCAGGCCTAACCTACCTGGCACAGAGAGGTGACTTGCCCCTAAAAGGGGCAGCAAGTGGTTCCCACCTCCCGGCCTTTTTCTCATCCTCTGGACTCCAACTCCCAGGTGTCAGGGAAGTGGGACTGGACGGGCGTGCAGGACACGTGCGCGTGGCTCACATGCCCTTCAGAGCAAACTGGACGGTTAGGATGTCACCATCCCCGCGGTCCTTTTGCCTGAGGAGCTCCCAACCCCCCTTTCCCTGACCCTGAACACAGGCTGGGCTCTGTCAGTGTTCACGGGCTGGGAGGAGAGCCCGCGTGTGCCAAATGGCTCCGGCCCTGGAGATGTTGGGTAGGATTAGATAAGGACTTGCCTCGTGAGTTAGCAGAATGCCTGGCATGTTCCACTCATTAAGTGTAGGCTGCTGGCTTGCATAATTGTTATTGAGGCTGTCACCAGGGCCAGGAGCTGCAGCGGGGGAGGTCCCCAGGATGGCCCAGGTGGTGCGCTCGCTCGTGGGTAGGACGCCTATCTGGAGAGCCAGGGAAAGAGTGCGAGGTGGCTGTCACTGGGTGAGGAAGCACAGGTTGGCTTGGCGTGAACTGTCAGGGAAGGAAAGGGAGAGGTAAAGCAGGCCACAGAGACCTTTGCCCTCTCTGGGTCCCATGGGGTTAAACCAAGTTTCTAGGTGTGAGATGACCAGTCCTGCCTGGGCTCTGGTGAGTGCTGGAAATGTGATCCATCCCCAGTGAGAATTGACTGCCCTGAGTGTAAATTGCAACCCAAATTTCAACAACTTAGTGCTAAAATAGTATAATATTTCATCCATTAACTTATTTTCATTGACTCCCCCCCCCCACCATTGATTCTGTTACCATCATAGTTTTAGGTATATTGGGATACATACAATTAAAATGCACTTATTTTCCCCCATTTTTCAATTATTAAAAAAATTTTAATACATTCCTTCTCTCTCTCATTCTCTTTCTCCTCTCACTCTCCTTGCAAATAAATAAATAAAAATATAAATTTTTTAAAGGGGGGGGTTGGGGCTGGAGAGATGGCTCAGTGGTTAAAGGTACTTGTTTGCAAAGCCTGATGACCTAGGTCTGATTACCCATTACTCACGTAAGGCCAGATGCTCAAAGTGGCACAAGTATCTGGAGTTCATTTGCAGTGACTAGAGGCCCTGGCACACCGTTCCTTCTCTCTCTTCTTGAAAATAAATAAATAAAATAAAAGTTTTAAAAATATTTTTATTTATGAGGAGTGATAGAGACAGTGATTATAAGCTTGCCAGGGCCTTCTGCCACTGCAAATGAACTCCAAATGCTTATGCCACTTTGTGTATCTGGCTTTATGTGAGTAATGGGGAATCAAGCCTGGGCCTGCAGGGTTTGCAAGCAAGTGCCTTTAACCTCTGAGTCATCTCTCCAGCAGTTTAACGTTCTTTTCTTTTTCCTTTACTCTCTCTCTCTTTTTTCTGAGGTAGGGTCTCACTAGCTCAGGTTGACCTGGAATTCACTATGTAGTCTCAGGGTGGCCTCATACTCATGGTGATCCTCCTATCTCTGCCTCCTGAGTGCTGGGATTAAAAGTGTGCGTCACCATGCCCGGCTCTTGTTGTTTTTTGAGGTAGAGTCTCACTCTAGCCCAGGCTGACCTGGAATTCACTATGTAGTCTCAGGCTGGCCTCGAACTCATGGTGATCTTCCTACCTCTGTTTCTCAAATGCTGGGATTAAAGGCATGTGCCACCATGCCTGGATTTACTGAGGTGTTTTTTTTTTTTAAATAATTTTATTTATTTGCAAGCAGAGAGAGAAAGAGAGGAGAGAGACCGAGAGAATAGCCACCCCAAAGACTCTAGCCTCTGCAAATGAACTCCCAACACATGTGCCATTTTGTGCATCTGGCTTTATGTGGGTACTGGGGAATCAACCCCAGGTTGTTAGGCTTTGCAGGCAGGTGTCTTAACCATTGAGCCATCTATCCAGCCCTATTTGGTGAGTTTTGACAACTGTGTAATGACAGTCTTCAGTCTTCCTCATTGTAGTGTCATGTGGAATAGTTTCACTGACCCACAGATCTTCTGGGCTCTTCCTATTCTTTTTATTTTATTTTTGTTTTTTTGAGGTAGGGTCTTGCTCTAGCCCAGGTTGACCTGGAATTGACTATGTAGTCTCAGGGTGGCCCTGAACTCATGGTGGTCCTCCTACTTCTGCCTCCTGAGTGCTGGGATTACAGGCATGCACCACCACACCTAGTTTATGATTATTTATTTTAATTTTTTTGTTCATTTTTATTTATTTATTTGAGAGTGACAGAGACAGAAAGAGGCAGATAGAAAGAGAGAGAGAGAATGGGGGCGCCAGGGCTTCCAGCCACTGCAAACGAACTCCAGACACGTGCGCCCCCTTGTGCATCTGGCTAACGTGGGTCCTGGAGAATCAAGCCTCGAACCAGGGGTCCTTAGGCTTCACAGGCAAGTGCTTAACCGCTAAGCCATCTCTCCAATCCAGTTTATGATTATTTTAAAGGTAGCTACCAAGCAGGGTGTGGTGTGAAGTTAGCCTGGGTTACTTAGCAAGAAAGAGACCCTTTTCAAAAGAAAAACAAAACTGTAGCTACTAAAAATATTTAAATTATGTCTGCTATTATATCACATTTGGGACATGCATTATATTTACTTGAATATGTTTACCCTAGAAGAATTTTCAATTGAAAGAGATAGAGTTCATAAGTTTATATGAAAAAATAGTAAGATACAAAGAAATAAACAGGAAAAAGACTCCATACATCAATCCTCAGGGAGGCAGATGCACCAGGCAGATAAACACTCTGTCTCCAGGGTCATAAAAGCCATGAGTGTTTAAGCAATGAAATGTTTTACTCCTCTGACATATTAGAAAACAAATAGTAGCAAAACTCCCAAGCAACACACACATAATCTTTTTAAAAGTATTTTTATTGGGTTGAAGAGATGGCTTAGCAGTTAAGGCACTTGTTTGGGAAGCCTAAGGACCCAGGTTTGATTTCCCAGAACCCACATAAGCCAGATGCACAAAGTGGCGCATGCATCTAGAGTTCTTTGCAGCAGCTGGACACCCTGGCATGCCCATTCTCTCTCTCTGTCTCTCCTAAATAAATAAATAAAAATAAAATATTCTTTTTAAAGACCCTACCTCAGAAAAAAAGAATTATTTATTTGCACATATGTGTGTGGGTCGGGGAGGGGTCAGGGCCTCTTGCCACTGCAAATTAACACCAGGCATATGCACCACTGTGTGTGTGTAGTTTTAAATAGGTGCTAGGAAATTGAATGTGGGCCAGTAAGTTTTGCAAGCAAGTGCCATTAAACACTGAGCCATCTCCCCAGGCCCGCATTTAATATTGTGTGTGTGTGTTTGTGTGTGTGTGTGTGTATGTGTGGTTTTTTCAAGGTAGGGTCTCACTCTAGCCCAGGCTGACCTGGAATTCACTGTGTAGCCTCAGGGTGACCTCAACTCAGGACAATCCTCCTACCTCTGCCTCCTGAGTGCTGGGACTAAAGGCGTACACCACCACGCCTGACCATAATCTTTTTAAAAATGATAACATTGAGTCTGGGGAGATGGCTTGGCGGTTAAGGCGTATGCCTGCGACGACTAAGGACCCAGGTTCGAGTCTCCAGGTCCCACGTAAACCAGATGCACAAGGTGATATGAGCATCTGGAGTTCGTTTGCAGTGGCTGGAGGCCCTGGTGTGCCCATTCTCACTCTCCCTCTCTCCCTCTCTCTGTCTCAAATAAATAAAATAGATAAATAAAATGTTTTTTTTTTATTTTTTTAAAAATGATAACATTGGTTAGAAGTTGGTGAAATGGAGATTTTCATATATTGTTGGCAGGAGTGAGAACTGATTATTTTTCTGGAAAACTACTTGACAAAGCCATCAGTATCCTTAAACTTGTTTTCTTTGTGATTTTGTTTTTGAAGCAGGTTCTCTCTCGAGCCCAGGCTGACCTGAAACTCTGTAAAGCCCAGGCTGGCTTCAAACTCACCATGATTCTCCTACCTCAACCTTCAAAGAGCTGGGTTTAAAGGTGTGTGCCACCATGCCCAGTCCTTACACTGTTTTTTTTTGGCATATGTATGTGTGTGTGTGTTGTATATACCTACTGACCCTAGTTCTATTCCCTAGTACCCACATAAAAGCCAGATGCATAAAGTGGCACATGCATCTGGAGTCTGTTTGCAGTGGCTGGAGAACCTGGTATGCCCACTCCCTCTGTCTATCTCTTCCTCTCTCTCTCTCTCTGCTTGCAAATAAATAAATATGTGTCAATAAAAAGAACAGAAGAGCCAGGCGTGGTGGCACACAACCTTAATCCCAGCACTCGGGAGGCAGAGGTTGGAGGATCACCATGAGTTCAAGGCCAACCTGGGACTACAAAGTGAGTTCCAGGTCAGCCTAAGCTAAAGTGAGATGCTGCCTCAAAAAAAAAATGGAAGCAGGACTAACTGGAAAGAATGGACTCAGTGGAGGGGGCATATGAGAAGGGGAAAAGGAAGGGACTATGATCATGGTATATTGTATATATGTATGGATATTGTCACTAAAATGTTCATATATATATATATAGAGAGAGAGAGGGCACATACCTTTAATGCCAACACTACGTAGGCAGATATAGGAGAATTGCCATGAGTTCCAGGCTACCCTGAGACTACATAGTGAATTCCAGTTCAGCCTGGGTAAAAGCGAGACCGACCCTACCTCAAAATACAAAAAAAAAAAAAAAAAAAAAAAAGACTGGCAATATGTTCTTTATGTTCCTAGGGGGTAAATGAAATCAAAGTGTTGAACAAGAAAAAAAAAATTTGCTTGAACTTTTCCCAGTCTGTGAGGAATGGAAAAAATCATATTGTCAAATGCCACAGGTAACAGATCACCTGCAAAGAGAAGCCTTTATTTAACCAGCACTTACGGGTGCTTCTCCTTTACCAGGCTCTACTCTTAAAGGGTTTGTCAATATTAGTACAGGGCTGGCCAGAAGAACAACAATATAAACCACACGGGTGACTTTAAGTTCTTTAGCGGAGCTGGAGAGACGGCTTAGGGGTTAAGGCACTTGCCTGCGAAGCCTAAGGACTCATGTTTGATTCTCCAGGACCCACATAAGCCAGATGCACAGTGATGCAAACGTGCAAGGTTGCATATGTGCACAAGGGGGCTCACGCCTCTGAAGTTCGATTGCAGTGGCTGGAGGTCCTGGCAAGCCAATTCTCTCTCTCTCATAATAAAAAAAGGCAGTCTGTTGGACTTGCCTCAAAAAAAAAAAAAATTAGCAGCCACAGGAAAAAAATGCATTTACAGGCCTTTCCACTTCCCGTGCCTGGTAGGTGGGCACTTTGCCTCCAAGGAGAAGGTTGTGGCATCCATAGGTTCACGCCTGGCTTTCTTTCTTTCTTTCTTTCTTTCTTTCTCTCTTTTTTTAAGATTTTATTTTTATTTATTTATTAGAGACAGAGAGAAGGAGAGAAAGAAAGTGAGAATGGGCATGCCAGGGCCTCCAGCCACTGCAAATGAACTCCAAATGCATGTGCCACCTTGTGTATCTGGCTTACGTGGGACCTGGAGAATTGAACCGGGGCCCTTAGGCTTCACAGGCATGAGCCTTAACGCTAAGCCATCTCTCCAACCCCCCAGCTTTCGTTTTTAATATTTATTTTATTTTTATTTATGAGAGAGAGAGTGAGAGAGAGGAAGAGAATGGGCATGCCAGGGCCTCTAGCCACTGCAAATGACCTCCAGAAGCATGCACCACCATGTGCATCTGGCTTATGTGGGAGTTGAGCCTGGGTCCTTAGGCTTTGCAGGCAAGCGCCTTAACCGCTAAGCGATCTCTCCAGCCCATCGGGTTACATTTCTACCAATCAAGATTGCTGGTAAAACAAGCAGAGACCAGAGGAGGGGCACAGAACCCGTTCTTTCGCCCAGCTCTGAGAAGGAAATAGTCTAACCCTGCCAACTCCTTACTCTTCATCTGCCACACTCCAGACCCGTGAGAGGATGAGCAAGTCAGTCTGGGGGCGAGCTGCTGCCATGTTGGATGGGGCAGTGCTGGCCTTTGACCCCTACTGACCGGACTTGCAGGGCAGTGCGACCATCGCTGCCATTTACAGGTCAGGAAACAAGTTCAGAACCCCCAGCATCTCAGGCCACCCAGCAGCAAAGCCAAGGCCGGAGCGCGGGCGCTTGTCCTCTTGCCCTTCCTATGTGCTCACCCCCACCCTCAACGTCCTCGTGTGTCCGACACAGGACAGATGTCCTCCTCCGATCCTGCAGGTCTTGGTACCTCAAACCTCAGCTGCCTCCATTGGCTCAGAGGATATTGGCTCTCACCATCTCAGTGACAGTGGTTTTGGGGCCAGGTGACAATTCTCCTTTTTTAAAAAAATTTTTTAATTTATGTATTTATTTGAGAGAGAGAGAGAGAGAAGCAGAGAGAGGGGCAGGTCGGTGCTACAGGGCCTCCAGCCACTGCAAATGAACTCCAGACGCAGGTGCCACCTGGTGCATCTGCTGTATATAGGTCCTAGGGAATCGAACCTGGGTCCTTTGGCTTTGCCAGCAAGTGCCTTAACCACTAAGCAATTTCTCCAGCTGACAATCCTCTTTCTTTTTTTTTAAATATATATATATATATAGAGAGAGATATTTTATTTAATTATTTATTAGAGAGAGACAGAGAATGGGCATACCAGGACCTCTAGCCACCACTGCAAACAAACTCCAGATGCATGCACCACCTTGTGCATCTGGCTTTACATGGGTACTGGGGAATCGAATCTAGCAGCAAGTGCCTTAACCTCTGAGCCATCTCTCCAGCCCAGAGAAGACAATCCTCCTTCATGGTGTTCCCTTCTCTCCCGCTGCACGCCTTGGGTCCCTTCTGCCTTCTTTGCCGAGAAGCTGGATGTCAGTGGTGACATGCTATGACCCACATTCCTGCACCCCATAGCCCATAGGTGTTCCTAAAATCCTGACCTCTCTCATGGGTCACAGATACTCCACTGGAAGTTACAGCGAAAGCAAGTGACCTGCCTTGGGGGTACATGGCGTCTGCATTGTGATGAGGCTTTGTAGGACCCTGCTTCCTGTGCCCCCACATCATGGCTACCTCAGTTCCCCCACCCTGATACACACACAAGAATGTCCTGGCCACACAGCTGACTCTGCATGTACCTCTCGCTATGTGGTAGTTGGCTAGAGGGTTTGGATCGACTATCTACCTGGCACTGAGTCTGGGCAGTTGGTCTCATACCTGGGGCTGTCCAGGAGGTGGAGATTTGGTTCTATCACTCAGAGTGACCTTAGTGGACACACCCATACTACGCCTTGGTCACAATGGCAAGGAGAAGGGTGAGCGAGGGAAGCTGACCAATTGTGCTAGAGACCCAGGACCGGGTAGGATTAAGGGTCTAGGGCCCTCTGACCACCCTTGGACTTCTGTCTTTCTTCCTCTCCAAAAGCTAAAAGGTTCCGAGGTGCTGAAGCCACGTGGTGCCAGGGGAGGAGAGTGCGTGTCTCCCCTGACTACTTCCACCTCCCCCAGGGCCATTGCACATGCTATTCTTTCTCACTGAAACACTCTTCCTGCACTTTCCCAAACTACTGCGAGGTAGTGACCCCTCTGACAGACGTCCTCCAAACAGAACCCTGCTTCTTTTTTCAGAGTATATTGAATATCGGACATTGCTTGTTGTGACTTTCAATCTGCGTGTGTGTGTGTGTGTGTGTGTGTGTACACACGCGCAGTGTGTGCACACGGTATATGCACCATGCACATGCTCAGAGGAGAACTACAGACGTCCTCTGGTGCTCATCAGTGCATGGACATAAGTGGCCTCCCCGTCAACCTAGAGCCGCTATTTGTGGTCAGTCGCCCGGCAATTCCCTGGCCTTCACCCCCCTCCACTGTGGACTAGTGTGTACAGATGTCCATGGCTGTGCTCAGCTTATTGTGTGGGTTCTAGGGAGCTGAACTCGGGGCGATCTCAGGCTTTCCCAGGCCCTCATGCTTGTGTAGCAAGCACTCACTCTCTCTCTCTCTCTTTTATTTTAATTTTTGGGTTTGATTTTGGTTTTTCAAGGTATGGTCTCGCTCTAGCCCAGGCTGACCTGGAATTCACTATGTAGTCTCAGAGTGGCCTCAAACTCGCGGCGATCCTCCTACCTCTGCCTCCCGAGTGCTAGGATTAAAGGCGTGTGCCACCACACCCAGCTGGTGCTAAGCCTCTTGAGTGAAATTTGCCAGAGAACCTTCTGTAAGAAAGCCATAGAGGTGGGCTGGAGAGATGGTTTAACCTGTGAAGCCTAAGGACCCAGGTTCAATTCTCCAGGTCCCACAGAAGCCAGATGCACATAGTGGCACATGTGTCTGGAGTTCGTTTGCAGTGGCTAGAAGCCCTGGCGCACCCATTCTCACTCTCTATCTCTGACTATAATAAATAAATAAAAATAAAATCTTTTAAAGAAGAAAGAAAGCCGGGCATGGTGGTGCACGCCTTTAATCCCAGCACTCGGGAGGCAGAGGTAGGAGGATCACTGTGAGTTCGAGGCCACCCTGAGAATACAGAGTGAATTCCAGGTCAGCCTGGGCTAGAGTGAGACCCTACCTTGAAAAAAAGAAAAGAAAAGAAAAGAAAAGAAAAGAAAAGAAAAGAAAGAAAGAAAGAAAGGAAGGAAGGAAGGAAGGAAGGAAGGAAGGAAGGAAGAAAGAAAGAAAGAAAGAAAGAAAGAAAGAAAGCCACAGAGATGAGAAAGAGGAGAGATGCCATGAGGTCACAGGGATCCAAAAGTTTGAGATTAGGTCACCAAAGAATGTCAGGTTCTGCTGGAGACATTGGTACTTCCTTTCTTAGAGGAGGAGACTGATGTAATTACACCTGGGTCAGTAAGACAACCTGGTGTGAACCTGGGATATCAGATATTCAGAGCGGGAAAACCAGTCACAAAGTTATTGCAGAAATTCACTGTGGGTGTGGGAGAGTGCCTCAGAACCTCCACCAGGACACAGGCAAAGGACAGCACCTCACTTATGTCCCACATCGGAGACCTGTTGGCGAGCTTAATCTGGGACTATGAAGGGCCAGGGGGCTGTCCATAACTCTCTAGGGGAGCTATGCCCTACTTGTAAATTACTGATTCATTACAGGTGAGTCTCTCTCTCTCTCTCTCTCTCTCTCTCTCTCTCTCTCTCTCTCTCTCTCTCTCTTGTTGTTGTTTGTTTGTTTGTTTTGAGGTAGGGTCTCGCTCTAGCCCAGGCTGACCTGGAATTCACTATGGAGTCTCAGGGTGGCCTTCGAACTCTCTGCGATCCTCCCACCTTTGCCTCCCGAGTGCTGGGATTACAGGCGTGTGCCACCTTGCTTGGCATTTTCTTTTGTTTTTGAGGTAAGGCTTCGCTCTAGCACAGCTGCCCTGGAGTTCATGCTGCAGCCCAGGCTGGGATTATAGGCTTGAGCCACCACGCCCATCGTAGGTGATTCTTCTGAGTATGTTTATATATGTAATGCAAAAGGACACTTCGAGACAGGAGGATTTTGAGTCTGAGGCAGCTTGGGCTACATAGTGCCACCTGTCTCAAAAAAGTAATTAGGAAGCTGGGCGTGGTGGCACATGCCTTTAATCCCAGCACTCGGGAGGCAGAGGTAGGAGGATCGCCGTGAGTTCGAGGCCACCCTGAAACTATATAGTGAATTCCACATCAGCCTGAGCTAGAGTGAGACCCTATCTCAAAAAAACAAAAACAAACAAACAAACAAAGTAAATAGGAGCTGGAGAGATGGCTTGGTGCAAAGGCACTTTCCTGAAGAGCCTAGTGACCTGAGTTCAATTCCCCACTACCCACATAAAGCCAGATGCACAAAGTGCTGAATGCTTCTGGAGTTCATTTGCAATGGTTGGAGGCCCTGGCACTGTCATTTTCACTGTCTATCTTCTTTGAAAAAAAAAAAAAAAAGTAAATAGTAGGCTGGAGAGATGGCTTAGCAGGTAAGGCACTTACAGACAAAGGACCCAGGTTCAGTTCTCCAGTACCCATGTAAACCAGATGCACATGGTGGTGTGTGTGTCTGGAGTTTGTTTGCAGTGGCAGGAGGTCCTGGTGAGCAGATTCTCTCTCTCTCTAGTAAATCAATAAGCAAATAATAATAATTAATAATACCAGACTGCATAGACAGTGATGGTACCATAGGTTATGTGAAACAGTGATGTCATACCGCCTTCCTTTGGGTAAGTACATTCTGTGGTTTTCATTCAAGGTGGAGTCACCTAACAATGAATTCTTTTTTTTTTAGGTAGAGTCTCACTAGCTCAGGCTGACCTCGAATTCACTATGTATTCTCAGGGTGGCTTTAAACTCATGGTGATCCTCCTGCTTCCCAAGTGCTGGGATTAAAGGCGCGCGCCACCACACCCGGCTGGCCCTTTTTTTATGTGTGCGTGAGAGAGAGAGAGAGAGAGGGAAAGAATTGGTGTGCCAGGGCCTCTAGCCACTGCAATCGAACTCCAGATGCTTGCACCCCCTTTGTGCGCATGTGTCTGTCACCTTGTGCATCTGGCTTACGTGGGACCTGGAGAGTCAAACGAGTCCTTAGGCTTCTCAGGCAAGTGCCCTAACCGCTAAGCCATCTCTCCAGCCCTAATGATGCGTTTCTCAGAGCTGACTCCATCAGTAAGTTTTCTATTAGCTTGAACAGCAAGCACAGAAATCCTATGTGTGGTGGTCAAACTCCACTGTCAACTTGACTGCAGTTGGGATCAGCTAGGAGACATGTCTGGGTATGTCCGTGGGGGTGGGACATTTCCCAAGAGGATGAACTGAGGCAGGAAGACTCACCCTGAGTATAGACTGTGCTGGGGGGCATACTGGATTGAAGAAGCCAGCTGAGCACTGGCATTTGTCTCTCTGTCCACTGATGTTGGATGCAATGTGACCAGCCACTGACTTCATGCTCTTGGCACCATTTCTTCTGAGCATGATGGACTCTATCTTCTCAAACCATGGGCAAAATAAATAAATAGGGGCTGGAGAGATGGCTTAGCAGTTAAGTGCTTGCCTGTGAAGCCTAAGGACCCCAGTTCAAGGCTCGATTCCCCAGGACCCACGTCAGCAGGATGCACAAGGTGGCACATGTATCTGGAGTTCGTTTGGAGTGACTAGAGGCCCTGGCGTGCCCATTCTCTCTCTCTGTCTCTCTCTCTCTCTCTCTCTCTCTCTCTCTCTCTGACTCTTTCTCTGTCTGTCGTTCTCAAATAAATAAATAAATAAAAATAAACAACAAAAAAAGATTAAAAAAAATAAATCTTTAGTTGGGCATGGTGGCACATGCCTTTAATCCCAGCACTCGGGAGGCAGAAGTAGGAGGATCACCATGAGTTCGAGGCCACCCTGAGACTACATAGTGAATTACAGGTCAGCTTGGACTAGTGTGAGACCCTACCTCGGAAAACCAATAAATAAATAAATAAATCTTTCCTCCACAAGTTGTCTTTTGTCAGGTATTTGGCTATAGTAAGAAGAGCAACCATTACAACATGATTTCAAAATGTATGCAATTATGACTAAGTCTGTTTCTAAACAGCTCACCTGATTTTACTTTACCTCCTGATTTTTTTTTTTTTTTTCTGTCCTTGTCCAGCATAAAGTTGTAGCTGCATACTCTGACACAAAGTTATATCAGCTAATAGCTGCTCATGGAAGCAACAAGACTGTTTCGCATTCCTGAACATGTGTTAAACCTTGGCCACCATGCCCTGTTCATATATAAACATTCCTGACTATTGACCCCAACCAATTCAGAAGCGACTCTATGTTTGTTTGATAGGGTCTTGCTCTGGGCCAGGAGTCCTTCTCTCCCCCAATACAAAAACAAGACTAACAATGTCACTGAACTGTCCACTAGGAGCCAAGCAGCTTTTCTCTACCGCACACCACATGCCAAAAGCCAGCAGAGCCAAATGACCATGGGCTGAACCTCTGAAACCACAAACCCAGACGATCTTTCTTCCTTTCAGCTCCGCCTTCATGAACAAGCTCACAGCCCTGTGTGGGGCTCTATAACTGAATGTGGGTATTGTGAAAAATTTAAAGACAAGTAAAAGTTTCTGGGCAAAAATTAATTCAAAATCAAATGCGTGAGCTTGGTGTGACAGTGCACGCATGTAATGCCAGCACTTGGAAGGTGGAGGCAGGAGAATCAGAAGTTAGCTACCTGGTGAGTTCTAGGCAGTATGTCTCCACACACACACACACACACATGCACACGCACACACACACTCCAAAATGAGACATATAATGAATGCAAGGTGTTTTAGGCAGCACCTGCCCGTGTTACATTGCCCAATTTCACTGCAATCTTGGTTCTGAACTTACAACACACACTTTGTCTACATCACACCATACACTGCCAACAAGTGCTGCCCGAACCCCCTACCTCAGATTTTTTTTTTTTTTGAGGTAGGGTCTCACTCTAGCTCAGGCTGACCTGGAATTCACTGTGGAGTCTCAGGGTGGCCTCAAACTCACAGCGATCCTCCTTCCTCTGCCTCCTGAGTGCTGGGATTAAAGGCATGCGCCACCACGCCTGGCTCCTGTGATGCACTTTGGTTTGCATGTGTAATGTGTGTGTAATGTGGGAGGGTGCTTTAGAATATGTGGGTATGTGTGTGCATGTGTGTGGAGGCCAGAGGTTGATGGGGGGTAGGTCTTTCTCAATTGGTCTCCACTTTACTCTTTGCAATAGGCTCTCTTTTTTTAAAATATTATTTATTTGGGGAGAGGAAGAGAGAAAGAGGGAGAGAGAGAAGGGGGAGAGAAAATGGGCACACCTAGGGCCTCGAGCTACTGCAAACGTACTTCAGACACATGTGCCACCTTGTGCAACTGGTTTTCATGGGTACTGGGGAATTGAACCTGGGTCCTTAGGCTTCGCAGGCAAGCGTCTTAATCTCTGAGCCACCTCTTCAGCCCCTAGGCTCTCTTCCTGAATACAGAGCTCACCTTCAGCTTTTACTGTGGAGACTGGGGATCCAAACTCAGGTCCTCATGCTTGATCTACCAGCACTGGATCCATGTGCAATCTCTCTAGCCTTTTTTCTGTCATTTTGTACTATATCTTTTTTGTTGTTGTTGTTTGTTTTATAAGGTAGTGTTTCGCTTTAGCCCAGGCTGATCTAGAATTCACTATGTAGTCTCAGGGTGGCCTTAAACTCATGGTGATCCTCTTACCTCTGCCTCCTGAGTGCTGGGTTTAAAGTCGTGTGCCACCGCGCCTGGCTATACTTCATCTTTATGCAACATTCTCAGCATTGACAATTATAGACTGAAAATGTCAATTAACTTCAAAAAACATTAAAAATGTTGTATGCCCTGTGTTATTAAATATTCAGCCAAGATTTAATTGTTGTTGTTATTATTATTATTATTATTATTATTGGTTTTTTGAGGGGGGGTCTCTAGCCCAGGCTGACCTGGAATTCACTATGCAGTCTCAGGATGGCCTCAAACTCATGGTGATCCTCCTACCTCTGCCTCCTGAGTACTACCTCCTGAGTGTACACCACTACAGCCAGCAAGATGTAATTCTTTTTTTTCTTTTTTTTAAATTTTTGTTTGTTTGTTTATTTATTTATTTGAGAGTGACAGAGAGAAGGAGGGACAGAGAGAGAAAGAGAGAGAGAGAGAGAGAATGGGCACACCAGAGCTTCCAGCCTCTGTAAACGAACTCCAGACGCGTGCGCCCCCTTGTGCATCTGGCTAACGAGGGTCCTGGGGAATTGAGCCTCGAACCGGGGTCCTTAGGCTTCACAGGCAAGCGCTTAACCGCTAAGCCATCTCTCCAGCCCAGATTTAATTCTTTTTTTTAAATATTTTATTTGTTTATTTATTTGACAGAGAGAGAGAGAACTGGTGCACCGGGGCTTCCAGCCACTACAAACGAACTCTAGACGCATGTGCCACCTTGTGCATCTGGCTAACGTGGGTCCTGGGGAATCAAACCTCGGTCCTTTGGCTTTGCAGGCAAATGCCTTAAATGCTAAGCCATCCCTTCAGCCCAAGATTTAATTCTTGTGTGTGTGTGTGTGTGTGTGTATGTGTGTGCGCGTCCATGAGGTGTCCCATGTGCTTGCCTGCAGCAGCGTGTACTCACCTGCAGTGGCTGTAGTGGAACCCGGTCCATCACTCTTCCACCCATTTCCTTTTATTTGGTTTGGTTTTACGAGGTAGGGTCTCACTCTAGCCCAGGCTGATCTGGAATTCACTATGTAGTCTCAGGGTGGCCTCAAACTCATGGCGATCCTCCTACCTCTGCCTCCCGAGTGCTAGGATTAAAGGCGTGCGCCACCCTGCACTATGCCTAACTCTTCTTAGTTTTTAATTTTTTTAATGTATTTACTTGCATATGTATACTTAGGTGTGAGTGTGTGTGTGTTTGTATGTGTGTGTGGATATGGGCATACAGTAAGAAATAAAAACATGATGGTCCATTTTCTTTTATTTATTTATTTGAGAGCGACAGACAGAGAAAGAAAGAGGCAGATAGAGAAAGAGAATGGGCACGCCAGGGCCTCCAGGCACTGCAAACGAACTCCAGACGCGTGCGCCCCCTGTGCATCTGGCTAATGTGGGTCCTGGGGTATCGAGCCTCGAACCAGGGTCCTTAGGCTTCACAGGCAAGCGCTTAACCACTAAGCCATTTCTCCAGCCCCATGATGGTCCATTTTCAAGACAAAGGTGCCTTAAGTAGGGTTAGACCCAGTTCCAGGTAAGCAGGAGATACTGAGCCCACTGCCTGTGTCTGCTTGTCAGAGCTTTCTAGTCCCATGTCCAGAGGGATGGCTTAGCTACAAAGCCAAAGGACCCAGGTTCCATTTCCCAGGACCCATGTTAGCCAGATGCACAAGGTGGCATATGTGTCTGGAGTTCCTTTGCAGTGGCTGGAGGTCCTGGTGCACCCATTCTCTCTCTCTCTCTCTCTCTCTCTCTCTCTCTCTCTCTGTCTCCCTCTTTCTCTCTGTCAAATAAATAAATAAATAAAATATTTAAAGAAAAAAAAAAGAAAGAAGAACTCACAAGAAGGTCTTTGTTACAAATATAGGCTTAAGGTCGTGGAAAGATGTGCTTCCCTGAGTCCTCAGCCAAGGAAGAAAGGGGTGGGGGGACCTGAGTCAGTGTTATAAAAGCTGCTCTTGGGCTGGAGAGATGGCTTAGTGGTTAAGGCATTTGCCTGCAAAGCCAAAGGAACCCGGTTCGATTCCCCAGGTCCCACGTAAGCCAGGTGCACAAGGAGGCACATGCTTCTGGAGTTCGTTTGCAATGGCTGGAGGCCCTGGCATGCCCATTCTCTCTCTCTCTCTTCTCTCGTTCAAATAAATAAAATATTAAAAAAAAAAAAAAAAAAGCTGTTCTCTGCCTTCAAACATCCCTGATTGGTGCCTGAACTTACAAGATCAAAACAAGGGTAGGGGTCTGGAGAGATGGCTTAGCAGTTAAGGCATTTGCCTGTGAAGCCAAAGGACCCAGGTTCGAATCCCTAGTATCCACGTAAGCCAGATGCACATGATGGCACATGCGTCTGGAGTTCATTTACAGTGGATGGAGGCCCTGACATGCCCATTCTCTTTCTCTCTCATAAACAAATAAATAAATAAAAACTGTTTTTAAAAGCCTCCCTTTCATGGCTCAGAGTCTCTTGTCGGTTTCTTTGTTAAGAGAAGTGGATATTTCCACCAGCACCAGGGCCTCTTGCCACTGCAAACAAACACCAGACATTTGTGCCACTTTTTGCCACCTGCTTATGTAAGTGGCCTAGAAATTGAACTCAGACCAGCAGGCTTTGCAGTCTGAGTAATTGTCCCACCCCCCAGCCCCATGTTTGTTTGTCTTTCTAGTTTTATTGAAAAATATGCACGGCTTGTGTCTGTGGTTCATGGTATATTTCCTGTGGCTAGTGTTGGTGTGACATCTGGCCACTGAGCCCTTAAGGGCTGGGACGAAACTTAGAGCTGTGGCACATTTAGAGGGATCTCAGCGACCTCAGTTCTGCCCCTTGTGGGAAGGAGAAACTGAAACTGAGGCTGATTTAACACTCTTTCTTTTCAATGTATTTAATTTATTTATTTATTTGAGAGAGAAAAAGAGGGAGAGAGAGAGAATGGGCGCGCCAGGGCTTCCAGTCACTGTAAACGAATTCCAGATGCATGCACTCCCTTGTGCATCTGGCTTACGTGGGTCCTGGAGAATCGAACCAGGATCCTTTGGCTTTGCAGGCAAACACCTTAACCACTAAGCAATCCCTCCAGCCCTAAGGCTCTTTCTAGCTTCCCCCTACTCACCTGGGCCACTGGCTCCTGGGATGGGCTCTGATCATCCACTCGTCCACTGTTAAGTGAAACGATTTTTTAGAGGGGTTTTTTTTTTTTTTTAGAGAGGGTGAGAGAGAGATAGAGAGAGACAGAGAACGGGCGCTCCAGGGCCTCTAGCCACTGCAGACAAACTCCAGACGCATGCGCCACCATGTGCATCTGGCTTACATGGAACCTGGAGAATGGAACTGGGGTCCTTAGGCTTCGCAGGCATGCACCTTAACCGCTAAGCCATCTCTCCAGCCCATGAAACGATTTTCCTAAAGAGACAGAAACACATGTCTATTCACGCAGATAAGGCACAAATAACAAAGCGCAGTTGTGCCAAAAATCCAGTTTTGGTGAACCAATGAGTTTCTTGAGGTTCCTTGCAGAACACTGGTGGGAGTAACTGACAGGAGTGTGGGTGACCCCATCTTAAACGGCAACATTATGGAAGCTACATCAGGATGGAGCCCCACTTCTGGGAAACCCTTCTACTTCTCAAAGAATCCAGCATCTCCCAAGAACACTTGCAGTTGGGGAAAGGGTGAGGAGCAGCCATAGCTGAACCCTCAGGTGAGGGTCTTGTGACCCTTCCCTGCTCCATCTCCAACAGTGGCAATAGCTCCATTACCATGGCCATAGACCTGGCTGTCTCTGTATTGTTCTGCTCCGAAGTTGCCATGGGCCAAGGCATTTTTAATTTTTAAAATTTTTATTTATTTATTTGCAAGGAGAGAGAGAGAGAGAGAAAAGAGAAGAGAAGAGAAGAGAAGAGAAGAGAAGAGAAGAAAAGAGAAGCGAAGCGAAGCAGACAGAGAGAGAATGGTCACGCCAGGGCCTCTAGGCACTGCAAACAAACTCCAGATGCAGGTACCCCTTGTGCATCTGGCTTACATGGATCCTGGATAATCAAACCTGGGTCCTTTGGCTTTGCAGGTAGATCCCTTAACTGCTAAGCCATTTCTCCAGTGCAAACATTTATTTTATTTTATTTATTTATTTGAGAAGGAGAGAGAGAGAAAGAGGCAGACAATAGATAATAGATAGATAAACAGATGATAGAGAGAGAGAGACAGAAAGAAAGAATGACACACCAGGGCCTTTTGGCTGCTGCAAACTTGGGACACATGCACCACCTTGTGCATCTGGCTTAGACAGGTCCTGGGAAATCAAACCTGTGATCTTTGGCTTCACAGGCAAGTGCCTTAACTGCTAAGCCATCTCCCCAAGCCCCAAAGTGTATTTTACTCCAAGATGGCGTCATGCTCGGCCTGGATGAAAAACGCCATGCGCTTATGCTACTTGTGGGGTTAGGAGTACGATCCAGCTATCGGCTGCTAGGTCCTGGTTCTGCTCTGTCACTAAGCAACCCCATGCACGCCCATCTTTGTGAGGAAGACCTTTTCCTTCCTGTTGGATTCAAGTTCGTACCTTGGGTGATAGCAAGGTCTGTTCCTTGCTAGGTACCCAAGGTGCTGGGCTCCTGGACTTGGATTAGTCTGGGCTCAACTTGTAAAATGTTGTTGGGTTCACAGAACGGATGTGGGCATTGTCACCTTCATCGAATTGCTCCCCACCCTGTCTCTTGGGCCCCTCATCTTCTACTCCTTGAAGCCCCCCTCAACCTTCTCCCCACAGTCCTAGACGTCAATGTCACTATCAAATAAGTAAATAAAAATAAACACAAGCCGGGCGTGGTGGCGCACGCCTTTAATCCCAGCACTCGGGAGGCAGAGGTAGGAGGATCACCATGAGTTCAAGGCCACCCTGAGACTCCGTAGTGAATTCCAGGTCAGCCTGAGCTAGAGTGAGACCCTACCTCGAAAAACCAAAAAAAAATAAAAAAATAAAAAAAATAAACACAAATTTTTTAAAAAAAGAAAAAGTTATTTTAAAATATTTTATTTATTTATTTATTTGAGGGAAAAAAAGAAAGAGGCAGATAGGGAGAATCGGCACACCCGGCTTCTAGCCACTGCAAATGAACTCCAAATGCATGTGCCATCTTGTAAATGTGGCTTATGTGGACACTGGGGAATCAAACCTGGGCCTTTAGGCTTTTCAGGCAAGCGCCTTAACCACTAAGCAATCTCTCCAGCCCTGCCCTCAGTTTATGCTGAATTTATTCCTGTGCCATTTTTGTTGTTATTTTTGCATGTGTATGTGTGTGAGAGAGATGTATGTAAATATGTGCTTGTGTGTGATCATATGTGTGGAGGCCAGAAATCAATGTCAAGTGTCTTTCTTCATCCCTCTTCATTTTTTTTTGTTTGTTTGTTTGTTTGTTTGTTTCGAGGTAGGGTCTCACTCTAGCTCAGGGTGACCTGGAACTCACTATGTAGTCTCAGGGTGACCTCAAACAAACGGCGATCCTCCTACCTCTGCCTCCTGAGTGCTGGGATTAAAGGAATGCGCCACCACGCCCGGCAACTTTATTTTATTTTTGAGACAGGGCCTCTCACTGAACTTGAAATTCACTGACTCAGCAAGGCAGTGAGTCCTGGGGATCCTCCTGTCTCTGCCTCCCTAGCCCCAGGATTTCAGGTGTGTACCACCATGCCCAGCTTTTATGGGGGTGCTGAGGGCTCAACTTCAAAGTCCTCATACTTCCACAGCAAGCACTTCACCTACTGAGGTATCTCACCAGCCTGCGTACCGTAAGTTATTGTTTCCACATTTTCCCCCCTTAGATTTCCTTTCTTTCTGTCTTCCTTCCTACTTCTCTCTTTGCTTTGGACAGAATCTAGCTATGTTGCCTCGGCTGGCCTCAGATTCGAGACCCTCCTGACCACTGGGATTATACGTATGCCCCACCAAGGCAGCTGGCATGAGTCTGTCTTCTGCACAGTACTAGCTCTGGCTTAAGGTCGATTGGCTCCTTTTCAGAGAGGATTATCTCAGTGTGGCAGAGGGAGTTGGCACATCTTGGGTGCTCTGGTCACTTGGATATGCCCAATGACGATACGATCCCCATCCAAACCCTAAAGTACAACATTGTTGGGCACAGGTAAGGGTCCCGGGGCCACAGGAGGTCACAGCTGGCCTAGACCCTGACAGCTTTGGGTCCTGAGGCCGGCAGGAGTAGGGCCGCTCCCTCCCCCAGCCCGGGACACCCTGGACGTCCAGGTAAGACTTAGGCTTCGCTGCTCCTGGAGCATTGTGACCTCTTGCCACTTGCAGGGCACGTCCCTATATGTTAATGAGGTATCAGCCAGCAGCCTTCACACAGCCAATCCCCCTGCAACCCGTACCCTAGACCTTTTCCTGCCACTACTTAGACCTTGTGACCCTTTCCCACTCACCCATGATATCACTACATGCTAATTAGGCATCAATGGGACCTTTGTACTAACCAATCCCCTTATGACCCGTACCTCTTCCCGCTCTTTCACAACTGCTTATAAACCCATTCCCCTGACAAATAAACAAGCTGCTCTTCAGTGCTGCCTCCCAGGTGTTTTTTTTTTTTCCCCGTCACACTCATAGCCACTCAAGACCCTGCTCCACAGTTGCCTGGACACCTCCAGGGAGCTGGTGGGCGAACGGCCCCCTGAGGAACCAGGACTCACACAACATGACTAGTTTTATTTTTTAAAAAATTATTTATTTGACTAGCTGGGCATGGTGGTGCATGCCTTTAAGCCCAGCACTTGGGAGGCAGAGTTTGGAGGATCGCCATGAGTTCAAGACCACCCTGGGACTACATAGTGAATTCCAGGTCAGTCTGGGCTAGAGCAAGACCCTATCTCAAGAAACAACAACAAGCCTGGGTCTGTTATAGCAGAAGTACCACAAAGTGGGTGGCTCTTCCATAGCTCTAGACTAGACATCTAAAAATCAAAGCATCAGCCTTGTTCCCTCTGAGACTCCACAGGACTTTTCCTTGCCTCTTCTTCCCTTCCGATGCTGCCCTGGCTCCTTGACATTGCATTTAGGGCATGGCTCCTATCCCTGCCTATGTTTGCAAGGCCTTTCTCTATGTGTATTGACCTCCTCCTGCTCCTCTTCCTTCTCTTCTTCTTCTTCCTTTGAGAGAGGGTCTCGCTCTAGCCCAGGCTGACCTGGAGTTCACTATGGAGTCTCAGGCTGGCCTCAAACTCACAGCGATCCTCCTACCTCTGCCTCCCTCCCAAGCGCTGGGATTAAAGGCATGTTCAAATTTTTTTAAAAAACATAATATTTTTAGCTGGACATGGTGGCGCACGCCTTTAATCCCAGCACTCAGGGAGGCAGAGGTAGGAGGATCGCCGTGAGTTTGAGGCCACCCTGAGACTCCATAGTGAATTCCAGGTCAGCCTGGGCTAGAGTGAGACCCTACCTCGAAAAACCAAAAAAAACAAAAAAAAAAAAAAAACACATAATATTTTTTATTGGGGCTGGAGAGATGGTTCCGTGGTTAAGGTGCTTGCCTACAAAGCCTAACAACACAGGTTCAGTTCCCCAGTACCCACATAGAGCCAGATGTAGAAGGTGGTACATGCATCTGGAGTTCCTTTGCAGGGGCTAGAGGCCCTAATCGTGCCCATTCTCTCTTTCTTTCCCTCTGTGTGTGTCTGTATTTCTCTACTTACAAATAAATAAATGTTTTTGAAAAAACTATTTATGAGAAAGCAAATGGGCACTCCAGGGCCTCTAGCCACAGCAGACAAACTCCAGACACATGCATCACCATGTGCATCTTGTTTACATGGGTTCTGGAGAGTCGAACCAGGGTCCTTAGGCTTTTCAGGCAATTACCTTAACTGCTAAGCCATCTCTCTAGCCCTAAAAAAAAAAAAAAAAATTATTTGCAAGGAAAGAGAGAGAGCACACCAGAGCCTCTTACTACTGTAAATGAACTCCAGACACATTAGCCACTTTGTGTATCTGGCTTTACGTTGGTGTGGGGAATTGAACCCAGCCCGAACTCAGACTGTTAGGCTTTGTGAGCAAGTGCCTTTAACCACAGAGTCATCTTTCCAGCCCACAAACTGACTTTCATGTGGTGTTTCTTCTTTCTTTCCCTTTCAGACAGGATCTCATGTACCCCAGGCTGGTCTTGAACTCACTATGTAGCTTGAGAGTGGCCTTGATCCTTCTGCTTCTACCTTCCAAATGCTAGGATTGGGCCAGGCCTGTGGGGTTCATGCAGTGTTGTGGATGGAACTCAGGGTGTCCTGCATGCTAGTCAAGCACAGTTCCAACTGAGCTACATCCCTAGTCCCCCCCCCCCCACATCCTCTCCCCACACACACACTTTTTAAGACAGGTTCTCGCTATATAACCAAGGCTGGCCTCCAACTCATGATCCTCTTGTCTCTTGTAATAGATGTGCCCCACCGTGCCAGCCTTGAACTCATGATCCTCCTGGCTCAGCTTCCCAAGTGCTGGGGTTACAGGTGTGCACTATCATGCCAGGTTTCCATTTGCACTTTGTTCTATTTTATTTTATTTTATTTTATTTTATTTTATTTTATTTTATTTTATTTCATTGAGAGAGAGAGAGAGAGAATGGGCACACCAGGGCCTCCAGCTGCTGCAAACGAGCTCCAGATGCATGTGCCACCTTGTGCATCTGGCTTACATGGGTCCTGGGGACTTGAACCTAAGTCCTTTGGCTTTGCAGGCAAGGGCTTTAACCACTAAGCCATCTCTCCAGCCCCATTTTTTTTTAATTTTAGAGAGAGGGAGAGAGAGAAGGAGAGAGAAATAATTGGCACACCAGGGCCTCAGCCTCTGCAATCGAACTCCAGATGCACCACCTAGTGGGCATGTGTGACATTGTGCTTGCATCACCTTTGTGCATCTGGCTTACGTGGGATCTAGAGAGTTGAACATGGGTCCTTAGGCTTTGCAGGCAAACGCCTTAACCACTAAGCCATCTCTCCAGATCCCACATATTTTCTTTAAAGTGAAAATGGGGTGGGGGGCTGGAGAGATGGCTTAGTGGTTAAGGCACATGGCTATGGAGCCTAAGGATCCAGGTTCGATTTTCCAGGTCCCACGTAAGCCAGATGCACATGGTGGAGCATGCGTCTGGAGTTCCTTTGCACTCTCTCCCCTACTCTCTCTGTCTCTGTCTCAAATAAATAAATAAATAAATAAATAAAAATCTTTTTTAAAAAGAAAGAAGAATAAAATATTTGGGAGCTGGAGAGATGGCTCAGCACTTAAGGCACTTGTCTGCATTGCCTAATGACTTGGGTTCAATTCCCCAGTACCCATGTAAAGCCAGATACACAAACTGGGGCATGCATTTGGCATTCATTTGCAGTGGCTGGAAGCCCTGGTGCACCCATTTTCTCTGTCCATCTCTATCTCTCTCTTCTTGCAAATAAATTAAAATATTTAATATGTATTTATTATATTATATATTTATATATTATATGTAATAATATATTATATATTTTATACATATATATATATATATATATATATATATATATTTTTTTTTTACTTATTTAGGAGAGGGAGGGCTAGGGTGGTGGGTGCACTACGGCCTCTTGTCCCTGCAAACAAACTTCTGGCACATGTCCACTTTGTACATCTATTTGGTTTTATATAGGTACTGGGGTATTGACCTGGGCAGGGAGGCTTTGCAAGCAAGCACCTTTAACCACTGAGTTATCTCCCAATCTCATTTCCACTTGTTTTTTTTTAATTTATTATTTATTTAAGAGAAATAGAGAGAATATGGACATGCACAAAGACTAGATGCATGTGCCACTTTGTGCCTCTGCCTTTACGTGAGTACTGGGGAGCTGAACCTGGGCCAGCAGGCTTTGCAAACAAGCTCCTTTAACTACCATCTTTCCAGCCCCCATTTTCACTTCTTTTTTTCTTATTTTTTTAATTTTAATTTTATTTATTTGAGAGAGTGATAAAAAGAGGCAGAGAGAGAGAGAATGGGCACGCCAGGACCTTCCACCACTGTAAACAAACTCCAGATGCATGTTCCACCTTGTATATCTGGCCTAGGTGGGTCCTGGGGAATTGAACCTGGGTCCTTTAGCTTTACAGGCAAATGCCTTAATGGCTAAGCCATCTCTCTAGCCCTATTTTCATTTATTTTAATTTTATTTTTATTTTTGATAGAGAGAGAGGGAGAGGGAGAGAATGGGCGTGCCAGGACCTTCAGCCACTGTAACCAAACGGCCATCTTGTGCATCTGGCTTATGTGGGTCCTGGGGAGTCGAACCTGGGTCCTTTGGCTTTGCAGGCAAGTCCCTTAACCACCAAGCCATCTCTCCAGCCCCCTATTTTCACTTCTTATAAGGACAACCGCGATATTGGATTACGGACCACAGAATGTCCTCATCTGAACTTGATTGCATCTATAAAGACGTTATTTCCAAGTAAGGTCCCAGTCAGAGGATTTTAAGGGATAGGACTTCAACATATCTTTATTTTATTTTATTTATTTGAGAGAGAGAGAGAGAAAGAGGCAGAAAGAGAGAGAGAATGGGCGCGCCAGGGCCTCCGGCCACTGCAAACGAACTCCAGACACATGCACCCCCTCGTGCATCTGGCTTGACGTGGGTTCTGCAGAATTAAACCCTGATCATTTGGCTTTGCAGGCAAATGCCTTAACCACTAAGCCATCTCTCCAGCCCTCAACATACCTTTAGATAGCGGAATTCAACCCAACCTACAATTGAGAGGAAGAGGAGGTTTTCACAGACTTTCTTGGAAGGGCAACCATGTCCCCTGCTCTGTGTTTCACAAGTCACCCAGCAGATGCCTGATCATCAGCAAGTGCTAGCGGGCAGGCCAGAGACATGAGTGTTGGACAAGACCAAACCCAGTGCTATAGCACCCTCTGCTGTTCAGGTGTAGCAAAAGCAGATTGGGAACGCTTAAAATATTTGAATAGCAGTTCTGAAACTGTGGAGGCCAGCCAAATGGTGTCAAGAGTCTGGCCCTGCCTTGGTTTCAGATGGACCTAGATTTTCATCCTGTCTCCTCTCTGGTCGCCTGGCTCTGTGACTCTGGGATGGTTGTTGAGCCTCTTTTATTTCCATTTTTGGTTTTTCAAGGTGGGGATCTCACTGTAGCTCAGGCTGACCTGGAATTCAAGGTGGCCTCGGACTCTCAGCGATCCTCCTACCTCTGCCTCCCAAGTGCCAAGATTAAAGGTGTGGGCTATCATGCCTGGATGAGCCTCTTTTATTTATTTTTATTCTAGAGAGAGTGAGAGAAAGAGGCAAATAGAGAGAGAATAGGTGTGCCACGGCCTCCAGCCGCTGCAAACAAACTTGTACATCTGGCTAATGTGGGTCCTAGGGAATCGAACCTGGGTCCTTTGGCTTTGCAGACAAGTTCCTTAACAGCTAAGCCATCTCTCCAGTCCCCCCCCCTTTTTTGCACATGTGTGTACACATGCGCATGGAGGCCAGAGGTTAATGTTGGGTTCCTCAATTACCCTCCAGACTGAGGCAGAATCCATCACTCACATCCACGGCTCACCAATACAGCTAGTCTAGCTAGCCAGCTTAACCCCTGGCTTTTGTCTATAAGAGGGCTGCCACACTCACTCCTCATTTACATAGGTGCTGGGGTTTCCAGCTCTGGTCCACATATTTGCACAGTGAACACTTTATCCACTGACTGAGCCATCTCCCCAGCCCGCGCTCAGCATGTCTAGGTCGGCTTCGCTGCCTTAGGGAAGCAGAGGGGATCACTCACATTCTCACATTGCTTACTACCTAGAAACTATGTATTCAAATATTAATTATATTAATGAATTAATGATGGCAGTGCCCTTGGAAGCAGCAGACAATAAGGGCCGAGGGAGTAACTTATACCCCTGGGACCTGCCATTTGCCACACTCATTCTCCCTGGATCCCCAAAAGCCTTCCTATGCCAATCAGAATAAAAGTAAATAATGTTGTAAATCATAATACAATTATTAGTATTTCTGGGCTCTTTGAGGAGTTTCCTGGAATGTGGGATATTTCAATAATATCAATTTAATAATTCAATGAATCAATTCAATTTAAATAAAGCCATGATAGTCTCAAAAACTGGAGACAATTGGTCACCCTAACTCCTCCCCATCTTGCTTGGGTCAGATGTCCCAGGAGACAGAATTAACCCAAACCCAGTGAGGGTTTTAGGAGCTCTCACTTTGAGTTCTGGCTTTGACACTAATTAGCTCTGTGACCTTAGGTAGTTCGCTAACCCTCTCTGAAGTTTGGTCTAGGAAGCCTGCGGGTTGTAGATACTCACATATGGTGTGCGGGCACTTAGCCTTAAGTCTGCACAAGGAGGTCTACAGGCCCTTGGCTGTGACTTCAGCCATTCGGACCTAGATGTGAGCTCCTAAGGTATCTCGTACCCCCAAAAGGGCTTTGTCCCCCATGGGGATGCTGAAAGAGGCAGGGGAGTTAAAGCCCAATGCATTGTTACTCCGGTCAGTGACACAAGCATGCCTTGGCAACTTGGCAGCCATCTTCGCCTTTGGACAGAGGCCAACAAGAGGACCCAGACAAACGTGCTAGTTGTGTGGGTATCAATTTTTTAAATATTTATTTAAATTTATTTATTAGAGAGAGAGAGAGAGAGAGAAAGAACGGGCACGACAGGACCTCTAGCCACTGCAAACAAACTCCAGATGCATGCGCCACCATGCACATCTGGCTTACATGGGACCTGGAGAATCGAACCTGGACCTTTAGGCTTTGCAGGCAAGTGCCTTAACCACTAAGCCATCTCTCCAGCCCTCAAATATATATTTTGTGGATTAATTGCAGAGTCGTGACATGGAGTGGGTAACTATGTGACACAGCCTGGGGCGCAGTAGAAATTGGAGAGGTGGGGCTGGAGAGATGGCTCAGCAGTTAAGGCGCTTGCCCTCAAAGCCTGACGCCCTAGGTTCAACCCCCAGTACCCATATAAAGCGGTGCATGTGTCTGGAGTTTGCAGTGGCAAACTAGAGGCCACCCTTTCTCCTCTCTCTCTCCCTCTCTCTCTCTCTCTTGCTCTCCTTGCAAATAAATAAATAATTTTTTAAGAAGAATAAATGGGCGGCTGGAGAGATGGCTTATCCTTTAAGACGCTTGCCTACGAAGCCTAAGGACCCATATTCTACTCTCCAGGTCCCATATAAGCCAGATGCACAATGTGACACAAGTGCACAAGGTCGTGCATGTGCACAAGATGGCACACACATCTGGAGTTTGAGTACAGTGGCTAGAGGCCCTGGCATGCCAATTCTCTCTTGCTCTTGCTTTCACGCTCTCTCTCTGATTAAAATTAAAAAAAAAAAAAAAAAGTAAAGAAGTAGGACGGGTGATGAAAACAAGGGATGCTGGAAGCCAGGGAGTGGCCAGCAGGGACGGGATGAATGAGCACTGGAAATGATGGAAACAATTTGGGATTTGACTTTTGTATTGTATTCACTCTGTGATGTGACTCCTCAGCAAATCCTGTCTCCTCTTCAGAAGTCAGTTTCCACATCTGGAAATAAGACAGTAAGTGAGCCTGCCTCAAAGGTTTACTGGCGCTACTGTGAGGATTCATGAGATGGTATAGACTTGGCTAAGGGCCCAACGACCTGCTGAATGCTCCCAACCTCCCTGTCACACACATGTGCACACACTTGCACACATTCTTCTCAAGTTCTGCTCTGCCCTGGCCACCTCCCTTCAGATCAGTGAGCACTTGTTCTGTGATTTTTCTTTTTGTTTGTTTTTTTCCGAGGTAGGGTCTCACTCTAGCCCAGGCTGACCTGGAATTCACTATGTAGTCTCAGGGTGGCCTTGAACTATGGCGACCCTCCTACCTCTGCCTCCCTAGTGCTGGGATTAAAGACCTGTGCCATCATGCCTGGCTCTTGTTCTGTGATCTTAATGCAGTATATTCCTCTCTGGGCCCCTCCCTTCCTGGGCTATTTCGAATATTTTTATTTATTTACTTTTATAGAGACACAGAGAGAAGCCAGGGCCTCAGCCACTGCCATGGAACTCCAAACGCTTGCGCCACCTAGTGCACATGTGTGACCTTGCACTTGTGTCACCTTGGCAGGTCTGGCTTATGTGGGATCTGGAAAGAAATCAAACATGCTTCCTTAGGCTTCACAGGCAACAGCCTTAACTGCTAAGCCATCTCTCCAGCCCCCTTCCCAGTATATTTATAAGATCATTATGGCCCCCAGGTAGCTAAGTTCCTGTAGAGTTCAGATCATGCCCACAAGCACCCTGCCTAATGCCAGGCACATAGGCAGGGCTCAGTCACACGGCGAGCAGCCCTCGCTCCACACACTCCAGGTCCTGGTGGCTAGTGAAGGCTCCTGAACCACACACACAGGACTTTGGCATGTAACACACACGAGGTCCCTGCCTCCCCACATGACATCCCAGACATCTTCTCTCAAGTACCCCACCACCGCCGCCTCAGATCCCCTTCAGGCACCACAGTGAGACCAGTTAACAAAAACACAACCAATTCCTTTACTTCTGAGGTCTCCCTAAAGGGGAGACCGGAAATAGAGGGAAAGGGGTTTAATTTAAAAAAAAAAATGGCATAATTAGTCAAATACTGATCTCTGATAGGCCCTCTCTTGTGCCATGGGTCTAGTCCCATGGAGAGCCCCCCCACACCCTGTGTCCCAGGGTGGCACCAGGAGGGGTCAGGGAAGGCTATGGCCAGCAGATAGATCCCTTGCCCAGCCTCTTCGCCAGCAGGAGGAAGGAAAGAAGCCGGCAGGGCTGCTGGGCACCGGGAAACGTCACCACCGCAGAAAGTCCCTCAGGAGCTTAAGGAGGTTGGTGACCCAGAGGTTGGCACCGAGGTCAGTCAGGTACTGGATCTCAGGCGTGAGCATGCGCCTGCAGAGCTGCTCGTGCTGCCGCCCGATGCTCTTCTTGAGGTTGTAGCCCAGGATGGACTTGACCCCCAGCGGCTGCCAGGGTTGCATGGCCGAGTCCTGGATGGAGGCGGCGTCCACGGCCTGTCCGCCGTCGATGCAGATGCGGCGCATGCGCTCGTTGGCTCGGCGCAGGTCGGCCACCTCGCGCTCCATGCGCTGCCGCCCGAAGGCGTCCACCTTGCGCCAGAAGCTGGCGTTGAAGTGGCGGTAGAGGAGGGCGTCCAGCAGGTTCCAGGCGGTGGCGCGCCGGTACAGCTCTCCGCTGAGCCGGGGGACGGGCGAGTCGCGGCGGGCGTTGAGCTTGAAGTAGAGCACGTCCTCCAGGTCCCAGCAGAGCAGGTGGCGCAGCAGCACGAGCGACTCGTCGAAGTACTCCTGCAGCAGCACGAGCTGGAAGCGGCGCTCCACCTCCAGGATGTGCTCGCGCACGCGCGGGCTGCCCGGGTCCAGGCTGCTGTCGTAGCCCAGGTCGAAGAAGAGCAGGTTGCGGAGGTAGTGCGCGTTGTAACCGCTCGGGTCGTAGTAACGATCCGGATCCTTCAGGAACTCCGCCAGCTTGTCGCCCCCCGACAGCTTCCACGTGAGGGGTACCACGGCCCCGAAGTAATGGAAGGATGACTCGAAGAGCCGAGCCGGGTCCCGGATGACTGTGATGAAGACGGCCCCCGGGGGTACCAGCCCGCGCACCTCGTCGTAATGGAAACGCATGTGGTTGCAGATGATGTTGAAACAAGCGCCCGGCCGGTAATCCTGCACCAGGCTGCGAGCGAAGAACGACGGGTAATGGAAGTCGTTGCGCCCGTTCGGGAAGGCGAACTTGAGCCCGTGCTTCTGGCCGAAGCGGAAGAGGATGTTGAGCAGCGTGCTGCTGGCCGTCTTGTGAGTCTTCATGAACACGATGTCGCGACGAGGATGACAACCTCCGGTCCCCGTCCTCGAACCGTTGGCGGCGGGAGTCGCGGCGGTGGCCTCTGGCTTGTCACGGTGCGGGTCCGGGGAACAGGGCGCTGAGGCCTCCGAGGTCCTGAGGGGGGAGACGAGAAAGGATGGAGAGGCTGGAGAGATGGCTTAGCGGTTAAGGCGCTTGCCTGCAAAGCCAAAGGACCCAGGTTCGATTTCCCAAGACCCACGTAAGCGAGATGCATGCATCTAGAGTTCGTTTGCAGTGGATGGAGGCCCTGGAACACTCATTCATTCCATATCTCTCTTTCTCTCTCTCCTCCTCCCCCCCCCCCAATAAATAAATAAAAAAAATAAGAAACCGGGCATGGTGGTGCACGCCTTTAGTCTCAGCATTCGGGAAGCGGAGGTAGGAGGATCGTGAGGCCACCCTGAGACTAGTAGTGAATTCTGGGTCAGCCTAGAGCGAGACCCTACCTAGAAAAACTGAAAATAAATTTAAAAATAAAAATAAATAAAATAAAATAATAAAATAAAATAATAGGATGGAGACAGCAGTGTTCAGAGCTGACTGAGGGCCCAAGATGTGACACCCAGGAGCTTTGGGTGGCAGAGAGCTCGGAGTGGCCTGGGAGGTCAATGATTTTAGCCTCTCTGGCCTCGGCTTCCCAATCTGTGCCCTCTTCAAGGTTGGTGTGAGAGACAAGCGAGACCAGCCATGCAGGCTGTTGTCTCCTTCACAGCCACCATGTCATACATGTATTGTAAAATAGTATTAGGTTGGATGGCATGAAATTGCCATTTTATAGGTTAAAAAAAAAAAAGATAGTCAGGTGTGTCCTTTAATCCCAGCACTTGGGAGGCAGAGGTAGGAGGATCACCATGAGTTTGAGGCCACCCTGAGACTACATAGTGACTTAAGTTTGGGCTCAGTAAAATTTGAATTTGGGGTAAGCAACGAATAAAAAAAAAAATTAAGTTAGCCAGGTGTGGTGGCACACACCTTTAGTCTCAGAACTCAGGAGGCAGAGGTAGGAGGATTGCTGTGAGTCTGAGGCCAGCCTGAGCTCTAGTGAGACCCTGCCTCAAAAAAAAAAAAAAAAAAAAAGTCTACGTTGTATAATTGTGTCCCAAATATTGTATGGAATGTGTTTACATTAAAAATAGCTTACTCGGGCTGGGGAGATGGCTTAGTGATTAAGGCGCCTGCCTGCAAAGCCAAAGGATCCAGGTTTGACTCCCCAGGACCCACATAAGCCAGATGCACAAGGGGGTGCACGCATCTGGAGTTCATTTGCAGTGGCCGGAGGCCCTGGCGCGCCCATTCTCATTCTCTCTCTCTCTCTCTCTCTCCCTCTCTCTCTCTCTCTCTCTCTTTCCCTGCCTATTTCTGTATCTCTCTCTCTCTAAAATAAAATAAAATAAAATAAAATGGCTTACTCCTCCATTTTAACAGAGTGGTTTGGCATCTTGTTGTACTATTTGTTTTGTTTGGGGGCGGGGGGTTCTGATCTAAACAGGATGACCTCATCTGTAATTGGACTGAAGTTCAGGCCTTGAACAGGATGCTCCGGGGACATCACACTCCAACTCCTGTTGAAACCTCAAATGGTAATCTGAACCCTGGCCATAGTGTTAGATGATTCTTCTAATCTGTGAAACAGGCTCTGTCCTTACACCCACTGTGCAGAGGAACACACTGAGGTCCAGTTTGCGCAGGGAGTTCCGCCCACGGTAGTAGAATATGTGCTGGACACAGTATGGTGCCGGGTGGCCATCTGAGAGGAAGCTGCAGTCGGGAGCCCAGTGGTTAAAGGCACTTGCTTGCAAAGCCTGCCGGCCTGGGTTCAATTCCCTAGTGCTCACGTAAAGCAAGATGAACAAAGTGGTGCATGCCTCTGGAGTTTGTTTGCAGTGGGAAAAGAAAGTTGTCACCAGAGATCAAGCAGGTACTGTGGTCACTTCACTGCGGCCCATCCCACCCCCTCCGGGGGCCACTTACGTGGAAGCCAGGCCTGCATGGAGTGGGGGGACCACATAGGAGTAGAGCAGCAGCAGGAAGCTTGTGAAAAGAGTTCCCAGCACTAGCCCCTTGGCCATGGACTCCCAGCGCTTCTTCAACAGCAGCCGCATCTCGGTCGGGCACCTACTGGGGACAGCACAGAGCAAGGCAAGGGTCAGGCGGCTGGCCCCGGGATATCCCATGGCTGCAGGCCAGGCAACAGGGACCTGCCTTTAGAAGCTCCGTAGGCCGAGAGCATGGCCCAGATAGGGACACAGAGACAAACACATAGAGAGATACAACAGGCTTAACTGAAGAACAGGATGGGGAAACAGGTTCTGTTTGAATTCAAACAAGAAAAAATTTAGCCTCCTTTTTACATTCCTGTTCACTCTGCAGGGTAGACTAACTTGGGGGTAGAAGGGAGGACTCAGAGAGTGGTCCCAGAGAAGAACGGCGTTTCTTACCTCTCTCTGTTCGTGTGGTTCTGTTTAAACGTTTAGCTGATTGAAAAGATTAGAGTGGGGCTGGAGAGATGGCTCAGCGGCTAAGGTGCTTCCCTGCAAAGTCTGATAACCCAAGTTCGATTCCCCAGTACCCTATGTGAAGCCAGATGTACAAAGTGGCGCATGCATCTGGAGCTCATTTGCAGTGGCTGGAGGCCCAAGTTCACCTCCCTCCCGATCCCTCTCTCTCTCTCTCTCTCTCTCTGTGTGTGTGTGTGTGTGTGTGTGTGTGTCTGTCTGTCTGTCTGCTTGCAAAAAATAAAAATAAAATAGCTAGGCATGCTGGTACATACTTGTAATCCCAGATTTTGGGAGGCAGAAATAGAAGGATCACTTTGGGTTCAAGGCCAGCCTAAGCTACAGTGAGACCTTACCTCGAAACAAATAAAACTAAAATGAAACAAATTGAAAATATTCAAGTTATTGTTGCCTTATTTGCAGACCTTTTGGGCTTCATAATGAAGTATATTCCCCAGTAAAAAGGACAAGAAGAGGGCTGGAGAAATGGCTTAGTGGTTATGGTACTTGCCTGCTAAACTAAGGACCCAGGTTCAAATCCCCAGTATACATGTAAGCCAGATGCACAAGGTAGTACATGTGTCTGGAGTTCGTTTGCAGAGGCTCCAGGCCCTGGTGCACCCATTATCTCTTTCTCTCTCTTTCTAGTTGTCTGCCTCATTCTCTCTAATATACAAATAAAATATTTTTTCAAAGTAATTTCTTTTATAAAAATATATTTTTATTTTTTATTTATTGGAGAGAGAATATATATTCTGTATAAGTATATCCCAAATACTGCATGGAATGTACTTATATTAACAATTGCTTACTCTTCCATCTTAACAGGATATCTTGGGGTTTTTATGTTTGTGGGAGGGTCTGAATGGAATTTCCAACAGGAGATTGAGACACAGGTGGTAATGGGAGAGGTTCAGGTTTCAGAACTGGGGTCCAGGAGAGACTTGGGGCTGGTTGGAGGGAGCACTGTTCAACCTCCCCTTAGCTGCGAAACTTTCCACGTCTACCCTAGTTCACGCTCCAGAGACCCCGAGGCTTCGAGAGGTTCTACGTGCTGCCCTGTGACCACATGCTTGGAACACTGCCACCGCTCCTGGGGACAGAAGCCGGACAAACTGACCGCCCAGAGGAGGAAACCTGGGAAAATTACCCAAGGTGTCCACAACTGCTTGCTGGACATGGGCCTTCTATACCTCCCCCCCCCCCATGAGGTGGCACTGACCTCTGAACCCTTGGTTTATCGTCTAGAATTTTCTCCTCATAGGAGAGAGGAAGGACATAAGCGACTAGCAAAGGAAGAAATCAAATGAGAAGGAATTGGGCCTCTGTTTTTTTTTTTTTTTTTTTTTTTTTTTTTGGACATCCCTGTTCACTCTGCAAGGTGGACTAGACTGGGGGTGGGAGGGGCTTGGAGAGTGGTCCCAGAGAACAGGGGTGTCCCTGACCTCTCTCTGTTCTACAGAAGGTCACATGGGCAAGCATGTTCATGGCAGTCTGGTTAAAAAATATATTAGAGAGCCAGGCGTGGTGGCGCACGCCTTTAATCCCAGCACTTGGGAGGCAGAGATAGGAGGATCGCCGTGAGTTTGAGGCCACCCTGACACTATATAGTGAATTCCAGGTCAGCCTGGGCTAGAGTGAAACCTTACCTCGAAAAACCAAAGATTAGAAAGACCCTCAGTGATTATCAGCCAGGAAACATGACACACATTCTTTCTCAGCAGTCATTAAAAAAGAAGAAGGAGGAGGAGAGAAGGAGGAAGAGGAGGAGGAGGAGGAGCAGGAAGAAGCAGCAGCATCAGCAGGCTGGAAGAATTTCTCAGTGGTTAGTGACACTTGCTTACAAAACCTGATGGCCTGAGTTCAATTCCCCAGTACACACATAAAGCCAGATGCACAAAGTGGCACATGCATCGGGAGTTCATTTGCAGGAGGCCATGGGGTGTCCATACCCACTCTTTCTGTCTCAAATGAATAAAATATATATATATTTAAAGCCAGACTGAAAATATACACTGATCTATGTGCTTGTCTAGTATCCCCCAGGCTTCAGTTCAATTCCCCCGCACTGAAAACGAAAAGGAAAAAAGAAAGAAGCAGGGCATGGTGGTGTATGCCTGAAATTCCAGCACTTCGGAGATGAAATCAAGGGCTGGACGAGATGGCTTAGCAGTTAAGGCACTTGCCTGCAAAGCCTAAGGACCCAGGTTTGATTTCCCAGGACCCACATAAGCCAGATGCACATGATGGTACATGCATCTGCAGTTCGTTTGCTAGAGGCCCTGGCGTGCTCATTCATATTCTCTCTCCCCCTCTCTCTCTCTCATTAAATAGATAAATAAATAATATTAGCAATCATTTCAGATTGTAGAGCCTAAATTTCAGATTTTGGGTTAAAGTTAGTCAACCTGAATTCTACATTTCAAGAGTACTATCCACCGGGCATAGTGGCACATGCTTTTAGTCCCAGCACACAGGAGGCTGAGGCAGAAAGATCACTGTGAGTTCGAGGCTACCTGGGGCCTCACTATGAGTTCCAGGTCAGCCTGGGCTAGAGTGAGATGTTACCTCAAAAACCAATAAACAAAAAAAAAAAAAAAATCAAGAGTACTGGGCTGGGAAAATGGCTTAGCGGTTAAGGCGTTTACCTGTGAAGCCTAAAGAGCTCGGTTTGATTCCCCAGGACCATGTAAGCCAGATGCACAAGGGGGCGCATATGTCTAGAGTTCATTTGCAGTGGCTAGAGGCCCTGGCGAGCCCATTCTTTCTCTCTGCCTTTCTCTCTCAAATAAATAAATAAGTAAATAAAATATTTTTTTTAAAAAATCAAGAGTACTATTCTCTGAGCCCAATTGGAGGAGAAATATATAAAGGGATAGTTCTCTAAAGTATACATTTTCTTAGTGGGTACACTTTTTAAAAAGAGCACATCCTAAACATCCTACTTTTTTTTTCTTTGAGGTAGGGTTTCACTCTAGCCCAGGCTGACCTGGAATTCACTATGTAGTCTCAGGGTGGCCTCAAACTCATGGTGATCCTCCTACCTCTGCCTCCCCAGTGCTGGGATTAAAGGTGTGCACCACCATGCCCAGATCACATCCTACTTTTTAAAAAATTTGTATGCATTTATTTGAAAGTGAGAGAGAGAGGCAGATAAAGAGAGGGGAGAATGGGCGCACCAGGGCCTCCAACCACTGCAAACTAACTCCAGATGCATGTGCCACCTTGTGCATCTGGCTTACATGGGGAATCGAACCAAGGTCCTTTGGCTTTGCAGGCAAGCGCCTAACTGCTAAGTCATCTCTCCAGCCCCACATCCTACTTTTTAATAAGAAAAATGTAAAAAAAAAATCTACCTTGAAACCTCCCCCAAAAAAAGAAGAAATAAAGGAAAATGCAGTATATTACATTTAGCATAGCACTTACTCTACTGCTGAGCTACACCTGCACCTGCATTTTAAAGTTTACAAGAAACAGGGCGTGGTAGTGCACACCTTTAATCCCAGCACTCGGGAGGCAGAGGTAGGAGAATCGCTGTGAGTTTGAGGCCACCCTGAGACTACATAGTGAATTCCAGGTCAGCCTGAGCTAGAGTGAGACCCTACCTCGAAAAAACAAAAACAAAGAAACCAAAAAGTTTCCAAAATACAAATCAGGGGCTGGAGGGATGGCTTCACGGTTATGGCGTTTGCCTGCAAAGCCAAAAGATCCAGGTTGTTAGCCAAATGCACAAGGGGGCCCACGTGTCTGGAGTTCGTTTGCAGTGAGTGGCTGGAGGCCCTGGTGCGCCTATTTATTCTCTCTCTCTCTGTCTCTCTCCCCCTCTTTCTGTGTCAAATAAATAAATAAATAAAAATAAAATATTTAGCCGGGCATGGTGGCACACGCCTTTAATCCCAGTACTGGGGAGGCAGAGGTAGGAGAATCGCTGTGAGTTCGAGGCCACCCTGAGACTACCTAGTGAATTCCAGGGTCAGCCTGAGCTAGAATGAGACCCTACCTCGAAAAACCAAAAAAATAAAGAAATAATAAATAAAATATTCAAAACAAATCAGGCACGACGACACATGCCTTTAATCCCCTAAGAGGATGAGGCAGAAGGACAATGAGTTCAAGGCCAGTCTGGACTACATAGTGAGACACTGTCTCACAATGGCGGGGAGGTGGGCGCGGGACCCAGCAAGTTGAAGCCAAGGGAATGCGTTAAGCCAGTCAAGAGGGGTTCCAGAAGGGGAAAGATGCCAACCTCAGGCTCTGCATCCCTGGGGCCTGGCCTTCAGTCCAGCGCTGTCATTGCAACGGGAAGCCCACCGCGCCCTGGGCAGCAGCGGAGAGGACCTGGGGGCGGGGGGTCTGGCTGGGGGCCTCCTGGGATGGGTCATCACACCCCGCCAGCCCTCAGGACGCGGGCTGTACGCCCCCTGAGCCCGTGTTGCCCTCCCCTCTCCCGTGGTGGTGAGGGCGCCTACCAACCACCAACCACACCTCGACCTCGGGGTGCAGTCCCGTCCCGCGGCCTACCGCTCCCGAAAGCCGGGTTTGAGCCCCGGGCCCGGGTCTTGAACGCACAGCGGAGCCCTGGGCCTGCGTTTCTCTGGCATTAGAATGGAAACGAAGTCAAGATTCTTGCCACCGGCCCTCTCAAAATCCCAACAAGCCACACCCTGCCTCCAACAGTCCCACTCACCAGAGTACTTTCTGGAACCCTGGGAGGATACAGTGATGGAGGTCTGGCAGCAGGGGGCAGACTAACCTCCCAACTGCCAATCAGACGCCACCTAGCCTGGCCCAGGACCAAACATGGCTGTTTCTGGTCACTCAGTCTCCTATTGGGCGTCTTCAAACCTCACCAGGCGGGTGTGGGTGCTGGAGCTGAATCTTGGGCCACTCCACCTTCTGATTCCATTATTTATTTATTTGCAAGCAGAGAGAAAGAAGGGAAATACCAGGGCCTCCTCCCATTGTATACACCACCCTGTGCATCTGGCTTTATGTGGGTACTGAGGAATCAAACCCAGGCCTTTAGGCTTTACAAGCAAGCGCCTATACCACTGAGCCATCTCTCCAGCCCTAATTCCACATTTTTGTTGTTGTTGTTATTTGTTTGTTTTTCAAGGTAGGTCTCACTCTAGCCCAGGCTGACCTGGAATTCACTCTGTAGTCTCAGGGTGGCCTTGAACTGACAGCGTTCCTCCTACCTCTGCCTCCCGAGTGTTGGAACTAAAGGCATGTGCCACCACGCTCGGCCCGTAATTCCCACTTTTAAGATCCTGAATCAGGTCGAAGGCACAGGGCTTCTCCATTTAACTGACTTCATTTAAAGCAGTATAGAAAGACAGGGACAATTATAGGGACATCGGACGGAAAGGAGGCCCTCACACAAGAGTCTGGTTGAACATGTCTTGGGGGCTGGGGAGATGGCTCATTGGCTTAAAGGCTCTTGCTTGAAAAGCCTGCTGGCCCAGGGTTCAATTCCCCCTACATACATAAAACCAGATGCACAAGGTGGCACATATATCTGGAGTTCTTTTGCAGCAAGACAAGGACCTGGCATAGCCATTCATTCTCTCTCTGTCTTGAATAAAAAATAAAAAAAGAAACGGGGGCTGGAGAGATGGCTTAGCCATTAAGGAACTTGCCTGCAAAGCCAAAGACCCAGATTTGATTCCCCAAGACCCATGTAAGCTAGATACACAAGGTGGCGCATGCATTTGGAGTTCATTTGCAGTGGCTGAAGGCCCTGGTATGGACATTCTCTCCCTCTCAAATTATATATATATATAATTTTTTTTCGAGGTAGGGTCTCACTCTAGCCCAAGCTGACCTGGAATTCACTATGTAGTCTCAGGTGGCCTTGAACTCATGATGATCCACCTACCTCTGCCTCCCAAGTGCTGGGATTAAAGGCGTGTGTCACCACGTCTGGCTAAAATTTAAAAAAATAATAATTCTTTCTGAAAGAAAGAAAGAAAGAAAGAAAGGAAGGAGAGAGAGGAAGGAGGGAAGGGAAGGAGGGAGGAAGAAATGGCAGCCAGGGGGGTGGTGGCGCACACCTTTAATCCCAGCACTTGGGAAGCAGAGGTAGAAGAATCACTGAGTTTGAGGCCAGCCTAAGACTACATAGTGAATGCCAGGTCAGACCCTACCTTAAAAAAAAAAAAAGAATGAAGGAGTGAATGAATGAAAAAGAAATGGCAGGACTAGAGAGATTGACCAATGGTTAAGGCACTTGCCTGCAAAGCCTAACAGAGTTTGATTCCCAGTACCATGTAAAGCTAGACGCACAAAGTGGCACATGCATCTGGAGTTCATTTGCAGCAGCTTGATGTCCTGGTATGCCCAGTGTCTGTCTATCTTTCTCTCTCTCTCTCCGCTTGCAAATAAATAAAAAACTATTTTTCAAAAAGAAATGGCAACTTACATACACCCTCTACCTTAACATCTTTTTTAAGTTTTTATTTATTTGTGTGTATATGTGTGTGTACATGTGTGGATGTATCAGGGTTTCTTGCTACTGCAAATAAACACCAGATACAAGTGCCATTTTCTTTAAGAAATCTATATTTAAAAAATATTTTATTGGGCTGGAGGGATGGCTTTATGGTTAAGGTGTTTGCCTGAAAGCCAAAGGACCCAGGTTCGATTCCCCAGGCCCCACGTTAGCCAGATGCACAAGGTGGTGCATGTGTCTGGAGTTCGTTTGCAGTGGCTGGAGGTCCTGGCACACCCATTCTCTCTCTCTCTCTCTCTTCTCCTTCTTCTTCTTCTCTGTCAAATAAATAAATAAGTAAAAGTAAACTATTTTAAATATGTATTTTATTTATTTACTTGAAAGAGAGAAAGAGGCAGATAGAAATCCAGATGTATATGCCATCTTGTGCATCTAGCTTATGTTGATCCTGGGAAATTAAACCTGGGTCCACTGGCTTTGCAGGCAAGCGTCTTAACCACTAAGCCATCTCTCCTGCACAAAGTGCTAGTTTTTGTGTCTGGCTTTATATGGGTGTGAGGGAATTGAACCCAAGCCAGGAGGATTTGCAAGCAAGCACCTTATCCACTGAGCCATCTCTCTAACCTGACCCTGAAATCTGGAAGGCATTCTGATCTTTCTTACCTGCTTCCAAGAGGTGCTGCTGTGTCCACTGCCTGCTTGGCTCCAGTATCAGGCGTTCTCTGCAGAGCTGATAGCCTTGAACAAAGGGATCCCTGCCTCCCCTCCTCAGTGAAGGTTTGCCACTTTTGCCTTACGACCTCCATTGAGTGGAACTCTGCCAGCATCCTTGCTGGTGCTATACTGAAAGCCAGCCTTTCTCCTTGAGGGACTCTGATCTTCCAACTGTCATTCTAGCTTTTCACTAGATGATATTTTGAGGTTCCATAACTCTCAAAGCCAAAAATAGGTAAATTTAGGCTCCGCTGACATTTCCTAAGAGGTTAAAACCTAAGCCGGGCGTGGTGGTGCAGGCCTTTAATCCCAGCACTGCGGAGGCAGAGGTAGGAGGAGGATCGCCATGAGTTCGAGGCCACCCTGAAACTACATAATGAATTCCAGGATAGCCTGGGCTATAGCGAGACCCTACCTCAAAACAGAAGGAAAAAAAGAAGGAGGAGGAAGAAAAGGAAGAGGTTAAAACCTAGCTGCTCTGTACATCTAGTCATATCTTTCAACTTTGCACTAAACTGACAAGTGGTGTCTAATCCAGAAAAGAAATGCCTACAGAGAAATATTGTCACCAGAGCTTCAGGGATATCCCATGACCAGTTTTTGGCTACACTGGGTCGTCTAACAGTATCTGAGTCAGGTGGAGAACTCAATGTGATTATCTTAGGTTTAAATGTGGGACAGGCTAGTGATGTTTACTGTAGGTAGGGAATGTGGTTGAGTATCCTAGGTTCTTTCTTTTTTTAATTTTTTAAAAATATTTTGTATTTTATTTAATTTATTTATTTTAGAGAGAGAGAGAGAGAGAGAGAGAACGGGTATGCCAGGGCCTTCAGCCAATGCATACAAACTCCAGATGCATGTGCCACCTTGTCTATCTGGCTTACATGGGTCCTGGGGAATCGAACTAGGTCCTTTAGCTTTACAGGATCCTTAATAGCTAAGCCATCTCTCCAGTGCCCAGGTTGTTTATTTTTATTTATACAAGTAAGCACAGGGAATATAGCTCACCCTCATTATAACTTAAAAACTATGGGGGTGAAAAGGCCTATGTGAGGTCAGGGGAAGAGATTGAGTAAAGGAAAGGTGGAGGGAGGGCTAATCAAAATCTAAGAGGGTATAAATAAGTCATATGGAAACCTACTTTTTTGGGCAATGGAACACTCAGGAGCCATAGATTGTTACTAGAAAATTTTCAATGCCAGGGATGGGATACCTTCCAGTGAGTTGTTGGCAAGGGAGGTCCCAGATGCCCCCAAAACATTACAGGCCATTGCTGTGGCCCTTGGTTTCCCACCAGGAATAGATGGTAAGACCCTATTGCTGAAGACTCCACATACTTGGGCTGCAAAGTCACTGAGAAACCCTGCTGGAGCTGAGCTGAAAACCTCCTCCATGTAGACCAGCTGACAGAAAGCTGGAAGAAGCTATTCTGCAAGCAGTTCAATGAGAGAGAGAGAAATCACCAGTGAAGATACCCAACAGTGGACACTGCAAGCCTTAGATTTGGCCAGCCAGTCCAAATGAGCCAAGGAATGCAATAGTGGCACGTCTGTCATGGGGGAAACCAACAGCCCTCTAATTTGACTAGATGCCTGCTCCATGGGAGGAAATACATCCCTGATACTGAAAACCTACAACAGCGGTAGTCATGAGCCCTAGGAGTGTAACGTCTGCTGCTGTCTGGCTAAATATATATACTGTGCTCACAAAACTGCCCATTAAGCACTTCTCTTAATGTTCATACCCATATATTAATGCTACTCTCACTTTTGGTTAGAGAAGCTTCTCTTTTCAGATGGCAGTGACCTTGGGATGACTCAGAAGGCACCATGGTGCTGAGAAGTGACAGAGGAGTGCTCAGCACTGAAATATCTCTATCACACCTTCCAAGGCTCAGGGTCCATTGCGGAAGAGGTGGCAGAAAGAATGTAAGAGCCAAAGGAAGGGCAGGACTCCTTACAACGTGCTCCTCCAGACACAAAATGGCCTGGATATCCATGACCTCACAGTGCCTGACACTGCCTACACAAGACCATCATAATAGGAGGAAAAGATCATGACATCAAAATAAAAGAGTGTCTGATTGAGAGGGGGAGGGGATATGATGGAGAGTAGAGTTCTAAAGGGGAAAGTGGGGGGGGGGAGGGAATTACCATGGGATATTGTTTACAATTATGGAAGTTGTCAATAAAAAATAAATTAATTAAAAAGTAAGGGCTGCTGAGATGGCTCAGTGATTAAAGGTGCTTGCTTGAAAAGCCTGGTGGCTGGGTTTGGCCTGGGTTCAAAACCCTAGCACTCATGTAAAGCCAGATGCACAAAGTGGTTCATGCATCTGGAGTGGTTTTTTGTAGTAGCAAAGAGGCCTTGCCATACCTGTTCTCTCTTTCTCCTCACAAATAAATAAATAAAAATGTTTTTGTTGGTTTTTGAGGTAGGGTCTTGCCCTAGCCCAGGATGTCATGAAATTGACTATGTACTCTCAGGCTGCTCTCAAACTTTCAGTGATCCTCTTACCTCTGCCTCTCTAGTGCTGGGATTAAAAGCATGCACCACCATGCCCAGCTAAAATATTTGTTGTTGCTGTTGCTTTCAGGTAGGGTTTCTCTGTAGGCCAGGCTGACCTGGAATTCACTCTGTAGTCTTGGGCTGGCCTCAAACTCATGGCGATCCTCCTATCTCTGACTTGCGAGTGTTGGAATTAAAGGCATGTGCCATTGCACCTGGCTTCTAATTTTTTTTTTTTTTCTTCGAGGAGTGAGAGCAAGAGAAGAAAAAGAACTGGAAGGCCAGGGCCTCAGCCACTGAAATTGAACTCCAAGTGCTTGTGCCACCTAGTGCACCTGTGTGACCTTGTGATTGTGTCACGTTTGTGGGTCTGGCTTAGATGGGTTCTGTAGAGAAATTGAACATGGTTTCTTAGGCTTCACAGGCAAGCATCTTAACCGCTAAGCCATCGCTCCAGTCCTAAAATATTTCTTAAACTTTTTATTTATTTATTTACTTATATTAAAGCAAGAAAGAGAGAGAGGCAGATAGAGAATGCACAGTAGGACTTCCAGCCACTGCAAATGAACTCCCGATGCATGCCACCTTGTGCATCTGACTTATGTGGGTACTGGGGAATCAAACATGGGTACTTAGCTTCTCAGGCAAGTGCCTTAACCAGTAAGCCATCTCTCCAGCCCTCTAAAATATTTTTTAAATAAATTTAAAAGGGCTAGAGAGATGGACCAGTGGTTAAGGCACTTGCCTACAAAGCTTAATGACCCAAGTTCAAGTCCCCAATACCCACATAAAGCCAGATGCACAAGGTGGCACATGTGTCTATAGGAAAACATACACATACCAAAAAAAGGTAATAAGCTGGGCATGGTGGCTTACACCTTTAATCCCAGCACTCGGGAGACAGAGGAGGATCACCGTGAGTTCAAGGCTACCCTGAGACTACATAGTAAATTCCAGGTCAGCCTGAACTAGCGTGAGACCCTACCTTGAAAAACCAAAACCAAAAACAAAAAAAGGTAACAATTTTGAAAGTAACCAAAGGACCCAGGTTCAACTCCCCAGGACCCACATAAGGCAGATGCACAAGGTGGCACATGCATCTGGAGTTCATTTGCAGTGGCTGGAGGTCCTGGTGTGCCCATTCTCTCTCTCTCTCTCTCCCTGCCTATTTCTGTATATCTCTCTCTCAAATAAATAAGTAAATAAAAATAAAAGATATTTAAAAAAAGAATTGCTTAATGCTGTGAAGAAGACAATCAGATCAACAGTATAACTTAAAACTGACAAGCAAGGATCAAAGGTATAATTGATGTGGTCATATGAAAGCATGGATAGAAGAGTCTGATGGGGCTGGAGAGATGGCTTAGTGGTTAAGGTGCTTGCCTGCGAAGCCTAAGGACCCAGGTTTGATTCCCCAGTACCCATGTAAACCAGATGCACAAGGTGGCATGCACCTGGGGTTCGTTTGCAGTGGCTGGAAGCCCCAGTGTGTACATTCTCTTTCTATATGCCTCTTTCTTTCTCTCTCTCTCAAATAAATAAATTAATTAAATATTTAAAAGAAGGATCTGATGGCTCCAGGCACATCTTTGGGGTATTAATAGAAGTTTAAATGTTAATAGAAACAAAATTTAAAACAGAGGACAAGAGGTATGCATCACTGGGCAGTCTTGGTGTTATCTGCTTGGTGGCTGTCTCAATTCTAGCTCTGTGTGGTGGCCCAGGAAGACTGGCTCCTAGGGGATGATTGCCCTTACTGCAGGGTGTAGCTTTTTCTTCATAGGTAATTGCCTTCATCTGGTGTTAGTGAAAGAGATTAGGAACAGGGTAGTCTCTTTCATAGGTAGTTAGGGACACAGGCTCAAAGGAACATAGAGCCAGGAGTGGTGGCGCAAGCCTTTAATCCCAGCACTTGGGAGGCAAAGGTAGGAGGATCGCCATGAGTTCGAGGCCAGCCTGAGAGTACATAGTGAATTCCAGGTCAGCCTGGGTAGGCAGCACCATGGGCTGGGATCCTGGACTGAATAAAAAGGAGAAAGCTGGAGCTGGAGAGATGGCTTAGTGCTTAAGATGTTTGCCTGCAAAGCCTAAGGACCCAGATTTGATTCCCTAGGACCCACATAAGCCAGATGCACAAGGTGGCACATGCATCTGGAGTTCATTTGCAGTGCCCTGGAGGCCCTGGTATGCCCATTCTCTTTCTCTCTCTCTCATTTTCGCTGTTTCTCTGTCCCTCTTAAATAAATAAGTAGGGGCTGGAGAGATGGCTTAGCAGTTAAGGCATTTGCCTGCAAAGCCAAAGGATACCAGTTCCATTCTCCAGGACTTACGAAAGCCAGATGCACAAGGGGGCGCATGCATTTGGAGTTCCTTTGCAATGGCTAGAGACCCTGGTGTGCCCATTCTCTCTTTCTCTCTTTCTCTCTCTCTCTCTCCCCCTCTTTCTGTATCTCAAACAAATAAATAAAATATATTTCAAAAATAAATAAGTAAAATAAAAAAAAATGAGTTTAAAGGAGAAAGCAAGCTGAAGCTAGCTGAGCACAGGCATTCTCTGATTCCTAGTTGTGGACTGAACATGACCGGCTGCCTCAGCTCCTGCTGCTACGCCTTCCCCACTGTGAAGGACTGTGGCCTGGAAGTAGAAGCTGAAATGAAATCTTCCTGCCTTAAGTTGCTTCTGCTCTGATACGTTTTCCCAGTAACGAGAAAGTAACTAATACACCAGGGGCCTTGGGCATATGCTAGGCAAGGTCTTCACCATTGAGCCACCCTCCTCCAGTGCTTCTGGGGGCTTCGATACACACATAACTCACCCACATGGCTCCTTCATACTTAAGCCATCCCCTCATGTGGCTGTCAGTGAGGTGGTGGCTGCCTGGCCTTATTGTCACTCTTCCTGGGCTGCTCAGGCCCCAGGACATCTTTTATTAAACATTTACCAGGTGCTAGGCTCAGGGACTTTGGGGTGAATCACCCACAGCAGGTTGCAGGGGGAGCCTCTCCTAAGAGACAGACTGGGCCCCTGTCAATAGTGATGACAATGGCTAATTATCACCACCATTAATAATTAATCTGTATGGAGACTTCTCATTAGAATCCCATAGCCTTGGAACTGAACTCAAGCCTGGCTCCTGGCCACTAGGCAGCCCCTCTCCAGCCTGTTTGCCCAGCTCTTCCTGTGTTCCCAAAGACTGCCTGTACTGACGTGCTACCACATGGGCACTGTATGTATGAGGAGACTGAGGCTCAGAGAGGGGGAGTTTTGTGGCTAAATTCACAAAAGCCAGGCAGAGAGGGAATGACCAGCCTTGGACACTTTAGGAGGCCGCCAGGACCTCCTCTGCCTCCCCTCCCCTTGTTGTGACTTCTGGCCCAGCCTGCCGAGGCCAGACTCTGCCATGGTCCTGGGACAGGAGCCTTTTTTGTGCACCTCACGTCCCTCCCCCAGGCTTGCAGTAACCCAGGAAAAGGCTGTTGTGAACAAAACAGGAAGCATTTTGGAGGTCCACAGACCTGGGCTCAAATTCTTGCCTTGATCCTGTCTTGCTGAGTGACCCTGAGCAAGTCATGTTGCCTCCTGGAGCTTCAGTTTCTCTACCTGCAAAATCAGGGTGACTAGCGTAGAGGGGTATCCACTGAGTGTGCCACCATGCACTCACACACACACACACACACACACACACACACACCATGCACTCACTTATACACACGGGCTGAAGCCTGGTTGTAAATTCCAGCTCTGAATGATGGTTCATGCTGGCAATTCCAGCCACTCAGGAGGTAGAGACAAGAAGGTAGTGAGTTCAAAGCTGGGTGTGGTGGCGCATGCCTTTAATCCCACATGCCTTTAACCCCAGCACTTGGGAGGCAGAGGTAGGAGGATCGCTATGAGTTTGAGGCCAGCCTGAGAATACAGAGTGAATTCCAGGTCAGCCTGAGCTAGAGTGAGACTCCACTTTGAAAAAAGAAGGTATTGAGTTCAAGAACAGCCCTGGGCCAGCCAGGCCAAATGAGTCAATGTGCAATAGTGGCACATCTGTTATAGGGGAAACTAATCGCCCTCTAATTTGACTGGTGGTCCGCTCCATGAAAGGGAATACATCCTTGATATTCAAAACCTACAACAGGGGTAGTCACGAGCCCTAGGGGTGTAATGCCTGCTGCTGTCTGGCTAAATGTATATACTATGCTCACCAAACTGCTCAGTAAGCACTTCTCTTAATGTTCATGCCCATATGTTAATGCTACTCTCACTTTTGGTTAGAGAAGCTTCTCTTTTCAGATGGCAGTGACCTTGGGATGACTCAGAGGGCACCATAGTGCTGAGAAGAAGTGACAGGAGTGCTCAGCACTGAAATATCTCAATCACACCTTCCAAGGCTCAGAGTCCATTGTAGAGGAGGGGGGGGGAAAGAATGTAAGAGCCAAAGGAAGGGTAGGACTCCTTACAATGTGCTCCTCCACACATAAAATGGCCTGGATATCCATGACCTCGCAGTGCCTGACACTATCTACACAAGATCATCATAATAGGAAGAAAAGATCATGACATCAAAACAAAAGAGAGACTGATTGAAAGGGAGAGGGGACATGATGGAGAGTGGCATTTCAAAGGGGAAAGTGGGGGAAGGGAGGGAATTACTATGGGATATTGTTTACAATTATGGAAGTTGTCAATAAAAAAAAGTTTTTAAAAATTAAAAAAAAAAAGAACCCAAAGTGACCCGGTCTCTAAACACACAAACGAATGAATGAATAAGGGATATAATGAATACGGGGAGATGGCTCAGTGGCTGAAGCGCTCGCTCGGCAAATGTGAGGGCTGGAGTTCAGGTTCCCAGCATACACATACATGCAGCCCACCCGTAATCCTAGAACTCGGGAGGCAGAGACAGGGGACCCTGGGAGCAAGCCGGTTAGCTGAGTCAGCAGGCTTCACGCTCAAGTGAGAGATGCTGTCTCAGTAAATAAAGTGGAGGACAACTGAGGAGGACACCCAACGTCAGCCTCTGGCCTTCACATACCACACACACGCACCTGCAAATGCGTTGCGCCCACACACTTAAGAACATACATACAGACACATGCACATACATATATATACCAAAAAAAAAAAAATTCTCTCTCTGTTTTCTTGCCACATGCCCTAAACAAGGCTGTGTCTTCTGGGGGCCTCTATTTCTTCTCCAAGATAACACCAGTGTTCCCTCCACAGCAGGCTGTTAAATGTTTCTTCTCATGGAACACTCAGGTGACACAGAGCAGATGCTTGCTGAGTGTGGCCTGCCACCACTGCTATTATGATCGACCCCAGCCCCCCAGGATTCAAAACTGATCCCATCCCACTGGGTGTCCACTGGCCCGAGACAGAATCATACTGTGTCTCCTAGCCCCATGCCCAAAAGTCTCAAGTTCAAGAAAGATCTCAGTGGCCAGGAAGATGGCTCAGTGATTAAAAGGGCCTTGCTTGCAAAGCTTGTTAGCTCAAGCCACCACGTAAACTGGATGTAAAAATGTGGTGCGACAAGGGGGCGCACAGCATCTGCAGTTTGTTTGCAGTGGCTGGAGGCCCTGGCGCACCCATTCTCTCTGTCTCTCTCTCTCTCTTCCCCTCTTTTTCTCTCTGTCTCTCTGTAGCTCTCAAATGAATAAATAATAATAAAAATTAAATGTGGTGCAAGCATCTGGTGTTCACCTGCAGTGGCAAGAGGCCATGGCGCAATATATCTATATATATCTATACATATCTATACATATCTATATATATATATCTAGGTAGGTAGATAGATAGATATAGTGGAATAACAAAAAATATTTCGTAAACATTTTTTGTTATTTTTATTTATTTATTTGAGAGTGACAGAGAAAGAGGCAGATAGAGAGAGGGAGAGAGAATGGGTGCACCAGGGCCTCCAGCCACTGCAAACGAACTCCAGATGCACGCACCCCTTTGTGCATCTGGCTGATGTGGCTCCTAGGGAATCAAGCCTTGAACTGGGGTCCTTAGGCTTCACAGGCAAGTGCTTAACTGCTGAGCCATCTCTCCAGGCCAACAAAAAAAATATTTTAAGCCAGGCATGGAGGCAAATGCCTTTATTCCCAGTACTCAGGAGGCAGAGGTTGGAGGGTCGTTATGAGTTCAAGGCCAGCTTGGGACTACAGAGTGAGTTCCAGGTAAACCTGGGATAGAGTGAGACCTTACCTTGAAAAAAAAAGAAAGAAAGAAAAAGAAAAGCGATTTCAACCTCAAGGTCTCCAGAAAACTAGGACGCTAACCCTCAGAGAGGATAGGGGCACCCTGAAGGTCAGCCAGCAAAGTGGCCGGAGAGGCAAGACTAAAACCTCAGTCGCCCACCTCCATACCCACAATGGTAACAGACTGAGGTAACAGACAAGTTTCCCCATCTATCCCTACTCCTGTGGCTTATCCGAGCCACACTGGCTTCCAGCATTAGCAGAAAGCCAGGCCCACCACCTTCCAGTTCAGCAACGACCCACCAGGACAGAAGCTGGACTTACTCAACACATCCTGCGCACAGAGGAGCCAAGCCCAGAATGGTAAAGCTGACTCATATACAGTGTCACAGGCATGGAGACCCCCCGCCCCCCGTGCAGGGACAGAGGGAATCCACTCACCTTGGGCTTCCTCTTTCTCTCACAACCTGAGCCAGGTTCAATCAATGCCCAGGCTGCCTCTGCAAGTCACTGGGAGACAGGAATGCTCCAATGACACCCAGCAGGCAACTGGCTGGCTCCTTCCCACCACGCCAGTGGGTGTGAATATTTATAAGTCCCTCCCTGGGGACAATGAGTGGCATACCCAGGCACCGTGAAGGTGGTGCCCGGGCTTCTGACCCTTGCCCTGGCTGGACAGCCCTGGGCAATCTCTATCTCTCTCGTCCCCAAGATTCAAGCAGCTCTTTCACCCAAGGGCTCAGCAAAGCTTCAGGTGTCCTTGGCCCAAGGGCACAGCAACTGCAGAGTCCCACAGAAGGCAAAGCACGGGCTTGAAGACTGCAGGAGGGACCGGGTGGCAGAAGGTGAGTTGATCACCTCGTGGGGCAACTCACATCTCCTGGCTGCCCTGTGTGTGTGCCAAGCACACTCCCTTCAGCCCCCTCCCCAGGGAAAGAGACCAAGGCTCGGGAAAGTGAAGGTCATCCTGGTCCCTTCCCTAGCAGAGACCAGCAGAAACAGAATCCAAACATAGACATTCCAGCTTCCCAGCCTGGAAGATTCTGTGACCAACCAGAGACTTAGGCTGACCCACATTTGCCAGAGCGCTGAGGTGTGAGCCCCTAATAACAGCCCGGGAGGCCTATAAGAAGCAAAGCACCCCCTTCGCACAGGGAGGGTCCAGGAGCCATGGCCTGGGTGAGTGATGGGCACACAAAGGCAGCCTGAACCAGCTTTGCAGGTTTGGGTTGGCGGCGGAGATGGTGAGACATCCTGGCAGTTCTAGGCACACTGGTCCTGAACCCCTAAGCCCAAGCTGAGGCCCGCAGTTCAATCTTAGGTTCAGTCCTTTCCACTTGATTGTATTTCTGGTCAGAGGTATTGCATCCAGAAAGGTCTCCTCCATTCTCCCTTCATTACTGATGTGTCACAGTGACCTGCCTGGGCAGCGGGCTCTAGAGACCCAGGAGGTCACCATTAGTTAAGAATAGTGTGGATGCCATGGCATATAGCTGTGATCCTAGCGTTAGGGAAGCATGGGCAGGAGGCTTGTGAGTTCCAGGCTAGCGTGGGCTTCATTGTGAGTCACTGTCATAAAAAAAATAATATCATATTGCTGAAGACTCCACATACTTGGGTGGCAAGGCCACTGAGAAATTCTGCTGGAACTGAGCTGATAACCTCCTCCATGTAGACCAGCTGAGAGAAAGCTGGAAGAAGCCATTCTACATTTAGTTCAATGGGAGAGAGATATCACCAGTGAAGATACCCAACAGTGGACACTGCAAGCCTTATAATTGGCCAGCCAGGCCAAATGAGCCAACGGGTGCAATAGTGGCACGTCTGTCATGGAGGAAACCAACTGCCCTCCAATTGGACTGGAGGCCTGCTCCATGGGGGGGGGGGAGGGAATACATCCCTGATACTGAAAACTTAAAACCAGGGTAGTCATGAGCCCTAGGGGTGTAACATCTGCTGATGTCTGGAAAAATGTATATACTATGCTTATCAAACTGAAAAAATAATAATAATATCAATCATATGATAGTGATGTGCTGTGAGAGTCACTGACCCCCGTGGAGCATTCTTCACAGGTCAGCTCCTCCTAGGGAACAGTGGTCATCCAACACTTGCTCAGAACCCTTTTTAAAATATTTTATTTGTTTATTAATTTGAGACAGAGAGTGGGGAAGAAGCAGATAGAGAGAAAGAGAGAGAGAGAGAAAGAATGGGCATGCCAGGGCCTCCAACCACTGCAAATGAACCAGACACATATGCCCTCTTGTACATCTGGCTTACGTGAGTCCTGGGGAATTGAACCAGGGTTCTTTGACTTTGCAGGTGAACGCCTTATCCACTAAGCCATTTCCCCATTCCTGAGCCCTTCCTTCCTATCAGCCAGAGAGTCCTGCCTGCATTCACCAAATACCAGCGCTCAAAGTGCTTCAGGGGAGGCCCAGACAATCCCCACCCCCCGAGTTCTGAAGCAGGTTCTCTGTGCAGTGTTGTTTTATCTTGCTACTGATCGTGGCTTCTCTGCCTTCTGGGGTGAGGTGTTTTAAAGGCAGCTTTATGGCCGACCTGTCTTCAAAGAGCAGAATTGCCGTCTGTAGACATGGACTCTGTCCTGTCCTGTCCTATCCATGTCCCTCATACTCCTCCCTGGGGACCTACTGTTGCCACTTCTATCCTATAGGGATCAGAGGCATGGAGTTCAGGCTCTCCAACAAGATGGGAGATCAAGATAGGGAGGGTGGGGAGGCAAATGAAGCCCAAATAGATGTCCTCTTCTAAGTGTATTTATGATGTCATACTTTGGATGGTTTGTTTTTTTTTTGGGGGGGGGGTTCAAGGCAGGGTCTCACTCTAGCCCAGGCTGACCTGGAATTCACTATGTAGTCTCTGGGTGGCCTCAAACTCACAGCAATCCTCCTTACCTCTGTCTCCCCCAGTGCTGGGATTAAAAGTGTATGCCACCATGCCTGGCTTTTTGGCTGGATTAAAAAAAAAAAATTATTTGGAAGAGAGAAGCAGATAAAGAGAGAGAATGGGCACGCCATGGCTTTCAGCCACTGCAAGTGAATGCCGGACACATGTGCTACCTTGTGCATCTGGCTTATGCGGGTCCTGGGGAACTGAACCTGGGTCCTTTGGTGTCACAGGCAAGCACCTTAAACACTAAGTCATCTCTCCAGCCCCACCTCAGGTAAGGTCTCACTCCAGCCAGGCTGACCTTAGAACTGACCATGTAGTACCAGGCTGCCCTTGAGCTCACAATGATCCTGCTACCTCTGCCTCCCAAGTACTAGGACTAAAGGTGTGCGTCACCGCATCCGGCTTCCATCGGTTGTTATTTGAGCCAGTCTCTTTGCTAATACCAGAGCTTGCTATTTCTTTGCAAGCCTGGGTGAGCCCCTGGTCACTTTTCTCCCCTTAGTGAGACCGGAGTTACAGGCTGGTGTAGCCATGCCTAGACATTTACTTGGGATCTGGAGATTCAAGCTCCAGTGGTCTCGGGCCCCCTCCTGCTTGGGCAAGAAGCACACTTAAAGTGCTGAGCCAAACCCCACAATAAAAGGGTGCCATAGATGTTCACTGAGGTACACGATCCCTCCTACAGAGAGCTCACAGGAAAATGGGGAGCAGACAGCTGTGCTGGACGAGTCAGGGGCTGAGGCCCGCTTGCTGCGGCAGAGAAGACACCTGATCCAAGGGTGGGGGGGGGGGGCTTAGGAGTGGCCTCAGGGAGGCTTTCTGGAAGAGGATTTCCAAAGTCAGTTCTTTTTTCCTTCTGTGGCCACCCAGACTACAATTACCATCCTCTCTTGCAGTTTCAGTAGCCTCATGTGACGGAATTCGGTGACATATGAGCAGAGTGACTGTAAATGAGGTTAAGGGAGCAGACCTCCGCAGTGTCCTCTCTAAATAGACTCTGCAGCCCCTCCAGTGTTCACAGACCCTTTATCTCTACTTTGCAGACAAGGAAGCAGAGGCTCAGAGAGGTTAAAAAGAGTTGTCAAGTATTAAGCCTGAATATATTCACTATACAGAATGAACTTACTCAAATAGAAAAAAAAAAAAAGCTATACATTTACATTTGTACTGAAGCGAAAGGGTCTGAAAAGATATCTAAGTATAAACTGTATTTCCTTGGGGAACAGGATAATTTGCCATCTGTAACACATTTTGATTCTGTAAATCATATATATAGATATAATCTTACAAGGGTCTGTGTTACTTTGGGAAAAAAAGTAAAAAATTAAAAAAAATACGAGGGACTGGGGATGTAGCTAAGTTTGTAGAGTGTTAGCCTAGCATTCCTCCAGTCCTTGCTTCTATCCCCACCACTGCCCACCTGTAATTCCAGCACTTGAGACGTGGAGGCAGAAGGATGAGAAGTTCAAGGTCATCCTCAGCTGCATAGCGAGTTCCAGGCCAGCCTGCATTAAATGATGCCCTGTCTCAAAGAAATAAAAAGTAAAAATAAAAACAATTTTTAAGGTTTTAAAAGTATATATTATTTATTTATTTATTTAAGAGAGAGAGAGAGAATGGGCGCGCCAGGGCCTCCAGCCACTGCAAACGAACTCCAGACATATGTGCTACCTTGTGCATCTGGCTTACATAGGTCCTGGAGAATCAAACCAGGATCCTTTGGCTTTGCAGGTAAACATCTTAACTGCCAAGCCATCTCTCCAGCCCCCACCGCTCCTTTTCTTTGTTTGTTTGTTTGTTTTTGAGGTAGAGGCTCACTCTAGCCCAGGCTGACCTGGAATTCACTCTGTAGTCTCAAGGTGGCCTCGAACTCACGGCGATCCTCCTACCTCTGCCTCCTGAGTGCTGGGATTAAAGGCGTATGCCACCGCGCCCCCCCCCCTTTTTTTGAGATAAGATCTCACTCCAGCCCAGGCTGACCTGGAACTTACTTTGTAGCCCCAGGCTGCCCTCAAACTCACAGCAATTCTACCTCTGCCTCCTGAGTGCTGGGTTTAAAGGCATGTGGCATTACACTTGACTTAAAACAATTTTTTTTAAACACAATATTTCTATTAAAAAAAAAAAAAACAACTAAGCTGAACTAGGCATGGTGGCTCATGCCTTTAATCTCAGCACTTGGAAGGCTGAGGTAGAAGATTACCTTGAGTTCAAGGCCAGCCTGGGCTACAGAGTGAGTTCCAAGTCACCTTGGGTCAGCGTGAGAACCTGCCCCAAACAACAACAAAGAGAGACAGAGAAAGAGAGAGGGAGAGAGAGAACACCTAGGTTGACTGGAGGGAGAAACGGTTAGTGGGAGCCAGGTCCTGCCCCATACCGTATCTGAAGCAGGCATAATACTTACACTTTCTGAATCTCAGTGTCCTAATTGTGGAAGGAATTGTCAATGAAACTGATTGGACCTCAACTCTGGACTACCTCTAAGCTGGCAGCCCTGATATCCTGTTATCCTACTGCCTTTTTTATTTATTTACTTGAGAGACAGAGAATGGGCACACCAGGGCCTCTAGCCACTGCAAATGAACTCCAGACGAATGTGCCACCTTGTGCATCTGGCTTACGTGGATACTAGGGAATCAAACCTGGGTCCTTAGGCTTTGCAGGCAAGTGCTTTAACCACTAAGCCATCTCTCCAGCCCCCTACTGCTGTTTTGGCTGGAGGTGCAGGTGCCCAGTGCAGGTAGGCTTGGCCACTAAGAGAGGAAGATGTTCTCTGATGACAAAAAGCAGTTTTCAAAGCTGGGCGTGGTGGCGCACGCCTTTAATCCCAGCACTCGGGAGGCAGAGGTAGGAGGATTGCCTTGAGTTCGAGGACATCCTGAGACTACATAGTGAATTCCAGGTCAGCCTGGGCTACAGCAAGACCCTACCACAGAAAACCAAAAAAAAAAAAAAAGCAGTTTTCAGTTTTAGAGTGTCATCTTCCCTTCCTCGTTACTCGTTATTTCGTTTCCCGTTCCTTTATTCTTTCTTCCCCCTCCTCTTTTTTTTTTTTTTTTTTTTTTTTTTTTTTTTTTTTTTTTTGCTTTGCTTTCAAGGAAGGCTCTCACCCTAGCCCAGGCTGACCTGGAACACATCCTTCTATCTCAGCCTTTGGGATTAAAGGAGTAAGGAGTGCACACCATGCCCAGCCCCCTCTTTTTTTTTTCTTTCTTTCACTATTAGCTCACACTATGTAGTTCCAGGCTGTCCTCAACCTATTCCCCCTGCCTCAGTTTCCCAAATGTTAAAAATACAGGTGTTTGCCACCATGTCCAGCAACCTCTACTGTTTCAAAGGGTGTGTACAGAGACGTGCAACCTGAATAGACCCTCTTAGTGCCATCTGTTGGCCTCATCTCATAGGTGGGGAAACAGGCTTAGTAACTGTGGAAGGTTAGAACTTCAAGAAAGAAGTCCATAGCTCTTTCCCAGACACTGCCTTGTCCATACAAAATCTCCATTCTTGGGCTAGAGAGATGGCTTAGCAGTTAAGGTGTTTGCCTGTGAAGCCTAAGGACCTGGGTTCAACTCCTCAGTACCTATATAAGCACAAGGTGGCACATGTGTCTGGAGTTTCTTTGCAGTGGCTGGTGGCCCTGGCGTACCCATTTTCTATTTGCCTCTCCTTTTTTCTGTCTCCAATAAATACATTAAATTTTTTTTAAATAACCTCCCCTCTTCCTGGTGGCAGATCCAAGTACCCCAAAGCAGGTCTAATGGGGAGCGGCAAATCAGACTTCACCAAGACTTCACTGAGGACTCCGAGGGTGAGTGTGTAGGAGTAACCATTGTCTATACTTTATAAGATGCCCGCAATCATATTTAAAGATGGTGATGCACTTGTTTGCATAATGATATGGTGCATTAGAAAGGGTTTACAAGATGTCGGAAGCTTGCCACATACAGTGCCCTGGATACGCACACCCACCACTCCACGCTTAGCCTCTAAGATGCACTAATTACAAATCCTGCCTCCACAGTCCCCCCAGCCAGGGTGCCCCCTGGCAAGAGACATCCTTCTTTGGTCATTTCCCTAATAATGCAAGGTGCAGCCATGTTTTGCCGGCATGGTGGAAGGATCCAATGATGTGAGATATCCAGTGCCCATGGCGTGATACCTGGCACACACTGGTACATGTGGTTTCTACCATGGTCTTTATTAGTCTAGATCTCACCTGGCGGGGGAAACAAGCTGTCGCAGAGCAGATGCCTGGGAAGCCACCCTCCCCTTCCAAGGACCCATTTTCCCCATGTTCCATCCCTCGTATGCCACATCTGACAACTGGGGCACAGATAAGGGTAGAGTTGCCCAGCGCACCTCAGAAAGTCAAGGTACTGCTTGGGAGCCTTTCTCTGTGCCCTGGAGGTGGCACATGGGAAAGCGGGCGTACCCTGGGTGCTTCCTTCCTGGCCGCTCCAGAGGTCCTCAATCTGATGACCCTCAGAGGAACCCTCTGTTCCATCCTGCCCTGTCCTGTCTGGAGTAAACCTGGGTCCTAAAAGGAGTCATCCATATTTCTCATCCACACCAAGCAAAACAAGAAGCCCGTCAAAGCCCAAGGCCGGACCCCGAGTTCCTCTACCTGTGCATCCTTGCCGGAAGTTAATCACTGCTTCCTGCACAGGGTGACTTAGTGCCTGGGACCCCAGAGGAATCCGCTGCGAGGGACACATTCCTCTCTTGCTAGGGGACAAGGGGGCACAGAACCCACTGAGGGAAGCAGACATTCTTTGTGTACAGGGAGTTTCCTTAAGGCAGGGCTGTGCCTGAGCAAGAAGCCGGGAATAGAGCAGCCCGAGGTGGCAGCTGGGAACAGGGCTCTGTTGTCTCTGCTTCTGGAGTAACAATTTGCCCCCCCCCCAACCGGGTGTCAGGCAGAGCTGGGAGCCAGGAAGGCAAAGGGGAGGGGGTCTTGATGCCATTCAGGCAGATCTAAGAGGACCCAACTGAGCATCAGCTCCCTAAGGCTGGGGTCCTGAAGTGGGGGCCAGGCCAAGACTCTTGTAATTTAAGGAGAGCTGAGCCACTTCTGAACTATGTGACCTTGGACAAGTCACTGAATCTTTCTGCGCCTCAGTGTCGCCCCTCTCGATAATAGGGATAAGTGGAAATGCCTTCTTGCTGCTCTGGCCCTCGCCGGCCCTGCTGTGCTGCCTGGGTGACCCTGGACGAGCCTCGCACTCCCTGGGCTTCAGGGTCACTCCCTTAAGTAAAGGAAGAGATTGCATTCCCCCAAGCGGACCTTCCTCCACACCTCTTTCCTCGTGAAGATTTCCATGGCACCTGTCCCCATAGCAATGCCAGGGATCAGGTGTCATGCCTGCTCCCCTCCCTCCAAGAGTGGGGTTACTGCAGCCAGATGTGCACCTGCCACCTCTCCAGTTCTGGGCAGCTAGGAAGCAGGGGTCCCAACGGGGAAGGGACCAGTCATACTCTGTGCAGAAGGTAACCAAAGTGCTAGCTTGGCATCGAGGGACCAGACCAGCCTGAGTGCCCCCTGTGCTGACCACTGGCCCAGGAAGAAGGAACTGTGCAGTTACACACAGGACCCTTCCGGACGCCGTTTACCCGCCCCCCCACCCCCAAAAAAACTCTTCTCGGTGGCCTTGCTCAAAGGGCAGAAGGGTTTGTCCCTGGCCATGGTGCCCAGTATCTGCTGTGAAAGTCCCTTCTGGGGAAGGTAGGTAAAGGGGAGACTCCGCCCCCCCTCTTTCCCTAGGGCTCAGGCTACAGTGTCCAAGAGCATTAATCATTAATGGACTCACAGCTCGGCCCAGTGCGCAGCCAGCCTTCTCCAGCCCCACCCACCCCACCTTCAAGGACTGGGGGGTGCTGGGGTAAAATCTAGCACAGGGAGTGCGCCATCCTGAGCCCTCGGGGCACGGAGCCCTGGAGCAGCTAGGAGGCACTAGAAAGGCAAGCATGGGGTCCTAATTTGGCAACTGGGGTAGTGTGGGCAGGGGCCTCAGAGAGTAGACTGAGGCAGGGCACAAGCCAGCGCGGGTGCTGGACCTCGCGACGACGTACCTTGGCCCGGTCCTCCTTGGGCTCAGCGTGGCGGGCTCGGCCCGGGGGCCCCGCCGCCGCCGGGGCGCTCACTGGGCGGCGGGGCGCACTCGCCGGGGCCCCGTGCTCTGCCAGGCCTGGTCCATGCCCCCGCCCCGCCGCCGCAGCGGCTGCCGCGCCCGTTCTTGCCCAGGTGCGGCCACCAGCCTGGCCCGGCCCCTGGCGCCGCGGCCAATGGGTGCCCCGGCCCCCTCCCCCCACCCTGTCCCCCGAGCGCCTGCCGGGGAGGCACAGAAGCCACATTCAGCAGCCCGGGGCGCAACGCTGCGCCCCCGCCGCCAGCCCAACAAGGCCTGTTTGTCTCCTGCAGGCCAAGGGGCCATTGTCCTGCCACCAGTCCTTTGGCTCAGCAGAGTCCCCAGCGCCAGAGAGAACGAGAGGGTGCTTGGGGGCTTGGGAGGGGAGCCGGAGCTCTGGGAAAAAGGCGATGCTTAACTTTATTGGGAACCAATGGACGGTAGGATTTTCGGCTCCAGTTTGTGAGAGTAGGGGACACCTTTTGAGCACCTACAGTAGCTTGGGCGGGAGCTCGGGCACAGAGACTTGGCTCCAAATGCGCCTGCCACTTGGAGGTCTCAGCTGACCTCCTTCTCCAGGGTCTCCACCAGCACTGAGCGCAGGACCAGGATAGTGGGTGCTCTATTCAGGTTTCGACTGTTTCCAAGCCCAGGCTGCCCTCCTTTACATAGAGAACTAAGGCTGGGGCCTGCCTAGGAATTCTCAGGCCCAGGAGTACGCAACCAGCTGGCCACCCTGAGGAGCGGAGCATGGGCTACATCAGGTCCCACACTCCCACATTCTGGGTGACTCTGGAATGGGGAAAATTCCACATCACATGGTTGCTAGGCAGTCTTCCGTATCTGATGGGCTTGTTCCTGACTTTGTGGCCCCAGGACACACATTCATCTAAGCAGGCCTGAGTCATCCCCTAGGGTGCAGGCTGCAGGTGCCCGAAGTCCTGACCCTTTGTCCTAGTCCCCTCCCACTGTCATGCCACGAAGCCCACCAGTGGGGCCCTGGGTTCTCTGCTCCCCAAGCCAGAGCCCACGTAAGAGCGCTTGCGGCTATGGCTATAGGACCATTCTCCTTAGAGCCAGCACTCAACAGGTCCCTAGATGAGGAAGGTGGAGCCCAGGCCCCTCTTTTAGCAACACAGCCCAATCAGGAGCCCTGAGCTCCGCACAGTTCCAGGTGAGGGCTGTCCACCTGGGCAGCAGCAGCACTGCTAGGGGAGGAGGAAAGCTGCAGGGAAGGCCCCAAAGGTCACAGTGAGGCTACCGGCAGGGCCACATGGGGCAGGTGGATGGGAAGCGAGGATGTCCCTGCCCTCAAGACATCCTTTAGGGACCCGCTTTCACCTGCCCATTAGCTCCAGCAGAAAATGATGAAAACTACCCGGTGTTTATGGAGCATTTACCGAGTTTCTATCAAGTTACCCTCAGCACAGTCCTTTCAGAGCCACCACCACCACCTTACAGAGCAGGTTAGCAGAGTTAGTTAAGCACCTAGGCTGGAACAGGACCCAAGGCAGGGCAACTGGAGTCCAAGCCCAGTGCCTCTGTGCTTCCTTCCTGGCATCCTGGGACTGGGGTCCTGGGACTAGTCAGATACCACCTCGCCAACCCTAGAAAGGTTCCTCAACACAGAATCCAATTGGCTGCGAAAGTCCAGCCATTTAATAACAAAAGCTCCCCACCCTTACCCCATCACAGCACCCCAAGTATCATGGGTCCAACTGTGTGGGTGGAGGCTGTGGAAAGCCAAGGTGAATGGGGACAGCAAGAGAGGGCAGTCAGGCTCCTGCTCCCATCCCTCATGTCAGCCTCCGGCGAGTGTGGACGTGCAGTGGGTCCAGAGGGCTCTTCTCCGCCCAGCCATAAGCACGAACCCCAAGGGAGGGAGGCTTGGGTCATCCACACACCCAGCCAGAAAGAAGCATGAGGACCCTGCGCTTGGGGGAGGGGAGAGAGGAATAACTCTGGTCTGTCACCAATCTTAGGCCCTCTGCCATATTTCTGCCATGCTGGCCTTGGCCCAGCGGGAGGTTACTAGTGCTCATAAAGGCTTTGCCTTCTTGGACTTCTTCTTGGACTTCACAGCCTCATCATGGGCTTTCCGCTTCTCCGCCAGCTTGTTGGCCTGTGGGGAGGAAGGGGCAGATCAGGCTGGCAATGATGAGAGGGCAGGAGCAGGGAATCTCCTTTCTCCTTGGAGATTTGTGGGCCATATCACAATGAGTTATAAAAGAGAGGGTAGGAAGCTGGGCCTGGCAGAGTGAATGGCTCCTGCTAAGAAGCGTGGTGGGAAAAAGAAGGGCCATCAGGCCATCAAGGAGGTGGCGACCTGAGAGTACACCATCCACGTTCACAAGTGCATCCATGGAGTGGGCTTCAAGAAGCGGGCCCCTTGGGCCTTCAAAGAAATCTGGAAGTTTGCCATGAAGGAGATGGGGACTCCAGATGTGTGCATTGATACCAGGCTCAACAAAGCTGTCTGGGCCAAGGGAATAAGGAATGTCCCATATCATGTCCATGTACGGTTGTCCAGGAAACGAAATGAGGATGAAGATTCACCAAACAAACTTTATACTTTGGTGACCTATGCCCCTGTTACCACATTCAAAAATCTACAGACTGTCAACGTGGATGAGAACTAATTTCTTGAGTGTAAAAATAGTTATAAAAGTTAAAAAAAAAAAAAAAAAGAGGATAGGGATTCTTTTTTCTCCCTCTGACTTGAGTTAGGGTTTTTCCTATGATGGTTCGCATGTTAGCTTTTCTCTCTCTTTATTTCTTTAATTCTTTTCTTTCTTAGGTTTAGAGACACTTTTTATTAGAGTAAAGAGAAAGAAAGAGAAGAAAGCTCCTTGAGAGCTCATGTGGGAGGGAGGAAGTCCCTTGTCTCGGCCAAGCTTACCAGAACCTCGAAGTTCAGGAGCCAGCCAGGAGAGAGGCCACGTGTCAGCTTTTATGGAAGCTCTACTTGTCTGGGACAGTCCCAGTAGCTCAGACAATCTAGGCTCCCAGAAGGCAGCTTGCTGGCTCCACCAGCTCCACTGAAGGAAAGCTAGATGCCATTCTAACCTTCACTGGGAGGTAGTGGAAGGGAAGAGTGTTCCCTAGGCCACACATATGCTCCTAAGAAACATTCAGAGGTGGGCAGGGTCTGCTCCGGAACATTTTCTGAGCATGACCGAAGAGAGAAAACTGTATCATCTCATCAGTACAGAGCAGGTCACACATTACACACTGTCATAAAAAGTTCATGCTGTGGCCAAATGAAAACTACACTTCAGCTAGGTGTGGTGGCCCATGCCTTTAATCCCAACACTCAGGAGGCACAGGTACAAGAATCGCCCTGAATTTGAGGCCACCCTGAGACGACAGAGTGAATTTCAGGTCAACCTCGGCTAGAGTGAGACCCTACCTTGAACCACACCCCCAAAAAAACGAAAGGACTTCAAAACAATCTATACATAGCATGACCAATGCAAATAATATTACATGTGTACACACATACAACAGAAACTGTGTGTGTATAGAGGGGGGTCCTATAGATCACCCCAGAGGCAGAACTGTGAGCCACTTCTATGCCATAAGTTATAGAGTTCTCAGGTCACAACTGCTTTCTTTTCCCTTCCCAGTGGTGGTAATTGAATCTAGGGCCTCATGAAGGTTCCACAAGGGCTCTAGCACTGAACTATATCCCAGTGGGGCTCTGTGATGTCACAGTGGGGCACTGTGCTCTCACAGTAGGGTGTTATAATGTCACAGGTGAGAAATTGTGATGTCACCGTGGATAATTATGTCAGTAGGATATTGTGATGTTATAGTGGAGCACCGTAATGCCACAGTGGGAAATTATGAAGTCATGGCACAGTACTGTGAGGTCACAGTGGGGTGTGTGTATAAGTAAACACATGTGGCTTTGTGAACAAGAAAAAACCCGAGAAGCTTGCCTAGCATGGCCCTGAGTTCTATCCCAAGTGTTGTCAAAAAAGCAAAAGGGAAGAAAGCCTGGGCCAAGTGAGTGATCTCAGGAAAAATCCCGAGACCCAGAACCTACCCAGAGGACGGCCCACAAGCCTGAGCTCACCTGCACAGCTGCATCCTGCACTCCTGCTAGCATGCGGGCTCTTACCTCCCGGATTTTGCGCCTCTTGCCAAACATGATCTTCTGGTAGAGGTACTTCTCGCGTTTCTTCATCATCATGATAGCCAAGCGCTTTGCCTCACTTTCCTCCTCTTGGGCCAGCCGCTGCTTATCTTCCAGCTTCACAGTGCCCACCATCACCAGGGGTTTCTGGGGACACAGAGCAGCTGCTTATGGGTACACTGGGCTAAAGAGGTTGCTTCCCAGGCAGGGCCCTCAGTCTAGCGCTCACATACCTTTCCTTCCATCCTTTGCTCTTCCAAGGCTGACAGGCGTGCCTCCTCCTCCTTTTCTGAACTGGCCTCAGCATCGTCCTCCTCCTCTTCATCTTCTCCACCTTCATCACCATCAATGTCTTCCTCTTCCTCCTCTTCCTCCTCTGACTCTTCCAACTTTCCTACAGACCACCAATAACTTCTGTATACTCCAAATTCCTACTTGTTCCCTTGCAGGCCCCAGGTACCACCTTCTATGATCCTGCTGTCTGAAAACAGCTCAAGGCTGCTCTGCCCTGTGGCCCTGACACTTCCCCACAGCCCTAGCTAAGCGTCCTTAAAAAAAAAATTCTAAGACTCTCACTCTTTTTGTTTTAATTTTTACTTATTCATTTATTTTAAGAGAGAGAAAGAGGGAGGGAGAGGGAGAGAATGGGAATGCCAGGGCCTCTAGCCATAGCAAATGAACGTTAGATGCATGTACCACTTTGTGCATCTGGCTTTACATGGATACTGGAGATAGAACTCAGGTCACTAGGTTTTGCAGGCAAGCACCTTAACCACTGAGCCATCCCTCCAGTCCTAAGACCCTCACTCTTGAACTGCCAACTCCCATGCAAACACTGAAAACTCCAGACCATTCTGTCGTTACTCTGAATGTCAGAGTAAGATACAAATGCTCCAAAGGTGTATTCAAAGGGCTTCCTGCTCCTGCGACCCTCTCCCTTAGTCTGCAAGCTCTGTAGCTAAAGGGAGTGACAAGCTTGGGTTCAGGAGCCAGGGCACCTGCCTCCCACTCACCAGGGTCCTCTCCGCGCTGGAGGGCCAGTAGCTTCAGCTTCTCAGGGGGAACGTAGTCTCCTTCCTCCTCAGACACGAAGGGTGAGAGGTGCGGAGGCAGCCGTACTCCGGGAAAGTACTCCGCCACAGGGAGAAGCAGCCGGGCATTCACACAGTCAAACACCCACTGGGGCTGCACATAGTACCTGGTGCAGAGTGGGCAGTGAAGACAGGTCACACGGGAGCAACTGGAGGTCCCACTACATCATCAACACCTGGTATAGACCTCCTCCCTAGAAGGCACACGAGAGTCCTGGGGCCTACCTGCCAATGACAGGAGTTTGCTGTCCAGGCCGGTCGACAATCTGGTGGGTGATGCAGGAGTTTGTGACATCATAGGTGGCTCCGATACACAAAGATTTGTCCCAGGACACATCTCCACCAAAACTCCTACAGGTAAAGGGAGAGCCCACAGGGTCCTTCTAGGTGTGAGCTGCCTGCCCTGGGAGCTGGCTCTCTTGGCACCCACTGGCTGCCCTACCCACCAAGATGTACCCACACCATCCCCACCCTAGCCCTCTTGTCAGTGCTGACACCCACAGTCGTGGTCCAGTGGGAATCTCAGCAGCAGCTCTACCCAAGGGTGGCTGCTCTGTAGGTGCCTGCAGTCAGACTGAGCATTCCTTTCACACTGATTTGTAGGAAGGGGAGATGGAGATACCACCGGGTCTGCAGGCCAGGAAGCACAGAGAGCAGGGCACAACAGAGTCAGGAATGTGAGCTGGTTATTATAAGCCTCCACACCTGATGATGAAGGCCAGCGCCTCACGGGGCACTTCACGATTCAGGAAGAACTTCAGGCCTTCAAAGAGTTTCTTGTGCTTTTCTTGTGCCTCCAGTTCCTTCCTGCGGGCCTCCTCCTGTGCCGCCATGTCCTGCCAAGAAGGGGCCAAGCCTCACACCATCAGGGCCATCCATTCCCCCTGGGGTGGAGGGGGCAGAGGTCACCCCCTCCCCAGCTTCCTTCCAGATCCCACAGCTTTCAGGTGCTGACCCCAAACCTGATCCCACCCGCTTTCCGACAGCAGCACGGTGGCTCACTCACCCCATCAGCGGGAAACTCATCTGCCTCAGCCTCCTCTTCCGCAGCAGGCACCACCACACGGGCCAGGCTGGCACTGAGGGCTGCAAGTTTCTGCAGGTAAGAAGCGAGGCTTCAGGGTGGGCTGCTTTTAGGTGGGGACCCTCATTTGGAGAGTGGAAGGGTAGAAGGGAGCAGTAACAGTTTCAGGTCACTTACCTGGACTCAAGGGCAAGTCCTAAGACCTCCCACTTGGCCAACTACTCCCTAGCCACAGAAATCCAGATGTGTCAGGGGCAGAGACCATCCTTCTGGAGAGAGGTAGGGCCTATGTCCCTAAAGCCCCTCTCACCTCCATAGAGCTCTCAGAGTCCAATGCGTAGGCGCCCTCGCTGGCTTTCGTGTCTGCTTGGGCTTGACCTTCAAGCTGGGAGACAAGGGAGGGTCAGAGAGAAGAGGACACCCACAGCCTCTCACTGCGACATGGGGAGAAAAGGCTGAATCCAGGCTACGTGAGAAGGGGCTAAGCTAGGGCCCTACCTTGGGAGGGTAGTGGAGGTTGAGTGAACGGTAGAGGCGGAAGTTGACAAAACCCAGAAGGGTGGTGTAGAACTCAGTGAAGGTGGCCATGACCCTGTAGTCCACATCTGTTGGATGCTGGGGACAAAAGGAGGCACATCAGCAGATTGAGTACAGGGGTGGCACCAGGTGAGATGACCCCCCCCCCCATGCAGGGGCATTCCCAGTACAAGTGGAGCTCTGACAGGGGTCCCAAAATGTGTGCTAGAACCCCATGTGGTAAAGGAGCCAGGACAGAGACAAGGAGGACTGGTCCATGCTGTTCTTATGGGCAATCCGGCTCTCCCCAAGTCTCAATATAGACTTCTGGCCTCAAAGAGGCTGCTTTCCGACCCGGGCAGAGCTCAAGCCCTCTCCACCACCCATCTAACATCCAACAATATCCGCTACACTGTGTGCACCAGAAAGGCAGCCCTCCCAGAGCACAGCATGGCACATATCCCCTAAGAAAGATGGCAGACACTGTCTCCCAGTTTCCAAGATGCTCAGAAGGCCAGTCTCAATCTAGAGGAAGCAGGTGAAAAACTTAGCCCATCTACACCCTGATAAAGTCTTGAGACAAAGCTCAGATTTTTTATTTTTATTTCTATTTTTTGGTTTTCCGAGGAGAATCTCACTCTAGCTCAGGCTGACCTGGAATTCACTATGTAGTCTCAGGGTAGCCTCGAACTCATGGCGATCCTCCTACCTCTGCCTCCCAAGTGCTGGGATTAAAGGTGTGCGCCACTATGCCTGGCTCAAAGCTCAGATTTTAACAGTCCCATCTCAGGGCCAGCCTAAGGGACTACACTGGAGCAGAGGTACTTCACCTTCACAAGCTGCCAAACTGCAGGCAGAGAAGATAAATGCTCATTTTCGCCCCTGAGAAGCTGATCTTCAACCCAGACTAAAGTGTCTCAGCTCCGGAATGGTCCCACCCTCCAAAATCAAAGAGGTAACCACTACTTCTAATGCCTGTCACAGAGAGGAGACAGGAATGACTGTAAATTGGTACTTATCAGTGTCCCCTCTGCCAGAGGTACTCATGACTGAGCTGTTTGCCAGGCAGTAACCTCTGTAATTGGCCCCTGCAAAGGTTTTGGTTAGGCTTGGTGGGCCTTCCCACAGCACAGCAGAGTTGCCCCCACCATTGCCATGGCCCTGGGTCCCGCTGCTGGGCAGGGGTGAAGGGCACACCAGGACCCTCACTACAACCCAGCACCATTCAGCTTCTACTTTCTGCAGAGAGGAAGCAACGGTGGCAAGCAGGCCACAAGAGGCCAGGAAGAGAGGAGGTGGGGATGGACTGTGCCCTTCCCCCAGGGCCGGCTGCGTGGAGGCTGGCCTTCCACAGGGCCCCATTCACCACTCCAGAGGACACACAAAGACCAGTCTGAGCAACAGGGGGATGGCACATCAGAGGGAAGGAAGGACAGAGGGCCAAAGAGGAAGGCAGGCAGGAAGGAGGAGGAGTGGAGGAATGAGGAGGGGAAGAAGGGCCAAAGGCTCTGGCTACCCAAGCTCACCCCAAGGAAGAGGAACAGGGACTGCAGAGTGCCACGTCTTTCTCTCACCCGCAGACCAAAGCCCCATCACCAATGTACTATACTTAAGGCAGGGTCCAACCCTGGCACCCCCAGAAGCTCAGGTGGCACAGATCACCAGCGCCCCCAGTGTCTGCTCTCCACAGAAGGCACCTGTTTCCACTCAGTGAACGAGGAGGAAGGTGGGCCAAGTACAGAAAGACAGGTCAGAAGGAAACCCAGCTAGGCTAGATCCACGGGGACAGAGGCTCATCACGCCTCCTCCTGGCAGGCCCTCTCTTGTGCTCCCCCCCCCCCCCCAGTCACCCTGTCCTCCAGGTTGCCGGGAGGACAGAGCAGGCAGAACAGGCAGAATTGAAGCAGCTTAGCTATGATCTGGCACCTACCACTGGCAGAGTGGGGACAAAGCCCTGGAGGTCTGAGGGCAGGGCTATGCAGAGTCCTAGGTATAAATGGCCCCCAGAGCTGCTCTCACTGCCCATTTGGCCACAACGGGTCAGGTACCAGGCCCTTCCGAGACTTCTGTTCCTTTAAATCCTCATGACAAGGTGTAAGCACATTATTAACTGAGCAGAGAGGTGAAGGAACATGTCCAAGATCATCAGGCTGGAGGGCACTAGAGAAGGGAAGGCTAGGGGCTCTGCTCTTAGTTATGAGTGTGAGTTATGTACCACAATGAGAACTCTGTGACAGTGTGTGTGATGAGAAGTGCTACTGGGCCCATTCTCTATCTCCAACCACATCCCACACCTCCACCACAATCAGGAGCCCAGCAAGGGTGAGACTCTGAAGGACAGCCCAGACAGATCCCCTTCCTTGTGTGTCTGTCAAGGACCAGCACAAGGTATACTCACGTCATGGGAGAAGGCATAGGGTGTGATCCACACAATGGGCTGGCCCAGTACCTCAGCCTGGTAGTAGATGCCTTTGATGGACAGGAAGACCTGGTTGGAGGGGGGGAGACATGAAGAGCACAGAGTAGCACGCAAGGGTTAGGGTTCCCAGGAAAACCCCAGCTCACCTTGCGCAGGGCACGGGCGGCGATGACGTAGTGCAAGAACTCAACGGTGAGCCGGCGGCACAGCTGAATGGTCTGCACGTGGCACTTGCCGGTCCGTGGGAAGGTGGAAAAGAGAAAGCACATGGACAAGGCGTCATCCAGGTCCCGCAGAGCATCGATGAATGTGGGGTACCTGCAAGGGCAGCACCATCGTACTCAAGAGCTTATTCCACATACGGGCCCCTGGCACCTTGCCTTACCCCAGTGGCCACCCTACAGACCCTGTTCCCCAAGCCAGGCCTATCTGATTTGGTAGTAGCACCAACTTCCCCAAGCCTGCCACAGACCTGACAGCAACCCTGAAACCACTAAGCCCCGAGCCTCAGAGACACCCTAAGAGGACTCAAAATGCATATCACAGATGTAGCCTTGACCACTTCTATGACCTTTTTGTATTTGGGGTTTTTTTTTTTTGTTTGTTTGTTTGTTTTTGTTTTCAAGTTTCACTCTAGCCCAAGCTGACCTGGAGTTCACTATGTAGTCTCAAGGTGGCCTCGAACTCACAACGATCCTCCTACCTCCCAAGTGCCGGGATTAAAGGCGTGCACTATCATGCCCAGCTGTATTTTTGGTTTTTTGAGGTAGAGTCTCACTCTGGCCCAGGCTGACCTGGAATTCACTATGTAGTCTCATGCTGACCTCAAACTCACGGTGATCTTCCTACACCCGGCTTTTTTTTTTTTTTTTTTTTTTTAATGAGAGAGGGAGAGAGAGAAAATTGGCGTGCCAGGGTCTCATCCACTGTAGTTGAACTCCAGACGCATGTGCCACCTTGTATGCATGTGCAGCCTTGTGCACTTGCATCATTTTGTGTGTCTGGCTTACGAGGAACCTGGGGAGTTAAACCTGGGTCCTTAGCTTCACAGGCAAGCGCCTTAACCTCTAAGCCGTCTCTCCAGTCTCCCTCCTAGTTGTAAATCTGCAGACTGCTCCAGCAGTGCCATTTTCCAGATGAAGACAGCTGGATGAGGCCCAATGACTGGGTCATGATCACAGCTCAGAATGAGCCTGGAATCCAGCTGTTGTGACTTGTGACCTTGTGACTCAGTATCTTCTCTGTATCCACACTTCTGTCCAAATGGTCAGCTAACCACGCAGTGGTGGCTCCTCCCCAGTGACTGTCGTGTCCATTTCCTTATTTACTACAAGGTTCCTGAAACACATTAGTACTCTTAACCGGGCAGACTTCCAGTGCCAGCGCTTTTTACCCTGTTTCTGTCAACTAGACAGATCTAGCTGATGAAAGACAGAAAGATGGCCACTCTAGTTAGCTGTGGCCAGGCACTGTGCTGCTGGGCAAGCAGCTCCACCCTCCTTCCTGGCCCACTAGGGCAGCTGCCCATTTTTCCATCTCTTTTTTTCCCCCTTTCTTTGTTTTAAACTTTTTGATTTTTATCAAGGTAGAGTCTTACTCCAGCCCAGACTGACCAGGAACTCTGTTGCTCCAGGCTGGCTTTGAATTTGTGGTTTTCCTACCTCAGCCTCGCCAAGTGCTGGGATTATGGTATGCACCACCACTCCCAGTTCATTTTCCCATTTTTCACTGTGGATCTTTGAAGGTTCTGCATTCAAAGAGAGTCAGATAGCACTGTTTTGCTGTTCCCTCATTCAAAACAAGGTCGTAGCTGGGTCAGGTGGCGCACACCTTTAATCCCAGCACTCAGGAGGGAGGAGGTGGGAGGATCGCTGTGAGTTCGAGGCCACCCTGAGACCCTACTGCGAAAACCAAAAACAAACAAAAAATACAAAAAACAAACAAACAAACAAACAAACAAAAGGGCCAGTATGTTGGGCTTGCCTTAAAAAAACAACTGGGAGGGGCTGGGAAGATGGTTCAGTCTAAAGCACCTAGTACATGCCTATAATCCCAGCACTGGTGAAGTGGAAGCAGGAGGGTCAAGGATTCACTGAATAGCTACTCTTGAACTGGTGAACTCCAGGATCAGAGAAAGACCTCACCTCAAAGAATAAGGTGGAAGCTGGGCATGGTGGCACACACCTTTTCATCCCAACACTCAGGAGGCAGAGGTAGGAGGATCGCTGTGAGTTCGAGGCCAGCCTGAGACTACATCGTGAATTCCAGGTCAGCCTGAGCTAGAGTGAGACCCTACCTCAAAAAACAAAAATGAAGGTGGAAGCCAGAGTGGTGGCACACATCTTTTAATCCCAACACTTGGAAGGCCAAGGTAGGAGGCTTGCTGAGTTCAAAGGCAGCCTGGGACTACAAAGTGATTCCAAGTCAGCCTTGGCTAGAGAGAGACCCTATGTGGAAAAAAACAAAATTACAGTGATTGAGGAAGACACCTGGCACTGACCTCTGTCTTTACACATACATGCACATCCATGTACCCACACATGTATCAACATGTTTACATACCACATACTCATGTGACAAAAATGAATAAATACCAGGCTTCTTTCTTGAACCAGGCATGACAGAATATGTCTGTAATCCTGGTACTTGGGAGGCTGAGAGAGGAGTATCATCATTTACAGGCCAGCCTGGGCCATATGTATATATATACGACCTTGTCTCAAAACCAACTAACCAACTAGCCCTCCGGCCAGCCAATCAGGGCCTCATATCTCCCTAAGACACTCTGGGCACAGATGAGCATACTGGGTTTCCAGCTTTCCTCCTCTAGCCAGGCAGCCCCAGAGCTACTGCCTCTGGGAAGCTTCCTTTGAAGAACGAGGTCTGCTATTTCACAAAGGGCTCTGGAGGGCACAAGTCCAGATACTGCCAAGACACTTCCAGCCCCTCACTGCAATGAGTCAAGAGGTTTGCCAGGTCTTACAACCCAGAGCAATATGGAGGAAAGGCCTTCAGGGACCTGTCAAGAGGCAACAAAGAAGAAAGCTTCTGGGTTCCTGGAACAGAGGCAGGAACCTTCCTTAGCCCTCTCAGATGTCTCATGGTTTCCTAACTCATACCTCACAACAAAGCAAACACCCCAGGTGTTATGTACCACTTCTGGGCCACCTGATTTTCTTAGCTCTATTTTTTTCTTGCATGCTTTTTCCATCCAGTCCACATTAACTTATCACAGAGAGGACAGGAACTACTACTGTCTCTGTCAGGGATGAGTTCGCACTCAGACTAGGTACCGTCCTCTGGCTATCCAGGGCACGAGCTACACGGCCAGGAGAACATCAATGTTCAACTCTCAATCCAGGACCCTTTCCATGATTGCTCAGGAATGAAGCCAAATCTGTCTATTCCCCAGAACGAAGTGTGCCTAGATCATTCCATAGAAGACAGACTCACTAGCCCAGGGGTTCAGAGCTTAACCAATACTGACATACCATTCCAGACCATGTTTTGGGAGCTATCACAGACATTGAAGAATTTATTTATTTTATATTTTACTTTGGTTTTTTAGAGGTAGCCCAGGCTGACCTGGAATTTACTATGTAGTCTCAGGGTGGCCTTGAATTCATGGCAATCCTCCTACCTATGACTCCCAAGGATTAAAGAGTGTTCCACCACTCCCAGTTCATTGAAGAATATTTAGCAGCAAACCCAGGCCTCAGCAAATATACCCACCCAAACTGTGGGAACTGCAAGCATCTCAACATTGTCAAATGTCACCTGGAGCAGGCAAGCTCACCCTGGTTAAGAATCACTAACTTGGGGAATGGAAAGATGGTTCAGCAGTTAGGGTGCTTGCCTGCAAAGCCAAAGGACCCAGGTTTGATTCCCCTACTTAAAGCCAGATGCACAAGATGGTACATGCATCTGTAATCCATCTGCAGTGACCGGAGGCCCTGGCACAGCACCCATTCTCTCTATCTGCCTTTCTCTCTCTCTCAAATAATAAATATTTTAAAGCTGAGTGTAGTGGCACACACCTTTAATCCCAGCACTCAGAAGGCAGAGGTAAGAGGAGTGCCTTGAGTTCGAGGTCACCCTGAGACTACATAGTGAATTCCAGGTCAGCTTGGGCCAGACCGAGACCTTACCTCAAAAAAATCACACACACAAAATTTTTTTTTTTAATCACTGACTTAGCTAGGGAGCGAGACTTCTGAAAAAGCTGGGCAAAGAATGGTTAGGATCAGAAGGGTCTCACCACGTTGGGTACAAGCCGAGAACATGAGGCTCTGGCTCTCTCCATTACGGAGCCTCTGCACTTGCTGTTTCTTCTACATGCAATGCACTTCCCTGGCTGGCTCAAACATGCCACTTTTCAGAAACCATTGACAATATGCAGTCAACACACATCTTCCAGTTCTCTTCATGCTGCTACAACCTTTATGGTACCCAGCAGTGTAACTTGTAATCATGATAGTGGTTTACTTTTACTTTGGTTTTGGCCTGTCTCCTCCAAAAGTATGCAAGCTCTGAGCAAGAACTTGGTCTTGGCCCACGCTGTGCTCCAGTGCTAAGACATAGTCCAGCAGTGAGACTGTGGCATCCTGAGAGGCATCTGACTCACCGCTCCTTGACGATGTGGTCAAGTTTGTAGTTGGGCTTATTGTCCTTCAGGCGCTCCACAGCATTCCACTCGCTCTTCCCATAGGCCTTCCGGAGCTTCCGAACAAACACCTAGAAGACAGAAAGGGACCACTGATGCTGGGCAAAGGGCTGCTGCACACCTCTCCTCCATGCAGGAAGGACTCAGCCTCCCAAAGGGACCTGCCATTCACGTAGATCAGTCAGAAAGACTGGCTTTGTTTCTGGCTTCTGTCTGCATCCCATAAAACTAGTTGTGGGTTCCGATGAGACAATGCTACTCAGAATAAGGCAAGTGAAACATTTTGTGGGGCCAAGTCTTCCAAACCAACTGTTATTTTCCCTCTAAGAACTATTCAGGCCCAGCCCTAGGGCTCCTCAGGTCAAACAGCATCTGGGATCATAAACAGCAGATGAAAGCAGCTCATTTCCCACTCCAGCTGCTGCCTAGCCTCCTCAGGGCCACCAGATGGCGCCCACTCCTCACAAGGCGCTGCTACCAGCCAGAGGTGCTTATTTATTATCTGCACATGACAGAAATGGTTTCTGCTGTCCCTATGGAATTTGAGTAATGATTTCTATCTGTAAAATGCAAGCCTGGGTCTACTGGGAATCTCACAAAGAACCAGAATAGGAGCTGTTTCTTGGAAATAGCACAACTTTTGCCTCAGGGGCAAAATAATCAAGTAAGAAAACAGGGGGAAACCTGTCCTGAGAAAATGATTTCCAGATAACCAATCTCAGTGCATCCTCTCCAAGGCAGAATGAGCTCAGAAAGAATCAGCACCTTGCCCAAGGTCAGCTATAGAGCCACGGAGCTACAATAGAGACCCAAACAGGTGTTAGAGGCCAGGCCTTACCTTGTATTCCCGAAACTTGTTGACGATGGGTTCATGGAGGAGAAACTTGATGTCTTTGATAAGGTAAAACGTTCGGGCTGCCGTGGAGCCCTTGTTAACTTTCTTCTTATGTTTGGGCTCATGAGGATAAATGCCCTTCAAGATGCACAACCGCCTGGAACACATAAGTTATTTGTTTGGTTAGCAAAGCCAAGAGAAGCACCAGCCACAACTAGACCTAGAAATCAAGAGTGGACAGGATGCATGAGGACCCAGACCTTAGACAGCTACATCCTAGCCGGGCACAGGTGGCACATGCCTTTACTCCCAGCACTCAGGAGGCAGAGGTAGGAGATCACTGGGAGTTAGAGGTCACCCTGAGACTACATAGTGAATTCCAGGTCAGCCTGAACTACAGTGAGACCCTACCTCAGAAACCCCCCCCCCAAAAAAAGTAGAGGAAAGCCAGGCAGGGTGGCACACACCTTTAGTTCTAGCACTTTGGGAGGCAGAGGTGGGAGGATCACTGTGAGTTCAAGGCCAGTCTGAGACTACATAGTGAATTCTAGGTCAGTCTGGACTATAGTGAGACCCTACTTCGGAAAACCAAAACTAAAACAAAACAAAACAAAACATCTACCATTTGGGCTGGAGGAAAGGCTCAGCAGTTAAAGTGCTTGCCTGCAAAGCCTAAGGACCCAAGTTTGATTCCCCAGTATCCACGTAAGCCAGATTCCCAAGAGGGTGCGTGCTTCTGACATTCCTTTGCAGTGTGACTAGAGGCCCTGGCATGACCATCCTCTCTCTATATATCTGCCCCTTTCTATGTCTCTCTTTCTCGCAAATAAATAAAAATTAATCTGAAAAAAAAAAAAGGGTAGAGAGAACATTCCAAGACATCTAAGAATAGTGGTGCAGACCTGTAATCCCAGCACTGAGGAGGCTGACGCAAGAGGATCATAATTTTGAAGCCAGTCTGGATTACTTAGTGACCCCATTCCAACAAACAACAAAACATGCCAGGGGATGTGTAGCTCAGTGGTAGAGTGCCTGACTACCATATTTGAGGCCCTGGGTTTGATCCCTAGCACTGAAAAAAGAAAAGAAAACAAGGGCATGGGGGAAGGAGGGACAAAGGCCATGAGGTTAGAAAAACACCGGCATGTATAAAGCATTGTGAGTGGGCCAGGAGAGCATGCAGAAGTCGGGCTTTGCCTGATGGAAGGGCCCACAGACTGAAGACGTCTCTACAAGAATCCCTAGCTTTAGGATCAAGGACTTTTTCAGCCAGAAGTGAAGGAGGTGAATGACAGAGACACAGGCAAGCCCATTCTGAAGATGCTCTCCTCCAGCTTTCCCTCAGACCACACCTAGCCACGCACAGTGCGGCAGCCAGGCCAGGAGAGGAAGAGGAAGACACTCCACGTCCAGACAGAGCATGAGGCAGATCAGGTAAGATTAGGCAGCGGCTGTGCATTTCACGTCCTGGTTCCCAGAGGACCCCATCCCACTCCTCTCCAACCTCACCTGAAGTCAGCCAGGCTCAGCTGCAGCTTCTTCCGGGCTTTGTTTCGAGTTATATAGTTGGTGACAGAGCCCCGTTCATACTTAGGGAGGAAACAAAACATTAGTTAGTAATGACTGCAGTAAGTGGCATCTAATGCTGGAGATGCAGAATTCCAGAGGCAGCTATTACTCCGGGCAGGTGGTCGAGGTGTTTCTTGAATGGGAACTTGTGCACGCAGGGAGCTGCCAGCACAGAGGACACATCCATTCACATGATGCTGGGGCTGCAAGGATGCTGTGAATTGGATGTTGTGCTGGGTACTTAGTTCTCACTCTCTATCCTTCCTAGTATACTCAGTGATTTCCACAATTCATTTAGTTTCCATGATCCTCTGAGATTGGTGCCATCAGAACCTCTACTTCACAAGGCAGCTCAGTGAAATCATCTGTCCAAGTCACATCGCTTAAAAGCCGAGGCGGGGATTGAAAACTGGGTCTGAGTCCACATCCTGCCACTAATCTTGTGTCACAATCGTTTCTGCCCCACTCCATTAATAGTGTAAGACTTTTAAAAGAAATACGTATGGGTGTGTGCGTGTTCTCGTGCAGGAACACATTCATAGGACAATCTTGGTGTCATTGTTTAGGAACATCATCCATCTTTTATGAGACACAGTCTCTCACTGGCCTGGGGCTTGCTTGTCGATTAGGCCACATTGTTTAGCCAGCAAGTCCCAGGGATCTACAGGTCTCTACCTCCCCAGCTCCAGGTTTACCGACACACGCCACCAAACCTGGCATTTTTACGTAGACTATGGGAGTGGAACTACTTAGATCCTCCTGCCTCCAGGGCAAGCACTTCACTGACTGAACTATCTATATCTCCTCAGGCCCCATCACTCAGTGTGGATTCCACCAGCCACTCACCCCTTCCTCCCCAACCACATGAAGTGTTAAAACCAGAGATTTATAACAGATCTCAAGCCACTGCAATAGCTAAGCTACTCTCCAGCCAATTTTGCTCTCTTCATAGTGATATCACCCTAACTGAAAATTCATGCTCTAGGCCACATTCATTCACCCCCCCACACACACACACACACTCATTCACCAGACAGCAACAGGTTCTCTACCATGTTCAGAGCATTTAAGCTAGATACTATGAGGCAATAAAGACAACAGGAACTAGTTTCCCCTTGTCTCCAAGAAGCATGTTATCTGTTCGTCCATCTGCACGTCTGGGGTGCCAAGACACTGCTTTGTATTCACCGCTCTGTCTCCTGGCTAGAGAGGAGCAGTGTGCTACACCACACACCCATGTCCACTCCAAACAAGATCATCTACCCCTGCAGTGAGACAGCGGGGGCTTTGATGACCAAGACCAGCTCTAACAAGTCAAAGCTGAAGTCTCCTGAGCTAGCTGTACACTTGATCTTAGCTAAAAGGCCAAGAAGCGATGTGTTTGTCTATTGGGGAGTAGACTGCTGCTAAGCCCAGAGAGCCAAAGATGAGCTTTTTGTTATTTCCAGAAGTTCAATTTAAATTGTTTTCTTTTCTTTTTAGAATTTTTAAGGTATTTTTAAAATTCTGAGAGAAATTATGGGCACAACAGGACCTCATGCCATCAATGCAAATGAACTTCAGACGCATACACCACTTTGTGCATTTGGCTTTTACATGGACACTGGGGAACTGAACCTGGCCATCAGGATTTACAAGCAAGTGCCTTCCTTTAACCCCTGAGCCATCACTCTAGGGCCTAGAAGTGTTTTCTACTGACTCAGTCATGGTGGTGCATACGTGTATTCCCAGCACTCAGGGGGCTGAAGCCTAGGGTATGCAGGGAGACCCTGTTACTACTCCACCCACCAAACAAACAAAAAAAAAGGCTGGGGAGAGGGCACAGCAGTTCTGGGTTTGATTCCCCAGTACCCACATAAAAGCCAGATGCACAAAGTGGCACATGCATCGTTTGCAGTGGCTAGAGGTACTGGCACGCCCATTCTCTGTCTCTCTGCTTGCAAATAAAAATGTTTTTCTTTGTTTTTCGAGGTAGGGTCTCACTCTAGGCCAGGCTGACCTGAAATTCACTATGTAGTCTCAGGGTGGCCTCAAACTCTCAACGATCCTCCTATCTCTGCCTCCTGAGGGCTGGGATTAAAGGCAAGCACAACCACATCCAGCTAAAATGTTTGCTCTAAAAAAAAAAGTTTTCCATTGTCTTGTCCTGCATATATTTATGGTATCATGTTTATCCTTTTAAAAACTAAGGAGATAACTGACTCTCAACATAGATACTTTACTCCTTGGACTGTGGGGGGGGGCGGCGGCTGTGTTCAGCAGTATCTGGAGACTTTTTTTAAGATTTATTTTTATTTATTTATTAGAGACGGGGGGAGGAGAGAATGGGTGTGCCAGGGCCTCCAGTCACTGCAAACAAACTCCAAACGCATGCCCCACCATGTGCATCTGGCTTACGCGGGACCTGGAGAATCGAACCTGCGTCCTTAGGCTTCCCAGCCATGTGCCTTAACCTCTAAGCCATCTCTCCAGCCCTCTGGAGACGTTTTTGGTTGCCAGGTGCTACTGCTGCCTAGTGGGCAGGTCCTTTCCATAACAAAGAATCATCTGGCCCAAAATGTCAAAATAGTCCTGAAACCGGCTTGAAAAAGATGTGATGGCTTGTTTATAGATCTGCACCTCAAGGGCAGGCTTCTCATCTTATCCTTTGTAGCTCCAATGGCTGCCACCTACTCAGCAGGGAATTGGGTTACAAAGCAAATTGAAAACAGGAACTTTTACAATTGAAGGAAGGCCTGAGCCAATCGGTTGTCCTCCAGTCACTATCTCTTCCGTCTCTTCAGGACACAAAGGTGATCCTCCTTCCAGCAACAAGAACTCCTTTAAAAATCTCGAATGAGGGTGTAGTGGCACACACCTTTAATCCCAGCACTCGGGAGGCAGAGGTAGGAGGATCACCATGAGTTTGAGGCAGCCTGAGAATACGTAGTGAATTCCAGGTCAGCCTGAGTTAAGAGTGAAACTCTACCTTGAAACACCAAAATAAATAAATAAATAAACTCGAATGTCACACCCAGGCGTGGTGGCACAAGCCTTTAATGCCAGCCGTTGGGAGGCAGAGGTAGGAGGATCCCCGAGAGCTCGAGGCCACCCTGAGACTACACAGTGAATTCCAGGTCACCCTGGCCTAGAGTGAAACCCTACCTCGAAAAACCAAAAAACAATTAAAACATAAAAAAATTAAAATAAAAAACCTGGAGCCAGGGGTGGTGGTGCACGACTTTAATCCCAGCATTCGGGAGGCAATGGTAGGAGGATCGCCGACAGTTCAAGGCCACCCCGAGACTACACAGTGAATTCCAGGTCAGCCTGGACTACAGTGAAACCTTACCTCGAAAAACCAAAAATAAATAAAAAAATAAAAATAGATTTAAAAAAAAAGTCGAATGTCATGATCCCTTTTAGTTGTCTGCTCCACTTTGAATAAAATTCAAGCTCTTCGTGGTGTACAGGCCTTACACGACACGCCCCTTTGTCCAAGTCCACCCTCAACCAGATGACACTGTTTCCTTGGTGGACTATATCCCAGCCACAAATGTTGACATCCTTACAAAACCTTCACCCTGCAAGCCCTTCCCATCTACTGGTTCTCGTCGTTTAGTTTCAACAGCCGGGTTCCTCCGCTAAGTACTCTCATGAGCGTCCGTTTACAGTCCCCACCCTATGCCTTCCTCGCCGACTTTCATGCAGATCACATTTAAACAACCTGTGTGTGGTCACTCCATCTGGCTACTTTCTGTGTCCACCTTCCTAGCGTGAGCCGCCGGCACAGCGCGGGCCGCAGTCTGGCTCGTTCACCTCCCCATTTCCCGCGCCGAGGACACGGCTGTTTTCGCAGTTCTTTCCCGAGAGTTCACCGGCCCAGGCACCGCAGTCCCTCGTCTAGCCTCACACCCCCTTCCAGCAGCTCCCGTCGCCTGTACCCTGATTTCTCGGTCCTCCAGGAGAAGACGAGGCCGGGGAGAGAGGCGACCCCCAGGCTCCGCCACCCCTGTCTCTCACCCACGAGAAAAAAACCCAGCTTCTCTCCCACTCACCTTCTTTTTCTCCAGGCCACCCATGGCTCCACGTTGTAAAGTCCTCTGAGCTCCGGGCGGACAGGCAGCGCAACTTCCTCCCGCATGCGCCCTGCCTAGGACCCTCAAGGGCCCCCATGCCGATGGGGCTGTCCAATTGCGTGCCTGTAAAAATGCAGAAAAGAATGAGGCTTTAGAGCTAGAAACAACGAAAATATAAAGATAAATCACTAGGAAACGAGCTAGGTCTGGTCTTTTGAGATCTTTTTCACACGTCGCTCTGTTTTAGGCAGTTATGAGAACGTGAAGATTCAGGCATTTTTATAGACACCCCAACGGCGGTCGCTTGGAAATGTGGCTCCGCTCACCTGTAGGGACGGAACGGGGCGGGAGGCCTGCAGGCAGCGAGATGCCTTCTGGGATGCAGAGGGGCATTCTGCGGTGTGTGATGGGACTGTGTCGTCATGGCAACGGTAGCTCGGCGATGTTTAACCTAGCTGGTCCTGACCTTCACCGTTTCTTGATTATCTTGCTCCGAAAAAAGATAAAATAGAGAGCGAGACCTTGGATATGATGGAGAATGGAATTTCAAAGGGGAAAATGGAGGGAGGGAGGGTATTACCAGGGGATATTTTTTATAATCATGGAAAATGTTTTAAAAAATTGAGAAAAGATAAAATTAAAAATAAAAAAAAAGAAATAAAAAAAGAAAAATATCCAAACAACAACGAAAAGATAAAATAGAGCAAAATCTTACCTTTCCCTCACGCACGTAGAGACCTAAGAGACCACTTAAATTTTTTGCGTGGCATGAAAAATGAAGGAAGGAGCTGGGCGTGGTGGTGCTTGCCTGCAAAGATTAAGAACCGGAGTTCGATTCCCCAGCCCCCACATAAGCCAGATGCACAAAGTGGTGCCATGCATCTGAAGTTCATTGGCAGTGGCTAGAGGCCCTGGCATGCTCTCTCTCTCTCCTCCCCCCCGCCCCCGTTCCTCCCTCCCTCCCTACATCCATCCTCTACCCTGTTTTACCTCCCTCTACCTCTCTCCCTCCTGGGCATGGTGGTGCACGCCTTTAATCCTAGCACTCGGGAGGCAGAGGTAGGAGGATCACTGTGAGTCCAAGGCCAGTCTGAGACTACATAATGAATTCCAGGTCATCCTGGGTTAGAGCAAGACCCTACCTTAAAAAGGGGGGGGGGGGTGCTAAAGAGATGGCTCAGTGGTTTAGGCACTTGCTTGCAAAGTCTGTCGGCTGGGGTTTGATTCCCCAGTACCCACGTAAGGCCAGCTGCAGAGTGACGCATACATCTGGAGTACATTTGCAGTGGCAGGAAGCACTTGCACCTTCTCTCTCTCTCTTTCTCTCTCTCTCTCCTTGCAAATAATAAAAATATTTTAAAAACAGGGCTGGAGAGATTGCTTAGTGGTTAAGGCACTTGCCTGTGAAGCCAAAAGACCCAAGTTCAATTCTCCAGGGCCCATGTAAGCCAGATGCACAAGGTGGAATTTGTCTGGAGTTCATTTGCAGGGCTGAAGGCCCTGGTGTACCCAATCTCTCTTTCTCTCTCTCTTCCTCTTTCTCTTTCAAATAAATAAAAATTAAAAATATGTTTCAAAAATGCAACAAAGGCTGGAGAGATGGCTTAGCAGCTAAGGTGCTTGCCTGCAAAGCCTAAGGACCCAGGTTTCATTCTCCAGGTCCCACATGAGCCAGATGCCCATGTCGGCACATACGTCTGGAGTTCATTTGCAGTTGTTAGAGGCCCTGGTGTGCTCATTCTCTCTCTCTCCCCTCTCCCTGTCCAAATAAATAAGTAAATAAATAAATAAATAATTAAAAATGCAACAAAGCCAGGGCGTGGTGGCACATGCCTTTAATCCCAGCACTTGGGAGGCAGAGGTAGGAGAATTTGAGGCCACCCTGACACTACGTAATGAATTCCAGGTCAGCCTGAGCTAGCGTGAGACACTACCACAGAAAACAAAAAAGAAATAAAAATAAAAAAAGATTAAACTGCAACAAAAACCCATCAGAAGCATATCAAAAAATCAAAGAGAGAACAGAATTAGAGAATTCATGGTGTTTTTTCTTAATGTATATTAACACATTCAAGCTTTTCAAAAAAGTATTTGCGCACACACACAGAGCTCACCAGGGTCTCTTGCTACTACAAAATAACTCCAGATGCGCTACTTTGTGTCTGGCTTTACTTTGGTGCTGGAGTATTGAACCTGGGCTGGCAGGTTTTGCAAGCAAGTGCCTAGAACTGCTAGGCCATCTCCCCAGCTCACAAAAAGAGCTCTTGATCCTCTCACAGTCCAGTGAATAGCCAAAGAAACAATGCTGCGTTGGTTCCCCAGGTTTTGTTGCTGCTGTGTTTTGTTTTTCTTTTGTAACAGGGCCTGACTAATGTAGTCGAGGCTGGCATCAAACTCCTGATCTTCCTGACACAGCCTCCTGCGAGCTAGAATTGTAGGCATGGGTCCAGCAGTTCCCCGTTTCTGGACCCACAGATAATGCCATGAGAGTTGATGGGAACTGGCGACATGAGTGGAACACAATAAATGAGGGATGCAGAGCAATGGACTTTCCCCACTTTATGTATGTAGGAAGAAGGCAGCTTTCTCTCTCTGGGAAAGAGGGAGGGACTTTTATTGCTTGTTGCAAGTTTGAAAAAAAACTCTTAGTTCCTATCTGTGGTGGTTTGATTCAGGTGTCCCCCATAAACTTAGGTGTTCTGAATGCTAGGTTCTGAGCTGATGGAGATTTGTGAACTAACGCCTCCTGGAGGCAGTGTATTGTTGGGGGCGGGCTTATGGGTGTTATAGCCAGTGTCCCCTTGCTAGTGTTTGGCACAATCTCCTGTTCCTGTTGTCCACCTGATGTGGGCCATGGGGTCATGTCCACCCTCTGCTCATGCCATCATTTTCCCCTGCCATCGTGGAGCTTCCCCTTGAGCCTGTAAGCCAAAATAAACCTCTTTATTCCCACAGGCAGCTCTTGGTTGGGTGGTTTCTACAGCAATGTGAACCTGACTGCAACACTATCCTAACATGTTGGGACATAAATAAAATCATCCCTTGGTAATTAAAAACACTTTATTTTTATTTAGTTATTTGAGAGAGAGAATGAGGCAGAGCTATAGAGGGAGAAAGAGAAGGGGCACACCAGGGCCTCCAGCCACTGCAAACAAACTCCAGATGCATGTGCCACCTTGTGCATCTGGCTTACGTGGGTTCTGGGGAATCGAATCGAGGTCCTTTGGCTTTGCAGGCAAACGCCTTAACCACTAAGCCATCTCTCAAGCCCGCCCCTTGGTAATTTTGACAGTTGGGGAAATTGGTTCCAGGACCACCCAGTAATACCAAAATCTGAGGATGCTTAAAACCCTTATATACAATAGGGTAGTATAGGCACAAAAATTACATACATTCTCCCATATAACTTAGCCCCCCCCCCCCCATAGGATCTCCCTCTTCCCAGCTGAATTGGAATTCACTATGTATTCTCAGGCTGGTCTCAAACTCATGGTGATAGATCTACTTCTGCCTTCTGAGTAGTGCTGGGATTAAAGGCGTGCACCACCACGTTCAGCTTCCAACATGCTTTTTAACTAAGCGCCTTTAACCACTGAGCCATTTTCCCAGCCTCTATTATATTTTTCTTTCAAGACAAAGTCTCATGTAGCCAAGGCTGGCTTCAAACTTGCTATGTAGCCGAGGGTGACCTTGAACTCCTGTTCCTCCTGCCTTCACCTCCTGAATGCTGGGATTATAGGCATGAACCATCACGTCTGGTTTATGGAGTACTCTGCCAAATGGGTCATATCCCTATCTCCTTCCTATATACTGTCAATCATGTCTAGATGATTCGAAGTACCTATTAAGTGTAAATGCTGAGGAAATAATTGTTATGCTCTAGCGTTTAAGAAGTGACAAGAAAAATGCCTTAACTAGGGCTGGTGGTATAGGCTTGTGATCCCAGCTACTCAGGAGGCTGAGGCAGGAGGATGGTCACTTTAAAGACATCTTTGGAAATTTAGTAAAACAATGTCTCAAAATTAAAAATTAAAGGGTGGGGGCTGGAGAGATGGCTTAACGGTTAAGGCACTTGCCTGCGAAGCCTAAGGACCCAGGTTCAATTTTCCAGATCCCGTGTAAACCAGATGCACATGGTGGAGCATGCATCTGGAGTTCGTTTGCAGTGGCTAGAGGCCCTGGTGTGCCCATCCTCTCTTTTTCTCTCTCTCTCCTTCTCTCTGTCTGAAATAAAAACAAATTTTAAAAAATTAAAGAGCAGGCTGGAAAGATGGCTTAGCAGTTACGGAGCTGGCCTGTGAAGCCCAAGTACCCAGGTTCGATTCCCCAGAATCCATGTAAGCCAGATGTACATGGTGGCACATGTGACTGGAGTTCTTTGCAGTGGTTAGAGGTCCTGGTGCACCCATTCTCTCTTTCTCTCTCTGTCTCTCTCAAATAAACAAATAAATTAATTAAATTAAAGAGGCTGGAACTGGGTATAGTGGCACATGCCTTTAATCCCAGCACTGGGGAGGCAGAGGTAGGAGGATCGCCATGAGTTTAAGGCCACCCTGAGACTATATAGTGAATTCCAGGTCAAGCCAGGGCTAGAGTGAGAACCTACCTCAAAAAACTAAAAATAAATAAATAAGTAAAACTGGACATGGTGATACAGGCCTTGAGAAGTGAAGGCAAAAGGATGAGGAATTCAAGGTCATATTTGGCTATATAATGAGTTGGTGGCCATCCTGGACTACATGAAACTCTGTCTAGCTAAAAAAAAATAAACAATAACAGGGGCCTGGGGAGTTAGCTCAGTGTTTAAAGACATTAGCTTGCAAAGCCTAGAGGCCCTGGTTCAATTCCCTAAGTACCCACATAAAGCCAGTTGCACAAAGTGGTACATATGTCTGGAGTTCATTTGCAGACTCAAAAGGACCTGGTATGCCCATACTCTCTCTCTCCTCTAAGTAAAAAAAATGTTTTAAAACTTTTTGTAAAATTTATTTATTTGAGAGAGAGAAAGAGGCAGACACAGAGAGAGAGAGAGAGAGAAATGGGTGTGCCAGGGCCTCCAGCCACTGCAAACAACTCCAGATGCATGCGCCACCTTGCGCATCTGGCTTACATGGGTCCTGGGGAATTGAATCGAGGTCCTTTGGCTTTTCAGGCAAATGCCTTAACTGCTAAGCCATATTTCCAGCCCAAAAATATTTTTTTTAACAGCAGGAAAATAGCCTGGCGGTGGTGGCTCACACCTTTAATCCCAACACTTGCGAGGCAGAGGTAGGAGGATCACCCAGAGTTCGAGGCCACCCTAAGACTACATAGTGAATTCCAGGTCAGCGTGAGCTAGAGTGAGACCCTACCTCCAAAAAAAACTAAAAAGAAAAAAGAAAGCAGGAAAATAGGATGCATGTGTTCAAAACTGTCTATACATGTTCAGTACAGACACAACTTGTTTTCAAGATAATATTTTTGTTGTTGTTTTGGTTTGTTGATTTTTTTTTTTTTTTTGAGGTAGGGTCTTGCTCTAGCCCAGGCTGACCTGGAATTCACTATGTAGTTTGAGGGTGGCCTCAAACTCTCAGTGATCCTTCTGCCTCTGCCTTCTGAGTGCTGGTATTAAAGGCGTGCGCCACCACACCTGGCTCTCAAGATAATTAAAAAAAATTTTTTTCATTTTTATTTATTTATTTGAGAGCGACAGAGAGAGAAAGAGGCAGAGAGAGAGAGAGAGAGAGACAATGGGCGCGCCAGGGCCTCCAGCCACTGCAAACAAACTCCAGAGGCCTGCGCACCCTTGTGCATCTGGCTAACGTGGGTCCTGGGGAATCAAGCCTCGAACTGGGGTCCTTAGGCTTCACAGGCAAGCGCTCAACTGCTAAGACATCTCTCCAGCCCTCAAGATAATGTTTTAATGCTACATTAGAAATGAGATAATTCAAGGCCACCCTGAGACTACATAGTGAATTCCAGGTCAGCCTGAGCTAGATAGAGTGAGACCCTACCTCGAAAAACCAAAAAGAAGAAAGAAAGAAAGAAAGAAGAAGAAAAAGAAATGAGATGAAAATGTGAGATGCTGCAAAGGCATGCAGCTTTGTTATAAGGAAGCAGCAGAGGTACCTTTTGTAGGTGAAAACTAGTTTGCCCTGTAGAGGGCACAAGGACCACACACTACCATGGTCATCAATGGTGAGATCATGGACAGCGACTGCCACTGCAAGTTAAAGCTGTATTAGCCTTTTTTGTTTTTGTCTTTTTCCAAGGTAGGGTCTCACTCTAGTCCAAGCTGATCTGGAACTCACTCTGCAGTCCCAGGCTGGTTATATTAGCCTTTTGAAATAGCTTAGGGGCCGGGAAGATAACTCTGAGGTTAAAGGCACTTGCTTGTAAGGGTTGACAATCTGTATGTATTCACAGCAGTCTTTGGGCTGGAGAGATAGCTTAGCGGTTAAGGCACTTGCCTGCAAAGCCAAAGGACCTCGGTTCGATTCCCCAGGGTCCACGTAAGCCAGATGTATAAGGTGGCACATGCATCTGGAGTTCATTTGTAGGGGCTGAAAGTCCTGACGTGCCCATTCCCCCCCCTCACTCTCTCTCAAATAAATACATAAATAAAAAGTAGACAAAGAGCAAGTCTTCCCTCTGCCTTAAAAAAAAAAAGTCTTTAAATCCCAAGCCACCAACATAAGCCAGACACAGAAAATGGTGCAAGAGTCTGGTGATCATTTGTAGTACCAAGAAGCACTGGTACACGCACCCACACATTAAATAAATACGTATAAAAACATATCATCTCATTAGGATCTCACCTTTGTTTAAAAACAAAAAAAAAATTTTTGTTTGTTTTTTTTGGTTTTTCGAGGTAGGGTATTAATCTAGCCCAGGCTGGCCTGAAATTCACTATGTAGTCTCAGGGTGGCCTTGAACTCACAGTGATCCTCCTACCTTTGCTTCCCGAGTGCTAGGATTAAAGGCGTGGGCCACCTCGCCCAGTTTAGAAACAAAAATCTAACCCACCAGGCATGGTGGCCCACGCCTTTAATCCCAGCACTTGGGAGACAGAGGTAGGAGGATCACCGAGAGTTCGAGGCCACCCTGAGACTACATAGCGAATTCCAGGTCAGCCTGAGCTAGAGCTAATGCCTCAAAATAAATAAATCTAAAAATAGGGCTGCAGAGTTTGCTCAGTGGTTAAATGTGCTTGCTTGCAAAGCCTACCTGCCAGGGTTTGATTCCCCAATACCCACAAAAAGACAGATTGCACAAAGCAATGCATGCATTTGGATTTCATTTACAATGGCAAGAGGCCTTGGTATTCTCTTTCTCTCTTTCTGTGTTTTTGCAAATGAATAAATAAAAATATTTAAAAAAATAAAAATGAGCCCATATTACTAACACCTTTAGTCACAGAACTTGGGAGGCTGTAGTAGGAGGATCACCATGAGTTCAAGGCCAGCCTGGGTCTATAGAGTGAGTTCTAGGTTAGCCTGGGCTAGACTGAGACCATGTTTCAAAAAAAACAAGAATAGGGCTAGAGAAATTGCTTAGTGGTTAAGGTGCTTGCCTGCAAAGCCAAAGGACCAGGTTCGATTCCCCAGGACCTACGTAAGCCAGATGCATCTAGAGTTCATTTGTGTGGCTGGAGGCCCTGGCATGCCCATTCTCTCCCTTTCCCTCCTCCCCCCTCTTTGTCACACACTCTCTCTCAAATAAACAAATAAAAAATAGTTTAAAAATGAAAATCTAAAAATAAACAAAATAGCCAAGTTATCTTTTTCTGTGTATGACTTGACATCTCTGTAACCAACTGCATTATATATTTTTATAATGCAATTTTGCATTATAATTCTTCTAGACATATTCCTATTAGTTAGGCTTCTGCATGAGACCTTGTTTATTTCCTCTGAAGGAAAACTTATTCTCTTGTATGCAAGGGCTCCCTCACATTTACTGAGATTTTTCTGCTTTCCAAAGTCATAAGCTTGGAATTCTCTGACAATAACAATTCTTTTTAATTTTTGTTTTGTTTTTTCAAGGTAGGGTCTCACTCTAGCTCAGGCTGTCTTGGAATTCACTATGTAGTCTCAAGGTGGCCTCAAACTCTCAGAGATCCTCGTACCTCTGCCTCCTAAGTGCTGGGATTAAAGGCATGCGCCACCACCCCAGGCTCTGACAATGACAATTCTATCCTTAACTCATCCACTTACACATTCATTTCAGCAGACCCAATTCCAAATTGCTTCAAATTCCTCCTGAGTCTCCTGGCCAGTACCTGTTGTCACACCTCTAATGACCTTTCAATTCTTTTTTTCTTCAACTTTTTTTATTAACATCTTCCATGATTATAAAAAAAATCCCATGGTAATGCCCTCCCTCCTCCCATTTTCCCCTTTGAAACTCCATTCTCCATAATATCCCCTCCCCATCTCAATCAGTCTCTCTTTCATTTTGATGTCATGATCTTTTCCTTCTATTATGATTGTCTTATGTAGGTAGTGCCAGGCACTGTGAGGTCATGGATATCCAGACCATTTTATGTCTGGAGGGCTCATACATTCTTTCCACCACCTCTTCCGCAATGGACTCTGAGCCTTGGAAGGTGTGATAGAGATATTTCAGTGCTGAGCACTCCTGTCACTTCTTCTCAGCACCATGATGCCTTCTGAGTCATCCCAAGGCCACTGCCATCTGGAAAGAGAAGGTTCTCTACCAAAAGTGAGAGTAGCATTAATATAAGGGTATGAACATTAAGAGAAGTGCTTACTGGGCAGTTTGATGAGCATAATATATACATTTAGCCAGACAGCAGCAGTCGTTACACCCCTAGGGCTCATGACTACCCCTGTTGCAGGTTTTCAGTATCAGGGATGTATTCCCTCCCATGGAGCGGGCCTCCAGTCCAATTAGAGGGCAGTTGGTTTCCACCATGACAGATGTGCCACTAACCTTTTTAATTCTTTAAAACAAAGTTTTATTTGTTCAATTGCATGTGTTGAGTGTGTGTGTGCATGTGTCCCTGCACGACTTTACCTCTACAAACTAACACCAAACACTTGCACCACTTTTTTTTTTTTTTGAGGTAGGTTCTTGCTCTAGACCAGACTAACCTGGAATTTACTCAGTAGTCTCAGGGTGGCCTTGAACTCATGGTGATCCTCCTACCTCTGCCTCCCAAGTGCTGGGATTAAAGGCTTGCGCCACTACACCCGGCCCATTTTGATTCTTACCTCCATAGACCCCTGTATAATCCAATTATTAACCCAATTTATCCAGACCACAATCCAACATGTCACATGGACTTCAATGAAAATATCCCCTGAGGCAGGAATACAGATACCAGCCTCTGGATCAGACATCCCAGTATGGGACCCTCCTGACTCCACAATGTCCCCCATTCAGCAGTTAAAGATATCATCATGTTGTTCCATCACCCCAATTCTGCCATCTCTCTCTCTCTCTTTTTTTTCTTCCTAAACTATCTTTTTTTTTTTTTTTTTTTTTTCAGTTTTTCAAGGTAAGGCCTTGCTCTAGCCCAGGCTGACTGATCTGAAATTCACTACAAAGTCTCAGGGTGGCCTCTAACTCACACCATCCTACCTCTGCCTCCCAAGTGCTGGAATTAAACGTGTGCACCACCATGCCCGGCATGATGTTTTTTTTTGTTTTTTGTTTTTTAATGTAAACAAAAAGGCTTGAAATATTAGATTTTAAGAAAGCTGCCTCTCTTTTTTTTTTTTTTTTTTTTTTTTTTTTTGCTTTTTTGAGGTAGGGTCTCACTCTAGCCCAGGCTGACCTGGAATTCACTATGTAGTATCAGGGTGGCCTCGAACTCACGGCGATCCTCCTACCTCTGCCTCCCGAGTGCTGGGATTAAAGGCATGTGCCACCATGCCCAGCGAAAGCTGCCTCTCTTGTCTACGGGCTCCCAACAAGTGTTCCCAAAACCACAACAATCCCCATGTACTTTTAAGGAAATTGACTAAACTTTACTACCCCAGGGCTTGGATGAAGAATGAGCCTCCCTGGGTGGAGATGTGACAATGCAAACCTCACTTCCCTGAGAGAGTTTCTGCAGGCCCTCCACAGAACCCTAATAAATGCCCATGAAATCCAGACCCAGAAAAAGAAGCCCCACCCCCATCACACAGGCTTGAGCCACCTTCAGTCACTGACACTCAACTTCCTTTCCTCACAGTGCAGTGCTCCCCACTCCTCTTCTCAAAGGCCCTTAAAAATCTTCTTCCTCCTCCTTACTCAGGGATCCTTGGATTCCACCAGCCTTCCTTGGCATTCCCAAATTTCTTCCCGGTTTCCTGCTAGCCTCTAAGGCCCAAGAAACTGCCCGTCTCTACTGCGAACTCTGAACCTGACGTAACAAGAGGCGAATATCAAAGTTTATGATATGCATGTGTGAAGATGGCATAATGAAACCCACTAACTTGTACAATGAATATATGCTGATCAAAGTTAAAAAAATAAAATAGGGCTTAGTGGTTAAGGCGCTTGCCTGCAGAGCCTAATGATCCGAGTTCAATTACCCAGTACCCATGTAAAGCCAGATGCACAAAGTGGCTGGTGCGTCTGGAGTCCATTTGTAGATTTGTAGTGACTGGAGGCCCTGGCATGCCCATTCTCTCTGTCAGTCTCTCTTCTATCTCTCTCTGCTTACAAATAAAAAATATAAGCCGGGCGTGGTGGCGCACGCCTTTAATCCCAGCACTCGGGAGGCAGAGGTAGGAGGATCGCCACGAGTTCGAGGCCACCCTGAGACTCCATAGTGAATTCCAGGTCAGCCTGGGCTAGAGTGAGACCCTACCTCGAAAAACAAAACAAAACAAAAAAAAAAACAGGGGGCTGGAGAAATGGCTTAGCGGTTAAGCGCTTGCCTGTGAAGCCTAAGGACCCCAGTTCAAGGCTCGATTCCCCAGGACCCACGTTAGCCAGATGCACAAGGGGGCACACGCATCTGGAGTTCGTTTGCAGGGGCTGGAGACCCTGGCACGCCCATTCTCTCTCTCTCTCTCTCTCTCTCACCCTCTCCCTCTTTCTCTCTCTGTCTGTTGCTCTCAAATAAATAAAAATAAACAACAACAAAACAATTAAAAAAACAAATAAAAAATATTTAAAAGCCAGGCATGGTGGTGCATGCCTTTAATTCCAGCACTTGGGAGGCAGAGGTCGGAGGATTGCCATAAGGCCCTGGTGAGACCCTGTCTCAAAAGAAAATAAAAGTGGGGTGCTGGAGAGATGGTTTAGCGGTTAAGGCATTTGCCTGCAAAGCCAAAGGACCTCGGTTCAATTCCCCAGGATCCACGTAAGACAGATGCACAAGATGGCACATGTGTATGGAGTTCGTTTGCAGTTGCTGGAGGCCCTGGCATGCCCATCCTCTCTCTCTTACTCGCTTTCTCAAAGAAATATATAAATGCCCAGGCGTAGTGGTGCACACCTTTTATTTTTCTTTTTTTCATTTTTTTTTCAAGGTAGGGTCTCACTGTAGCCCAGGCTGACCTGGAATTCACTATGTAGTCTCAGGCTGGCCTTGAACTCATGGCGATCCCCCCTACCTCTGCCTCCCAAGTGCTGGGATTAAAGGCGTGTGCCACCAAGCCCGTCAAAGTGGTGCACACCTTTAATCCCAGCACTCAGGAGGCAGGGGTAGGAGGATCGCCATGAGTTTGAGGCCTCCCGGAGACTACATAGTGAATTCTAGGTCAGCCTGAGCTAGAGTGAGACCCTATCTTGAAAAAACAAAAGAAGAAGAAGGAGGAGGAGGAGGAGGGGTTGGGCAGGTCATGGTTCAGTGGTAGAACATGTGCTTAGAATGTATGTGCAAAGCCCAAGGACCGGGGTTCAATTCCCCAGCACCCACGTAAACCCGGATGCACAGAGTGGTGCATGGATATAGAGTTCATTTCCAATGGTAAGAGGCCCTGGTGAGATTTATAGATAACATAGGTAACCATCTGTATCTAAGGGAAACCACACGAGTTTACAGATATCACCAACTCTAATCTGTTGCTGAGATAAGTCATAGTGTTTATCTGTAAACCTCCCTCCAACAATGAACAGCTGGACTTAATTACTCAGGTCCAATATACATGTCTAGCAGTACCAGATTTACTAACTCTGCTGGGCATCATGCCCACTGCCTGTAATCCCAGCATGTGGGAGGTAGAGGCAAGACAATCAGGAGTTCAAAGCCATCTTCAACTGTGAATGGAGTTTGAGGCCAGCATGAGTTACATGATATTGTCACATAAGAACCCAAAATCCATAGATATATGTTTTTTATTAATTAGTTTTGTATTCAGCAAATACAGTCAGTTTGGTACCATTATTAGGCTCATCCATGACCTACCCCCTCCCCTTGGCCCCTCCTTGTTGAGGTATATGGGTCATGCATTGTGGAGTTAGCCCACAGTTATGGGTAGGATAAATGTCTCTGCATATTATGACCCAACATGTGGCTCTGACATTCTTTCCGCCCCCTCTTCCGCAAAATTTCCCTGAGCCATGTTGGGCTCATTTTTGGTCTGCTTCAGTGATGAGGTGTTGGGGGCCTCTGGGTCTCTGGATCTCTGATTTGGTAGGAGTTGATTTTTCTCTGTGTTGATCTCCTTCCCCCTTGTGCTGGTTCCACAGATATTTTTTAACCCATAGCCACATGAAATAGCAGCTAGAGTAGGGTTTTAGGAACAGATGCTTTTGGTTTTCTTTCTTTTTTTTTTTTTTTAGTTTTTTTCTGATTTATTTTTATTTATTTATTAGAGACACACACAGAGAGAGAGAGAGAGAATGGGTGCACCAGGGCCTCTAGCCACTGCAAACGAATTCCAGACACATGCGCCACCATGTGCATCTGGCTTATGTGGGACCTGGAGAATCGAACCTTGGTCCTCAGGCTTTGCAGGCAACTGCTAAGCCATCTCTCCAGCCCACTTTTGGCTTTCTTATAGAACTCACTCACTTCCAGAGTGAATTAGGCCAGTCTCTCTGCCTCTATCCTCTTCAATGAGCTGTTTCATGCACTCATAATACAGTGAGATTGACACATTCTACATTCCATCTTAGGGTCTCCTGATATTCTAAATTATTTTTTTGTTTTGTGCTTTTAAAAAATAATTAGTTAGGGCTAGATAGATGGATTAGCTGTTAAGGCGTTTGCCTGAAAAGCCAAAGGACTCAGGTTCAATTCCCCAGGACCCACGTAAGCCAGATGCACAAGGTGGCACATGCATCTGGAGTTCATTTCCAGAGGCTGGAGGCCCTGGCATGCCCAATTTCTTTCTCTCTGTGTCTGTCTCTCCCTCTCTCTTTCTCTGTCCTTTTCAAATAAATAAAAATTTTAAAACAAACAAAGAAAAAGTATGTATTTAGCTGGTTGTGGTGGCACACATCTTTAATCCCAGAACTCAGGAGACAGGTAGGAGGATTGCCATGAGTTCAAGACTACCCTGAGACTACATAGTGAATTCCAGGTCAACCTGGGCTTGAACGAGACTTATCTCAAAAAACCAATATATATATATATATATATATATATATATATATAATTTATTTATTTATTCATTCATTCATTCATATGGAGAGTATAGTATGAGTGCACCAGGGCCTCCTGCTGCTGCAAACAAACTTCAGACACATGTGCCATTTTGTGCATCTGGCTTTATGTGAGTATTGAGGAATTAAACCAAGGTGGGCAGACTTTGAAAGCTAGGATCTTGAACTACTGAGCCATCTCCCCAGCTCCTTTTTGTGCTTTCGAGGAAAGGTCTCACTCTAGCCCAGGCTGCCTTGAAATCACAGCAATCTTCTTACCTCACCCTTTAATCCCAGCACTTGGGTGGACGAAGTAGGAGGATCACTATGAGTTTGAGGTCAGCCTGGAACTACAGAGTGAAAAACCAAAAAAAAAAAAAAAAAAAAATTTCTGAGACAGGGTCTTACATTGTAGTCTAAGATGACCTGAAACCTACTATCTAGCTAAGATGGCCTTAAAGTCTTGGCAATCCCCCTGCTTCCCAAGTGCTAGAATTCCTCACTCATAAAGCGATCCTCCTACCTCTGCTTCCCGAGTGCTGGGATTAAAGGTGTGCGCCACCACGCTCAACTTTTTGTTTTGTTTTGTTTTGTTTGTTTGTTTGTTTTTTCGAAGTAGGGTCTTGCTCTAGCCCAGGCTGACTTGGAATTCACTATGTAGTCTCAGGGTGGCCTCGAACTCAAGAACTCATGGTGATCCTCCTACTTCTGCCTCCTGAATGCTGGGATTAAAGGCATGTACCACCACATCTGGCTTTTTTCCTTCCTTCCTTTTTTCTTTCTTTCTTTTTAAATATGTTTTTATTTATTTGATAGAGAAAAGGAGAGAGAGCAACAAGGGCACTGTGGAAAGGGTCAGCTTCAAGTATGGACAATAAAATAGTCCCAGAGAGTCTGTTTTCTTGGAAGTTGCAAAATTAAGATAGGTGTGGAATGTGCACTTGAGAAATTCCTTTCCTGGGACCGCTGGTCTGTGTCAAAGTGACCTGGCTACCTTAGGCTGAAGTTTCATTCTTACTAAAATGCTTTTGAACAGCAAACTTCTGATAGCTCATGATTTTAGGGGAAAGAAACAGAAACCTTAGTTTTAAAAAGTAGTAGCAGGGACTTGCTTGCAAAGCCCAATGGCCCGGGTTCAATTCCCCAGGACCCACGTAAAGGCAGATGCAGAGTGTTGCATGCATCTGGAATTATTTACAGTGACAACAGGCCGTGGCATACCTATGTTCTCTCTCTCTCACTCTCTCTGCTTGCAAATCCATAAATAAACAAACAGATGTACAGCCTGTATTTATCTATGTTGAGAGCTTGACTTGTGATAATAGTTAATAGGTTATTCTGAAGAAATGACTCCTGGCCATTTGCCAAAAACTAATTACAATAAATATCTCATCTGGAGATGGTTAGAGGTGTTACACAGTCCTAACGTCCTCACAGGCTGAGCTGCAAAAGAATCCATTCGAAGGGTCAACCCTCTCATCTCTTACAAGAGGAACAGTTTAAAAACTTGGCCAAGGTCTTTCATCCTTGCCTTTTCTGCAGGGATATTTTTAAGTCATTTCCCTCATCCTGGCAAGCAGCCCCGTAGTTTTGTGGCTCACAATGACACAATCTCATCCTTCAACTTGTGTTGTTTTTCTCTGTCCCAGAAGCCCCAGCTGTGTTGGGTTGGGTGAGGAGACTTGCCGGTCTGGTCGGGGTCCAGCGGCTGCCCCGCCTCTCTGGGCTGGCTGCTCAGAACAGCTGACTTGAGTGCTTGTTCATGTGATCACCACCACAGTTCCTGGTGGTGCTCCTCGTCTGGAATCCAGGGCGGTCGCTTAGAGGGGCTCCTTCTGTGAGGTGCACCAGGTAGGCATCTAGTCCTGAAGATCCGTTGCTGGAAGATCTAGAAGGGTGCCAGATAGTCCTGATTGGATAGACGTGGGGCAAACTAGCTTTCTCCTCTGGTCCCAGGCTCTTTAAGCAGTGAGGACAGGAGGAAGTTGGTTTCAAGCTGTCCCATGGGGTCCCACCAGGCCTTTCCTCTCCCCTTGTTCTCAAGCCTTGAGGAAGGCTGCTCTGCCTGCATTTCCTCTGTTCTTTGGCCTCCTGCCCCATAACAGACCTTTCCCCTTTCTCCCTGCTGATTTAGCAACACGCTGCTGGGGCGTGGAAGGATTAATCAGTGACAGGAAACAGCCTCTATCCGAGCAAGTGACACTTGTGGTCAGAGGAGCCCCTGCCAGGCCAGCTGCCTCCCACCTACTGCTCGCCCACCTGCTGCTACCATGGCGCGTCTTGAGGTTTTCCTCTTGCTGTTCGGGGCCCTGGGGACTCTCGCTGAAATCTGTGGTGAGTAGCCAGCTGCCCAGTTGAACCTCTTGCATCCTGGATCTCAGGGAGGGACAACCACTTTGTTATATATCTGGGGGAAACTGAGGCTCAGGGGTGGATGAGGAAACGTATCAGGGCAGTTTGGGCTTAGCTGGACTTCAGTGTTTGGCATGCTGGCTGGTGATTAATTACATATGTGACTTCCCGCCAGACAAGATCTCCCCTATCCATCCAAATATTTTGTTCATTTATATCCATCCCACGTGCATTTATTGAGATCTGCCTGGGCCAGGCCCAGTATTTGGTTTGGGGAAAGAACAGAGAGCAGATGTATCTGAGCCCTGCCCTCCTAGAGCTATGTCCTAGGAAGAGGACACACAAAAGAAATACAATACTAAATTGGGTTATGCTGGGGCTGGAGAGATGGCTTAGCGGTTAAGGCACTTGCTTGCAAAGCCAAAGGACCCAGGTTTGAATCCCCAGTACCCATGTAAGCCAGAAAAATAAAATCGGGTTATGCTGAGAGCTGCAAAAGAAGCCAACTTGGGCTGGAGAGACGGCTTAGTGGTTAAGCACTCTCCTGTGAAGCCTAAGGACCCTGGTTCAAGGCTCGATTCTCCAGGACCCATGTTAGCCAGATGCACAAGGGGGCGCATGCGTCTGGAGTTCGTTTGCAGTGGCTGGAAGCCCTGGCGCACCCATTCTCTCTCTCGCCCTCTTTCTCTCTCTGCCTTTTTCTCTCTGTCTGTCGTTCTCAAATAAATAAATAAACACAAAAAATTTAAAAAAAAGAAAAGAAGCCAGCTTGGGGCTGGGGAGAAGGCTCAGAGGTTAAAGGTGCTTGCTTGTAAAGCCTGATGATCCGGGTTCAATTCCCCCGTACCCACATAAAAGACAGATGCATAAAATGGCTCATGTACCTGGAGTTTGTTTGCAGTGGCAAAAGGCCCTGGTGCACCCATTCCTTCTCTTTCTCATCTCATTCTCTTTCCATCTCTCAGCTTGTAAATAATATTTAAAAAAAAAAAAAAAGAAATTTAGGGCTGGAGAGATGGTTCAGCAGTTAAGGCTCTTGCCTGCAAGACCTAATGACCTGGGTTTGATTCCCTAGTGCCCATGTAAAGCCAGATGCACAAAGTGGTGCATACATCTGGAGTTCGTTTGCAGTGACTAGAGGCTCTGGCAGGCCCATTCTCTTACTCGTTTTCTCTCTCTCTTTCTGCTTGCAAATAAATAAAATATTTAAAAAAATTTTTTGGAGCTGGGTGTGGTGGCGTACACCTTTAATCCCAGCACTTGGGAGGCAGAGGTAGGAGGATCATCATGAGTTCCAGGTCAGCCTGAGATTACATAGTGAATTCCAGGTCAGCCTGGGCTAGAGAGAGACCCTGCCTCAAAATGATCCTCCTACCTTTGCTCCTCCCGAGTGTTGGGGTTAAAGGCATGTGCCACCATGCCGGGGCTAGACTCAGTTCTTGAGTCTTCAGGCCAGGGTACCCCTGGCCTTCAGGAGCTTTTGATCTGTGTCCTACAAGAGCAATGAGACCCCTCATCATTGGGGCCGTGGTTCACCTAGACAGTTTATCTAGACAGTCCCTATGAGTCTGTGGGTTCAGCTAGCCAGAGCTTCCTCTCCTGCCCACCTGGCCAGCCCAGTCTTCAGCCTTGGACTGTCAGCCCATATGCCTGATCTCACAAGAGGACCTCGGGGTTTCTGGTGCAGCCTGCCATGCTTAGTCACCTCATTGCTGTCAGTCTTCTCATCTGTAAAATGGGCTAAGAATATTCCACTTCCTTCTTCCTCCATGTGGTGCAAGGATCCCACAGCATCTGCTTTGCCAGCGTAGGGCTGTGGATGCTATGAAACTGTCAGGCTCCTGTGCTTCTGGGCGCCAATGTCAACCAGTCCTCAACTGACAGGGCTGGGCAACCCTGTGCAGAGGAGGCCCTGGTATTGGGGCGGTGGTATCTTACCCAAGGCCATTTTAATTAGCCTGGATGAATCTGCCCTAGTTCTTCCTTCTAAGGAGAGTAAATTATGGCTATCAGCCTCTCTTTATAGCCCTGTCTTCATCTTATCACTTCTAACCCCAGATGACTCAGCTAGAGGTCACAGCCCGGGGTGGAGCCTGCAAGATTCCTCACCAATTTCAGGAAAGGAGACAAGAAGAGTTCTGGAGCTGGGGATGTGCCTGAGTTGCTGCAGTGCTTGCCTAGAACACACGAAGCCCTAGCAAGTGAGGTGGCTCATGTCTGTAATCCCAGCACTCGGCAGGTATAGACAGGAAGATCAGAAATTCAAGATCAGGGCTGGAGAGATGGCTTAGCAGTTTAGGTTCTTGCCTACAAAACTTAAGGACCCAGGTTCAGTTCCCCAGAACCCATGTAAGCCAGGTGCACATGGTGGCTCATGCATCTGGAGTTCATTTGCAGCGGCTAGAGGCCCTGGTATGCCCATCCTCTCTCTCATAATAAATGAATAAAAATAAAATTATTTTTAAAAGAAATTCAAGGTCATCCTAATGAGTTTGAGGCCAGCCTGGGCTTACATGAGACTCTGTCTCAAAGAAAAAAGAAGGAATGAAAAGAAAGCAAGCAAGAAAGAAAGAAAGAAAGAGAAAAAAAATTCTTGCAGGACAGATGGTCAGAATGAGACAGACAGAGCCAAAAGGCCCCAGAGAGAAACACACACAGAGATATAGAGATTTAGAGACAGCAGAGATAGACACCTGTAAAGTCTCTCTCTTCCTCTCTGGTCTCACTATGCAGCCCAAGCCTTGAACTTGAACTGAACTCCTTCCTCAGTTCCCAAGTACCAGGACTACAGGCCTCTGTCAGCACACCCAGCTTTGCTCCATCTGTCGGAGTAAACATTAGTGAAAACCCGACCACAGGCTTTGGCTTGACCCCACCCAGCACAGAATGATGTAGAACTCTATCAGCAAGTGGTTCCCTCTGCACTGACAGGTGTCTGCGTTGTTAAACTCGGAGAGGTGGGTCTGTGTTCAAGGAACCCTGATTCTGGGAACTGGAAGCTCAGGAGGCGGGCAAAGGGCTCTATGACAATTTTTATTTTTTAAGATTTATTTATTTATTTGTTAGAGACAAACAAAGAGAGAGAAAGAGGGAGAGAATGGGCACACCAAGACCTCTAGCCACTGCAAACTCCAGATACATGTGCCACCTTGTGCATCTGGCTTATGTGGGACCTGGAGAATTGAACCTGGATCCTTAGGTTTCGCAGGCAAGCGCCATAACCGCTAAGCCATCTCTCCAGCCCAGCATCATTTTTTTTTTTTAATTTTTTGAGGTAGAGTCTCACTCTAGCCCAGGTTTGACCTGGAATTTGCAATGTAGTCTCAGGGTGTCCTAGAACTCATGGCAATCCTCCTACCTCTGCCTCCCAAGTGCTGGGATTAAAGGTGCTCTCCACCACACCTGGCTTTCCAGCCGTTTTTAATTATTATTATTATTATTATTATTATTATTATTTATTTATTTATTTATTTATTTGTTTGTTTGTTTTTTTGAGGTAGGGTCTCACTCTAGCCCAGGCTGACCTGGAATTCACTATGTAGTCTCAGGGTGGCCTCGAACTCACGGCGATCCTCCTACCTCTGCCTTCTGAGTGCTGGACTTAAAGGCGTGTGCCACCATGCCCAGCCTCCAGTTTTTACTTTTTAATAAAATATTTTAGAGAAAAAGAAGGAGGCAGATAGAAAGATAGAAGAGAATGGGCACACCAGGGCCTCTAGTCACAAACTCCAGACACTCGCTCCACCTTGTGCATCTGGCTTACATGGGTACTGGGGAACCAAACCTGGGTCCTTAGACTTTGTAGGCAAGTGCCTTAACTGCCAGGCCATCTCTCCAGCCCGCCCTATGACAGTTTTTTTTTTTTTTTTTTTTTTCATCTTTAGTGCCCTGGGATGCAGCAGGGTATAGACCACCAGCAGGCAATTACACAGGCAGTGACTGGGAGTCAGGAAATGGAGACAGAAAGTACAAATTGTTCCCCAAGGGAGGAAGGCAGCCATCAACTGGAGCTGGGAAATATTAACTATCTCAGAAGTCTCTGTTTCCAAGGCATTTCAGTTTCATGGTTCTATATAGTTTCACTGTAAATCCCACACACATAGATAAATGGCTGCAAACTGTGACAGCTTGCTGGTAGCTGGCCCTCCAATTTTCACTTAAACAGAGATGGCAGAAAAGTATCCTTTTGAAGTCTGCACAGAGGAATTTCACCAAGCAGCCCCAGGGAACCAGCTGGCAGCCTGCAGCTAGGAAAATTCGATGCGGAACACACGCTGGGAGGGCTGGAGTTTTTGTCAATGGGTAGAACATGCACTCAAGGGGGCTTGCAGGGTGACCCAACCTTGGCTGTGCAGCCTCATGGAAAACAGTGACTTTGAACTTATTTCCTCTTTTGTACAAAGCAATGATGACAGTATCTATATCACGGGGCTAGGGTGAGGGCCAGGGGAAATAGGATACAATGCCTGGGGCATACAACTGAGTTTGGCATAGTTTCACTGTCCCTTTTTTTTTTTTTTTTTTTTTTTGAGGTAAGGTTTCACTTTAGCCCAAGCCGACCTGAAATTCACTATGTAGTCCCACAGTGACCGTGAACTCATGGCAATCCTCTGAGTGCTGGGATTAAGGGTGTGTGCCACTATGCCCAGCTTCACTGTTACTCTTCTTTTTAAAAATATATTTATTTATTTGAGAGAGAGAAATGGAGGGGAGAGAGAGAGAGAGAGAGAGAGAGAGAGAGAGCGCAAGCAAGAAGTGCCAGGGCCTCCAGCCACTGCAAACGAATTCCAGATGTGTGTGCCCCCTTGTGCATCTGGCTTATGTGGGCCCTGGGGAATTGAACCTGGGTCCTTTGGCTTTGCAGGCAAGTGCCTGAACCTCTAAGCCATCTCTCCAGCCCTTAACTGTCATTCTTGATGGGTGAGGTGGTTGACTGGCAACAGTATCCTTTGATCTCAGTCCACTACCTTCCACCTCCCACCTCTCTCTGTCCCACTCTAACTGCTCGTCTTTTTCTCTTTCTTTTCTTTTCTTTTTTCTTTTTTTACGTAGGATCTCACTCTAGCCCAGGCTGACCTGGGTTTCAGTATGTAGTCTCAGGCTGGCCTCAACTCACAGCGATCCTCCTACCTCAGCTTCCCAAGTGCTGGGATTAAGGGCCGTGCGCCACCACGCCCGGCTCTCTAATTTATAGTATACTTGCTTTCCTCTTCACCTACTGTCTTTCAGGATGGAGGCATTTCTCCATGCAAATGAGATATGGGCTGGGTGGAGATGGGAGCAGGGACATTAGTTCCTCGGGAAAGGCGCTGCTAAGGAGGTCAGGGCAGTTGCCTGTTAGTAGTCTGGTGCTGAGGCGTCTCTTGTGCCATTTTCTCTCCCAAGTCATATCACGGATGGACGGCCAACTGGTAGAGAAGCTGGGCCAGCATCTTCTGCCTTGGATGGACCGGGTTTCCCAGGAGGACCTGAACCCCAGCATCTTTGTGGGCCTGCGCCTTTCCAGCATGCAGGCTGGGACCAAGGAGGCCTTCTACCTACACCACCTCAAGCTCAATTATCAGCAGTGTCTCCTGGGGTACTGCGGCTGTCTCTTTCTCTATGTGTCTTGTTTCATATCCGGAGTGATAGAAGATTGGGGTTCTGGTTTGGGCCTTTGATTGCTGTAATCTCCTCTGTGTTTAAAGCAGACATCACTAATCCATGACCACACTTTCATACTGAGTCCAGGAACAACACCTAACTCTTTCTGTAATCTCCTCTGTGCCTAAAGCAGACATCACTAATCCATGGCTACACTGTCATCCTGAGTCCAGGAGCAACACCTAACTCTCTGCAATCTCCTCTGTGCCTAAGGCAGACATCACTAATCCATGACCACACTTTCATACTGAGTCTGGGAGCAGCATATTTCTTCTTCTTCTTCTTTTTTTTTTCTTCACAAAACAACCTTTATCAACACAGTCAAAGGCCATGGGAGGTGGGTCCGGAGGAGCAGCAGCGTGTTTCTATACTCCCTCTCTGAGGAGCATTAAGCAGCGGTTTTGCTTGAGCTTGAATGAGAGGTTGAAGAATCCCAAGTGGTCTTGAGGCACCTTTCTTGCTTGGAGGCCCTCCCAAGAAATGGATACGGGGGAGGGAGAAGATGGAAGAGTGGCAGCTCATGGCTAAAGTGTGGAGCAAGTACCGTTTATCTTTAACTTTCCTGTTCCTTCTTTCAAAGTATCTACGTTATACATCTCGCTGCAGCATAGCTGATTATTAACTCAGGAATCCTAGCTAAAGTTTCCAACTGTTCTTTTCTTTGTGCCAAAAGTGGATACGCCCCCAAGCCAGGCTTACCGAGGCAGCATTTTCTCATCGAGGTGTTTGTTACTCAGTGACTTTGTCCTAGGTCCGCCTCCGGTGATGACAACACTGACTGCCCGACCAAGCCTTCCATGGGCCAGCTGGCCTTATACCTGCTGGCTCTGAGGGCCAACTGCGAGTTTGTTGGTGGCCGCAAGGGAGACAGGCTGGTGTCACAGCTCAAGTTGTTCCTGGAGAATGAGAAAAGTGCCATTGGTGAGGGGACACTAACTGCAGGGGACGGGGACCATCTGGGAGGACTCATCAGGTGTTCCTTTTCTTGTTGTTAGTGGGCTTTTAAAATGGGATTTATTTATTTTATATTATTATTATTTTGGGTTTTTTGAGGTAGGGTCTCACTCTGGGCCAAGCTGACCTGGAATTCACTATGTAGTCTCAGGGTGGCCTCGAACTCTCAGCGATCCTCCTACCTCTGCCTCCCGAGTGCTGGGATTAAAGGTATGCGCCACCACGCCCTGGCTTTTTTTCAGAGGGAGGGGGGCTTTCTGAGACAAGATCTCACTGCGTAGGCTAGGCTGGCCTCAAACTCACCATCTTCTTCATCACCTGAGATTTTTGATGAGAATCAGAACTTTGAGGTTTTTTTCTCCAGGTCTCTGTTCTTCTGCTGTCCATCCCCCTACCCACATACCACACAGAGGCTTGGGTATGACCCAGTAGCCATGCGCAATCCAGCCTTGCATGTACCCCGTGCACACTGTGTTGGCAAACGCTGATGGCCAGCCACCAAAACTGGCCTGATTGCCCACATCTGGGGCACCTGTGTGGCTTCCTTTCCGCATACTCCTCAGCCTTTCTCTGCCAGCTTTCTGGCATCCTGCCTTGGACCAAGGCTTTTCAGCATAAACCTCTTCTTACCATGCTGTTTAAGCCCTGACCACTCAGTTCATAGCCTTCAAGGCCAGCCTGCCTGCCCTTTTCTCCTTTCCAGGAATTTCTTTCATCCATTTTTAAATTATTATTATTATTATTCAGTTTTTCTAGCTTGCCTGGCTGACCTGGAATTCACTCTGTATTCTCAGGGTGGCCTCAAACTCACAGCGATCCTTGTACTTCTGCTCCCCACCCCCCCAACCCAAGTGCTAGGATTAAAGGAATTTCTCATTTCCAGACCAGAGCCCACACATATAGACTGGCCCCACTAGCTTTAGCTCACAAGCCCACATAAATGTCCCCTCCCAGCTCACTCCCGCTTCATCTTTGCCCCTCACCCCCACCCCCAGCATTCCTTCTATGAGTAATCCTGTCCTGACTTCCCAGCTATTTAAAGACCTTTAATATATGGCTCCAGGGACTTTGGGCCATACATCTATCACAATCATGTTTTCTCTGTGAGCACGTGTTGGGTTATATATATCTGCACAGTGCTAAGCTAACATGCTCTATTGCCACCTCTGAACACAGAACCTGGCACACACTGGGGCTTTGGCCAGGCACTGAAGGATTGAAGGGTGCCATGATCTCAAAGGAACAGGTTGAGACCTGAAGGCCATGAGGTCCTGTGAGCTATAGGGCTACTTGTTAGGAGGAGCAGAGAAACAAGCCCTCAGGTATGACATGACCCCCCCACACACACCTTTCCTTTCTCCCTCCAGGGCACAATCACAAGGGCCATCCCCGCACCAGTTACTACCAGTATGGCCTCAGCATCCTGGCCCTGTGTGTTCACCAGAAACGAGTCCATGACAACGTGGTGGGCAAGCTTCTGTATGCTGTGGAACATGACCACCATCTCCACCAGGGCCACCTCTCAGTGGGTGAGTGGGCCACACCTTGCCATGGCCAGGTTGGCACCGACCTAGACCCAACCCCCCACTGAAGGCCCTCCTACTCACCTTTCCTTGGTGGTGTCTCCTTATCAAATCCCTTACGAATGAAATGATGGGGACTCTCTTCTAGGGTAGAGGCTGCAAGCCAGCTTTGAAGCTGGACTGGGATCCTGACCCCAGTTCCATCACACACTCACTGTGGGACATTCCCCCACTCCACCATAAGTCAGTGGCCTTTCTTATAAAACGACCTTCTGGCAGTATCTCAATAAAGGGTGCTTTGCCAGGCATGGTGACACACGCCTTTGATCCCAATACTTGGGAGGCAGAGGTAAGAGAATTATTGTGAATTTGAGGCCAGCCTGGGACTACAGAGTAAGTTCCAGGTCAGCCTGGGCTAGAGTTAGACTCTACCTCAAACAGACAAAGCAAAATGGTGCCTAACAGAGGGGTTAGCACATGCCAGGCATGGAGAAAGTTCCAGGTGCATAGCTGAGATCTCAGTATGATACAAGCTGGGGAGCCTGGAATGTGGATTTGGATCTACTTTCTCATTTCCATTTCTTTCTTTCATTTTTTATTTTAGAGGAAGAGAGAATGGCAGAGGGAGAGAGAAAATTGGTGCTCCAGGGCCTCTGCCACTGAAATCGAACTCCAGATGCTTGCACCACCTAGTGGGCATCTGTGACCTTCATCTTGCCTCACCTTTGTGTGTCTGGGTAATGTGGGATCTGGAGAGTAGAACATGGGTCCTTAGGCTCTGAAGGCAAGCACCTTAACTGCTAAGGCATCTCTCCAGCTTTGTTTCCATTTCTTATCATTGTGAATCAAAGGTCTCTACTAGACCTGGTGCTCTATGAGTGAGCAAGTGTGTACCTCTCTTAGGGTGGGTAGGATGGAGAAGGTGGGAGGTGGATAGACAGGTTCCCAGAGAAAAGGCAGCAGGACTCCCACCAGCAGGGAGCTCACTACGTCCTAGAGGCTTGCAGGAAAACAGGAGTGCTAGGGAAATGGCTTAGTGTGAACCTGGGTTCAGATCCCCAGCGCCTACGTAAAAGCTGGACATGGCGGTGTATGCCTGTAATCCCAGCGCTGGGGACACAGAGACAGGGAGTCTCTGGGACTCACTGGCTAGCTACTCTGGCCAAGTCCGTGGGCTCTAGATTCAGCAAGAGATTCTGTCTCAAAAAACTAAGTGGAGAGATGGCTTAGTGCTTAAGCACTTGCCTGTGAAGCCTAAGGACCCCGGTTCGAGGCTTGATTCCCCAGGACCCACGTTAGCCAGATGCACAAGGTGGCCCATGCATCTGGAGTTCATTTGCAGTGGCTGGAGGCCCTGGCGCACCCACTCTCTCTGTCTGTCACTCTCAAATAAATAAATAAAAAATAAATAAATAAAAACAAAGTGGAGAGCTGGGCGTGGGGGTGCATGCCTTTAATCCCAGCACTTGGGAGGCAGAGGTAGGTGGATCACCATGAGTTCGAGGCCACTATATACTGAATTCCAGGTCAACCTGGACTAGAGTGAGACCCTACCTCGAAAAGCCAAAAAAAAAAAAAAAAAAAAAAAAAAAAAAAGTGGAGAGGGCTGGAGAGATGGCTCAGTGGTTAAGGCACTTGCCTGCAAACCTAAGGATCTGAGTTTGATTCCCTAGTACCCATGTAAAGCTAGATGCACAAGGTGGTGCGAGCATCTGGAGTTTGCCGTGGCTAGAGGCCCTGGCACACCATTCTGTCTCTCTTCTCTCGGTCTCTCTTTGTGTGCAAACAATATATAAATAAATATTTAAAAAATAAGCTGTAGGTTGGAGAGATTGTTTAGCAGTTAAGGCGTATTCCTGCAAAGCCAAAGGATCTCGGTTTGACTCTCCAGGACCAGATGCACAAGGGGCGCATGCATCTGGAGTTCATTTGCAGTGGCTGGAGGCCCTGGCATGTCCATTCTCTCTATATATATTCCTCTCTCTCTCTCTCTCTCAAATAAATAAATAAATAAATGCAATATATAAAAAAAATAAGGTGGAGAGCCAGCGTGGTGGCACATGCCTTTAATCCCAGCACACAGGAGGCAGAGGTAGGAGGATTGCCATGAGTTCAAGGCCAGCCTGAGTCTACATAGTGAATTCTAGGCTAGCTTGGGCTAAAGAGAGATCCTACCTCAAAAAAAAAAAAAAAAAAAGGTGGAATGTAACTGAGGAAGACATCTGACATTGACCTTGGGCCTACACACACACACACACACACACACACACAGAGCAAGCAAGCTTTCCCTGGGGTTTGTGCACCCTGGCTTAGGAGTAGATGGTATAGGATCCAGTCCTCTTGGGTCTCTCTTCTCTAATCTCCCTAGTTGACCTGAGGGAGTCCCCCAAGGTGTAGCATGACTAACCAAGTCAGCTTGTGCAGGACCAGAACAAAGAGGTTTGCTGGGACATAGGCTGCTCAATGCCCACAGTAGGGATTGGTGGCCCTAGCTGACCCTACTCCCAAATCCTTACCTGGCCTGGTCCCATACCGCTATCCAATTCATCCTAGTTCCCCCTCCCCCCACCCAGACACAGTGGCCATGACTGGCTTGGCTCTCTCCTGTCTGGAGCATTTCAATTTCAACCCTGATCTGAGACCACGGATCACCACGGCCATCGGAACAGCGCGAGAGAAGATCCTGAGGGCTCAGACTCCCGAGGGCTACTTTGGGAATGTCTACAGCACCCCACTGGCCCTGCAGGTAGGACAGAGAACCTGGAGCCATGGAAGCCCTGGAGGTCCCTGGAGGTGAATGGTCTGAGGTTTGACCAGTGGCTGACCCTCCTTCCTCTCTTTTCCCACGCTGTCACAGTTGCTGATGACCTCCCCGATGCCTGGGGTAGAGCTGGGTACAGCATGCAGCAAGGCGAAGACAGCTCTGGTGGCCAGCCTGCAGGGCGGGGCTTTCCAGAATGCGCTCATGATTTCCCAGCTGCTGCCGGTCTTGAACCACAAGACCTACATGGACCTCATCTCTCCAGACTGCCAAGCACCCAGAGGTAGCTGAGCTTTAAACAATTTGCAGAGGACTTGTTGACGTCTGTGAGTTTCAGGGATGGGAGATTGGTTGGACCTGACTTCCTGAAGCCATATGAGTTTGTGGGCATGCACAGACGTGGAAGCTGAATGGATCCTCACAGTGTGAGGACAAAGATACCAAATGGGTGGTCTGCATTTTCCCCTTGTGTGATGCTCAGAGAGGAAATGTGTGGGTGGGGGCTAGAGAAATGATTTAGCAGTTCAGACGCTTGCCTGTGAAGCCTAAGGACCCATGTTTGACTCTCCAGGTCCCACATGAGGCAGATGCACAGTGACGCAAGTGTGCAAGGTCACATATGTGCACAAGGGGTATATGCACCTGGATTTCAATTGCAGTGGCTGAGGCCCTGGTGTGCCAATTATCTCTCTTACTCTCTCTGTCTCTCGTATAAAAAAAGGCCAGTTTGTTGGGCTTGCCTCAAAAAACAAAAACAAAAAACACAGAAATGTGTGGGTGAGCCTGGCATGATGGCAGATGCCTTTAATCCCAGCACTTGGGTTGCTGGGTATGATGGCACACACCTTTAATCCCAGCACTTGAGAGGCAGAGGAAGGAGGATCTCTGTGAGTATGAGGCCAGCCTGAGACTGCAGAGTGAATTATTCCAGGTCAGCCTGGACTAGAGCCAGACCCTACCTTAAAAAAAAAAAAAATTGGGGATGGAGAGATGGCTTAGCAGTTAAGGCGCTTGCCTATGAAGCCTAAGGACCCATATTTGACTCCCCAGATCCCACACAAGCCAGATACACAAGGTGTCACTTGCGCACAAGGTGACACACGCATCTGGAATTTGCTTGCTGTGGCTGGAGGTCCTGTTGCAGCAATTCTCTCTCTCTCTCTCTCTCTCATAAGAAAAGAAGTTTGGGGAGTTGGTGGACATGGTCTTGTAAATGAGTGGGTCTAGGAGAATGAGCAAGAGTGACAAAAGATGAATGGAAAGGAAGTAACACAGAAGTGACATGAACTAATTCATGTTCTAGAAAGATCCTTCTGGGGTGTGGTGTATGTGGGGAGGTGGAAGAAACAGTGATACCAGTAAGAGGCCTAATCTTGTACTATGAAGAGGGGGGCCATGGAAGCTGAGGGACAGTGAAGCAGCCAGGCTTCAGCTGAGCGTGTGGTCAAGGCATTGACTAAGCTGAGACCATGGAGAAGGACCTGGCTCACAGGGGCCACAGTGTCACTGTGGGAACGAAGGAGGACTCCCATCCAGACTCCCAGTCCTCATGCCTGTCACCCCCTCCTTTCTCCCTGTCACAGTCATGTTGGTGGCACCTGTTGTTGAGGACCCTGCACCGGTCCACATCCCAGAGATCATTAGAGTCACACTGAAGGTCTCCAGCGTCTTGCCACCTTATGAACAAACCATCTTTGTTCTTGCTGGGTCCTCCTTGGAAGACGTGCTGAAGATGGCCCACCACCTGGGAGGATTCACGTAAGGTTCCCTGCTTTCCCTCCCAGCCCCCACTATACACAGTACCCCAGCCTGTCACTGCAGAGACGGGGGACCAATGAGTAGAGTGGCATTGGCTTTCTGCACTCCTTCTGGCCCGTGCTCTCATAAAAATAGGGAGCCGTGCACTGCCATGGTCACTAAGAAAGCTGGCTGCAAGGCTGGAGAGATGGGCTGAGCCATTAAGGCACTTGCCTGCAAAGCCTAAGGACCCAGGATCAATTCCCCAGTACCCATGTACAGCCAGACGAACAAGGTGGTACATGTGTCTGGAGTTCGTTTGCAGTGGCTAGAGGCCCTGGTGCACCAATTCTCTCTCTCTTTCTCAAATAAATAAATTAGAATTAAAAAATATTTTTAAGATCCTGGAGTGGTGGTGCACGCCTTTAATCCCAGCACTCAAGAGGTAGAGTTAGGAGGATCGCCATGAGTTTGAGGCCACCCTGAGACTACATAGTGAATTCCAGGTCAGCCTGGGCTAGAGTGAGACCCTACCTCAAAAAACCAATATATATATATACATTTCATTTATTTATTTATTTGAGAAAGAGGCAGAGAGAGAGAGAGAAAATGGGCGTGCGCCAGGGCCTCTAGCCACTGCAAATGAACTCCAGATGCATGCGTCCCTTGTGTATCTGGCTTACGTGGGTCCTGGAGAATCGAACATGGGTCTTTAGGCTTTGCAGGCAAATGCCTTAACCACTAAGCCATCTCTCCAGCCCAATATATGTATATATATATTTAAAAAAAAACAGCACTCGGGAGGCAGAGATAGGAAGATTGCCCTGAGTTCGAGGCCACTCTGAGATTACACAGTGAATTCCAGGTCAGTATGAGCTACAGCAAGACCCTAACTCAACATCCCTTCCCAAAAAAAATAAAATAAAAAAAAACATGAGACACCAGAAATAATCCCTCTGTTTCCAAGAGGGGAACCACTGATGAGCTTTTTGGAAGGCGGAAAGACATGGTTGACAGAGTTCTAAGAGGATCCTCCTGCAGCCTCTTGTTTCTGCATTGATGAGTGTGTTGCATCTCCTCAGATCCAGATGGGTTGGAGGCAAAAGATTCAGGGAAGGCTGTGGGAGTGAGTTTGCCTGGGCCAAACATCTAACTCCCACCCTCACCAGCAGTAGAGAGAGTGGAGTACAGAGCTAGAGAGCAGACTGGGCAACCCAGCCCCAAGAAGAAGAGACACTGAGCAGGGAAACTGTGGAGCAAGAGACCTGGTGCCTAAGTCCTTAGGCTTCACAGGCATGCGCCTTAACTGCTAAGCCATCTCTCCAGCCCTGTTAACTCTCTTTTTAATTTTTTTTATTATTTATTTATGAGAGAGAAAGAGAGAGGCATACAGAGAAAGGGCGCGCCAGGGCCTCTAGCCACTGCAAATGAACTCCAGATGCATGGGCTACCTTGTGCATCTGGATTTGTATGGGTACTGGGGAATCGGACCTGGGTCCTTTGGCTTTGCAGGCAAGTGTCTTAACTGCTAAGCCATCTCTCCAGCCCTCTTTTTTATTTTGAGAGAGAGAGAATAGGCACTCTAGGGCCTTCAGCCACTGCAAAAGTGGCGCATTGTGACTGTATTAGTCAGGCTTTTCTAGAGGAACAGAACTGATAGAATGAATTGTATTAAAAGGGAATTCATTGGATTAGTTTACTGCAGTCCAGCAATAGCTGGTCTGAGAGTCAAGGAACCCCGTAGCTGCTCAGTTCACGAGGCTGGATGCCTCAGCCATCCCAATCTAGCACTGAAGGCCTGGAGGCTTCCTGGAGAGATGCTGCTCTTCAGTCCGCGCTGGACTTCAGTCCACACTGGAAAGCAGCAAGCAGCACCAGCAGCCAGGTGGGAGGAGGGGATACCTTCCTTCCCAGAGCTTCCTTACATAAAGTCCCCCTCCCTCCAAGAGGGGCCGCCCACTCTGGGGGAAGGCCTCACCCTGGGAGAAGGACTTCTTCCTTTAGTTAATCCTTTCTGGAAGCAACTTCAGAGACCCACTTATGAGGGATGTCTGTGGATTCCTAAACAGATCAAGTTGACACAAACTTAACCATCACAGTAACACTGTGCCCTTGCATCACTGTGCATCTGGCTACGTGGGACCTGAAGATCTGAACATGAGTTCTTAGGATTTGCAGGCAAACACCTTAAATGCTAAACCACCTTTCCAGCCTGCCATCTCTCTCTCTCTCTCTCTTTTGGTTTTTCAAGGTAGGGTTTCACCCTGGCCCAGGCTGACCTGGAATTAACTACGTAGTCTCAGGGTGGCCTCAAACTCACGGCGATCCTCCTACCTCTGCCTCCCGAGTGCTGGGATTAAAGGCATGCACCACCATGCCTCTCTCTTTTTTAAAAAATATTTTTATATAATTTTTTTGCAAGGAGAGAGAGAGAGAGAGAGAGAGAGAGAGAGAGAGAGAGGATATAAGCATGCCAGGGCCTCTCTCTAGCCACTGCAAACACTCCAGATGCATGTGCCACTTTGTGTATCCAGCTTTACATGGGTACTGGGGAATCGAACCCTGGTTGTTAGGCTTTTAAGGCAAGTGCCTTAATCTCTGGGCCATCTGTCCAGCCCCACCTATTCTTTTTCACTTTTCCCTTTTTTAGGTATGAAACACAGGCCTCTTTGTCTGGCCCCTACCTGATTTCCGTGATGGGCAAAACAGTTGAGGACCGAGAATTCTGGCAGCTCCTGCGGGCCCCCGACACTCCCCTGCTGCAAGGTGAGTCTGGTAGCCTGCCAACCTGATGTGGCACCCCATCCTGGCCCAGCAATGGGCTTCATCAACTCACCAAGCTTTGCCATGAGCTTTACTGGGCCAGAGCTTCATAAAGTGGCCATCAGGACTAGAGATATGGCTTAGCGGTTAAGGCACTTGCCTGCAAAGCCAAATGACCCAGGTTCAACTCCCCAGGACCCACATAAGCCAGATGCACAAGGTGGCGCATGCGTCTGGAGTTCATTTGCATTGGCTGAAGGCCCTGATGTACCCATTCTCTGCCTGTCTGTCTGTCTTGTCTCTTTCTTTCACCCACTCAAATAAATAAATAAAATAAAAATAAAAAATATCTAAAAAAAAAGGAAAATGACTAACATTCAACATTGGCTCTAATTTATTTAACTGAATTCCTAGATATCTATCTATCTATCTATCTATCTAGTTGTTTATTTTTATTTATTCACTTGAGAGCAACAGACAGAGAGAAGGAGGCAGAGAGAGAGAGAGAATGGGCGCGCCAGGGCCTCCAGCCACTGCAAACGAACTCCAGACGTGTGCACCCCCTTGTGCATCTGGCTAATGTGGGTCCTGGGGAATCAAGCCTCGAACCAGGGTCCTTGGACTTCACAGGCAAGCGCTTAACGGCTAAGCCATATCTCCAGCCCGTCTCTCTTTTATTTTGATGTCACGATCTTTTCCTCCTATTATGATGGTCTTGTGTAAGTAGTGTTAGGCACTGTGAGGTCATGGATATCCAGGCCATTATGTGTCTGGGGGGAGCACATTGTAAGGAGTCCTACCCTTCCTTTGGTTCTTACATTATATATATATATATATAGTTTTGTTTTGTTTTTGGTTTTTTGTTTTTGTTTTTGTTTTTGTTTTTTGAGGTAGGGTCTCACTCTAGCTTAGACTGACCTGGAATTCACTATGTAGTCTCAGGGTGAATTTATGATGATCCTCCTACCTCTGCCTCCCAACCGGGTTGGTCTTCAGCACATGCATTGACGGGGGGAGGGGGAGGTGGGCAGTGATGAGAAAAACATTCATATGCCCATTAAAAAGAAACCTCCCAGGCAGGAGAGATGGCTTAGTGGTTAAAGCGCTTGCCTGTGACGACTAAAAACCCGTCCTCAAACCTCCAGGTCCCACATAGCAGATGCAGTGACACAAGTATGTAATGTACATGCATGCAAGGGGGCACACATGTCTGGAGTTTGTTCACAGCAGTCTAAAGGTCCTGGCACACCCATTCTTTCACTCTCTCACCCCACCACTTTCTCTCTCTCTCTCTCAAAAAATAATAATAATAATAATCTGGGTGTGGTGGCACATGCCTTTAATCCCAGCACTCAGGAGGCAAAGGCAGGAGGATCACCATGAGTTCGAGGCCACTCTGAGATGACATAGAGGACAGCCTGAGCTAGAGTGAGACCCTGCCTGGAAAAATCAACTAACCAGCCAAACAAACAAAATACTAATAAAAGAAATCTCCCTTGGTCATACATACATATAATCCCAGGATTCCAGAGATTAAGGCAGGAGAATCACAGTGAGTTTGAGGTCAGCCTGGACTGCATAGTGAGACCCTGTCTCAGCCTCACCCCCCCCACAAAAAAAAACCCACATAAATAAGTAAATAAATTAAAATGCCTCCAGGTGTGGTGGCACATGCCTTTAATCCCAGCACCCGGGAGGCAGAGGTGGGAGGATCGCCGTGAGTTTAAGGCCACCCTGAGACTACGTAGTGATTTCCAGGTCAGCCTGGGCCAGAGTGAGACCCTACCTCAAAAAAACCAATAATAATAATAATAATAATAAATATAAAAATAAAAATGTCCCTGACCTCCAGCTTCTCAAAAGAACCTGCTAAGTGAACCCTGAATTGTTGGCATTATCGTCAATGTGTTTATTTGGTGGAGCTGGGGATGAGCCCAGGGCTTTGTGCTGCTAGGCGATAGCTCTGCCATTGAGCTGCTCCCCAGCCAGGCTGCCGCTCTTGTCAGCCCACTTTTGCTCCAGTGGGAGCAGAGGTGCTCAGAGACGTTAATAAACCCCGTTCAGCGGGCACGCATTGGCATCCCCATGCGAATGAGTGACAGAGCTAGGACTTGAAGCCCGGCATCCTGCTGGAGACGATTCTCCAGAGCAATGGCTGCTGCCCAGGACACTTCGCTTGTGGTCCTGGTTCTCCCCCGGGACCACACTGAGCAAGTCCTTCCTCCTCAGGACTCCAAGATTTTAAGAAAATGGTAACTCTGCCCATCACATGCCATCAGGGACCCTGATTTCTTTTTCTGTTTTTATTTATTTATAGTTGAGAGAGGGGGAGAGAAAGAGGCAGAGAGAGAGAGAGAGAGAGAGAGAGAGAGAGAGAATGGGTGCGCCAGGGCCCTTGGCTGCTGCAAACAAACTCCAGACGCATGCGCCACCATGTGCATCTGGCTTATGTGGATTCTTGGGAATCGAACCCGAGTCTTTTGGTGTTGTAGGCAAGCGCCTTAACTGCTAAGCCATCTTTCCAGCCCTCCCTGATTTCTTTTGCCCCATGCTTGTTACCCTTGTTGCAGTCCTGTACTCCTTACTTTCTGGAGGGGGGCGGTGCTCGCTCTCTGAAGAATGAATGACTTCAGGGATCACCTTCAAGCTCGTTCAGAACCTCTAGCCAGACAGCTCCCAGTTTCCCACCACTAAATCTCGAGCGGATCTCACAAACCCTGGCTCCAGAGTTAGGGGTCAGTGAAGGTGGGAGTGAGACGCTGCCTCATTACCTCCTTCGCTCCATCTGTTTCTGCAGGCGTTGCTGACTACAGACCTCAAGATGGAGAAACCATCGAGCTGCGGCTGGTTAGCTGGTAGCCCTGGGCTCCCTCGCCTCTAGCCGCTTCCAACACTCCCTGATGTCCCTGGGACAGCCAGCCATTTTGCCTAACCCTGCTGCCTCCTCCTGCACGCTTGGAGCAAAGTCCCTCAGACCACCTCAGCTACTTCCGTTGTGAAGCTCCTAAGCCACAGTCCAGCCCGGGGACAGGAAGCCAAGCACTGCCCGGGGGAAGTCGGCCGGCCCCTGCCTGCTCCCATGGGCCTCCCGTGATCCAAAGGACAAGTTGCACTCCACTTCCTCTGCAGAAAGAAGGAGGGGGTCCCCTGACTCTGGGTGTTGTGAGTACCACTGAGATTGGGGTTCTGCAGTGAGGCTTCCAGTGTTCAGGGACTGTGGCCCCTGACCCCAGCTCTCCATTCCGCTATCAGGATGGAGGCCTCAGAGCTGAGAGTGGGGCGACAGCTGGCCAGGTCTCAGGAGGAGGCGTCATGCAGACCTCTAAGATGATTAAAGCCTTGATTGTCCTCATGTGGCTGCAGTGTCTGGGGGTCTGGTGCTGTGTAGCGCCGGGGCGAGGAGCAGAGAAGGGGAGGTGTCCTGGGAGGAGAGTGGAGCGAGGGAGCCGTCTGCTGGCCACTGTCTACTGAGCGCCTCTTCCTAGGTACCGTCTAGCACTGTGAGGTTGTTCGTATTTTCGTTGTCATCTCTGCTTTCCAGATAAGGAAACTGGTGCTGGAAAAGGGAAAGGGAGTCACCCGCGGTCATAGGCTAGGGAGTAACACCAGGGAAACGGGAAACGGGAGAGCGCGCAGCACCTCTGCTCCTGTGAACTGTGCCAGAGCCAGTCCTTGCCCAGAGGGCAATCAAGCAAGCGGGCTCCACGAGATAATCATAGGCTGGTGGAACATTATTCAGAAATACAGTAAACGTAGACAAATCAAGAGTAGTAAGAAAGCATCCATTGGCATGGTTGGGAGCGCCCCCCCCGCCACAAAGTGGAAAACTCAACTGAGGGCTGAATTCGGGGTGGGGGAGGTTGAGGTGTGTTTGGGACTGGGACTGTCTCTAAACTGATTGTCTATTGAAAGGTTTTTTTTGGGGGGAGGGTGTTGAGGGAGGACCTCACTCTAGCTCAGGCTAACCTGGAATTCACTATGTAGTTTCAGGGCAGACTTGAACTCACAGTGATCCTCCTACCTCTGCCTCCCAAGTGCTGGGATTAAAGGCGAGCACCACCACGCCCAGCTGAAAGTTTAGTAGTTACCAGGAAATTTTTTTGTTTTGTTCTTCGAGAAAGGGTTTCACTGTAGCCCAGGGTGACCTGAAATTCAATCTGTAGTCTCAGCTCAGGCTGACCTCGAACTCACAGAGATCCTCCTACCTCAGCCTCACGAGTGCTAGGATTAAAGGTGTGCGCCACCACGAGGGGCTGGGGGATCTTTTGAGTTGGGGAAGCACAAAGTGAGCCAGCAAGCTGACCCCAGAGAAGCATTTCAAGCAGCCAGCCAGGACTGAGCCTCCCTGGCAGCTATGTTTTGGGCTGATCTCCCAGAGTGGGGTCTCTCAGAGGCGTGGACTCCCATCCCCAGCCAACCGTAGCCATTCCAAATTAACTATACAAGCGCGGAATGGTGGTGCACGCCTTTAATCCCAGCACTTGGCAAGCAGAGGTAGGAGGATCGCATGAGTTCGAGGATACCCTGAGGCTACTTCTGAGCTTTGGAGCAGACCCCCAAGAAATGTGAAGGAGTCCCCCACCACCCTTATTAAATCAGGTCTTTGGCCTCCATTCTCCCACCTACAAGTATCCCATTGAGAGCCCTGCTGCCTACAAGAAAGCGCTGGTCTTCCAAAGCCAGTGTGGTGGTGTGTGCGCGTGATCTCAGCACTGAGGAGCTAGAGGCAGGAAGATTAGGAGCTCAAGATCATTTTCTATTACATACATATTGACTAGCCTGGGGTACATAAGATCTTGACTCAAAAAAAAAATAAATAAAAAACACTGCCGGGCGTGATGGGTGACGGCGCACACCTTTAATTCCAGTACTCGGGAGGCAGAGGAAGGAGGATCACCGTGAGTTGGAGGCCACCCTGAGACTACACAGTGAATTCCAGGTCAGCCTGGGCCCTATCTCGAAAAACCAAAACCAAAACCAAAACAAAACAAAAACAAAAACAAGGGCTGGAGAGATGATTTAGCAGTTAAGGTGTTAGCCTGCAGAGCCAAAGGACCTTGGTTTGATTCCCGATTCCCCAGGACCCAGTAAGCCATGCATCTGGGGTTTGTTTGCAGTGGCTGGAGGCTCTGGCATGCCCATTCTTCCTCTCTATCTGCCTCTTTCTCTTTCAAGTAAAAATTTTAAAAAACTATATTAAAAAACAAAAACAAGTCAGGTGTGGAGGCACACAGTACTTTTAAGGCAGGCAGAGGTAGAAGGATTGCTGTGAGTTCAAGGCCACCCTGAGACTACGTAGTGAATTCCAGGTCAGGCTGGACTAGGATGAGACCGTACCTTGAACCCCCCCCCCCAAAAAAAAAAAGAAAAGAAAAACAAAACTAAAAAAAAAAACAACCAAACAACAACAAAAACACCACAACAAACCCTGAGACTTAAGAGCCATATAGACCTGGTCCCCATTTCTCCCCTCCATTCAAGCTTATGGGCACCTGCCCATCCTGCAGCTTGACCCTGCTGAGCTCCCTTCTGAGGTGGCTGCTGCTGGTCATCTTTTGCTGTGTCCTCAGCCTCCTCGTGCACCCTGCTGTTCAGGTCATTTCCATGCCACCAGGCCTCACTTGTTGAACGTGTTTTCCTCACCGCCTCCTCTCCTCATGCAGGCCATGCAGGAGCTGCTCTGTAGTGGTTTTGAAGGGGCCAAACAGCATTTTGTCCCTTTGGTTTTTTGAGGTTGGGTCTCGCTGTGGCCCAGGGTGACCTGGAATTCACTCTGTTGCTTCAGGCTGACCTGGAACTCACAGTGAGCCTTCTACTTCTGCCTCCCGAGTGCTGGGATTAAAGGTGTGTGCCACCTTGCCTGGTCTCAAAGAGCATTTTGTTTTTTTTCCACTCAGAACCCTTCCAGCTCAGCTCTGAAAGACCAAGCTGCTATGATTGTTTCAAGCTACCGTGCACAAAGCCACAAAGTGTGTGTGGGGGGGGATAATGAATGAATGAATCAATCAAAAAATATTCTTTCTGGGCATGGTGGTTATATAGAGACCTTATTTTATTTTATTATTTATTTATTTACTTATTTTGGTTCTTTGAAGTAGGGTCTCACTCTGGTTCAGGCTGACCTGGAATTAACTCTGTAGTCTCAGGGTGGCCTTGAACTCACCACCACGCCTGGCTGAGACCTTATTTTAAAAAAGAGTTAGGCCAGGAGTTTGTGTTGGCACACCTTTAATCCCAGCACTCTGGAGGCAAAGGTAGGAGGATTGCTGTGAGTTCAAGGCCACCCTGAGACTACAGAATGAGATCCAGGTCAGCCTGAGCTAGAGCTAGAGTGAGACGCTATCTTGAAAAACAAACAAACAAAAAAGAATTAGGCCAGGAGTTTGTGGCTTTAATCCCAGTACTCAGGAGGCTGAGGTAGGAGGATCACTGTGAGTTGGAGGCCAGCCTGGGTTACAACAGAGTGAGATCCTGCCTTTCAGTTTAGAGAGACGCCTCCAGAGTGCTGGGATTAAAGGCATGCATCACCACACCTGGCTCCCAGCAGTATTTTTTGATTGAAGGATACTAGAAAATTCCAAAAGGAATATAGCTTATAGGGAGCTCAGATTTCTCCCTTTGACTAGCTCAATTTTCCTCCCATAACCTCTCCTGGTAAAACTGTCTAAATGCCCCCATATTCTTCTCCTCAGCCTAGAAATTCCCTTATCTGCACTCTGCCCTTCAATTTAGTCTGTTCAGCAGTGATCTGTAGCCCATACATCAGGCATCAGACTCCCCCAGAGGCAAATGTTAACAATGTAAGTTCCTAGGTCATTTGGAGTAGAGAAGTGTGATGCAGAAGGTCTCCTGCGAGACTGTTTTCAGCGGTGTCCAGTGACTGTTGTTTTGGGGACACTTGCAGCCATGCAGGGATATAACCACCAGAGGGCGCTTCAGACAGGCTAAACGGTCCCCATTTTATGGTCTTGGTTCCTCTAGGCCGGTTTTTTTTTTTTTTTTTGTCAATAACAACCAGCTGGGGAGACAACAAAGGTGGGGTTAGCAGTATCCAGGTGGGCAAGAGCTTCCCCTGGGTGAGGAAGCTCAGTGATTGGAAAGAGGCTTTGCTGTTGGCACTGGGGGTCCTGACTGGTCCTTGGTCCTCAGCTAGCCGTCTTTTCTTTGGATGGGAAAATTGAAATCCAGATAGGGGCAAAGACTTAGTGGCAGGTGCTCGGCCTCCCGGCCAAGCATTCTGTGATGTAGGCCCCAGGAAATCCAGCTATGTGAGTCAGCTCCGCGTGCCCAGGGGACAGGATGGGGTTTGCCGGCCAGGCCTGGATGGGCAGCCGGCGGTACTCTGCTTCCGCAGTTGTGGGTGGCCTTGGTGATTCAGCGTCCGTCTGCTGGCCCGGAGGGGCCGCCGCCCTGGACAGGGAGGAGGGGATGGATGCTGGGACTCTGCCTAAATACCAAGGTCTCATGAGCTCATAGTGGCCAGGTATCGGGTGGGGCCTGGATGGTCCCTTCTCAATGCCTTCGGGGGGAATACCCCAGGGCTTCCAGCAATGTATATTGATCTCAATGACCTGGGAGGAGGGAGGAGCAGGCCTTGGCGCTGGAGGTGGCTTTGATCCCCTATTGATGGCGTGGGCAGCAAACAAGACAGACTTACTCCTCCACTAGGCGGACTGTACCGCGCAGATGCGCAGGCCAAGGTAGGAGGAGGAGCCCGGAGCCAGGACACCAGCGGGTGGGCGTGGCCTGCGCGGGGGCGGGGGCGGGGCCCCGGGCTGGAGCTCAACTTTCCGGGTGGGGCACTGGCCGTGGCGGAGGAGGCGGAGCCCGGGGCGCGGAGCCACCGCCCGCCGCGCTGGGCCGGGCACGAGCCGGTCGCCGGACGCAGCCGGAGTCACTGCCACAAACCCGAGCCTCGCAGTCGGATCGGATCGCGAGCCGGAGCTGGTTCGCAGGCCCTGCTGGAGCCACGCCGCCTGACACCCACCGAGCTCGGCGTAGGGGCACTCCGGAGTGTCACCGTCTCCCTCCTGGGCGCCGTCGGAGGCAAGGAGCCGCGCGACACCTCGTTTACCTCCACTTACCCATCTCACTTAGGGCTGGGAGCCGGATTGCCTCTACCAGGTCTGGTCCGGGCCTGACCACCCAGGAGGTCCAGGGGTCAGGCTCCTCATCCCTAAAGGCCTGGGGACAGTAGAGGGGAAGAAAAAAAAAAAATAAAGCAAAGAGGATTCCATGTAGGAGCATGGAGTGAGCGTGGGGCGCGAGGGAGAGTGGATATTTATTTCACCCTGGCACGGGGCAACAGTGCCTGAGGTTTACGAGGCCTGGCGAGAGCTTGGCATCCCGGCCACGACCTCGGCTCTGTCCTGATTGAACCAGGACACTCAGTTGGCTCAGGCCTGGCACGAGGAACGGTGCCCTCACCTGCCTGAGCCTTGCACAGGACAGGGTCTGAGGACTCAGGATCAGCGACAGTGTGGGCAATCTCTGGTGGTCCAGAGCTCGCCTCTTGCGCCCATCTCCACTGGCGCGGATGTGCCGCTGCCCTCTGGAGCGCCATGAAGGCAGGATGACCTCAGCCGAAGCCGTGGCAGTGACTGGACGTGCCCGGGAGGCTGGACCCCCCAAGTGGCCTCCTGACAGCCCCCAAGTCGTGGGTCGACCTGGCCGGACCCAGGTGGCAGTGGCAGCTGTGGTGTGGCTGCTGGCAGGAGCTAGCATGTCAAGCCTCAACAAGTGGATCTTCACAGTGCACGGCTTCGGGCGGCCCTTGCTGCTCTCCGCCTTGCACATGCTGGCGGCAGCATTGGCATGCCACTGGGGGGCCCGGCGCCCCATGCCAGGCAGCGCCCGTCGCAGAGTGCTGTTGCTCAGTCTCACCTTCGGTACCTCCATGGCCTGTGGCAACATTGGCCTGAGCACTGTGCCCTTGGACCTGGCACAGCTGGCCACCACCACCACACCACTGTTCACACTGGCCCTGTCTGCGCTGCTCCTTGGCCGGAAACACCATCCGCTGCAGTTCGCTGCCATGGGCCCACTCTGCCTGGGGGCTGCGTGCAGTCTGGCTGGAGAGCTCCGGGCACCCCCAGCTGGCTGTGGCTTCTTGCTGGCCGCCACCTGCCTCCGAGGGCTCAAGTCCGTTCAGCAGAGTGAGTGCCTGGGGACCGATTCCAGGAGGTGGTGGTGGGGGGGCATGTGGACTGGATGTCTCTGTGTGGGAGGTTGGTTGGCATCCCTTTAGAGATGAGGAAACTGAGGTTCAGAGAGGGTCAAGAATTCAGTGAGTCTCAGGCCCTGGATGCCTAGTTAAATAACAGTTGGTAGTGATCTGTGTTCCTTGTCATACCTTGTCACATTTTATTTTATTTTTCTGTTTTGTTGTTGTTGTTGTTTTGAGGTAAGGTCTCACTCTAGCCCAGGCTGACCTGGAATTCACTATGTAATCTCAGGGTGGCCTGGAACTCACGGCGATCCACCTACCTCTGCCTCCCGAGTGCCGGGATTAAAGGTGTGCGCCACCACGCCAGCTTTTGTTTGTTTTTTTTGAGGTACGGTCTCACTTTAGCCCAGGCTGACCTGGAATTCACTCATTCTCAGGGTGACGTCATACTCACAGTGATCCTCCTACCTCTGCCTCCCGTGTGCTGAGATTAAAGGCATGCGCCACCACGCCTGGCTCTTGTCAAGTTTTTTTTTTTTTTTTTTTTTTTTTTTGTGTGTGTGTGTGTGTGTGTGTGTGTCACTGGATCTCCCTAACTGCCTGAAGTCAAGGCAGGTACTTTATGGTCCCTGTTTGATAGAGGTGAAGGGGCTTGGCCCAGGGCCATGTGCCAGAGAGCAGTAGAGGCAAGATTTGACCCCTGGCATTTAGTGTCCATACTATTCCAAGTCATGTGTCATACAAAGGCTACGAACCCAGAGAAAGGCCATGAAGTGTGGACCAGGGAAGGAAAGTGAAGAGGTCGGGCCTTGAGTGAGGATTCGGAAGGCAAAGGGTTTCACAAAGCATCGTAAGTATTTGCTAGGAACTATATAGTGACAGGCTTGTGCTGGCTGTTGATCTTCAGTCGCATAGCAACTACTAACTCATCTCAAGAACATGTGTCATACATTTTTTTTTGAGACAGTGTCTCACTCGGTAGCCCAAGCTGCCTTGAACTTACTATGCAGACCAGACTAGACACTGGATCTGTTGAGAGCCCCCAGCGAGGCTCAGAGCAGAAGGTGAGGCTGCAACTCCAGGCCTAACCCCTGCTAGATCAGTTTGCCTATGGGTGGAGCCTGGCTTCCTGCCTGGGCAGCTCAGGGGCATCTGAGTCATAGCCCCCACCCTCCCTCCACCTTAAACCACAGGAGACTTGGGGAAGACCAGGGTGAGGTGGCCTGGCTGCTAGCTATCTTCTCTCATACTTGCTGGGTGATCTCTGCAGGTCTAGATTTCCTCTGGGCCCCAGTCTCCCCACCTGATCAGGGAAGGAGGGTTAGAACTGATGGAGTCTAAGAGGCATCTTGCTCTGTCCCCACACTCCCAGCTCAGAGCTCCTGGGACTCCTGCCTGGGAGAAAGAAGGTTGGGAGCCTCCAAGGGTGCTGGCCTAGGGTTGGGGGAAGCCTGTAGCTTAAGAAAGATGAAGTTAGTCCTGCCTGGCACCTTCGAGCTAGGAGGTCCTTTGTCCTCAACTTCCCAGACTTTGAGCATAGCCAAAGCCCAGTTCTATTTTAGCCCTTGGGTTACATGAGCTGAGGCCTGAGCTGGGCCAGCTCATGAGGCAGATCTGGGAAACCTGACCCTATGGGGCCCTCCTGGGCAGAGCTACCAGGAAGAGAAGAACCCAGCCTCAAAGCCCACACTGCATCTGTCAAAGCCAAGTACTGTTGATACCAGCCTTGGGCAGCCCGTATCTGCAGGAAGGGCTGTGGCTGGCCAGCATGCTCATAGTGGTATGCCTGGAATCAGGCCACTTCTCGCTTCTGTCAGCTCCCTTCTGTAAGTCTGCACTTCCCGATCCCCTGGGTGGGTTGGGTGCTTGCTTTGGGCTCCCATGGTGCTCTCTGCTTCCCCTTGACGGGCCATTCAGGGCCACTGATTGCCTGCTTCCTATCAGACAAGCTTTGGGACATCTCTGTAGCCTGAGGCACTTGATGTGAGGCCTGGCACAGGGCGGATACTCAAATGATGGATTTATGGATGGTTCTTACATCTGTAAATGCCAGATGGGTAAAACAGTCAGGTGCTAAGAAGGAGCTAAGAAAGTTGAAGGCCCTCCTAACAGAAGTAGGAGCTCCACCAAGATGAGGAGGAAGGGACTAGAGCTGGGAGTTGATGGATTTTGAAAGAAAAAAAAAATGGGACAAGCTTCAGAGTGAAAGACTGGTGCCAGTTCCACTGCCAAGAGCAGATGGTATGGGAGCAGGGAGTCAGAGTCCAGGAGGAGGGGAGCTCAGGCAGCCTCCCTCCTACCCGATGGGGAGAGGGGCAGCGCCACCCTCCTGTCCAAAGACGGGCTAGGCTGCGGGGTGTCAGCCTGCGGAGTGTCACAGAACAGCCTGACTTGGTCCCTGTCCTGAGACCTTAACAGGAGATCAAGGTGGGCACGGTGTGGTTGGGGGCTTGAGCGGCTGCCCGGGGGAGGAGGCACACAGCCATGGTAGTGACAAGAACGAGGTTGCCGAATCTGCAGGGACCCACACCTTCATTTGGACACACGAAACAGAAACCAGCGCTGTCAGTCCGCGGAGCATGGGAGGTTGTGTCAGCCTCCGAGGGGCTTCCGGTGGACGTCAGGCCGCAGAGCACCGCTTCCCGTGCTCCCTGCTACACACGAGGAGACAGAGACATAGACACTGTGGCACCTACCTGGTGAGAGGGCAAAGCAGGGATAGAGCAATTGCAAGAGGCTAGAGTTTGCAAAAAGGCTCAGCTGCTGTCTGTGTGTGGCAGAGTGCCAGCTTGTTCAGATGCTGAAACAAAAACAAAAAATGCCCTTGGAAATGGGTGTGGAGGCAGCCGCTTATGATCCCACTCCTCCCAAGGCCTGGGCTACTTAGCAGAACCTTGTCTCAAAACAAACAAAATGAGCCAGGTGTGGTGGCACATGCCTTTAACCCAGCACTAGGAAGGCTGAGGTAGGAGGATTGTTATGAGTTCCAGATCAGCCTGGGACACCATCGTGAATTCCAGGTCACCTCAAAAGTCCAAAACAAAACAAAAAGCCAGCAAAACAAAATGCCTTTGCATCTGGGCATAGTGGTCCATGCCCATAATCCCAACACTTGGGAAGCTCAGGTAGGGGATCACATGTTCAAGGCCTGCCTTAGCTGCATAGCAAGTTCCAGGCAAGCTTGGGCTACATAGTAGCAAGAACCCTCTCTTAAAAGAACTGGTGGCGCACGCCTTTAATCCCTGCACGCGGGAGGCAGACGCAGGAGGATCGCTGTGAGTTCGTGAGGCCACCCTGAGACTCCATAGTGAATTCCAGGTCAGCCTGGGCTAGAGTGAGATCCTACCTCGAAAAACAAAAACAAGAAAACAAAAAAACAAAAAAGAACTGAAGCCAGCCAGGCGTGGTGGTACGAACCTTTAATCCCAGCCCTTGGGAGGCAGAGTTAGGAGGATCACTGTGAGTTCAAGGCCACCCGGCGACTACGTAGTGAATTCTAGCTCAGCCTCAGAGTGAGACACTACCTTGGAAAAAAAAAAAAATTGAAACAATAAAAAATGTCTTTGCTAGGTGTGGTGGCTCACACATTTAATTCCAGCACTAAGGAGATTGTCGTGAGTTCAGGGCCAGCCTGGCATAGAGTGAGTTCCAGGTCAGACTGAGACCCTGCCTCAAAAAAAAAAAAAAAATCCTTTGGAAGGGCTTGGACCATAGGGCAGTGTGGCAGAGTGCCTGCTTAGCATGTGCAAGGTCCTAGGTTTGATTCCCAGCACCACAACGGAAAAAAAATGCCTTTGGAGAAGCTGAGGTTGACATGGAGAAATTAAAAAAAATTTTTATTTCTTTATTTGCAAGCAGAAAAAGAAAGAGAGAGTGAGTGCCAGGGCCACTGCAAGCGAACTCCAGATGCATGTGCTTCTTTGGGCATCTGGCTTTACATGAGTCCTGGGGAATCAGACCTGAGTCATTAGCCTTTGCAGGCAAGCGCCTTAACCACTGATCCATCTCTCCAGCCCATGACATGGAGAATTTTTTGCAGGGGTGGGGGCACTGAGGAGGTAAGACAGCAGATTAACATTTAAAATTTTTTTAATTTTATTTTTTAGAGAGAGAGACAGGGAGAGAATTGGTGGGCTTGGGCCTCAGCCACTGAAGTCGAACTCCAGACGCTTGTGCCACCTAGTGGCGTGTGTGACCATGCGCTTGCCTCACCTTTGTGGGTCTGCCTTACATGGCATCTGGAGAGTCAAACATGGGTCCGTAAGCAGGCAAACGCCTTAACAGCTAAGCCATCTCTCCAGCCCCAGATTGACATTTTGAGGGTGAGTCACTTCTGACAGGGGACCAGTGCCCTTTCCCTGGGGTTGCAAGGAAGGAAGAGACAGAGTGGGCTGGGCAGGATGCAGGACATTCAGCAGAGGGCTGCGGGAGGAGGTTTGATGTTGTTTTCACTCCACTTCCCTTCCCCAAGTGAAATTCACCTGACAGTCCTAATGCCTCCCTACTCGGATGCTGTTAACACGCAGGCCCCAGGCAGCTCCCAGGGTGCCACAGTTTGGAGCCAACCAGCAAGAGGCATTCGCATTATCTGTTCATTTCTAGAAATGCTCGAGCCAGAGGGACCGTTGCCTAGAGAACAAAGCCAAAACATCAGAATGAAATTGAGAGAATAATACAGTTTCCTATTTTAAGCATAGCCTGTGAGTAAAGCACTATGGAAAATATGTGTGTCAGAAAACACTGAGGCTCGGTGGGCCCAGCAGGGGACTGATCTTGATTACTCATCTCTCTCCGCTAAAACTCAGACACGCTGCCATTTCACCCTGGTGGCATCAGGCTTTGAGGGTAGCCATGCTTCCTTTGTGACTTGGCTAGATAGAAGCTGGTGTAGACACTGGCACACATGGGCACACCCATGCAGGATGGCTGGATCCCTTCTTTCCTTGCATAGCTGAAAGATTCCCTCTTGCCAGACATGGTGGCACACACCTTTAATCCCAGCACTTGGGGAGGCAGAGGTAGGAGGATGGCTGTGAGTTTGAGGTCACCCTGAGACTACATAGTGAATTCCAGGTCAGCCTGGGCTACAGCAAGACTCTACCTCAGAAAAAAAAAAAAAGAAAGAAAAAAAGAAAAAGAAAAGGCTGATTATCAGCCTGGAGAGATGGCTTAGTGGTTAAGGTGCTTGCCTGCAAAGCCTAAGGATACAGGTTTGATTCCTCAGTACCCATGTAAGCCAGATGCACAAGGTGGTGTGTGTGTCTGGAGTTCATTTACAGTGGCTAGAGGCTGTGGTGTGCCCATTCTCTCTCTCTCTCTCTGTCTTCATCTTTCTCAAATAAATAAAAATTAAAATGAAAAAACAATTTAAAAAATAAAAGCCAGGCTGGAGAGATGGCTTAGCAGTTAAGCGCTTGCCTGTGAAGCCTAAGGACCCTAGTTCTAGGCTTGATTCCCCAGTACCCACATTAGCCAGATGCACAAGGTGGCGCATGCATCTGGAGTTCATTTGCAGTGGCTGGAGGCCTTGATGAGCCCATTCTCTCTCTCTCTTTGCTTCTTTCCCTGTCTGTCACTATCAAATAAATAAATAAAATAAAATAAATCTAAAAAATAAAATAATAAAATAAAAGGCAATTATCAAGCACACATGTAATCCCAGTACTTGGGAGGTAGAAGCAGGAGGATCAATAGTTTGAGACCAGCCTCAGCTGGGCAGGGCAGTGCATGCCTACAGTCTCCAACACTGGGTGGAGGGGCAGAGACGGGTGGATCCCAGGACAAGCTGGCTGGCTAGACTTAGTGAGCTCTAGGTTCAAGGAGAGACCTTGTCTTATTGAGTAAGGTGGAGAGAGACCGAGGAGAATTCCTGACTTCCAGCCTCTGCACTGGAACATATACTGGAACTGAACATGCACACACACATACAGAAGCAACCGCACACGTGTGTGCCCACATGCATATTCACATGTAAAAGAAAAACAAAGCTTCCTCCCCCAAATCTGATTACCAGTCATGAACAGTGAGTGATTGCCAAAAGCCAACAGTAACTGTCTTGTTCCCTTGTTATCCCAGTGGTCATAAGAGAGTGAAGCAATGACTGCTGTCACCATTTTGACTCAAAATGATTTATTGTTTCAAAAACATTTCATGGGCCAGGAGTGGTGGTGCATACATTCAATCCCAGCACTTGGGATTGAAGCAGAGGTAAGAGAATCACCATGACTTTGAGGCCACCCTGAGACTGCATAGTGAATTTCAGGTCAGCCTGAGCTAGAGTGAGACCATACCTCAAAAAAAAAAAAATGGAGCTGGGAAGATAGTTCAGTGGTTTAAGGTATTTTCTTGCAAAGCCAGTTGGCCCTGGATAAGTTACCCAGCCATTCATGTAATCCTGGATAGTCATTCATTTGCAGCAGCAAGAGACCCTGGTGTGTGTGCAAATAAAAACGAATTTATTTTTCTAGATAGGGTCTTGCTCTAACCCAGGTTGACCTGGAATTCACTATGTAGTCTCAGGGTGGCCTCGAATTCACAGCGATCCTCCTACCTCTGCCTCCTGAGTGCTGGGATTAAAAGTGTACATCACCGAACCTGGCTGAAATTTTTGTTTGTTTGTTTTTGTTTTTTTTTCTGAGGTAGGGTCTCACTCTAGCTCAGACTGACCTGGAATAACTGTAGTCTCTCAGGGTGGCCTCGATGAAATAAAATTTTTTAAATATTTTATTATTTATTAGAGAAATAGAGTGAGAATGGCACATCAGGGCCCCTAGCCACTGCAAACGAACTCCAGACGCATGCACCACCATGTGCATCTGTCTTACTTGGGACCTGGAGAATCGAACCAAGGTCCTTAGGCTTCATAGGCATGTATCTTAACCTCTAAGTCATCTCTCCAGCCCGAAATAAATTTTTTAAAAGCCTTTTTATTCCTCCTCACCCTCTCCCCTTCTTCACTTCCTTTTTGCCATGTATGTCAGTTAAGTGGCAACACCAGGACTTTTATCTGGCCTGTCCCTGCTAGACGGCCAGGGCTTCTGTGTAGTCCTGATGGGTATGGTAGGGTTGAGCTAAGAAAGGTGGGTCAGGGGCTAGAGAAATGGCTTAGCAGTTAAGGTGCTTGCCTGTGGAGCCTAAGGACCTAGGTTTGATTCCCTAGTGACCATGTAAGCCAGACACACAGGGTATGCACGTGTCTGGAGTTAGTTTGCAGTGGCACTGGTATGCCCATTCTCTCTATCTGCCTCTGTCTCTCTAATAACTAACTTAAGATTTTTTTTTAAAGAAAGAAAGAAGCCAGGCATGGTGGTGCATGCCCTTAATCACAACACTCAGGAGGCAGAGAGGTAGGAGGATTGCCATGAGTTCGAGGCCAGCCTCAGACTACATAGAGAGTTTCAGGTCAGGTCAGCTGGGCTAGAGAAGACCCTATCTCAAAAAAATCAAATAAAGGCTGGAGAAATTTCTTAGCGGTTAAGGCATTTACCTGCGAAGTCAAAGGACCCAGGTTCGATTCCCCAGGACCCACATAAACCAGATGCACAAGGGGCACATGCATCTGGAGTTTGTTTGCAGTGGCTAGAGGCCCTGGCATGCCCATTCTCTCTCTCTCTCTCTCTCTCTCTCTGATTGAAAATAAATAAATAAAAATTTAAAAAATCAAAGAAAATGAATAAAGAAAAGGAAGAAGGAAGGAAGGAAGGGGAAGGAAAGAAAGAATGAATGAAAGGGCCAGGCCAGTTGGTGGTAGTATGAGGGCTGACAGTTGAATCAGGTGTGGTGGCACATGCCAGTAAGCTCCGTACTTGAGAGGCTGAGGCAGGAGGCTCACCTTGGACTACATGACAAGACCATTTCAGAAAACCCTGTTTGATGGCTAGAGAGATTGCTCAATGGCCAAGTGTTCTTCCTGTCCAATCATGAGGGCCTGAGGTGGCCTGAGACCCCTCAAATTCAAATCTCCAAAACCCATGTAAACCGCTAGTTGTGGCCATGCGTGTCTGTAACAGTCATGGGGAGCAGAGACAGGCAAATCACTGCGCGTGGTGACACCTTTAATCTCAGCACTCGGGCGGGAGGCAGAGCTAGGATCGCTGTGTGTTCGAGGCCACCCTGAGATTACATAGTGAATTCCAGCTCAGCCTGGGCTAGAGCGAGACCCTACCTCGAAAAACAAACGAATGAACAAAACCCCCAAAAAATATTTATTTATGGGCTGGAGAGATGGCTTAGCAGTTAAGGTGCTTGCCTCCAAAACCTAAGGACAACTCTCCAGATCCCATGTAAGCCAGCTGTACAGGGTGATGCAAGTGCAAGATCACACATGTGCAGTAGGTGGCACATTTGTCTGGAATTTGTTTTCAGTGGCTAGTGGCCCTGGTGTGCCAATTCTCTCTCTTTGAACTTTTTTAAAAAATAAAATAGCTGGGCGTAATGGCTCACGCCTTTAATTTCAGCACTCGGGAGGCAGATGTTGGAGGATTGCCTCTCTCTCATAAAAAATGTCCTTAGCCAGGCGTGGTGGTGCACGCCTTTAATCCCAGCACTTGGGAGGCAGAGGTAGAAGGATTGCCATGAGTTCGAGGCCACCCTGAGACGACATAGTGAATTCCAGGTCAGCTTGAACTAGAGTGAGACCCTACCTCGAAAAAAAAAAAAAAAGTACTCATTAGAGAGAGAGAGAGAATGAGAATGGGCATGTCAGGGCCTCCAGCCGCTGCAAACGAACTCCAGATGCTTGTGCCTCCTTGTGCATCTGGCTTATGTGGGTACTGAGAAATCAAACCCGGGCCCTTAGACTTCACAGGTAGGCACCTTAACCACTAAGCCATCTCTCCATCCCTGAATTTTATTTTTTATATTTATTTACCTTATTAAGGCTTTATATAAATTATCTTTGTAAATTCTCACATTTAAAAAATATTCTATTTTTGTTTATTTATTTGAGAGAGAGAGAATGAGCATGCCAGGGCCTCCAGCCACTGCAAACGAATTCCAGATGCATGTGCCCCCTTGTGCATCTGGCTTACGTGGGTCCTGGGAACTGAACCTGGGTCCTTTGGCATTGCAGGCAAGCACCTTAACCACTAAGCCATTTCTCCAGCCCAAATCTCATAATTTTTACCTAACTCCCCAAGAGGAAATGGATGTTTGCTGAGGTCCCAGCTAAGTCAGGAGTGGGCACTGGTCACAAGTCCAGGCGGTGCTTGATGGTCATATTTCAGAGCAGAAGCCACTGCGCTTGCCCAAGGGGTCAGGGCCAGCTCCCTGGAGGATGGGCCACGGGGCTGGGGCTGTGCGGGTTGTCTCCACGCTGACAATAATGGCCACTGTCCTGGTTCCAGGTGCCCTTCTACAGGAAGAGAGGCTGGATGCCATGACCCTGTTGTACGCCACCTCACTGCCCAGCTTCTGCCTGCTGGCGGGCGCTGCCCTGGTGCTGGAGGCTGGTGTGGCCCCACCGCCGGCTCCCACTGACTCTCGCCTCTGGGCCTGCGTCCTGCTCAGCTGCTTCCTGTCTGTGGTCTACAACCTGGCCAGCTTCTCCTTGCTGGCCCTCACCTCCGCCCTCACTGTCCACGTCCTGGGCAACCTCACCGTCGTGGGCAACCTCATCCTGTCCCGGTTCCTGTTTGGCAGCCACCTCAGCGCCCTCAGCTACGTGGGCATTGCGCTTACCCTTTCAGGAATGTTCCTTTATCACAACTGCGAGTTCGTGGCCTCCTGGGCTGCCCGTCGGGGGCTGTGGCACAGAGACCAATCTGTCAAGAGTCTTTGAGACCTGGGGGAGCTCATGAACTGCACCTGGGCAGCCCCAGCCTGAATCCAACCCTGGCCAGTGGCCATGGGGAAAGTGGAGAGGAGGCAATGATCTCTTCCAGGCCGAAGAGAGGCAGCGCCTTCTGGAAGGGCTGCCTGGGAGGCTGGACAAGGGGCTTGCAGGGGAACCCACCTCCTGTCCCTGCCTGCCTTACCCTGCCACAGCCGCACCTGCCACTGGATGGTGGGTCCAGGTCTGGCACAGTCAGTGTGCTAATCAGGCTAATTATTATAATTAGTATCAACTCCTACGTGGAAAATTGCTCGGAAAACCTCTGTGTGTTATGACAACAGTGATATGATACCTGGCGGGTACACAATCCTCCCTCTAGTTGGGGAGACAGCGAGGGAACCCTGAAAAGGGCTTTTTCATTGTTGAGCTTCCCCCAAGGACTTGGGGTAGCCTATGCCAACTGCTGCTGCCTCACTCCTGTTATCCCCCCCCCCAAATTTTGGGTCTTCCATCCTCAAATAAACTATTTTTTCTTGGACACCATTGTCATTCCTTCGGGCTGTGGCCAAGGAAATATAGGGAGAGTGGTCACTACACAGAGCTAGGGCATTCTATAACCTACCCCAGCCTCCAGTGATCTCCAGCCTCGTCCCGTTCTCTACTGTCCCTCCACTTGTCAGGCCACCAGTGCCCATCTTCAGGATGGTGACAGTGGCCCCCCTCTCTGTTCTGCCCTTGTCACTTATGCCATCTTCCAGATCCTCTTCTAAAGACATCTTTCTAAAAGCACACATGCTCTGTGGCTCCACATTGTTCCAAGGACAAAGTTAGAACGCCCTGCTTCAGACCACAGGCCCCCAGAATCCCACGCTGTGGCCTCGGCATGCTTCTGTCTTGGTTTCTCTTCCCCTTGGGCTCCAGTCTCAGCAAGCACAATGCCAGTCACACTCACTGGAGCCTTTGCCCGTGATCTTCCCTCTGGTCCCTCTTCCTACATATCTTCCTCCCTTCTCCTGGCTGAATCCTTGTTAGGAATGAGAAACCTCGGGGGATAGAGAGATGGCTTAGTGGTAAAGGCACTTGCTTGCAAAGCCAAAGGATCCAGGTTCGATTCCTCAGGACCCATGTAAGCAGATGCACCAAGGGGCGCATGCATCTGGAAGTTGTTTGCAGTGGCTGGAGGCCCTGGTGTGCCCATTCAGTCTCTCTCTCCCTGACTATTTCTCTCCCTCTCTCTCTCAAATAAATAAATAACTTTAATTTAAATAAATATATAAGAGAAACCTCAGCATTCACTTCTATTTTTAAGGGAGCCTAATGAGAGAGGAGCTCCACGAGGGGCTGAATTCTGTGGATGCACAACCAGGCATGGAGAGGGGAGCACTCCAGGCGAGTCCTTACCCCTAAAGCTAGCTCAGAATGCCCTAAATCACTGGACCCCCAGATTTACTCCACCACCCTCTCAGCCCTGGTGCTATATAGCTAAATTTCCCAACCCAGCAGAGCCTACTTGTTAAAAATGGTAAGGAGAGGATTGGAGAGATGGCTTAGTGGTTAAGTGCTTGCCTGTGAAGCCTAAGGACCCCGGTTCAAGGCTCTATTCCCCAGGACCCACGTTAGCCAGATGCACAAGGGGGCGCATGCGTCTGGAGTTCATTTGCAGTGGCTGGAGGCCCTGGCATGCCCATTCTCTCTCTGTCTCTCTCTGCCTCTGCCTCTTTCTCTGTCACTCTCAAATAAATAAAAATAAAAAATTTTTAAAAATGGTAAGGAGAGCTGGGCGTGGTGGCTCACGCCTTTAATCCCAGTACCTGGGAGGGCACCTGGGAGGCAGAGATAGGAGGATCGCCATGAGTTCAAGGCCACTCTGAGACTAGAGTGATTCCAGGTCAGCCTGGGATAGAGCAAGACCCTACCTCGAAACAACAACCAAAAAAAAGTGGTAAGGGGTTGGGGAGATGGCTTAGTGGTCAAGGCACTTGCCTGCAAAGCCAAAGGACCTAGGTTCAATTCCTCAGGATCCACGTAAGCCAGAATCACAAGGTGGCACATGCATCTGGAATTTGTTTACAGTGGCTGGAGGCCCTGGTGTGCCCATTCTCTGTCTCTCTCTCTTTCAAATAAATCAATTAATTTTTTTAATTAGTTAATTTAATTTTTTCAGGGAGGCCACGAAGCTACCAGAACAGTACAAGGCGTTGCCAATGCTTTTGGTTGCTCACCAGAAATAGGTGGTAAGACCCTGTTGCTGAAGATACCACATGCTTCGGTTGCAGGACACTGAGAAATGAAGCTCAACTGAGCTGAGAGTCTCCCGTCTGGTAGCTAGTAGCTGGAGCGCTGTAAAATGCTGCGGAAGCTCCTGGGGAGACAAGTCATCACCGTTAGCCAGCAGTAGACTCGATGAGCTATATGACTGGCCAGCCAGGCAAGATGTGTCCATGGTGCAATAGTGCAATGGCTATTATGGGAGTAACCAACTGCTCTCTGATTGGATTTGAGGCCCGCTCCACCAAATTCTAGCTTGGTACTGAAAACCTACTCAGAAGCCTATGGCTTTGGAAGGTCGTAGGCCCTAGGGTGGGGGAGCTACTCCTATTGTTTGGCTAAATAAATATGTTATGCCCATCAGATTGTTCTGTAAATTTTTTTTTTTCAAGGTAGGGTCTCACTCTAGCTCAGGCTGACTTGGAATTCACTATGTAGTCTCAGGGTGGCCTCGAACCCATGGTAATCCTCCTACCTCTTCCTCTGAGTGCTGGGATTAAAGGCCTGTAAATATTTTTTATGTTTATGCCCATAGATTAGTGTTGCTCTCACTTTTGGTGAGAAAAGCTACTTTTTGCAGATGGCATTGACTTGCTAAGGAGACCCCACAACTCAAAGGGCTGAGAAGTTACTCGACACTAAATGAGACATCTCTATCACACCCTCCAAGGTTCAGAGAACATTGCAAAAGGGATGTGAGAGCCAAAAGATGGGAAGAGTGCTGAATGGTGTCTTCTTGGAGGGCTGGAGAGATGGCTAAGGGCACTTTCTTGCAAAGTCTGCTGGCTCGGGTTCAATTCTTCAGAACCCATATAACGCCAGAGATGCACAATGTGGCACATGTGTTTGGATTTTACATTCAGAGTCAGGATGCCCTGGTGTTCTCTCTCTCTCTCCCCTCCCCCTCTCCTTCCCTCCATTCCTCCCTAATAATTTTTTATTTTTATTTATTTGAGAGAGGAGAGACAGAGAGAGAGAGTATGGGCACACCAGGGCCTTCAGCCACTGTAAACGAACTCCAGATGCATACACCATCTTGTGCATCTGTCTTATATGGGCTCTGGGGAATCAAACCTGCATTTTTTGGCTTTGCAGGTAAGCGCCTTAACCACTAAGCCATTTCTCCAGCTCCCTAGTAACTTTTTTTTAATGTAAAAAAGAGGAGCCGGGCATGGTGATGCACACCTTTAATCCCAGCATTTGGGAGGTAGAGGTAGGAGGATCACTGAGAGTTTGAGGCCATTCCGATACTACATAGTGAATTCAGCCTGAGGCAGAGCGAAACCCTGCCTCAAAAAACAAAACAAAACAAAAAAGGTAAGAAAGAATGCTGTTTTCTCATGACTTCACAGCAGCTGTCGTTACCTGAACAAGACTGCACAATATTGCGTTCATCAACATGTCATGGATGATGGAGAAGAGCAACAACCAAAAAAGACATTAAAATAGAAGAGGGCCCGGTGTGGTGGCGCACGCCTTTAATCCTAGCACTTGGAAGACAGAGGTAGGAGGATCGCCGTGAGTTCGAGGCCACTCTGAGACTGCAGAGTGAATTCCAGGTCAGCCTGAGCTAGAGTGAGATCCTACCTCAAAAAAAAAAAAAAAAAAAGAAGAGGGACTAGATGGAAAAAAGGATGTGGTGGAAGAGGGATAGGGACAAAAGAAAGCAACGGGAGGGGACTATGATTAATGCATTACATACAGGCTGGACCGAAGAGATGGCTCAGTGATTAAGGGTGTTTGCTTGCAAAGCCTGAAGGGCATATTCTTCAGTATCTATGTAAAGCCAGACACACAGTGTAACACATGCATCTGGAATTCGTTTGCAGTGGAAAGAGGCTCTGGCATGCCCATTCCCTCTCTCTTATTCTCTCTCCACTTACAAATAAATTTTAAAAAATTATTAAAAAATAAAATACATTATGTACAGGAGTAAGACTGGTCAAATAAATAAATACAGCCCAGTCTTGAAAAAACAAAACAATATAGAAAAATTTAAAAGGATACTTGTTCTGTTCACCTCACTGTGCCCCCTGGGCAGAGAGACACCCCTCTCTGAGGCTCAGTTTTCATATCTGCAGAATTGCAAGGTGAACTGATCCCTATGGGGAAGATGTGTAGCCCAGTGGGTAGGACCAGGGGCAAGGAAGGAGAGGAGGGCAGTTACCAAGTGGCTCTGTCATTATCTCCGACTAGTCACTGCCCCCTCTGAATTTCCAGATCCATCTGGAAAATGGGTCCCTTTTGTGGGAGAATGGAGAGTTAGAGCAGCCTGGGGCGGGATGTAGGGAGGGATCATTGATCCCTTCATGTAGCCAGAATTCATAAAGGATCCCTGTGCTAGGTCTGTGAGAGGTCAGCCTGAGGCCTGGTGAGTTGCAGGTAGGTAGTGAAGGCCTAGGACAGCCAGCCACTGGGCTTCCTGGCCCCAGCCTCCACCCAGGCTGGCCTGAGAGGAGAGGAAGTAGGCCTGGCTGAGTCACAGGTACCCACCCTCCTTGTGACTCAGAGGAGCCACTAGCGCGGCCCCACCCTCTGCACAGCTCTGATTCCACTCAGGCAGGAAGGCAGAAAGAGATGGAGAGCCTAGCCGGGCATGGTATCACATGCCTTTAATCCCAGCACTAGCGAGGCAGAGGTAGGAGGATCTCCGTGAGTTCAAGGCCACCCTGAGACTACATAGTGAATTCCAGGTCAGCCTGAGCTAGAGTGAGACCTTACCTTGAAGCCATCCCCCTGGGGGGTGGGGGGAAAAAAAAAAGAATACCACCAAAATAAAGAAATAAAGGAAACCGAGATGGAGAGCTTTCTTGGTTGCTCTTAGCCCTGCCCTGTTGGAGATGGTCCCTGCCTCCCACCTGCTCCTGCTGTGCCCTCACCCAGGATCCTGGCCTAGGGAAGCACTCCCTCCTCCCCCACCCTATCTTGGCTGTCAGGTCAAACCTAGGTGGTTGTGGGGACCAGGGGGGACCAGGTACAGAACAGGATCTCAGTCCTGGGCCTTTCTACTCATAGCAGGACCTCAGGCTGCTCTCTTCTGTCCCCACAGTGTCATCGGGAGTGAAGATCACAGGCATAGCCAGTAGGCAGCGTTTCATTGCAAGGTCGTTGTCTCTCTGAGATTCTCACTAGCTCTCCTGTCTTGGACAAGTGGCTTCATGTCTCTGAGGCTTTGACCTTCGTATCCAGTCCCTGCTGGAAAGCTTGGGATAGCAGATGTCACCTTCCCCGAGGGGAAGCTCTTCCTCCTCCCCTCCCAACTGCTGTCCCATACCATGCAAAGCCGAGTTTGAGGCCTCTGCTGACAGTGACCCGGGTTCCCTGAATCTTTTCATGTGAGGCCACAGTCACACCCTGCTCTCAGAGCTAGACATCAGTTTTCTTCTTTGTCAGACCCGTCTGGCTCCAAGAAAATTCACTGCTGTGTCTCTGGCACTGGGATAGGGTGTGGGGAGGAGTAGGAACAGGACCCTCAGTGATGACAACTATGGACCTAACCCTCTATGTGTATAATCCTTCTTATAGATGCACACATTTAATGCCTTACCACACACCATGGCCTTAATATTTGCAGTCTGAGGCACAACAGCAAGCTGGCACAGAATTCTTTTCCTTTAAATCTTTTTTTTTGTTTGTTTTGTTTTTCGAGATAGAGTCTCACTCTAGCCCAGGTTGACCTGGAATTCACTGTGGAGTCTCAGGGTGGTCTCGAACTCACGGCAATCCTCCTATCTCTGCCTCCCGAGTGCTGGGATTAAAGGTGTGCGCCACCACGCCCTCCTTCAAATCTTTTTTGTTTTTACTTTAGAGAGATGGGTTGGGGGTGGGGGAGGTCAGAGAGGGAGAGAATTGGCATGCCAGGGCCTCAGCCACTGCAATAGAACTCCAGACCCTTGTGCCACCTAGAGGGCTTATGCAACCTTGTGTTTGCCTCACCGTTTGTGCACCTGGCTTAGGTGGGATCTGGAGAGTTGAACATGGGTCCTTAGGCTTTGCAAGCAAGCACCTTAACTGCTAAGCCATCTCTGCAGCCCCTTTTCTTTAAATCTTTATTCTTCCTTTTTTTTTTTTTCTTTTTTTTAAGGCAGGGTCTCACTATAGTCCAGACTAACCTGGAACTCACTCTGTAACCCCAGGCTGGCCTCGAACTCACAGTGATCCTCCTACTTCTGCTTACTCAGTGCTGGGATTTAAAGGCATGTGTCACCATGCCCACCACACAGATTTCTTTGTCTTTCACAATGTCACGGATTTGTTGTTACTCTAGATCTTAGCAAGCTCAGTATTTGGTTTCTTTATTAGGTCAAGAACTATTGGGCTGGAGAGATTGCTTAACGGTAAGGTGCTTGCCTGCAAAGCCTAAGGACCCAGGTTTGATTCCCCAGGACCCACATAAACCAGATGCACAAGGTGGTACATATGTCTGGAGTTCGTTTGTAGTGGCTGGAGGCCATGGTGCATCCATTCTCTCTCTCAGATAAATAAACTAATTAAAAAAAATAAAAAGAGAACTAGCATCTTTTCACTTCAAGCAAGCACTTTTCAGCTTCTTCTTGGGGCAACTTCATTTTACCATTCTGTTTTGGAGCTATTATTAAGTGATATAAGGGTTGCTTGAACATGGGCAACTATGGTACCAAAGTTGATCAGATAACCAGAACCCAGCCACCTACTAATTAACTAAGGGATGGATAGCATATACTGTGAAAGTAAGCTGGTGGACAGAACAATGATATTTGAGAACAGCCCATGATTTAAAATATGGGGATTATTAATTCTGGAATTTTCCATTTAGCATTTTCAGACTGTCATTTAACAGTCAATAACAGAAATCATGGAAAGTGAAATTGGCAAGTAGAGGGTCTTACTGTATTAGTGAAAGGCATCTCACCTGGGCTGAGTCCTGGCTCTGCATGCTGCACTGTGACCGGGAGCAAGGGCCTTCCTGCTGTGCCATTGGGTATTCAATAGGGGCAGCATAAACCCTAAATCCATCTAACTTTGGCAAGCTGCTCCGGAAGCGCTTGGCCAGGGTACCCGAAACATATGAGTGCTCAGTTACTGTTAGTACAAGCTTCCCAGTTCCTGCTCAGGGATCCCTGGCTATTTTCCCACTCCAATTCTGTCTCCATCGGCACACTGACTGCCCCAGGGCATGCTCCTGCCTGAGCACAGCAGGGTGTATATCCCAGCTCCCCCCCCCCGCCCCCCCCCCGCAACCTCCTTGCCTTGCCTTGGAGGAAGCCAGGAAGCAGTGCCTGTGCTGGGCATCCAGCCATTGTGGACTTCGAACAAAGCCCTGTCTCAGCCCCAGATGCCAGGGCGCCCCTCCCATCTTGCCCTGCTGGCCTTTGGGTTGTTATTCTAGGAGGCTAGGGCAAACAAGGACTCGTTTTTTTTTTTTTTCTTCTCCTCCAGATCAAACCCAAGGTTCTTACACATACTAGACAAGTGCTCTACCGACTGAGTTACACCCCTGCCCTACCAGGACTCTCTGCTCTTTTCTCTGCCTCCAAATGACTTCAGGGATGTTGGAAAGTTTGCCACGGCATTATTGCACAGTTCCTGCTCGGCTGGCTTTGCTTCCTGGAAATAACACAAGTATTTAACTGAGAGCCACTTCACAGAGGGCCACAGGACTGGCCTTCCTTCCCTCTCCTTTCTTTCTTTCCTTTTTTTGAGGCAGGGTCTCACTAGCTCAGGCTGGCCTCAAATTCATGGATATCCGACCTCAGGCTCCCAAGTACTGGAACTAAAGGGGTGCACCACCATGCACAGCCCCCCTTTTTTCCCTAGGATTACAGATGTGTTATGATGCGGTGCTAGAGATTAAACCCAGGGTTTTGACCATGTTAGGCAAGCACTCTGCCAGCTGAGCTGCGTCTCCAGCCCTCACAGGAAGTTTTGAGCAACAACAAGCCAGAATTTTCTTTCCTTTTTTTTTTTTTAAAGATTTATTTTATTTATTTATTAGAGACAGAGAGAGAGAGAGAGAGAGAGAGAATGGGCGTACCAGGGTCTTTAGTCACTGCAAACGAAATCCAGACGCATGTGCCACCATGTGCATTTGGCTTATGTGAGACCTGAAGAATTGAACCTGGGTCCTTTTGCTTTGCAGGCAAGCATCTTAACTGCTAAGCCATCTCTCCAGCCCCAAGACAGAATTTTCAATGAACATTTCTTGAAAAATAGAGCAGTGTTTTTTTTTTTTTTTAAACATTCTAGAAGTCCGTTATTTGGACTTAGCTCCTGCACTAGGCATACATATGCCAGATTAAAATCAAAGTCAATGGTTGGAGAGATGGCTTAGTGGTTAAGGCACTTGCCTGCAAAGCCACAGGACCCAGGTTTGATTCCCCAGGACCCACATAAGCCAGATGCACAAGATGGCGCATGAGTCTGGAGTTCATTTGTGGCGGCTGAAGGCCCTGGCATGCACGTCTGTAAGCCCAGTGCTCTGAAGGGAGGAGACTAAAGAATCACTGAGGCTGACTGACTGAAAACAGCAGCTCTGGGTTGAGTAAAAGATTTCATCTCAAGGAAACATGCAAATGAACAATGGAGGAAGGGCATGAAACATTCTCTTCTGACCTCCATGCGCATGTGTGTCCATGCATCTGGACACACACGTGCATATGCTAATACAAATCACATCACATACCACACCATACATGCTCCACACACACACACCAAAAAAAAAAAAAAAAAAAAAAGAGGCCTGGAGTAGAGCACTGGCCTAGCATGTGAGAGGCCCTGGCCCTGGGTTCAATCCCCAGTACTGAAGAAAAAATAAATAAAAAGGAAAGTATCAAAGTTACCCACACTGAAGTTTCACAGCACCAAACCCAAATGTTATCTGGGCTTCTGGAGTTCCTTTAAAGTGGCTGGAGGCCCTGGTGTGCCCATTCATTCATTCTCTCCACCCACCCCTCCTGGCTGTGGTGGCGCATGCCTTTAATCTCAGCACTCGGGAGGCAGAGGTAGGAGGAATGCTGTGAGTTTGAGGCCACCCTGAGACTACATAGTAAATTCCAGGTCAGCCCGGGCAAGAGTGAAACCCTGCCTCAAAAAACCAAAAAGAAAAGAAAACAAAACAAGCCCATCTTAAGCTAGATCCTGGCATCAAAGGCCTCTGATCCTCCTGGAAATTCAGGACCTCCTAGAGCCTTGTGACATGTCCGCATGGATCCCAATAGTTGACCAGACTGGGCCAGTGGCTCTCATGGTTGGCAATTCTGAACCTTTTGGGGAAAGCTGGATATGTGTCCTTGCTTCAAGACTTCTAGGTAGCATTTGCAGCAGTTCTGGAAAGACTTCCAAGTATGGACTTCTTTAAAAAATATTTTATTTATTTGAGAGAAAGAGAGAAGGAGAGAACTGGCAAGTCAGGGCCTCCAGACACTGCAAATGAACTCCACACATGCACACTGCACATCTGGCTTTACATGGTACTGGGGAATCAAACCTGGGTCCTTAGCTTTGTTGGCAAGCGCCTTAACGGCTAAGCCATCTTCCCAGTCCAGTGTAGGCTTCTTTTGATATAAGATTTAAGCCCATTGCAGTTGTAAACAATAAAGGGCTGAACACAGATGGGAGAAGTGCCTTTATGAAGGTGGCTGATAGTCAGGGACCACTTCAAACTTCACTACTGTGACTGGACTCCACTGTCTTCTGCATGAGTCTGCTCTAGAAAACAGGAGTTGGGCCAATGTGGCAGAAGGGGGAGTCCCTAGAACATTGCTTAAAGGCCACTTTTTTTTTTTGTTGTTGCTTGTTTTTTTGAGGTAGGGTCTTACACTAGCCCAGGATGACCTGGAATTCACTATGTAGTCTCAGGGTGGCCTCGAACTCATGGCAATCCTTCTACCTCTACCTCCCGAGTGCTGGGAATAAAGGCATACTGGGAATAAAGGCTTGTACCACCATGCCCAGCTGAAGGCCACTTTAATAGGCTGGCATTTACATGCGAAGTGTGAGGGTGCCCGGATGCTTAAGGCTCTGGCTTTTATTTATTCATTCATTCATTTTTGGTTTTCTGAAGTAGGGTCTCACTCTAGCCCAGGTGACCTGGAATTCACCTAGGGGGTTATGCAACTTGTGTTTGCCCCACGTTTGTGCCCTGGCTTGGGGGGTTTGGGAGAGTTGAACATGGGTTCCCCTTTGGCTTTTCAAGCAAAAACCTTAAAATGCTAACCAAACTCTGCAGCCCCTTTTTTCTTTTAAAAACTTTATTCTTCCTTTTTTTTTTTTTTTTTTTTTGGGCAGGTTTCTCATTTTTGCCCGGGGCTAACCCGGGAACTCACTCTGTAACCCCAGGCTGGCCTCGAACTCACAGTGATCCTCCTACTTCTGCTTACTCAGTGCTGGGATTTAAAGGCATGTGTCACCATGCCCACCACACAGATTTCTTTGTCTTTCACAATGTCATGGATTTGTTGTTACTCTAGATCTTAGCAAGCTCAGTATTTGGTTTCTTTATTAGGTCAAGAACGATTGGGCTGGAGAGATTGCTTAACAGTAAGGTGCTTGCCTGCAAAGCATAAGGACCCAGGTTTGATTCCCCAGGACCCACATAAACCAGATGCACAAGGTGGTACATATGTCTGGAGTTCGTTTGTAGTGGCTGGAGGCCCTGGTGCATCCATTCTCTCTCAGATAAATAAACTAATTTAAAAAATAAAAAGAGAACTAGCATCTTTTCACTTTAAGCAAGCACTTTTCAGCTTCTTCTTGGGGTAACTTCATTTTACCATTCTGTTTTGGAGCTATTATTAAGTGATATAAGGGTTGCTTGAACATGGGCAACTATGGTACCAAAGTTGATCAGATAACCAGAACCCAGCCACCTACTAATTAACTAAGGGGTGGATAGCATATACTGTGAAAGTAAGCTGGTGGGCAGAACAATGATATTTGAGAACAGCCCATGATTTAAAATATGGGGATTATTTACTTCTGGAATTTTCCATTTAGCATTTTCAGACTGTCATTTAACAGTCAATAACAGAAATCATGGAAAGTGAAATTGGCAAGTAGAGGGTCTTACTGTATTAGTGAAAGGCATCTCACCTGGGCTGAGTCCTGGCTCTGCATGCTGCACTGTGACCGGGAGCAAGGGCCTTCCTGCTTGTGCCACTGGGTATTCAATAGGGGCAGCATAAACCCTAAATCCATCTAACTTTGGCAAGCTGCTCCGGAAGCGCTTGGCCAGGGTACCCGAAACATATGAGTGCTCAGTTACTGTTAGTACAAGCTTCCCAGTTCCTGCTCAGGGATCCCTGGCTATTTTCCCACTCCAATTCTGTCTCCATCGGCACACTGACTGCCCCAGGGCATGCTCCTGCCTGAGCATAGCAGGGTGTATATCCCAGCTCCCCCCCCGCCCCCCCCCCCCCCCCCCCCCCCCCCCCCCCCCCCCCCCCCCCCCCCCCCCCCCCCCGCAACCTCCTTGCCTTGCCTTGGAGGAAGCCAGGAAGCAGTGCCTGTGCTGGGCATCCAGCCATTGTGGACTTCGAACAAAGCCCTGTCTCAGCCCCAGATGCCAGGGCGCCCCTCCCATCTTGCCCTGCCGGCCCTTGGGTTGTTATTCTAGGAGGCTAGGGCAAACAAGGACTCGTTTTTTTTTTTTTTTTTTTTTTTTTCTTCTCCTCCTCCAGATCAAACCCAAGGTTCTTACACATACTAGACAAGTGCTCTACCAACTGAGTTACACCCCTGCCCTACCAGGACTCTCTGCTCTTTTCTCTGCCTCCAAATGACTTCAGGGATGTTGGAAAGTTTGCCACTGCACTATTGCACAGTTCCTACTCGGCTGGCTTTGCTTCCTGGAAATAACACATGTATTTAACTGAGAGCCACTTCACAGAGGGCCACAGGACTGGCCTTCCTTCCCTCTCTTTCTTTCCTTTTTTTGAGGCAGGGTCTCACTAGCTCAGGCTGGCCTCAAATTCATGGATATCCGACCTCAGGCTCCCAAGTACTGCAACTAAAGGGGTGCACCACCATGCACAGCCCCCGTTTTTTTCCTAGGATTACAGATGTGTTATGATGCGGTGCTAGAGATTAAACCCAGGGTTTTGACCATGTTAGGCAAGCACTCTGCCAGCTGAGCTGCGTCTCCAGCCCTCACAGGAAGTTTTGAGCAACAACAAGCCAGAATTTTCTTTCCTTTTTTTTTTTTTTTTAAAGATTTATTTTATTTATTTATTAGAGACAGAGAGAGAGAGAGAGAGAGAGATAGTGAGAATGGGCATACCAGGGTCTTTAGTCACTGCAAACGAAATCCAGACGCATGTGCCACCATGTGCATTTGGCTTATGTGAGACCTGAAGAATTGAACCTGGATCCTTTTGCTTTGCAGGCAAGCATCTTAACTGCTAAGCCATCTCTCCAGCCCCAAGACAGAATTTTCAATGAACATTTCTTGAAAAATAGAGCAGTGTTTTGTTTTTTTTAAACATTCTAGAAGTCCGTTATTTGGACTTAGCTCCTGCACTAGGCATATATATGCCAGATTAAAATCAAAGTCAATGGCTGGAGAGATGGCTTAGTGGTTAAGGCACTTGCCTGCAAAGCCACAGGACCCAGGTTTGATTCCCCAGGACCCACATAAGCCAGATGTACAAGATGGCGCATGAGTCTGGAGTTCATTTGTGGCGGCTGAAGGCCCTGGCATGCACGTCTGTAAGCCCAGTGCTCTGAAGGGAGGAGACTGAAGAATCACTGAGGCTGACTGATTGAAAACAGCAGCTCTGGGTTGAGTAAAAGATTTCATCTCAAGGAAACATGCAAATGAACAATGGAGGAAGGGCATGAGACATTCTCTTCTGACCTCCATGCACACGTGTGCCCATGCATCTGGACACACACGTGCATATGCTAATACAAATCACATCACATACCACACCATACATGCTCCACACACACACACACCAAAAAAAAAAAAAAAAAAAAAAAAGAGGCCTGGAGTAGAGCACTGGCCTAGCATGTGAGAGGCCCTGGGTTCAATCCCCAGTACTGAAGAAAAAATAAATAAAAAGGAAAGTATCAAAGTTACCCACACTGAAGTTTCACAGCACCAAACCCAAATGTTATCTGGGCTTCTGGAGTTCCTTTAAAGTGGCTGGAGGCCCTGGTGTGCCCATTCATTCATTCTCTCCACCCACCCCTCCTGGCTGTGGTGGCACACGCCTTTAATCTCAGCACTCGGGAGGCTGAATGCTGTGAGTTTGAGGCCACCCTGAGACTACATAGTGAATTCCAGGTCAGCCCGGGCAAGAGTGAAACCTGCCTCAAAAAACCAAAAAGAAAAGAAAACAAAACAAGCCCATCTTAAGCTAGATCCTGGCATCAAAGGCCTCTGATCCTCCCGGAAATTCAGGACCTCCTAGAGCCTTGTGACATGTCCGCATGGATCCCAATAGTTGACCAGACTGGGCCAGTGGCTCTCATGGTTGGCAATTCTGAACAAGACCTTTTGGGGAAAGCTGGATGTGTGTCCTTGCTTCAAGACTTCTAGGTAGCATTTGCAGCAGTTCTGGAAAGACTTCCCAGTATGGACTTCTTTAAAAAATATTTTATTTATTTGAGAGAAAGAGAGAAGGAGAGAACTGGCAAGTCAGGGCCTCCAGACACTGCAAATGAACTCCACACATGCACATTGCACATCTGGCTTTACATGGTACTGGGGAATCAAACCTGGGTCCTTAGCTTTGTTGGCAAGCGCCTTAACGGCTAAGCCATCTTCCCAGTCCAGTGTAGGCTTCTTTTGATATAAGATTTAAGCCCATTGCAGTTGTAAACAATAAAGGGCTGAACACAGATGGGAGAAGTGCCTTTATGAAGGTGGCTGATAGTCAGGGACCACTTCAAACTTCACTACTGTGACTGGACTCCACTGTCTTCTGCATGAGTCTGCTCTAGAAAACAGGAGTTGGGCCAATGTGGCAGAAGGGGGAGTCCCTAGAACATTGCTTAAAGGCCACTTTTTTTTGTTGTTGTTGCTTGTTTTTTTGAGGTAGGGTCTTACACTAGCCCAGGATGACCTGGAATTCACTATGTAGTCTCAGGGTGGCCTCGAACTCATGGCAATCCTTCTACCTCTACCTCCCGAGTGCTGGGAATAAAGGCATACTGGGAATAAAGGCTTGTACCACCATGCCCAGCTGAAGGCCACTTTAATAGGCTGGCATTTACATGCGAAGTGTGAGGGTGCCCGGATGCTTAAGGCTCTGGCTTTTATTTATTCATTCATTCATTTTTGGTTTTCTGAAGTAGGGTCTCACTCTAGCCCAGGCTGACCTGGAATTCACTATGTAGTCTCAAGGTGGTCTCGAACTCATGGCAATCCTCCTACCTCTGCATCTGAGTGCTGGGATTAAAGGCATGTGCCACCATGCCCAGCTAAGGCTCTGGCTTTGAAGGAACAAAGCGAAACATAGACTTATCCCTGGATTGACCATCTAGGGAGGGACACAGGATTCCAAGCCAGCCACATGCACTGGGCACTGGTCTCTGACCTGGGCATCACCTGCCTCACCCTAGTGCCACAGCCTACTATTCACAGAAAACTTTCCTTCACCATGTTACAATGAGTGAGTTTAATTTGTAAAGATACAGATTATAAGGTGCTGACTGTTGTTTTGGTGTTTGGAGACAGGATCTTACCGTGTAACTCAGGTTGGCCTCAAATTTGCCTTGCGATCCTCCTGCCTCAGTTTCCAAGTGCAGGGGTCACAGGCATGCACCACCACACCCAGCTGCATCACAAGGTTAAAAGTACTAGCAACCTTCTTGTCTTGACCTGGGCCAGGCATGCATGCCTTTAATCGCAGCACTTGGGAGGCAGAGGTAGAAGGATTGCTGTGAGTTTGAGGCCACCCTGAGATTACATAGTGAATTCCAGGTTAGCCTGAGCTAAGGTGAGAGCCTGCCTCGGGGGGGGGGGGGCATCATCTGGTGTGTTCCTGCTTCAACCAAGTAGAATGTCCAAGTTTAGACCTTGGGATTGGACTGACAACAGATCTGTATAGGAGCTGCTGGGCTCAGGCTTATAGCGGAATCATCGAATGGACCTCCTTCTCATAGATGTCAGGGATCAGGCCCATCGGGGAGCTGACCATGTGCATTGTATTCTTGCCAAACAGCTGGAACTCATAGTGGATGAGCTGCTCCCAAAACCCACTGTTGGGCCGGATGATGGGCCGGCATGACTTGGTCCACGCGTGGGCCTCTAGCAGGGACATGGCATGGTACTTCATGAGGTAGGCGAGGCACAGGGCAGCTGAGCGGCTCACGCCAGCGGCACAGTGCAGCAGTGTGCGGCCCTGCTTCATCTCCACTGAATGGATGTGGTCGGCAATGGGGTCAAAGTAGTCACAGAGCCGTGAGATGGGCGCATCAGTCACAGGCACCTGCACGTACTGGATGTCCTCGTGGAAGGTGTTCACCACCTCAGCAGAGACGTTGATGACCGTGCTGATCTGGTTGCTGGACAGCAGGCGCTTGTCGTTGGCAGCCACACCATTGCTGATATACAGACTCTTGGTGATCTGAGAGAGGCCACTGACCGAGGGCTGCCGGGGACGGAACTGGGAACGTGCACTGGGGCGCTGTCATCAAGGTGGTGGGTCAGCAGCTGGTGATGTGTTAAACTGGCATCTTTCTGCTACTCTGTGGCCGCTGAACACTGCAGAGGGGAAGAGCAGCACTGAGGCTTCTAGGACACAAATGGATGAGCCTATGAGATTAGTCAATCAAGCCTCTGACCAACATGGCAGAATTACTCATTAATTATACAGATACCCAAGCTCCACCCCCAAATACACCAAGTCAGATTATCAAGTAAGAAGCACGAATCTGTATTGTAGCTCACTTTCTGGGTGGTCTACTGTGCACTGCCCTATAGGATAAAAGACAAGTCTCTAGCCTGGCACTCATGGCTTTTCTTGAGTCCCCCAGGTCCCCATCTAGTTTGGTAGGTGGGCTTGCATTTCTCAGCTGTGCCCTGGCTTCATTCTGTTTAGGATCATACACTTCCCTTCTCCCTCTCTTCCTTCCAGTCCCTCGAAGTGCAAACCACTTGGGTTAGTCTCCCTCCACAGCCTTGACTGATGCCCAAAGCCTGAGGCCCTGGACCTGGACTTCGAGCTTACTGTGCAGAAGTCACCGCGGTGGGGCCGTGTAGGAGCTGGGAAGGGCCTACCTCCTCTGTGCTCCACAGAGCATCTCTTTCAATAGACAGGATGTGGCAACAAGAAACTGATGTCAAATGACAAATTCCTCATCACCAAACATACTTTCTCTCTCATTCTTTTCGTTTTGGCTTTCTGAGGTAGGGTTTCACACTAGCCCAGGCTGACCTGGAACTTACTATGTAGTCTCAGGGTGGCCTAGAACTCATGGACATCCTCCTACCTCTGCCTCATGAGTGCTGGGATTAAAGGCGTGCGCCACCATGCCCGGCCACCAAACATACTTTCTACCTTGCCTCGAAAGAGGACTGAGTGGCTGACAGTTTCCTAGAGACCAACATGATGGACACCACGAGCACCCTGGAGAGGGGCAGCCTCCTCTGTCTCCTAAGAAGCCTCAGACTCTTGGCTTTCCTAGTAATAAACAAAGCTACAAAAACTCTGCCTTCTCTAGATGTGGTGAGGCACACCTACCTGTAATCCCAACCCAGGAGGTGGAGACATGAGGATGACGAGTTTGAGGGCAGCCTGGGCTACCTAGTTAGACCCTGCCTGAAACAAATCAAAACTCAATTAAATACGTGTTTTTTTTTTTTAACCACATTTTCTTAAGTCTCACTGAAACAAGGCATTTGGGTTTAGATCACAGCTCTGAGGGCCAAATGGGAGTCTTCAGCAGGCACAGACAAACTTTTGTTTTCCTAATACAGAGTGGGCAGTAGCCACGGTCGGGACAGGACAGAGCTCGACATTACGACTGTCTGTGACTATCTGTGACCTCTCCAGCCTGCGAGCTTTACCTGTCCGGAAGCACCGCAGCTACGGGAGGCAGGAACAGCTCCTTCTGGCCTTCCAGCTCTTGTCTTGGCTCAGAATGCCCTCTCCTGTGAGCCCAGCGGCTCCTCATCTGTCCCTTCAGCAGAGGACTGCAAGCCCCAGGAGCTCTGGGACCTAGCTCCACAGTCACTTCCTCCCGGGCATCCTCCAGGGAGCACAGCTCTTCCCCATGCCTCGGATCCAGGTTTCTTAGTCTCATGTGCTCTCCTTCCTAAGTGACTCAAGATTATTGGATAAATGTCTGCTTCCCTAGGACACTGTGGGAACATTAGGGACACAATGGGCAGGTCTGGGAAGAGGGGTTCTCGCCTGTTTCTCAAGGGATGAGGAGGATCCTAAACTGCTAGAGAGGGAGGCCACAGGTTGCACAGGCCAAGCCTATATGCCAATGCTCCAGAGTCAAGGGCATTATGCTCAGCTCAGGAAAGGCAGATGGAACTGGTTTATTCCAAAGACTATAAGAGGGACAAAGAAAATGTCCCCCCTCTAACCCAGGTGGAGGCCTGGTTGAGGACAGACAGAAGAACGAAGAAATATAGAAAGCCTGAGTAAAGCTGGGCGTGGTGGCACATGCCTTTAATCCCAGAACTGGGGAGGCAGAGGTAGGAGGATTGCCATGAGTTTGAGACCACCCTGACACTAACTGTAAATTCCAGATCAGCCTGAGCTAGAGTGAGACGCTACCTAAAAAAATAAAAATAAAAATAAAAATGGGAGGCAGAGGTAGGAGGATTGCTGTGAGTTTGAGGCCACCCTGAGACTACATAGTGAATTTCAGGTCCGTCTGGGCTACAGTGAGACCCCACCTCAAAAAACCTTCCTCTCTCTCTCTCTCTCTCTCTCTCTCTCTCTCTATATATATATATATATATATATATATATACATAAAATTTATATTTATTTATTTTTGTTGCTTTGGTTTTTTGAGGTAGGCTCTCACTCTAGCTCAGGCTAACCTGGAATTTACTATGAAGCAACCTCTTGGTAACAAAACTAAGCTGTTTACTTGCCTTTTGAAAGATCAAGATAATGGTGATAACAGCTAAATTTCCTAAACAGGCCAACAGGACTGTCACAGTGAAATGCCCAGTCTTAATCCTTTCACAATACAAGGCGATCTAAAGATAAGTAATTAGTTATTTTACTGTTGGGCCTCCTTGTTCCCACTTTGAAATGACCAATCTTTTTGTTTCTGCTTTCTTCAGGCCCTTTCTGTCCATAAACCTTTTCTGCTTTGCTTGCAGGACTACTTCTATCTTATAGGATGAAACTGACATGCAATTTGAGAATAGAAAATAGAGGCAAATAAGATTCTAAAGTGTTGTAATTCTGTCCTTTGACAGTGGAGGTAAATGTGCCTACCTTAAAAAGATATGACGATTAAATGAGATAATCCAGATAAGGGCCTTGGGAGAGTGAGCCCTCCCCAAAGGGTAACTATTCGTTTAGTTATCAGGAAAGCTAAAAGGCAAAGGAGTGAAGGGTAAAGATATTTATTCCAGGCCGGGGGTTTTGGAGATGGCTCAGTGGTTAATGGGGCTTGCTTGCAAAGCCTGACGACCTTAGTTCCATTCCCCACCTCAAGGCAGATGCACACAGTGGCGCAAGCGTCTGGTGTTCGTTTGCAGGGGCTGGAGGCCCTGGCGTTACCATTCTCTCTTTCTTTGTCAAATAAATAATAAATAAGTGTGGGTTGGAGCCTAGCAAGTTTCCTGGGCCGTTGCCACTGGAATACGCTACTATTTTTCTTTTTTCCAGGTAGGGTCTCGCTCCAGCCCAGGCTGACCTGGAATTCACTGTGTAGTCTCAGGCTGGCCTCGAACTCACGGCGATCCTTCCCACGTCTGCCTCCCGAGTGCTGGGATTAAAGGCGTGCGCCACCACGCCCGGCACTGGAGTACGCTTCCCACTCAGTGACCACACCGCGGACCGTCTCACCTCTCTCCGGCAGGAGGATGACGGCGATGGTCTCAGGGGACAGAAGACCCGTGAGGATGCTGGCTGCTCAAGGCCCGCACCCAGATCCCCGACGCCTCGCCCAGCGATCACGCCAGGCCTTGGCGGAACTCGGCAAAACCCTCTCCGCTCACCTCGGACTCCTCCCAGCCGGCCTGTCCCGTCTCCACGGCAACGCGCCTAGTCGCTTCACGGTGGCTGCGGAAGGACAATCTTAATCGCGTCCGCGCCCGACCCGCTGTAGTGCGCCCCCATATAAGCCACGCCCCCTCACGCAGTCTCCCAGACGACGCGCGGGGCCTGGGTGTCTTGGGCGGACCCTCGGCGACGGTTGGCTCAGTCCGCTTCGGCGCGCGCTGAGCTCCATCATGTCGCTGAAGCCCGGCTCCTTCCCCGACTCCATCACTAGCTTGGAAATGAATAGCATGCCGTGTAGGCCCTCGGTGAAATGGGACCTAGGCTTGCCCGTGGACTTCGAGGCCGCGACCAAGGCGGCCACCGGTTCGGGCATCCTCGCGGACCTGGATTTCCGGCGCGCTCGGCTGGACAGCCGGCCGGACCTGGGCCAGGGGGTCCACCCGCAGGTCTGCTTCCTGAGACCCCAAAGCTACAGGCCTATTGGGCTCTTCAGGTGCGCCCAAGTGGGACCCGGACCCGGACCCGGGAGGCTCCTGATGCCCACGCCCAGCTCTCCCCGGACTGCACGGAAGTCTGGATTTTTTTGTTTGTTTGTTTGTTTTGTTTTTCGAAGTAGATTTTTTCGCGTTAACGCAGGCTGACCTGGAATTCACTATGTAGTCTCAGGCTGGCCTCGAACTCATGGAGATACTCCTACCTCTGCCTCCCGGAGTGCTGGGATCAAAGGCGTGCGCCACCACGCCCGGCTTGGATTGTTTGTTTGTTTGTTTTTCCTTCACCGACCTTGACCCCCCCCCCCCCAGCTCTTTTCCATCCTCATATCTTAGGAACCCCACGGGCCCGGACCTTGGGAAGAAGCCACATTCCTATCTCTAACCTGCACCTTTCTGAATCAGTCGAGGCTTGTGTGTCCCTTCCCTCGCACACCCAAGCTTGGCCATCGCCTCGCCTTGGGAGTACTTTGGGGTAACACCTGGTGAGGCCCAGGTCTTCTGAGACGTACACCTACTTGACAGCCCCTGGGCCCTGCTTCTCGGTTTCCTAGTAGCCCCAGAAAAGCCTGCTTGCCTGTCCCCAAATTTCCATTAAGCATTCATTTTTAACACTCATTTCTCAACCAACGCGATTGCCCCCACACCCTCCAGAGGGCTTGCCATGGAAAAGCGGTTTGGCAGGTGGTATGGGGGCAGAGATAGGAGGATGGAGGCCACCCTGAGACTACAGAGTGAATTCCAGGTCAGCCTGGGCTAGAATAAAAACCCTACCTTGAAAAACCAAAACAAACAAAAACAAAAAACCTTCCCCTAGACATTTGTTATTAACTAACTCAGTGTCTGTTCCAACCCACTCCTTCCTGCTTTCCCTCTCTTCCTTCCTTCCCTCTCTTTTAAAACTTTTTTTAATTGACAACTTCCATAATTACAGACAATGAACCATGATAATCCCCTCCCCCATTTTCCCCTTCATAAATCCGCTCTCCATCATATCCCCTCCCTCTCTCAATCAGTCTCTCTTTTATTTTGATGTCATCATCTTTTCCTCCTATTATGATGGTCTTGTGTAGGTAGTACCAGGCACTGTGAAGTCATGGATATCCAGGCCATTTTGTGTCTGGAAGAGTGCATTGTAAGGAGTCCTACCCTTCCTTTGCCTCTTACATTCTTTCCATCACCTCTTTCACAATGGACCCTGAGCCTTGGTGTGATAGAGGTGTTTCAGTGGTAAGCACTCCTCTGTCACTTCTCAGCACCATGGTGCCTTCTGAGTCATCCCAGAGGTCACTGCCATCTGAAAAGAGAAGCTTCTCTAAGTAAAAGTGAGGGTAGCATTAATATACGAGTATGAACATTAAAAGAAGTGCTTACAGGGTAGTTTGGTGAGCATACTATATGCCTTTAGCCAGATACCAGCAGGTGTTACACCCCTAGGACTCATGACCTCCCCCGTCATAGGTTTTCAGTATCAGGGATGTGTTCCCTCCTGTGGAGCGGGCCTTCAGTCCAATTAGAGAGTGGTTGGTTTCCCCCATAACAGACACACTCTCCCTTCTTTTTCTTTTTATTCTTGTGATGGTGGGGGGGGGGTGTCTCCCTTTTTTGAGACAGGGTCTTGAATGTAGCTCAGACTAGTCTGGAATTTACCATGTAGCCCAGACTAGTCTTGAGCTCTCCATCTTCCTGCCTCAGCTTCCCAAATGCTGGGGTTACAGGTATATGCCTCAGGACGCCTGGCTATTTATTTTCTTTCTTTATTTTCTGCCCCCTCCCGGGCACTGCTGTACTGCCACTTCCCAATTCCCCTTAGATCAAAGCTTTGAAGGCCCTCCCCTCCACTTTTTACTTACCTACTTCAAAGATTTCCACCTTCTGTTTTATTCTGTGTGTTGTGATTCCCTGTTGACACTTCTCTCGTGAACTGTTCTGGGCCCTTCTAGAGCCTTCCTACTATGGATTTTCCTTTTGGCATTTATTAAATAGCCCTTTAGGGCACCTTGTCTACCATACAAAACTTACAGTAACTCCTTTGAAAGTTATGGAAAAAAAAAAAGAAAGAAAGAAAGAAGAAACTGTCCTAAGAAACCTAGAGAGGTCTCAGCATTCTCTCAGGACCGCATGAAGTCAGGTCCTGACCCTGGCCAACTCTAACCTGTGCTGCCGTCCCCTCCCCACTCCAGCCTGGTAAATTCCAATGAAGTAACAATGAGGAAACTTTTACCCAAGAGCCACTTATCTCGTGTGATTATTCGGGACAATCTCAGTGCACAACGACTTTATGAGATGGAGGTAAAGTAACCACACACTTTGGCAATTAGAGACTGTTAGTGACTTAACCATTTCACACTCCCTGTACCCTGGGGTGGAAGTGGGGATCCCAAATCCTAGAGGTAAAGGGCCATTAAGTTCTAAGGCACACCCTGCTTTTACAGAGGAGGCAGATACATGGGGTTAGTGACTTGTCCCAAGGTGTCTCACTATTGTCTATAGAGTTGGGGAGAAAGAGTCTGCACCTCTTGACTCTTGTGCTGGATTTCCCGCCAAGCATTCCATCTCCCATTCAAAATTTCAGGTCCTAAAGCTTAACTTGGCTCAATGATAGCTGGGAAGTCTTTTTTCCTTTGTGGGTTACCCCTATTTTTCAGGGGAGAGTGAGGCTCTTCTTCCATTTTTTTTTTTTTTTGTGTGTATGAATAAGTAAGGTTTGACCTGCTATGAAAAAGCCCACTACTTCCCAGAGGCCATGATTGATTGATTGATTGATTAAATGTGTCTTTAGGGCCTGCTTGGGACAAGCACTGTTAAACATTAGGAAGAGACAAATAAATAGAATGAACTAAAGAATCCCCTTTTTATTTTATTTTTTTCATTTTTTTTTTTTGTTTGTTTTTTCAAGGTAGGGTCTCACTGTAGCCCAGACTGACCTGGTCTCAGGTGGCCTCAAACTCACAGTGATCCTCCTACCTCTGCCTCCTGAGTGGTGGGATTAAAGGCGTGCACCACCACGGCGGGCTAAGAATCCCCTTTTTTAGGCAGAGCTGCTACCCACTCTGGACTGTTAAGCCTCCCTTTATTTCTCACGGTCTGATCTGCATGGGTTCAGGGGATCAATGCGAGTGAAGTAGGGTTAGGATATAGCTCACAGTGCTTCCTGGTCTTGATCCTCAGCACCGCATAAACCTGGTGTGGTGACGCTTGCACTAGGGAAGCAGAGGCAGGTGGATTATACATGAGTTCAAGGTCAGCCTGGTGTACATCAAGAGTTCCAGGCTATCCAGGGCTACAATGTAAGACCCTTTCTCAGAAAAAAAAATGTGGGAGAACCTTTAGAGATGGAGCCAGATCCTCTTGAGTAATCACAAAAACCAAAAGCAGGGCCTGGGGGTGCTGCATGTCAGTGGTAATATGTGCAAGGCCTTGGGTTCCACCAAACACACACACCACACCCAAAACAAAAGTGAAGCAGGGGCCTGGGTATTTCTCCTCTGTTCAATTCCTGTGGCATGATTTAGTTAAAATAGGTTGGAGATGGGCAGGCAAGTTTTGTGTGACCTTGAGTGAATCACACTTTTTGTTTGTTTGTTTTTTTGTTTTTTTGAGGTAGGGTTTCACTCTAGCTCAGGCTGGCTGGAATTCACTATGTCGTCTCAGGGTGGCCTTGAACTCATGGTGATCCTCCTACCTCTGCCTCATGAGTGCTGGGATTAAAGGCATGCACTACCATGCCCGGCTCCAGAATCACAGTTTCTTATTTGTAGAATAGGGTCCTTTAAAAAAAAAGTTCATTTATTTGGGAGAGAGAAAGAGAGAGAATAGACACACCAGGGCCTCTAGCCGCTGCAAACAAACTCCACATGCATGCACCACCCTGCACGTCTGGCTTATGTGGGTCCTTGGTGAATCGAACCTGGGTCCCTTGACTTTGCAGTCAAGTGCCTTAACCACTAAGCCATGTCATTAATATATATGTATATGCATATATATATAATATAATGTATATATAATTTTTTTCCTATGGTTGGGTCTCACTCTAGCCCAGACTGACCTGAAACTCATTCTGTAATCCCAGGCTTACCTTGAACTCACAGCAGTCCTCCTACATCTGCCTCCCGAGTGCTGGTATTAAAGGCATGCGCCACCATGCTCTGCTCCTATGTGCTTTTACAGAGGCTTTCTCTCTAGCTTAGAAATATTCAGGCATGTGTCCTCACTTTCCAACTACATTACAGTTACTGTGAACGCCTGTGCCTGGTTTCCGTTCCATCTCCTCCTGTAGCTAGTTCATAGGAGCAAGCAACTGAATGAGTAAGGCAAAGGCTGGGCCTTCCAGGCCACACTGCCTTGTTGGAGACAGGAAAGAAACTACTATGGATAAATTAGAATTTATGATACAATGACGGTCATGGCAATATGTGGGAAGCAGCATGATGAACAGGGGCAGAGTGGTAGATGGAGGGAGCCTCCATTTCTTTCTTATTTTATTGATTTTAAGTTTTTTAAAAAATATTTATTTATTTGGGAGAGAGGAGAGAATGATTGTACCAGGGACTCCAGCCTTTGCAAACGATCTCCAGAGTCATGCACCACCTTGTACATCTGTCTTACGTGGGTACTGGGTCCTTAGGCTTTGCAGGCAAGTGCCTTAACCACTAAGCCATCTCTCCAGCCCTGACTTTAAGTTTTTATTTACTTATTTTATGGCAACAGGGATTGAATCTATGGCTTCACACATGCCAGGCAAGTGTTCTACCACTGAATTACTGCCCTGTAAACCCCTGCTTTCTTCTGCTTGGTCTTCAGATTGTTAAGGTCAAAATCAGACTCCTCTGTTGCAGGCTATCAGAGGGCACCATAGTGATTTATCTAGCTTAATGCTCACTTTTCACAAATAGGAAACTGAGGCTTCCCACAAGCCACGCTATTTATGGAATGAGATTGGGTCCAACAGGCACATTTCTCTCTCCCCTCGAACCAGCAGTTTCTGATGCTTCTTGCTGCAAAGTGGCTTCTTTATCCTAAATTCACCTCCCTTTTATTTATTTTTTCGTAAGGTCAGGGCTGCAGATAAGACCAAGAAAAAAATGAGCCATTTATATGACCATCTGAAAAACAAGTTTATGAACGACCAGCGGAAAAAGTTGGGGCGCTGGAGACGGGAATCCATGAACATCCAGGACTACTTGGATGCCAATCGGATGTACTTGTTGAAACTCCATTCTCAACTGAAGAGCCAACCACCCTAGCTATGGCAGAAAGGTGGGCTCTAGGAACACAGAAACACTGGTCAGAGCAGCGCAAGCCTACACCACTGTAGAATAATAAAACAGTGGACAGCGGAGCACAAAATCCTTCAGCAGTTCTAGTATTTCTTGCTTCCCCTCATCCCTTCTGTTCTCATGAAAAAGGTCCCAACACCCATTGATGCTTCAGGGAACGAGGCTGAATCAAGCCACAAACTCCGAGGTTTGTGCAAACATGGAACCTTCTATGTCCACGTTATTTTCTTTGTTTTACCCTCTCTCCTCCCCCTCCTTCCCTCTGCTCCCTTCTCCTCTTTTCTTCCTTCCCCTACACCAACCTCTGCTTTCTGGTGCTGGGGATTGGACCTGGGCCTTGCACATGCTCTGCCACTGAGCACCCCCAGCCCTGGTGCCCCATTGCTACCAGATGTGCTGGGACAATGAAAAGGATGGGAAGGATTCAGTCATGGCACTGCAGCGTTCCAGTGGTAAGATCCAAGTGGGGTCTTCCTGCCACCTACCCATCAGTCGTGCAACCATGTAACCTCCCTGGGCCTCTGTTTCATCCTCTGAAAGAATCAGGCAGCACTGCCAGGGACTGGCAGGATGTCAAGCACAAGTCATTTCCAATGGCTGTCATCCTGATGGCTCCCCTTCGCCCCACTCCCTATTCTGCTAGCCACCCTAATTGCACTCTCATCGCTCCCGCTGTACGCGCTCTTGTGGATCTTCAGGCTCTCACAAAACAGTCTTTCAAGGTGTAGCAATACCATTTCTTGCAAAGCATTTTCTGACTTCCTCCTGTCTCCTGTCCGTCTTTCCTTGCCCATAACCTGCTTAGGTCCTTTTCCTGCTAAACTTGGGTTTCTGTGGTAGCTGTTTGGTTATTTGTCCTAGAAGCCCTTACTAGATTATTACACCCTGAGGGCAGGAAGCAAGGATACTCTAAAATTGGATGCAGGCTTCTTTTCTCCTTTGATTCTCCTTCAATCAGCCCCAGTATCATGAGTGCCCCATGTGTGACCATGCTCATATCTGCACCAAGTGTTAAGTTGCTCTTGACTTTTTGCACATTGTCTCTCTAATCAGGTTGTGGCACTGACATATCTCTAAACACAATGCCTAGGAAATGGAGTAGTCAGTGCTGTTTTTCACTGACTCTTACTCCTCTCATATGACTCAGAGCATCAGGACCACACAAAGGAAGAGCCTGGCACATGGAACCCCCCACCCAAGGTAGTGCCTCACTCTAGCCCAGGCTGACCTGGAAACTCACTATATAGTCTCTGGCTGGCCCAACCAAACACATGGTGGTCCTCCTATCTCTGCCTTCTGAGTGCTGGGATTAAAGGCGTGTGCCACTACACCCAGCTGGCACATAGTTTTTATTTTTTTCGGGTTAAGGTCTCAGTCTAGCCCAGGCTGACCTGGAACTCACTCTGTATTCTCAGGGTGGCCTCGAATTTACGGTGATCCTACTTCTGCCTCCCGAGTGCTGGGATTAAAGGTGTGCGCCATGCACAGCTTGGCACATAGTTTTTAATTTAGCAAGTCCCTTCATTTTTTAAAAATAGTTTTATTTATTTGCAAGCAGAGAGATAGAAGAGAAACAGAATGGGTGCACCAGGACCTCCAGCTGCTGCCAACAAACTCCAGATGCATGTGCCACTTTGTGCATCTGGCTTAATGTGGGTACTGGATAATCGAACCTGGGTCCTTAGGCTTTGTAGGCAAGCACCTTAACTGCTGAGCCATTTCTCCAGCCCTCCCTCATTTTTTTTTTTTTCCAGGTAGGGTCTCACCATAGCCCAGGCTGACCTGGAATTCACTATGTAATCCCAGACTAGACTCAAACTCATAGCAATCCTCCTACCTCTGCCTCACAAGTGCTGAGATTAAAGGCCTAAGCCACCACACCTGGCTCAACATGAAGTTTTCTTTCTTTTTAAATATTTATTGAGCGAATAGCAGTGCCAGGGCCTCTTGCTGCTGCAAACTCCAGATGCATGCACCTCTTTGTAAATCTGGCTTTACATGGGTACTGGGAAATGAAACCTGAGCCATCAGGCTTTACAAGCAAGGGCTTTTAACTCTTGAGCCATCTCCCTAGCCTCTCCCCTCATTAAAAAAAATTTCAGGCTGGTGAGATGGCTTAGTGGTTAAGGCACCTGCCTATGAAGCCTATGGACCCATGTTTGACTCTCCAGATTACACGTTAGCCAGATGCACAAAGGTGAGGAAAGTGCAGTGACTGAGGCTCTGGCATGCTGATTTTCTCTGTCTCTGTCTCTCTCTCAAAAAAAATTACGTGTTTTCAAGGAGAGAGAATGGGTACACCAGGGATTCTTGCCACTGCAAATGAACTACAGATGCATGTGACACTTTGTGCATCTGGCTTTATGTGGGTACTGGGAATTTGAGTCTGGGGAATTGAACCCAGGCCTTCACGCTTTGTAAACAAGGGCCTTTAACTGCCGAGCCATCTCCCCAAACCTTCCCTTATTTTACAGATGAGGAAACTGAGGTCCAGAGAGGTGGTTTGACTTACCCAAGGTCACTCAACAAGTTAGTGCCAGAGAATTGATACTAAGTGTCCTAACCTGTGTGGAGTGTTTATTTTGTGCCATCTTAGTCCTCTTGGTTGCTCTTGGAATTCACCTTCAGGAAGTCCTCTTCCCTCCCCGCCTCCCTCCATTTATTTCCTCCCTCTAGGTCTGCTGCCAGGTGCCTTTTCCATAAGCTGGGCCCAGTGAACCCCAGGCCCAGAGGGGTACCAGTCAGAAGTGGGGGAGGCAGATAGTGTCTTTTTTTTAAAAAAATTATATTTATTTATTTATTTGACAGAGAAAGAGGGAGAGAGAGAGAGAGAGAGAGAGAGAGAGAGAGAATGGGCATGCCAGGGCCCCCAGCCACTGCAAACAAACTCCAGATGCATGCACCCCTTGTGCATCTGGCTAACATGAGTCCTGGGGAATCAAACCTGTGTCCTTTGGCTTTGCAGGCAAACACTTCAGCTGCTAAGCCATCCCTCCAGCCCTGTCTTTCTTTCTTTCTTTCTTTCATTCTTTTTTTTTTTTTGAGGTGCGGGTTCACTCTAGTCCAGGCTGATCTGGAATTACTATATAGTCTCAGGATAGCCTTGAACTCACAGTGATTCTCCTACTTGTGCTAAAAACAAAAAATAAACAACAACAACAAAAAAGTCAAAGGACATCAGAGTTCTGATTACTTCCGGGTAGCTGTAAATGATGTTCTCAGCATTACCATCGGGGAATCTGCTGAACAAATCTGTGCCGGATGCACTATTACGATGGCAGGGGACAGGTGAATGGCACTCTGGACACACCTGCATTCCCTGCCGAATATGCATTCCGTTCCCTTCTCGCGTGTCACTAAGTGCGTTTCACTACTTCAAAGCACTTGGGGAAAATTCTCAATTGAATAAACTTCCAGTTGCACAGTGAGCCTTGTTGCCTCCCACTCTAGAATTTTTCCATGGTCTGGAACAAAAGGAAGGGAACGTCTATATACTAAACACCTGTGACATACAAAATATTTAATATTTTACCTCATCCATTCCTCACAGCACTTGCTAGGCATCACGGCCATTTTTTTTTGTTTGTTTGTTTGTTTGTTTTTCAAGGTAAGGTCTCACTAGCTCAGCTGACCTGGAATTCACTATGTAGTCTCAGGGTGGCCTCGAACTCACGGCGATCCTCCTACCTCTGCTGGGATTAAAGGTGTGCGCCACCACACCCAGCTCTGCATCACCGCCATTTTGAAGGTGAGAAAAACCCAGGCACAGCAGAAGTAGGAGGATCACCACATGTTCGAGGCCACCCTGAGACTACATAGTGAATTCCAGGTCAGCCTGGACTAGAGTGAGACCCTACCTCGAAAAGACAAACAAATAAATAAATAAAACCCCACAAAACCCAACAACAAAACCCAGGCCCAGAGAGGCTACACCGAGAGAGAACCAGGCTACAGAGGCCTAGGGCATGCTCTGTCCTTGCTAGTGCATGTCCTCAGTGGTCCCAAGTGGCGAACAGAGCTTGACCTCACCCGTGACGAGGTGATGGATGCTTTGTGAGGGCTGCTTGTGTTTGCAGTGCTCATGACGCCACTGCCTCCCCTGGCAGTCGCGGTCGGGCACAGTGGTGGGTAAGGAAAGGAAAGCAGCGTGGACGGAGGACTCATTCCTCCTACTGCCGGTCGGTCGGTCCCAGCTCCCAGCCCCCAGGGCAGTGGCTTCCGAACTCCAGTGTGGTGGGATCCAGAGCAGCTTGCCAGAATTAGAGGGCACTTTGTCACGGAGCAGGGGAGGTCAACAGCTACACCAGTTACTGCTGAAGGTGAGCTCAGAGGTTTTAGGTTTCTACCTCTAACATCCATCTACCCGCCCATCCTCCTATCCACTCACCTACCCATTCATTATCCTGTCCATCTATCCACCTACTGACCTTTCCATTCATCCCAATCATCTATACATCTATCTACCCACTGACATATACCCACCCACCCACCCTCCCTTCTATCTACCCGTCCAGCCACACATCTCTATTAATCCTCCTGTCCATGTGACCCTTCAACATAAAATCAGAACACGGCCCGACGTGGTGGTGCACACCTTTAATCCCAGAACTCGGAAGGCAGAGATAGGATCACTGTGAGTCAAGGCCAGCCTGAGTCTACGTAGTGAATTCCAGGTCAGCCTGAGCAGAGCGAATCCCTAACTGGAAAAAAACAAAACCAAAACCAAAACCAAAATCAGAGCATAAAGGTGGAGGGACTGGTTTTCAAGTTTGCTGTGACACCCTGCCTTTTCCTGATCAATGTGGGGAAGTGTGCTGACATGCAGCTTGGGCCTATCTCTGGCCTGATTCACTCTGTGGCCAAGTCACATCTCCATTCTGAAAATTTGGGGATCTGCTGTCTTGTGAACTCCTATTTGACAGAAAGGTAGCTGAGACTGGGAGTGGGGAGTTGACTTGCCAAGGTCATGTTAGGGGTGGATTGATTTGAGACTGAAATTCCAGGATGCTGACATCAATTAGTAAAGTGTTAAGTTAAACTATGGTTTTCCTCACCTCCCTGAATTACATTACCCCTAAGGTAAGTGGCAGGAGAGTGGCTTGGGAAGTGAGGTTACAAACTAGAGAAGGTCACAAGCCAGAATGTTCCAGATCCCAGACGTGCACCAGAGCTCATTGTTCTAGGTCAAGACAGATGCCACAGTGACCACCAGGGGGCAGAAGATACCTACATTATGACTTAGGAAGCCGGAAAGGCAGTGCGGTGGGTCAAGCTCTGGACCAGGCCTTCTGCCCTCCCAGCAACCTCTAGGGTTCATTTCCCACCTTGGCCCTCTGGAGGCTGGTGGGCTTTCCCTGAGCGTCCCTCCATTTCTCAGACTCTGAGATGTTGTACACGGCTTTGTATACATAGATGCTTGCCGAGTAAGAACAGATCCTGCTCCATGAAGAGCCAGAATCCTGTTTTTTTTTTAAATATTTAATTAATTTAATTTTATTTTTTGAAGGAAGGAAAGGATTTATTTTGGCTTATGGTCTCAAGAGGAAGCTTCATGTTGGCAGGGGAAATCATGGCATGAGCAGAGGCTGGGCATCATCTCTGCCATAGCAGGTGGAAAACAGAAGCAGGAGAATGAGCCAGACTCTGGCAAAGAGGAACTGTTTATAACACCTCAAAGCGAAGCTCATCCCCAACGATATACCTCCTCCAGCTAGGCTCCGCCTCCCTTATTTAATTAATTTATTTGAGCAAGAGATAGAGAAAGAGAATAGATGCGCCAGGGCCTCTAGAGGCTGCAAATGAACTCCAGACTCATACACCACCTTGTGCATCTGGCTTTACATGGGTCCTGGGGAATTGAACCTGGGTCATTTGGTTTTGCAGGCAAATGCCTTAACTGCTAAGCCTAGGTTTGTATAGTATAATTTAGGTTGAGAATTACTTGTGTATTTGCCACGTTACAAAATGATTCTTGCCAACCTAGTCATCTAGAGCGTCTGTCATCAAGTCACCATGGTTCACACAAGCATCCTGCTCTCAGCAGGTGTCCTCAGTGGAGTGGCATCATCTTTAAACCACAGTGGCAAACCTTGACACACCGCCCATGATAACCAGGGAAAACGGTGACCTGGAAGTCATTATGATCATTCAACTCAGCCTGGGGAGATGGCTTAGCAGTTAAAGACACTTCCTTGCAAAGCCTGATGGCCCAGGTTTGACTCCCCAATACCCCACATAAAGCTAGATGCACAAAGTGGTGCATGCCTCTGGAGTTCGTTTGCATTGGCATGAGGCCGTGACACACCCATGCTCTCTTTCAAGAAAAAAGTTTTTAAAATATATTTTTAAAAAAGATGAACCAGCTGGGTGTGGTGGCTCATGCCTTTAATCCCAGCACTCAGGAGGCAGAGGTAGGAGGATCGCAGTGAGTTCGAGGCCACCCTGAGACTACATAGTGAATTCCAGGTCAGCCTGGGCTAGAGTGACACCCTACCTCAAAAAACAAAAAAATAAAATAAAATAAATCATTCAACTTTTGAATGATTCTCCAAAGAGCTTCACCATGGAAGCAAGGAATGTGGGCTCTGAGCAGCTGCAGCAGAACCTGCATGGCCCTGTAGGGTTCCGGCCATGGTGCTGGGGACAAGAACATCATGATGTACCAGGCTATCTGGAAGACAACCCAGCTGTGAAGAAACTGCTACCTCACAGGGAGGGCAATATGGACTGTGTGTCCAAGAGGGTGTCATTCAGATCAGGCACGTGCTTATGGCCAATAAGGAGCCAGCTGCCATCTATGCTAGTGCCACAGTCCCCTGTGCAGTCACTGTGCTAGCCCAGAACACTGGTCTGGGGCCTGAGAAGACTGCCTTCTTTTGATATTTAGGCCTTACCACTAAAATCTCCTAGGGGCACCACTGGAGTGCTGTGTGGCTGATGAGGAATAGAGACGAAATGGCACAGTGTAGCATAGGATTCCATTGGTGGGAAATGTCCAGAACAGAAAATTTCCATAAAGACAGTATATAGATTAGTCGTGGCCTCAGGCTGGGAGGAGAGGCTGGGACTTGATAGCTAAAGGGTACAGAGGTTCTTTCAGGGAGAAAATTGTGGTTGTTCAGCTCTGTGAATAGACTGAACATAGAGCTGTACATCTTAAATGGGTGGATTGCATGATGCATGAATTACATTTCTATTACAGCGTTACAGATCTACATTCAGTAGGTGAGTGGGTGAGGCCCAGACAGGGAGAGATGTGATTTTAGAGAAGTGATCAGAGAAAGCATTCACTAGAAAATTCCTCTTTTTTTTTTTCTTTTTTGGAGCAGGGTCACACTCTAGCCCAGGCTAACTTTGAACTCAATAATCCTACCTCGGCCTCCTGAGTGCTGGGATCAAAGATGTGCACCACCAAGTCCAGCTCTGAAAATGACATTTGACAAAGATCTGAAGAAAAGGATCCCAAACCTATGTAGGGGAAAAACAAGATGCTCACCACCACCATCATCATCATTATTATTGTTGGTTTTTTGAGGTAGGGTCTCACTCTGGTCCAGGCTGACCTGGAATTAACTATGTAGTCTCAGGGTGGCCTCGAACTCATGGTGATCCTCCTACCTCTGCTTTCCGAGTGCTGGGATTAAAGGCGTGACACACACTCGGCATTATTATTTTTTTAAGAATTATATTTTTAATTTTTTTGTTCATATTTATTTATTTATTTATTTGAGAGTGACAGACAGGGAGAGAAAGATGTGAGAGAGAGAGAGAGAGAGAGAATGGGTGCGCCAGGGCCTCCAGCCATTGCAAACGAGCTCCAGACGCATGTGCCCCCTTGTGCATCTGGCTAAGGTGGGTACTGGGGAATCGAGCCTTGAACCGGGGTCCTTAGGCTTCACAGGCAAGCGCTTAACCAGTTGCTAAGCCATCTCTCCAGCCTAAAGAAATATTTTTACTGAGGAAGAAAGAACACGGGCGCTCCAGGGCCTCTAGCCATTACAAGCTCTAGGTGCATGCACCACTGTGATCTGACTTTATGTGGGCACTGGGGAATCGAGCCTGGGTCATTAGGCTTTGCGGGCAAGTGCCTCAGCCGCTGAGCCATGTCTCCAGGCCCACCATCACACTTCATTCACTCGTCAACACATTCTTCCTCGCCCATTCTATCTGACTGTGTCGTGGCTGGACCTTGGTTATCCTTGTTCTGTGGTACAATCCTGACAGCTGACGGCGGCTCTGCCGAGGAGAGGCTCCTGGGCCTTTCTGTCAGGGGAGGGAATATGACGGCCAGAGTATTACTGAGGGGACAATCATCCAGGCAGGGCCGTGCTAGCGTCCTCTCCACCAGCAGTGACGTGTGCTTGTTGCTGGCTTTCCCATCCAGGCACATCCAGGTCACAGGAACACTTGAGCAACCTCTGTGTTCAGCATTCACCATTCTTGCCGGGCTCCTGAATTCATCTGCTGGTGTGACCCTGAGGTCCATCCCCAGTGATTCGTGTTTCTCACCTGGCCATACACCAGAAATACTGAGGAGACAATGCCAGGCCACCCTTTCCAGAGATTTTTTTTAAAAAAAATGTTATTTGACAGAGAAAGAGGGAGAGAGAGAGAGAGAGAGAGAGAATGGGTGCACCAGGGCCTCCAGCCACTGCAAACGAACTCCAGACGCATGCGCCCCCTTGTGCATCTGGCTAGTGTGGGTCCTGGGGACTTGAACCTGGCCTCTTTGGCTTTGCAGGCAAACTCCTTAACCATTAAGCAATCCCTCCAGCCCCAGAGATGTTTTCTTTTTCTTTTTCTTTTTCTTTCTTTTTTTTTTTTTTTTTTTGAGGTAGGGTCTCACTTTGGCTCAGGCTGACCTGGAATTCACTATGGAGTCTCAGGGTGGCCTTGAACTCTAGCGATCCTCCTACCTCTGCCTCCTGAGTGCTGGGATTAAAGGAGTGAGCCACCATACCCGGCTCCCAGAGATGTTTTTAATGGAAGCCCTGGCAGCAATATGCTATTTTATTTCTTTAGAAAATTCCTTCTGGAAGAATGGATAGAAATTGAGTTGCTAATGAAGCCAACTGGCTCAAGTCAGATGAGTTCAAGATGGGCCAATACGGTCCCAGATTAGTCCACAAATCTAAGCTGTTATCATTTACTCTGAGATGTGAGAATAGCTAGTTCCTTCACTTGTTGTTGATTTCTCACCCCACCCCTACTTTTTTTTTTTTTTGGTTTGGTTTTTTGAGGTAGGGTATTGCTCTAGCTCAGGTTGACCTGGAATTCACTAGTCTAAGGATGGTCTTGAACTCATAGTGATCCTCCTGCTTATGCCTCCCAAGTGCTGGGATTAAAGGTGCGTACCACCATACCTGGCCTCCCCTTCTTTTTAAAAAGTTTATTTAAACTGGGTGTGGTGGCGCATGCCTTCAATCCCAGCACATTGGAGGCAGAGGTGGGAGGATTACCTTGAGTTTGAGGCCATCCTGAGACTACATAATGAATTCCAGGTCAGCCTGGGCTAGAGTGAGACCCTGCCTTAAAAAACAACATCAAAGCCCTTTTTTATTTGCAAGGAGAGAAAGAGAAGAGAATGGGCATGCCAGAGCCTCTTGTTACTGCAAAAAAAAAAAAAAACCCTAGATGCATGTACCTCCTTGTGCATCTGGCTTTTACGACTGAACCGGGGCTGTCAGGCATTGTAAGCAAGTGCCTTTCACCACTGAGCCAGCTCTCCCCCTACTTCCCTTTCTTAGGATCCAAGAATATTTAAAGTCCAAGTTGCCTTGAACTCACTATGTAGCTCAGGCTGGCCTCAAACTCATGACAAGCCTACACTAGCCGAGTGAGTGCTGGGATTGGAGGCACGAGCCTCATATCTGACTCGGGATGTGAAGTTGTAGAAACCTCTTTCACGTAAGTGCATCAAAATTCACAGCAAACGTCCACGTGGCCCACCTTCAAAGGTCTCCAAAGAAATGGTCAAGCAAGCCGGTGTGGTGGTGACATCTGTAATTTCACTGCTCAGTCAGTAGGCTGAGGCAGGAGGATCATGAAGCTGATATGGACTAAATAGAGAGAGAGAGAGACAGAGAGAGAGAGAGAGAAGGAGGAAGAGGAGGAGGAGAGGGAAAGGGAAGAAGGGCAAGAGAGAGAGGAAGGGAAGAAGAGACAGAGAGAAAGGGAGGGATGGAGAGAGGAGAAAACAGCAAAATTGGTGGTGGCAGAAGAGCTCTGCACCTGCCAAGTCCAATTCCCTCCCCCATTGGCTGCCATGAAATATTGGGAAACACCACGGGGGTGGGGGGGGGCAGGCTGGAACTCTGGAACTAGACAAATGGCAGCGTGCGTGGCGCAGCCAAACCACTCACCTCAGAGCGAGGGAGCTGAAAAGGAGTAAGAGGAAATGGAAAGGTTCTCACGATCCCACTTCTGGGACGCCCCCGGTGACCTAAGGACCTCTGACTAGGCCGCAGCTCCCCGTAGTTCCTCTCTATGGACCAGGTCTCGAACACGTGGGCCTTTGGGGGTTGGTGGGGGACGCACATAGGATCTAAGCTCTCGTGGCTCCTTATGAAATGTGGAGGCAGAAGAAGCAGATGGAGGCCTCCCCTGGCAACAAGCCCCTCCACAATTACCTCTGGAATCAATGAAAGTGTCACCAGAGACCAAAATCCTCTGTAACCACCAAGTTCTAGCTGTGCGTAGAGCACTTACTATATTCTGCCCGACTGAGTTTTCTCATTCTAGTCCAGACTGACCTAGAACTTACTCTGTAGCTCAGGCTGACCTCGATTCACTACTCTCCCCCTACTTCAGCCTTCTGAGTGCTGGGTCATGGGCCACCACTGATTTATTTTCTTTTACATTTCATTTATTTACTTGCAAGCAGAGACAGAAAAAAGAGACAGACAGAATGGACATGCCACGGCCTCTAGTTGGTGCAAACAGACACCAGATGCATGCTCCACTTTGTTCATCTGGCTTTATGTGGGAACTGGGGAATAGAACTCAGGTCATTAGGCTTTGCAAGAAAGCCTTAACTGCTGAGCGATCTCTCCAGCCCCCTCTGACGGAATCTTTAAGCATATGTCTTATGCTGCTGTATGTAGGAAATTATCTTTAAGGTGATCTCTTCAGGATGCTCAAATATGTGCCAGGCGTTTTCATAGTTGATACAGAGCAGAAATCCTCAAATCCTTGTGGAGCTTACCAAGTAACTCCTCAGGGAAAAGAAAGGGGAGTCAGGGCTGCAGAGATGGCTCATCAGTTAAGGCACTTGCCTGCGAAGCCTAAGGACTCATGTTCAACTCTCCAGGTCCCACATAAACCATATGCAGTGACGCAAATGTGCAAGGTCACGTATGTGCACAAGGGGGTGCATATGTCTGGAGTTTGATAGCAGTGGCTGGAGGCCCTGGCATGCCAATTCTCTCCCGTTCCCTGCCCTCTCTCTCTCACTCTCTGACATTAAAGAGAAAGAAAGGAAGGAAGGAAGGAAGGGAGGGAGGGAGGGAGGGAGGGAGGGAGGGAGGGAAGGAAGGAGGGGAGAAGAGAGAAGGAAGGAAGGAAGGAAGGAAGGAAGGAAGGAAGGAAGGAAGGAACAAAGAAAGAAAGAAAGAAAGAAAGAAAGAAAGAAAGAAAGAAAGAAAGAAGAAAGAAAGAAAGAAGGGGGAATCAGATGAAAGCTCTGGCCCATGGTGTCTGGGACCGCCGGCTGAAGGCTGGGCACCTCCTTTGGACTTCTCGGAGAGACTGTGTGGCATTTGCCCCACACAGTCCATGGGCTGCAGGAAATGCTGCCCATTGCCATGGTGGCCACATGTCCCATTCCCTTTGTGGCACAGGAAAGTTCTGTCGATCTGGTATGTGTGGGCTCTGCAACCATCTGTGTGGCGATTCTGATGAGGAGTCTCAGCTCTGCCTTGGAGGCAGCTTAAGGCACTTGCCTGCACAGCCTGTGACTGCAGTTTGATTCCCTTGTTTCCACATAAAGCCAGATGCACAAAGTGGCACATGCATCTGGAGTTCATTTGTGGTGGCTGGAGGCCCTGATGTGCCCATTCTCTCTCTCTCTCTTTCTCTTTGCTTGCAAATAAATAAATACAAATATTGAAAAGAAAAAAGCTCACTCCTTGGAGCTAGCTTCAGCTTCTCCTGGGAGTAGAGAATAATTCTAGTGTAACTGACCCTTAGTATTCCTCAGGATGGGTCATTCCATTGCTGGGAAAATCCACACATGCTCAAATCCCTAATATAAAATGGCATAGGACTTACATTCAAACCACACACATCTTTCTGTCTACTTTTAAAAAATATTTTATTTATTTATTATTTATTTGACAGAGAGAGAGAGAGAGAGAGAGAGAGAGAGAGAGAGAGAAAGAAGGCGAGAGAGAGAGAGAGAGAAAGAATGTGTGCACCAGGGCCTCCAGCCACTGCAAACTCCAGACTCATGTGCCACCTTGTGCGTCTGGCTTATGTGGGTCCTGGGGAATTGAACCGAGGTCCTTTGGCTTTGCAGGCAAGTGCCTTAACCGCTAATCCATCTCTCCAGCCCTCTGCCTGCTTTTTGTGTGCACACATATATAGGTGTGTGTGCAGGCATATGTGCATGTGTGCACATGTACACTTGGAGGCCAACTTCAGACATGTTCCTCAGGTGCTGTCTACCTTTTTTTTGAGAACATCTTTTACTGGCTTGTAATTAACCAATTAGACTACAATGGCTGGCCAGCAAGTCCCAGGGACACCCCTGTCTCTGTTTCACTAGTGTTGGGATTATCAGAGCGTCTACACACCCAGCTTTTAGAAAAAAAAAGCTATTTATTTGCAAGCAGAGGAAAGGGGAGAATGCATCACCTTGTGCATCTGGCTTTATGTGGGACTGAGAAATCAAACCCAGGCCATCAGACTTTGCGAACAAGTGCCTTTAACTGCTGACAAATCTTTCCAGCCCCACCCAGATTTTTTTGTTTGTTTTTAATTTATTTATTTGAGAGCAACAGACAGAGAAAGAGGAGGGAGGGAGAGAGAGAGAGAGAGAGAGAGAGAGAATGAGCACATCAGGGCCTTCAGTCACTGAAAATGAACTCCAGATGCAGGCACCACCTCGTGTATCTGGCTTACATGGGTACTGGGGAATCGAGCTTCAAATCGGGGTCCTTAGGTTTCACAGACAAGCGCTTAAGCACTAAGCCATCTCTCCAGCCACAGATTTTTTTTAATTGGAATTTAAAAAATTACTTTCAAGGGCTGGAAAGATGGCATAGTGGTTAAGGTGCTTGCCTGTGAACCCTAAGAACTCATGTTTGCATCCCCAGGTCCCATGTAGCTGGATGTGCAGTGATACAAGGGGGTGCATGTGTCTGGAGTTTGTTCACAGTGGCTGAAGGTCCTAGCACGCCCATTCCCCCCTACCATCTCTTTCTCTGCCTCTTTTTCTCTCTCTCAAAATGAGTAATAATAAAAAAAAAATTTCTTTTTTTTTTTTTAGGTAGGCTCTCACTCTGGCCCAGGCTGACTCGGAATTCACTATGTAGTCTCAGGCTGGCCTTGAACTCACAGTGATCTCTACCTCTGCCTGCCGAGTGCTGGGATTAAAAGCATGAGCCATCATGCCCAGTAGAGAGACACACAAGGGTCTCTAGCTATTGCAAACAAACCTCAGACACAACTCCAAATGCATGTGCCACCTTGTGCAACGGGCTTTACATGAGTACTGGGGAATCAAACTCGGGTAGTTAGGCTTTACGGGCAAGTACCTAACCACTGAACCATCTCTCCAAACCTTTGGTCTGGTTTATTGATTTTATATAATTTATTTATTTTTGCATTGGTGATTATGACTTTTATTATGTGGACATCTGCTGTGGCATGCATCTGTACAAACCTTGCAGACAGAGGTCCACAGCTGGGTTATGAATAAAAAGGCATAAATGTTTCCTCTCCTTTTTATCACAATGAAGTTTAACAGTACAGAAAAGTCACGTGACAGTGATGGGTCAGAATTCTTAAACCTTGCAACATGAGGGAGGGACTCTAAATACATTAAATATTGTTACGCATTCAGACTTCCTGGAAACAGTTACAGCCCTCACCATAAAGTCCACCAGCATCTGACGTGCTGGGAAGGCATAACTCTACAAACAGCAATGTAAGCTTACAGAGCTTGCCTTTGTAAAGGTGGTATGTTCATGTAATCCCAGCGTCTTCACAATTTAACAAACCAAATTTACTATACTTCACTTCTATTTTTTTTTTTTCTCTTTCTAAGTAGGGTCTCACTCTAGCTCAGGCTGACCTGGAATTCACTCTGTAGTCTCAGGGTAGCCTTGAACTCTCAGCGATCCTCCTCATCTGCCTCCTGAGTGCTGGGATTGAAGGCGTGCGCCACCACGCCCGGCTACACTTCACTTCTAAAAACCTAGATGAAACATGAAAAAGAAGCCATACAGTATAAATTGCAACTTCAGGAAAAGTTCTTGCTTTATTATTCCATGTATTTTTCCCATGTAAAATAAATGCCCAGTAGTTCCTGGTATGTGGGAAGATAATGTTTGTTAATGTCACAGTGAAGCCTTATTGACAGAAGCTTGGCTATATAAACAGCACTAGTTGAGAAAAGGTTTAATCTCCAAACCTATTAGACTGGGTGAATTAAGATCAGTAATGGACACCTTGTGACATTACAGGAGGTCTCATTCCCATTGAAGGTCAAGGAGGCCCACCATGGTAAGGGGGTACCATTGGCAGTCCCTGGCCATACAGTGGCATAGCACCAGGAAGGTAACCTGGCATACCTTGATGATGACCACCATATTGACCATGAGGTGGCATTGGGGGTCTCATTGCTTGCTGCTGTGGGATACCTGGCTGTGGTGGCACCATACCCCCCCCCAGTTGGTCCAACCGGTGGATTACCAATCGGGGCCTGTGCAGGTCAAGGAAGATGACGTTGATATTTGGGTAACTGTGCCCTTCTCTCTTCCAGTGATATAGCCTTATCTGGATGGATCAACTCTGGTTGCACTGGTGGCTGTAAGTGTCGCAGGCTTACTTGTTACCGAAGCTGCCGGTTTGGCTGCAGTACTGTTTGTGGATCTGGCTGTTGAAGCTGTAGACTGTGTGAGCGGGGAATGCAGGCTTTGGGGGTTGTGCAGTTGTAGCACGGGTATTATTTAAGGGCTTGAAATCTGTACCAACAGGTCCTGGGTCAGCTGCCTGAGCCTGTCCAGCACTGGGGAAAAGAGGTTTGGAAACTGGAGGCTGTGGAGCACAGGTACTGTTGCAGTTGATGCAGATTATCTATTAAGAATACCTGGCGCTGGGGGCTGGAGAGATGGCTTAGCGGTTAAGGTGTTTGCCTGCAAAGACAAAGGATCCCTGTTCGGCTCTCCAGGACCCACGTAAGCCAGATGCACAAGGAGATGTATGCATCTGGAGGCCCTGGTGTACCCATTCTCTCTCTCTCTCTGCCTCATTCTTTCTCAAATAAATAAATAAATAAAATATATTTTAAAAAGATTAAAGCTGGGCGTGGTGGCGCACGCCTTTAATCCCAGCACTTGGGAGGCAGAGGTAGGAGGATCACCGTGAGTTCGAGGCCACCCGGAGACTACAAAGTGAATTCCAGGTCAGCCTGGGCTAGAGTGAGACCCTACCTCAAAAAACCAAAACCAAACCAAACCAAACCAAACCAAAACAAAACAAAAAACCTGGCACTGAAACAGCCCGTGCTTGAGTCATTGCAGGCATTCCAGGACATGGAACAGGAGGGGGCATACCTGGTGGCATACCAGGCATCAAAGGTGGTATTCCAGGTCTAGGTGGCATCACTCCACCCATTGGCATCATTATGATTTCACCGCAAAATGACTGGGTGCTTTTTCTCTGATGATGCAATGCAGGTGGCATGCCTGGCATAACTGGTGGCATTCCTGGCATCAGGGGAGGAACATCTGGCATCAGTGGAGGCATTCCTGGAGCCCCTGGGACTGGTGGCAATCCTGGCTGGGCCACTGGCGGAATCCTTGCTGCGGCTGAACAGGCTGAGGCTGAAATGAAGTCAAGGCTGCAGACTCATCAACATCATATTCATCAGAATCATCTTGTTCCTTCTTTTTCTTTTTGCTTTTCTTTCTTTCTTTTCTTTCTTTATTTATTTTTGGTTCACCACAGAAGGGTGAAGAACAGAAGGGCGGGGAAAAGAATAAAAAAATAAAAATAAAAACCTCCCGCTTTGCCCAGACCCAACTGACACCACCGCATCCCCACAGGAAACAGACACCTATTTATTTATTTTTTAGGTAAGGTCTCATTCTAGGCTGACCTAGAATTCAATGTGTAGTCTCAGGGTGACCTTGAACTCATGGCAATCCTCCTATCTCTGCCCCCAGAGTGCTGGAATTAAAGGCATGTGCCACCATGCCTGGCCTGTTTTTTTTTTTTTTTTCTTTTTTTGGTTTTTTGAGGTAGGGTCTCACTCTAGCTCAGGCTGACCTGGAATTCAATATGTAGTCTCAGGGTGGCCTCAAATTCACAGTGATCCTCCTACCTCTACCTCCCAGTGCTGGGATTAAAGGCGTGAGCCACCACACCCGGCCGTTTTGTTTTAAACATTTTATTTATTTGCAAGGGGGAGAAATATAGATAGATAGATAGATAGATAGATAGGTAGATAGATAGATAGAGACAGAGTGAAAGAATGGACACACCAGGCTCTCTAGCTGCTGCAAATGAACTCCAGATGCATGTGCCACTTTGTGCATCTGGTTTACATGGGTACTGGGGAATCAAACCTGGGTCATTAGGCTTTGCAGGCAAGCACCTTAACTGCTGAGCCATCTCTCCAGCCCTGTAGTCTTTTTTTTTTTTTTTTTTTTTTGGAAGTAGGGTCTCACTCTATCCCAGGTTGACCTGGAATTCACTATGTAGTCTCAGGTTGGCCTCAAACTCACAGTAATCCTTCTACCTTGGTCTCCTGAGTGCTGGAATTAAAGGTGTGCACCACCACATAAGGCTCTGGTCTGTTTTAACACAACTTAATTGGAGGTCCTTTTGCTGTATGGATAGAAATTGTGGATGGGGGCTGGAGAGATAGCTTAGTGGTTGAGATGCTTGCCTGAAAAGCCAAAGGACCCAGGTTCCATTCCCCAGGACTCACATAAGCCAGATGCACAAGCTGGCACATGTGTCTGGAGTTTGCAGTGTCTGGAGGCCCTGGTATGCCCATTCTTTCTCTAACAAATAAATAAATAAAATAAAATATTTTTAAAAAATGCCAGACATGGTGGCACAAGCCTTTAATCCCAGCACTAGGGAGGCAGAGGTAGGAGGATCACTGTGAGTTCTAGGCCACCCTGAGACTACATAGTGAATTCCAGGTCAGCCTGGTTAGAGCAAGACCCTACTTCAGAAAAAAAAAAAAAAGTTAAACCTCTAGGCCAGGCATAGTAGCCCGTGTCTTTAATCCTAGCACTCTGGAGGCTGAGAAAGGGGCATCTGGAGTTCAAGGCCAGCCCGGACTACAAGTGAGACCCTGTCTGTAAATACCAAAAAATAATAACCAAGTGTCCAATCTCCCTTATCCCTAGACACCTCACTTTCTGTAGGATAAAGGGCATTCTTCATTGTGTGCTATGTGTCCAGTTCTGTTCTATGTCTTACTGTATTCTTGCTGCTAGATTCGGGGTTTACAATGGAAGACCAAGACGGACAATTTCTTTGATACTTTATTATAACGAGAGGGAGGAGGAGGGCAGACAGAGGGAGAAAAAGAGAGAATGAGAATGCATCTGGAGCAGGAGCACCCAAAAATGATGAGCGAGCCGGCTGTGGTTGTTCACGTCTTTAATCCCAGCACTTGGGGGGGAGGGGCACAGGTAGGAGGATCACCATGAGTTTGAGGCCAGCCTGAGACTACATAGGGAATGCCAGGTCAGCCTGGGCTAGAGTGAGTTCGCGCCTCAAAAAATGCAAATAAATAAATAAATAAATAAATAAATAAAAGATAGTGAGAGCAAGCCAGGGAGAAGGTTGTATGAGGAGAGGAGAGAAGTTGCCCTGTGAGGGAGGGGCCTTGAGTGGTGTCCAGAGAAGTGGGCTGGGGATGGAGGTATCCCCAGTTAATATACCAGGAGGCAGACTCAGAGTCCTAGGGATAACATGGCCCTGTGCTAGGGAATAGAGAAGGGTTAGGCCAGGTAGAGCGCTCTGAGACTCTAATACCTGCAAATGCACAGAGCTAGTTGTCCCGTGTCAAACTGGTCTCCACTGATTTGGGGTTTCGCACCCACTAGTTTCTTCACCTTGAATGTTTTTTGTTCTTCTGACTCTGCGTAAACCTTGTGCCTTCTGTGACTTTGTGGTAGAGTTAATGACTTAGGCCTGTCATCTTGGGGTGCTTGGCAACTGGTTGCAGACGTCCAAACATATTGTTAAGGATTTGTTTATTAGCTTCCCACCGTGAGGGCTGCAAGCATGGCTGACACGCATAGTGGCGGCTGTGCTTTTTCACTGTGGTTGATTCCCAAGCTTGTCAACTTTGCTTCTGTCTCTGATGAAACATTTCACAGAGAGCTCTCTACTTAAATAACTAGAGGGTGTTTACTGAGCATCTATTATGCCGTGTGTCTTATATGCATGATTTTATTACAACCACTGAAGTAGGTATTATCTTCATTATACAGACGAGCAAAAGGAAGCTCCGGGGTAGCTGAGGTTCCCACGCGGAGGGAGTGGGCTGACGCTGAAGTTCCTCACTGACTCCTCAAACCCAAGACTTGCTAGCCATGATCCACCCACATCAGAATCCCCTGGGGAGATTATTAAATGCCTACTCCTGAATTTCCCCCTAGGCCTGCTGAGTCAGAATCTCAGGAACCTGCAGATTGAAAACCAAATTCTAGGGGCTGGAGAGATGACTCAGCGGTTAATGGTACCTGCTTTAAAAGCCTGATGACTCTGATTCAATTCCTCGGTACCCAGGTGAAGCCAGATGCACAAAGTGGTGCATGTATCTGGAGTTCCTTTGCAGTGGTTAGAGGCCCTGGTATTCTCTCACTCTCTCTCTCACACACACACAAATAAATAAAAATAATTAATAAAGAACAAATTTTAATACATTTCTGTGGAGTGATTGAAAGTGTTTTTTTTCTTTTCAGTTTTTTTTTTTTTTTTTTTTTTTTTTCTGAGGCAGGGTCTCACTCTAACCCAGGCTGGTTTTGAACTCACAGTGCTGGGATTAAAGGCATGCACTCAGGGACACTCATCTTAAAGTTCTCTCCCTCCCCCCAATATGTATTTAAAATTATTTATTTATCTATTTGAAAGAGAGAGTATGGGCACACCAGGGCCTCTAGTCACTGCAAACAAACTCAGACACGTGCATCTGGCTTACATGGATACTGAGGAATCGAACCTGGGTCCTTAGTCTTCACACGCAAGTGCCTGCACCACTAAGCCATCTCTCCAGCACTTTCTTTTTTTTTTTGAATTTTTTTGTTTTTTTTCAAGGTAGGCTCTCACTCCAGCCCAGGCTAACCTGGAATTCACTATGTAGTCCCAGGCTAACCTCGAACTCACAGTGCTCCTTTCCATCCTCTGCCTTCCAAGTGCTGGTAGTAAAGGTATGTGCCAATATGCCTGGTTTAAAGTCCTTTTTTTTTTTTTGTGGTGGGGTCTCACTCTAGCCCAGGCTGACCTGTAGTTCACTATGTAGTCTCAGAGTGGCCTCGAACTCAAGGCGATCCTCCTACCTCTGCATCCTGAGTGCTGGGATTAAAAGTGTGTGTCACAGCTAAAGTGCTTTTTTTAAAAAAAATATTTATTTATTTATTTGTTTGTGTGGTGGGGGTGTTGAGAGAGAGAGTGCCTCTTGTTGTTGTAAATGAACTCCAGCTACATGCACCACTTTGCGTGTCTGGCTTTATGTGGGTACTGGGGAATTGAACCCTTGCCAGCAGGCTTTTCAAGCAGGCACCTTTAACCACTTAGCCATCTCCCCAGACTGGAAGTTCTTTTTTTTTTTTTTAATTTTATTTATTTACTTGTAATGACAGAAGAGAGAGAGAGAGAGAGAGAGAGAGAGAGAGAGAGAGGGAATATGAGTGAATATGGGTTGTCAGGGCCTCTAACCACTGCAAATGAACTCCAGATACATGTGCTGCAGCTCTTTGTGCATCTGGCTTCATGTGGGTCCTGGGGAATTGAACTCAGGGTCATTAGGCTTTGCAGGTAAGTGCTTTAATTGCTGAGCTATCAATAGCCCTACATTTTGTCTTTTAAACATTTATTTTAACTTTTGTTTACTTATTTGAGAGAGTGAGAAAAAGGAAGAAACAGATTGGGGTGGGGGAGAGGGGGAGAGAGCGGGAGAGAATGGGTGCTCCAGGGCCTCCAGCCACTGCAAATGAACTCCAGACACATTTGCCACCTTGTGCATCTGGTTTATGTGGGTCCTGGGGAATCAAACCTAAGACCTTTGGCTTTGTAGGCAAGCACCTTAACTGCTAAGCCACCTCCCCAGCTCTATTTTTATTCTATAATACACACACACACACACACACACACACATTTATTTATTTATTGACGTAGGGTTTCACTCTAGCTCAGGCTGACCTGGAATTCACTATGTAGTTTCAGGGTGGCCTTGAACTCATGGCGATTCTCCTACCTCTGCCTCCCGGGTGCTGGATTAAAGGTGTGTGCCACCATGCCTGGCTTTATCTTTTATTTTTTGAGGTAGGTGAGCTCACTCTAGTCTGGGCTGACCTGGAACTCTGTAGCCCCAGCCTCCCGAGTACTGGGATTAAAGATGTGAGCCACTATGCCTGGCCAGTTCTTTTCTGAATAGGCAGAACACATACAGATTACTCACTGAAAGGGTGTAAGTGAAGGGCAAGTTTTTCACCCCATTTTCCAGTTGCCCATTGCTCCTGAGTCTTACTGCTCCCCAGCAATTCCTTTTCTTGGGTGTGATTTGGCCCACTGAAGCTAGAGGGACCACTATTGTACTTAGGGGATAGCATGGGGTTGCTCTCCAGAGTCTAGGGGGAAATTGCTGGCAAGACCACCACTCATGGACAAGTGCCCCAGGAAGGGATGGAATCACCAGTAAGGACAGTATAAGGGTTTTTTGTTTGTTTGTTTTTGGAGGTAGAGTCTTGCTCTAGCTGATGCTGACCTGGAATTCTCTATGTAGTCTCAAGGTGGCCTCGAACTCACAGCAATCCTCCTACCTCAGCCTCTCAAGTGCTGGGATACCACCAGGCCCTGCTTCAGTATAATCTTTTGCTCAGCCTATGCCTGACCACCTGGCTCTAGGACCTTCCAGTGTGTTCCATGTGGCCCACTTCAGTAGAAAGCAATCCCTGCACAGACTGTCTTGTCTTAAGCGAGATCAGAGAGGGTAAGGCATACCGGGATGACCCATGTGGAGACCAAAGCGGTCTAAACTGGAAGGGGCTGAACCCTAACACTAACCTCTCTTTGTATTTCTGGTCATTTGTGATAGACATCGAGCCTTCCCCTTTGGATGGATTCTTTCAAAATCAGCTTAACCTTTCTGGGGCCTCAACTTCTTTCAGGAACTCCACGAAAACTAGACTTTTTCCCTTAACAAAAATGAATAGCTGAGTGTGGTGGTGCACGCCTTTAATTCCAGCACTCAGGAGGCAGAGGTAGGAGGATTACTGAGTTCGAAGCCACCCTGAGACTACATAGTGAATTCCAGGCCAGCTTGGACTAGTGTGAGACCCTGCCTGGAAAAAACAGAAAAAGAAAAAGAATAATGGTGGGCTAGAGAGTGCCCAGGTTCGATTCCCCAGTACCCACGTAAAGCCAGACACACAAAGTGGCACAATCGTCTGGTGTTTGTTTGCAGCTGCTGGAGGCCCTGGTGTACCCATATTCGCTTCTTTCCTTCTTTCTCTCGCAAACAAATAATAAAATGACGAAAGTCACAGCTGCTGGGGAGGCTTCATGGGTGTGCCAGCCTACCCAGGATATTCAGGATGTGCAAGGAAAGAGTCCCAAAGTTGGATGTATTCCGCGTGCTAAAATGCTTGGTTTACAAAATCTTTTCCCTTTCCTATGAGCCATCCCGGAGGATGTCACTACCTGCAGCGAAGCACCTTGGCATAAACCAGAGGTCGACTGGTCGGGGATGTGGAGGCAGCAGCAGCAGGGTCAAGGAAGGTCCCCACAGACTAGGCGGGTATTGGGGGAGGCTTGGGACACCCCTATTTCGGGTGCATTTTGGAGTTTGAGTGCCGCACCAGTTGTACTCGGTTCCTTTTGCAGGGCTGGTGTGTGTGTGTGTGTGTGTGTGTGTGTGTGTGTGTGTAGTGGGTGGGGGGCGGGGATGAAAGCACCGGGTGGGGGAGGCAGGGCACCCCGCGCACTGGCTGGGCACGCATTCATCATTGTTCCCGGGGCGCCTGGCACGGGTTGGGGGCAGCAGGCATCGAAGCGCGTGCTCCCTCGCTCAGCTCTGAGGCCACAGGTGTTATTTGAGAGCGGTGCCGAGGACGGATGGGGACAGGGACGCGGGGAGCTGCAAGTGCGGGTGGTGGTGGTGGGGGGGTTCCTCGCGCGCCCCCTTCCCCCCGCGTACCCTCCCTCGAGCCCGCGAGGCCCCGCCCCCTCCAGTGGCCCCGCCCCGCGCGCCCCGCCCCGCCCCGCCCCCAGCCGCGCTCGGCCGCGCTCGCTCGGGGATCCGGCGGACTGGCGGGCGGCCCGGCTCGATGGGGAAAGCGGCCGCTGCGAGCCGAGGCGGAGGCGGAGGCGGCGGCGGCGGCGGCGGCGGTGGCTGCAGCGGCCGCTCCCGGGGACTGTCGTCGCTCTTCACCGTGGTCCCTTGCTTGTCGTGCCACACGGCGACGCCGGGCATGAGCGCTTCCACGTCGGGCTCGGCGGGCCCGGAGCCCAAGCCTCAGCTCGCTCCTCCTCCGGTGCCCTCCTCGCCGGAGCTGTCAGCCCAGGCGTGCGAGCCAGTGTCCGAGGGCGAGCCCGGGCTCCACAGGACATCTGGGACGGGGACCTCAGGGACTGGGCAGGGATCGGAACCACAGGGGTCAGTTGGGGCCGAACCCGTCGCCTTCATCAAGGCCACAGCAGAAGAACAGCTGTCCCCGCTGCTGGAGTCAGTGGTGGGCAGCTTGTCCTCGGTCAAAGCCGAACCCAGGGGGCCAAAGAGATCCGGACAGGCGAGGACTTCGCTTGGGAGTCCGATGTCCGGGGCTGGCTCCATCTCCGGGCTGCCGGTGGTCCCGCTGCCTCTGGACAGCTACAAGGGCTGGCTCCTCAAGTGGACCAACTACCTGAAGGGTTACCAGCGTCGCTGGTTCGTGCTTGGCAATGGCCTGCTGTCCTATTACAGGTATGGAAGGAAGTACCAGAGGTGGGACGTCCGAGGTTGGAGGGTGATGGAAAGGAGGATGGCCTGCCTCCACGGTCACGGGAGACGCCACAAACAGTGGAAGATGCTTGGGAGCACGAACTGACTCTCCAGTGGAAGTAATGCCTCTGGCCAACTGCCAGGGGTGGATGGGACCTGTGAACATGATCTCTGGCAAGCGTGGGTTTAAGGGGTGAGTGGGGGCGGTGGAATGAGGAGCGAGCTAGGGACTCAGTCCCCCTGCGGTCTTGGTGGTTGTCAAGTCGTAGTCTTCCCCCTAAAGTTATTGTCTGCCTGGGTTCAGGAACCAACATCATTGTGTTGGGGACAGAAGGATACAGTCATAGAATTCTCTAGCCCAGGCTGACCTGAAACTCACTCTGTAGTCCCAGGCTGGCCTAGAACTCACAGCAATCCTCCTACCTCTGCCTGTGCCTCCCCAGTGCTGGGATTAAAGGTGTGCGACACCATGCCTGGCTACTCAGTTCATTTCTGTTTTGTTCCTGCTGTCTGTTGATTGTCAGGCCTTGGGCTGGGATGTATCCCACACAGTCTGTGCCCTTCAGGAACCCATTATGGTATTTTATGCACCCGCCAGGAAAAGGTGTGCTGTTTTCTCATTCCAGAAGCAGCTTGGGTTTGAACATTGTAGCCTAACATGACTGACAGCCCTTCCCCACTGAACTGGTTGAAAGGAAGGCTTCCTTCCCTGTCATTGTTGGCTGCACTCTGGGTCTGCTTCTTGGAGGTTTACGCATTGACATCTCAGGTCGCTCTAGACCCAGTGACTCTCAAACTGGAGCACGAACCTGAGTGGGCATCCCACTGAGTTTTTCATGCCATAGGCCGGGGACTAGGGACCCAAGTCAGCTTTTCTAAAAAGTTCCCCGGTGAGAATTGCGTTGCTGGCCAAGATTGCACTCTGAGAGGCTCTGTTGCAAATAAGAGGTCTGCTGGGCTGTTTGCTGGCACTTGGAGCCCCTTACTCCATTCTGCCAACAGTATCCCTTCAGGTCGCTGCTATCATAGTACTTCCCCAGGCTTTTGGGGACACTGTTCTTAGAGAATTTGGGAGCTCCACTGTTGAGTGGTGGCCCCCACTTCAAAGTGGGGGAATCACTGGGTGTGTTCAATTCCCCGTGGAGGAGAAAGACAAGATCCCTTTGAATGTACTCTCACGTGGTATCTTGGTGCCCCTTGGCCCATTCAGCTGGGACACACGGAGCAAAAAAAGATATTTTTCCAAATGGTATTTTTATCTCTCTTACCATACTCTGTCAGGTGCATAAATATTTCACCCAGACATACAATGACAGGGACCTTCCTTGAGTTGCTGTGTTACTTGTCTCTTGGTGGCAATGAGTGTATCTTGCAAGAAATATCAGCCTTGGAACACATTCTCCATTTTATGTTACATTCACTTATTTCCTTGTCACAGACATGGTGTGAGGCAGGTCAGTACTGTCTTACTGTACAAGCCATGCATTCTGAGGTTTGAGAGGGGAACAGTTTTGTTATCTGGCCACCAGCCCCAAATTCTGACTCAGGTCTGTTGGACTGAGGCCCCCTTGAGTGAGCCCAACTCTTCTGGAGGCTGGGTTCCAGAAAATACGGTACAGAGCTGGAGAGATGGCCCACATAAACCAGATGCATATGTTAGCGCATGCATCTGGAGTTTGTAGTGGCTCTAGAGGCCCCGGCACACACCCATTCTCTCTCTCTGTCTGCCTCTTTCTTTCTCTCAAATAAATAAATAAAACTAAAAAAAATTTTTTTAAATAAAAAAGAAAATAGCCGGGCGTGTTGCCGCACGCCTTTAATCCCAGCACTCGGGAGGCAGAGGTAGGAGGATCGCCGCGAGTTCAAAGCCAGCCTGTGATTACATAGTGAATTCCAGGTCAGCCTGGGCTAGAGTGAGACCCTACCTCAAAAAAAAAAAAAAAATGCAGTCCTGTTTTCAATGTCAATTTTGATTAAATTGTCCTGAAAATATGAAGTTGAACATGTAAGTCTCGGGTGTCTGTTCTAATCCCTGCTCCCCCTGGAGTTGAGCTTTCTGTGTGTTTAGCAAATATGTTGAACTGTAGAGGTCAAGGTAATGTTTATGAGTACAGGGTCCCACAGCCACAGGAGCGCCTAGAATGGAATGCTACGTGACCTCATGCTGTTTTGTTTTGCTTTGTTTTTAAATAGAGGAACAAAGATGCCCCAACGTATTCAAATAAATCCATATACACTGTTGGCATTTGAAGCTAATCTCAAGATTACAGGCCCTCTTACTGCTTGCTGATAAATTTGTGGAGACATGTACTGGTTTAGGGGGAGGAGGGAGTGACAAGAAGTTTCTTGTATGTCAGTTTGTGTATCTCTGTTCTGGACTTTCGTTTTGAGTTATTTCTCTATTCCAGGTTGGAACAGTTGTGGCTTGGTTTAACTAGGTGGAATGAATGATTCCTGATATTTACATATTCCCATGCTTTGGTTCAGTTGCATGTGGGGCTGGCTGGGAAGGGGAACTGAGGCTGAGTGATTGAGCACTGGTGAATTACCCAGTGGCCCCTTACAGCTGGGTGACCAAATCGAGTAAGTGTCTGTGTGCAGGAAGTGCTCTTTAGAGTGGGAGCTGGGTTAGTCACGTCTGTGCTCCTCAAACTGCCTCTGGAGAAAAATTTGGTTTCCTCCATGTCCCTCTTAGCATTTCACATTTGACACCATTTTCCTGCCCCTACTTTTTTTTTTGTTGTTGTTGTTGTTGTTGTTTTGCTGACCTGGAATTCACTACGTATTCTCAGGCTGGCCTCAAACTCACAGTGCTTCTCCTGCCTCTGCCTCCTGAGTGCTGGGATTAAAGGCATGCGCTACCACAGGGGATGGTGGTGGGTGTTAGGTCAGGACAAAATGAAGTTAGAGTAGGAGGGTGAAGTGAATCATTCACATACCTCAAGAAATTGTCCAGCCATTATCCCTCCCCTGCCTAACAAGGCTCCAGGTCTAGATTTACTGCCCCCTGTGTCTCACCGTATGGCTAATGTAAAGAACAGAGATTCACTGCCCCAGCAAAGAAATTCCTTCCCTTCCTCACCTTCCCCCAACTGAAGAGCCTATAAAGCCCACTGTCTGTGACCCCAAGCTGACTGCTCCGCTCTGGAGAGTCAGTCCTGGCAGCTCGTGGTTTTTTCCCCCGAATAAAAACTTCCATCGTTGCCTCAGAGTGGTCTCCATGGTCCCTGGTCACTCCTGAACCTTACAGTGGGTGGAGAGAATGAATGGGCACACCAGGGCCTCCAGCCACTGTAAAGGAACTCCAGAAGCACGCACCACTTTGTGCCTCTGGCTTTAAGTGGTGTGTTGGTCAGTGTTCTCTACAGGAACAGAACCGATAGAATGAATTGTATTAAAAGGGAACTTATTGGATTAGTTTACAGCGGTCCAATAGTAGTTTGCAGGCCCCAGAGTCAAGGAACCCGGTAGCTGCTCAGTCCACGAGGCTGGATGCCTCAGCAGTCCCTATCCAGCATCGAAGGCCTGGAGGCTTCCTGGAGAGACGCTGCTATTCAGTCTGCGCTGGAAGGCAGCAAGCAGCACAGGCAGCTGGGTGGGAGGAAGGAGACCCTTTTCTCACAGAGCTTCCTTATATAAAGTCCCCCCTCCCTCTGAGAGGAACTGCCCACTCTGGGGGAGGGGCTCGCCCTGGGGGAAGGACTTCTCCTTCAGTTAATCCTTCCTGGAAGCAACCTCAGAGACCCACTCAAAGGAATGTCTATAGATTACTAAACAGATCAAGCTGACAACAGCCATCACCAGTGTACCCTTTGTCAACTTGACACCAAACCATTATCTCCTTACATCATACTTAATTTCCAAATGAAGACAGTAGTGAGGTCATATTCGGCCTAACATGCTATGACTATCCTACACACAACCGGATATGCACAATCTTTCCCCAGCACAATGCAAGGTTCCTTGTGGAATGCTTAGTCTCTAATATAATAGGCCAAATATAAATTCAACAACAGTTAACTAGTGATATAATCTTAATATTGGTGTAGAAATGTACAAACACTCCTTATCAAGGTAGGACAGAAACACTTATGGCAATTACAGTCCTTGTTTTTTGTAACTGGTCCCATGGCCTTAGCTGGTATTTGTAACTACCTTCTTCTACTACCCATTCTGTATTTCCTCCACCTGCATTCCTGAAGGATCTGGGCCTTTTATCACACTGCCTTGATTGGCTTGTTGCAGTTGTCCATTGACTTTGATAACAGGGCATGGTCAACACCAGACATACTCCAGGCATACTCTTCCTTACGTCCACTGTGGAGGAGCAATCCAATTTCCCCCTGGAAGTCTGGATCAATCACCCCTGCTACCACTGTAACTGCTTTCTCAGCCTGTTCACTCAAGGGCATCAGGAGCCCAAAGTGGCCAGGGGGAAGTCTTAGCTTCCAGTTCAATGGAATGTTCTTTGTGCCTCCTGGCAAAAGCACTTTCCCTCCTCTGGCACCAAGACCTCTAGGTCAGCAGAGCGGAAGGTTGTGGGAATAGGAAGCAAAAATTTGGCTAATGGGTCACTTGGGATGATGGTAGGCAGGACCATTCTCATTTCCATTCCTTGATTCCTGGACCCATGAATCCGGGCTATAGGAGAAATGATACCGTATATAGCACGTTGATTCAGGGCATATACAACCTGCTGGAGGACACTCCCCCAGCCCTCCAAGCTATTGCCACCTAGTTGGTGCTATAACTGTTCCTTTCAAAGGCCATTCCACTGTTCTGTCAAGCCAGCTGCTTCAGGGTGGTGGGGCACATGGTAAGACCAGTGAATTCCATGATCATGAGCCCACTGCCTGCTTCCTTGGCTGTGAAGTGAGTTCCTTGGTCAGAAGCAATGCTGTGTGGAATACCATGATGGTGGATAAGGCACTCTGTAAGCCCACGGATGATAGTTTTGGCAGGACCACTACGTGCAGGAAAAGCAAATGCATACCTAGAATAACTGTCTATTCCAGTAAGGACAAAACGCTGCCCTTTCCATGATGGAAGAGGTCCAATGGAGTCAACTTGCTCCCAGGTTGCTGGTTGGTCACCCTGAGGAATGCTGCCATATTGGGGCCCCTGAGTTGGTCTCTGCAGCTGGCAGATTTGACACTCAGCAGCAGCCATAGCCATAGTTAGTGAAAGTCCATGTTGTTGTTGTTGGGCCCACGCATAACCTCCATCCCTGCCACCAAGGCCACTTTGTTCATGGACCCACTGGGCAATGACAGGTATGGCTGAGGAAAGAGGTTGACCATAGGATGGGTCAGCTTATCTACTTGATTATTAAAGTCATCCTATATTGAGGTCACTTTCTGATGAGCATTAACATGAGACACAAGTACCTTTATATCCTTTGCCCATTCAGAGAGTTCTGTCCACATACACCTTCCCCAAATGTCCTTCTCACCAATTTTCCAAGTGCTCCTTCCAAGTCCCGAGCCATCCAGCCAAACCATTGGCCACAGCCCATGAATCAGTCAGTGTATAACTGCACATCTGGCCATTTTCCCTTCCAAGCAAAATGCACAACCATGTGCACTGTCCGAAGTTCTGCCCATTGTGAAGACCTCCCTTCACCACAGTCCTTCAGACGTTGTCCCAGAAAGGGGCTGTAACGCTGCAGCTGTCCACTTCTGGGTGGTGCCTGCATTACGTGCTGAACCATCTGTAAATCGTGCCCTAAGTCCTCTCCTCCTCAGTCAATAGATCATAGGGCACACCCCATGATGCTATAGGTGCATGCTTGGGGACAGAAGGCATTGTAACAGGAGTAGCAACCATAGGCATTTGGATAACTTCCTCGTGTAACTTACTTGTGCCTTCAGTGCCTGCTGGAGCCCAATCCATATATACCACTTCCGCTTGATGATGGACTGTTGCTGTGCACCTCCAACTTTATGGCCTGGTGGGTCAGATAACACCCAGCTCACAATGGGCAGCTTAGGTTGCATATTAACCTGATGGCCCATTGTGAAATGTTCAGTTTCCACTAAGGCCCAATAGCAGGCCAGGAGCTGTCTCTCAAAGGGAGAATAATTGTCTGCAGATGATGGCAGGGCTGTGCTCCAAAATCCCAAGGGCCTCTGCTGTGATTCACCTATGGGGGCCTGACAAAGGTTCTAGCTGGCATCCCTATCTGCCACTGACACCTCAAGTTCATTGGCTCTGCTGGATCATATGGCCCAAGGGGCAGAGCAGCCCGCACAGCAGCCTGGACCTGTTGAAGAGCCTTCTCTTGTCTGGGTCCCACTGAAAACTAGCAGCTTTCTGAGTCACTTGGTATATGGGATGGAGTAACACATCCAAATGAGGAATGTGCTGTCTCCAAAATCCAAACAGGCCCACTAGACATTGTGCTTCTTTTTTAGTGGTAGGAGGAGCCAAATGCAACAACGTATCCTTCACCTTAGAAGGAATATCCCTGCATGCCCCACACCACTGAACTCCTAGAAATTTCACTGAGGTGGAAGGTTCTTGAATTTTGGATGGATTTATTTCCTACCCCCTGATGCACATATGCTGTACCAGCAACTCCAGAGTGGTTGACACCTCCTGCTCATTTGATCCAATCAGCATAATGTCATCGATATAATGGCCCAACGTGACACCTTGTGGAAAGGACAGGTGACCAAGATCCCAGCAAACTAAGCTATGACACAGGGCTGGAGAGTTAACATAACCTTGAGGTAAAACAGTAAAGGTGTACTGCTGATCTTGCCGGCTCAAGGCAAATGGCTTCTGGTGGTCCTTATGGACAGATATGGAGAAGAAAGCATTTGCAAGATCAATAGCTGCATACCAGGTACCAGGAGATGTGGTAATCTGCTCAAGTAAATAAACCACATCTGGTACAGCAGCTGCAATTGGAGTCACCACTTAATTAAGTTTCTGATAATCCACTGCCATTCTCCAGGATCCATCTGTCTTCTGAACAGGCCAAAAGCCTGGTGACCCCTGCATCCTTCAAGTCCTTTATAGTGGCATTAATTTCTGCAGTCCCTCCAGGGATGTGATGCTGTTTTTGGTTCAATATTTTCCCCAATGGTGGGAGCTCCAGTAGAGAGACAGAGAGAGTGGGCATGCCAGGGCCGCCAGCTGCTGCAAACAAATTTCAGACACATGTGCCACTTTGTGCATCTGGCTTTACGTGGGTACTGGAGAATGGAACCAAGGTTGTTAGGCTTTGCAGGCAAGCACCTTAATGGCTGAGCCATCTCTCCAGCCCAGATTGTGAACTTTTATTCCTCTAGTAGCTCAGCTCTCCAAAGCCAACTCCTGTGGAGACTAGGCATCAAGTGAAGCAGTGGTTTTCATGTCAATTTCAATAACATTCAAAGGATAAAAGAAGGAAAATGACCCATCACAAAATGCCCCTGAAAACATTAAGTTGAGCCTGCATGTCTGTGAATTATGACATTGAGGTCCCCACAGGAGGTAGTCTGAATATATTGGGTTTATCTTTTGTTTTTAATGTTTTAGAATTCATTTTATTTACTAGAGAGAGAGAGGGAGAGAGGGAGAGGGAGAATGGGCATGCTAGGGCCTTCAGCTGCTGCACACAAACTCCAGAAACATGTACCACCTTGTGCATCTGGCTTACATGGATCCTTGGGAATCGAACCTGGGTCCTTTGGCTTTGCAGGCAAGTGCCTTAACCACTAAACCATCCCTCCTGCTCCGCATTTGTCTTTAATTTGAAATATTTAGTATTTCATACTAGGAGAGTGTTTGGAGGCTGGAAAGGAATGCACGGGTTGATAATGTGTATGCGTTTGCATGAGGAATTTTTGTTTCACATTGAACCCTGGCTTGTTGCAGACGTGACAATGGTCCAGGAGCACATTTTGGAGGAGCACAGTGCCTGCCAACATTCTTAGCAAGTCCTAGTGACATGAATTGTAATTTCCCCCACAAAACCTACTCCTCCTAACTTTCCTCTTTCTATGAATAGCAAAGAACCTCTGAGTCATGCTTGCTGCCTCTTCCCTCCTCACCCCACATCATATGGAGTTTCCAAGCCCGTCTTTCTCCTCTAGTCTCTCCTCTCCACTCTGCCGCCCCATCATGGTATCAAGCCTGTCTTCTGCTTAACTGGTGTCCCAGCTGCTGGACAGTGCATCCCTACTCCGGGTGCTAGTTCCCCACCTCAGGGGCCAGGGGTAGCATACGTAAGCACATCCCAGTATTGATTTCCTGTTTGAAACATCTATAGTAGCTTCTGAGTACTCCAAGGACCATGTCTTCCTCCTCAGAGAGTTTACAGGGTGTGTCCATGGGCATCTCTGTAGTCAACTGCCAAAAGGACACCAAGTTCAACATTTTTATATTCTGTGTAGAGCCTAGCATGGTGGTGCTTTGCCAACATAATGCTGCTTGTAACTTGGTTGGTCTGTGAATGGATGAATGAATGAATGAATGAATGACCATTGCCAGAGAGTTCATGGGCTTTCATCAGGTCAAGTGAGTTTGTGTGAGACCTGGATTTTTCTTAATTTGTCTTCGATTTCAAAAACTTGTTTACTGAAATAAGATTGGAAAGATAGGACTGGAGAGATGGTTTAGCAATTAAGACACTTGCCTGTGAAGCCTAAGGACCCAGGTTCGATTCCCCATGTAAAGCCAGATATACAAAGTGATGCCTGTGTCTAGAGTTCATTTGTAAGTGGCTAAAGGCTCTAGTAAGCCCATTCTCTCTCTTTTCTCTCTCTCTCTTTCTCTGTCTCTTTCTCTCTGACTCTGTCTCATTCTCTAAATAAATAAAAAGTAAAACAGATATTCAACATGCATCACATCATGTAAATAGCTTGGGCACTGTGAGCCACCCTTATCTGAATAGCAGGAACTAAGCTCCCAGGCCTATTAAGGGCCATCCTTGGAAGTAGGCCATTCAAAAGATAAGAAGCATGGTGAGAGTTTACCCCAAACTGGTTCAAAAGAGGTGAGTGCTTGCTCATGTCTTCTTTTTAAATGCTTATCTTAATTGACAACTTCCATAATTATAGACAATAAACCATGATGATTACCTCCCCGCCCCCACTTTCCCCTTCACAAATCCACTCTCCGTCGTATCTCCTCCCCCTCTCAATTAGTCTTTCTTTTATTTTGATGTCATCATCTTTTCCTCCTTTTATGAGGCTCCTGTGTAGGTAGTGTCAGGCATTGCGAGGTTATGGATATCCAAGACATTTTTGTATCTGGGAGACTTCATTGTAAGGAGTCCTACCCTTTCTTTGATGCCCATGTCTTTTGAGTGGCAGATTCCACTTGTTTTCCACAAGACCAAGCCACATGCCAGCCTTGGAGGGTCTTGATTATAGCTCTGTGTGTCAGGAATCCTCTCTTTGGTACCTCTGCCCACTAAGTCCCCTCTTGCCCCATGGGCTCCTCCCCCACCTCCCAGTACGTTGGTGGAATGTCTCGTGTGGGTTTTTGAGTTGGTACTGATTCTTGTACTTCTCTGCGGGGGTGGGGTTAGTGTCTGATAATCCATTACTGAGGCCACTGAGCAGTCTGAAAGACTTGCGACCGTGAACACCCACTAACCTTCACTGATCCACTCTGCCAACAACATGCAGGGTGGTGCCTGTGGCAGGCTTGTGTACCAGTCAAACCACTGGAGCAGAGGAGGGTAGGGGATGTCTGCATGTCCCCCCAGCTGTGCAGTGCAAGGTCAGCAGGGGGCTGGAGAGATGGCTCAGCGGGTAAAGCACTTGCCTGTGAAGCCTAAGGAGCCACATTTGACTCTCCAGATCCCACGTAAGCCAGATGCACAAAGGTGAGGCAAGCACAAGGTTGCATATGCCCAGTAGGTGGCACAAGCATCTGGAGTTTGATTATAGTGGCTGAGGCCCTGGTGTGCCAGTTTTCTCTCTCATCTCTCTCTCTCTCTCTCTGAAATAATAATAATAAAAAGGTCAGCAGGTTCAAGCCCAGTGTCTTGGGGAACTCTCAGGGAGCTGGGTATTTTTGCGTGTGGCTTCTAATCTTCCCATAATCTCCCAGGATATAGATTAAAAACTATACCAATAAGAAAGACATGCCTGGAGATGGAGAGATTTCTTAGTGGTTAAAGTGCTTACTTGACAAGCCTAAGGGCCTGAGTTCGATTCCCCAGTACCCACATTAAAGCCAAAAGCACAAGGTGGCACATGCATCTGGGGTTCACTTGTTTGTAGCAGGCTGGAGGCCCTAGAGTGCCCATTATCTTTCTCTATCTGCCTCTTCCTGCCTCCCTCTCTGCCTCAAATAGAATAAATAAATAAAATATTTAAAATTTTGTTTAAAAATTATATATTTATTTCATATAGATCTAGGGAGTATATATATTTGTTTTATCATACATATATACACACATATTGCAATAGTCCCCAACTTAAAATGGTTCAACTTGGGCTGGAGAGATGGCTTAGTGGTTAAGCGCTTGCCTGTGAAGCCTAAGGACCCCAGTTCAAGGCTCAATTTCCCAGGACCCACGTTAGCCAGATGCACAGGGGGCGCAAGCATCTGGAGTTCGTTTGCAGTGGCTGGAAGCCCTGGTGCGCCCATTCTGTCTCTCTCTCTCTCTCTCTCTCTGCCTCTTTCTCTCTTTGTCTGTTGCTCTCAAATAAATAAAAATAAACAAGAAAATTTAAAAAAAATGGTTCAGCTTAGCGATATTTCAATGGTGAGAAAATGATATCATTCAGTACAAATGGCACTAGAATCTGAGAAGTAGAGATGGGAGGACTGCAAATTTGAGGCCAGCCTGGGCTACATAGTGACACTATCTCAAAAAAAAAAACAACCATGAGGCGAGGAGGGACTGGTGATGTAAGTGATTGCTAGAGTACTTGCCTAGCATGCACAAGGCCCTGTGTTCCATCTCCAACACTGCAAGTAACAGAAACAAGACCATTATGTGAATGTATCACACTTTATTTATTAAATATTTATCAAATAAATAGAACTAGGCACATTCACCTCAGTGGAAACATAAAGTTAGGCTTTGCAGTAGGCACCTTAACCACTGAGCCATCCCTCCAGTCTCCTTTGTCACCTTCCGTTAATCCCCAATGAATAGAACCATGGCTTACCGTCAGGACTGGCCTTGCGTCTGCCTCTTCAGCACCATGCTCCATGGGACCCTTCCTCCACGGTCCCAATCCAGTGGCCACGGGCTCTGTGTGCATCCAGATAGGAAAGAGGGTAGAGTGAGAGTTAGAACTGGACCCTAACCTTCTATTCTCTTGAATCAGGCAGCTCCAGCCAAAAATGACCACTGGGGGGTGGTTTAAACCCAGAGGCTTGGAGCAGCAGTGAATTAGTTGGTCTTGTTCGAGTACCAGGGCAGGTCTATTTCCGGAAATAGCACCCTGGGTGCCTCCTTTGCCTCAAATATGTGTGTATATATGTATGATAAAACAAATATATATGCTCCCTAGATCTATATGAAATAAATATATAAGGTGTACTGTGATGGCAGCAGGACAGGAGGGAGAGTATATAGCATGCTGGACAAGTAGATCTTCACCCTGGTCCACATTCCACTGGCCAGATCGAGGCAGGATGGCTCAAGCCTATGTCAGCGAGGAGAGCAGACACACATTATCCAATCGCCAAAGTGATCCTGTAAAACCCTTTGGCGAAGGGCATGTGTCAGTGTACATCAGAGGTGTTAAGACTTAGCCAAAATGGCAGAGTGTGGTGGCGCACGCCTTTAATCCCAGCACTCAGGAGGCAGACGTAGGAGGATTGAAGAGAATTCAAGGCCACCCTGAGACTTCATAGTGAATTCCAGGTCAGCCTGAGCTAGCGTGAGACCCTCCCTCGAGGAAAAAAAAAAAAAAAAAAGAGCCAAAATGCTTCAGTCTATTATAGCCACTACCCTCCCTTTTAATGATCACACCCACTTTAGTCTCTTCATCTGTAAAATAAGGTGGGGTGAAGGGTCCCCAAGGTTTCTACTGGTCACATTGTCCTGAGACTGGTTTATTTGAGAGAGAGAGGCATACAGAGAAAGAGAGGAAAGGAGGGAGGGAGGGAGAGAATGGGCGCGCCAGGGCCTCAAGCCTCTGCAAATGAACTTCAGTCACATGCGTCGCCTTGTGCATCTGGCTTATGAAGGTCCTGGGGAATTGAACCTGGGTCCTTTGGCTTGCAGCGAAATTGCTTAACCACTAAGCCATCTCTCCAGCCCTGTCCTGAAATTTTGATGGAAAAAAAAAAAAAACAGTTGGAAGAAGGATGGAAAAATAGGCAGCAAGGGGCTGGAGGGATGGCTTAGCAGTTAAGATGTTTGCCTGCAAAGCCAAGGGACCCAGGTTCGATTCCCCAGGACCCACATTAGCCAGATGCACAAGGGAGTGCATGCGTCTGAAGTTCGTTTGCAGTGGCTGGAGGCCCTGGCATGCCCATTCTCTCTCTCTTTTCTCTCTCCCCCTCTTTCTCTGTCAAAATAAATAAATAAAATATTTAAAAGTCTGAGTGCTTCAAAAAAAAAATAGGGGACTGGAGAGATGGCTTAGCGGTTAAGCGCTTGCCTGTGAAGCCTAAGAACCTGGGTTCGAGGCTCGACTCCCTAGGACCCACGTTAGCCAGATGCACAAGGGGGCGCACGCGTCTGGAGTTCGTTTGCAGTGGCTGGAGGCCCTGGTGTGCCCATTCTCTCTCCCTCTCTCTATCTGCCTCTTTCTCTGTCGCTCTCAAATAAATAAATAAAAATAACAAAAAAATTTTTTTTTAAAATAGGCAGCAAGATAACGTCTGCCTAGCATTGAGTTTATCACACCCAAGGGGCTCAGAAAATCAGAAAATGTCTTACTAACACAATGATTTAGATATCCTGTGTCCAGAAGGCTGGATGCTGGTGGCTCACCTAGTAGAGAAAACAAACAAAAACGTGCAATGCTTTTTTGGGCCCCAGGCGTTCACTGGTCTCCCTTCCGAGCTGGAGGTGGTACAGGGATATTTTGTTCGGCTTCCCAGATCAACATGACTGGATTTAGAATCACCATGGAAACATATTTCTGGGTATATCTATGAAGGTGTTTCCAGAAAGGTTTGACTGAGCAGGGAAGACCCATCCCATGTGGCTGAGATCCCAGACTAAATAAAAAGGAGAAAGTTGCCAGGCATGGTGGTGCACGTCTTTAATCCCAGCACTTGGGAGGCAGAGGTAGGAGGATCACTCTGAGTTCAAGGCCACCCTGAGAATACATAGTGAATTCCAGGTCAGCCTGGGCTAGAGTGAAACTCTACCTAAAAAAAAAAAAAAAAAAAAAGGAGAAAGTTGCGCTGGAGGGATGGTTTAGCAGTTAAGGCATTTGCCTACAAAGCCAAAGGATCCAGGTTCGATTACCCAGGACCCTCATAAGCCAGATGCACAAGATGGCACATGTATCTGGAGTTTGTTTGCAGTGGCTGGAGGCCCTGGTGCACCCATTCTCTGTCTCTCTGCCTCTCTTTCTCAAATGATTTTTTTTTTTTTTTTTTACAAAATTTAAGAAAGGGTAAAGTTGAACAGAAGCACTCATCCCCCTGTGGATACAATGTGACACCCCACACTCCTGCCACCATGCATTCTTCACTGTGACAGACTGTATCCCCCAAACTGTGAGCCAATGCAACTCCCCCCAAGCTGTTTCTTGTCAGGTACTTGGTCACAGCAACAAGAAAAATAACTAACACATCAGGCTTGGGTAGGTGCATAAGCAGTTTTCTTCTTTTGAATATTTTTTTCATGGTTTTTATTTTTTTTGTTCATTTTTATTTATTTATTTGAGAGTGACAGAGAGAGAGAGAAAGAGGTAGATAGATAGATAGATAGATAGATAGATAGATAGATAGATAGATAGACAGACAGACAGATAGACAGACAGACAGATAGGTAGATAGATAGAGAATGGGCGCGCCAGGGCCTCCAGCCATTGCAAACGAACTCCAGATGCTTGTGCCCCCTTGTGCACCTGGCTAACGTGGGTCCTGGGGAATTGAGCCTCGAACCGGGGTCCTTAGGCTTCACAGGCAAGCGCTTAACCACTAAGCCATCTCTCTAGCCCTTGGTTTTGATTTTTTAAATATTTTTATTTATTTATTTGCAAGGAGTAAGAAAGAGAGAGACAGCATGAATGGACTCACCAGGGCCTCCAGCAGCTACAAACGAACTCCAGATGCACACGCCACTTTGTGCATCTGGCTTTACCTGGGTACTGGGGCACCAAACCTAGGTCATTAGGCTTTGCAGGCAAGTGCCTTAACTGCTGAGTCATTTCTCCAGTCCTTTTGTTTGTTTGTTTTGAGGTACGGTCTCGCTCTAGCCCAGGCTGACCTGGAACTCACTATGTTGTCTTGAGCTGACCTTGAACTCGTGGCAATCCTCCTACCTCTGCTTTTCAAGTGCTGGGATTAAAGGCGTGCACCACCATATGCAGCCACTTTTTGTTGTTGTTACTGTTGTTCATTGATTTCTTTCTCTAGCTTCTCAGATCCAGTAACATCCCAGCCTCTGAGCACACTGCTCATGTGACGCGGAGAAGCCTCTACTCCCCAGAACAAGCAAGCTGCTCCTTAGAAGTTAGAATATCCGTCCTCTGTTGAGCTGAGAATAGGTTTCTAGGCAACCCCTGTCCTCCTGGGAGGTTGCTCTGTCCTACATAGATGGTGCTGTCCCTGTACAAGGCCGGACTCTTCCTCTCAGAGGGGCTGCCTCAGCATCTCTGTGACTTATCTCTTGCCATCTGACAGGTCACCTCCAAGTTCAGATGCTGAAGATCTCATAGTGTCTGTGGGTCCAAAATTAACTAGTGGGTGATATGTTGGACTGCTCCCAGTGTGGACTGTTATCCTGAGGCGCCTTCATCCCAAGGGCTTGTCTAAGGCTGGAGGCTCCGCTTCGAGGCTGAGTCCCAGGCCTGGCAAAGTGTGTTGGCAGTTGGCAGAAGGCTTCTGGTTCTGGCCCTACATATTGATGTCTCCACAGGGGCTGCTTGAGTGCCCTCACAACATGGCTACCGACCTTCACAGTGGACAGATGCAAGAGAGGCAGGATAGGGATGGGGGTGGGACAGCATGGTAGGAACCTCAAGGTCCCTACCCTCAAACACAGTCAACGCCTACAAAAAGCCCTGCTTATGGCTCAAGGTGGGAGAAAAACTATAAACTTTTGTGGAGCTCTTTTTTTAAAATTATTTATTTATTTTTATTATTTGTTTTTGTTTTTCCAGGTAGGGTTTCACTCTAGCCCATGCTGACCTGGAATTCACTATGTAGTCTCAGGGTGGCCTTGAACTCATGGCGATCCCATCTCTGCTTCCCAAGTGCTGGGATTAAAGACGTGCACCACCACACCCTGATCCTCTTCCCCCTGCCCCGAGGTGGGGTTTCACTCTAGCTCAGGCTGACCTGGAATCCGTTATGTAGTCTCAGGGTCGTCTCGAGCTCACGGCGATCCTCCTACCTCTGTCTCCTGAGTGCTGGAATTAAAGGTGTGTGCCACCATGCCCGGCTCCTCTTTTTTTTATTAATTAATTAAATTATAAAATAGAGAGAGAGAGAGAGAGAGAGATAGAACATGCATACATGTGCCAGGGTCTTTTGCCACTGCACCTCCAGATGCATGCATGACTTTGTGCATTTGGCTCTACGTGGGTACTGGGGAATTGAACCTGGCTGGCAGGCTTTGCTTGCTTGCGACTTTAGCCACTCAGCTCCATTCTCTCTTTACTCATCTGTAAACTGCGTTGCTTTGGCGATTGAAGAAGGGGGGGGGGGAAGCAAGGAAAAAGTATTTAGTGAATTGTTTATTTTATTTTAATTTTTTATTGACAACTTCCATGGTTGTAAACAATATCCCATGGTAATTCCCTCCATTCCCCCCCCCCACTTTCCCCTTTGAACTCCACTCTCCATCATATTCCATCCCCCTCTCAATGTCTCTCTTTTATTTTGATGTCATCATCTTTTCCTCCTATTATGATGGTCTTGTGTAGGTAGTGTCAGGCACTGTGAGGTCATGGATATCCAGGCCATTTTGTGTCTGGAGGAGCACGTTGTAAGGAGTCCTACCCTCCCTTTGGCTCTTACATCCATTCTTTCCACCACCTCTTCCGCAATGGACCCTGAGCCTTGGAGGTGTGATAGATACTTTGCAGTACTGAGCACTCCTTTGTCATTTCTTCTCAGCACTATGGTGCCTTCTGAGTCATCCAAGGTCACTGCCATCTGAAAAGAGAAGCTTCTGTAACCCAAAAGTGAGATTAGCGTTAACACATGGGTAATGAACTTTAAGAGAAGTGCTTACTGGGCAGTTTGGTGAGTATAGTATATACTCTTAGCCAGACAGCAGCAGACGTTACACCCCTAGGGCTCATGACTACCCCTGTTGTAGGTTATCAGTATCAGGGGTGTATTCCCTTCCACGGAGAGGGCCTTCAGTCAAACTAGAGGGCGGTTGGTTTCCCCCATAACAGATGTGCCACTATCATGAGTGAAAACGATGCTTCTGTATGCAAGGATGTTGCTAGGAATGAGTGCTTCACTGGCAAGGGCCTCTTCACTCCCGCCCTCCCCCAAGATGGGCAGTCACAGTTCTGGAAAGTAGGGCCCTATTTGCCAAAGGACGACAGATGCATAGCTTGAGGCTTCTTTGGGGACTGTCCTTTGTTCAGGGGTCTTGTCGCGAGGAGACCCTCTTTTTTTTTGCTTGATAGACTCTCCATGGTCTTCTCTCATTCAGTTCAAGCGGTGGAGGGAGGTGGCCTCGCCGTGGAGGCCTGGGTCCTGTCTGGGGTTCACGGCGCTAAACCAAACTGACTCAGTAAAAGAAGTGCACAGGTCTGGGTAGATGTTGCTTCAAAAGCAGATGACTCTTGGAGTCTGTGACTACGCTTGGTGTGGGATCTTTGCTTTTGCAGTGGGTTGTCGTATTTGGACAGTTTTGCTGTCATTTGTACTTTGATCTAAACTTGGTGGGAGTCACCTTTACATAAGGTGATTTCATCTAGAGCAGGGTGTGGTGGCACACGCCTTTAATCCCAGCACAGAGGTAGGAAGAGTTTGAGGCCATCCTGAGGCTACATAGTGAATTCCAGGTCAGCCTGGGATGGAGAGCGAGACCCTACCTTAAAAAATGAAAAAAAAAAAGAAAGATAATTTCGTCTAATATTAATGTCGGTGCCTGGAGGCCACGAAGGGAGGAGGTACACTTCTGAATAAATTGTCTGTAAGCTCATTTTGCAATCTGAGCATTTAAATTTATAATTGCCCTTGGTACGCTAAATTTGGAATTAATCATTTCCCTAACTGATCTCTCTTCCACATGGCATTTCATTCCTCCCTTGGCTTTGTAACTAATTTTCTTCCTTCCTTCCTTCCTTTTTTTTTTTTTTTTTGTGTGTGTGCTCAGTGTAGTATTTTCTCCAGTGCTTTCAGGCCCACCAGATTCTTTAGCCAAAGGCTGCATTGGGAACATACTGCAGGTTATCATGGTGGCTGCAGGATTATATGAAGATTAAAAAAAGAAAAAAGAAAAACCTGTTCACGTCATATCCTGAGTTGTTCCAAGTAGGAGAGTCTAGGTTTACAGGCCCACGCTGCACTCACAATAGACCCAGCCCTGTGCCTGGGACCTTGCCATCTCCCAGGTCCTCATTGCGTGTAACTGCATTCCTGAGCCTGAGCCTGAGGCTCAGCACCCCCCCCCCCCCATGCACCACCTTTTGTCACCAGAGCTGTTCAGAATTGCTGTTCTCATGGCTACATGCAGAGAGGATTTAAATTTTTTTAAATTTTTATTTATTTATTTGAGAGTGACAGAGAGAAAAAGAGGCAGAGAGAGAGAAAGAGGGAGAGAGAATGGGCACACCAGGGCCTCCAGCCACTGCAAACGAACTCCAGATGCATGTGCCACCTTGTGCATCTGGCTTACGTGGGTCCAGGGGATCGAGCCTCGAACTGGGGTCCTTTAGGCTTCACAGGCAAGCGCTTAACTGCTGAGCCATCTCGCCAGGCCCATGCAGAGAGGATTTAAAATATAATGCCTGGGGATTTTATTTTTTAGTTATGGGATGTTTCATATATATATATATATATATATATATGTATATATATATATGTTTATAAATGTTATATATATAACATGTTATAAATATAATATATGTTATGAATGTTATATATACTTATATATATAGTTATAAGTGAGGATGTATTGTATAATGAACCCATGTTTCCGTCACTCAACATCGAGAGATCTCACCTATGGCATGGTGAGAATCTGTGGCTTCCCTACTCCATTTAACTTCAAGTAAATCTGAAACCTCTTTAACTTTCACTGACAGGTATTTTATGTGGTTTAAAAAGTTTTTCACTTTATTTGCAAGCAGAGAGAGAAAGAGAGAGAGAGAGAGAAAGAGAATGGTTGAGTCAGGGCCTCTAGCTGCTGCAAATACATAAATAAATAAACAAACAAATAAATAGATACACACTAAAGGCCAAGTGTGGTGACTCATGCCTATAATCACAGCACTGAGGAGCCTGAGGTAGGATGGCCATGAGTTCCAGGCCAGCCTGGGTTAGAGTGAGACTCTGCCTCAAAAAAAAAAGAGGGCTGAAGAGATGGCTTAGTGATTAAGGCACTTGCCTGTGAAACCTAAGAACCCAGGTTTGATTCGCCAGATGTACAAGGTAACATGTGCATCTGGAGTTCTCTTGCAATGACTGGAGGCCCTGACGTGCCCATTCTCTCTCTATCTGCCTCTTTCTCTTTTAAATAAATAAATAAATAAATAAATAAAAACTTTTGGTTTTTCGAGGTAGGGTCTCACTGTAGCCCAGGCTGACCTGGAATTCACTATGGAGTCTCAGGCCAGCTGCAGTCGACTACCTCAGCCTTCCGAGTGCTGGGATTAAAGGCGTGTGCCTGGCTTTTCTCTCTCTTTTTATTTTTTAAATATATTTTTAAAATTCTATCCATTTATTTGGGAAAGAGAGAGAGAGAGAGAGAAAGAGAGAGAGAGAGAATGGGCACATCAGGGCCTGTAGCCACTGCAAATGAACTCCAGATGCATGTATCACCTTGTGCATCCAACTTACGTGGATCCTGGGGAATCGAACCTGGGTCCTTTGGCTTTGCAGGCAAACACCTTAATTTCCAAGCCATCTCTCCAGCCCTCTTATGTATTTATTTATTATGAGAGAAAGAGAGAGAGAGAGAGAGAGAGAGAGATTGGTGTGTCAGAATCTCTAGCCATTGCAATTGAACTCGAGGTGCATGCGCCACCTTGTGTACATGTGCAACCTTGTGCATATGCATCACTTTATGTGTCTGGTTTATGTGAGTTCTGGGCAGTCGAACCTGGGTCCTTAGGCTTTGCAGACAAGCACCTTAACTGCTAAGCCATTTCCCCAGCCCTATTCATTTATTTATTTAGTTTGGCTTTTCGAGGTAGTCTTGCTCTAGCCCAGGCTAACCTAGAATTCATTATGTAGTATCAGGGTAACCTCAAACCCACAGTGATCCTCCTACCTCTGCCTCCCAAGTACTGGAATTAAAGGTATGTGCCACCACCCTGGCTCCAGTCCCCCCTTTTATTATTATATTATTTGTTTATTTGTAAGGAGAGAGAGACAGACAGAGAGAGAGAGAGAGAGAGAATTGAGAGAGAGAGAGAAGAGACAGTGGGTGCACCAGGCCCCTAGTCACTGCAAACAAATTCCACATGCATGTGCCACCTTGAGCATCTGGCTTTAGATGAGTACTGGGGAATCCAACCAGGGTCATTAGGCTTTGCTGGCAGGCACCTTAACCATTGAGCCATCTCTCCAACCCCTTTGGTTTCTAATTAAGTCTTCTGTCATTCAAATTGCTTTCCCCTGAGTTACAGTGTTGATTCCATCTCCCCACCCCTCACTCAGTGCTGAGGATGAAACCCAGGACCTTGTGAGTGAGACAAGTGCTCTGCCCCTGAGCTACAACCCCAGCTGCTAGTTTTCCTTGTATCTCACTGCTTTTTAAGTTCTTTTTTACTTTCTTTCTTTCTTTTTTTTTTTTTTTTTTTCCAGAAGTTTGACTATGATATATGTTGGTCAGATGGGAGGCAGGAGAGAGCTCTGGGACTCTTATATAGAACAGATATAAAGATTTATTATATGCTGATGAGATGACTCAGCAGTTAAAGGTGCTTGCTTCTAAAGCCTGATACCCCAAGTTTGATTCCTCAGTACCCAAGTAAAGCCAGTTGCACAATGTGGCATATGTTTCAGGAGTTCATTCACAGTAGCAAGAGGTCCTCATGTTCCCATTCTCTATCTCTCTCTTTCAAAAAAAAAAAAAAAAGGTGAAGGGTATAGAAGTGTAATATTGGCAAGCTTAGAATAAAGTTTTTAAAAATGCAATTTAGGGGCTGGAGAGATAGCTTAGTGGTTAAGGCACTTGCTGGTGAAGCCTGAGAACCCAGGTTCGATTCCCCAGAACCCACATAGGCCAGATGCACAAGGTGGCATATGTATCTGGAGTTCATTTGCAGTGGCTAGAGGTCCTGGTGTGCCCATTCTCTCCCTCTTCCTCTCTCCTTCTCTCTTTCTGTCTCTAAATAATATTAAAATTTTAAATTAAATTAAATTAAAATTTAAAATGCAATTTAGACAGGAATTGTCTGGCAGGTGGCCAGGGAAGACACAAGGAGACAGATGGAGAGGCTCTGGGTGCTTTCTGGATGAGGTGACCATGGCGTGGTGCAGGGCTGAGCAGGGCAGCTGGAGAAAGGGGGTGTGTCCCGAGAGACAGCCAGGAACAGGGTAGAGAGGAGTTGAATTCTGCTTGGTAAAGCCCAGGGTGGAGGCGTGTGCCTGACCCATCCTGCAATTCAAAACTGTAATGATACGGAAAGATACTGTCAGAGTCACCTCCACACTGCTCGGATGACCCGCCAAACCAGACACAGCTTATGGGAGGAAGAAGGGATTTATTTTAAACTTACAGATCCAGGGGAAGTTTCAGGATGACGAAAGAAGCTGGCCCTCTTTCACAGGTCCACGCAGAGAGAGAAGAAAACCACATCCAGCCACAAGCAAGCATGCTCTGGGGACCCCTGGCCGAGCTCAAGCGCTGCGCACACCTTAGGCTGGAATTCAGATCCGCCCCCTGTAACACCTTAGGGCTGGACCCCACGTCCACCCACAGTGACACCTCCTCCAGGCAGGCGGCCGGAAATCCAAGTTGCAGCTTTAATAAAACATCTGAATCTCTCAGGGCACATGAACTCAAACTACCGCAGACACCAACATCTCTTCTTGTTGCATTGGCAGAAAAGTGTCATGCTCCCCCGTGTTCTGATTGACAAGGCAGTTGAGTCAAATTTAGAGAGCGCGAGCATTTGCCTAATATTCTGCGGCAAGCTTTCTACCTGATCTTAGGAACCGCCTTAGACATTGCCAGGTCGTGCGGGGTATTCTGATGGTTTAGTGGGACCACGAGAGTCGGTCTGATGGGTCTTCAGTGAGTGATGCTGATGGGGTGTGCTGTCAGCATGTGGGGTCAGGAGAACTTTGGGTGGGGGTGTAGGGCTGATGTGCTGTGGGCTGGGGCTAGATTGCCTCCCTGGGTTGGCTCTACCTATAACACTCATGCATTAAGCTCCTCAGCCCACAATTGTTTTGCAGCTCTCCCCATGGTGTGAACTCTGAGCTGAGCAAGAACAAGACAGGCATTATGGTGGCTCATGGGACTTCAGTGTTAGCTTATGAGTGATAGATGCAGATTTTGGCTAAGTACATCAAAGTATTATTTCTGAACAGCTATTCCAGTATTCTTCAAAAGATCCCTGGGCTGGAGAGATGGTTCAGTGGTTAAGGCACTTGCCTGTAAAGCCCAAGGACCCTGGTTTGATTCCCCAGTACCCAGGTACAGCCAGATGCACAAGGTGGCGCATGCATCTGGAGTTTGTTTGCAGGTCCTGGTGTGCCCATTCTCTATCTGTCTCTGTCCCTCTCTTTCTCTCTCAAATAAATAAATAAAATATTTTGTGGGCCAGGGGTGGTGGCACATGCCTTTAATCCCAGCACTTGGGAGGCAGAGGTAGGAGGATCTCCATGAGTTCAAGGCCACCCTGAGACTACATAGGGAATTCCAGGTCAGCCTGGGCTAGAGTGAGATCCTACCTTGAAAAACAATAATAAATAAATAAATTTTAAAAAAGATTCTCATGCTAGTGACCCCCTCCCCCAGGCTCTGTACATTTATAACAAAAATACCTGATAGAAGCAACTTAAGGGAGGTGGAATTTATTTGGGCTCATGGTTTTGGAGGGTTCAGTTCATAGTCATTGGTCCCATGTGCTTGGGCAGAACCATGTGGAGGCAGGAGTGTTCAGTGGAAGAGAGCTGCCACTTTGTGGCCAACCAGAGAGCAGAGAAGAGAGAATACCAACACTTGGCTGGCTTTTTCCTTTCCCCTCTTTTAATCCATCTGAGTCCCCAACCTATGGGATGGCGTAGCCCACATTCAGGATGGGTCTTCCCCCTCAGTTAATGCTCTCTGGAGATGCCCTCACAGACACACCTGGAGGGGAGGTATGCCTTACCAATCTCCTATGTAATTCTAAACCTGGTCAAGTCAACAGTTAAGATGACTGCCAGAAGACTCGATTCCATTTCTTTCCTTTTTTTTTTTTTTTTTTTTTTGTTTTGAGGTAGGGTCTCATTCTAGCCCAGGCTGGCCTTGAACTCACAGTGATCTTCCTACCTTGGCCTCCCAAGTGCTGGAAATAAAGGCCTGTACCACTACGCCAGGCTCTTTCCCTTTCTTATATGTAAGATGGGACTAATTCCCTCTTACAGATAGACATCTTCTGCATGAACTATACCTTGTAAATATTTGCTAAATTAGTGTCTGCTTTGCCCACTTTGTGGGTCTTTGTGAGAATGGAGTTGTGCTAGTGACGGACTCCATAGGAAGTAAAGGACTGGGTAGATGTAAGTTGCACTGCTAAAAATGTTGTGCTCTCTAAGTTCCTGGCTGCCCCACTCTGGGTACAAATTTCACATCATAAATCTCAATAACAGGAGTCTGGCTTCCAAGCCGCCTGTTTCATTTTCGTTTGAGATTCCGTTAGAAGTGTTCTTGTTGCAGTGGCACCAATTTAGCATTTCTCAAGGGAATCTTTAAATGGCAAAAATGAGGCCACAAAGCGAAATGAAATGGTGTCAGGTCTCGCAGTGCCGCTCTCCTCTCTGAAAGCAAATGCACAGTAGAAGCTTCTGTTTGAACACCGCCTGGCATTTGTGGTGCCAGGCATCTACCCAGTGGTGCCAACCGATCAGCTCTGATGGCTCTTGAGAATATAGATGCAACCTAAGGGGGGGTGTATTCTGTATATTCCAACGGGCAAAAGGCAAAGCTGAGGGTGAGCAGTGGCTCTGTCCCCTTGGGACCCCCAAGGATCTACCCACATGTCAGTGCCAGCCTGCACCTAGCAACTAGAGCAGGGGAACCATCCTGACGTTTTTTTCCCTTGTTTTTGTTTTTTTCAAAGTAGAGTCTCACTCTAGACCAGGTGACCTGAAATCCTGAAATTCACTATGTAGTCTCAAAGTGGCCTCGAACTCAGGGCGATCCTCCTACCTCTGCCTCCCAAGTGCTGGGATTAAAGGCGTGCGCCACCATGCCTGGCTTCACTTTATTTTTGATTTACATTTCCGTGATGGTGAGTGATGCTGAACAGTTTTCATATGCTAGTTGGTCATTTGTATTTCTCTGTTTATTGACTTATGTATTCATCCACTGACAATTTTATACATGTATATAAAGTATTTTTAAAATTTTTGTTTTATTTATTTATTAGAGACAGAGGGGGAGAGAGAGTGAGAGAGAATGGGGCACACCAGGGCCTCTAGCCACTGCAAATGAACTCCAGGTACATGTGCCACCATGTGCATCTGCCTTATGTGGGACCTGGAGAATTGAACCTGGGTCCTTAGGCTTCACAGGCAAGTGCCTTAACCACTAAGCAATCCCTCCAGCCCTATAATGTATTTTTTTAAGTGAGCTTTTAAAAATGTTTTAGTTATTTATTTGAGAGAGGGAAAGAGGGAGAGAGACAGGGAGAGGGAGAGAATATGGGCATGCCAGGGTTTCTAGCCACTGCAAATGAACTCCAGATGCATGTGCCACTTTGGGTATCTGGCTTATGTGGGTACTGGGGAATTGACCCCCCCTCTCAAATAAATAAATATTTTTTTAATTATGAAAGAAAATTTATATAAGCCTTAGGCCCACTCCTGAGGAACGGTGAAATCCTGGAGCAGCCAGCAGCACTGGGGTTGTAATGTTGCTGTATCCATAATGTATAGCCCGGTCCATACACTAAGCAGGAAAGGAGCCAGACTTTCATGGTCCAGTCAGGAAAAACTGTCCTGTGGAAACTGTTCTTCATCCACCATGTGCTTGAGCAAGTCACTTGGTCTCTCTAGATGGCCCTTCTCTTGTTTTTTCTTTTCTTTCATCATCATCATCATTATTATTATTATTGTTATTATTATTATTTTGGTTTTCCGAGGTAGGATCTCGCCCTAGTTCAGAGCTGACCTGATATTCACTCTGTAGTCTCAGGGTGGCCTCGAACTCATGGAGATCCTCCTACCTCTGCCTTCCGAGTGCTGGGATTAAAGCATGTGCTACCATGCCCAATTAAAAATTTTTTTCTTATTGACAACTTCTGTAGTTACAGACAAGAAACCATGATATTTTCCTCCCCTCCGCCAGTTCCCCTTCCCAGCTCTGCTCTCCATCATATCCCCTCCCTCTCTCTGTTAGTCTCTCTTTTATTTTGATGTCATCATCTTTTTCTCCTATTATGAGGGTCTTGTGAAGGTATTGCTAGGCAATGCAAGGTCATGGAGATCAAGGCCAACTTCTCTCTGGGTGGTTGCATTGTAAGGAGTGGTGCCCTTTCTTTGGCTCTTACATTCTTTCCACCACCTCTTCCGCAATGGACCCTGAGCCTTGGAAGGATAGAGATGTTTCAGTGCTGAGCACTCTTCTGTCAATTCTTCTCAGCACTATGTTGCTTTTTGGATCATCCCAGTGGTCACCACCATCTGAAGAGAGAAGCTTCTCTAACCAAAAGTAAGAGTAGCGTTAATATATGAATATGAACATTAAGTGTAGTGCTTTCAGGGCAGTTTAGTGAGAATAATATATGAATTTAGCCAGACAGGAGCAGGCTTTGTACCCCTAAGGCACATGACTACCCTATAGTCTTTTGATTAGATTTTCAGTACCAGGCATGTATTCCCTCCCATAGAGTGGGCACATCAGGGCCTTCAGCCACTGCAAACAAACTCCAGACCCATGCGCTACCTTGTGCATCTGGCGTATGTGGGACCTGGAGAATTGAACCTGGGTCCTTAGGCTTCACAGACAAGCGCCTTTACTGCTAAAACATCTCTCCAGCCTTTTTGTTTTATTTTTATCTGCTTTTTTTAAAAAATAAATTATCCATCATCCCTAGGGTGATTTTTATTTATCTTTGGGAATCCTAAACCTAGTTATCTGAAATCATTCTCACATTATGCCAGTAGCTCCATTTTCTCTGGAGTGATTCCTCTGCCGAGCATCAGCTCTATTGGATTCTTTGTTAATGTTGCTCTTCCTACAACATAGGCTTTGAAATTATTTCCAGGCTCATCTTGACTGGCTCATCCTTCCTTCCTCCCTCAGCCTCCCTCACCACCCTACTCTTGTTGGTCTAGTGATTTTCATTTTATTTATTTATTAAATATCCTATTTATTTATTTATTTATTTGAGAGAGAGAGAGAAAGAGACAGGTAGATGTATAGAGAGAATGGGTAAGCCAGGGTCTCTAGCCACAGGCATATGCCCCACCTTGTGTATCTGGCTTTATTTGGGTACTAGGGAATCGAACTTGGATCCTTAGGATTTTCAGGCAATCGCCTTAACCATTGAGACATTTCCCCAACCTTCATCTAGTGATTTTTAAAATGCTTCCACCTACTGTCTTGGAGAGGTGAGTCTACAGCCAGACTCTATGATGAGTACCTAGGGCTTATGCCCTTTAGTAGCACTGGGGATATATCCAAGTCAGCCACTGAACCTGAAGGTAGGTGAGTTGGGGTTCTTTGTTATCAGCTATGATCCTGGGAAGAAGATGATAGGAACATCATTAAAAAAAAAAAAAAAAACTTTTGAAGTAACTTAGACTTAACAGAAAAGTCACAAAAATAGTGCAAAGCCCTCATATGCCCTCCACCTAGTTCTCCTAAAATTAACATGTCACCTCTCCAAAGTACAATGATCAAGAAAATTAACATTGTGATAATATCACCAACTAAGCTCCACACTTTATTAGAATTTCATTTTTTTCAGGTCCTTTTTCCTCCTATTTAAATCCCAATCCAGATTTCTCCATTGCAAGATCTAGTGAGTTTCTATGTCCATTATGCTGGCTCTGCAGCCTCTGGTGAGGGACGGCTCCTTTCTCACATCTGTCTGTTTGTCTGATTGTTTCCTTGTGTCAGCGTGGACTCCTGGGTTTTACTTTAGTCAATAGGTTGTGATCTAACACCACATCCAATGGGTAATTTACAGCCTAGCTCTGATTTCACATAGCGGCTTGGTTTCTCCTATCTCCCATCATGCACAAGGCTTGCTTTTTATTTTATTTTATGTTATTTTTAGAGAGAACAAAAGAGAGAGAGGGAAAGAGAGAGAGAGAGAGGAGGAGAGAGAGAATTGGCATGCCAGGGCCTCAGCCAATGAAGTCAAACACCAGACGCTTGTGCCACCTAGTGGGCATGTGTGACCTTGTGCTTGCCTCACCTTTGTGTGTCTGGCTTACTTGGGACCTGGAGAGTTCAACATTGTTATTAGGCTTTGCAAGCAAGCACTTACTGCTAAGCCATCTCTCCAGCCCAAGGCATGCTTTAAAAATATTTTATTCATTTGAGAGAGAGAGATAGGGGAAGAAGCAGATAGAGAGAGAATGGGTGCACTAGGGCCTCCAGCCACTGCAAACGAATTCCAGAGGCTTGTGTCCCCTTGTGCATCTGGCTTACATGGGTCCTGAGGAATGGAACCTTAGTGCTTAGGCTTATCATGCAAGCACCTTAACACAAGGCATGTTTATGTCCCATTTTCCACAGAAAGTTTGGGAATTCTTGGCCATCTCTCTATTGTGATGTTAATTTTAGTTGTGGTTTTTAAGATAAAAATCTGCAATGTATTACATTTGGCCATTGGCTGCTTTTCTTGCCTCATGTTCTCTCACCCACTCATATTCTCAATGCTGTGATAATGGAAGCCCCCCCCCCATTTTTTTTTTTTGGTTTTTTTGAGGTAGGGTCTCACTCTAGCCAAGGCTGACTTGGAATTCACTCTGTAGTCTCAGAGTGACCTCAGACTCACAGCGATCCTCCTACCTCTGCCTCCCGAGTGCTGGGATTAAAGGCGTGCAACACCATACCCGGCTTCCCATTTTTAATTCTTTGAAAGCTACAACTTCCTCCTTGCCTTGTGATCTTTGCCTCTATCCGCTCTGCCTAGAGCACAGGGCATGTCCCTCTTTTTCAGGGTTTAAAATTTTGAGCAGGGTTAGGGAGATGGCTTAGTGGTTAAGGTATTTGCCTGCAAAGCCAAAGGACCTTGGTTTGATTCCCCAGGACCCACGTAAGCCAGATGCATAAGGTGGCACATGCGTCTGGAGTTCCTTTGCAGTGGCTGAAGGCCCTGCTGGTGTGCCCATTCTCTCTTTCTCTCTCTTCCTCTCTCTGCCTTTCTCTTTCTCTCTTTCTCTCTCAAATAAATAAATTAAAAAAAATTTTGTTTTGAGCAGCCACAGGGTCATTGATGGTTAGTCACTACACTCTGTAACACTTGGCCCATCTACAGCTTGCAGTGTAAAACATGAGTCTTAAAGCAGGCGTTTCCAGCGTCACTGGTTTTGTAATCCAGAGTGCGTTTCCTCTGGTCCAAAGATGCCAACACTTAGGTGCTGGACCTTGCTTCAGTGGTACATCGTTTTTGCTAAGAGATGTGACCAAATCAGGCCTGGAGAGGTGGCTTAGCGGTTAAGGTGCTTGCCTGCAAAGTCTAAGGACCCAGGTTCCATTCTCCAGGTCCCATGTAAGCCAGATGCATGCATCTTGAGTTCGTTTGCAGTGGCTGGAGGCCCTGGCATGCCCATTCTCTCTCTCTCTCTCCCCTTCTGTCTCTCTGTATCTAATAAACAAATAAGTAAGTAAAATGATAAAAAGAAATGCCAAACTGCTTTTCTAATAAAAGATGGATTTCTCCAGGGCTGGAGAGATGGCCCAACCGTTAAAGGCTCTTGTTTGCAAAGCCTAAAGGCCCGGGTTTGATTCCCCAGCACCCATGTAAAGCCAGATGCACAAAGTGGCACATGAATCTGGAATTTGTTTGCAGTGGCAAGAGGCCCTAGTGCACCCATTCACTCCTCCCTCCCCTCTCTCTGTTTGGAAATAAATAAAATAAAATAAATAAAGTATTTTTAAGGGCTGGAGAGATGGCTCAGTAGTTAAGGCACTTGCCTGTGAAGCCTAAGAACCCTAGTTTGATTCCCCTGTACCCATATAAAGCCAGATGCACAAGGTGGCACATGGATCTAGAGGTTGTTTGCAGTGACTAGAGGCCCTAGTGCACCTATTCTCTCTCTCTCTCTCAGTATTTCTCAAATAAATAAATAAATAAATAAATAAATAAATAAAATATTTAAAATGTTTGTTTTTTCTTTTAAAGATGGAAGTCTTATTATCAAGTCATTCAATTTCAGAGCTGGTAGGAGAATCAAAAAAATGACAGGTGGCGAACACCCAGGGAAAAGTCAATGAGAATTAAAGACAGTGGACAATTGCCAAGCAATTTCTGTCAGTGGCAATGTTACTAGTCAACGCGCTGTGAAAAGCGATTTGGTGTTCTGTGCAGGGGGGAAGGGTGTCTGAATTTCCTGCAAGTGTTTAAGGGCGTGAGTTAAGTAAATCCAGTCGTGATAATTGGATGTCAGCTTTCAGACAGAGGTCTCACTCTGAAGAGGCACACTTTTGTCACCTCTGCTTTCTCTTATTTTGATACCATTAGTTTTTCACACTCTTGAAACTAACAAAAGGGTTGGTTCTTGGTCATGAGGTAGCATTATGTTAGCCCAACCACTGCCTTGCCGGAAATGGGGGCATCTTTTCTCTATGGGATGGAATAGGTCAGTTTCAGGGACAGTGCCATTCCCAGGTTGCTCTAAGGAGGTGACCTTGAGTCTACCCTCTAGAGCTCTGAGTCTATTCTAATCTCAGTCTTCATGGCAGGATCCCACCCAGGCCCAACTCAGTGGTTCCAAAATTTAGTAGAAAGAGTCTGGCATGGGGCTGTAGAGATGACTTAGCAGTTAAGGAACTTGCCTGAAAAGCCTGGGGACCTAGGTTCAATTCCCCAGTGCCCACATAAGCCAGATACACAAGGTCACACATGTGTCTGAAGTTTGTCTGCAGTGGCTGGAGGCCCTGGTATGCCCATTCTCTCTTTCTGCTTATCTCATAAATAAATAAATAAAATATTTTTTAAAGAGAAAAAGAAAGAAGGAAATAAAGAAAGAAAGAAAGAAGAAGGAAGGAAGGAAAGAAAGAGGGGCCGGGGAGATGGTTTAGCGGTGAAGCCTAAGATGCCCAAGGTGGTATCAGCGTCTGGAGTTTGTGTGTAGTGGCTGGAGGCCCTGGCGTGCCCATTCTCTCTTTCTCTCTCTCTCTGTGCTTTTTTTCCCTCCCTCTGCAATAAATAATTAAGTAAAATATTTTTTAAAAAAAATAAAGAGTCTGAGACTGGAGAGATGGCTTTGCGGGTAAGGTGCTTGCCTGAGAAGCCTAAGGACCCAGGTTCAATTCTCCAGGTCCCACCTAAGCCAGATGCACATGATGGTGCATGCGTCTGGGGTTCATTTGCAGTGGCTAGAGGCCCTGGCGTGCCCATTCTCACTCGCTCTCTCCCTCTCTGTCTCTAATAAATAAATAAAAACTCAGAAAGAGTCTGGCATGGAGATCAAGCCTGTTCTGCCTTCTGGGACCCTGGGAAGTCACACTCTTCTCTGTTTCCTAATGTCTGCAAGGACTCAGACCACCACAGCAGGCATCATTGCCAGCCTTCTACCACTCTGCAGTCAGTCTTGGTAACGCTTCCAGTGCTTCTCCTAACACTAAGGACCTTAGACTCTGAGAACTTGCCACGAGGGCTTCTTGAGTCTGGACCTGCGGCACCCGGGAGCCTCATCTCATATGTTCTCTTGCATCCCACAGAAACCAAGGTGAAATGGCCCACACCTGCCGTGGGACCATCAACCTGGCCACCGCGCACATCGACACCGAGGACTCTTGCGGGATCTTGCTGTGCAGCGGGGCAAGGAGCTACCACCTGAAAGCCAGCTCCGAGATAGACCGGCAGCAATGGATCACCGTCCTGGAGCTGGCCAAGGCCAAGGCTATCCGGGTGATGAAAACCCAGTCAGGTACTGAGCATTCAGCTCAGGGGATGTATAGATGTGGTGTCTGGTTTCACTCAGGCCAAGGTCGATGTGGGCCCTCTCCACTCGGCTCTGTGCACCCTTAGCAGTGACACGGCCGTCTTGGCGATGTCAGGGCTGTGTGTGCCTTTGTTTGGACACATCTGGTTATGCGGACGTTAGTAGGTGCATCAGGTGTTGTGGTGGCTCAGGCCCAGAAGCAGCGATGCAGGGTTTGAGGCTCAGGTTGGGTCCCTGTGTGTCCTGTGTCCCAATGTGGAGACTGAAGATTGTTTAGTCAGAGCTGCCAGGTGAGATATTTACTCGGATGTTCTGAACAAGCTATTTGATATTTTATATGCTTTGTAAGCCAATGGTTCCGAAAGTCTATGAGCAAAGTCTGTTCTTGACTGCTGTCCCCAGCTACCCACCCTGTTCTCTCACCCAGAGACTACCAAAGGTGCAGTGACAGGCGTCTTGACACATATACCCAAATAGGTACTTATTCTAAAATAAATGCAGTACTCTACCTTGCTTATTCCTTTTAGCCATACATCTTTAATTCTTCCTTATCAGTGCATAAAAACTTCCCTTTTGTTTTTACGACAGCATGTGTTTTCATTGTATGGGTGTGTTGTGGTTCATTTAGTCTGCGGTCTGTGGTGATGAGCCTTTTGCCATTTTTTTTTTTTTTTTTTAACTTATGAGAGAGATTGGGAGGGAGGGAGGAAAGGAGAGAGAGAGAGAATGAACAGGCATGCCAGGGCCTCTTGCCACTGCAAATGAACTCCAGACACATGTGCCCCTTAGTGTGTCTGGCTTTATGTTGGTACTGGGGAACTGAACCTGAGCCATCAGGCTTTATAAGAAAGAGCCTTTAACCAGTGAGCCCCATGACAAGCCTTTATATATTTTTTTATTTCGTTCCACTATGACACATGGTAGTCCAGTGAGTGGCCTTGCCAGGATTTCATTTCCAACATGTATATGTACAAATGCAGTGCTCCAGGACCTAGGTTGCTGGGTTAATACGAGTGTAAATAATAATTCTGTGATGTATTTTCAAACTCCTTCACACAGGAGTTGTATTGCGAGATACCAATAACAACCCTTGAGAATGTCTGCCTATCACCTTACCCACACAGAGCCATGGTAAAGAGAGGGGTTATTTTTATCTCTCTTTTAAAATTTTATTTTATTTAAAAATATTTATTTATTTATTTATTTTAGAGAGAGAAATAGGGGGAGGGAGAGAGAGAGAGAAGGAAAGAAAGGAAGAAAGGAAGGAAGAAAGAAAGGATAGGTACACCAAGGCCTCCAGCTACCTGCAAACAAACTTCAGACACATGCACTCCCTTGTGCATCTGGCTTACGTGGGTCCTGGGGAATCGAACCTGAGTCCTTTGGCTTTGTAGGCAAGTGCCTTAACTGCTAAGCCATCTCTCCAGCCCTATCTCTCTTTTTAGTGCTAGGAATTGAACCCTAGGCAGGAATTCCATCTGAGCTATATCCCCAGGGATAGAAAGTGGTTCCTGATGGGTTAAAAAATGTGTTTACAAGCCAGGCTTAGTGACTTACTATAGCACTTAGGAGCCGAGACAGAAGGTTTGCCATGAGTTTGAGGTCAGCCTGGGATAAAGTGAGACCTTATCTCAATTATTCCCTTGACTCCCCCAAAATGTCTACATACTTCAGGGACTGGGGTCAGGAAGCTATGATCTTTCTGAAGCTATAAACAAAATGTATGTTTGTATATACCTGTCATGTTTCTGGGTAGGTGACATCCACACCTCCTTGGCTTCTGATGTTGAGCCTTCTGCTGCCCCATAACATGACAGAGGGCGACATATGGCAAGACAGATGGAAGAAAGTTAGAGAGAAAGAAAGAGAGAGAGAGAGAGAGAAAAAAAATGGGCACACCAGGGCCTCCAGCAGCTGCAAATGAACTCCATACACATGTGCCACCTTGTGCATCTGGCTCACATGGGTCCTGAGTAATCAAATCTAGGACCTTTGGCTTTGCAGGCAGGTGCCTTAACCACTAAGCCATCTGTGCAGCCCCAGCGCTTGATTTTATAACATGGCTTACCCCCCACCCCCTGCCAAAATAAAAAAAAACCCAATTGACTCATGAATACGTTGATCCATGAGTCACTTCCCAAAGATTCCACTTCTCAGACATCACTCACATATTACTTTGGGGATAAGTTTCCAGCAAAATTAGGGGATACCTTCAAAGCATCGTAGGTGTAGTGGTTTTAATCATATGTCCCTTCATAAACCCATGTATTTCACAGGCAGATGCCTTTAACCACCGAACTATCTCCCCAGCCCCAGTCTTGTATTTTCAATGCTTGGTCCCAGCTGCTGGCAATTTGGGAGGTGGAGCCTTGCTGGAGAAGGTGTGTTCCTGGGGGTGGGCTAAGGGGTGTCATAGCCAGAAAGTCCTTGCTTAGAGCTTGGCTCACACTCCTGCTGCTGTTTCCCACCTGCTGTGGCAGAAGTGATGTCCAGCCTCTGCTCATGCCACGTTTTCCCCCTGCCATCATGGAGCTTCCGCTCGAGATTGTAAGCCAGAATAAAAACCTTCCTCCCATCAGCTGCTTTTGGTCGGGCCTCCAGTAACATGGAGGTCACTACAACAGCAGGTCTTCCTGCTCAGTCACTATTATCTCTGAGGCCAACACTCACGTGACTCTGATGTCACTAGTGACGATGATCTTAGTGAGAAATCCCCAGGGTACCACTCTCACTCCCCGTGAAGGAGCGTGCTGGGTCATCCCACTCATTGGCTATGCTGAGATTCACTGCAGGTCCCGTGATCTCTATGGATGCTTGTAGAAAGCCATTGTGATGATGTGGTTGGGCTCAGGGCAGCCATGTTGCAGGTTTACTGCTGCTCTCTAAAGAACCAGTGTTCTCTTTCAGACCTCTCTTTTCTTTTCTTGTTTTGGTTTTATGAGGTAGGGTTTCACTCTAGTCCTGGCTGACCTGGAATTCACTATGGAGTCTCAGGGTGGCCTCGAACCAGCCATCTCTTTTCTAAGAATGAATGGATAAGTGGATGACTACAGTTGCTTTCACTTTTCCCCTGATATTAGTGTATCAGATGGCATTTATTGCAACAGTTTTCCTGGGACAACCAGGGGGACTCCTTTTGTGCTAGCGAGGAAGTCATGGTGCTAGTGTCTGCTAACCTAGGCTTCCTCTAGGTCAGGCAAGAACCCCTGAGGGAACAGCTTCATTCTCACCTTCCTTCATATCTTGAACACATAGCTTGCATTCCCAAGCATGTAGTCTTCTGGGAAAGGACACAGAGGCAAGCATTCATGTAGAACTCAAGAGAGCACATGCTACATGTCCGTGAGAAATGGTAGGAGTCCTTCTCTTTTGAATTTATTTATTTTCGTGGTAGGGTCTCGCTCTAGCCCAGGCTGACCTGGAATTCACTATGCAGTCTCAGGCTGGCCTCGAAATCACAGTGATCCTCCTACCTCAGCCTTCCAAGTGCTGGGATTAAAGGCATGTGCTACTACACCCAGGAGAGAGAGAAAGAGAATGGACATGCCAGGGCCTCCAGCTGCTGCAAACGAACTCCAGATACATGCACCACCTTGTGCATTTGACGTTACATGGGTACTGGGGAACTGAACTCAGGTTGTTAGGCCTTGAAGTCAAATGCCTTAACAACTGAGAAATCTCTCCAGCCCTGGATTTATTTGTTTTTCTTTTTGGCAGGGTCTTGTTATATAGACCAGACTAGTTTCAAACTCTGCCTCAACCTCCTAAGTGCTAGGATTACAGGCCTGTGCTTCCACACTTGGGATTTTTTGAAACACAAGTCAACTAATGTGTGTGAAAGAAAAGCCTTCATGTAGCTAGTATGTATTTATAGGAAGGTTGTGGTCATCTTACTATGTTTTTTTGTCTTGTTTTGGTATTTTCTTTTTTTAAAAAATATTATTTATTTATTTGACAGAGAAAGAGGGAGAGGGAGAGAGAGAGAGAGAGAGAGAGAGAGAGAGAGAGAATGGGCGTGCCAGGGTCTATGAACTCCAGGTGCGTGTGCCCCCTTGTGCATCTGGCTTACGTGGGTCCTGGGGAATTGAACCAGGGTCCTTTGGTTTTGCAGGCAAATGCCTTAACCTCTAAACCATCCCTTCAACCCTTTTTTGGTATTTTCAAGGCTGGGTCTCACTCTAGCCCAGGCTGACCAGGAACCCACAGTTAAAGGTGCTTGCTTGAAAACTGGCTGGTCTAGGCTGTTCCCCAGGACCCCGGTATGGCCAGATGCACAAAAGCAGCTGATGGGAGGAAAGGGTTTATTTTGGCTCTCAGTCTTGAGGGGAAGCTCCATGATGGCAGGGGACAACATGGCAGAGCAGAGGCTGGGCATCACCTTTACCACAGCAGGTGGAAAACAGTAGCAGGAGAGTGAACTGGGCTTTAACAAGGGGAGCTGGCTATTACACCCCAAAGCCTGTCTTCAGCAACATATCTTATCCAGCAAGCCTCCACCTCCAAAATTGCCACCAGCTGGGAACTAAGCATTCAGAAAACATGAGTTTATGGGGGACATCTGATTCAAACCACCACATTCTTCCACTGACTCCCATATACTCAGGACCATCTCAAGATGGAAAAATGCATTCAGCCCAGCTTTGAAAGTTCCCATGCTTATTTATTTGAGGGGGGGGGAGGAGAGAGAGAGAATGAGTGTAGCAGGCTCTCTAGCCATTGCAAATGAACTCCAGATGCATACACCACCCTGTGCATCTGGATTCCATGGGTACTGGGGAATTGAACCTAGGTCTTTAGGCTTCACAGGCAAGCATCTTAACTGCTAAGCCATCTCTCCAGCCCAATTTTTGTTTTGCTTTGTTTTGTTTGTTGTTTTTAAAAGCAATTCCAACACTGTTTAAAAATCCAAAGTCCAAGGTCTCACCTGAGACTCAAAACAGTCTCTTAACTGTAAGCCTGTATAATTAAAACACAAGTTAAATACATACAATGGCCCAGAATAAACATTCACACTGTACAAGATGGCACTGGGTATAGCAAGGAAATATTGAACTAATATAAGATCTAAAAGAAGCAGGGAAAATATCAAGTCAAGTAGTTCAATGTCTATATGGCATCTGGAACCTGCAACAAAGTCCTCTGGGGTCCAAATTCTACTCCTCCAGCTGGGCTGCTAGCAGACTGTGGGGAAATCCATCTGAGCCAGCAGCTCTCCTTGGTAGCTGGTCTATAGTTCTGGCATCTCCAAAGTCCTGGGGTCTCCAGTGCAACCCATAGTTCATACTCATGGCTTCATTGGGTCTCCATGCAGGGACTTCAACAACCCTGCCTTTACATTGCCCAATGGCCATTCCCACCCCACCCCCCACAAAATAAAACCACATCTCAAATCTAATGACCCTCTATTTCCTATATATGTTATACTTCCCAAACCAGGTAGGCTACTGAATTTGTTAACTCAGAGATGAATAAAGCTGACTTTGAAGAGAGGAAACTCCTTCAATGTTTTTCTTTCAGTCCCCCTACTTTCAAGAGTCAACATTCTTCCTACTGTTCCAGCGCAGAATAGCTGGCCCAATCTCAGTGGTGGCAACCTCTCAAACAATCGCAGTGGCGTCAGGCCGTAGCCTCTGGCCTGAGACTTTTATTTCTTTCTGTGCCATATCTTCCTGTTCTCTCCAGTCCATTTCTGCTAAACTTGACCCTGCTCAGGTTCTCAGGACATGGGCAGAGCACATCTAGACCATCCCACAAACTGCCTCTCAGCCAGTTATGACAAAAATTCTTCCCCTTCATAAGCCAAGCCTATACAGTCCACAGGTCTTTCTGCACTAGGGTCTTTCAGCTCTTATAAGAATGGTCCATCAAGCTCTACTTTAAGCACTGCAGGGCAACTATTTTTTTTACATTTTATCTATTTATTTGAGAAGAGAGAGGGAGAGAAAGAGATAGAGTGAGAATGGGCACGCCAGGGCCTCCAGCCACTGCAAACGAACTCCATACATATGCACCACCTTGTGCATCTGGCTTACGTGGGACCTAGAGAATCGAACCTGGGTCCTTAGGCCTTGTAGGCAAGCACCTTAACCACTAAGCCATCTCTCCAGCCCTTTTGTCTTAAAATATATTTTATTTATTTATTTGAGGGAGAAAGAGAGAGAGAGAGAGAGAGAGAGAGAATGGATGCGCCAGGGCCTTCAGCCACTGCAAATGAATGCCAGATGCATGTGCCCCCTGGTGCATCTGGCTTATGTGGGTCCTGGAGAATTGAACCAGGATCCTTCAGTTTTGCAGGCAAATGCCTTAACCACTAAGCCATCTCTCCAGCCCTGTAAGGTAACTGTTAATCCCAGGTTTCATATTCTCCTGCCTTCCCCCAGCAAATCAGTTCCAAAAGACCAAAAGCCACACAAACGGTTTCCAGTAGCAACAACAGCACTCTTGGTATCTTGGTATCATTTTTCTGTTGTGGTTATCTTCATATTACCATGACAGAACACCTAGCCAAGAGCAGCTGATGGGAAGAAAGAGGTTATTTTGGCTTACAGGCCCATAGAGAAGCTTCATGATGGCAGGGAAAAGATGATAGAGCAGAGGCTGGGCATCACTTCTGCCACAGCGGGTGGAGGAAAACAGCAGCAAGAGAGCAAACAGCAAGGGGGAACCTGGGCTATAATACCCCAAAGCCTGTTCCCAGCAACACACCTCCTCCATCAAGGCTCTACCTCCCAAATTGCCACCAGCTGGGGACCAAGCATTCAGAACACAGGAGTTTATGCTGGACATCTGATTCGAACCACCATACCTTCCTCACGCCATATTCAAAACTGAACTCAAAATGTATCAACGGCCTACTTATAAGAGCTTAAAGTAAAAAACTCTTGGAGTAAATTTTCCTGGTCCGGGATTTGGCAAAGGTTCTGTACGATATGGTACCAAAAGCACAAACAATTAAAAAATAGATAAATTTATTCAGAATTAAAAACTTCTGTGCATCAGAAGGTCAATCATCAAGAAATAAAAACGGGACTGGGGCTGGAGAGATGGCTTAGTGGTTAAGGTGCTCATCTGTGAAGCCTAAGGACCCATGTTCTACTCTCCAGATCCCACAGTAGCCAGACACACAAAGGTGAGGCAAGCGCAAAGTTGCACATGCCCACTAGGTGGCACAAGCGTCTGGAGTTCAATTGCAGTGTCTGAGGCCCTGGTGGCCAATTCTCTATCTCTCCTCTCTCTCTCTAAAAAAAAATAAATAAATAAAACAGGACTGGAGGGAAGGTTTAGCAGTTTAGGCATTTGCCTACAAAGCCAAAGGGCCCAGGTTCAATTCCCCAGGACCCATGTAAGCAAGATGCACAAGGTGGCACATGCATCTGGAGTTCATTTACAGTGGCTATAGGACCTAGCATGCCCATTTTCTCTCTCTCTGTGCCTCTTTCTCTCAAATAAATAAATAAAAATAAAAAATGAATTAAAGAAATAAAAATACATCCCACATAATGGGAGAGAATAGTTGAAAGTCATATATATATATATATTCGAGGTAGGGTTTCACTGTAGCTCAGGCTGATCTGGAATTCACTATGTAGTCTCAGGGTGGCTTCGAACTCACAACAATGCCTCCTACCTCTGCCTCCCAAGTGCTGGGATTAAAGGTGTGCACCATCACACCTGGCAAAGGTCATATATTTAATAAGGGTTTAGCATTCATAGTAGAACAAGAAACCTTACAATTCAACAAAAATATGAGCTACTCATTAAAATGAGCATTTCAGCTGCAGAGGTAGTTTAGCAGTTAGAAGCACTTTCTTGCAAAGCCTGATGGCCTGGCTGGAGGAGGTGTCACTGTGGTCAGATCCTGGGGGTGGATCTGAATTGCAGCCTAAAGGTATGCAGCGTGCTTGAGCTCTGTCTAGACTTCCCAGAGTGCTTTTGGTGGTGCTCTTTCTCCCTGTGTGGATTTGGTGAAGGAGGCCAGCTTCTTCCACCATTATGAAACTTCCCCTGGATCTGTAGGCTTAAAATAAATCCTGTTCCTCCCATAAACTGTGTCAGGTTCGGAGTTCATCCCAGCATTGTGGAGCTGGCTAAGGCAGATGTCAGTCACTGAAATTCTTCCTCATCCTGAAAATCCCAGCCAATATAATAAAGCAAGGGGGGAAAAAAATCAAAGACACTCAGATTGGAAAGGAAGAAACACGTCATCTGTGTGTCGTTACACAACTTCAGCACGAAAACCCACAAACGACGCTCACTTAGTCTCTGCCCTGCTAACGCCGAATGAAAGTAACATTGAGACAAAGAGCTGGGTTTGTTTGTTTCTTAACTTTTTATTGACAACTTCGATAAATATCAACAACATACCATGATCATAATCCCGTCTCAGGCACTCCCCTTTCCCTCCTCCCAAATATCCCCCCTCTGCTGAATCCCTTCTTCTTTCTAAATAGTCTCTCTTCTATTTTGATGCCATCATTTTTCCTCCTGTCCTGTGGATCTTGTGTAGGTAGTGTCACACACTGTGAGGTCATGAATTACAAGGTCACTTTGTGTCTGGAAGACAGTATTGTAAGCACTCCTCCCTTTCCTTTGGCTTTTATGTGTTTTTTTTTTTTTTTTTGTAATTTTTTTATGAGACAGAAAGAGAGGGAGAATTGGCATGGCAGGACCTCCAGCCACTGCAATCAAATTCCAGACATGTATGCCACCTTGTGTGCATGTGTGACTTGTGCGCTTGTGTCACTTTGTGTGTTTGGCTTATGTGGGACCTGGAGAATCAAACATGAGTCCTTAGACTTTGCAGTCAAGTGCCTTAACCACTAAGCCATCTTGCCAGCCTGGCTTTTATGTTCTTTATGCCACCTCCTCTGCAACGGTTCTTGAGCCTCCTGTTATGATGGTCTTGTGTAGGTAGTGTTAGGCACTGAGAGGTCATGGAGGGCATGATAAAGATGTCTCACAGTGCTAACACTCCACTGCCACTTCTCAGCACCTTGGCGAGTTTTGAGTCACCCAAGCGGTCACTACCATATGAAAAGAGAAGCATCTCTAACCAAAAGTGAGAGTAGCATTAATATGTGGGCATAAATGTTAAGTATTTAGAGGGCAGTTTGGTGGGCATAATATATCCATTAGCCAGACAACAATAGTAGTTTCACTCTTTAAGGCTTATGACCTCCCAAGCCATAGGTGTTAGACAAGGTTTTCACATAATCCCCTCCCATAGAGCAGGTCTCAAATCCAATCAGAGAGCAGTTGGTTTCCCCCTGATAGACAGGCCACCATTGCATCAGTTGGTACATTTTGCCTGGTTGGCCAACCTTAAAGCTTGCAGGGTCCACTGCTGGTTAAGACTGTTGATGACTTTTCTCCTCCCAAAGGCTTCATGCTACGCAGCTCTCTCCAGCACCCCGATAGCTAGTCAACAGGGAGGAGGCCTCCAGCTCAGCTACACTGGGCTTTTCAGTGACATGAAGCACAAGCATGTGCAGTCTTCAGCAACAGGGTCTTACGATCTAGTTCTGATGGGCAACCAAGAGCTTTGGAGCCTATAATGTTTTGGGGGCATCAGAGGCCTCTTTGCCCCACCCCTGGCACTAGAATGTTTTTTCAAAATTTTTAAACAACTTCCATGATTATAAAAAATATCCCATGGTAATACCCTCCTCCCCCCACTTTCCCCTTTGAAACTCCATTCTCCATCATATCCCCTCCCCCTGTCAATCAGTCTCTCTTTTATTTTGATGTCATGATCTTTTCCTCCTATTATGATGGTCTTATATAGGTAGTGTCAGGCACTGTGAGGTCATGGATATCCAGGCCATTTTGTGTCTGGAGGAGCATGCTATAAGGACTCCTACCCTTCCTTTGGCTCTTACATTTTTTTTTCACAACCTCTTCCGCAATGGACCCTGAGCCTTGGAAGGTGTGATAGAGATATTGCAGTGCTGAGCACTCCTGTCACTTCTTTCCAGCACCATGATACCTTCTGAGTCATCCCAACGTCACTGCCATCTGAAAAGAGAAGATTCTCTACCAAAAGTGAGAGTAGCATTAATATATGGGTATGAACATTAAGAGAAGTGCTTACTGGGCAGTTTGATAAGCATAGTATATACATTTAGCCAGACAACAGCAGACATTACACCCCCAGGGCTCCTGACTACCCCTGTTTTAGGTTTTCAGTATCATGGATGTATTCCCTCCAATGGAGTGGGCCTCCAGTCCAATTAGAGGGCAGTTGGTTTCCACCATGACAGACGTGCCACTATTGCATCCGTTGGCTCATTTGGCCTGGCTGGCCAAATAATAAGGCTTGCAGTGTCCACTGTTGAGTATCTTCACTGGTGATTTCTCTCTCTCCCATTGAACTGCATGCAGAATGGCTTCTTCCAGCTTTCTGTCAGCAGGTCTACATGGAGGAGGTTATCAGCTCAGTTCCAGCAGGATTTTTCAGTGGCCTTGCAGCCCAAGTATGTGGAGTCTTCAGCAATAGGGTCTTACCATCTATTCCTGGTGGGAAATCAAGGGCCTCAGCAATGGCCTATAATGTTTTGGGGACATCAGGGACCTCCCTGGCCTAGTTTAATTTAAATTTAAAAGACATATTTTGGGGCTGGAGAGCTGGCTCAGGAGTTAAGGCATTTGCTTGCAAAGCCTAACAACCTGGGTTCAATTCCCTGGTACCCATGCAAAGCCAGGTGCACAGTGGCACATACATCTGGAGTTTGTTTGCAGTGGCTAGAGGCCCTTTCACACCCATTCTCTCTCTCCCTCCCTCTTTTTTTTTCTTTCTCTCTCCTCTCTCCCCTCTCTCTGCTTACAAATAAAAAAAAATTATAAGACTGTCCCACTTGACAGGCTTGTACCATAATGTATTTATTATGTATCTAAAATTCAAATGTGATGGGCATCTTACACTTTTTCTACCTATATTTAATCCTGATATCCGAGCTGCTTGGGTATCAGCGGCTGGCGCCTCTCCAGAGGCAAATGTCTTCGTGAGTAAATAAGCATATCCTCTCACTGGACACAGGGGGGCGCCAGAAGATGGCTTGTGCACTCTCTTTGCTCTTCAGTGGATGTCTGGGAAGTGACACTGGCTGGCGACATACAGCTCAGTACTGTGCGTCATTTTGGGAAGATATCCAGATCCATCTCTAGGGATGGAGGGGTCTGGAGGCTGTAAGAATTTAATACAGAGTCAGCCACCTTGATTTTTTAAATGTTTCCAAAAATGGTTTATTTGAAAGCATCACATTAAGTTTGAATCTCAGTAAACAAAGCCATGGCTTCATCATATGTTGAATTTGGCAGAGAACAATCTTGCAAACAGGAATGATAAAGTAGTTTAAAGTAAAAGGTGTTGGGCTGGAGAGATGACTTAGTGGTTAAGGCATTTGCCTGCAAAGCCAAAGGACCCAGGCTCGATTCCCCAGGACCCACGTAAGCCAGATGCACAAGGGGCACATGTGTCTGGAGTTCGTTTGCAGTGGCTAGAGGCTCTGGTGTGCCCATTCTCTCTGTGTCTCTCTTCTCTCTCTCTCTGCTTACAAATAAATAAATGCAATTAAATTTAAAAATTATATATATATTTTAAAAAAGTAAAAGGCGTTTGTTTTTAAAAATGAAGTAGTATGAAACTGAACTACAATATCTTGTGGCAAGTGATTTGGGTCATAGTTTCTTATCCTTTTGCAAAAATATTTCAACAGCTGTCCCTTTTGTTTCAGACTTGTGCTTTTTAATAAAATGAGGACTAATGGAGATTCTTTCTGCTTGGATGAATCTGTGACTAAACTCAAACAAAACGATCAGGTATCAGGAGATGGCAGCACTCATAATCCACTTTTCTTTTTTTTAATTTTTAAATATTTTATTTGTTTATTTGAAAGAGAGAGGCAGATAGAGAGGGAGGGAGGGGAGGAGGGAGAGAGAGAGAGAGAAGAGGGAGGGAGAGATGGGCACACCAGGGCCTCCACCCTCTGTGAATGAACTCCAGATGCGTGCGCCCCCTTGTACACACGTGTGACGTTGTGCACTTGCCTCGCTGCGCTTCTGGCTTATGTGGGACCTGGAGATTCAAACATGAGTTCTTAGGTTTTGCTGGCAAGCGCCTTAACCACTTTAGCCATTTCTCCAGCCCCCAACCCACCTTTCTTAAGCCTCCACTTCCAGGGGCTTGTCCAGCTCCTTGACCCCCCCCCATTTTCTCAATATTATTATTATTATTATTATTATTATTATTATGAAGTAGAAACCTTGTATGGACACATCATGTGTTGGTTCAGGAGCCCTTTTGTCTTGTGCTCCTAGGCTGGACTGCCCCCACTTTGATGTCATAGCCCTATTCTGATGGCACAGCCTGGAATCGGAATTATTCGAGGCAATCCAGATTCTGTCCCTAGAGCAACCAGCGCAGGCAGCTGAGCAGGGGTGAAGGGTTGTGGATGGCTGGCGGCCCTGAGGGCCGGCCCTAAAGAACATCTGGGCAGCCCGACAGCCTATTTGCTCCAGAATGAAAATCCTCTAAAAAGGTAGGACTTGAGGGGCTCTCCTCCTGTCCCTGTTGACTGAGGTCACCCCAGGGTGGAAACAATGCTGGGGGGTGTGGAGTTCCTCTGGCTCTGTACACAGCAATCTGAAAGCCTGCTGCCTGTGTGTCCCCAGGGGTGCAAGTGGCCCTGGGATGCTCAATAGTCCTATCCATCCCATGTGAAAGAATGGCTCTCTCTCTCTCTCTCTCTCTCGTGCACTTTTTTGTTTGTTTGTTTGTTTGTTTGTTTGTTTGTGGTATGGTCTCACTCATTCTGTAGCCCCAGGCTGACCGAGAACTCACAGTGATCCTCGTACCCCTTCCAAGTGCTGGGATTAAAGGTGTGTGCCACCACACCCGGCAAGAATGGCTCTCTTAAATGTAATCCTTCCCTCACTCCATCCTTCACTTCTTCTCTCCCTTTATTTCTTTTTCATTCCTTAAGAAAAAGGTCAAACTGGCCTGGAATTTGCTCTTTGTCTCAGGCTGGCCTTGGATTCATGATCTTCCCGTCTCGATCTCCTGGGTGCTAGGATTAAAGTATGTACCAGGGACAGAGCCATTGCATAGTGTGAGAAGTGAGTGGTTCTGGGTTTGATTAAGATAGAGGACAGGGGTGGGTTGTGGACAGATAGACATCTGGAGGGCTCATAGCAGGCAGGGCCACGTGGCTGTTACTTTGTGGTTTAGGCAGCACCATGCATACAGTTGTGACTCAGTAAATGTTTTATTTGAAAGACGTGCAGGCAAAAGCCTCAATAGAGAGGACAATCGCATCTGAGGATGCTGCAAAGCCATTGGGATGTTTTTTTATTTATATGTGAAAAAAAAAACCCCTTTGTGTAGTCATTATGAAAAAAGAAAAGACATAAACTAAATTAGAGAGAAGAGTCTCAGGAACCTGGCTGGCCCTGTCACACAGAAGCCACTGCCAACCTTGTCTCTTCAGTCTCCACCCATTTCCAGCTGCAGGGGTCATTCTGTTTGTCTATTTCTCTACTTCCTCACCCTCCCTCATGCTAAGGATTAAACCTAGGGCCTTGCTACATTCTCAGCACTCCCACTTCTTTTGTCTTTTCTTTCCACATTAAAAAATTATTTATCTGTGCATGTGTGCGTGTGTGTACGGGCACAAATGCCATGGCGTGGGTGTGGAGATCGGAGAATAACCTCAAAGTGTCTGTGCTTTACTTCTTCTGAAACAGGAGCTCTGGGTGCTGCAAACAAACCTCCTGACAGCAAACATATGTCAGACTAGCTGACCCACAAGCTCCAGAGGTGCACGCATTAGCATTTTGCATGAGGCTTTACAGGAGTGCTAGGGAACCGAGCACGGGCAGCAGACTTTGCAAGGAAGTGACTTTAACTGCTGAGTCAGCTCCCCAGCATCATCTTCTCTCTCTCTCTCTCTCTCTCTCTCTCTTTAAAATATTCATTTATTTATTTGTAAGCAGGGGGGAGGTGGTAAGAGAGGGGAGAGAGAGAGAGAAAGAGGGAGGGAGAGAATGGGTGTGTCAGAGCCTCTTGCAAATTCATGTGTCACTTTGTGCATCTGGCTTTATGCGGGTACTGGGGATTTGAACCTGGGCCAGTGAACTTCCAAGCAAGTGCCTTTAACCACTGAGCTATCTCTCCAGCCCTCTCTCTTTTGTTCCTTAAAAAATAATAACCTAAGTGTTATGCTAATACTCATACCTACAAAATTCCATGGCATTGGCATGCCTTACTTAAAGGCTCTCTCTCTTCACCTGTGTCCTACAGGGGAGGTAGAGAAGCCTCTTCAAAGGTCTGACATGTGCCCTTCTGGCCAAGAAGCTGGCTTCTGTGCACAGTCCCAGGATACCAAAAGGCAGTTGAAGACCATTGTCTGGGGGAAGATCTTAGAAGACATAGTCTTCTAATGGCTCAGCTTTATATATTTATGTAGGGGGGGGGGAGCTGCTTGATAAAAAGGGAGGCCTGAGGGGGAGTTGCTCACAAGGGCTCAGAGAGGTGGCTCTCACGCATCCGTATCACAGAGGGAAGGCGGAAGGCAGCGCTGAGGTATTGGCATCAGTGGGGGTATGACTGGTGTGGATTCGAATGTGACCCTGTGACCCTTACAGATGGCTGTGGCTTGCCCCTGACAGATGTGCATAAATCAGCGGGAGCTGAAAGAGGCCTGGGCTAAATGGGTCACCGGCGAGCTCCCGTGGAGGTGCAGCGGTCAAGGAAGATGGATGTTGAGTTCTCAGAGAAATCGACTTGGATTTTCCCAGTGGGGTGTGTGTGTGTGGGGGGGGGAACAGGTGGCGTCTATTCAGACCGAGCTTCTCTTAGGACATGGATCTGCCAACCAAGCCCAGCTGCCAGCTTAAAGGTGCCCCCTTTTTAAGTAGAAAAATAGGTATTGTATAATTTTTTAAAACTTTTTCTGTTTGTGTGTGTGTGTATACACTTACATGGAGGTCAGAGGACAACCTGTGGGGATGTTTGTCAGTGTGTCATTTCCTTCCACCTTCTTTTAGAGATGTCTGTGTGTGTGTACCTGCCCCATGAGCTTTCTGATTCTCCCGGCTCCGCCTCCTGTTGGGATCACTGATACAAAGTGCTCCACTCTGTGTCAGGCTTAACGTGGGTACAAAGGAATTAAACTTGGGCTGGCAGGCTTGCTAAGGAGTGCCTTTAATTGCGGAGCCATCTCCCCATCCCAGAAATAGGAATTCTCTGATTTTTCTGCTTTCCGTGTCTTATTTGTTGGTGGTAGCTATTTCGTTGTTGTCATTTTCAGGCAGGGTCTCAATCCAGCTCAAGTTGACCTGGAACTCACTCTGTAACCCAGGCTAGCCTCAAACTCCTACCTCAGTCTGCCAAGTGCTGGGATTAAAGGCACGAGCCACCACATCAGGCAAGAATTATTTTGTAAGTTGGGAGGTGGTGTGAGTACGGCACAACAAGAGCCACTGTGTATTCGTGACGTCTTCTCTCCATCGTAATTTGAGCATTGCTTCCTGCCAAGGCCAATGACGGTGATTACTCATTGCTTCCTTTGTAACCCAGGGCCATCCTGACACTTTCTTCCTAATTACCAGGTTGGGCTTGTGCTTCGCTGTCAGATGCATCCACCTACCTGTGGGCATCTGGGCATGAGCACAGGCTCTGAGGAAGATGACATCATACGCTCACCATGTCACTAATTCTCCAGGCCAAGGGACCTGGAGGCCAGCCTGGCACACTTGACCTTCACCTGAGGCAAGGAGGGCTGTGACATTTTCCCAGGTACCCCCTGCACTGTGCCTTTTACTCTCAGATTGTAGGAACACCTTCAAAAGTCAAGGCTATATATATTCTGGGCTATAGAACCGGAAGGATGGGTGCTCAGCTGCCTGGTGGCATGAATAGGTGTGGCTTAGCTAAAGGGGCACAGCATTTGGAATCCTGACTTTGCCCTTGAGCCTCGGTGACGAGTCCCTCGGCCTCTCTAAGCCTCCATTCTTCCTCACCAAAGGGAGTAAGAATGTCTGTTTCACAAGATGATTATGAGAGTCAACAACAACAATGATAAAATAACACAAAGCAACCAGGTGAGAGAGAACCACACGGAGCAGCTTGAAAAATAGAGTCATTATCCCCCACTGTCCCTGGCCTGGCTCCTCGGCTGGGGTCCTTGGTTGACAGTAGATCTGTGTGCCACGAATGACCTGTCTAACAGCTGCACTGGAAAAGCCTTTGTAGAAAAGGATGTTTCCTAGTGTGTGTGTGTGTGTGTGTATGTGTGTGTGTGTGTGTCTACCCAGGGCCAGTTGATGGAAGGGAACAAAAACCTACCCAAACTGGCTTAAGTTCAAGTAGAGATTCTGCTCAGGGCGGGAAGAGTGACCATGCGGGGTTGTGTACACAGCCATTCGTGACTCTTCTCCCATCTCTGGTTCTCTCCGAGGGTCCTCTGTGTGTCCCTTCCCTCTGCAGACTCTAGCTTCTTTTTTCCCTCTATAACTTTGTTGTATGTAGGTGGCCTGCACAGGCCTGGCTGTACCTGGCCTTGTGGCCACTGTGTCCCAGTTTCAAATTCTCTTATGACAGGCTGCAGCACAGTCCTGAGCAGATCCTCAAGTCCTGGTTTGATCAGTCATGGCCAGAGCTGGGTAGGGTCATGTTGCAGTCCGGTTTGCATTGCTGGTAGAAATCACCCAACTAAGAGCAGCTGGTGGAAAAAAGAGGTTTATTTTGGCTTACGGGTTGAGGGGAAGCTCCATGATGGCAGGGAAAACGATGACATGAGCAGAGGGTGGACATCATCCCCTGGCCAACATAAGGTGGACTATAGCAACAGGAGAGTGTGCCAAACACTGGCAAGGGGAAACTGGCTATAATATCCATAAGCCCTCCCCCAACAATACACTCCCTCTAGGAGGCATTAATTCCCAAATATCCATCAGCTGGGAACCTAGCATTCAGAACACCTAAGTTTATGGGGGACTCCTGAATCAAACCCCCACAGGTCATGTTTGAGCCCCCCCCCGAATGTGCTTAATGAGGGAGTGTGAAGTCTTCCAGGGACCCTCCCCTGACCACCTCCAGCCTCTGTCCGGTGGCTCCTCACTGCTACCCAGGAGCTGGAGCAGGGAAGACAGAAGGAGGGCAGGCAGCAGCTGCTATGCCCACGTGTTCTGAGCTGCCCCGCCAGGAAACTGTGTTGAGCTCAGACCCAGTTATGGACTGAGACAAGCCTGGTGCGTACAACAGCCACGGCTTGTGGACGAGCATCCTTGGGGACAAGTATTTGGAGGCTCGGGCAGGGTGTTTGGAAGTTTTCAAATGTCATTCATAAGCGGGATGTGGAGACCCTTGTGCGTGTACACAGCAGCTGTTCCTATACACCCATGGTCTCTCAGGGCACACTGGCACCCACAGCTCAGGGCCTTAGTGTGTGACCCCAATGCCTCAGGCTGCTGTCCTCCTTTGAAGGGACCAGCTGCCACCTGAGGGGGCTAATGTGTGGGCCCTTCACCCCATCAGCTTAGATACATCCTTTGTTCCATGTTTGGAGGTCTCTGTTGATAAAGGTCTGTTTTAAAAAAAAAAAATGGGATCTAAAAGCTGGGCATGGTGGTGCACACCTTTAATCCCAGCACTCGGGAGGCAGAGGTAGGAGGATCACTGTGAGTTTGAGGCTACCCTGAGACTACATAGTGAATTCCAGGTCAGCCTGGGATAGAGTGAGACCCTACCTCGAAAAACCAGAGAGAGCGAGAGGGAGAGAGAGAGAGAGAAAGAGAGAGAGAGAGAGAGATCCACTCAAAAATCTTTTTAAAAAATCAGCAAGAACTTAGGCCTGGGTCATTTTCATGGTCATTTCCCCATTGTCATAATGTCTTTTCTGTTGCTATAACTGAATGTAACAGGCTAATTCACAAAGAATGAAGGTTTTATTCTGCTTACCATTCTGAAGGCTGGAAAGTTCAAGACCAGACAGCTACATCTGGTGAAGACCTTCTTGCTGGTCAGAACTCTTGTAGAGCCCCAGGGTGGCTCAGAGCATCACAGACAGCAAAGGCAAATGACCCAGCTCAGGCTTCTCCGCCTCCTCCTCCTCCTTTTTTTTTTTTTTTTTTTTTTTTTTAGAGAGATAGAATTGGCACACCAGGGCCTCAGCCACTGCAATCGAACTCCAGATGCATGTGCCTCCTAGTACGCATGTGTGACCTTACACTTGCCTCACCTTTGTGTGTCTGGTTTATGTGGGCTCTGGAGAGACTGAACATGGGTTCTTAGGCTTCACAGGCAAGCTCCCTAACCACTAAGCCATCTCTCTAGCCCTCAATATTTTTTCCTCAATATTTTTAAAATATATTTTATTTATTTAAGAGAGAGAAACAGGCAGAGAGAGAGAGAGAGAGAGAGAGAGAGAGAGAGAGAGGAGGTGGAGAATGGATGCGCCAGGGCCTCCAGCCACTGCAAACAAACTCCAGATGCATGTGGCCCCCTTGTGCAACTGGCTTACGTGGGTCCTGGAGAGTTGAACCGGTATCCTTTGGCTTTGCAGGCAAAAGCCTTAACCTCTAAGCCACCTCTCCAACCCCTTCCTCAATATTTTTTAAAAATATTTTAATTTGTGCATGTGCATGCATAAGAGAGAGAGATGAGAGAGAGAATGAGAGAGAGAGGAGAGAGAGAGAGAGAGACAGAGAGCAAGAGCACAAGAATGGGAATGCCAGGACCTCTTGCTGCTGCAAACAAACTACAGATGTATGCATCATGTTGAGCTTTATGTGGGCACTGGGGAACTGAACCCAAACAACAGACGTTGCAAGCAAGTATCTTTAACCATTGAGTCATTTCCTCAGCCCCACTTCTAAATCTTATAGAACTTTTTATTTCAGTAGTCAGTGTGGCCCTTTTAACAACTTACAATATAAATAATTTATAATGATTACTATCAGGTACTCACTTCTACCTGGAACTGCTTTTAGTTTTGGACCACCTTAAGTTATTTTTTATTTAGTTGCTAGGAGAAAGAGAGAAAGGGACATACCAAGGCATCTTGCTGCTGCAAAACTGACTCCAAATGCATGTGCCACTCTATGAATCTGGCTTTGCTTGTATACTGGGAAATTGAACCTGGGCTGGCAGGCTTTGCAAGCAAGTGCCTTTAACTGCTGAGCCATCTTTCTAGTCCTAAATCTTTATTTTTCTTTTCAAATTTTTTTTTATTAACAACTTCCATGATTATAAAAATATCCCATGGTAATGCCCTCCCTCGCCCCACTTTCCCCTTTGAAACTCCATTCTCCATCATAGTCCCTCCCCCTCTCAATCAGTCTCTCATTTATTTTGATGTCATGATCTTTTCCTCCTATTATGATGGTCTTGTGTAGGTAGTGTCAGGCACTGTGAGGTCATGGATATCCAGGTCATTTTGTGTCTGGAGGGAGCACGTTGTAAGGAGTCCTACCCTTCCTTTGGCTCTTACATTCTTTCTGCCACCTCTTCTGCAATAGACCCTGAGCCTTGGAATGTGTGATAGAGATACTACAGTACTGAGCACTCCTATCACTTCTTTTCAACACCATGATACCTTGTGAGTCATCCCAAGGTCACCGCCATCTGAAAAGAGAAGGTTCTCTACCAAAAGTGAGAGTAGCATTAATATATGAGTATGAACATTAAGAGAAGTGCTTACTGGGCAGTTTGATAAGCATAGTGTATACATTTAGCCAGACATCAGCAGACATTACACCCCTAGGGCTCCTGACTACCCCTGTTTCAACTATCAGGGATAGTTCAACCTGTTTCAGTATCAGGGATGTATTCCCTCCCATGGAGTGTGCCTCCAGTCCAATTAGAGGGCAGTTGGTTTCCACCATGACAGACGTGCCACTGTTGCACCTGTTGGCTCATTTGGCCTGGCTGGTCAAGTATAAGGCTTGCAGTGTCCACTGTTGAGTATCTTCACTGGTGATTTCTCTCTCTCCCATTGAACTGCATGCAGAATGGCTTCTTCCAGCTTTCTGTCAGCTAGTCTACATGGAAGAGGTTATTAGCTCAGTTCCAGCAAGATTTCTTTTTTTTTTCCTCAATTTTTATTAACATCTTCCATGATTATAAAAAATATCCCATGGCAATACCCTCCCTCCTCCACTTTCCCCATTGAAATTCCATTATCTATCATATCCCCTCCCCTTCTCAATCAGTCTCTCTTTTATTTTGATGTCATGATCTTTTCCTCCTATTATGATGGTCTTGTGTAGGTAGTGTCAGGCACTGTGAGGTCATGGATATCCAGGCCATTTTATGTTGTAAGGAGTCCTACCCTTCCTTTGGCTCTTACATTCTTGCCTGCCACCTCTTCCACATTAGACCCTGAGCCTTGGAAGGTGTGATAGAGATGTTACTCAGTACTCCAGTCACTTCTTTCCAGCGCTATGATAACTTCTGAGTCGTTCCAAGGTCATTGCCATCTGAAAAGAGAAGATTATCTACCTAAAGTGAGAGTAGCATTAATATAAGGGTATGAATATTAAGATAACTGCTTACTGGGCAGTTTGATAAGCAGAGTATATACATTTATCCAGACATCAGCAGATGTTACGACCCTATGGCTCATTACTACCCCTGTTTTAAGTTTTCAGTATCCAGGATGTATTCCCTCCCACGGAGCAGGCCTCCAGTCCAATTAGAGGGCAGTTGGTTTCCACATGATAGACATGCCACTGTTGCGCCCATTGGCTCATTTGGCCTGGCTGGTCAATTATAAGGCTTGCAGTGTCCACTGCTGAGTATCTTCACTGGTGGTATCTCTTTCTCCCAATGAACTGCATGCAGAATGGATTCTTCCAGCTTTCTGTCAGCTGGTCTACATGGAGGAGGTTACCATCTCAGTTCCAGCAGGATTTCTCAGTGGCCTTGCAGCCCAAGTATGTGGAGTCTTCAGCAGTAGGGTCTTACCATCTATTCCTGGTGGGAAACCAAGGGCCTTGGCAATGGCCTATAATGTTTTGGGGGCATCAGGGACATCCCTGGCCCACAACTCACTCGAAGGTGTCCCATCTGTGGCACTGAAAATTTTCTAGCAACAATCCGAGTGTTCCATTGTCCAAAAAAGTAGGTTTCCATATGATTTATTTATATCCTCATAGATTTTGATTAGCCCTCCTTCCACCTTTCCTTTACTCATTCTCTACCCCTGACTTCACTTTGGGCCTTTTCACCCTTATTGATCTATTCTTCTATTTACATATATACAATACCATCCTATGAAGTACCCCCCACCCTTCCTTTCTCTTCCCTTTATATCTCTTTTCTATCTTACTGGCCTTTTCTACTGAGTTTTCTTCCTACTGACACAGAATTCCAATCATATGTAGCTAGGATCCACATATGAGAGAGAACATGTGACATTTGGCTTTCTGGGCCTGGGTTACCACACTTAGTATAATCCTTTCCAGATCCATCCATTTTCCTGCAAATTTCATAACTTCATTTTTCTTTACCGCTGAGTAGAACTCCATTGTATAAATGTGCCATATGTTTATTATCCACTCATCGGTTGAGGGACATCTAGGCTGGTACCATTTCCCAGCTATTGTGAATTGAGCAGCAATAAACACTGGTTGAGCAAGTATCTCTAAGGTAGTGAGATAAGTCCTTAGGATATATGCCTAGGAGTGCTATAGCTCAGTCATATGGTAGATCAATTTTTAGCTGTCTTAGGAACCTCCACACTGATTTCCACAATGGCTGGACCAGACTGCATTCCCACCAACAGTGTAGAAGGGTTCCTCTTTTTCCACATCCTTGCCAGCATTTATGGTCATTTGTTTTCATGATGGTAGCCAATCTGACAGGAGTGAGATGGAATATCAACATAGTTTTTATCTGCATTTCCCTGATGACTCGGATGTAGAATTTTTTCCAGTACTATATTAAATAAAAGTGGAGACAGTGGACACCCTTGTCTTGTTCCTGATTTTAGTGTAAAAGCTTCCAGTTTTTCCCCATTTAGTAATATGTTGGCTGTAGGCTTGTCATAAATAGCCTTTATTATATTGAGATATATTCCTTCTATTCCCAGTCTCTGTAGGACTTTTATCATGAAGGGATGTTGGATTTTGTCAAATGATTTTTCTGCATCTAATGAGATGATCATGTGATTTTTGTCCTTCAGTCCATTTATATAATGTATTACATTTATCAATTTGTGTATGTTGAGCCATCCCTGCATCTCTGGGATAAAGCCTACTTGGTCGGGGTGAATAATATTTCTGATATATATTCTTGTATTCTGTTTGCCAATATTTTGTTGAGAATTTTTGCATCTATTTTCATGAGGGAGATTGGTCTGTAATTTTCTTTTTTTGTTCTATCATTGCCTGGTTTTGGTATCAGGATGATGCTGGCTTCATAGAAGGAGTTTGGTAGGATTCCTTCATTTTCTGTTTTATGGAAAAGCTTAAGAAGCAATGGTGTTAGTTCTTCCCTGAATGTCTGGTAAAATTCACCAGTGAATCTATCTGGGCCTGGACTTTTTTTAGTTGGGAGATTTTTTGATAGCCGTTTGGACCTCCATACTTGTTATAGGTCTATTTAAGTGATTAATCACATCTTGATTTAATTTAGGTAGGTCATATAAATCAAGAAAATCATCCATTTCTTTCAGATTTTCATACTTAGTAGAGTATATGTTTTTATAGTATGTCCCTATGATTTTTTGATTTTTGTGTGGTATCTGTTGTCGTTTTCATCTCTAATTTTATTAATTTGTGTCTCTTCTCTCTTTCTTTTGGTCAGATTTGCTAAGGGTTTATCAATCTTGTTTATCCTTTCAAAGAAACAACTCTTTGTTTCATTGATTCTTTGGATTTTTTTGGTTTCTATTTCATTAATTTCTGCCCTAATCTTTATTATTTCTTCCCATTTACTGATTTTTGGTTTGCCTTGTTCTTCTTTCTCCAAAACCTTAAGGTGAAGCATTAGGTTGTTTACTTGAGAACTTTCTAATTTCTTAATATAGGCACTTAAAGCTATAAATTTCCCTCTTAGGACTGCCTTCATTGTGTCCCAAAGGTTTTGGTATGTTGTGTTCTCATTATCATTTGACTCTATGAATTTTTTGATTTCCTTCTTGATTTCTTCATTGACCCATTCATCATTTAGTAATGTGTTGTTTAATTTCCATGATTTTGTGTATGCTCTATAGCTTTTCTTGCTATTGATTTGCAGCTTGATTCCATTGTGGTCAGATAGAATGCAAGGAATTATTTCAGTTTTCCTGTATTTGTTAAGATTTGCTTTGTGTCCTAATATATGGTCTATTTTAGATAATGTTCCATGTGCTGCTGAAAAGAATGTGTATTCTGCAGCATTTGGATAAAATGTCCTGTATATATCTGCTAGGTCCATTTCTTCTATGACCTCATTTAATCCAGATGCCTCTATGTTTATTTTTTGCCAGGATGACCTGTCAATTGATGAGAGTGGGGTGTTGAAGTCACCCACTACAACTGTGTTTGGTGTTATCCATGACCTTAGTTCTAATAGCGTTTGTTTGATGAAGTTAGGAACCCCCATGTTAGGTGCATATATGTTTAGGATTGTAATGTCCTCTTGTAGGAGTATGCCTTTAATCAATATAAAGTGACCTTCCTTATCTTTCCTAACTAACGTTGGACTGAAGTCTACCTTGTCAGATATTAGGATAGCAACCCCTGCTTGCTTTCTAGGCCCACTTGCTTGAAACACCATTTTCCAACCTTTCACCCTATGATAGTGTCCATCCTTTGTAGAAAGGCGAGTTTCTTGGAGGCAACAAATTGAAGGATCCTGCTTTTTAACCCAGTCTGAAAACCTATGTCATTTGGTTGGGGCATTGAGGCCATTGATATTAAGAGATATTATTGAAAGGTGTGTATTTATTTTTACCATTTTTTTTTGTAGTTCTTCCAGTTTTACCTTTGCTCTCTTGTGTTAGCTAGTATTTGAGTATTGTTTGCTTTTTCCAGGTTCCTTATATGTGTGCTTTTCTTTCTCTTCAGCATGGAGGATTCTTTCAAATATTTTCTGTAGAGCTGGTTTTGTCTTCAAATATTCCTTTAGCCTGCTTTTGTTGTGGAATGTCCTTATGTCTCCGTCTATTTGAATGGATAGCTTTGCAGGATAAAGTAACCTTGGTTGACAGTTGTTATCTTTCAGAACTTGGAATACATCACTCTAAGCCCTTCTGGCTTTTAAAGTTTGTGTTGAGTAATCTGCTGTGATCCTGATGGGCTTGCCTTTGTACGTAACTTGATTTTTCTCTCTAACTGCTTTCAATATTTTTTCTGTAGTTTGTATGTTTGGTAGTTTAATTATAATATGGTGAGGAGAGGTTCTTTCCAGGTTTTGTCTGGTTGGTGTTCTAAAGGATTCCTGTATTTACATTGGCACCTCTTTTCCAATTTGGGAGATGTTTTCTGCTATGATTTTGTTGAAAACACCTACTATGCCTTTGCAGTGAAATTCTTGTCCTTCTACTGTACCCTGAATTCTTATGTTTGATCTTTTCATAGTGCCCCAAATATCTTGAAATTCCCATTCATACTTTCCTATTAGTTTGTCTTTCTCTTTATTGGACTGTATTAGATCTGCCACCTGGTCTTCTAGCTTAGATATTCTGTCCTCTCCTTCATCCATTCTACTGGTGAGACTTTCTACAGAGTTTCTTTTTTTATTTCATTGACTGTGTTCTTCATTGCTAGTAATTTTAACTGGTTTTTCTTTATTATTTCTATTTCCTTATTTATGTCTTGTATTGACCTCTTTATTTCATAAAATTGGTTTCCTGTGTCTTCTTTGATTCCTTTGATTTCCACTTTGACTTTTTTGAGCATATTTATAATCATTCTTTTGTAATCTTTCTCAGTCATTTCCTCTAACTCATTCTCACTGTAGGTCATTTCTGATGCATTAATACTTTTTGGTGGATTTATATTGTCTTTATTTTGGTGTTTCTTGTGTTATAATGTATATATTTTTGCATCTTGGATTAATTTAATGCTTGGATTTTCTAGTTAGCTGCAGTATTATTGGATGTATCAATCAATCTGATGTTATATGTCTTCAGGGTAGGAGCTTAAGGTGCTAGGTGTGGCTCTCAAGACTCCCTGAGTATCTACAAAAGTGACCCTAGGTGTTGGGTTTGCCTGCTATGAGAGTATTTAAGTAGCCGGAGTGGAACAAAATACAGGCTGATGCTAAAATTTATGTAAACAATGTACACATTCAGTGAAAAACAGCACAGAGTATTTATGCAAGAGAAGTCATTGTCCCTTGGGGTGTGTGGTACCCCAAACCCTTAATCCTGTCAACAAGGAGGTTAAGATTTCTGGTCTGTTGAGGGTTCCAAGTCAGCTTGTGACCAAGTGAGACCCTTCCCTAATTTACAACAGAAGAGGAAACAAAGCCACTATAAATCAAGAAGCAACAAATAACAAGCCCAAAATATAGCTTATTTAAGAATGGCAAATCCGACCATCCATCAGATTTAACATATAATTTATCCTGATATGAAAGGTGCAATTAGCACTTCTGGTTCAGGCCTATTATATACCAGGCTTATTTGGCGGGTACTGACCTGGTGTAATCCCAGTTACCTTTTGGGATGATTTTGGTCTCAGTTATACTGCGCTCCTGCTTGGGTCCCTCTTTGGTGCACTGTGGGTTCAAGTAGGCTGGCTGGGTCATTGGATCGCTGCTCTGGTCAGTGGTGCTGGGTGCTGTGAGCTCCCTTCCCCTGGTCTCTGGCGCTTGCTGGCGCTTGCACTGGCGGTGGGGGAGGGGAGGCTGTGGATGGTGACTCTACTTCTCTTGCTGGTCCACATGATCCTCTATCTTGTGAGCTGCTCCTCCGTTGTTTGCTGCGGTTCTCCCTTCGTGTTTCTTGAGTTTGCAAAGAGCTCCGGTGTGAGTGGAAAATCCCCTCACCTGGCTTTTCCTGAGGCTCAAGCCAAGCCTTGTACCTGTGGCCCTGTGGACCTGCTGCTGGAGCCGCTTCTGCCTGCCTGTGTGGGCTGTGGATGCTCTGGATCTCTCCTACTTCTCTGCTGCCATTGGTAATTTCTTATACACCTCACTTTTTAGTAGAAGAGTGTATTTTGTTGGTGTTTTTTTTTTTTTTTTTTTTTTTTTTGCTTTTTCTTCCCTAGGCTGCTTTGGCATGGTTCCTACACCACCATCTGAACCAGAAGTCTCCCAAACTCTCTTTCTCCCTCTCCATGTATATATTATTTAGCTAGCAAAGAGGTTTCCATAAGGCTTTATTCATAACATCTTTATTATTATTATTATTATTATTATTGGTTTTTTGAGGTAGGGTCTTGCTCTAGCCCAAGCTGACCCGGAATTTACTATGTAGTCTCAGGGTGGCCTCGAACTCACAGCGATCCAGATTAAAGGCGTGTGTCACCACATCTGGCGACATCTTTAATTTTGATTAATCCGTCTCCCACAGCCTCCTGACCACCATCCCCTCCTCTGCCCTGTCCTTATATCTTTATATCTAATTTCTTTAGGCACATAGGTTAATAATTTATTTTCATTTATTTATTAGAGAGAGAGAGAAAAAAATGGGTATACCAGGGCCTCCAGCCACTGCAAAGGAACTCCAGACATATGTGCCATCTTGTGTATCATGGGTCCTGGGGAATCAAACCTGGGTCCTTTGGCTTTGCAGACAAGTGCCTTAACTTAAACCATCTCTCCAGCCCAGGTGAATATCTTATATCCTGATACACAGAGTAAGTTAACTTCTTCCTGTGATGGTCTGGTGATGAGAATTGTGTTTGTGTGCTAGATTCCTTTTCTAAAGTCCTCTAGATTTTCACTGAAGACCACGTTTATAACTCAAGACCATGTTTTAAAAAAGATATTTAAGCAAATCAGTATAGACGAGGGAGATAACATAGAAGCAGAAGTATAGTTTATGTGAGCATTCACAGATTTTAAAAAAAGATTTATTTTTATTTATTTATTAGGGACAGAGAGAGGGAGAGAGAGGAGAGAGGAGAATGAGAATGGGCGTGTCAGGGCCTCTAGCCACTGAAAACAAACTCCAGCCCGAGTGACATTTTTTTAGTGGCCTTTGCCTCTCCAGACCTCTGGTTCCCTGACTATAGAAGGAAAATGACAGGCACCCATAGGTCCTCTCACAGACCATATGGGCTCACACATGAGGAGCCTCATACATGAGGTGACAGCCATTGTGAAGAACATTGTCACTGGAGGAAGAGCCAGGACACAAGGTAGCCACGTGGTTTGTGATAGATAGGTTCTCCAAGGTCCTCCAATCAGAACATTATAGGCAATGGGGATAGTCCCAAAACGGCCGCCTTTAAAGAAAATAGCCTGATGTTGTGTAAAAACATTTGCTCGAAAAGTGCAGATGACTAAAAAACTACGTATGAAGGAGAAAAATCTCAAATCTGCCAACTCAGATGCAATCATAGCTGAGTCTTTGTAGAACAGTGTTCTAGACGGTCCTGATGTGAGCCAGCATTGTGACAGCTTTGTAGATAATTTCACAGAAGTGAGAAAATTCCCAATATTAAGTTTTATAAATCAACAATATGTTGTGGTCATTCTTGGCAATTAATATATGTCTGTAGTATCACTTTTTACAAGTTTTTCTCATGAAAACTTTTTTGTTTGTTTGTTTGTTTGAAGTAGGTTCTCACTATAGCTCAGGCTGACCTGGAATTCACTATGTAGTCTCAGAGCAGCCTAGAACTCTCAGTGATCCTCCTACCTCTGCCGCCCAAGTGCTGGGATTAAAGGCGTGTGCCACCATACCTGGCTAACTCTCTTTTCTTTTCTTTTCTTTTCTTTTCTTTTCTTTTCTTTTCTTTTCTTTTCTTTTCTTTTCTTTTCCTTTTCTTTTCCTTTTCTTTTCTTTTCTTCTTCTTCTTCTTTTTTTTTTTTTTGTAGTTTTTTGAGGTAGGGTCTCACTGTAGCCCTGGAATTCACTATGTAGTCTCAGGGTGGCCTCAAACTCACAGTGATCCTCCTACCTCTGTCTCCCGAGTGCTGGGATTAAAAGTGTGCGCCACCACACCCAGTTTCTCATGGGAACTTTCTAACATCTATGTGTGTATAAGTTTGCATATACTTGTGCAGAAAGAGACATATACACTGTTCCTTTTTTGATCTCTAAGCTTTCAGTCATTAACAGTTTATGTCTAATTTCATCACAACCCCATCTTTTCTTCCCTTCTTTTATTTTTATTTTTTAATTTGGGGGAGGTTAAAAAAATCAAGCTTTATTACTTATTTTTTTTGGCACTACAGTTAACAATCAATACAATGTGGTTGCTTCAGGCCACTTGCAAGTAACAATCTTTTATTTTTTTTTGTAGTAGATCCATAAACAAAATTCAACATTAGTTACACATTCACAGTATTGTGCAACCCTTACTTCTGTCTACTAGAAAATTCTCCTGTTTCTTTTTCTTTTGTAATTAATTTATTTATTTTGGGGGGGAGAGAGAGAAGGAGAGAATGGGCACACCAGGGCCTCTAGCCACTGCAACCGAACTACAGACGCATGTGCAACCTTTGTGCATCTGGCTTATGTGGGTCCTGGGGAATTGAACCTGGGTCCATAGGCTTCACAGGCAAATACCCTAACCACTAAGCCATCTCTCTAACCCCCAGAACATTTTCTTCACCCCAGAGGAAACCTCTTTCCCATTACGTAGTCTCTCTCCACTTCCCTCTCCCCCAGCCCATGGCAACGACCAACCTGTTTTTTCCTCAATTATTTTGAGCCAAACTTCATCTACAACGAGAATGAGAGAGAGGTGATGGGAAAGAAGAGAGAAGATTCATGGAGTGGTGGGAGGAGAGAGAGGCAGGACTCTAGGAACAGTAATGGACGCATGGCAGCCTTTGATTTCCTCTTTCTTTCTTTTTTTAAATGCTTTATTTATTTATTTGAGTGGGGGGGGGGCAGAGAAAGATGCAGACAGAGAATGGGCGTGCCAAGGCCTCCAGCCACTGCAAATGAACTCTGGATGCATGCGCCACCTTGTGCATCTGGCATACATGGGTCCTGGGGAATCAAACCTGGATCCTTGGCTTTTCAGGCAAGCGCCTTAACCGCTGAGCCTTCTCTCCAGCCCTGGTTTTCTCTTCTAAATTTCTTTTAGTACAGGGTATGGTGGCACACGCCTTTAATCCCAGCACTCGGGAGGCAGAGGTATGAAGATGGTCATAAGTGCAAGGCCACCCTAAGACGACATAGTGAGTTCCAGGGCAGCCTGAGCTAGAGTGAGACCCTACCTCGAAAAAGAAAGAAAGAAAGAAACTTCCTTTAATGCCATTGGAATGCTTTAAACATCATAGGAAATTGAAGTTTTTGTTCTTTAATTAATTTATTTGAGAGAGAGAGAGCGAGCATAGGCATACCAGAGCCTCTTGCCACTGCACATGAACTCCAGATGCATGCAATATGTTCATCTTGACTTTACATGGGTATTGGGGAAATCTAACCTAGGTTGGCAGGTTTTATAACACTGAGACAACTCCCCAACCCAGGAAATTAAAGTCTAAGTGAATACCACAGGGTGATTTTTTCCCATCAGTTCACTTTTCCGCCATCCTTTAGAAGATGATATGATTTCCTCCTACCAGCCTCCAGGGCTTCCAGACAGAAGAGCCAGACAGCTGCGCTAATAGAGCCTTCTAGAGTCTTGCTGCTTGCCCTAGGCCTCTGCCATCACGTTGGGCCACAGTTCCATGCCCTTCCTCAGAGGGAGTCTGGTTCTCAATGGATAGCCTTGAGCAGAGGCCACATCTGGGAGACTCTGAGCCCAGTGTGACCGGGAAGAGCTATGGGAAGTGGCGATGTGAATTTTTCTAGGGAACCAAGATGCGCCTTTTCTGCTAAGAGGAGCGGGAAAACGGGGCCACCTTGGTGGAAGCTAATTTGGCAGCTGTATCCAAATGCATGTACTTTACCCAGCAGTCCCTTTTCTAGGAACTTACCCTTAGGAAATAATAGTACTAGTGGAGGGCGGTGTGTGAAGAAAAGAAAAAATAGTGTGAACACAGAGATACCTTTCCTGTGCCCCTCCTTTGTTTTTATTTATTTTATTTTATTTATTATTTATTTATTTTTTTGGTCTTTCGAGGTAGGGTCTTACTCTGGCCCAGGCTGACCTGGAATTCACTATGTAGTCTCAGGGTGGCCTCAAACTCTTGGCAATCCTCCTACCTCTGCCTCCTGAGTACAGGAATTAAAGGCGTGCACCACCGCGCCCGGCCCCTCCTTTATTTTTGATAATGGGAAACACTGCAGACAACCTGAATGGTTCAAAATGGTCGAAGTAGCTGGATGTGGTGGCACACACCTGTGATCCCAAGGCAAGAGGATGTGAATTGGGCTGGAGAGATAACTTAGTGATTAAGGCGCTTGTCTATGAAGCCTAAGGACCCAGGTTCAGTTCCCCAGTACCCACATAAGCCAGATGCACAAGGTGGTACATTCATCTGGAGTTGATTTGCAGTGGCTGAAGGCCCTGGAGCACCCATTTTCTCTCTTTCTACCTGCCTCTTCCTCTCTCTCAAATAAATAAATAAAATATTAAAAAATGATTTTATATATTAAAAAGAGGGGGCTAGAGAGATGGCTTAGTGGTTAAGGCATTTGCCTGCAAAGCCAAAGGACCCAGGTTCGATTCCCCAGGACCCATGTAAGCCAGTTGCATATGGTAGCACATGTGTCTAGAGTTTATTTGCAGTGGCTGGAGGCCCTCGTGTGTCCATTCTCTCTCTGTCTCTCTTCTATCTCTATCTCTCTCTGCTTGTAAATAAATAAATAAACTATTTTTTAAAAAAGAGCCAGGCATGGTGGCACACACCTTTAATCCTAGCACTTGGGAGACAGAGGTAGGAGGATCGCTATGAGACTACATATTGAATTCCAGGGCAGCCTGAGCTAGAGTGAGACCCTACCTAAAAAAAAAAAAAAAAGAGGATGTGAATTGGAGGCCAGCTTTGGTTGCATAGTAAGTTGACGCTAACCTGGGCTATTTATAAGACTTTGTATCAAAAATATCAAAGAAAATAAAAACAAAATCAGCCCCCAAAAGCCTGTTTAAGTATAATATGCCTAACTAATGACATGTTATACATCATTATGACATGGCTATGCATCATTAATAATGAAGTCTGGGCTGGAGGGATGGTTTAGTGGTTAATGCACTTGCCTGCAAAGCCAAAGGACTCAGGTTCGATTCCCCAGGACCCACACAAGCCAGATGCACAAGGTGGCACATGCATCTGGAGTTTGTGTGCAGTGGCTGGAGGCTCTGGTGTGCCCATTCTGTCTCTCTCTGTCTCTCTCTCTGACCCCCTCTGTCAAATAAATAAAAATACGATATTTTAAAAATTAAAAAAAATAATGAAGTCCATTATCGGACTTGAGTTGTAGGGACCCAAAGGACACAAAGCCTCTTTGGCAGTCGGGTGCTCTTTCTTTTCTGTGTTCGCTGGTCCTTGCTGCCCACCCTGGCCTGCCTGCGCAGCTCCTGCCTTTCCTCCTCCTGTTTCAAAACCTATTACAAAGAAATCCCAATCATGCATAAGCCCCTCCTGATTTGCAGATTGCAGAGGGTTACATTACAGAACCCCCAGTGGGTGTCTGAAACTGTTGGCACTACCAAACATTTTGTTGTTGTTGTTGCTTTTGAGAGAGAGAGAAAGAAGCAGACAGAGAGAGAATGGACATGCCAGGGCTTCCAGCTGCTGCAGACAAACTCCAGACGCATGCGTCACCTTGTGCCTCTGGCTTACGTGGGTCCTGAGGAATCGAACCTGGGTCCTTTGTCTTTGCAGGCAAGCACCTTAACCACTAAGCCATCTCTTCAGCCCAGTACCATTTTACGCACACACACACAGACACACACAGACACACACACACCCATACACACACACACACACACACACTCTGCTTTTTCCTATCCACACATATCTAAGATAAACTTTTACCTTCCCACTTACCAGAAGCTCTTCACAGCTTCCCCTCAGCCCATCTGAATTGCTGGCACCACTGCTCTCCTGCTGGTGGCCAAGGTCTCCGCTGAGGGACTATCGGATGGGTAGTGTGTACAGCATGGATCTCCTGGACGAGTGGATGGTTTGCATCCAAGAAAGTGCAAGGTTTCATCATTCTCCTCAGAGGCAGTGTGCAGTTTAAGACTTATGAATTGTTTATTTCTGGAAAGTTCCATTTAGTATCTTTTCAGACCGCAGTTGACCCTGGGCAACTGAAACTGGAAAGCAAAACCACAGGCAAGGGGAGAAGGAGAGAGAGCTGTGCTCCCTGCCCGGCTGTCCTCTTGCCCTCAGTCTCGCTCTTGGCTTTGACTTTTCCCCTCAGTTGTGATTTCATGGGTGCAAGATTCCTGTTCACTACAAAGCAAAACCCCTTCGTCTGTTTTTTTTGAAACTTTTAAAACAGTTATTTACTGATTTGAAAGAGAGAGAGGCAGAGAGGGAGGCAGAGAGAGAGAGAGGGAGGGAAAGAGAGTGGAGAGGGCATGCATGCCAGGGTCCCCAGCCAATGCAAACGAACTCCAGACACTTGTGCATCTGTTTTATGTGGGTACTGGGGAATCAAACCTGGGTCCTTAGGCTTCTCAAGCAAGCACCTGAACCACTAAGCCATCTCTCTAGTGCCCCCCCCCTTTGTCTATTTTTCCTTTTTTTTTTAATTTTTTGACACAGATTCTCATGTTGTAGTCTAGGCTGGTCTTGAACTCATGATCCTCTTGCATCTGGCTCCTTGGGGCAGGGATGACAGGTGTGTGCCACCTTGTCCAACTGTACCCACTTGAACACCTGCTGGAAGATGCCTGAACTGGATGATCACTCAGGTTGAATCTTTGGTTTGTCAGAGGTTCATAACTCCAGGTGAGCTTTTTCTAGGCCTATTTTTTTTTAATTTATTTGTGTGTATGTGTGAGAGAGAGAATGGGTGCTCCAGGACCTCTAGCCATCACAAATGAATTCCAGATGCATGTGCCACTCTGTGCATCTGGCTTTATGTGGGCACTGGAGAATTGAACCTGGATCCTTTGGCTTGGCAGGCAACTGCCTTAGCCACTAAGCCATGTCACCAGCCCTAGGCTCTGTTATTTAGCACTATTTAAAAAGTTTGAGCCGGGCATGGTGGCACACACCTTTAATCCCAGCACTCGGGAGGCAGAGGTAGGAGGATTGCTGTGAGTTCGAGGCCGCCCTGAGACTCCATACTGAATTCCAGGTCAGCCTGGGCTAGAGTGAGACCCTACCTTGAAAAACAAAAACAAAAAACAAACAAAAAAAAAGTTTGAGTTGTCCAATATCTCTCCCTTCATCTCAGTGCCAATATTTTCTTATTAAGTGCTATGTTGCTTGTTTGCACTCAGAATGCAGTGAAGTTACTAGCTAGTAGTGGGTCCTATGGCTTGACATATAATATAACTCAGTGACTGAGAGCTTTGCTAACATGCATGAGGCCCTGTGTCAGATGCCTAGTACAGTCCTCCCGCCTTAATAGCCCCAGTAGTATGTCCTGCAGAAACAGCAGCTCCCAGGGACAAGTAGGCTGCAGAGCCCATCTTCCAGTGAGTCTTACTCCGCCCCTAGTGAGCCTCGCATCTGCCGCTCCACTCCTGAGAATGGGAGGGTCAATGCCACAGCTCTGTTACGTTACACCATAGCATATCAAGCCACTCTGTTTCATCCACATTTTTTTCAAAAAATGTTTTTATTTATTTATTTGTACACAGAGAGAGGGGGCAGGGAGAATGACAATGACCACAGCAGAGCCTCTTGTCATGTCATTACAAACAAACTCCAGACACATGTGCCACGTTGTGCATCTGACTTTACATGGGTATTGGGGAATTGAACTCAAGATGTTTGGTTTTGCAAGCAAGCATCTTTAACCACTGAGCAATCTCTCCAGCCCTCCCATAAGGCACATAAGGTTTCTTGAAGGACAGCCACTCTTTTTACACTCTGATTTGTTTTCAAGTCTTTTAAAAATATTTTATTTTTATTTATTTGAGAAAAAGAAAGAGAGAGAAGAATGAGTATGGGTACACCAGGGCCTCCAGCCACTGTGAATGAACTCCAGATGCATGCGCCACTTTGTGCATCTGGCTTTACATAGTTCCTGGGGAATCGAACCTGGGTCCTTTCGTTTTGCAGGCAGGTGCCTTAAATGCTAAGCCATCTTTCCAGTCCTAGGTTTTTATTCTTCACCCCTCAGATGGTATGGCTAAAACCAGACTTACATTTGTATGTCAGTTCACTTAGTGACAAAGGTAATATTCAAATCACAGGAGAACAAGAATACCATTCAACAACCGAATTTTCAATTATATCCTCCAGAAATTGATCTTTTAGAAGTTGTGAGAAAAATACCCAATTTTTAGCTTTCCAAAAGAATATCTGATTTTCCCAGCAGCATTTATCCTGTCTCTAACACTCTACTCACTATTGATTGATCTCTTTATCAATCCCTGTGCCTGTACCCCACAATTTAATAATGATAGCTTTACAGTATATTTTGACAGTTGGCAGGATAAATCCTCCCATATTGTTCATTAATTTCAGGTGTATTGACATATTTTCTTCCTTGCGCATT